>CM070024.1:18173165-20573165 GCA_036247105.1 Cirrhinus mrigala
GCATAAGAGACTACTTTCAAAGACATTTAAAAATCTTGCTGACTCCAAACTTATTTTGGTCTGGTAGACCATTGTCAGTGAGTCAGTATGTTGCTGGTTACATATTTTTCTGTCTTCACTCTTGAGTTCATACTGGTGTTTATTTGATATACATGGGAATGCACAGTGAAAGCAGCTGCTATTTGTGTGCTTGGCGTGGGGAGTGTTCATCTTTTCTGCCATTAACCAAGTTTTCCACAAACCCCCTCCCATGCTGCACTCTCTATGTTTATACATGCACACATGCGCTTGCACAGATGTTAAGTAAACCATCTGACGCTCATAAGGACTTAAACAGAGAGTGAAAGGAAAAATAAGGGAAGAGGGAAATGTTAAATGAATGAGATACAAAAGCCAAACAGAGATTAACTGTACATGATTTGTGGAGACTCGCACTCGTACCCATACTGCCTCTGTCTGGACAGCCAAAGCCACGAAGACTCTGCTGAAAGAGAGTGGAACAGGAAAACAAGGATGGAAAACTAGCATAAATCCTCTTGATTTATTAATGCTTCCAAACGGTTTCAGCACAGATTTGGCACTGAACTAAACGTTACGCCATTTTAAAGGGATAGCTGACCCACAAATGAAAATGTTCATAATTTACTCACCATCATCCTGTTCCCTGTGTCATTTTCTACTGTGGAATGTTAGTAAGAGATAATCATTTACTCATCTGGCAAAGAGTTGGGACTGGGGTCTTGATCACCTATCTTTAGGTTTATTTTGCAATAACAACCAGTTTGACGTAAATTTTCAAGATTATTACACAGCTACTTGAGACTTAAGGAGATAACTCACCCAAAAATGAAATTCTGTCATTAATTTCTCACCCTCATGTCGTTCCAAAGATCTTCGTTCATCTTCAGAACACAACTGAAGGTATTTTTAATGAAATCCAGGAGCTTTCAGACCCTGCGTAGACAGCAACTGACACATTCAAGGCCCAGAAAGGTAGTAAGGACATCATTAAAATAGTCCATTTGACATCAGTGATTCAACCATAATTTAATAAAGCTACAAGAATGTTTTTTTTTGTGCTAAGAAAACAAAAATAACTTTATACAACATTTTCTTTTCTTCCGCGTCGGTTTGAAATGAGACTGAAATTTGGAATAACGTGAGGGCGAGTAAATTGTTATTCATTTATTTATTTTTGGAAGATTGGAAAGCTATTACTTTAGCTAACGTCTCTTTCACACCATTGCTGAAGAAGACTTCATTTCAGAATTGAAGTCCAGAGTTTGAAAATAGACATTAAACTTAAATATTTTCATAAGACCAAGCCACCAAACCAGTTCCCTCAGTCAAGACGGAGGTTTACAGAAGTCTATATATAGCACATGCTTGGTTAAATTACTGCAAGGGGAATATTTATGTGAAGTTGACCAGCTCTGAAACTGTTTGCCAAGCTAGTCACACGCCATTCTTTCCTCTATCATCTCACCTCATATTTAAGATCTGTCCTCTGTTTATCTATTCCAGCGTCTGCAGATAACGCAGTGCTGGAGTCCCTGTTATCGTTACCATTTTAGAAACATTGTTTTTTTTCAGATTCAGCTATTCCTCTGGAGATAGCAGGGAATATCTTAGGATATCCTCATACTTTGAGCCCCTCAACTCTGCCCTTGCCTTTTTGCTAGCACAAGGTCCAGTAGTCCCTTGTTTTACTTTAAGGGTCCCGTCATGGTCGCTCCCACGCTGCGCTGCACAAGGAGTTTGTTTGTTGACTTTGTTAGTCAGTGGTTTAGGGCCCTATTGAGCAGGAAACTAACGGGAAGGTGTGTTCTCTGATCTTGGCTGTATTTTCTTCTCTTCCTCCCAGGTTGTTTTTTTTTTTTTTTTTTTTTTTTTTTTTATAGACTTCCACACAAGCTATAAAAGCAAGTCTTAGGAATTTTCTCATTATCTAGATTGCTGTGATCTCATCCCTGTTCTTTGTGTAAAGGTTATTAAATGGTACATTCATCTGTGCAATTGAGCTATAGAGCCGAACACCCAGAACATGTTACAGCGTGAATTGTTGTTTGGTTGTTTGGAGTCTCGGAGGCTGGTATGTTCAACTTTGTGCAGGGTCCTAAAGTCATACGTTTAGTGCAAGAAGTTCACTACCAGTCAAAAGTTTTTGAACGGTAAGATTTTTCCTGTTTTTTTTTTTTTTTAAAGAAGTCTCTTCAGCTCACTAAGCCTGCATTTATTTGATCAAAAGTACAGCTAAAAAAACAGTAAAATTACAGCTAGAAACAGTAACATTTAGAAATGGTTTTTACTATTTAAAATAGCTGTTTTCTATTTTAATATATTTTAAAATGTAACTTATTCCTGTGATCAAAGCTACATTTTCAGCATGATTACTCTAGTCTTCAGTGTAACATGATCCTTCAGAAATCATTCTAATGTGTTGATTTGGTGCTCAAGATTTTTATTTATTTAGTTTTTTTATTATTATTATCAATATCTAAAACAGTTAAGTAATTTTTTATTTTCAGGATTCTCTGATGAATAGAAAGATCCAAAGATCAGCATTTATACCCTATACCATTCAAAGGCTTGGAGTCAGTATAATTTTGGGAATGAAATTATAGAAATTATTATTGTTATTAAGCAAGGATGCTTTAAATTAATCAAAAGTGATGACAAAGACATTTATAATGTTACATTTCAGATAAATGCTGTTCATCTAAACTTTCTATTCATCAAAGAAACTTTTTAATACTCAGCTGTTTTATAATAATAATAATAATAATAATAATAATAATAATAATAATAATAATAATAAATGTTTTTTTTGAGCAGAAAATCCTATTAGAATGATTTCTGAAGGATCATGTGACTGGAGTAATAATGCTAAAAATTCAGCTTTGAAATCACAGGAATAAATTGCATTTTAAAAAATATTTAAATAGAAAACAGTTACTTTAAATAGTACAAATATTTCAAAATTGTTCTGTTTTTGCTGTACTTCGGATCAAATAAATGCAGGTTTGGTGAGCAGAAGAGACTTCTTTAAAAAAAAAAAAAAAAAAAAAATTCAAAATCTGACAATTCAAAAACTTTTCTGGTAGTGTAAACACTTGCTCTTTAATATTAATGACAAATAAAATATCTAATTCTCCATTGCATTTACCTTTCATAGCAACTAAATGGTGCCTGAAAGGTCGCAAGAATATGGTTTTGGCTGATGGTATAGAATTTTATCCCTTCCAAGATTACTTTGAGATTGTTGGGACTGAATTTTTGTGGATGTACTGGGGTGTTTGCAGTCGTACCTTGAGAACATCGTAGCAACTATTAGCAAACACATGGTGAAGCTGTGGAAATTTGAAATGTTCTCTAAGACAGATGTTATGCTCTAGGCAGGAAGCATATGTTTAGAAATGTGACGCAGAATTCTTGCTTGAGTTGAAAGGTAATCTACCGATCATTTATTATTCTCAGTTTATAAAACAAAATAGTTATCTGTCACAACCGTGATGTCACGGTTTTGCTCTTAAGGTCATTCCAGGACAAAATAACCTCATAAATTTGTGAACTGGTGTTCGTTTTAGATGAATTTATGTACTGACAGACTGACTATGGGAAGAAAGGCTGTGAATATCTTTATACTAGGGCTGTTAATAAATTAAAACCACGATGTGCTGATTAATTCATCACAAAAAGAAGAAAAATTACATTAGTCATATTCCTTTTTTTTGAATCTGTCATACTTTTTCCAGGATTCTTAATAGAAAATATATATATAATATATATAAATAAATATATATATCTATATCTATATATATCTATATATATCTATATATATATATATATATATATATATATATATATATATATATATATATATATATATATATATATATATATATACACACTACTGTTCAGAAGTTTGGAATGAGTATGATTTTTAATGTTTTTTAAGGAAGTTTCTTATGCTCATCAAGGCTGTGTTTATTTGATCATAAAATGTATATTTTAAAAATGTAATTTATTCCTATGATGCAAAGCTGAATTTTCAGCATCATTACTCCAGTCTTCAGTGTCACATGATCTTTTAGAAATTATTATAATGCTGATTTATTATCAATGTTGAAAACAGTTGTGCTGCTTAATATTTTCTTGGAACCTGTGATACTTTTTTTAAAGGATTCTTTAATAAATAAAAAGTTAAAAAGAACAGCATTTATCTTTTTTCACGGTTTTGCTCTTAAGGTCATTCCAGGACAAAATAACCTCATAAATTTGTGAACTGGTGTTCGTTTTAGATGAATTTATGTACTGACAGACTGACTATGGGAAGAAAGGCTGTGAATATCTTTATACTAGGGCTGTTAATAAATTAAAACCACGATGTGCTGATTAATTCATCACAAAAAGAAGAAAAATTACATTAGTCATATTCCTTTTTTTTGAATCTGTCATACTTTTTCCAGGATTCTTAATAGAAAATATATATATAATATATATAAATAAATATATATATCTATATCTATATATATCTATATCTATATATATATATATATATATATATATATATATATATATATATATATATATATATATATATATACACACTACTGTTCAGAAGTTTGGAATGAGTATGATTTTTAATGTTTTTTAAGGAAGTTTCTTATGCTCATCAAGGCTGTGTTTATTTGATCATAAAATGTATATTTTAAAAATGTAATTTATTCCTATGATGCAAAGCTGAATTTTCAGCATCATTACTCCAGTCTTCAGTGTCACATGATCTTTTAGAAATTATTATAATGCTGATTTATTATCAATGTTGAAAACAGTTGTGCTGCTTAATATTTTCTTGGAACCTGTGATACTTTTTTTAAAGGATTCTTTAATAAATAAAAAGTTAAAAAGAACAGCATTTATCTTTTGTAACAGTATAAACTACCATTTAAAGAATTTTTTAAAGAAATTAATACTTTCTATTCACCAATGATATGTTAAATTGATTAAAAAAAAATAGCAAAGACTTGTATTGTTAGAAAAGATTTCTATTTTGAATAAATGCTGTTCTTTTTAACTTATTATTCATCAAAGAATCATGAAAAAAAAAAAAAAGAATCAATTTCCTTTAAAATATTATACAACATTGATAATAAAAGTAATAAATCAGCATATGTGACCCTGGACCACAAAACCAGTCATAAGTAATTAAGATAAGAAAAGAATTATAAACAGAGAAACATAATCTGAAAGCTGAATAAATAAGCTTTCCATTGATTTATGGTTTGTTAGGAAATGACAATATTTGGCTGAGATACAACTATTTGAATATCTGAAATCTGATGGTGCAAAAAAAATCAAAATACTGAGGAAATCGCCTTGAAAGTTGTCCAAATGAAGTTCATAGCAATGCATATCACTAATCAAAAATTAAGTTCTGATATATTTACAGTGGGAAATGTACAAAAAATCTTCATGGAACATGATCTTTACTTAATTTTCAAATATGTTGTGGCATGAAAGAAAACTCGATAAATTTGATCCATCCAATGTATTTTTGGCTATTGCTACATATATACCCATGCAACATAAGACTGGTTTTGTGGTCCAGGGTCACATGTTAGAATGATTTCTGAAGAATCATGTGACACTGAAGACCAGCCATAATGGCTGATGAAACATTCAGCATAGAATCACAGAAATAAATTATATTTTAAGGTATATTAAAGTAGAAACCATTATTTTATATTATAATAACATTTCACAATATTACTGTTTTTTTTTTTTTCCTTATTTTTTTGATCAAATAAATGCAGCCTTGATGAGCATAAGAGACTTCTTTTACAAGTCTCACTGATCCCAAACTTTGAATGCCAGTGTGTATGTATATACACAGTTTTTCCTGGTCCTCGAATCTGATTGGCTGAGAGGAGTGCGATATTCTAGTGGTATCGGAACTCCAACCATTTTATCGTTTGTATCACTCCGCTTGAGGTATTCTTACAGCAAGGGTCATGGTGGACACCCAAATCCACTATAATTTTATAAATGGTACCATTTTTGTGTCATGGAATATAGTTTTAAGAGTTTTTTTTATGCGAGAATGTACTTGTTTAGACTTCAAATATGCGATTTGTTAATAAAAAATAATGTCTATTTGAAAATTTGCTTCAATGTTTTCAGAGATGGCCATTTAGTGCTCAAGAACCTGCCGAGAGCAGCCTTACCTCTAAATTATATTTAAAAGTATATTAAAATAAAAAACTACTATTTTAAGTTGTAATAATATTTCACAATATTACAGTTTTTAGCCTTGATGAGGATAAGAGACTTATTAAAACATTAAAAATCTAACTAATCTTACTTTTGTAGTGTATGCGTACATCTGTCTGTGTGTGTGTGTGTGTGTGTGTGTGTGTGTGTGTGTGTGTGTGTGTGTGTGTGTATATATATATATATATATATACACACACACACACACTACCAGTCAAAAGTTTTTAAACTGTAAGATTTATTTTTTTATTTTTCCCCTGCATTTATTAGATCCAAAGTACAGCAAAAACAGTAAAATTCTGAAATATTTTTACTATTTAAAATAACTGTTTTCTATTTAAATATATTTTAAAATGTAATTTATTCCTGTGATTTTAAAGCAGAATTTTTAGTATCATTACCAGTCACATGATTCTTCAGAAATCATTCTAATATTCTGATTTGATGCTTAAAAAACATTTACTATTATTATGTTGAAAACAGCTGAGTATTTATTTATTTATTTATTTATTTATTTATTTAATAGTATAGTGTATAATGTTACAAAAGCTTTTTATTTCAGATATATGCTGATCTTTGGATCTTTCTATTCATCAAAGAATCCTAAAAAAAATGTACCGTTTTAAATACTGATAATAATAGTAATAAAAATGTTTCTTGAACAGCAAATCAGCATATTAGAATGATTTCTGAAGGATCATGTGACACTAAAGACTGGAGTATTGATGCTGAAAATGTAACTTTGAACACAGGGATAAATTGCATTTTAAATATTAAAAATATTTCACATTTCACAAAATCTCTGTTTTTGCTGTATTTTGGATCAAATAAATGCAGGCTTGGTGAGCAGAAGAGACTTCTTTAAAAAAAACACTAAAAATCTTACTGTCCAAAAACTTTTGACTGGTAGTGTATATAATAAATATATATAATACACCATAAATTAAAATATAGAAATAATTGCACTAAATCAGTATTCAGTATGTTAAACTGACGGCCCTACTTTTTACACACATACTAGAATTATGATTGCTTTTGTCGTTTGTTTAAGGATCACGTCATTATCAAAGACTTGATGGTTTTTCACAGAAGCCACATCTCTTTGCCCTGTTTATCTATTAAACATCTTCAAGAACAACTACAAGCAGACAAAAGCATTTCTGCTGTGACTCATGCACTCATTGTCTGTGATGTGCAAACTATACATTTCACTCTCTTTCCCTCAACTTATGTTAACCACATAAGCTCAGCACCATCCCTTGTACCACTTTTCATAAGAGTTGGACATTAGAATGCATGATGACAAAAATTTCCATGACTAATCTTAAAACCACATTTAAATACTGAGCAACACTAGAAGCTTAGAGGGCTTGTTGTGTTTTGAGGGTGTTAGCCATACTGATAGAAGTGATAAAAGTTGGTTCGCCCTTTTACTTAGTCTTGCTGATAGTGAAATGAATATTAATCAGCCTGAAAGCCTTGTGAATATCAGACACACATTACTTTGCATGCTTTTAGGTCACGTTGTTTAAAAATATTGATAAGGGAAGTGCTATGCTATGGTGATTTTCACTGCACCATGACTTTTTTTTTTTTTTTTAAACAGTATATAGACAATAAAGTGATGTCTTCCTCTGCACACATCTGAAATTGAGCTGCAAAGCCTGAAGCAAGACTGATGTGTAGCTGCAGAGGAGAAAGAAGTTTCATTTTCAGCATCTGCTCTTGTTGTTTTGTGTAGCACCACCCTTCTCTGCTGCATGACAGCTTAAACTTTAAATTAAAGCTGGTTTTGCTGGTGAGGTTTGTAGTTGTTTTGTTTGTGGTGATGGATCAAATAATAATGACCAAAGAGATGTAATCTTCATTTATTTTCATCACCTAAACATCTGTTTTTTTTTTTTTTTTTTCTATAAATCTTTATTAGAGAGTGTGACTATTGTTTTCTGTTTTTGTCGTTCATGCAGATGAGTCCTCCACAACGCTGAAAGTTGGTGCCTACATCTTGATTGGGATTGGATCTCTGTCTTTGCTTATGGGCTTCCTGGGCTGCATCGGTGCCATTTATGAGGTCCGCTGCCTGCTTGGACTGGTAAGTGTTTTTAATTTAATTTAATTTTATTTTATTTTATGTTTTATAATGCATATTTATTTATATATTTAACATTTCTGCTGACTACATCAAAGCCAATACATTTTGGTCTCTGGGTCTCTTATTTTATTTTATTTTATTTTATTTTATTTTATTTTATGTCATTTATATTGCATATCTATTTATATACATAATATTACTACTGACTACATCAAAGCCAGCACATTTTGGTCTCTGGGCTATTATAATTTTTATTTTATTTTATTTTATTTTATTTCATTTATAGTGCATATCTATTTATATACATAATATTACTATGGACTACATCAAAGCCAGCTTTTTTTTCTTCTCTTGGCTATTATAATTTTTATTTTATTTTATTTTATTTTATTTTATTTTATTTTACTTCATTTATAGTGCATATCTGTTTATATACATAATATTACTATGGACTACATCAAAGCCAGCTTTTTTTTTTCTTCTCTGGGCTATTATAATTTTTATTTTATTTTATTTTATTTTATTTTATTTTATTTATTTATTTATTTTATTTTATTTTATTTTATTTTATTTATTTATTTTTTTTTTTATGGATATTTCTATGCATATTACTACGGACTACATCAAAGCCAGCACATTTTGGTCTCTGGGCTATTATAATCTTTATTTTATTTTATTTTTGTAGTTTTTAATGGATATTGGATATTAATGAATATTGGATATTTTATTGGATTTTTTATTTTATTTTATTTTATTTTTTAATGGACAGACTAAATCAAAGCCAGTACATTTTGGTCTCTGGGCTATTATAATTTTATTGTATTTATAGTGCATATTTATTTATATTTATAATATTTTTACTGACTAATTAAATTAGATTAGATTTTATAATTTTATTTTATTTATTTTATTTTTTTTTGTAGTGCATATTTATTTAAATACGTAATATTACTACTGACTACCAAAGCCAGCACATTTTGGTTTCTGTGCTATATATATATATATGTGTGTGTATATATGTATTATTTTATTTTATTTCATTTTATTTTTTTTCTTTATTACTACTGGCTACATCAAAGCCAGCTATTTTTTTTTTTATCTCTTTTAGTTGATTTAAATTTTAATTTATTACACTTCTTTTTTTTTTTTTTTTTTTAAATAGTGCATTATATTTATGTAATATTACTGCTAATATAACTACATCAAAGCAAGCTTGTTTCGGTCTCTGGACTTTTTTTTTTTTATTATTATTTTTGTTTTGCATATTTATTTATATACAATTAACTGCTGACTACATCGAAGCCAGCTCATTTTGTTCTCTGGTCTATTAATATAAATTATTTTGCTTCTAACCATATTTAGTCATAGCAAAACTTGACCATTTTTGTCACTATTTATACAGTATTTATGACATAACAGTGTTAATAGCTTTTAGGTTTGACACTTTATAGTTTTTTTTAGCACAGCTTCATTAAGCACTAGACCATTCACAGAAGCCGTCAGGCACAGAGGTGCTGCTACACTGTAGTATCACAGTCACAACAAGTTCAGAATTATGCGAGCCCAGAGCGTCTGCTGATGGAGCTTCATAAAACCCTAACCTATTAGCATGATAAAGAGTTAGTTAGAAATGGCTCTCTGAGGTTAATGCTGCAGGATTTACTAAGCTGGAGTGACAGGGATAAACCAGTCAGTGTTAGGGGATGTCCATGCAAGAACTGGGGGCCTTATTAGTACCACTAGATCACTGGATAAGCTTAGCGGTCAACAAGGGTCTTTGTTAAACTGTTTGACCTATTTAGAAAATAAAGTTAACTAGCTGTCACTCTTTTCTTGTGCTTTATCATGCAGTGTTTTAAGTTTGTTTATATGTCCAATAAACAAGTAAAAGTGTTTGTCTGATCTCTTATGACTATTAGATATCAAATAAACGAATATTTAAAACATAACCATGACACAGTAGTCTTTGAAGTTTTCGCTTTTGTTTGAGTGTCCACTAATTATGAACTGATTTTTTTTTTTTTTTTTTTGTCCTCTGTTTGCAGTATTTCACCTGCCTCCTCCTCATCCTCATTGCTCAGGTGACGGCCGCTGTCCTCATCTACTTCCAGCGAGACCTGGTAGGTGACCATACCTCTGAAAGTGCACAGTATGGTTCAGAGTTATTTTAGTGTATATTTATATACCATTATAGTATTTCCTAATAAAAAAAAAATGTATTATTTTGAATTTTTTACATTTATTTTCACTTTTCATTATAATTTAGAATTAATCATTTTATGTGCCGTTGTCATTGTAGTGTTTTTATATTTATTTTGTTTAGTGTTCATACATTACATACATACATACATACATACATACTTACTTACTTACTTACTTACTTACTTACCTACTTTATTTATTTATTTATTTATTTATTTATTTATTTATTTATTCATTCATTTATATACATAATATTACTACTGACTACATCGAAGTGTGTTTCGGTCTTAAATAAATAATATATAATTATAAATAGTGCATTTTATTTATATAATATCACTGGTAAAGCCAGGTCATTTCAGTCTCTGTTTTTTTATTTATTTTATTTTATTTTATTTTATAGTGCATATTTATTTATATATAATATTACTACTGAATACATCAAAGCCAGCTCTTTTTGGTCTATTAATTTGATTTCAATTTTAATTTAATATTAATATTACTGGTAAAGCCAGGTCATTATTTTTTGTTTGTTTTTAATAGCTTTTTGTTTTGTTTTGTTTTGTTTTGTTTTGTTTTGTAGTGCACATTTATTTATATACATAATATTACTTCTGATTACATCAAAGCCAGCACATTTTGATATCTAGGCTATTATAATTCTTTTTTTTTTTTTTTTATGATTTTATTGTATTTTTATTATGTTTTATTTATAGTTCATGATCATTTATATATTTAATGTTACTACTGACTACATCAAAGCCAGCACATTTTGGTCTCTGGGCCTTTTCATTTCTTTTCTTTTCTGTTCTTTTCTTTTCCTTTTATTTGTAGCACATATTTATTTATTTATTTATTTATTTATTTATTTATTTACATACATAATATTAGTGACTAATTCAAAGTCTACGCTATTGGGCTATTTTCCATTTTATTTTATATTACATATTTATTTATATAATATTAATTGCTGACTAATATTTAAAAAAAAAAATATTTAAAATACATCTATATATAATTTTATTTTAGTTTATTTTTCTTTTTTTTAAGGGATAGTTTACCCAAAAAAATTCCTTCTTTATTTATTCACCCTGAAGTTGTTCCAAACCTGTATAAATTTCTTTCTATTGTTGAACACAAAAGAAGATATTTTGGATAATGTGTGTAAATGTAAACACACTTTCTGGTTCCCACTGATTTTAATAGTATTTTTTCCAGACTAGCAGCTGAAGAAATCACACAGGTTTGGGACAGTGTGAGTGTGTAAATGATGACAATTGAATTTTTTTGGATGATCTATCACTTTAAATGGCTTCAGTATAGTTGGCTACTGTTTGTTAGCTGGTAGTGTAACAAAGCTTAAAAAAAAAGAAGAAGAAACATATTGTAATTTTAAATTATGATTAGCTTGTAGTTTAGATTTAAAAGTAGTTTCCCCAACATTGTCTAAATTACTTTTAATATGTAAATACTTAGTACATTTCTCCTAAATGACGAAGAAGTTTGAATAGATGTGTTATGGTAATGTGGTGTTTGCATATCGCTACTGTGTTTAAAAAGGATGGTTTGTGCAACAGCATTAAAAGCTTGCAACACTTTTTTTTAGTCAGCTGTTGTGACTGTTCTAATCTCTCAACCCCACCGTTTAAACCCACCGTGTTAGGTAGTAACACAAAATGTGTCACAGCAAGTTAGCAGGTGGCAACGGTGTAGACACTGTGATTTTAAGTAGCTAAAGCAAGATTAGAACATTCACTGCTGTATTACACTTCCTAATTCATAGAGGAAGTGAACCTCATTCACTTTCCGTTGCACAACAGTAGTTCACGGCACAAGATGGTGCATGTGTGAAATGACAAGATGTTTCCGTATATAACAAAAACCGGTGTCACTTTTGATGTGGGTGATTGCATAGCCTTCCTTTCTTCTCAAGTGAAGCTCGTTGACAACAGTGCCCCCTTTAGGAGCAAAGTGGAAATGCACAAACATTTCAACACCAAAGATGATTAAAAAACAAAAGGACCTGCGTTTCATGTCAGCAGCCTTTCTGTAGTATTAGGAAGGATGTATACATGCTATAATGCAGGAGTATAACTCGGCCTAACTTAAATCAGGTTTGGTTAAGTAGCACCAGGCCTATCCACAGCCATAAGCACATGCTTAATGCTCAGCTTAACTTGCCGTGTTTCGTCCGTTTCTGTGTTTGTAGGCGTAAATACATACTTTAAGTATAGCGTGTCTAGTGTTGTTGTAGAGCAGGTAATTGGAGTCTGTGCATGTGCATGGGCATGCTGTGTTTTCTCTGTATGCTTCACCACAGGGCATGCTAGCTGCTTTTTCCCAGAACAGGGTGAGGTTCACAACAGTCTCTTACACCCTCTATGCATAAGCAGCATTTTGCTCTTTTAGTTTATCATTGCCGAAGCCCCCTCAGTGCAGTCCGCTCCACCCCACCTCCTACACACGCATGAACTTCAAACAAGACATTCACAAGATAATGTTCACATGAACACTGATTTTTCTGTTTTCGAAGTGCATGTATGCATTTTTGAAATGTAAACAGTTTGTGCTGGTTTTATTAGTTAGATGACAATGTGAAGGTCCAAAAATTTGCATTAAAAATAATGCATTAAAATGATCAAAAGTGACAGTAAAAACATTTATTATAAACAGTGTTGGGAAGTAAATGTAATGGATTACAGATTACAAGTTACCCCATTTAAAATGTAATAAGTAGTGTATTTCAATTACTTTGTTAATGTAACTGATTTACATTTGATTGCTTTTAATCATTTTGAAACATTTAAAGCACCTCACATTAGTACTTAAAACGGATTACTGTCAGACTTTCAAAATCCTTCATCACTTGAATTAAGATGATAAAAATGTAACTTTAAAGCACAGCTACTATAAAATCAGACCTTAGAAATGCCTTTCACTTTGAGATCGTTCTGAGATTAAATACATATTTAAAATCATAACAAGATATAGTTTACTAGCTATGATACTGTTTTTGAAATCAAATCAAACAATGGCATCTAACAATGCCTTGGAAAAAATAGTCAGTATTAAAAAATAAAGCATGTACATAATTCAAGATACAAAAATAAAACTGTTATCGAATAAGCATGTGTCCTATTCTGTGTCTTAAACTCCTGGAACATTGGTGTCTCATATTTTAGAGCAGTAAATGCAATTTGGGAAAGAAAAATCAATTAAATTTGTGTGTGTGTTTGTGTGAATGTATTCATATGTGACCTCTTTTGTAATCATTAACATTTTCATAAATAACTGTAATTTAATTAAATTACATAACTCTGTTTTATGTGACTGGTTACTCCCCAACGCTACTAATACATTTATAATAAATGCTATCCTTCTCAACTTTCTTTTCATCAACACACCTTGAAAAAAATTATCCTGGTTTATTATTAAGAAGCAAAACTGTTTTGCAATATATTGCTTTATATATACACTACCAGTCAAAAGTTTTTAATGTTTCTTTTTTTTTTTTTTTATAAAGAAGTCTCTTTTGCTCACCAAGCCTGCATTTATTTGATCCAAAATACAGCAAAAGCAGTAATATTGTGAAATGTAATATTGTAAATGCTTTATATTTGAATATACTTTAAAATGTAATTTATTCATGTGATCAAAGCTACATTTTCAGCATCATTACTCCAGTTTTCAGTGTCACATAATCCTTCAGAAATCATTCTAATATGCTGATTTGCTGTTCAAGAAACATTTATTATTATTATTATTATTATTATTATTATTATTATTATTATTATTGTCATTATTTAAAACGGTTGAGTAAATTTTTCCAGGATTCTTTGATGAATAGAAAGATCCTAAGATCAGCATATATGTTATATTATATTATGTTATATTATATTATATAGTATTTTTATTTATTTATTTTTGAGAAATAAATTAAACGTTTATTTAGCAAGGATGCTTTAAATTGATTAAAAGTGATGATAAATTTGATAATGTTACAAAATATTTCAGAAAAATAAAAAAAAATGCTCTTCTCAATTTTTGATTCAAACACGATTTTTTTTTTTTTGTTTGTTTTTTTTGAGCAGCAAATCAGAATATTAGAATGATTTCTGAAGGATCATGTGACTGGGGTAATGATGCTAAAAAATCCAATTTGAAATCACAGGAATAAATTACATTTTATAAGATATTCAAATAGAAAAAAGTTATTTCAAAGAGTAAAAATATTTCAGAATTTTTCTGTTTTTGCTGTACTTTGTAACAAATAAATGCACGCTTTGTGAGCAGAAGAAACTTCTTAAAAAAAAAACAAAAAAAAAAAACACTAAAAATCTTACTGTTCAAAAACTTTTGACTGGTAGTGTACATTTACAGAGATTACGGCAATATATTGGATTTTAATAATGTACTTGTAAATGTTAAAACTAACATGAACCAAAATTACCAAATGCTGCAGAAGTATTTTTCATTACTAGTTCATGTTAACACTAGTTCACTATATTAGTTAACAAGTGAAACCTTATTGTAAATTGTTACTGAAAAGTCTTGCCGAACCCAGTCTTTTGAATGGTTGTGTTTCCAATATATTTAAATTTTTGATTCTTTAAAACAAATATTTAAAACAAATTAAATCATAGCTAATAAAATATTTTTGGCTTCAATTAATTATACATAAATTATGCAAAATAACGTTAATGTTAATTTTAATGTTATAGTGTATGAATATTTATTTTGTTTGTAGCATTAAAGAATGTTTATTGTTTTTTAAATATCAAAATGACAATAAAGTTAGTATTATAACCGTAATTGGTATTCAGTGTTCACAAGATACATCCTAAAATGTCTCCATGTGCTTATTTTTAGCTTAAACATGAGATGTCCACTATTGTAAACAAAATTCTGGTGAGCTACAGCGGTCATAACGAGACATCTGATCATGCCTGGGACTACCTCCAGAGAACGGTGAGCTTTTCCGTCAGCTATTGTCTGCCATTTCCTCCCTCACTGACTTTTTCCAGTATTCCCTCAATGAACTTACAGTAATATCTGTTGCGCATCTTAGAGATGACAGAAGATTAAGTTTCTTGGACTTTTCTCATGGCTTTTTATCTCTTGTTTAACAAGCAGTTTTTCAGGTTATTTAGGTCTTCTGTATGGTGTCTAGATTTGTTGTTGTTGTTGTTGTTGTTTTATACAGTAATATAAAATTCTTTCCTGCTTCTTTTCTTTCTCTCACAGATGAAGTGCTGTGGTTGGACTGGACCATCTAACTGGACGGAGAATGTGGCGATAAGGATTCAAAACAGTTCTCAGAATTTTTATCCGTGTTCCTGCAGAAATGATTCCATCGGTGGCACAGAAATAAAAGAAACAGGCCTGTGTGAATCTTTGTCCTCCGAGTGGCCTGTCTTCACTACGGTACACACATACAACTTTACTGCGCACAGTGACATATCCAGCTGCATATTCCTATATAAAAGGATAGTTCACCTAAAAAAAGAAAATGCCTTCATTTATTCACCCTAATGTCATTCAGAAACTATGAATGTTGCTATACAAATCATTTTGATAACCACTGATTTCCATTCCATGGACTAAAAAAGGAGATATTTCTCAGAATGTCTTCTTGTTTCTTCATGTTTCATTTTGGTGTTTTGGTGAACTAACCCTTTAAGCTAAAGTGTTTCTAATTGTTAATTCTCTTTCTAACCTGGCATTTGTGTTACATACTGCTAATCTGCATTCTTTCCCTCCTTCCGTCTGCTTTTAGTAAAGCATACGGATTTCCTTTGTGGACTGGATATCAGCTTTTCCCAGCCTGCTAACTATTCACCCCATGCCAATATTTAAGCATTTGGCACTTTCATTAATAATGAATTGATTCATGAGTGTGGCACAGGTGGTGAAACTAGTATATCGCTAAATGGGGAGTTCCAATCTACATACGGGAACTGGTTTGGTCAAAGCTGTGCAGTGCGACAAAAATCGATCTGAGCCTTGAATAACGTTAACTGAACTAGTAGCAAGTGTGCGATGCAGTTTTGCGTGTTTGAGCCTGTTTACAAACCTGTTGTCTAACAAAGATATAATTTATTGACACGCTTTTTCTCCAAATTAACTTCATAACATAGTCAAGTGTTTGAGATAACATTTTGCGATCAGACGTGGCTTCATATCACAGAATGAGGCAGAAATCATACTATTTTATAGTATTACAAAGGCTATGTCGATTAGCATTGCATTATAAATATACTTAATCCTTATAAAAATACCTAAGATTGCTTAAAGAACACAGACAAACCATATATTGAATCAATCTTATGTTTATTTTCTTCAAGTCTCCTCAGTTAACATTCCTCTAACTGCGTTTTATCCAGCTACAGCGATAACTGGATTGGAGATTCCTGAAGCGTCGTCAGTACTATTACTTTTAGTGATGGGTCGTTCTTGAACGATTCGTTGAACGAATCTTTAATGTGGCTCGGGACGAACGAGTCGTCTCGGGGAGTGATTCGTTCAGTCGCGCATGCGCAACATCCTATTAGGTTCTGTACTGGAATTAGTTCATCTGTTTCGAGTCTTCGGGTTTTTGGAGTCGAACCCGAAGACTCGAGAGATGAACTAATCAATTATTTTTCCGGCTCAGACTGCATTCGTTAAGCTTATAGGGCTGTCACGTGATGAACGAACGACTCAAACCCGAAAACTTATCAGATAAGAGGCGAGGTGAGCCAATCATAGATTAAAGACCCAGGTAAACAATGAATTAATCTTTTCTGTTTCTTATAGCATTATAGTTTTGTCTTGTTTATACTGTGATCAACGTTTGTGTAAGCAGTAGATGTGTTAGGGAGGATTTTAATTATATTTTGTTAAAATGAACGAAATGACTCGAAAAAAGATTCGTTCATTTTGCTGAACGAGACTCAAAGATCCGAATCGGTAAAATGATCCGAACTTCCCATCACTAATTACTTCGACTATAAAGCATATGTGGACTTTCTGCGGAAGGGCGCCCTCCGGCTTCCGAATCAGAAAGAGCTTTGTTGCCAAATGTGTTTCACACACAAGGATTTCGTCGAATTTAAAAGCTTCCAGTACCGAAACTACAAACAATTTAATTCACATTCCAGTGAATTAAACGGTGTACTCAGTAATGCACACAGCACTCTGTTTTGGGTAAAAATAGGAAAGATAATACTTTTCTCTAAAGAAACAGGATTTCCCTGAATTATCGCCATTGATGTTATCTCAGTAAATACCAGAAATTATGGTGATACATTTTAAGCCCCTATCGCCTACCCCTAGTGTCCACCCAGTCCCATTGTTTGAATAAGTAACCAAAGCATTTACTGTAAATCAAATTGTTTCCTCTAAGCTAGACCACTGACTGTTCTAGACTTTCACTTTCTTTCCCCTAGTTTGAGTTTGGCTTGTTCTGTTTGTCTCCTCTGATGTTATCTTTGGACAGCTCTGTCTGTTCAGGATCATTTCCAAACCCTGCATTTCTTTTTTTCTTTTCACTTTTTGTCCCCCCTATTTGTTCTGTTTTTTTCATTTCTCTTCATTCCGTGTGTCCAGGGTTGTATATCTGCTGTGGAGGACTGGCTCCTAAGGAACTATGGAGTTATTCTGGGAGTCTGTGTTGGAATTGCAGTGATTGAGGTAAATCCAGAAAGCGTATCATGTAAAATGCATACCAGATTAATGGTTATATCCTTTTAACTGTGCTTTTGTGCAATGGATCATGTGAACCTTCATTTCTGTTATTTTGGCACTTTCTCACAAATATTTTATGCCTTTTACATTATGTATTTATTTTGGGAAAAAGTACCAAAAAACCACAACCTGATCTCATGACGAAAACGTACCTGTGGGAACCTGTGAAAGGGAAGACGCGAAATACGTACCGCCATGTACACTTCGTGACATATTCGATGTGAAATCTCTACTGAGTGGCGCTAAAAGAGTGTTCCTTTTTTTTTTTTTTCCTCCAAACAGTTGAACATACATTTGGTATGTTTTATGTGACATTGTTTTGTCTGTGTCACCACAGTTCAGACTTGAAATGTCCCTTGAGTGGCGCTATACGTCCCCTCTGCGCTACACCTAAACCTACCCGATAGTATGAACAAAAGCGAATGTGCCGTAAAAATGCATATATTGCTTGCTAGTGCTTGCTGTTTTACCGTCTATAGTGTTCAATTATGTTAGAAGCTGCAAGGATATTCAGTTACTGGTGTGTATTTCGCGTGTTGCGAAAAAGTTCCCACAGGAACATTTTTGTTATGAGATCAGGTTTTTTTTTTTTTGTTTTTTTGTTTTTTTTTGCATAATCTGTATTTATAGTTATATTAAGTTATATTAATTTTTATATTGTATTTTAACTATATTTTTATTCAATATTTTTATTTATTTATTCGCTAATTTAAATAATAATGAAAAAGAAAAACTAATAGGTTTTTCACATTTTTATTGTAAATCTACACTACCATTCAAAAGATTGGGGTTGTTAAGATATACGTTTTTGAAAGAAGCCTCTTCTGCTCACCAAGGCTGCATTTATTTGATCAAATATACAATAAACACAGTACTACTGTGAAATATTATTACAATCTGGAATAACTGTTTTCTATTTTAATATGTTTGAATGGTTTGAAGTTTCTTATTCCTGTGATGGTAAAGCTGAATTTTCAGCAGCCATTAGTCCAGTCTTCAGTGTCACATGATCCTTCAGATATCATTCTAGAATGATGATTTATTGGTCAAGAAACATTTCTTATTATCAATAATGAAAACAGTGGCTGCTTAATATTTTTTGTGGAAACCATGATTTACTTTTTTCATGATTCTTTAATGAATAGAAAGTAAAAAAAAGCAGCATTTATTTGAAGTAGAAATATTTTATAACATCTTAAATGCCCTCAGTCACTCTTGATGCAGTCCTTACTGGGGAAAAAAAGTATATTAAAAAAAAAAAATCTTACTGACCCCAAATTTTTGAGCACTTTGAGAAACTATGGCTTTTACATTAGTGATCAAAAACAAATATTTTGGCATAATCTTTTAGATTAAACAAAAGTTATTTAATTTTTAATTACATATACACTGGCGTTTAAAAGTTTGGCATCAGTAAGATTTTTAATATATGTGTGTGTGTGTGTGTGTGTGTGTGCGCACCTGGTATTTATCACGTTACGGGGACCAAATGTCCCCACAAGGATAGTAATACCAGTAAATTTTGACCTTGTGGGGACATTTGTGAGGTCCCCATGAGGAAACAGGCTTATAAATCATGCAAAATTAGTTTTTTTAAGAAAGTGAAAGTGTGCAGTCTCTTGTGAGGGCTAGGTTTAGGTGTAGGGTAGGTGTAGGGCGATAGAAAATGCGGTTTGTACAGTATAAAAACCATTACGTCTATGGAATGTCCCTATAAAACATGGAAACACAACGTGTGTGTGTGTGTGTGTGTGTGTGTGTGTGTGTGTGTGT
Organism: Cirrhinus mrigala; assembly: GCA_036247105.1. Taxonomy (NCBI): domain Eukaryota; kingdom Metazoa; phylum Chordata; class Actinopteri; order Cypriniformes; family Cyprinidae; genus Cirrhinus; species Cirrhinus mrigala. The sequence continues at coordinate 18,193,231 of CM070024.1, forward strand.
GTGTGTGTGTGTTTTCTCAAAATATAATCTATTTCTGTGATGCAAAGCTGAATTTTCATCAGCCAATTTTCCAGTCTTCATCTGTCATATAATTCTATGTCAATAATTCTAATATGCTGATTTTTTTTTTTTTTTTTTATCAATGTTGGAAACAGTTGTGTTGCTTAATATTTTTTTGAAATCTGTGATACTTTTTTCAGGATGTTGTTATGAATAAAATAACAATAATCATTAATCATAAAATAATCATTTATTTAAAATAGAAATGTTTTCTAACAAGAAGTCTTTACTATGACTTCTTATAAATTTTTCTTTATTTTTATTACACATCCTTGCTGAATAAATGTATGAATTTCTTTCAAATAAATAAATAAAGAAAAAAAAATGTACTGACCTCAAACTTTAAACAGTAGTGTATATTGTTACAAAAGGTTTCTATTTTAAATAAATGCTGTTCTTTTTAACGTTATATTCATCAAAGAATCCTGAAAAAAGTATCACAGGTTCCAAAACAACTGTTTACAGCACTGATAATCAATCAGCATATTCAAATTAATTCTTGATCATTTGACACTGAAGAACTGGAGTAATGATGCTGAAAACTCAGCTTTGCATCACAGGAATTATAGTTAAAATAGAAAACAACTATTTCAAATTGCAATAATATTTCACTGTTTTTTTTCTGTATTTTAAATCAAATAAATGCAGCCTTGATGAGCAGAAAAGACTTTAAAAACATTTAAAATCTTAACGTTCCCAAACTTTTGAACAGTAGTGTAGTTATTATTAACTAATTTAAATGCTAAAAATACAGTTTTGTCTATAGTAGCCCTGATTTAGCTTGGTAGCTTGTAAATGAACTGAAAAAATGCTTTCCTTACTTAGATTTTTTTTGTCTTGTTTCCAGCCAAAATATCTAAAAAATCTTAAATCAAGAATGATTTTCTAGACAAGCAAAAATTGTCATGTTTTCAGAAAAAAAACAAGTCAAAATTAAAGAAGTCCACTTCCAGAACAACAATTCGCAAATAATTTACTCATCCCCTTGTCATCCAAGATGTTTATGTCTTTCTGTCTTTAGTCGTGAAGAAATTATGGTTTTTGAGGAAAGCATTTCAGGATTTTTCTCCATATAATGGACTTCATTGGTGCCCCGATTTTGGACAGCTTTAAACTTCCAAAATGTAGTTTAAAAGCAGCTTCAAAGGGCTCTAAACGATCCCAGCTGAGGAAGAAGGGTCTTATCTAGCGAAACGATCGTTTTTTTGTTTTTTTTTTGTGGATAATAAAAATGTGTATACTTTTTAAGCTCAAAAGCTGGTGTAGCACACGCTCTGGGATGCGCGTTCACGATGCTACGTACTACTGAATCATGTGAAAAGGTCACGCGGAACGTAGACGGAACTACAGACCCAGTGTTTACAAAGCGAACGTGCAAAGACTAAGCTAGTGCAAGTCAGTCAAACGCTGTTTACAAACAAAAAGGTACAACAATGTCGGACGATTCTGAAGTTGTAGGAAAAAATAAGATGGAGTTTTTTGCCATATTCTACTTTTTTGAGCCGGAGTACACAGACTATGAACTTAGACGTGATTCGTAGTAGCGATGGGAAGTTCGGATCATTTTACTGACTCGGACCTTTGAGTCTCGTTCAGCAAAATGAACAAATCTTTTTTTCGTGTCATTTTGTTCATTTCGTTAATTTTAGTAAAATATAATTAAAATGTTACGTGTTACTTCCCTAACACATCTACTGCTTACACAAACGTTGATAACACTACAAACAAGAAAAAACTATAATGCTATAAGAAACAGAAAAGATTCATTCATTGTTTACCTTTAGTCTTTGGTCTATGATTAGCTCACTTCACCTCTCATCTGACAAGTTTTCGGGTTTGAGTCGTTCGTTTATCATGTGACAGCCCCATAAGATGAACAAACGACTCGGAAAAACCTGAAGACTCGAAACAGGTGAACTAATTCCAGTACGGAACCTAATAGGATGTTGCACGTGCGCGACTGAACGAATCACTCCCCGAGACGACCCGTTCTTCCCGAGTCACATTAAAGATTTGTTCAAAATGAACTAATCGTTCAAGAATGACCCATCACTAATGCACATCCCAGAGCCTGTGCTACACAAGCTTTGTGCTTAAAAAGTATACAAATTTTTATTTTTTGAAAAAAAAAAATAAATAAAAAAAAAGGCCGACCGTTTCACTAGGTAAGACCCTTCTTCCTCGGCTGGGATCATTTAGAGCCCTTTGAAGCAGCATTTAAACTGCCGTTTGGAAGTTCAAAATCAGGGCACCAGTGAAGTCCATTATATTCAGAAAAATCCTGAAATGTTTTCCTCAAAAACCATAATTTCTTTATGACTGAAGACAGAAAGACATGAACATCTTGGATGACAAGGGGGTGAGTACATTATTTGTAAATTGTTCTGGAAGTGGACTTCTCCTTTAAGTGAGTTTTTGCTTGAAACAAGCAAAATAATCTGCCAATGGGGTAAGCAAAATATTCTTGTTTTATGCTTGAAATAAGATTATTTTGCTTACCCCATTTTTTGCAGTGTGTGTGTTTTGTGTGCATGAGAGAGAGGTGGGAAACCAGATTGTGATCACTGTCTCTGCTTACTTCAGCTTTTAGGGATAATCCTGTCCATGTGCCTGTGCAAGAGTGTCCAACAGGAGGATTACACCAAAGTACCCAAATACTGAGAGCAAACCCCTCTTCAGTGACTCACTCCCACATCAGAAAACACCAGTGTTACAGCCTCTCCACACCAGCACAACAACTGGAACAAAGCAGACCAGACCACATCCGATCACCCACAAACACACATACACACACACACATTCTTCACATTATTATCCCCTTTAAAACATCAAAACATCACTCTGTTTAGGATCCACACTTCCCGATGAGGACTGTCGCATCTTTTTGTTTTAAAGAAACTAGTGATCTTTTTCTTATTAGTGCTCTGCAGGGTCTAAATCTAAAGCTTTATATTTGGTTTCTCACTTGTGTATAGCATACTGTAAGCTGACTGTTGCATTATGGTTTTCATTGTTAGTTAAATCTGAGAGCACTTTAGTGAATAGCGAGTTTGAAATGGGGAAGAGCTATTAGTTGCTTTTAAAATATTTTTATAAACCAGAGGGGAAAATCTACAATTTTTTTTTTTTTATCTTTTATCATTTATTTGTATGAGAATTGTGTACTTTCAATTCGATTGTGTAAATACAATTGACATACTTCAATGAGGTTCTTTCTTACTGAATAACTACATCCTAGTTATCGCAGCACTTAACGATGGCTTTTCTATACGTAAGTGAAGTGTTATTAGCCAGGGTTGGGTCACTCAGGGCGGAGGCAGGTGCGGTGTGGGTAAAGATGGCTGCGGTTGAGGAATGCTAGGGCAAATGACAAGGCTGGGACGGCGTACTATAGCGTTTCTTGTGGTTTACATGTGAGTCGGCCTACATCGCTTTGTGGATCAGGGTGTGTATGTGGATTTAGGTTGGGCGCGTATCCCACAGATCCTTCTGCTGCGCTGGTGTGGGTAAAACAGCTGTTCAAGTATGTCTATAACTGGCATTAGATATAGATCCTGCTGACTAGCTTCAGCTCTAGCCTGCAGCGCCACAGCAAAATCCACAGATGTAACATCTGTCTTCCTGTTACTGACCCATTTTAGCTGAACCAAAACTGGTCTGCGTGATGAAGTTGTGTAAGGCTTTTTAATGTCTTTGCATTTCTTCTTTTTAATTTTTTGTCTTATCGTTTTACTATTTTGAGTGAAGCTGATGTAAATATCAGCAGTTGTTCCAAGCGTTTCTGAGGAATATTTTGGGCCGTGTCGGTGTCGGGAAAAATTCAAAGCTTCTTCTGAGAAGATAAGATAAAAGAATGACCCAGTCGCTGTCTGTAAGACCATCTGATGAGATCTTTCTAGCTCAGTCCTTTAAAATGATCTAATAGTTGTATTGTAACGTGATGTACCTAGAAGTGATTTTCAAGATTTCAAGATTTCTTACTTTGTCTTTTTTTTTTTTTTTTATATATATTTTGTCAAGAAGCTGTCTTTTAGAACTCTAGTTTAGATACTGAAAAGCACCCCCCCCACCCCCCAGATGGATTATTATTTTGATAACTGTGTATTTTCTGAGGTAAAGTGAAGACGAAGGGCTTTTTTCTACATTTCTTATACCTAATTTTCTGTTTAAATGGGAAGCCATGTTTATGTAGTGTTTACCAGCTGCTTAAGTAGTACAAAACATGTCTATGCAATAGTTATGAGTTGGATTAAAAGAAACTTTGACACAATATGTGTGATTTCCATTGTGTTTTGTCACTGAGTGGGTGTCTTTTAATCTTTTAAAGTTAATTTCCGTCTCAATGTAACATCATGAGAGACTAAACTCTAATTTCTTTCTCATAGACCATCTCTTTTTTTCATTAAATAGTACATTTAGTCTGTATTTTTAATGTGAATAGAGTCTCTTATGTTCACCAAGGCTGCATTTATTTGATTTAAAGTACAGAAAAAAGCCTTCCTCTGGTTACAACTTCCAATGCAGCTCTCAACAGCAAGAATTAAAAGATTAGTTCAGTTTCCAGAGCAAAAATTTACAGATAATGTACTTACCCTCTTGTCATCCAAGATGTTCATGTCTTTCCTTCTTCAGTCATAAAGAAATTATGTTTTTTGAGGAAAACATTTCAGGATTCCTCTCCATTATAATGGACTTCTATGGAGCCCCTGAGTTTGAACTTCCAAAATGCAGTTTCATTGCCGTTTCAAAGGCCTCTAAACGATCCCAACGAGGAATAAGGGTCTTATCTAGCGAAACGATTGGTTATTGTCTAAAACAAATTACAATGTGTATACTTTTTAACCTCAAATGCTCGTCTTGTCTAGGACGGTGTAAACTGTTTTTTTTTTTTTCCCCCGTTCAAAACAGTTAGGGTATGCCGAGAAGACTCCCATCTCATTTTCTCATCCAACTTCAAAATTATCCTAAATCGCTGCAGAAGTACTGACCCAGTGCTTACAAAGTGAACATGCAAAGAAGGTCAAACGCTCCACAAAAAGGGGGAATTTTTCGACATAACTAACTGTCTTGAACGGGGAAAAAACAGTTCACGCAGACCAGGACAGGGCAAGCGTTTGAGGTTAAAAAGTATATACATTAATAAACCTTTCTTTTCTTTTCTTTTTTTTTTTTTTTTTTAGAAAATAACCGATTGTTTCGCTAGACAAGACGCTTATTCCTCGGCTGGGATCGTTTAAACCCCTTTGAAGCTGCATTTAAAGGCTCTTTTTCAACAGTCTCTAGTGTCACGTGATCCTTTAGAAATAATTCTAATATGCTGATTTGGTGCGCAAGAAACATTTCGTATCATCAATGTGTTAAACAACTAATTGATCATAATGGGTTAATTTTTTATGTAAAAACTGGTCATTTCCCCCCACAGGATTCTTTGATAAATACAAAGTTCAAATGAACAACATTTAAAGTATTATTTTTGTCGTCAGTGTTATGTATGTTTAATCGATTTAATGTAATTTTGCTGAAAAATAAGTATTAATTTCTTAAAGTATTAAAATCCTAAGATAAGTTCACTTGCAGAATGAAAATTTCCTGCTAATTTACCCACCCCTATATTATCCAGGATGTTAATGTCTTTCTTTCTTCAGTCGAAAAGAAATTGATTTTTTTTGAGGAAAACATTTCAGGATTATTCTACATTTAGTGGACTTAAATGGAAGCCAGTGTACAAATTATATAGCGAAACGCTCTGTCATGTCATTTAAAACAAACAAACATATGTATGTTTAACCAAAAATGCTTGTCTGCGGTGCGGATGTGAGTCTTCACTCATTACGTAATCATTAAGTTACGTAGTCACGCGCAGTAAGTTCTTCGTCTGCTACTTGGGTTCAGAAAGGTAGGGTAAAAAAAAAAATCCATCTCATTTTCTCCTCCAACTTCAAAATCGCCCGACATCGTTGTTTTAACTTTTTGTTTTTTTGTTTTTTGTAAAGGGCGTTTGACTATTTTGCACGTTCGCCTTGTAAACAGGTTTGTAGCTAGAAGGGATACAGCTCCGACCGGAAGCTAACAATGAAATTAATTGTTCTAGCTATTAGACTGTTTTTTTTTTAACGTCTACACCTACCCCAACCCTAGCTTAGCCCTTACTATAATAAAAAAAACAAACAGAATTACTGTTGTACAGTGTGACAAAAAAAAAAAAAACCTTAGATTGATGTGCACATGCCCAGTAGCTACGTCACGTGTGTCAGTACTTAATAAGCGTCGTTACATGAGTTCGAACTAGGGCAAGACCAGCATTTGTGGTTGAAAAGTATATAAAATAAAAATTTTCTTATAAAATGACTGTTCGTTTCTCTAGATAAGACACTTATTCCTTGGCTGGGATCGTGTAGAGCCCTTTGAAACTGCAATTTGGACCTTCAACCCTTTGGGTCCCATTTAAGTCCACCATAAGAGGAAAAACCCTAGAATGTTTTCCTCAAAAACCTTCATTTATTTTCGACTAAAGAAATAAAGACATCACCATCTTGGATGACATAAGGGGTGGGTAAATTATCACGGAATTTTTATTCTGGAAGTGAATTAATCCTTTAATTCTTGCCTTTGAGAGCTGCATTGAAAGTTGTAACCAGAGGAGGGCGCTATTGGTTAACATGAGATCTTGTAAATCTAACTGCGCGGTTTCTGCTAAAACCCCAGTTAAAGAAAGATAACATTTGGGCAGAACTAGCACAGTACATGTTAATATTCAACTTGAATGATATAGTGCTATTTTATTTTGAAAAGGACAGCATGAAGTTTTACATTCCACAATTCTTTCTTGTCAAAAGATATATTATTAATTACAGACAATACACAGAATCTTTCATTCCTTTGATGTATTTATAATTAAAGGGTAATGCATTATAAATGTTATTTATGGCTAATGATATCTTCTCAGATCCCCACAAGAGGTCAGTCATTATTCTCACTGAGGTCCAGTGGTCTGTTCTAATAGCAGGCAAAGAATGTGGTTAGAAACGACGATGAAAATCTTCCCGTCTGCCTCGTATGAACCTCTGTGGTCCCATAGAGAGAAATGAAGAAACCGCTTTGCTGTCTGTTACGGAGGACAAGTGACCTCAGAACCGCTGCCAGGAAATCTGCCTCTGTAGCTACATTGACAGTGTCTGAATACAAACTGGTGGTTTGCTTTTGCATATGATCTAAATCCATGACCCAAATTCAGTTATTCAGTTCCATTTCCAATAAATTATTTAGTTTTTTTCTTCAACTATTTGCAAATCTGCATTGCTTTTTGAATGAGTGTGATTTGTACACTCACAGGTTGTTACATAGAGGACCTACATTCTAGAGCAAATGCTGAAGATGTTTTAATCTAATATGGTGTCATTTTCAGCTATTAGTTATGTAACCTCCATATGCGTGATGAATAGACGCTGGAAAGTAACCGCTTTGACTCAGCAGCAGCAGAATATGGAAGTTGGCTCATGGAGTGTACGCTGTATCCTATTCTTGTGCTCTTTTCCTCAGTCAGAGGCTTTCCTGGAAATGGTTTTACTCGTCTACAGCACAGAAGTCACCTCCACCTGAGGGCCTCTTCCTCATCCTGCTGGAACGCCCCTGCTGGACATCCTGTTTTTGGCACCCTGGCTCTAGTCAGTGACACACTGATATCAGGCCAAAGCTGAGCCTTGACTGTAAGTGAACTTAAATGACATCTTGGTATTCTTGAATGTAAAACTCATATGGGTACTTTGATACAAACACAGAGTTCACATTTCATATTTATTTATTTTCTCAATTTATTATTCACAGTTTAAGAATGGACTCTTTCTAAGACTTTAATAGTTGTGAAACATGATTGAAATTTGCTTACTATCTTTATAAGATAAGCTCTCTGTCTTTGTAGATGGCTGTTTTCTTCAGTCATTCTGTAGCAGCTGTTGATATCAGTAATAACAGGTAAGTGATGCTATACACTCGTCTGTTAGATGTTTCCCTGAAGGGAGGTTGATGATTTCTACACACAGAGACAAGTTTCTTCTTCTAAACTCTTTGACACCCTATTCATTGGACAGTCTTTTCAGGTATAGGTTGGCAGCTCTCGATCCTGAAAATGGTTTGCAGGTCCAGTTTGTCAAAAGCAGAACACTCTTTAAATTGGACATTTAGGAAATCAAGCACAGACATAAATAGTGGCCCTCAGATGGTTTGAAACCTGTATGACTTTACTATTTCTGTGGAACACAAAAGAAGTGGTTACAAACCTGTTTTTTGCTTTGTCATTATGGTGTATGGAGTGTTGATTGATGTGGAAAAAAGTTATTTAAAGCAGTTTAACGTAAGGCTGCAACATAACAATATGGGAAAAAAATGAAGGGGTATGAATACTTTTGCAAGGCACTATTTTCTAAAAATTATTTTCTCACTTTTGCAATCACACAACAATGCTCTGGTAACCTGCAGTTGTACTTAGTGATTTTATTAAAGGTTGATGATTTCTACACACAAGGATAAGGAGTTTCTACTAAACTCTTTGACACCCTATATATTGGACAGTCTTTTCATAAGTTGGTAGGTCTCGATCCTAAAAATGCGTAGCAGGTCCAGTCTGTCAAAAGCAGAGAACTCTTTAAATTGGCACTCAGGAAATCAAGCAGAGACATACATAGCTCAGGGATGACAAAAATGACAAAAAGTCACCCTCAAATTGTTCGAAACCTGTACGACTTTATTATTTCTATGGAACACAAAAAAGTCATTTTGAATAGGTTTTAACTGTTTGTGTCCACACAGTGAAAATCATTGGAGTCCACCTTGACTTAAAATGGACAAAAACAAACGTTGCATCATACCAAAAAGACTTTAAACTCTAAAGGTGTTTCAGCTACAGTGTTAAGGGTATGAATACTTATGCAATGCAAGTATATCAGTTTTTTTATTTCTAATTAATTTGCTAAGTGTTTTTTGCTTTGTCATTATGGTGTATGGAGTGTTGATTGATGTGGAAAAAAGTTATTTAAAGCAGTTTAACATAAGGCTGCAACATAACAAAACTTGAAAAAATTGAAGGGGTATGAATACTTTTGCAAGGCACTGTATTTTTAAATTATTTTCTCACTTCTGCATTCACGCATCAATGCTCTGGAAACCTCCAACACCAAGTTACTTCTGTATTTAGTGATTTTATTTAAAGGTTAATGATTTCTCCACACAGGGACAAGGAGTTTCTTCTAAACTCTTTGACACCCTATATATTGAACAGTCTTTTCATAAGTTGCTAGGTCTCGATCCCAAAAATGGGTTGCAGGTCCAGTTTGTCAATAGCAGAGCACTCTTTAAATTGGCACTCAGGAAATCAAGCACAGACATTAACAGTTCAGGGATAGTTCAGTCAAAAATGACAAATAGTCACTCTCAAATTGTTCGAAACCTTTACGACTTTATTATTTCTATGAAACACAAAAGAAGTCATTTTGAATAGGTTTTAACTGTTTGTGTCCACACAGTGAAAATCATTGTTGTTACTTTACTGTACTGTGTTAGGGGTATGAATACTTATGGAATGGAGTCATTTCAGTTTTTTATTTCTAATAAATTTCCTTAGTTGTTACAAACCTGTTTTTTTTGTTTTGTCATTATAGTGTATGGAGTGCAGATTAATGTGGAAACAAAAAGTTATTTAAAGCAGTTTAAAATAAAGCTGCAACAACAAAATGTGGGAAAAAAAATGAAATGAATACTTTTGCAAAGCACCATATTTTTTAATTATTTCCTCACTTATGCAATAACACATTAATGCTCAGGTAACCTCCAACACCAAGTTACTTCTGTACTTCTGTATGTCAAACTTTATCTGTATACATTTACTTACATTAAGCGATATACTAATAGCAAATCTCATATTGGTTCATCATTTATATCATCACCAAACGCAAATAGCATGGTTTGTCTTTGTCTGGCATCTCAGCTGAGACCTGTCCACTATGGGTGACCCTACCAGTAGCTGTGAACTACCAGTGGCATAGCTCTCAGCATCACTGATGCACACAAGCCCTCACAGCACGTCAAGCTGCAAATCGTGTGAGGGACCCTAACCTAACCTAACCCAACTGTTTAAAACCAACTGCATATCAACCAACCACTCTAAACGTCCAAACAACCACGACGCAATGCATGAAAGTCCAACAACCGTGCAGAAACACGCTAACAACCGTTTAGAAACCTAAATGTCAATGCACAAGAAACCATCCTAACAGCCCTGTCGCAACGCGATAAATTCTGCTTTAAACAACCTCAGAACCGCATATCAACGCACTGACAATCACCAAAAACATCCTAACAACCGCAAAGCAATGCATAAAAGACCACTCAGAAAAGTCCAACAGCTGCTCAGAAACACGCAAACAACCGTTTAGAAACCTTAGCAAATAAATAGTCAGTGCACAAGAAACCATTCTGACCACTGTGACAATGACCAAACACATTCTAACAACCACATAGCACTGGGCAATAATTTTACTTCATAAAACTAAAATTTGTTTTACAAAAAAATGAAACTTACTCTACAAATTATAAACTTGCTCTATAACTATATACAATATATACAGTATTTACATATACCTATTTACGTAGGTCCCGCTGTGCGATGCCCCATGTGACACTGTGGTGACTCAGTGTCTGGGCTTCTTTCTTCTTGGCTCCTCAGGCACGGGCTCTTCACTGATGTCCACATATATGTGAGGAGCAAAGCTTCTGCTGGTTGATGAGAAGCTCTCTGAGATCAGGACACGTCCGTCAGGCTGCTCTGACTCCAGCAGTGAAGGGCAGTTGAGCGTCTGCCACAGACGCTGCTTGATCTTCAGTCCCAGCTCAAGGCTGTAGGGACGTTGCCGACCACCGTGTGTCTTCCTCATGGGCTCCACCACAGAGCGGTAGACATCCTGGTAGGCCTGCATGCTGGAGCCATGGATGGAGATGGGCTCTTCTGGCAGACACAGAGGTGGTGCTGCTGATGAGACCGAAGCTGCTGGACGGATGTCAGGAAGGACCGCAGCGTTCTTCAGGTATCGCTCTTCCAAACCTTTGGGTCTTCGAGCTTTCACAGAAGTACAGCTGTAGGAGTGATCCAACTGAATGACAGCTGCCAGCTGTGAAAGCTCACAGGGGTCTTGAATGGGAGAAACACCCTCCACAAAGAATCCCCTCAGGTGTGATGGAAGGGTCCTGGTCCTTCTCAGGCGACGTGGCTCCATGCTAAAGAATCAAGAATACCTTCACAAATTGGACAAATTGCTAAGACTTACCAAATTGTGGAGTTATGAAGAGCTTGTTGCACGTTTGATGAGGCTTCAAGGCTTCAGAAACAGTTGTGTTGATTTTTAAATGTAAACTTAAGCTACTGTACTGACATAGAATGTTGATGCGCGTTTAAATGTAAACAACACTTGATATCAGTAGTAAGTCAATTAGAACAGCATCTATGTTGCATGCACTACGTTTTGCTTCTATATTACCATTGTATTTCAACATGGGCCTCTTCTGTGGCTTTGGCTGTTGACAAGCACAGATCATCTTGGGAGAATTCTGTGCAAAAAGACAAGAAAGATCAACATTGGTCTTATTTGTATGATTATATTCTTTGATGAAGATCTCACCTTGTTTCAGGCCAGGTCTGGTCCAGCGGTTCACACTGATCATTTGCTGGTTGTAGGCTGTAAGATGTTCCCTACACACCATTTCATACAGGAGGAACCCTAGTGTTGCGTGGTACATACCCTTCATGTTGAACTCTGGAGGACAGTATGCTTTTGTTCCTGCAGAAAAGTGATATTGTCTGATGTTTAATACATCACCACAGATTGCTGATCATATATATGATTAGTTTCAGTGGATAATTAAAGCAGTTCATTACACATACCATGGTAAACTTTGAAGGCCACACCCAAAGTCAATCAGTTTGACCTCCATGGCTTCATGGTTACCAGCAGGTTCTCCAGTTTAATTCTTACCCTATCTTATGCTCCTGTATCATATTACAGTACGTACAAATGTATAAAGTTTTATAATGTTTTTAAGGTTTTTGACTTGTTAAACTGTTAAAGAAACAGGAATGAATAGTGACACACCAAATCAGCACATTAGAATAATTTCTGTAGGATCGTGTCACTTTGAAAACTGGAGTAATGGCTGCTGAAAATTCAGCATTCAAAACACAAACACAAATGAATTTTAAAATATATTCAAACAGACAACATAAGTTTTATATTGTGGTAACACCTTATTTTAATATGACGTAGTTACGCGTCACATGTACTTACTACAGTAATAATAGTAAATTAAGTTGCTTTTGTTGATAATCTGCATTATTTTACTAAGTACTTAAATACTGGTATACAGATGCATATTTTGTAATAAACAAAATACGTTGTTTCTGTGTACACAGTTAGCATCTGTAAGGGGTCATCCGATGCTAAGTTCGCTTTTTAATGTTGTTTGAACAATAATGTGCGTTGGCAGTGTATGTACAAATCCACCCTATGATGATAAAATCCACCCTATGATGATTTTAATGATAAAAGTCCATGCAGTGTTTTTTTAAAAAATAAATAAATAAATAATATTCCCTTCCTCAAATCGAGCCATTCTCAGATGCCTGTCGTTGTGGCGTCACACCGAAAGAGGTCGCTCCCACGATAGTTGATTGACATGAGCGTCTTACCTCAGAGCCCTCTTTGTTTCAATGCTGGAGCAGGGATGTAAGTTAGACAAGAATATCTCAGATTGAGCGATTGAGGTGTTGTGTTGCTGGATGTAATAATGAACAGTGGTCGTCATTAACTCCCGACATCTGAGCCGCTGAAGATGCAGTGGATTACGTTTGTGAAGGGAATGGGCCTCCCGATCTACATATATCCGTATATGTTCTCGCGAATCATTCGTGATCCAGCTTCACTTACAGTGAGCATAAGGGTTTTTTTTAATGAATCTTTGCGATTGTCTTTCCTAATAATGTGCTAGTTAGTAAGTTTAGCAGCTAAATGCGGCTAAAGTAAACAGACTCGTCAATTCACCGAGAGAAGAGAGGGGCGGGGCGAGCAGAGCTCATTTGCATTTAAAGCAGCCTTGACCAGAATTAGATAATTTTTGCAGAGCTCATTTTGGCAAGGTAAAAAGGATGTTTTTTTACACTACCATTGACAATTTTTAACCAAAATATATTATAGACTTTTCATTAAGACGCTAAAGAATCATATCAACTTGTGGAAAATGGGCATCTGATGACCCCTTTAAATCAGTAGTTATTCGCAGTGCTTTGTGGGATTGTAGTTCTTTCCATCATTAAAGCCCTTAAGTACACTCTTGTACGTTTTCCATCTAATTTTCAAATACGTTTTTTGCCTTTAATAAAGTGTGTAATGTTGTGATTCACCTCATAGCTGTTTGATTGTAGGTCTGTGGTTTCTAACTCTTTTTAAAAATGATTTCGGAAAAATACTTCCACTACTTGAACGCCGTCAAGTTAAATGGAGACCAGAGACTTTGCGGGCACTCTTGCTGTCAGGAAGCCACAGTTAAATGCTTCACTGTGCAGTTATGTAATAATGTTCAAGATCAGTTAGTTTTTCAAATTAAATGAAATACTTAAATCTATATCTGAGAGTCTCTGTCATCTGTTTTAAATTAATTGATCCTGCAGCTACATCACCCCTAATATTAAAGGTAGGACAGGCTTTTTTCCCCCAGAAACACTCTTCACATCCTGATAGCAATTAATAATTAAATGTCTAAATATATATACCAACAAAATGTCTCCGCCATTTTGGATTTCCGGTCTAGCGAGTGTGCATAGATACTTCCGGTTTTGCTAAACGCTGGTGTAAAGAGCCGGAGAAATCCAAATATTACCTTCTATATATGTTTGCAGGATTTATAGTATCACTTAAATGCAAATAAGATCTACACTGCTATTATTACTGTACTATATATGTTAATTAAGCCAGTGGCATTTGAAACTTACCTATGTCCGGTGAATGAATGAAACACTAACCAGTTAATCTGTTTACGAAATTAAAGTTGAACTCTTGATGTGTACACAGCTACACAATGCCATTTTTCCATTACCACTTTTGTAAATGTACAAATTACTTATTTCTCGAAAATGTTTTTTTTTTTTTTTTTTTTAACAAATTCATTTACAGTGTGAGACGCTGCTCGTCATTAATGTCCGTTTCTCATACATCAGTTTGTTCCATCAACATTTTCACAACATATGTTAATATTTTACACATAATCACCTTTGCATCAAACATATTATAAATTCGCAAAAATAGGCTGACTGTATGCGTTCCTTATACACAGATGTTTTATACTATGCAACATACAAAGCAGATTAAATATTAATAAAAACACATGGAAGTGCAAATCGATCTTTTAATAAATGCAAAAATACTATAATTAACTTATGTTTTGTATTGTACAGATAGTTGAATAATGTTACAAAATAAAATTAATAAAACATACATTCAGTCCATATAATGCAGAAATCTCCGATCGTCTCATTTGACAGTTGCAAACCTTATGATCTTATAAATAGCAGTCAGAACACGATCAACTCTCCGTAAATGTACAGTATTGCACACTTGAGTGGTTTGTGTTTCCCCGTGGATTATTAAAAACCACTGCCGCTGTCGCATAATCAACAGAAGAAAGAATGAAGCAATCTCCGTGTTGTATCTTGATGAATTTCCACACAGAGGTAACGTTACGCAATATTATAAGGAGGATGTTTTCTTTGGTCTTTGATATACCACTATTCGCTATTTATTTTGAAAAACATTGATTATATCTATCTAGCCAAGTTTCCCCGTACAGTAAATGCGAGCGCCACAAAGACCGGAAGTGAGTTCGCCGACGCCATGTTGTGCCTGAGCCAACCAGAGGAGGGTGTTTAGCCGGTGTGAAAAAAAGAAATTCATATTCTCTTACAATAGTGCTAGACACAATTTATAAGACTTGTCAAAATACACAGAGACAGAGAACGGGGTAAAACAAAAATAAACACTGGCAGTGTTTTTACAAGATGGAGAAATTTGGTCTAATGAATCGCTACGATGAACTTGTCTAGTTTCTTATCGACAGATAAGCTAAACTTAATGTTAAAAGTATGCTTAATATGTAAGACCTTTTATTGAAAGTATTGTACTTTAATCTGTTGATACACGCCTTTACTTCTATAAGCCCGTAAGAGCTGTGTTTTTGTGTCGTTTGAAAACATGCTTAATTTTTGTTGGTCTGCTAGATGACACCAGCAGCGCACAAACCGCCTGTCCTACCTTTAACCATGAATAATAATGTTTCCTAAACTTTTCCAAATATATATTTATGGTAACGACACCATAATGTAAATGTAATATTGCAACGTCCATGTGCAAAGACAATGAATAGAATATAAACACGTGAACTTGAGCAAAGTTATGTGCTGGTAAGAATATGCACAGTGTTATCGTTGTGAATACGCCATAGCAACGTGCTCTACGTTATTCGACCAAACTATAAACTACAGAAACTATAAAAACCAATAACAGTCTCTAAAGGGATAAGAATTCACCACACAGTTATTTGTAAAATTCAACATTACTACTTTATTATAAGTTGAAGGCTATTAATGAGTTCTTTTGGCATATGGTTTTCCCGGACATTACGGGCTGTTAAAGACTGACACCTACAGACTGTATTAACAAATGTTTAAATAATTGTAATTACTAAAATAACTGTTAAAGGCATAATATGTAAATTTTCGCCGCTGGAGGGCGCATATTCAAAACAAAGCACGAAAGACGTAGTTTGATGACGCCGTGATTGTGTGTGGAATCATGGGAGTTGTAGTCTTCATCCCTACAGCCGCTGCAATCCGTCGGAACTCGGGCAAAAATTATGTCCATGGATGAGCTGATGTATTAAAAAATTATTAAGGTCACTGTAGTATGAAGCAGGGTGGGACTGAAAGTCGTGAAAGCGAAACGAGGACGCTGGAGCGATTCCAAATGAAAGGACGAGCGTGATAAGCTCGAAAGCAGCGGAGCTTTTAGTGTGCCACAGTCGAGCGCTTCCGGTCATGCGTATGAGAGGTAAAACAGCGTCGTTTTGTCATACTAGATACATGGGAGTGTATTAAAAGTTCTGTTATAATGCTACTCTGCGTTCGTCACCTGTCTAATAAAATACACATGACATAATAAAGTGCATTTGAGGTTTCCATGTTTTTTTTTTTACATTTTTTTTTCTACAAAATAAAACCGAAAAATCCAGAGTGTATTATTTTTCAATGCGGAAGTAAGCTGTTTTCAGGTAATGTGTTAAACGTCCGGTTCATAATCCACCTAATGGAATTAACGAGAAGAATATCGAAGTGCAGTAAATGGTAAAACAGTTTGCACTACAAACCAGTGTGTTCATAATTAAGATAATACATTAAAGTAATATGGTAAGACACACCAGTTTGCAATATCAAGCAGCAAAACGAACTTTTTGTGCAGCTAAAAATAGCTGGAAGTGGATGAGACTGGAAGCCAGACACAAACAATGTACAAATGACTGCACCCACTCTTATGGGAAAAATAAGGTGGATACACTAGTTAAATTTTGTTTATTTCTCTGGATTTAAACATTCTTAGAAATATTTAGGATTATGTAAGTACACACGTCAGCAAAATATATAACACTTCTAGTGGTTTTTGGACGTTTTAACCAAAAAATCGTACATATTGTGCCTTTAAGACATTCTTTGTGTATATAATTATGTCATTAACTAATATTTAATAATCATTATATATTTAGTATATTTAATTAATATACAAATTATTTAAATAAGTGTAACTGTTTGTGTATGTATACAAATTTAAAAGTGCATATATTTATATATAATTTATATACAGTCTACTCATGTTTAAAGTGTCTTTCTCTGTCTGTGCAGATGGTTGTTTTCTTCGGTCAATCTGTAGCAGCTGTTGATATCAGTAATAACAGGTAAGTGATGCTCTATACCAGGGTGCCCAAACTCAGTCCTGGAGGGCCACTGTCAAGCTCTTACTAGGCATAGGCATACTAGAAACTTCCCAGCAGGTGTGTTGAAGCAAGTTGGAGCTAAACTCTGAAGGACACCGGACCTCCAGGACTGAGTTTGGGCACCCCTGCTCTATACTCTGCTGTTATATGTTTCTGTCTCTGAAATGAGGTTGATGATTTCTACACACAGAGGCAAGTTTCTTCTTCTAAACTCCTTGACAGCCTATTCATTGGACAGTCTTTTCATAACTTGGTAGCTCTTGATCCTGAAAATGGTTTGCATATCCAGTTTGTCAAAAGCAGAACACTCTCTAAACTGGCATTTAGGAAATCAAGCTCAGACATTAAAGGGATAGTTTAGTTAAAAATGAAAATTCTGTCATCATTTACTCATTCTTATGTCTTTCCAAACCTTATTTGATAATTTCTGCAAACACAAAGGAAGATATTTTGAAGAATTTTTCAACTGTGTTTCCACACAATGAAAGCCAATAGGGTTCAAAAACATTATACCACATTGACTTAAAATGGACAGAAACAAACAAAACAGTTTCCTTTGTGTTTGGTGAAGAATCTCTTAAAGGGACAACAAAATGATATTTTGTTAGTTTTATCTTGATGAGTAAAGATGTATTAAAATGTATTATCAGACATAACAAATAAACCTCACAAAAAATGATTTGCATAAAATTATTATTTTCTCATTTATGCAATTACATAACACTCTGGCAACGCCAAACATAGAGTTGCTTTTGTACTTCTGATTTTTTTATTTTATTTTAGTCTTGTGCATATTTTTTAATTGTTGTAGTTTTCAAGACTTTCATTGAAAAATGTTACTAAAACATTGCTACATATCTAGCTTTCTTTCCTTGAAAAGGAGCTACATGCATTTTGACTGGAAAATAAGTAAAAATAGTCAGATTCCACCACTTTAAATGTCCATTGACTGATTTTGAAAAAGATAAAAATTATATTGATTATAAATTGGGAAAGAAAAACTTTACAGATTTTCTAGCCCTCAGTTTTACAGCAAAATTAAATACTAACTTAAAGTGACAATTATTATACACTCTATGCCTGTATGTCAGACTTTATCTGTATACATTTTTATCCATTAAGCGTTACATACTAATAGCAAATCTCATACTGTTTAATTGTTTATATCGTTATCAAACACAAATATGGTGGTTTGGCTTTGTCTGGCACCTCAGCTGAGACCTGTCCACTATGGGTGACCCTACCAGTAGCTGTGAACTACCAGTGGCATAGCTCTCAGCATCACTGATGCACACAAGCCCTCACAGCACGTCAAGCTGCAAACCGTGTGAGGGACCCTAACCTAACCTAACCCAACTGTTTAAAACCAACCACATATCAACCAACCACTCTAAACACCCTAACAGCCACGACGCAATGCATGAAAGTCCAACAACCACGCAGAAACACGCTAACAACCGTTCAGAAACCTAAACGTCTAGCACAAGAAACCATCCTGACAACCACGTAGCAACGCAATACGATTTGCTTTAAACAACCTCAGAACCGCATATCGACACACTGACAATCACCAAAAACATCCTAACAACCACAAAGCAATGCTTCAAAGATCGCTCAGAAAGGTCCAACAGCTGCTCAGAAACCTTGGCAAAGGAACATCAACGCACAAGACAGCCACAACCACACAGTACTGAGCAAAAGTTTTACTCCACAAAAATAAAACTTTAAAAAAATGAAACTTACTCTACAAACTATAAACTTACTCTATAACTATGTACAATATATACAGTATTGACATACCTATAGGTCCTGCTATGCGATGCCCCATGTGACACTGTGGTGACTCAGTGTCTGGGCTTCTTTCTTCTTGGCTCCTCAGGCACGGGCTCTTCACTGATGTCCACATATATGTGAGGAGCAAAGCTTCTGCTGGTTGATGAGAAGCTCTCTGAGATCAGGACACGTCCGTCCGGCTGCTCTGACTCCAGCAGTGAAGGGCAGTTGAGCGTCTGCCACAGACGCTGCTTGATCTTCAGTCCCAGCTCAAGGCTGTAGGGACGTTGCCGACCACCGTGTGTCTTCCTCATGGGCTCCACCACAGAGCGGTAGACATCCTGGTAGGCCTGCATGCTGGAGCCATGGATGGAGATGGGCTCTTCTGGCAGGCACAGAGGTGGTGCTGCTGATGAGACCGAAGCTGCTGGACGGATGTCAGGAAGGACCGCAGCGTTCTTCAGGTATCGCTCTTCCAAACCTTTGGGTCTTCGAGCTTTCACAGAGGTACAGCTGTAGGAGTGATCCAACTGGATGACAGCTGCCAGCTGTGAAAGCTCACAGGGGTCTTGAATGGGAGAAGCACCCTCCACAAAGAATCCCCTCAGGTGTGATGGAAGGGTCCTGGTCCTTCTCAGGCGACGTGGCTCCATGCTAAAGAATCAAGAATAGCTTCACAAATTGGACAAATTGCTGAGTCTTACCAAATTGTGGAGTTATGAAGATCTTGTTGCACGTTTGATGCGGCTTCAAGGCTTCATGGACAGTTGTGTTGATTTTAAATGTAAACTTAAGCTACTGTACTGACATAGAATGTTGATGCGCGTTTAAATGTAAACAACACTTTATATCAGTAGTAAGTCAATTAGAACAGCATGGGTTATATGTTACATGTCCTACATGTTACTGTATTACCATTATCATCTTCGTTTAGAGTTATATAAATATACAGTCCCTTGCGAAAGTATTCATACCCCTTCATTTTTTTTTCATGTTTTATGTTGCTTCCTTATGTTAAATTGCTTTTAATTACTTTTTTCTACATCAGTCTACACTCCATACACCGTAATGACAAAGCAAAAACACAATTGTCACAACTTTGTAAATTTATTAAAAACAAAATAACAAAAAACTGAAATAAGTACATTGCATAAGTATTCATACCCTTAATTCAGTACTTAGCTGAAGCACCTTTACATCTTCAAATCTTTTTTGGGTATGAAGCTTTGCACATCAGCTTTTGGCAGTTACATGCCATTCTTCTCCTCACCTCTCAAGCTCTGTCAGGTTGGATGTGGGCAGACACACATTTTCAGGTTTCTCCAGAAGTATTTGATTGGGTTCAAGCCCAGGCTGTGGCTGGGCAACTCAAGGACATTCACAGAGTTTACTATAAGCCACTCTTGCTGTGTGCTTAGGGTCATTGTCCTGTTGGAAGGTGAACCTTCTGCCCAGTCTGAGGTTCTGAAAGCTCAGGACTGGGTTTTCTCTAAGGCTGTCTTTATATTTTGCTGTGTTAAGCTTTCTTTCTACTCTGACGAGTCCCTCAGTCCCTGCGCCGCTGAAAAACAGCCCCACAGCATGAGGCTTCTACCAGCACACTTTACTTTTGGGATGCTACACTGCAGGTGATGAGCAGTGCCTGGTCTCCTTCAAACATGATGCTTGGAATTAAGGTTCATCAGACCAAAGAATCTTGTTTCTTACAGTCTTACAGACTTTTTTTTTTTGCTAATGGCAAGTGTGTTTTCATGTGCCTTTAATTGAGGAGAGGACTGAGTCTTGCCACACCGCCATAAAGCCCAGATCAATGGAGTGTTGCAGTGATGTTTGTCCTTCTGTAGATTTCTCCTATCTCCACATATGTTCATGGAGCTTAACTAGAGTGACCATCAGGTTCTTGGTTACCACTCTAACCAAAGCCCTTCTCCATCAGTTGCTCACCTTTGGCCAGGAGGCCAGCTCTAGAAAGAGTCCTGGTTGTTTCAAATTTCTTCCATTAGGGGTAATGGAGACTACATGCTTCTGTGAACCTTCAATGCAGTAGAATTGTTTCTGAACTCTTCCCCAGATGTGTGGCTTGATGTTCCTGAGCTCTACAGGCAGTTTTTTTTACCCTCAGTGCTTGGTTTTTGCTCTTATATGCATTTTATTAAGTTGTGTTGTATGTGCCTTTTCAAATCATACTCATTCAATTGAATTTGCCACGGGTTAACTTCAATCGAAGTGTAGTAACATCTACAAGCAACATGAATGCTCCTGAGCTAAATTTCAACTGTCTTAGATAAGGGTATGAATACTTACGCAGTGGAATCATTTAAGTTTTTTTTTTTTTTTTTTGCAAATAAGTTGGCAAAGATTTTAAAAACCTGTTCTTTCTTTGCCATCATGTTGTATGCAGTGTAGACTGATGTGAGGAAAAAAAGTAATTTAAAGCAGTTTAACATGAGGCAGCAACATAACAAAACGAGAAAAAAAATGAAGGGGTATGAATACTTTCGCAAGGCAACGTATCCTCATCTCTGTTTGTATGAAGTAGTGTCTGCCAGGCCAGCATCACTATTAGGAACTGCTCTGTGTTACTGGTTCATGAATGAATCAGTGTTCTTAATGAATGTTTAAAGAGAACAAATCATATTTGCACTGATTCATCACTGAACTCTCTTCATTTTGAAGTGCACAACTGCTTTGGTGGTTTTTCCCGCCTCCAAAAAATGACTATAACACAAGCCGATAGCATTGGAGTGTGGCTGTGAAGAAGCATTGTATGTTTGTGAATCTACTGAATGAATCTGTGTTTGTAATCCAAATGAATCTTTGTGAATGAATATATATGTATGTACGTTCATATTGTTGTTCACATTTTTTATAGTAATGTTTTTCTTTTATCTAGCTTGGTAAATGTGCAGTCGCTGACAAAATAAAGCAAAAGCAACAGATCTGGTGTGCGTTTCTGAACTAAGACGTGACTTAGACCTACTGTTTAACTGTAAGTACAGTGCATTATTGGAAAAACTAGTTTCAGATCAAAATAGTGTCATATTATTGCTGTTAATAATTATTACTGTGGCATGAGGACTTGTTCGATATTTTTGTTCTTCATTGTTTTTGCTTTATTTTGTGGGGGTCTTTGCATCACTCTGGGGTTCTCTTTGGTACCAGAGCACATGTTCACACTTTAGAAACTGTGCTTTAATTCTCTTAACAAACTGAAAGAGGTAGGTAAAAGAGGTGGTTTCTGCATCAGTCTACATTGCATACACCATAATAGCAAAGAAAAAAACAGATTTTTAACATCTTTGCAAATGTATTAAAAATAAAAACCTTAAATGATTCCATTGCATAAGTATTCATACCCTTATCTAGGACAGTTGAAATTTAGCTCAGGAACATTCATATTGCTTATTTGTCTCAAATGCATGATGTATTTAAGTTCACATGTCATAATAATAAGAAACTATGCTTCTAACCAGGTCGAGAGCTGCAGTTTGTTGGAACTATGGACTCAGGAAGCACCAAATCATTGGTAATGTTGGCAACGACAGAACTTGTGACCATAGTTGGCTAATAATTCTTCTTAGAAAAGAACCTGTGCTTATATCATGTAATTAATTTTGTTTTTAACCTGTGTCTTGAATATCAGTGAATTTTTTTAAAGATCTGGCAACAGTGACACTTTACCGCAGAGCTCATGAGTGCTGCTTGATCCATGTCAGAATGGGCTAAGGTTAAGACTTCTTTCACTATTATTTCTCACCTACAGAGGAAGACACATTTCTGATAAACATTTAAATACGTCATTAACAACTAGTTGTTCAGTTCAGTTCTGTACACACTGCGTATAATTTCTGTAAATGCGGTTGTCACTACCTGTATTTTTCGGGGGTTAATGTGGTTGTCGAATGTGGTTGTCACTCCCATATTTTAGTGAGTTATGTGTGTACAAAATGCGATTAAGGAGTAAAAGGTGAACTGACAGCCTAATTTAGCTGCAGTGTATATGTAGTAACATTTCAATGTTTTTTTTTTCATTCTATTTTTGTTTTAAATTCAAATTTGAATTACATATGAGTTCTGTTTGCTACAGTATCTTAATTCAAATTCAAAAATGGAATCAGAATAAAAAGACATTCACATTTTAATTCGAAATGTTGCACTGATTCCAAAGAACCAAAAAACATCACTGAGAAATCAAAGCAAGGAAAGAACACTTCTGTGTGCTTCATTGAATGAACAGCACAGGAAAGACCAAGAGATTTCCATTACTAAAACAAGTACGGAGACCCTTTACAAGGCACATGTGAATCATACGCCATTTTAAGTGATGGTCAAGGCCATCGGGGTGTACTTTCTGGCTTAAGGGTCTCTGGTTTTGCAGTATCTTCACAGTTTTTGAGTCAGGCATTAAATTAGCTGACTCTGCTGATAACTCTGAAATGAATGCCCACGTTTCCTCTGTAAAGTAGGTGAAAGAATTTGTCGAATCAGGAGTTTTTCCCCTCACATTTGTACCTCTGTGGTTTGAATGTAAATGCAGAGTCTGTGCTGCTACTTTATCACCGTTCAGCCACAGCACAATTTCTCCACTGTGTAGCAGATAACATGATTAGCATTACTTTTGCATACCTGCACATTATCACTTGTGACAAATGTGTTGTGCACATCCGGTCCTGTGCACTGGGTTCCACCATTTAGCAAGTCCTGACAGTGGTAATTTCTTTTGCCTGTTTAATGGTTACTCCTTTTTATCCTCTATTTTTTTGAGTCTCATCTGTCCTCTGCCTGTCTGAACTCATTTTCTTGATGGACATGTGGGGGAGGAGAGTGGGAGAGTGTGTGAGAGCGTTTACCTGATCGGTTTGTCTGTGTGTGTGTGTGTGTGTGCACTCTAGAAGAGTGTTAAGATGCTTATTAATTCAATAACTGAGCTTGTTATTTAAAGATGATGGACTAAAATCACTGATCCAGAGAAATGTGTTCAATAACATTTAATCTATATATAAAACTGAATGCCTCACATAAAAATCATTTACTCTTTTTCGTGTCTATCAAAACCTTTGTGAATTTCTTTTTTTCCATAAAACAGAAAAGGGGAAATCAATTGCAGAATGTCAAAGCTGCTCTTTTCCTTACAATGAAAATGGAAAGGGGACAATTTCCAGGCAAGATATTTAGAGGGTATTGACTTAGTGTTTATATATATATATATATATATATATATATATATATATATATATATATATATATATATATATGTATATAAAGCTGTATAAGCTCTCCATTCTATGAAAGCCAGTTTCCGCCTCTGAAAGGGTAATTGTGGTAATTTTTCTCAGAATTGTGTGATATAAAATTACGTAAAAAAAACCCCCCTCAGGATTCTGAGATATAAACTGGCAATTCTGAGAAATGAAGTCGGCATTGTGAGATATAAACTCGCAGTTCTGACCTTTTTTCTCAGAATTGTGTGAAATAAACTTGCAATTGTGAGATAAAAATTTGAATTCCAAGGGTATAAACTTGCGATTGTGAGAAAAAAACCTCAGAATTCTGAGATATAAGCTTGCAACTGTGAGTAAAAAAACCTCAGAATTCAGAAAAGAGAAATGAATTTATATCTCGCAATTCTGAGAAATTTATTTCTGACCTTCTTTTCTCAGAATTGTGATTTAAATTTGCAATTGCAAGAAAAAAATCAGAATTTCGAGATATAAACTCACAACTGTGAGGAAAGAAAACTCAGAATTCAGAAATATAAAATTGCAATTCTGTAAAATGAAATTTGAATTGCAAAATATAAACTGGCAATTCTAAAAAAAAAAAATAAGGTGGAATTGCGAGATATAAACTTGCAGTTCTGACCTTTTTTTTCTCAGAATTGTGTGATATACACTTGCTACAAGAAAAAAAAAAAAATTCTGAGTAAAAATCTCCAAGATAAACACCCCATTCTGAGAAGAAAAAGTCAGAATTGTTAGATATAAACTCGCTGTTCTGACCTTTTTTCTCAGAATTGTGATATAAACTTGCAATTGCAAGAAAAAAAAGCTAACAGAATTCTGACATAAGAACTCACAATTGCGAGAAAAAAAAATCTGAATTCTGGAATATGAACATGCAATTCTGAGAAATAAAGTCGGAATTGTGAGATATAAGCTTGCAGTTTTTAGCTTTTAGAATTGTGAAATAAACTTGCAATTGCAAGGAAAAAAATACACAGAATTCCGAGGTATAAACTCCCAAATGTGAGGAAAAAAAAAAAACAACTCAGAATTCCTAGATATAAACTTGCAATCCTGAGAAATGTCGGAATTATGAGATATAAACTCGTTCTGACCTTTTTTCAGAATTGTAATTGTACAAAAATTCACAATTCTAAGAAATAAAGTTAGAATTGTGAGATATAAACTCACAATTTTACTTTTTTCTCAGAAATGGGAGTAAATATCTCGGAATTCTGAGTTTTTTTCCTCGCAATTGCAAGTTTTTCAGAATTCTGACTTTATAACTGTCAACTTTAGCGAGATGCTAACGGTCTAATCAGATTCAATGATCTATACTAACCTATGCTAAAAGTGATACCTTTAGACCATGCGCTTAGATCATTAAAGTAAGGCCCTATATCTCACAATTCTAAAAAAAAGTCAAAATAGTGAGTTTGTATGACAGTTCTGAGAAAAAAAGTCAGAATTGTGAGGTAAAAACTTGCAATTACCTTTTTTTTTTAACATTTTTATTCAGTGGCAGAAACAGGCTTCCATACCATCCACTTCTTACTGCATAGAATAAAGCGTTTCATCAGAATATCCTCTGTGCTCCACAGAAGAATGAATGTCATACAGAAAACAACATGAAAATGACAGAATTTTAATTTTGAGGTTAACTATTCTTTCCTTCAGTGCTATTTCCTGTATGATATTTGTGTGATGGAATGCAATTTGGTATCTGGTCTTTATTCTTACATTCTCTTTATTCTTACACATTTGTCATTTAAAAAAATGTCTTATTCACACACAGCTGCAAATGATCAAATTAATCCAGATAAACCTGTCATTCATAACCTAGCTGGTATTGGGCCAAGCCAGTCAAATCTGAAGCTTTATATAAACCCATTTGCTGTGATGAAATATTTTCGTTGGCTAAAAGAAATTGGATTTCATTTTTCTCCCTATGCTAAGCAGATGTCATCTCTCTCTGTTTATTCACAGCAGACTCATTTGCTATCTAATGTATGCATATTGTATGCTCCCTCTCGGCAGTTTTGCTATCATTAGTTCACAATACACAGTACCCACACTAACAACATTTTTCAATCCAAAGTCTTTAGAATAATATGATTACCCATTAGCCCGTTGTTTAATCTGAGACATGAGGGGAAACACAGAAGAAAGATATGGAACAAAAGAATAAAGAGATGAGCGAAACATTAATGAAGTTAAAAAAAAAAAAAAAAAGTCATTTTTGCTATATAATAAAATGACTTTCTGTTAGTTTTATCACACCATGCTCGAGCTAAAACATTATTCTTAACCACATGTTGGATCTTATCTTTCTTTAGGACTAAAGTCTTCTTTGCAGAGCTCAAAAGTCAGTTTCTCATTATTGCATGGAAGAGCATTCTTCATATTTTTGGCACTGTCACAAACAATGGCGCCTGTGGGTACTGTGGCCTTTCGCTTATCATTTTTGCAGCAATAGCCAACAATGGTGAAATGTCAATAGGGAACTTTAGACCACTTTGCTTTGTGTGAAGATGTAAAGCGATTACATGTTAATGATACAAACAATAGCTTCAAATTCAATTCCAGTGTCACAACCGAGCTTTGTTTTGCATCTGAGACATCTCATTATCTCTTAATTTCATGATATGTGTCTTATTTTGTTGCTGTATACTGACATTAGAGCAGATGACTTATGATTATGATTGACAATGATGATTCCAGGCCTCTTCAGGGTGATTTTGTGCTTCCCTTTCAGTGTAATAGCATTAATTTTTTTTTATTTGTTTTACAGTAATGTCAGAATCTATTAATCCAGGTGCATTTGTAAACTGTTTTCCTTTCAAAACATTCTACATTCACACTAATGTTTTCACGTTTCTCGTCCACACTGAAATGTTGGAAAACAAAACAAACCAAAAAATTAATTTTACTGCGCATACATATAACCATTTTTGGTGAAGGGTGTTAAAGGGATGTTCTTTGAATGTTCACTTTGTAAACACTCGGTTAGTACTTCTACAGCGATGTAGGATGATTTTAAAGTTGGAAGAGAAAATGAGATGGGAGTTTTTCGACATACCCTAACAGTCATGAACTCGCTCAGGCGAGCATTTGAAGTTAAAAATATATTAATTGTATATAAAAGTGTATAAATTATAATTTTTTAAAGAAAATAACCAATCATTTCGCTAGCTTAGACCCTTCTTCCTTGGCTGAGATAGAGCCCTTTGAAGCTGCATTTAAACTGCATTTTGGCCGTTCAAAATCGGGGGCACCATTGAAGTCCACTATATGAAGAAAAATCCTGAAAGGTTTTCCTCAAAAAACATAATTTCTTTACGAATGAAGAAAGAAAGACATGAACTTCTTGAATGAAAAAATATCTGTAAATTTTTGTTCTGGAAGTGATCTTCTCCTTTAGACTGACGGCAGGTCTGGGAACCTTGGCTGTTTTGAATGGCCATGGCCCGCCCACAAGGCCATAGGACTGACAGGTAAAGCAACAAATCACGCTCCGTGCTGCATCATGTTTATGGGCGTGGACATGTCCCCACAATAGCACACCGTGACTAAACATGACATGACTAAACAAGTATCATCATTTTCAAATGCTATTTTTGTTTTCGCATGTATTCCCGTGGGAGAATGTATTCAAAAAGCTCTGTTTTCGCAGGACAAAAAGCCATCTCAGTGTGGATGGAAGTCCAAAACATGGAGAAAAACATGTGATTTTAAATGTGTCCAGAGCCAGTCCGGAGATTTTTGGCATTCGTAGTTGATAGATTAAAAAAAAAATCACGTAGTGTATAATGGACACAGAATTTTTAAACTTCATACTGTGAATCTCTCAAGTCAAAGGATATCAGACATGTTTGATATTTTGAGCTGATTTAAATCAAATTATTTTTAATTATCATGTGTCTCCTAGAAACAACCTGATCCCATGACGAAAACGTACCTGTGGGAACTTTTTCGCAAGACGCGGAATATGTACCGCCATGTACGTTTTGTGACATTTTCAGTGTGAAATGTCCACTGAGTGGCGCTAAAAGACTTTGTTTTTTTTCCCCCCAGATGAACGTACATATGGTCTGTTTTATGTGAAGGTGGGTTTCCTGGTGAAAAATCCAGCATATGCTGGTAGGTATATTTTGATGCTGGAATGCTGGTTAGGTAGGTTTTGATGCTGGTTTAAGCTGGACCTTTGCTGGTTTATGCTGGTCCTTGACCAGCAACATGACCAGCAAAAACCAGCAAAGGACCAGCTTAAACCAGCTAAGGACCAGCATAAACCAGCAAAAGACCAGCTTAAACCAGCATCAAAACCTACCTAACCAGCATATGCTGTTTTTTTCACCAGGGTTGTACGTGTCACCGCAGTTCTGACTTGAAATGTCCATTGAGTGGCGCTATAACTGTTTTAAAATAAGGTACCATCAGTACTACACCTAAACCTATCCAACAGTATAAACAAAAGCGAATGTGACATAAAAACGCAATTGCAACAATGCCGTTTTAGCTTGTTTTTCAATCTCTCATCTTTCAGCTCTTTCATAACGTTTTTCACAGGATTCCGCACCCTAAGTCCAATTCCGTGCTGCCTGAGCTACCGAGCAAGCTTATTATGTCTGGAAAGCCAAACATATGGAGCTGTAATCATTACTGTGTATGAAAACGATTACAAATGCTCGCTGTTACACTGACTCTAGTGTCCATTTCTGTTGGAAACTGCAGTGATATGTACTTATTGGTATGTATTTCGTGTGAAAAAGTTCCCACAGATATGTTTTCGTCATGAGCTCAGGTAGCCTAGAAACAAGCAGTGTTGGGAATGTTACTTTAAAAAAGTAATTAGTTATAGTTACTAGTTACTTCCCACAAATAGTAATTGAGTTACATCCTTATAAAAGTAAGTAATTACCAGGGAAAGTAACTATTGTGTTACTTTTTTTAGAAAAAATGTTCAAATGTCAAATAATTTGAAAGCCCCCATGTTAAATGAATGAAATTTAAATGAAATTAATTACATTTTGAAATTAAATATCTGATACACTATTATATATATATATATATATATATATATATATATATATATATATATATATATATATATATATATATAAAGCTTGATGGCAGTTTTTTTTTACTTTTCTGAAAGTACATTTAGCAAGCATTATAATATGACATGATAATTTAGCAAAATGAAAAAAATGTTACTGATAAGATAAAACTACTACAAATTCTGCTACTAATAACAATATGAAACACACTAAGGATTAATGAGCTGCTGGGTTCATAATTATTACAGTTTTTCTTAATTGCTTAAACACATTTCTTGAAATTATGCCTCTTTTTTTGCGAAACTCTAAACTCTTACTATATTCAGGACAAAATGAAGCTCTCCACTCAAAACAACTCAATCTTGATGAAAAAAACAAACTTTGCTCTCAGACATGACACACAAACCCTCAAAAACACACACACTACAGCACAGTTTTACACACTGATGAGATCAATTCAAAACAATGTTACGAAAACTGGTAATAAGTGTTGCTGGGAAAAAAAAAAAAAAAGATGAAGACAACAAATGTATGCATTTGCAAGTGTTTTAATCCTTAATTTATTTTACTGTAGAATACAGCACAAAACAGCAAACAATCACAAAAATTCTGCCCCAGCATTCCAGAACCTCCTCAACATCACAGACTAAACTGGCCCTGGACAGGCAGTGGGGGTAAAATCCTCCAACCCTGGCACGCATCAACTAAAATATATGAGACTGTTTTCTTGCCCTTGCCCTTCCTATTTCTCTTCCATGTTGTTGTCGTCGTCGTCCTCCTTCTTCTCCTCCTCTTCCTCTTTCACCTCCTACTCTTCCTCTTCGAAATTACACATTACTGTATGCAGGATATTGATTGAAAAAGACCAGATAGGATTCACAGTTACACTTTTACTAGTGGTCTGACAAAAAATAAATAAAAATAAAAAAATAAAAACAGATAAATAAAAATACATTACAAAGCCATTGTGAAATAGAAAAGAAAAAGAAATATGGGCAAAGGCGAAAATAAAAATTAAAAAAGTCCACTGACAGAATTTGTAACTCTTGTGTTGTCCTCTGTCTATATGCTTTCCAACTGAAGGTTCATGAGATGTTGAGATGTACCTTTGAGCTATTTCAGAGAACTGCTTTATCAGTGGTTGATCTGTAGTCTCGACATTAGTGAAAGTCAATATTCACTTGAACAATTCATGGCAAATTTACAAAAAGTCTAATAGAAATGTGTAGAATATGCTTGACAGTTTATGACAACTAGATAAAAAATGTAGCATTTACTGTAAAGACATACGATGGGCTAATGACTTGATGTTTTACAGTTTTTTTCAATTGCTAACAAGCGTTTACCAATACTTCAAGTACTTTTTCTAAACTCTTAACACAGCAACACACCTACATCACACAAATAGCCAAATAGTTCATTTTCTGGCCAAAACCACATTTTGCTAAATTAATACAAACTCTACATTTCAAAATGCTGACCATCTTTTTCTACATACATCAGCTCTATCAAAACACAGCAAACCAGATTCAAAATCGAGTCATCTGGTCAAAACATTAGCACTATTTTCTATACAACAGAAATATACAGTCAATCATAGCACAGTGACTGTCAAAATACTAACAGTTGATGGCTTTACAAAAACTGCATTAATTGTCATGTTTTAGTTCTAACCGCATATAACAGACAATATAAAAATTCATTGTTTTTTTTTTATTATTATTATTTTGTAATTTAGCCTTGAGTTTACCTTTAACTGAAACCCATTTTACATGTTTAAGTGTGGAATGTGTTTTTTCTTGGCAACATACTATCTAAAACTGAATGAGTCATTACTTTATAGAATGTACAATAGAAAGAGATAGGGTCCCCTATGCAGAAATTTATAGGGTTGGATGTGGATAGTGCCCCCATGGTAGCTGATGCCAGTGATCAACAAAAATTCCAATATATATGGCCTTTGATTACTACGCAAGCTTTTTTCCATCACAGAAAAAAAAAGAAAAAAGAAAAAAAAAAAGAAAGAAAATACCATAACTGTGACCTTTTTATCTCACAATTCAGACTTCTATTCTAGGAATTGTGAGTTTACATCTTGCAATTCAGACTTTATCAGAAGTGTTACCCTTTACCCATTATATTCCATGGCAGAAATAAGCTTTTGTAGGTTCCACATCTGTAAGGGAAAAATAAAAATTCACAGTCCAGCACACATTCTTACTCCTCTCCCCTACCTCTTCTTCTCAATTTTTCTAATCCAACTACTCCTCTACCTCCTATTTCTCTCCCTCTCCCAGGCATTATTTTTTCTTTCTCTGATTCTTTGTGTTGTTCTGCATCCACAAAACCAATTCAAAGAGGTCTTTTTTTTTACTCTGTTGATGTAATGGAAAGAGCTTCAACACTTGATTATTCCTCCAACTGAGAGTGGAATCAGCTATTTCTAAATATTTCATTGATCTGTTACTTAAAAATGCTTATCAGTTGTTACAATGTTTTATATAGAGAGAGTTTTTTCAATACTTTTGAGCTGCTGTTGTTGCAGAAGTAGAAGGTTTACACTGTATTTAGGGTTTGGAACATTAGATCTTTCTGACATGACGTGTTTAAGCATTTGTAAATATGACTAAAAAAATCCATGATTTTGGTTTTGGGTAAGCTTGTATGAAAAGAAAATGTATGCATTTTAGAAACATGGTAAATGACTGCATATTGTGTGAAAACAGCACAAATTGTGTTAATGGTACGGTTACAACAGAAGGATGTTGTGCTAATTGTGTTTAGAGTTTTGAAAATGTGACTACACATTGGACAAAAAGATGTTAGTAATTGAAAAAAACTGTAAAGGGGTAAGACTATAGCACAGAGAACTATATACATGTAATACATTTTGAGCAACATGACAATAGGAAGTGATAATGTAGAAAACCGCAGACAAATCAGTTGCATTATCAGTTGCATGAACGTACCAAAGCAAACACAACTTGTTAAAAAAATTAGAAACATTTTATGATGTGCACAAGTGACTAGATGATGTGGAGGTTGAACAAGTAGTTTTGAGAATTTCGTTTCTGATCTGATAAATGCACCAAACTGTAAGCTGACTTTGGCCCTCTTATCTCCATCGAAGGTTCTGATTGGTGTGAGATAAATTTTGACTCCTAGTGTTTCCACTTGGGTAACTGTGTGCTAATTGAGCTCAAACTTTGCAGACTTGAGTGAATAATATTGAATGCTAGTGCTTTCCAAATGACCACATGGTGTAAGCACTGAAAAATGTAGGGATTTGTGTGTAGAGTTTTGCCGTGACAGTTTACCAAATCTGACTCATGTGTTAAAGCAGGAGAAGTGTTTATAGTTTAGGGAAATGGGTGTGATTTTTGAAAAATGGCATTATGGTTTTGAAATTTTAGTTCAAAAGACTGGTTTTAGCGTTTTAGCAATCGAGAAAAACTGTTTAATCACATTGTCTGCGTTCGCTCAAACTGATTTGCTGAAATCAGAACACGGACGATCATAGGTGAGCGCCAGCCAATGAGATTCCCGTTTGCGCATTAGTTCCGCCCACTACCGGAGAAACCGGCAGTTCTTAAAAGCTGAAGAATTCCAAAAGAAATTCAACAAAGAATATCGTTTACACGTAGCGCATCAGTTCTGCATGGTATGGTATATAAAACTCTCTTGCTCTGTATCTTTCTTTGTGTGTGTGTGAGAGTTAAAGTGACGGCTAGTCAAGTGCCTTCACGCTAGAGTTTACGTTTCGTCAATGACAGGTACGCTTCGCATCCATTCACATGATCATAAATTATAGTAACGCCGCATTTTATTCTCAGTAACGGTAACGGGGGAAACAGTAATTCGTTTGATTATTCGTTACTGAAAAAAATAACGCCGTTTATTTATAACGCTGTTATTCCCATCACTGGAAACAAGGTGCCTGTTTCTGCAGAGTTTGTTGTGTTTGGAGCGACTTGAGGGTCTGGTAGTCTTTAGTATATTTTTGGTATCAAGTGAATGATAAATGATTTAAAGTCATGTAGTGTATTCCAGCTTTAAATGGTGTTCAGTTGTGTCTACATCGCTTAAGTCCCTAAAGACGAACCCAGACAAAGGTTAAAACTCCGCCATCAGTATCAAGTGCAACAGCCTGCATGCAAAACAGCCACTTTCCCTGGGAGATTTAATCAAGCCTCTTAATAAAAGGAATTCAAAATTTATGCATTAGTGCTGGCACAGTCTAAATGAAAATGAGGGAAGACAAGGGGGCGGGGAGGAAGCTCGAAACTCGGCTTGTGGCGAATATTCCTGGAGGCTGATTAGAGAAGCAGTGATAGCTAATGATATTCATTGGCACAAAAATGAAGCCTTTGGTGCGCCTCGTCTCTTCATGTCCCACATCTGACTCTCCAGACTCTTTATGAACTGGCAAAAATATTTTGTTCTGAGCCGGCTTGTTCACGTGGGGCTCGGTTCCTCTGATCGTCATGTTGATGTTGCTTGTTCGGTGGTGCCAAGAAATGCTATGTGTCCCTTTAGTGCTTGCCCGCTGTAGGAGGGAACAGACAGGCAAAGCACCCTGGGATTTTAGCTAGCAGCAGCTGTGGTGTGTCAAGTGGGCTGGTGATGAACGTGTCACTACTGTCGGAGCCCCTCTGTGTGTTAGTGCTTACAGATGTATCAAGTTTCAAAAGATGCTCATTACTGCAACAAAACCACAAACTCATATTGATCACCAGAGTACTCAAATAACTACGTGTTTTGGATTGAAAACTTCTTTGGCTGTGTTCAGAATAAAATACTAGCTTACTGAATACTGTTCAGTATACACTCAGCAATGGGATTTTTGCATATACGGATTTCTGTATTTTCCACCTTAAGAAATATGACCCACATGAATTGCTTAAATCACAGGGGAAGAAATTGGCTGTGGTTTTTGTTTTTGTTTTTTTGCAAATAGCCCATTTGTGAAATCGTAGACATTGTGTAATGATAAATAGAAGTATACTAAATTGTTGCCACATGACACTGATACCTTAACTTGTGGAAGTCTGATGAAATAATGAGTTAAGAAAGAGAAGTTAAACATAGCTCTTAATGGTTGATTATTCTTATATTATCTAATTAATTCATCACACTACAAATGGAGTGCATGGCATTATGGGATGTTGTTCTGTTCAGCATGACCTGTATACTATTGAATATTTTGTTACCTGTGGAAGGTCACCTGGGGAATCTATGCATACAGAAAATTTGCACACTGTCCACAGCATACACTAAACTGCAGCAACAGTAGGAATATGTTAATATGAAATTCTGAATATATCCGTTGTCTTTATGAAGAGTTATATATAGGGTGAATTTGGGAAAAATTGGGCCACTTTTCCATTCATTTCAATGACAAAAAAGTGCCCCAATTTACCTGAATTCACCAGGGGGCTTGTGGTCTGTGACTAACAGTGAATATTTCAATAGTCTTTTTGGGGACAACTGTTAATGAGATGAGATGGAGGAGTTATAAAAGGGGCTTCTAAAAGTGTAACATGATGAGAAAAAAGGGCACATTTTCTCAGCAACAGAGAAATTTTCTTGGTTGTGAATTGATAACTACCTAGCAAACACAGAATATATGTTTTCTTTTCCTTTTTTTTTTTTTTTTGAGAATCAAGAAATAACGTTCTAGAAATGTTCATTTAGGTTTTATTTTTTTGCAACCATAAGCGCGTTCGCACCGGAGAAACCTTTTCATAGTTCCTTGAACTATTGGTGGAGGTACCCACTTTTTGGCGTGTTGGCACTGCAGAAACTAGGAATGTATTTAGTTCTACACTCTGAAAAATAAACGAAGGACCATTTTTGGTTTCACAAAGAACCATTCAGTCAAAAGTTCTTTAAAGAACCTTCTCTTTCTTACCTTTTGTAAAACAGAAAAGTTATTCAGATGTTAAATGTTCTTTATGGAGCCATTTAAACAAAAAAGGTTCTTCTATAGGATCATGATGCACCTTTATTTTTAAGAGTGTAGGAACTTCAAAGTAGGGTCTAAACGGTTCTATAAGAACTACCAGTGGTGCAAGTGTACACTGATTGGCCACGCATATGAAACACTGGCTACCTGGCATTTTTAAAAAGCCATGTAAAAATATTTTCTCCATGAACATGGAAAACAGCAATTACGACATTTAGCTACCTGTCGTCTGCAGCATTGTGTCATTTTCTCAGCCTCGATGATATGTAAACGCTGCAAGTTGTCAAAGGAGATTTAGTCAGATTTTAATGGTCTTTCAAATTTGTAAATTGTGCATTTACACTCCATCTCTGTTATCACAAAATCCACGACACTCAGCAAAAACAGCTCCGATCAGGGCGTCCTTTATTCACTGGTTGTTGATGTTTGTTAATGCCGTAAATAAAAACATTGCTGTTGGCCACTTCAGAGTTCCTGCTGCCGGTGTGAATGCAAACAGGAAAACAGCCCGAGTGGGAAATTGGTTCTCTAGGAACCACCCTGCTGGCTAGTTTTTTTTAATAACCTAAAAATAACTTATACAGAATGTTGCCTAATGGTTATTTTTAGGTTATTGTTTTGCAACCATGAAATAACGTTCCCAAAACATTGCAGGGGGGGTAATTTTAAAATAACCTGTAATACAGTGGGGTAATCATATCAGAGTAGAGGTTAGGGGAACATTATAGCGTTATGGGAACAATAAAATAACGTTCTACAAACCAAAAACTACAAACCAAAAATGTTCTATTTCTGTTAAGAAAACTTTCATGGCTAACCAAAAGCAAACCTTAACATTCTAGGAACATTAGATTAACACAAAAATAATGTTCTACAAACCAAAAACTAACTTTCTATTTCCATTAAGAAAACTTTCCTGCTCTGGAAACCAAAAACCAATGTTCTAGGAACGTTAGATTAACGTTAGAATAATGTTCTACAAACCAAAAAACAACTTTCTATTTCCATTAAGAAAACTTCCCTGGCTAACCAAAAACAAACCTTAAACAATTTACATTTCAGGAACATTATAACGTTAGACGAATGTTAAATTATTGTTAGAATAATGTTATACAAACCAAAAACTAACTTTCTATTTCCATTAAGAAAACTAACATACTTGTTTCTGTTAAGAAAACTTTCCTGGCTAAACAATAACAAACTTTAAAAAAATAACGTTCTAGGAGCAAAAATTAACATTCTGGGAATGTAAGATTAACGTTTAGAATAATGTTCTACAAACCAAAAGCTAACATTATTTTTTTGGTATATATATACACATATATACACATATTTACACTTTTTATTATAGATGGATGCACTTTATTGACTTGTTTAGGACTGATAAAGAGAAACACCTGTCTGTTCTAAAGCTTGGGAGTGCCAGCATTACTGCTCTGAAGTGGCCACTCTAGTCAATGCTTGTGTTTATACCCGCCACCCAAGAGCCGCTTCAACGCTGAAGTTAGGCTAATCCTCCACCTTGTCCCTACCCACCCCGCAACAATTCGAATTTCTGTAGGCGGGATTCATTTTAATGATATTCTAATGGACAGCGTTGTGACATCATAGCATGTGGAAAACAAATGCTGTAGTCCAAAGGAGCCGTTCGTTGTAGTTCTTGAAAAGAGATTTTTTTAAAAACGAAATATCTTCTTTTGGAGTGGCCTTTGAGATTTGTAACTTTGTAGATCTTTTTTATACTCAAAGATACACACCACACACTGACTAAAATTCAAAAAGTGAAAAAGCATAATAGGACCCCTTTAACAAAATAACATTCTGGGAACCAAAAACAAATTTTCTGGGAACATTATAATAACATTAGGGAAACGTTAGATTAATGTTAGAATAATGTTTTACGACCCAAAAACTAATGTTCTGGGAACAAAAATGATAATGTTCTGGGAACGTTAGATTAACGCTAGATTAACGTTAGAATAACGTTCTACAAACCAAAAACTAGCATTTTATTTCCGTTAAGAAAACTTTCCTGGCTAAACAAAAACAAACCATTAAAAAAATAACGTTCTGAGAACGTAAAAATTGTTAGCTGGGTACCAGGGCCAATAACTGAAAAGTTAATGTGCATCATAAACGGAATCTGAGCACATTAATGACATCATCAGTGAACTAGTTTTTTGAGGTCAGTAGTGACCCCGCTCAGGAAGTAATCAATGACCTCACCAGAATCCATTTTGATTAAATCACTCATGACCTCTTTGATACGCCCTAACCTTTGAACCCATCTATGATGTTATACTGAAGACCTCAACAGTCATTTTTTGATGCCGTCAATGTTTAGTTAGTTACCTCATCAATGAACTTTCGACTGACCCAAGTGAGTAGATGAGTGGATCAATGTTGAATGCTTCAGTTATTTAGTCCTGAACTCATTTCTGAATATGTAATCCTTATAATATTTTTTCAGCCTATTCTGTGTACCTTTTGAAACATGTCCCTGAATAAAATGGCATCTACTGTATATATAATATATATAGTGTACTATATATAAAATGGCCTTGACAAACTGAAGCACAGCATGATAACCATTCATGTTTTCCCGCTGTGCACAGTATACTGTATTCACCACTGAATTATGTCTTTTAACATATTTCACCTTTAAATATTAGTAGAATATGTGTAGATGGAGGTAAATTATTTCAGATAAGGCTGGGTTCAATTAATTTGAGTTGAAGTGGATGTGAGGCTGATCGTAGAGAGATCGGGTTTCTGTGTGAAGAGGAAGGAGTGTGTTAATGATTTCCCTGAACACACTCATTGGTTTATTCAAGGGCAGTAGTCAAAGAAGTGGCAGGAAGTAAAGACTCAGGGATGAGAGGAGGACACCAGGAAAAGACCCAAGGGCATAGTTTACACACAATGAGATTGGAGGAGTGGATACAATTATGTCAATATAATGCTTAGTAAGCAACTCTGGACATTTGCCTCTAAGGACATAGATACCCAGTTATAACCTCCTGTTAAGATTAAATTACATTCAAATGGTAAAACATTCCATTTTCTTATTTAATTAAATTTGTTTACTCCTTAAGCACACACTGATCCTCTCTTAAAGCTGTAGTGTGTTATTTCTGTTCAGCTAGTCACAAATGAATTTCAAAAATAATGACAGCTTTCCCCGAACAAACATGTAGTCCCCAAATAGCCCCAAACGCACCACTAGTTGCACCAATTTTGCTGTGTGGGGCTAGTAGGGATGCTTACTTGGTTGTTAAACTACGGCTGGAGAAAGTATCTTGAAGTATATTGGAACAACTGCACACTTCAACTTTAAATAATTAAACAAATAAAACAATAAAGTAAGCACCAATGTATTTTCAAGGTTGGTGTAAGTGGGTCACAATCTAACTGAATTTATTTTTTTGAATCATGTCTCTCTTTAGTTAATTGTATAACAGCTCTTTCCTATATTTGGAAGTGCTTCACAGGGCCAACAAGTCACAGGAATTCGGAGCTCTGATTTACTTTCCATTGACTTAATGTTAACAACAGCGGACTCGCGTGGCTCTTTAAATATTTTCCCCACACACGTCTCCTAAATCTTAGCGTCACCTCTCATGTGTCTTTTTGGCCTGAGTTGCTGTGCTAAACTGACGATTTGAAGGACAAGACATCCTGAATAGTCCCCAATAGTCTCACATTTTCTCTCAATGGAACTTGCAGAATCAAAAATGAAGATTTAAGTAGGTTTGCAGATCACAGGCAAAAAGGTTACTACATTTATAAAGACTTAAGGAGGTTATGGATAGCGAAAAATAATCAGATTCATTCACCTTATAATGATTACATTTCTTTAGTTTAAAGGACTTACATTTAGTTACCCACAGCTCTATGCAATTACGTTAAAAAGGCATAAAGGCCACGGAAATAACCACAAGAGCCACCATATAACTTTCTTAATTGCTCTTGAAATTCACTGTTTGTTGCATGACTGAACACATTATTGAACCTGTAAACTGAAGCCACCCAGGCATCGACCAGATGACTATGGCATCCCAGTGATAGGCCAGTGAGATCTTAGTGTTTTTACAAGCCGCGCTCAGCAAGCCTACAAAAGAGACAACAGAGCAGTGTGGGCTTATTGCTTTATGGACTTTATGGGACTGAGCTCTTCCATTACAACCATATTAAAACTGCAGTTTACCAAAAGCAGTTTATATTTAAAAGATTCTCATGACTTTTAGCACCTGGTATCCATCTATGAAAGGATGTGAGTAAAGACGTTAGTCAACGCTGAAAGAAAACCCTCCATGTGCTGTTACCATCAACTTTACCATGACTTTTTTTTTAAATACCTAACAAAAGTTAGTATTCACAATGTTTAAAAATGTCTGTTTTTGCTGCTTAAATGGATTGTTCACCCAAAAATGAAAATTCTGTCATTAATTACTCACCCTTATGCCTCTCCAAACCTGCAAGACCTTCTTTCATCTTTGGAACACAAATTAATATATTTTTGACCCTCCATAGACAGCAACGCAAATGTCATGTTCAAGGCCCAGAAAGGTAGTAAGGACATTGTTAAAATAGTCCATGTGACATCAGTGGTTCAGCTACGATGGAAAAAAAAATTCTAAAATTACGAGATTAAAGTCGTAATGTTTTGAGAATAAAGTCGAAATTACGAGAATAAAGTCTAAAAGTTTTGAGAACAAAGTTGAAATTCTGAGAATTAAATCATAGCAGTTAAAGCTATAATATTTTGAGAGTATAGCGTGCGCATGCAAATTGCCCGGATTGGGAGCACCGGGAGAAGCCAGACTATTGCAATTTATTTGAATATATGTATTATTAGCCGAAATCATACCATTTGTTATACTCGCAGGGACAGTATGCTAGGAAATAATATTTCACATTTTCAGTTGCATTCATTAGGCCTATTTGTAATACGCTAGCCACCCAATAATAGCAATAAGCTTTGTGCTTCTGGTACTTTTAATATAAAACAAAGTCTCAGCTTTTAAAATCTGTTAGTTTTATAGCAAAACACAAACAATGATTCTTGCAATAATGTGTTTTTCACACTCTTTAATGTGGCGGGACAGATGTGAATCGATCGTCTTTCCGATTGCAATGAGACATTAGTTTCATTAAATTAAGTTTTCTTTGTGAAAATTCCACCACCAACCCTGTGAAAACGTCTGTGGCGTCCAATCTATCATTCCTCATGTTTTTAATTAAACAATAAAACATTCTAAAGGTTGTAGTGGAGTCCAACTCGTTAGCATGATAATATTGTTGTCTTTTCTGTGGTATAGGTGACTGTTCACAAGCTGCTTTATTCACAGTATAATAGAGTAAATAATTGGACATAATATTTAACATCTTCCTTTCATTATTTGTAGCGCTAGCAACCCAGTAATCGTAATAATTTTGCGCTGTTGCTTTTAATGTAACACAGTTCAACTTTCAAATTCATTTTTATCACAAAATACAACTTCTAAATGTGTTTTTTATCTTTATTTCAAGTTTATAGCACAATATAAATGTGAAGGAACATCAAAAGGAATGAAAAAACAGTATAGCCTAATTTAATGAAACAAATGTCTCGTACTTGGAAAGACGACTGATTCACATGCCGCTTAAACTGAAGCAAATAAAGCGATCTGTTATGCCACAATAAAGAGGGTGGAAAACACATTTTTGTAATAGACATATTGTTTGTATCTCACTATAAAACTGACAGATTTTGAAAGCTGAGATTTTGGAATATCTCCCAGTTCTCCCAATCTGGGATGCGTTTCCCAAAAGCATCGTTAGCCAACTATTGTCGCAAGTTCCGTCGTTACCAACATAGTTTAACGATTCTGTGTTTCCTGAAACCATAGTTCAAATGAACATTAACAAACAGCATCACAAACTTACGTGGTTGGAACTACAGCTCTCGACCATAGTTCCTTGTTAGTAAGACATATGGGCTCAACAAATTATGCTCTTGGGCACAATAAGCAAGCGAACATGCAGTACAATCTATATCTTTCACTCGATCTAAATATAAATGCATTTTAATGTATGTATTTTTAAGCTTCCTCTGTAAGCGCAGTTTTTGAATAGTGCGTATACGCATAAATGCCTACGGGAACCACGGAGTATGACGTAAGAGGGAAACTTCAAATGACAGGGAACAAAAAATAGTATATTAGTCATCAGGTGCCATGTTCAATATAGCTGCATTTTAGAGATCTCTAATCAGTTAAATAACATAAGTTATTACTCGGTGACGTCATTAACATTGGCCCTACATTGTTGAACTAATGTGGTTCAAACTACAGAGATGCGACCGTGTTCGGGAAACAGTCGTGACTAGCTAGTTAATTTCCACAACAATGCATCGTACTAGGTTAATCAGCAAGTTATGTCATTGTACGGGAAACGCATCCCTGGGCCATTTGTATGGACAATAGGCTAGAATATACTCTCAGAATATTAGAACTTTAATCTCGTAATTGCTACAAATTAATTTTTATAATTTTGACTGTATTCTCAAAATAATTTGACTTTATTCTCGAAACACTTTGACTTTATTCTTGTAATTTTGACTTAATTCTTGTAATAATCCAACTTTATTCTTGCAATTTCAACTTTATTCTCAAAATATTTTGACTTTAATCTCGTAATTTTTTTAATTTGTTAACGTGGCACTAAAATGGCGTCATAGTTCAACCATACTTCTATGAAGCTATGAGAATACTTTTTGTGTCCAGGAAAACTAAAATAATGACTTTCAGTTTTTGTGATTGCGTGTCAAAGACTGACACAGAAGAGAATAAATTGTTAAATTAAATTGTTATTTTTGTTTTCTTTGCGCACAAAAGTATTCTCACAAAAAGCAGGGTCAAAAAGTCCTCGGATTTCATCAAAAATATCTTAATTTGCATTCTGAAGATGAATGGTACAGGTTTACAGGTTTGGAATGACGTTAGGGTGAGTAATTAATGACAGAATTTTCATTTTTGGGTGAACTATCCTTTAACTATTACTTCTTTACTAAATAAATATACTATATATCTTATATAACTTACATATATATATATATATATATATATATATATATATATATATATATATATATATATATATATATTTGATGTTTTTCTATTCAAATATTACTAGGAAATATAGAGGTAGAGAGAGACAGCACGTAGCTTGACTGCATCTGACAGAATGATGCATGTATGAGCCAGCAGTCGATGTTTCTCTCCCTATGGATGTGATTAAGGAAACATTCTGTGCTCTGCTATAAAAGCCTTGTGACACAGGTGGGCTTGGAAGAAGACAGATTGTGACCATTCCCTTTTTATTCTCAGTAGAAGCAGTTGGCCATTAATTGAAATGTCAGCTTTTTATTGCTGTTGTGTTTTCTTTTATGGCTGCGGCGGCCACTTGCAGGATAATGTTTTCATTGAGGATAAGCCTGGTTAAAACTCCCTCATCAGCTGTCTTACTCTCTCCATCTCTGTTTTGCATGCTGTCCTGTAGAGATGAGAGGAAAAGTGACAGAGAGCAGACGAAATGAACTCCCACACCGGCCCATCTGTCTCTTTGCCTCATCATTGTGAGTAATGGTGTCCAGAATAAACCAAACTGATTGTGGCACTCTGACACAAACAGACACTAGTGAGCCTGTGTTACCATCTAGGAAAATGAGGTGACCCAACTGTCTGACAGCACCTGTCAAGCTAAGCCTTGTTTGTGGACTTTCTAAGGAATAGAAATGTAATAAAGACATATTAGTCCAACTGCTGCAGGGCCTTTATCTGTCACTCATTTATAGAGCAAATCCGTTTACGTCATATCGCCTCTATAAACCTCTCGAAATTACAGTAGAATCCAGTAAATCTGCCGTGGCAATTAAACTAGCTTAGTCTTTGCAACAGGAATCGGTCATCTTTTATTCTTTCACATTCTGTCAGTAATTTGTAGTGTATGAAGAATGGGTCATTTTTTATTCAACGCCCCATTTACTGGGACGTCCACGCTCACTACCTCACTTTCTCACTTCTATCTTTTTCTCAATCTCTCACTTCTGCTCATATCAGTGTGAAAATGTACATTTCAAGCAGACAGTTTTTCAGTAGCAAGTCATTATCGCCATCAACAGTTCAGCCAGATTTGTGCACTTTTTGGACTCTTCTTTTTATTTAAAATGTCAAAGTAGCATTTAATATTGTTTACTTTGTTTACCACTGCTTCAGCCAAAAATAAAAATTACCTCATGATTTACTCACCCTCAAGCCATCCTAGGTGTATATGACTTTCTTCTTTCAGACGAATACAAGCAGAGTAATATTAAAAATATCCTGACTCTTCCAAGCTTTATGATGGCAGTGAATGGTGGTTGAGATTTTGAAGCCCAAAAAACTGTGTCCAACCATCATAAAATGTACTTTATACAGCTCTGGGGTGTTAAGAAAGGCCAAATCGATGCATTTGTGTAAGAAAATTATCCATATTTAAAAGTTTAGACGCTGTAATCTCTAGTTTTTTTAACTGTTGTATTCTAGTTGAATCTGCTAAACACAAAAGATACATGAAAGTACTCTAGAGCCCTTTTTTCCAAATAACAGGGTTCATACAAGGTGGTTAAAAGTGCTTGAATTTGACTTTTTGAAATCTACGGCCTGGAAAACCCTGAAAATAGCAATACTCCTGAAGAGTTACTTGAAAAGTGCTTGAATTATTGAAAGACAATGTATTTATGAAATAAGTGTTTCATTTTTTTGTAAAGCACACACATTTTCATGCAATAAAAAAAAAGATCATAAACTTTTTGCCTATTTCAGTTAATGTCATAAAACTATAGAACTAAACCAGTAGTAGTACTGACAAGGACAGCATAAACATGGCTGAAGATGCAAAAAGAGGAACAGATAAACCAAATCAATTGAGTGTCTTTTAAGTTGGAACTGTTCCGATTGACTTGTGACTTCTTTGCATTTCAAGCGATTCACTAGCAAAAACCAGATCAAATTATAAGAGCTATTAATTTTTTAATTTCGACATTGTTTGTAATAATATTAAAAACCATTTAAAAACAGTTGCATTGCAACATGATTCACTGTTTCAAAGAGCTCCAATCGGATCTCGTATCATGAATCATTTGATTCAGATCAGGCCTTCAAATCATGTATCGTGAATCATTTGATTTAGATCAGGACTTTGGAGCGGATTCGTGAATAGTTTAATTTAGATCGGAACTTTGCGTATCGCAAAACTTTTGATATAGATCCACGCTCCAAGTCCTGATCTGAAATGATGGTTCGCGATTCATTATTCAGATTGGGACTTCAGAGCATGGATATCGAATCATTTGATTTAGATCGGAACATCGCATTTCATGAATCATTTGTTTCAGATCGGGACTTTGGAGCAAGTTCTTGAATCATTCCTCAAATTGAATGATTCGCAATCTGTGCTCCGAGTCCTGATCTGAAATGATGGTTTGAGATTCATTATTCAAATCCGAACTTCATAGCATGGATTTCGAATCATTTGATTTAGATCGGAACTTCGCGTATCGCAAATCATTTGTTTCGGATCGGAACTTTGGAGCGAGTTCTTGAATCATTCCTCGAATTGAATGATTCGCGATCCACGCTCCAAGCCCTGATCTGAAATGATGGTTTCACGATTCATTATTCAAATTGGAACTTCATAGCATCGATTTCGAATCATTTGATTTAGATCGGAACTTCGCGTATCG
This sequence comes from Cirrhinus mrigala, assembly GCA_036247105.1. NCBI lineage: Eukaryota > Metazoa > Chordata > Actinopteri > Cypriniformes > Cyprinidae > Cirrhinus > Cirrhinus mrigala. The sequence continues at coordinate 18,238,153 of CM070024.1, forward strand.
TAAATCATGTGTTTCATTTTGGGACTTCGGAGTGGGTTCTTGAATCATTCCACAAATTGAATGATTCACGATCCACGTTCCACGCTCCAAGTCCTGATCTGAAATGATAGTTCGCGATTCATTATTCAGATCGAGAGATTCAGAGCATGAATATTGAATCATTTGATTTAGATCGGGACTTTGGAGCAAGTTCTTGAATCATTCCTCGAATTGAATGATTCGCGATCTGTGCTCCGAGTCCTGATCTGAAATGATGGTTCGCGATTCATTATTCAAATCCGAACTTCATAGCATGGATTTCGAATCATTTGATTCAGATCGGAACTTTGGAGCGAGTTCTTGAATCATTCCTCAAATTGAATGATTCACAATCTGCGCTCCAAGTCCTTTTTTGAAATGATGGTTTGCGATTGATTATTCAAATCGGAACTTCATAGCCTCGATTTCAAATCATTTGATTTAAATCAGAACTTCGTGCATCGTAAATCATTTGTTTCATATCGGGACTTCGGAGTTGGTTCTTGAATCATTCCGCAAATTGAATGATTCACAATCCACACTCCAAGTCCTGATCTGAAATGATGGTTCGCGATTCGTTATTCAGATGGGGACTTCAGAGCATGGATATTGAATCATTTGATTTAGATCAGAACATCGCATATCATGAATCATTTGTTTCAGATTGGGACTTTGGAGCTAGTTCTTGAATCATTCCACAAATTGAATGATTCGCGATCCGCGCTCCAAGTCCTGTTCTGAAATGACTGTTTGTGATTCATTATTCAAATCGGAACTTCACAGCATGGATTTTGAATCATTTGATTTAGATCGGAACTTCGTGTATCACAAATCATTTGTTTCAAATCGGGATTTGGAGAAAGTTCTTGAATCATTCCTCGAATTAAATGCGTCACGATCCGCGCTCCGAGTCCTGATCTGAAATGATGGTTCGCGTTTCTTTATTCAAATCCGAACTTCATAGCATGGATTTCGAATAATTTGATTTAGATAGGAACTTTGTGTATCACAATTAATTTGTTTCAAATCGGGATTTGGAGAAAGTTCTTGAATCATTCCGCAAATTGAATGATTCATGATCCACGCTCCGAATCCAGATCTGATATGATGCTTTGCGATTCATTATTCAAATTGGAACTTCATAGCATGGATTTCGAATCATTCGGAACTTCGCGTATCATGAATCATTTCAGATTGGGACTTCGGAGCAGGTTTGTGAATCATTCCGCAAATTGAATGATTGGCAATCCATGCTTCGAGTCCTGATCAGAAATGATGGTTCGTGATTCATTATTCAGATCGGGGCTACAGAGCATGATCTCGAATCATTTGATTTAGATCAGAACTACGCATATCACAAATCATTTGTTTCAGATCAGGACTTCGGAGCAGGTTCTTGAATCATTTTGCGGTTTTTGTACATCTTTTTTTTCTGTTTTTTTTTTTTCTTAAACAGTAGAAAACATCAAACCATATATATGAGATCTCTGATTGAAGTCCTTGAAAGTCCTGGAATTTTATTTTACAGTATATGTATGAACCCTGAAATAAAGATATTTTTCAAAGTTATCTTATTTATCATAGTACAGGTTTGGAATGACTTGAGGGTGGATGCATTATCCCTCGTACCCTATAAAGTGGGTTCCTCCTTGTGCATTTTCTGCATTTCTAAAATGATTCAGATCAGCTAAATGTCAGTCTGCGGGTCTGGCTCGACTCCAGAGGAACTTGACAGAAAATCGTATTTCATTTGCATCAAAGTGACTGTAAATCAATCATAACAAAATTTTACTGACTGTCTGATTTAAGAAGCATATGTAGATATACAAACACACTGTGCAGTGTAAAGCTCATACCAACGGGACCGTAGAAGCACGTGAGGAATGATGACAGGGTCCACAGTTTAATGGGCCCCTCTCCTCAGCCTGTTTTTCTAGCTCATCTGGATTCTATTAAAGAGAGTCTGTCTGACCGCTGCTGTCAAAGAGAACGAGGGAGAAAAATGAATGGAAGAAAGTGAAAAGAGCAGTGATAGGCTGAAAGAGAAAGGAAAGAGGGTGATAAGGGAAAACTGAAATAAACAGACAAGGAAAGATCACCAGAGAGCGCGATTACACAGAATATTTAGTGAAAGAGGTCTTCCAGAAAGCGCTGCTAGAGCCAAATTGACAGAAAATCTGCTTAAAATGGCTTTACACTGAATAAATGACCAAAATGAAAGCTGTTCAAATCTTTTTCTAATTCTTCTGATCAGGAGGAGCACGCTGTGATGAAAGTGGACAGTGGAAGCTGGTGCTCTCCTCCGCAGGAAGTGTCTGCCAGGCATTGGCTCCTCTTGGCTCAGTAACTCAGCACATGTGCCATGGCACCAGGGTGAGTGGAAATTTCTCCCAGCTCATCCAAATCTGCACACTCCCCACAAATCATTTCAAGATGGATGTTTCAGAGATTATAGACAGAATGAGGAGAAAAGGACAGTGAAAGAGAGATAGCAACAAAGCAGCATTTCACTGTGCGCTCAGAAACTTTCAATAGGGTTTCTGCTCTAATTGTCAGAGGTTAAAAAGAACCTCATTTCCAATTAAATAATTCTGACTCATCCTCAAAATTGGTCTGGTTTTATTTTATTTCACCTTTAAACAACAGTTAGATTCTATTGTCTAATTTGATTTCCTGAATGCCAGTGAAAGAGTATGGATTATTTTCCTGTACTCGAAAACAACAGCATACTGAAGTCTTATTTCTGCCTTATAAAAATATATGTACCTCCAGTTTCACACAAAATGTAAGTCTGAGCTATTTCAGCAGAAAGAAACTTGCACTGACTGATCTTAAAATATTATCAGTGTCTTTGTTTTGTCTCAAGATGCACGCCAGTAATGTTTTTTTTCTAAGCATGTTTATAAAATTGCTTAAATGTTAATAAGTTAAATTATGACAAAAGTCTGAAAGTCTGAAAATTTAGTTAGAATTATGACTGATCTCATAATTTCGATTTATGTCAAAAGTCATCATTTAGGCTTTTCATCTCATTATGTTGTTTATTCAAAATTATGAGTTACTGTCATAATTGTCAGATAAATTATAAGATAAAACATTGAAGTTCTGACCTAAAAAGTTGATATTCTGAATTGAAATTATGAGATTAAAAAAATCATAATTTTACATAAATTGAAAGTTTATTTATAATTATGACTGATCTCAATATTTCGACTTATGTTGAACTTCTTCATTTTGGCTTTTTATCTGATAGTTATGACATACTAAGCCATAATTATGAGATAAATTATGAGATAAAAAAGTTAAAGTTCTGACCTAAAAAGTTGATATTCTGGCAAAAAGTAATTATGAATGTAAATTATGAGATAAAAAATTATAATTATTACAATTTGAAAGTTTAGTGACAAAGACTGATGTAATCATTTCAACTTATGTCAAGCTTCATCATTTTGGCTTTTTATCTCATAATTGCTTTTTTTTTTTAATTCAAAATTATGGTTTACTAAGTCGTAATAATGAGATAAGTTGAAGTTCTGACATAAAAAGTTGATATTCTGACAAAAAGTAATTATTATTTAAAGTTATGAAATAAAAAAAATTCATAATTATGTCATGAGGTGAATGTTTAGTTATAATTATCACTGATCTCATAATTTCGATTTATGTTGAACTCCATTTTGGCTTTTTATCTCATGTTTTTTTTCTTTTTTTTAAATTATGATTTACTAAGTCATAATCATGAGATAAAATATGAGATAAAAAGTTGAATTTAGAACATGAAACATTATATTCTGACAAAAATTAATTATTAATTGAAATTGTGAGATGCAAAATTATGACTTAAAAAGTTGAAAATTTAGTTAAAATTTTAGCTGATCTTACTTTCGACTTATGTCGAACTTAATCATTTTGGCTTTTATCTCGTAATTGTGTTTTTTATTCAAAATTATGATTTACTAAGTCATAATCATGAGATAAATTATGAGATAAAAAGTTCATGTTCTGAAAAAATGTTGATATTCCCACAAAAAGTAATTATTAATTGAAATTCTGAGATTAAAAAAAATCTATTATGACATTAGTTGAAAGTTTAGTTATAATAATGACTGATCTCATAATTTCAAATTTAATCGTTTTGGATTTTTATCTCAATTATGTTTTTTATTCAAAATCATAATTTCCTAAGTCATAATTAGGAGATAAATTATTAAAACATTGAACTCATGGCAAATAGTGGCAATACTTTCATGTCTCTCGTATCACACAGCAGGTTAGATTAAAAAAACTCAAATTAATGTGTACTTGTATAGTAATATACAGGCTATATATGTGACCCTGGACCACAAAACCAGTCATAAGGGTAAATTTTGCGAAATTGAGCTTTATGCATCATCCGAAAGCTGAATAAACAAGCTTTCCATTGATGTATGGTTTGTTAGAATAGAACAATATTTGGCCGAGATACAACTATTTCAGTATATGGAATCTGAGGATGCAAAAAAAATCAAAATATTGAGAAAATCGCCTTTAAAGTTGTCCATATTAAGTTCTTTGCAATGCATGTTACTAATCAAAGATTAAGTTTTGATATTTTTACAGTAGGAAATTTACAAAATATTTTCATGGAACATGATCTTTACTTAATTTCCTGATGATTTTTGGCATAAAATAAAAATCTATAATTTTGACCCATACAATGTATTTTTGGCTATTGCTACAAATATACCCCAGCGACTTAAGACTGGTTTTGCGGTCCAGGGTCACATATAATATATGCTTGTCATTTGTATACATTATATACATATATTTTTCGTAACACAAAGAGATAGTTCACCCAAAAATGAAAATTCTCACATTAAATACTCCCCGTCATTCCGTTCCAAAAACATAAAACATTAGTTCATCTTTAGAACACAAATTAAGATATTTTCGATGAAATCCGAGAGCTTTCTGAGCCTGTGTGGACAGCAACGCAACTGACTAAATAACTGGTGAATAGCCATGTGATATTTAAAAATACGCAGTGTTAGTAAAAAAATATTTGAAGACAAGTACTATAATTGTTCAGCACTTTCTAAACTTAATTTTGATCATTAGTAATAAAAATCTGCCAAAGCCCCGGTCTCAGAGCGTACATGTGTCACAGATGAGTGACAGCTAAACGCCAGCCAAATTTGGTTAGGCGGACTTCTTATGCAGCACTGTTGCCAAGCCAACAGCTTTTGTGGGTCAGGCTTAATTGGTGACCTAGACGAGCAAGACTGGATGAGTTGAGTGATGTCTCTGTGTGTGTGAGAGCGAGTTTATAATCCTTGCCCTGATTCGTCCTCAACTCCAAGCACTACACATCTCTCAGCACGTGTGTGTCTGTTTGCACATGTGTGTGTCTTCGTGAGTTTTCACAGCCCGTCCGGATACTCCACTCCTGCTGCTGTCTGGAAGTGGGTTCTGCGTGAGAAATACATTTTAACAGCTTTTCCACTACTCTGTGTGCTGGAAGTGTCATGTTTAATAATGAATCAATTTCAAGCCTTTGTTAAGATCCTGTATCTTTTGTTTCTTTTGTATATTTCTTGAACTGCTATATGAATACTTTTGTCTCTGTGTTTCTGGCTCATACTTTTTAGTTTATTTAAAGGGATAGTTCACCCAAACGTCATTAATTACTCACCCTCATGTCGTTCCAAACCCATAAGACCTTCGTTCATCTTCGGAGCACAAATTAAGATATTTTTGATGAAACAGAAGTGCTTTCTGGCCCTGCATAGACAGCAATGCAACTGACGCATTCAAGTTGTTTTTCTGCATGTTTAACTAATACTCATCACTAATAGTTTTATTTCTTCCTACTTTTTATGTAGGTTGGCATCCCTTCTTATTTAATTAAATATAAATTAAGCCTTTTAAGCCTTGCGGAGTGTGAATGTGTAAGAACAGCAAGACTTCAGCGTCTAAATCCTCTGATTATTGTGCTCTCAGTGCCTGATGCAGATTTCCTCTTTGCTGTCACTCAGTAAGAAAGTGCGTGAAAGAGGCAGAAAAACCTTTTAATTAGCGGCAAGTCATGTGGAGGAAAGGGAGAGCTGGCCTGGAAGTCTTCATTTACTAGAAAATGAGCAAACACATTGGTTTAATGAAGATTGCGAGAGAAAAAAATGAAATATTCTTCTTTGTTTAATTGGTCTCCCCTGTCTTTTCCTGCATGAAAGAGGTTATCCTCTTTCTGCAGCCTGCAGCGGTGATTTCTATCAGAGCGGCTTTCGTAATTGTCACTGTCTAGAGTAGACTCAGCTGAGTTCTCCTGAGCAGAGCTATGCTGTGCTACCAGTCATTAATAATACTCAACGCTTGTCCTTGGGCATCTTGTCTTCCCCCACTCTCTCGCGCTCTTTCCTTTGCTCTTTTTCCTTTTCCTTCTTGCTTTTACCATCTCCCCTTGGGAAATGTCAAAAGCAAAGAGAAATCATGTTTCTGCTCAAAAATGTCAGTACTGGCAGCCTTATCTCAGTATGCAATCACTCTGTGTGTGTATATGTGTGTGTTTACATGCCTCCTTGTCAAAATCTTTTCATCTCTACATGTTTGACAAAAGTAAATATGCCACATATAGCTTTGAAGAATCCATCACCAGCAACAGACCAATATTTGTACCTTTCGATGTAGTAAAATAGGCTATGTGTAATATATGCTTGTCGTTTGTATACATTATATATTTTGTCATAATACACTTAAAGGGATAGTTCACCCAAAAATAAAAATTCTGTTATTAGCTACTCACCCTCATGTTGTTCATCTTCAGAACACAATTTAAGATATTTTTGATGAAATCCGAGAGCTTTGCAGTATAGAGAGCAACGCAACTGATGTTCAAGGCCCAGAAAAGTTATAAAGACATCGTTAAAATAGTCCATGTGACATCAGTGGTTCAACTGTAATTTTATGAAGCTACAAGAGTACTTTTTGTGCATAAAAAAAAAAAAAATAAAATAACAACTTTATTCAACAATTTCTTCTCTTCTGTGTCAGTCGCTGCTGCACGTTCACGGGAGTACCACGACACATACGTGTGGTGCTGCTGACGCAGGAGCCTTAATTCTTAGGGACTACTTTAATGATGTTCTTACTATCTTTCTGGGCCTTGAACACGGTAGTTGCGTCGCTGTGCATTGACAAGAATGAAGCATTAAGCGCAAGTGATTTACATGTTAAGACAATGCAAAGATGCGATGGACATCCAGTGGATGACGTGGCGCGAATTGAGCATTTCGGGCGTTTAACGCGCGTAACGTGTGATTCGCGAAAAAGTTGAAAAATCTGAACTTTGGCAAATATTTCACGTGCGAATGAAGCGAGTTAACTCAAAATGTTCAAGCGTCCAACTACGCACAAATAGCGCAATTTATTATATATTCGTATACAGGTTTGGAACAACATGAGGGTGAGTAATTAATGACAGAATTTTTATTTTTGGGTGAACTATCCCTTTAAAAACACTACAAATACAGTGATTACATATCTGTATATATTTCAGTATTACTTTAAAACCTCATTAACCACGTAATAGAGCTCACATTGTGTTCTGTGTCAATTTTTGTATATTTCATCATTAATATACAGTTGAAGTCAAAAGTTTACATACACCTTGCAGAATCTGCAAAATGTTATTTTACCAATATAAGAGGGATCATACAAAATTGATGTTATTTTTTTATGTAGTACTGACCTAAATAAGATATTTCACATAAAAGACATTTACATATAATCCTCAAGAGAAAATAATAGTTGACTTTATAAAAATGACCCTGTTCAAAAGTTTCCATGCACTTGATTCTTAATACTGTGTTGTTACCTGAATGATCCACAGCTGTTTTTTTTTTTGTTTGTTGTTAATGAGTCCCTTGTTTGTCCTGAATTTAAAATTCAAAAAAATTTTGTTTTTCACTAACCACGCATAAACGTTGTTTTCTCAAAAACACAAACATGTACATTCATGTTACTTACATATTATTGTAGCCCAGTTTGTGCTGATTACAATGTAATCTGACTTTAGCCATTTAAGATACTGAAAAAAGCACAAATGTCAGGGCATGTCAAAACTTCTTCAGGGTCCCAAAACACCCTCAGACCCCAGAGGATTAAACTACCTGCTATTCTTCAGAAAAACTCCTTCAGGTCCCACAAATACTTTGGTTTTTCAGCATTTTTGTGTATTTGAATTTTCAACAATTTGAGATCCATCTTTTCACACTAAGGACAACTGAGGGACTCGTATGAAACGATTACAGAACGTTCAAACGCTCACTGATGCTCCAGAAGGAAAAACGAGCCAGGGGATGAAAACTTTTTGAATTTAAAGATCAAGATAAATTTAACTTATTTTATCTTCTGGGAAACATGTACTGTAAATATCTCTTGTAGCTTCTGAAGGACAGTACTAAATGAAAAAAATATGATATTTAGGCAAAATAAGAAAAATGTACACATTCTCATTCCATTCAAAAGTTTTCACCCCCGGCTCTTAATGCATTGTGTTTCCTTCTGAAGCATCAATGAACATTTGAACCTTCTGTAATAGTTGCATGTGAATCCCTCAGTTATCCTCAGTGTGAAAAGATGGATCTCAAAATCATCCAGTCATTGTTGGAAAGGGTTCAAATACACAAAAATGCTGAAAAACCAAAGAATTTGTGGGACCTGAAGGATTTTTCTGAAGAACAGCAGGCACTTTAACTGTTCAGGACAAACAAGGGACTCATGAACAACTATCGCTAAACAATAAAACACAGCTGTGAATCATTCAGGTAACAACACAGCATTAAGAATCAAACGTATGTAAACTTTTGAACAGGATCATTTTTATAAATTCAACTATTATTTTTTTTGGTGGACTCTTTGTAAACATCTTTTATGTGAAGTATCTTATTCAGGTCAGTACTAAATAAAAAATAACATGCATTTTGTATGATTCCTCTTAATTTATTAAAATAATTACCATTTCTGCAAGATGCATGTAATCTTTTGATTTAAAAAGTACACACCTTGTGCATGTTTGGTCACATAAATGTTGTTGGTATGGATTTTTTTGCTTCCTTTGTTAGCAGAAAGCTCTGTGTCAGGAGCCATATAGCCCTGCTCTGGCTCCCAACTCTCTGTTGTCATGGCGACGAAGACACAGTAGCATGTATAGTCCTTAAACACAAGCTCACAGTATTACTGAATCTTTACGAGTATAGAGAGCATGACTATAAATATTAATATGGTTTTCGAAGCTGATATTGTTTTATTTTGATCTACACTTCAAGTATTTCAACATATATGGATGCATAAACGAAGCGTGGGTGCATATTTTGAAGAGATTGTTAACCCCTTTTATATTTCTCCAGTCTTCCAGAAACGCCCACTCTATAGTGGATAAGCCATTGTCACTTTGAATGCGCTGATGATGTTCTGCGTGTAGAGTCGCTAGTCTGCAATCCAGAACACATGATTAGACTGAAACCTCTTTAGCTCTTTTCTGTTTCTGGGTTCAGTCTTTATCTGCTCGCCACAGAGCGGTAAATAAAAGTCTTGATATTTCAATCCAACAATCCTGACCTAATATCAAATGTTTCCAGACACATTTATATCTCGCGTGTATAAACACTTGTACGTTTAGGCTTTTTCCTCTGGCTCTGTCTTAAAAAAACTGTATTTCCTTTTCATTTTTGCTTGTTCTCCCCCTTTTTCATTTATTCCTCCCTTAATATGTAAAAGTGTGTCACATTATTTAATAGGATAGTACAAAAAAAGGCTCTCCCTCAGTTGAGCCCATTCTAAATGGGGTCTTATGAATTTGAATAGGAGAAAATGATTTTTTTAGAGGAGAGAGTTAAGCAGTATGTCTTTCCATCTTAAGTAATTGCTATTTTAAGTGGACTTGATAATCTATAACTATCGTGAATTACATCAGTTACATTGTCATGGGTTCACAAGATGTTCACAGAAGATAGTAGAATCTGTAATTCCTTGGTTCAAATGGAAATCTGTGCAAAAATGCCTGATCGCATGATGAAAACGTAACTGTGGGATTTTTTTTTATGTTACATATCACTGCCCTTTCCAAACACTAGAGGCAGTAAAACAGTGAGTGCTTGTAATCGTTTTCGTACATGGTTATGATTGCAACTCCATATGTTTCGCTTTCTGGACATAACACAGACTTAGAACTTAGGATGTGGAATTCTTGGGTACAAACCCTGTGAAAAACATGACTCACGATGAAAGAGCTGAAAGATGAGAGATCGAAAAACAAGCTAAAACGGTATGGTTGCAATTGCATTTTTACTTCACATTTGCTTTTGTTCATACTATCAGGGAGGTTTAGGTGTAGTGCAGACGGTACGTTTTTTTAAAACATCATGGAGCATTAGAGATATAGCGCCACTTATATGTGTTCAGAAGTGTCAAACCTTATGATCATATTCTCCAGCATGATTTTCAGATCCAAGTTTCACTGGAAGAAGAACATCTGAACGTTTGTACCAAAATAAAACAAACACGTGAGTCAACCCTTTTTTGTGGGCGCACGTTATTTTCTGCTGCTTGTCCCCTGTTGCTCACTACCTGGTGTCATTTGTATGTCAGTGTTAAGAAGAAATATACCATGATTAGTTCATGTTTTAAGCCTTGCGTCTTGTGACATAATCACCAAGAGAGTGGGAAATGTGCCTCAGTTATTAAGCAGGGCCCTGTGGCAAGATAGCGACCGTTAGTGCTAGCAGTAATTAACAGTATGTTTTCTTTGGTGTAAACAGCTTAATAAGAGGCAGGAAGTCTCAACGGGAGCGTCAGATTAGAGGTGTGAGGTACGAGCTCATTTACAGATGCCCTCTTCACAAATCTGGTGAAATGAGTTCCTGTCCACACACAGCAGTCTTTTAGAGACCTGTGGCCTGTGCTTCTCTACTGACTACACATGGAGCGGCCTGCTACAACAGCATCATTACTGGTATGTCATTTCGTAAGTGGCTGTTTTGTATGGAAGCCATTTCCACCACTGAGTAAAAAACAAAAAAAGGTAATTCTGACATTTTATCTCACAATTCTGACTTTTTTCTCGCAATTGTGAGTTTACATCTTGCTATTCTGACTTTTTCCTCAGAATTGCATGATACAAACTAGCAATAAAGCTAGAATAGCAGGAAATAATCTTGCCATTCTCACTTTTTTCTCAGAATTGTGTGATATAAACTTGCAGTTGTGAGAAATAAAGTCAGAATTGTGAGACAAAAACAATAGCAATTCTGACTTTATTTCTCACAAATGCAAGTTTGTATCTCACAATTTTAAGACATTAACAATTCTGACTATAAAGTCAGAACTGCAGACTTTTTTCTCAGAATTGTGAGATATAAACTCGCAATTGTGAGTTCTTAAGTCCTGAGAGAGAAAAAAACTGATGTGTTCTCAGAATTGCAAGTTTATATCTCACAATTCTGACTTTATTTCTCAGATCTGCGACTTCATTTCTAAATAATATAAACTTGCGATTGCAAGTTATAAGGTTGAGATATAAAGTCAGAATTGTGGGATATAAACTCGAAATAAAGTCAGAATTGCAAAAAATGAAGTCATAATTGTAAGATATAAACAAGCAATTCTGACTTTTTGTTTCAGAATTGTGTGATATACAGTCAGAATTGCCAGAAATAAAGTCAGAACTGCAGACTTTTTTTTCTCAGAATTGTGAGATACAAACTTGCAATTGCGAGTTCTGAAGTCCAGTTCTGAATGGGGAAAAAAGCCTGATGTTTATATCTCACGATTCCGACTTAATAACTCACAATTGTATAAATGAAGAGTTTGGTTCCAAAATGTGCTAAAAGCCATTTTTTACAAGATTGAGTTCCTGCCAAAATCAGTATTGTATCTGGTCAGTATTGAAAAGTCAATTTTTAATCTGCTGTGTTACCGTCATATCTGATGAATCCTTTCATAAACAAAGTGTAAATAAGAGATTCATTGTTCAGTGTAGAGAGCTTTGTTGATTATAAAGGAACTTTGTGAGATCGCGATTAACTAAGATGAGTGACCGCTTTTAATGATTTTTAAGGGAGTTTGTAAATGAGATACTGATTTAATACAAGAGTTAAATAAACAATAAGTTAATATTAAGTGACTAACATTGTCTGACTATAACATTATTGCCTGATTTTGCTCTATTTCGTCAAAACAAAGTCACAACTGAGCCACTGCGCATCTCTATTCAAACACAGCTGTGTTTCCTTTATGAATGAACGTGTGTTTTTAAACGGATCTAGTGAGTCAATGAATCAATTACCCATTCATAAAGACAGTCACTTGCTTTATTCCTAAATGAATCAGCTGTTCGAATGAATCAAATGAATGATATGATTCAGTAATTAAAACCAACACCTACTGGCAGTTTTAGTTTAAATTTTAAAGTATCTTCTTTTCAGTTATTTAAATCATTTAATATTTTTATATTCAAATTTTTATAATTAAAACATTAATCTCAACATGAATTTATGAATTCGATTGCACACATGCCCCCTCTGAGCCTTATTAAACATATAAAAATACACCTACAAGCCACTTCTGTGTTCTTCTGTGCCACCTCTGTAGTACAAATTAATTTTGTTAATACTGATTTCATTTGATTAGCAACTTTTTCTTATTCTGTTGTTTTAATTAGAAATTTTAAAAAGCTTATCAAATATATTTTTAAAAAAAAGTGACATAAAAGATGACATACTTTTAATAAAGTTAAAAAATGCCATTACAAAGCTAAAAACAAAATTCCCCTCTAATTCACTTTAAGGAGTCAAATATCACCTCATAATGGGAAGGCTAATTTTTGATCAGATTTTTTGATTATTGATTAGAAGGTGCTCCTAAAATTTTGACTGTGCTCCTAAATTTTTTAAGTTAGGAGCACAAGTGCTCCTAAAAATGAAAGTAAGTGTAGACCCCTGATGGATTTATTGCATTTTGTGAAAAAAAAAAAAATAATAAATAAATAATAAAAAATCAGTTTTTATAATAAATCTCTGAAAATCAAAATCTGGATTTGAATTTTTAATGTTGTTATAACTTAAAGATGCTATATGAAAGTTTGAAACAGAAAATAGTGGTTTTCATCTTGCCACTTTCTTGGTATAGAAAACACATTTTTACTCAAAATTAATCAAAATGGATTTATAGCGAACCAAACTCTTCATATAAACTCGCAATTCTAAGAAATAAACTTGCAATTCTGAAAAAAAAGGCACAATTGCAAGATATAAACTCACAATTCTATTAAATAATATAAACTTGCCATTGCGAGATATAAATTCAGAATTGTGGGATATAAACTCGAAAATTGCCAGAATTACACAAACCTATACCTTTAAAAGCTTCAGAAGACGTTTATTAACCCTCTGGAGCAGTGTGGGGTACTTTTTATGATGGACGGATGCACTTTATTGGACTTCAAAATCTCAACACCCATTTACTGCAATTACACAGCTTGGAAGGGCTAGGACATTTTGTAATATAACTTTGTATTTGTCTGAAAGAAGAAAGTCATATACATCTAGGATGTCTTGAGGGTGAGTAAATCATGAGAAAATTTTCATTTTTAGGTGAACTATCCTTTTAAACGACCCACCCACTCATTTCAAAAGTCAATATATGTGTTGTCATTAAAAAAATATTTGTTAGACACGGGCTCCAAACTATTGATCGTTGTCTTTGCAATTTACCGTAAGCCTGAGTCGTCTGTGTAGATAAGCAGGAGTCTAGAGACCTGAAATGTCTTTCTCTGTCTCGCACTAACACACTCACACATACAACCCCCTCACACAGGAGCTGCCATAATGAATCATATTACAGAAATTTCGCAATTTTATTTTGGCTCGGTGCATGACAAATGTTGTTGGGCATTCCCCTCAGAGGCTGTTATTATTATAATGACTCGTATCAGTTTCAGCCTGCCAAAGAGGGGCTGAGCTAAAACTCAGTCCAACAATGCTGGAGCTAGCTGTGTCTGAACAGGAAAGAAAGAAACATGTCCAAGTACTCGTCTGGCTCAGTTCAGGCAAGCATTATCTCAAAAAGACGAACATGTGTTCATGTACTTTTATGGATCGTTTTCATTCTGTCACCATCATCTTTCACTGATGTTAAAGGGATGTTTCACCCAAAAATTAAAAATACCCCATGATTTAATCACCCTCAAGCCATCCTAGGTGTATATGACCACCAGTGTTGACAAGTCCTACTTTAACACTGTTGCTGCGGGTTGTTTTTCATGTCCGCGGGTTGAAGCGACCCCAATAATGTGATATTTAGCCCCTGGAATGTGAATTTTACCAGAGGAACTCCTCCAAAAAATGTGTATTTTAACTTCCGATTTTTTTTTTCCCGGTGGACCCCACTCAAAATGCAATTGGGCTAGTTTTAAGTAGCAGTTGGCTGGGTTTTGTTGTGAAAACCTGGCAAGCCTGTATATGAGTTTCTTCTTTCAGACGTATATGAGTTTCTTCTTTTCAAAAAAAAAAAAAAAAAAATCCTGGCTTATCCAAGCTTTATAATGGCAGTGAAGTGCATCCGTTCATCATAAAAAGTACTCCACATGGCTCCAGGGGGTTAATAAAGGCCTTCTGAAGAGAATCAATGCGTTTGTGTTAGAAAAATTACGATTTTTAAAACTTTCTAAACCGTAAACTAAGCTTATGCTACGCCTACATACTACCATCCAAAGGAACGCCACTCTTTTGTGAATGTGTGTAGGACAGTTAGCAGAAGCTAGAGATTATGGTTTACAAAGTTTTAAATATGGATATTTTTCTTACACAAACCCATCAATTTAGCTCTGAAGATCCTTAATAACCCTCTGGAGCAGTGTGGAGAACTTTTAATGATGGATGGATGCACTTTATTGGGCTTCAAAATCTCAACAGCCATTCACTGCTATTATAAAGTTTGAAAGAGCCAGGACATTTTTTAATATGACTCTGATTGTATTCGTCTGAAAGAAGATTCATATACACCTAGGATGGCTTGAGGGTGAGTAAATCATGGGGTAGTTTTCATTTTTGGGTGAACTATCCCTTTAATGTAAATAAACCATGAACATTGAGTTTGTTACTCGTAAGGTTTTCCAGTAGATGTTTGAAAATGGCTGTAGGGATTTGTTCCTATTCAACCAAAAAAGTATTAGTGAGGTCAGTGTTTTCCAATTCTCAATGCCTAAGGTGTTGACCAGGATTCAGGACGCTATAAACCATTAAAGTGGCATCCTACGACTTTTTGGTGCACCTTGTTCTACTGAAATGTTAGACCAATGAGATTGAATTGCTGTATGCTTGATTTACATTATATCTTAGTAAAAGTTGTAGCTTAAACAGTAAACCTCCTCAATTAAAATGATGTGTCCACATATTTTTGCCCATATGGCAGTATGTATTTTCTTCATGCTTGATTGACTGTAGGCTCAGACAGGTAGTTCATTCCAGATGAGCTCAGGAGTGCAGAGTTGAATTGACTGCAAGCAGTAATGAAAAGTGAGATAGCACTCCTATCTGACAGCTGTAGCCAACTGTGCACACCTCTACCAGATGTAGCCGTTGGCGATGTTGTTGCTAAGAAGTGCTAGTATCCAAGCAATAAACAGCAAGGTAACATGCTCATATTTGCTCCTTCAACTTGGTGTAAATAAAGACATATTCAGGTGTTCTGCTTACATATTTACAGTAAAAGTAATGAGACATGTTTTTGAAGACCTTTAGTAACTTTTAAAAACCTTTTAAAAAATGTGTAATATTAATATAGTTAAGGTAAAAAGTTTACATACACCTTGCTGAATCTACACAATGTTAATCATTTTACCAAAATAAAAGGGATCATACAAAATGCATGTTATTTCCTATTTAGTACTGACCTGAATAAGATATTTCACGTAAAAGATGTTTACATAGTCCCTAATAGTTGAATTTATAAAAATGACCCTGTTCAAAAGTTTACATACATTTGATTCTTAATACTGTGCTGTTATCTGAATGATCCACAGCTGTGTTTTTTTGTTTAGTGATAGTTGTTCATGAGTCCCTTGTTTGTCCTGAACAGTTAAACTGTCCGCTGGTCTTCAGAAAAGTCCTTCAGGTCCCACAAATTCTTTGGTTTTTCAGCATTTTTGTGTATTTGAACCCTTCCCAACAGTGACTGTGTGATTTTGAGATTCATCTTTTCACACTGAGGACAACTGAGGGACTCATATGCAACTATTACAGATGGTTCAAATGCTCACTGATGCTTCAGAAGGAAAAACGATGCATTAAGAGCCAGGGGTGTTGACTTTTGAACGGAATGAGGATGTGTGCATTTTTCTTATTTTGCCTAAATATCTTTTTTTTTTCATTTAGCACTGCCTTTCAGATGCTACAGAAGATACTTCCATGTTCCCCTGAAGACAAAATAAGTTGAATTTACTCTGATCTTCAAATTCAAAAGTTTTCACCCCCTGGTTCTTTATGCATTGTGTTTCCTTCTGCACTGTAAAAAATAAAAAACACAATTTGTTGAATCAGCTTAAAATAATTTGTTATCCTGCTGCCTTAAAATTTTAAGTTCAGTCAGCTAAAATAAGTTTAGTCAACTTGAAATGTTAAGTTGTAAGTAACAACTTAGATATTTGTGTTTGCTAAACTTAACAGATGGGTAAGTAACCCAGCTGCCTTAAAATTTTAAGTTGATTCAACTCAAATATCTAAGTTGTCACTTAGTATAATTTAACATTTCAAGTTGAATAAACTTTTTTTGAGTTGACTGAACTTAAAATTTTAAGGCAGCCAGGTTACAAATTATTTTAAGTTGACTCAACAAATTGTTTTTTACAGTGTGGAGCATCAGTGAGCGTTTGAACCTTCTGTAATAGTTGCGTATGAGTCTCTCAGTTGTCCTCAGTGTTAAAAAAAAGATAGATCTCAAAATCATACAGTCAATGTTGGAAAGGATTCAACTACACAAAAATGCTGAAAAACCAAAGAATTTGTGTAAACAAAAAAACAGCTGTGAATCATTCAGGTAACAACACAGTATTAAGAATCGAGTGTATGTAAACTTTTGAACAGGGTCAGTTTTATAAATTCAACTATTATTTTCTCTTGTGGACTATATGTAATCGAAGAAACGAAAAGTATAGGACATAACTGGTCCTTTTTGAAAAGCCCTAAATGCAAACTACAGGGTGTAAATCAGAGTTATGGTGAACATATTGCCCATATTCTCATTACATCTGGCAACACTGAGCAGTAAACCACACATAAAAGTCTGGAAAGTTCATTTAATTGAACTTGAAATCTATGACGAATGGATTAAAAATAGAAATGCAATGCAAGCATCGAGACGAAGCAAGCAAAATGAATTCGCTCTGACAGAAATAATTGATAGTTGCCTTGCAGTGAATCAGCGGACTTGCCCTTAAGAAGGGGATGTGCCATGCTAGTCGTGCCCTACTTTTCTCCTGTCACCATCCAGGCAGCCCTTGTGAACTGAACACTGGAGGTATACAAAGGCTTTCAGGCACGCTTGGCCTGTCACAGAGGGTGAAGCACAATGCAGACATCCGAAAAAGGGGGAGGGGTGGTTACATTGTTAAATGAGATGCTTTTTCTTCACACTGTCCCTCAATGTCCTGCACCCATCATGGCTCTGTAACTGTCATCATTGTCTGTCCCCGGCCAGGATAATGTGCGTATCTATCACTTGTCTATCTAAAAGTGCCTTTGTCAGCAACCGACTGGAAAAGTGTGAAAAATCAGTTGATGAGCTAAAGGCAAGTTCCTGAAAGTGCTGAGATGCGGTATCTGCTCACAGAGATGTACTGTAGCCAATGTAAGAGCACAAATTGTAGCATGGAGGATTTAAGTGATTTTCAAGAGGAGTTTGCATGCTTTGAATTATGATTTGCTCTGCGTAAGAAGCTTTTCCTGTCTTCTGAGCTGCTAATGTATCATAAAGCAATAGATTAAAAGGATAGTTCACCCAAAATTGTGTCATGAATTACTCATCCTTATGTCATTCCAAACCCGTAAGACCTTTGTTCATCTTCAGAACACAAATTAAGATATTTCTGATGAAATCTGAGAGCTTTCTGACCCTGCGTAGAAAGCAATGCAACTGACACGTTTAAGGCCCAGAAAAGTAGTAAGGACATTGTTAAAATAGTCCATGTGGCAATTCAATACTTATCTCTTCGTTCTTCTTAGGATGCTCAAAGATGTTGTCCTCGTTGTGTTGAAAATCTGTTCATCTTGCTACTGTTAGCAGGCAGTAGTTATAAGTCATAAGTTCCAGTATGCTGAAGTCTATTGTCCTATGGGTATTCTGCTGTCTGTTCCCTATGGGACTCTCAGATCCCAGCGCAGTCAATTATGATGTGTCCGCAGGCTCCGGTCTGCATCCAACTGATATGCAGCCTGGCTCATTCAATCCCACTTTGTCTCAAACTGCCATTACTCACCCAAATAGTGGGCTGGTAGACAGTGGGAACAGATGAAATTAATAGCATGAGACGTGTTAGAAGCTTTATTGTCAAATCAATCTTATCCATCAGTGCTAATAAGCAGATGAATCAGAGGTTAAAAATGGAGGATGAAGCAGTAAAGTTAGCGTAGGAAATGTAAGTGTTCCTCCTCCATACACATAGGGATTTGTTTCTATTAAAATAGTTTTCCTGCCATATGGAGTAATGGATTGCTTACAGAAGGTCAAGTTGCAAATTTTTAATCAACAAATAACACTTTTTTTAAAGGTGACATGAAAATCTGATTTTTTTCCATGTGCAAGTGCTATAATTGGGTCAACAAGGTCAAAAACAAGCACGTCAGATTTCGCTCCCCCCGTAACGCAGGAAGGGGATCTTATTCTAATATTACCACCCCTTAATCTGCACGTTTCTACCCACCACCATTTTGTTTTCTCAAGCGACAATGGTGTACCAGTTCTAACGCCACTGCAAAAGTTTGTGCAAAGCATGCTAACTGTTGTTGGCTGCACAGATGAGCACAAAACACTATTTAGAGTCCCAGCCTCAGAAGAGACAAGAGAGCAGTGGATTTATTGATTTATTTACTGTATATTACACTGCCACCACACAGATCTAATATGAACATGCAATTTTTTCCCCAGCTCTTCACCTACTACCATAACCAACTGTTTTTGTGCGTTTTTAACATAAACTTGTGGGTATTGACAGTTTAAGAGCAATAAGACATGAAAAAGAACTTAGTTTAGTACTCACACGCCATGTAACAGCCGCTTTCAGTGCGCGTGTGTTCGCTCAGAAAACCGTACATGATAAGTTCAAACAAATATGATGATTTTAAGCTAAACAGATGTTCTTTAGCAGAGTATCTGAGCTGCGAGCTGTAAAGGCACAGCCCTATTCTGGAAAAGGGGACGGGGAGCAGTGGCTCATTTGCATTTAAAGAGACATGCACGAAAACAGCACATTTCTGCTTCCACTCAAAACAGGCATTTTCAAAATAATATAATAAATGATATGTGGGGTATTTTGAGCTGAAATGGCACAGACACATTCTAAGGACACCTGAGAGTTATATTACATTTTGTAAAAAGGGGGAATAATAGGTCTCCTTTAAACAGTTTTTTCTGTTGTTTGTTTTTTAATGTATAGTCATTTCACAAATGTACAGATTTTCTCTTCTCACAATCAATTAAAGTTTGGATTTGGCATAGAGAACCTTCTAGACCAGAAGCATTATTTTCAAAGCAGCATTCTCTCTCTTTACTCATATATACACACATAATGCCTATGACCAAATAACATCCAGTATTCCATATATAAGGAAAATACATACTTTTTAATTAATAAGTCTAATAATAATAATAATAATATAATTCTTTCCAAAACCAGTTTTATCTCCCCTGCTGTTCTGAACACTGTTGCTAAGTAACAGGTAAACATAAGTACTCGGCTCCACAAGAAGAGTAGTTATTTGTAGGGCTCTTCAAGCAGCAATCATCAACATGATGGGTAAAACTAGCTCTCCTATTAAACAGAGTATAGGATACAGACGTTTGAGAGCATTAGTGCTATTCTGTAAGAGGTACAATTTAGATAGTCTCATAATAATCATGTTCAAGCAACAGAAAATCTGTATGTTTAATGTCTGTTTCTTGTGTGTTTGGAGACTGATCAATTCTCCCCACAGTTTTAGTATACTTTGGTCACCATAACAAATGTCACACTCCAGTAACCAATTCTGGTCAAACTCTCCAGATACGTAAGGCTGTTTACAACCCACTTTACTTTCATAATGTGAAGTATTTACAAGAAAAAATGCATGATAATTCACCCAAAAGGGAAGACTGTGTCATTAATTACTCCCCCTTATGTCATTTCAAACCCGTAAGAGATTTGTTGATCTTCGGAACACAAATTAAGATATTTTTGATGAAATCCGGAATAAAATAATGACTTTATTCAACAATTTCTTCTCTTCCTCTTCCATGTACGACAGTACCACACCCCATGACTGACACATCGAAGACTGACACGGAGGAGAAGAAATTGTTGAATTAAGTTGTTATTTTTGTTTTCTTCAACAAAAAGTATTCTTGTAGCTTTGTAAAAATAAGGTTGAACCACTGATGTCACATTTATTTTAATGATGTTCTTAGTACCTTTCTGGGCCTTGAATAATTTTCATCAAAATTATCTTAATTTTTGTTTCGAAGATGAACAAAGCTCTTACCGATTCGGAACGTCATGAGGGTGAGTAATTAGTGACAGAATTTTCATTTTTGTTTGAACTATCCCTTAAATTTTATCCATCAGGAAACGATTGTGAAAAGTATAAGAGAAGTGAACAGAAATATTTATGTATCTATGTATAGTTATATAATATCTGTGTATAGTTTTCACAAAAAAATGCCATGTTTTCTCAAACGCTTTGGAACTGCAACCTCTCCAACATTCTTCTTTCTTCAAAGTGCAGGAAGAACTTGCTGGCTTTTATTTCCTTTCAATTTTATTTAAATTTTGATTAAATAACTTGAATTTCTTTTATTTGGAATAACATGGGCCAATGAAGAGTTCACAGTAAGTTCAACAGCATGCAGTAGGAAACTCATACAAATACATATAAATGTTGTCTTTCATTGGCAGAGCTGTCAGCTGAAGAGGAAAGATTTCTTAAGAAAATATTCATAAACACTTTGCAAACATTGTGTTGTTGTGTAAAGAAAAACTCTTTTTGTACCGTAAATCCGTTTTAGGCAGTTTGGAACAACAAAGCATGATGCATGCATGGTGCTTGTCCTTGTCCTCTCTGTGATGGCCCCTGACAGAATGAGGCTGCCTGGAGTGAGTATGGAGTATGGGGGTGTGCTAGGGAGGGGGTCTAGTTTCCTGTCATGTCATAAGCATGTTGGACATTGTTTTTTGTTAGCGTGCAACGTGATGGGCTGGCGACAGATGGGATCTTTTAGCTATGAATAATAATTTTGCATAAAATGCAATAAACAGCTTAAAGTGGTTAAGTGCATATGGATTCTGCTCTTAGTTTGTGCACTTTGACTTATTTCTATTGAAAGCAAAGGGAGACCTTTTCAGTTATTTACTGGTTGGAGCTTTCAAACACTTAAAATGATAAATGTAGTCCATATGATTGTGAACGAATCATCTCAGACAGTTTGTGAACTGGATCAGCTGACTCAATGAGAATATCGAACTTAAGGATTCGATTCATTCTTCTCTCATGAACTCAAGAATGATCTAAGAACTACTGCAGATATTACGATTTTCAATGTATAATGATTTAAATTCCAGTTTGTTCCTCTCAATGGCTTCAGAAGACATACAAGTCATACATACCAGTTCAATTTATGGTGTTTCTTCCCTATTTTTGGAGAAATAAAGGTTCTTTATAGGATTTGGTGGTTCCGTGAAGAACATGCAACCTTTCCATTGCACAAAAGGTTCTTTATGGTGAAAAAAATTGCTTTTAAGAACTGTTCACTGAAAGGTTCTTTGAGGAACCCAAAAATGGTTCTCCACTCTTAAAAATAAAAGCTCCAAAGGGGTGTTTTTTGTGGTGATGCCATAGAAGAACTATTTTCGGTTCCCCAAAGAACCTTTCAGTGAACAGTTCATAAAAGAACCATTTTGAAAAAATAAAAAAAACATAAAGAACCTTTTCTGCATTTGAAAGTTTCCATGGATGTTCAAGATTCTTCATGGAACCATTGATGCCAATAAAGAACCGTTATTTTTAAGAGAGTTCCTTGGTATCACTGCAAAAAAACCTTTTGGAACCTTTGTTTTTTAGATTGTTTCTCAAAAGAGTGACTGGAATATTATTCCAAAATTTACCTTTTGTGTTCCACAAGTGATATAGATTTTGACTGGCATGAAGACTCTGTCATCGTTTACTCATTAGCCCTTTTTATGGACTGCTGTGTGGTGGAGTGTCTTTTCTTAAGAAAGCACAAACGACCCTGAAGTACCCTTACTGCCCACCCCCACCGGCCATGCTAGACCCCCTCCCTACCCATTCTGCTCAAATCACGACACCAACACCAGAGAGCTGACATTTCAATAACATACAGACGACACATGCACACACACACAGAGGCGTCTCTTCACACCCCCAGACGTTTGAGAGATGGACTGTCACATGTCACAGTTTCAATATAGTTAAACAACATAGACTTTAAGAGATGCAGTCTCTCTGAAGAAATCGTGTGTGTACCAACTCACTGTCGCAATGATTGATAGAATACTTATAGTGAAGGTCGGGGCTAGTTGTCACTATTTTTTATGCAAGTAAATATTTCTCAAGGTAGGTTTTTAATAAGAACACCCATTTTGGGTTGCACAAAGAACTTTTCAAGGCTTGTTCACACCAAGAATGAGCTATAAAGATCATTTTTTTTAAATGCTTCAGCTCTTTACAGGGTTCATGACATGGATTTATTATATTATTTATTATATTAATATGTTCCTTGAGGTTTACTTGTAATGTTAACAAGTTTTTTTTGCACAGAAAAACCCAAATAAATATGAACGCCAGTGAGCAGGGCCTGTGGTGAGAAGATGACTATTCGTCGATGCCTTGCTTTATAGAGGCAGTGTTTATGCAAATAATTGTGCCGGGGTGACGTCACCTTGCACCTCAGATCCAAACAAAGCCATTTTTGGAGCTTGATTAAATCAATGCTTTGTTCATAATGAGAAGGATGTTTTTGGGTGTGTTCACACTTGCCCTGTTTGGTTCGATCAAAACGAACTCTGGTTGCTCTGTTAGTGTGGTTCATTTGAGTAAGTGTGAACCCTGGTGTGCACCAAGCAAATGGACTGAGACTGCTGAAAAGATGGGTCTCGGTCGGCTTCCAAACAAACTCTGGTGCGGTTCGAATGAAATATGAACGCAACATGGACCAAATACTTTTAAACGAACCAAAAACAGGAAGTAATGACAAGCTGCAACGGTATGCGACATGATTTCATAAAGGGAACAAGCGGTGTATCCAAAACAAAATGTGCAGAGGGCTAACATGGAGCAACGAGGAGGTAAAGTGCCTCTTAAGAGCTCTTTGTGAGTCCGCAGGTGGTGAAGATAAAATCATATAGACGCAACAATGAGCGTGCTTAGTCCAGCAGTCGGCATTAGGTGTATTCGACTTTAAGCGGCACTGAGGAGCACGAACAGTGAATAGGTACTTTGATGTCATACACCGATCGGTCTGTGCAGCACCACTTTTAACACCTTTTCCTTTTTTTTGGAGTGTTCGGTGAGTTCTGTCACAAAATATACGTCATTCAACCCAACCAATCAGGTTGTGAACGTATCACTATTCCTTGAGGTTGGGTATCTTTAGGTTCACTGTCAAAAATGCCAGTGTGAACGCTAAGCGGACCAGGACCAAATGTATCATTTTCCTTTTTGGTCTGGACCAAATTAACCAAATGAACTGAACTACAAGTGTGAACACACCCTTAAGCTATTAAACTTGCAGGATGTTTTAATGGTACAAAGACCTCTTATATGCCAAAAGATCAAGGCAAATTTGATTTCTCATCTCATGGCCCCTTTAAAGTTTGGTGGATACTGATTGGCTGTCAATGTTTTTATTGTTCATCAGCTAGAAAAAAAATCATTCTGAAAGTGATTCTGACAATATCGTTCTTCTGTGTTATTACAATGATAGCTGTGATGTGGATATCCCTATTATCATAGAGCAGTAATTACAACTTTATTATCGTTATCATTAGTTATCGTCCTTGGTGTGGACAGGTCTTTAAAGTCAGCATGAAATGGAAATTCACCCCATATAGAACCAAGTCCTCCCCTACATTTTTTTTTTCTTATTTCAATCAATTATCCTCAGATGTACATCACAATACAGAAGAAAAAAAAAATATTTTGCTACTTCTGTTACATTGCAATTCCCATTATAAAGAACCTATTGTAGAATGGAAACCTTTATTTTCAGGTGCTCAGAAAAAAAATCCAGGTTGTTTAACACACAATCACCTTTTGTGACAACATGACACTATAGTTTTACCAGAAGAAAATCATTAAATAGAAAAATAGTAGTCTTGACCATTAAATTATAACATTTAAAACAACTTCCCTTAATAACAATGTGCAACCAGGCATCAAAATAGACTTTATACTTACACTACCCTCTTGTGAGCCTTCCCTTAATGCATGTTTGCTGTTGAGGGTTACGTTATGACTGAGGTTGTGGTCTAGATGTGAATTGCGGTGGGATATCATGTATGCCACAGGGAATGTCAGTGTCACGACCTTTGCGGGCATGTAGACAAAGGGATCGTGATACTTTTCTTATCTGACTCGCCATCTGTGGTGGTGTTGAGGGGGGCCAGGGAAGTGAAAACAATTTGACCATTAAATCTCCGCCCACGAGTTGAAAGAGCAAAGCGCTAAATTGGTGTTCAGGGAGGAGTCAGAGAGAATCCCTGAATGTACCAACACCACTAATCTATCATTTCTAACAGCATATATATAGATTAACAGCAGCAGAACGCGAATAGAGTGAAAGAAAGTGAAGAAACTGGGCGTTGAAGTTGTAGCAGAGAGTGTCCCTCCCTCCAGGCTGAACTGTAGAAAGGGTCTGTTCTGCGCTAGAAGAAGGACGCGAGATTAGGGCAGCAGTTTGGGGGTCTCTGGAATTTATTAGCTGACGCTTCAAGCTTGTTGTTTTTTTGCTGGATTCGGAGCAGATCTACAGGTTCGCCGGTTTTTCACTCGGCATTCATTCACGCAGACTTGCGAGTATAGCATTTTACCGCGTTTCATCTGTGGAACTCAGGACAGCGAAGAAGACGCGCGTTGTTTGGATTTTAAGGTGAGATTCTCGGGTAAACTGAACTCCGCTGGTATTTGCGTGAATGCAAACTTGTGATAGCCGGTCAATGAGACACGAAGCTCTCTTTATCTATTCATTCAATTCAAATCTGCTAGAAAAGCAGCGTTTTATTTTGAAACTCTGCCATATACGGTTATCTCTTAAGCAGGGTAGAACTAAACAAATAAACACTCTTGTGTATTGTTTTGACAGTAACAATAAATTGCAGTGACTCCTAATAGCGTTCACACGCTTTTTACGCGTAAATTTAATGTTAGTGTCGCCTAACAACTGTTTGGAGAAGCTTGAAGGCAGAAAACACTCAGGATTAAAAACAGTCGTTTGTGTATTCAGCTATCATTGCGCTTCTCTCACTGTTAGATACAAACAAACAATTTCCTTACGTTATACAAGCTCGTATTTCACCGATGACGGCGCGTGTCACCATCCGCCGGTTTCTGTTAAATTTAATTAGTTGAGTAAAGCTCGGGGAAAGTCTGGGTGGGATGAGGAGGCATCAAGCTGGCGGTTTTCCCACGGGGTGTGACAGCAGGCAGCGTGTGTTGTCCAGGAGGTCCCGTCATAACTGTAGTTTATCCCCCCCAGACGCACAGGTCAGCAGATGGAGGCAGCCCTGCCGACGGGCGTGAGTTCAGTGCCAGTTTAAATCAATCAAACCGCGCGTCTTGTAGAAGAGATTCTATCTATCTGTCTATCTATCTATCTATCTATCTATCTATCTAGACACTTAGATAACCCTTGACATTCCTGTTAACAAAGTGTAAAATTCTTCAGGCTTTAAAACAATGGTGCACCATTAGACGTGAATTATGGGTTTTTTCCTGAAAACCAAAACCATGTCTGAGTACTATCTTTGGCCATGTTCCAGAAGCAACAAAAACAGTGCCTGGTTAGGTTAGTGTATCCTGTACAATATTTTTGAAATCTTCTAATCTTTAAATGCACTTAACCAGAAATATTAACTGTTAGATGTTAACCATTTTTCCAGCCTACATCATCGTCACAGGCTGTCAAGCTACATCAAATATGGTGGTATGCTGTAACCAGATACGCCATGCAATCAAATCTTATCTTATCAGGTGTTATTGAGAAGAACTTGAAAATTATGTTGTTGTTCTTGAAACTCAGGAATTTGTGATGAATCTCTTATTTTAAACCAAGCCCTGCCATGTATTCTCAAGTGGTTATTGAAGGATTTGCAAATACACAGGCTTTAAATCTTACATTCCAGCTGTCTAACTTCATGCGTGCTGTAACTCTATATCCATTAGAGGGTTTTGGTGAATTTGTCCACCTATTTCTGGACCTTATTTTTGTAGTCTGACATAAAGGTTTGCTGCACTTGTTCCACAAAGCAGACTCAGACCAGTTTTCAATTAGTCAGGCACTTGTGCGTGAAGATATTGGCTCTGAGGGATCCATTAATGCTGGCCTCTGGTGGCTTTGTAGTTTAGCTAAATGCTGATGTCAGAAGCACTCAAAGACTTTACTCACACAACTCAACACTGGCTCAGAGGTAAGACTAGAGCCTTAACCTTTACATTCCTCTGAGCTATTGCAGGGTATTCGAGAAGAACCAACACAATCTCATGGCAGTTTTAGCTATATAATGTTTTGTTAAATTGGGGTAATGTGTATAAATCTGCTTGTGGAACAGTGATGTCTAAGGGTGGGGTTAAGAGTGGACCTTTATGCTTACTTTTGTCTAGAAAATTGGTACCTCATTCTATGAATTATGAAATTGCCACTTCATAAGGGTTGGAAAAAACCCTAAATGTGGACATCAGAGGCCTGGAAATGATAGTGTTTGGTCTAACCTACAAGCTTTGAGCTATGGAAAAAGCCAGATCAATGTGACACCTCATTTGCCCACTTTTTTAATACTCTTTGCTACATTATTGTGTGGTATGGCTAAAGAAATGAATCATGACAGATAGGTTAATGGTCACTTTTGTTTGTATTTTTGGTAATAATCTAATGAAAATTTTGTTTACAGACATGAAAATGAGCCGATTGATTATTTAGAAATGTATCAAACTAACCTAGTAAGAACTAAAGTGCTGGACTGATGTGTTCTGGAAGATGGAGCTTGTGAGGTTCTGCTTGAGCAGACACGGAATCGTTCAGTCACTAAAGCGTTGAGCTACTGGAAATGAGTCTTTGGTTCTTTGTCCCTGTTGAGAGCAAAAGGCCCGTCTCCAGGCTGTAATATTAATATCAGTTGACATGGCGGCAAATGAACTGGTCGTCAGGGCTGGTTTGATCTCCACTGCAGTTCCCAGATCTCTAATCGGTGCAGGTGATTCATTCCACCCTGAGCTCTTATCCAGCCTCCAGTGAAATGCCCTTATTGACAGCAGAGCGAAGGCCCTGGGAGAAAAGGAGGTCAAGTCATCACTTTCTTCCAAGTTTCAGGCATCGGAGCTA
This sequence comes from Cirrhinus mrigala, assembly GCA_036247105.1. Classification (NCBI taxonomy): domain Eukaryota; kingdom Metazoa; phylum Chordata; class Actinopteri; order Cypriniformes; family Cyprinidae; genus Cirrhinus; species Cirrhinus mrigala. The sequence goes on from CM070024.1 coordinate 18,266,002, forward strand.
CACAAGCTGGCAGTTTGTAGTCTGCAGAGGATCTGGAATGAGATAGAGTATCTATTGCCTTGAAAAGAAAATTGCTTTTCCCCCCCATTTGCTGGAGGACTCTCATCTAATGCGTGTGACATGGGGCGCTTCACCCGGTAATGGGTTTTGGGGCCTCGTTGCCTCTGAGACATATGAAATTTGCAAAAGAGCTGTGTAGATTAATTACCATGAAGAATATGTGTGCTTTGGTCATAGATTCTTCAAAAATTAAGAGGCTTGTCAAGTATGACCTGCCACCATAGAACTTCAATTGTGAATGCATAGATTTTTTTTTTGTTACGCCAGTGCCAGCAAAGAGAAACTTTAGAGGATGCAGCTGAGGGGTCCAAAGTTCATACAAGACAGGGATGTCCACTGACCCTGGTAAATAACAGGACCACTTTATCAAGAGGAAACAGGCTGCTTGTTTGTGTTAGGCGTAATGCTTATCTATTATTCAGGCAATTTCCTTCAGTATTAGTGTGCCAGGAATATAATGAGGTGAAAGTATGCATATAACAAGCTGGGTCCTACAGATAGCTAAGGGTCTCACAGTCATCATTTAATCTTTACCCACAAAGAAATGCAGATTTTAGATGTATTACAAGCTTGTTTTTTTTCGCACTACACTTTTTAAAGTGAAGGTTTTATATGGAAGCTTTGTGTGTCCATTCAAAATGTCTCCCTAATCTCCCTAAATATCTGCATTTTAGTTACAGATAGAAATCTTGCTAGAGGTACAGTGATTAAACAGGAAAACTTTAATAGAAGAAGTTTGGAGTCAAGGCCTCTTTGGCTTATTAAATTTAGTCATTAAGGTGGCTTACTTTCCTTTGAAGAGTCTGGTTAATGAATAGTTGAAGCAGTCAACATTGGTAGTGGGCTTGATTTTTGATTTGAGAGGAATACAGAATGACTTCCTTTCAGGTTGCAAAGAATAACTGGCACGCTTGCTCGCTGTTAATGCCTGCTGGTAATTCAGTAAAAGCCTGTTAAATTTACTGTAAAAAATGGGATGTCATTTTGGTCCCTAGGTCTATATATTGCACAGACTACAGCTGGGTTTCCATCCAAAGTTATGAATTTACCTTGTGAGCCAAACTGGAATATCGCATAAAACATTTGCGAATAAGCATTTCCATCCAAGTCAAAGAGAACAAAATCATCACTTCCTGAAAAACTGGTAATAAATATCTCTGAGAAAAGTAGGAGAAGCCACTGAACAAATTATTTTTTATATATAATAATAATTTACTTGCTTTTTACTAGTATTGGTACTGACTGCTGAAAACCAGCTTGGTCTCATTATTTATATGTAGGTATAAGTATGTAACATTTACAGGTACAAAATGTACACTTTGTATGTTTGGATTGATTTGACTTTAATTCATTTAAAAATGCCAAAAGTGGTACCAAAAGTAGTCTAAATAATGACGCGTTGCAGTCAGGGTTCTCTCTGGTGGAAATTTGTGTGAGATACAGAGCATAATTTAAGTTGTTAATTGTTGAAAATATTATTCTGATCCATTCTGTGAAGGCTGACAGAGAATGATTGAGGCATGACTGAGAAAGCGCCTTTTTTGTCCCACAGCAAACATGATAAATAATGGTTAAATGAATACAGAAATGTTATGCTGTGTTCATCTTCAGAACACAAATTAAACATTTTTGGTGAAATCTGAGAGCTGAAATCTTAGGTGAAATCCAACACAAGTAGTTAAAATAGTCCATGTGACATCAGTGGTTTAACTGTAATTTTAAAAAGCTACGAAAATAAATTTTTGTGCAAAGAAAACAAAAATAATGACTCTATTTAATAATAATAATAAGAGTAAAATGACGCATACCTTATTGCGTTGTACACTCTAAAAAGTTTTCACCAGTTTCAACTTAAAAACTTAAGTTCAGCAGCTGCCTTAGTTAAATCAACTTAAAACTTCAATTACAATAAAAATGAGTTAAAATTACTGGTATTTTTAAATTGATTTAACCTGTGAGTTGAAATGAAAAATTGACTCACCCACTTATCATCCAAGATGTTCATATCTTTCTGTCTTTAGTTGTGAAGAAATTATGGTTTTTGAGGAAAGCATTTCAGGATTTTTTTTCCATATAATGGACTTCATTGGTGCCCCGAATTTGAACTTGAAAGTGTAGTTTAAATGTAGCTTCAAAGGGCTCTAAATGATCCCAGCCAAGGAAGAAGGGTCTTATCTAGCGAAACAATCAGTCATTTTTTTCAGAAAATAAAAATTTGTTTACTTTTTAAGCACAAAAGCTCGTGCAGCACAGGCTCTGGGATGCGCGTCCACGACACTACTTACTATTGAATCACGTCGAAAGGTCACACGGAATGTAGGTGGAACTACAGACCCAGTGTTTACAAAGCGAACGCTCAAAGACTGAGAAAGTGCAAGTAAGTCAAACACTGTTTACAAATAAAAAGGTACAACGATGTCGGACGATTCTGAAGTTGTAGGAGAAAATGAGATGGTGTTTTTTGCCATACTCTAACTTTACGTTTTTGAGCCAGAGTGCACAGACAATGAGCTTAATTCGTAGTTTAATGAACGCGCATCCCAGAGCCTGTGCTACACAAGCTTTTGTGCTTAAAAAGTATAAAAAAATTTATTTTGCGAAAAAAATGACAGATTGTTTTGCTAAATAAGACCATTCTTCCTTGGCTGGAATCGTTTAGAGCCCTTTGAAGCTGCATTTAAACTACATTTTGGAAGTTCAAAATCAGGGCACCAGTGAAGTCCATTATATGGAAAAAAATCCTGAAATGCTTTCCTCAAAAACCATAATTTCCACAAAAGACATGAACATCTTGGATGACAAGGGGGTGAGTACATTATTTGTAAATTGTTGTTCTGGAAGTGGACTTCTCCTTTAAGTTGATTTAACTTAAAATTTTAAGGCAGCTGCTAAACTTAAGTTTTTAAGTTGAAACTGGTGAAGTAAACTGCATTATAAATATATATATATGATTGAAAACTTAATGTCATTAATATGACAACTGAATACAATATAATGAAAATGTTAAAGCAACAATTTCAGTGTTCATAAAAATTTGTTGTTGAAGTCTGTAAAGCTATTCATATGTAAATAATTTATGTTTTAGATGTTAAGACGTACGTTTAGATGCTGATAGTTTTTGTGTCTTTGCAAAAGAAAGTAAATGTATGTTTGGTAGAACCACACTTAAGTAGAAATACTGCAAAAGTACATGTATTGTTTTAAATAAAAAAGAGATTTTTGCTATAAATTATGGTGTATATGGGAATATGGTAAAAGTTATTAAACCATTTAACAGTATGCAAAATTACATGTAAGGTCCTGGTATATCATTTTTGACTTTATATGGTAAGGGAATCTACAGGTTACAACTTAACAGTTTTTACACTAGTATCTCACATTCTTTTTACATTCAAATTCTAAACTTGATTCTGAAAGTTTTTACAATAATAACTGCATTTTGCTGATAAATAATGTTTTGGTATAATAATTTCACAAAACCATAGGCTGTTTATAATAGCGGTTCGCACAATCATCCTTATATATCCACAGATATTGAGTAAAAGAGCTCTGTCGATTTGAGTTGCTCTCTTCGTGACATTTGTATGGCCTGAACAGAGACAGTTGCTTCTCTCAGTATGGGCTCACATTATAGTAAAGGCCTGTTTCTCCGCTTGACACAGTTAAACTCCTCACTACTCCTGACTCAGGCATATTTGTGTGCTTCTGATCTTTCTCTTTTTTTCTTTCTCATTCCAGTAGGTTTATTCCCCAGATTTTTTCCCTGTACTCTCCACCTCTGTTTCCCCCCTCCTCTGGGTTTTTGGTTTTGGTAACATTTCTGCGGTCGCTCCTGTGTATTCAAGTGCACATAGCAAACTCAAAAGCCATTACTCTACAGACAGACATTCCTTTGTGGAAAGCATTTGGTAGGTTTTAGTCTTTTTCTGTGCTCAGTGGTGTTAAGATGTTCACTACTGTTAAGCTCTTTTGAGATGATCAACAAACACATTGTTCTGTCTTTGAATACCACCCACACATACAAGGACATTAGCATGCATTCACACAAACACACACTCTTACAACAGAGTGGAACGAGCACAGCTGGCTGAAGTCCATTAGCTCTGTGTGTTTAAGGTCTTTGCTCTATGATACAATATTAAAAAGGCTGTTCTGTTTAGGATCATGTCTTGAATTCTGGACTTTGTACTGATGACCTATAATTTATATCATTGAAGCTGAATGTAGCTTACGGGTACAGAGTTTCCCTAAAGTGTGGCTGTATTTGGAGATAGTGGTTTAATAGCAGAACTTGCATGATATTTTGGGCTAAGCACTAAAATATCAATGTGCTGAGATAAGCTGTCCTTACAACACAAACATGATGAATATCACAGTATGAACCATTTGGACATAAATGGGTTATGTGTTGTTTTCCCCTAGATTTTATCGCTATTATGCACTTTTATGCATTATGTATTAGTGTATCATATTAATATGCTTCTTCAGAACCGAGATGTTTCTGCATTAGAATTTATTCATGTTTTTATTCATTCTGTCTGTAACTCCACAACACATTATGCTGGTGTAAAAACACAGTTAACAATTCAAGCTTAAGAAAAAAGCGTACAAGACACAAACATTTTATATACATGTACACATTATGAATCAAATGTTTGGAAACACCAAATCATTCTTTCTTTTGACTATTTTCCACATTTTAGAATGATAGTCAAAACTAAAAACAAAGACAAAAGACAGTTTCTTTGAAAATTCTCTGATGGCTAGAAAGTTCAAAAAGTTCAAAACAACATTTATTTGAAATTGAAATTTTTTTGTAACATTATGCATGACTTTACTGTAACTTTTGATAATGTAATAGATCCCTACCGAACAACATAAACACACACACACACACACACACAAAAAATAATAATAATAAATAAATAAAAACTTAATGACCTCAAACCCCTAAAGAATTAGTTCACTCCTGAATTAAAATTTCTTGATAATTTACTCACCCCCATGTCATCCAAGATGTTCATGTCTTTCTTTCTTCAGTCGAAAAGGAAATTAAGGATTTTGCGGAAAACATTCCAGGATTTTTCTCCATATAGTGGACTTCAATGGGGATCAACGGGTTAAAGGTACAAATTGCAGTTTCAATACAGCTTCAAAAGGTTCTACACTGTAAAAAATAAAAAACACAATTTGTTGAGTCAGCTTAAAATAATTTGTTACCCTGCTGCCTTAACATTTTAAGTTCAGTCAAGGTTTATTCAACTTGAAATGTGAAGTTGTACTTAGTAACAACTTAGATATTTGTGTTTGCTAAACTTAACAGATGGGTAAGTAACCCAGCTGCCTTAAAATTTGAAGTTGATTCAACTCAAATATCTAAGTTGTCACTTAGTATAATTTAACATTTCAAGTTGAATAAACTTTTTTTGAGTTGACTGTTTGCGTCCGCAACTTCACACATTATGTAATCACGTTGCAAAGGTCACATGTGGTTAGTTCTTTAAAATTGTCCAACATCGCACGTTTGCATTGTAAACACTGGTTCGGTAATTTCACCTACGGCACGTGTGACCTTTCCAAAGTGACTACAGAAAGTCGAGCTAGTGCAAGACGAGCATTTGTTGTTAAAAGTATATACATTTTTTTTTTTTTTTTTTTGGAAAATTACAGATGGTTTCACTAGATAAGATTCTTATTCCTTGGTTGGGATAGGGTAGAGCCCCTTGAAGCTGCACTGAAACTGCAGTTTGGACCTTCAACCCATTAATCTCCTGGAGAGAGATATGAAGAGAAATCCTGGAATGTTTACCTCAAAAACTTTAATTTCTTTTGCAACTGAAGAAAAAAAGACATGAACATCTTGGATGACTTGGGGACGAGTAAATTACGAGGAAATTTTAATTCTGGAATGAACTAATACTTTAAACAGAAGTGAAGTATGGGAATTATTTATTGACCAAAACAATGTTAAACAAGATTCCAGCTCTACACACTCTGGAAATTCTCTTAGCTTCATGAAGTGCATGCTGGGGTGATTTGTAAACAGTCCTGAAGGGGTTCACATACATGCTGGAGACTTGCTGGATGATTTTTCTTCACAATCTGGCCAAACTCATCCAGAATATTTCCTTTAGGTATAGGATTAATTTTAGTTTTTTATTATATGTGACCATGGACCACAAAACCTGTCATAAGGGTCAATTTTTTAAAATTTAGATGTATACATCATTTGAAAACTGAATAAAAACGTTTGTTAGGATATATTTGGCCGAGATACAACTTAGGGCTGCTCAAGTGGGTGTGGGTGTTTTTCCTACAGGTTATCTTAAGGATTTTTTTTATTATTATTGTTTTAGTTTTTACATCTTTACATTATTTTTTATATTTAAAGAAGAAACTATATATAAAAAGGTAGCATCATGCAGTGCTTCAAATAATGGTATAAAGCTATTCAAAACATCATTAAATGTAAATTGTAAAATGTAAACAGTTTCAAGGGAATAATCGACAGTTATGATTTTTGTCATAATCGTGCAGCCCTAATACAACTATTTGAAAATCTGGAATCTGAAATATTGAGAAAATCGCCTTTAAAGTTGTTCAAATGAAGTTCTTAGCAATGCATATTACTAATCAAAAATTAAGTTTTGATATATTTACTCTAGGAAATGTATTAAATATCTTCATGGAACATGATCTTTACTTAATATCCTAATGATTTTTGGCATAAAAGAAAAATGAATAATTTTACAGTACAGTGTACAGTGTAAAAATACAGTGTATTTTTGGCTACTGCTACAAATATACCCGTGTTACTTAAGACTGGGTTTGTGGGCCAGGGTCACATATTTGTTATTTACGGTATATTTGTTTTAAAAGCTATATTTAAGCATTTAAGCTTATCTTTTATTAGATAAAAAGGTTTTCAGATTCTGAGAAATTCAATAAATTCTGTCCAAACTGGGGCTGCCCCCTAACAGTTGACTAACTGTTAGTCGACGAGAAGAGGCTTGGTCAACCAAAATTTTATTAGTCGCATAGTTGAAGCAAAAAAATTCCACAGGAAGTGACGAAGTCACGCAGTCTGTGATGGACAGATCGTTAAAGAACGGTCTATGTGGTAATAGGCATCAGGCAGGATATCCATACGCTCACCTGTCATTCATTGACCTCAAATATGGCTTTTCATCTTAAAGATGTATGTAGTAGCAACTTTACATGGCTGCTCTAATGTTAACCTAGAAAAATGGCTATTGAAGCGTCTGTGCCGAGTGTGGAAGCTGAATAGTAGCGCGTTGAACTTGAACTTGAGCATAAAACTTCATAGCTCTGTGTATGCTTGCCTTACAGACATGAAAAATATAGCTATCGAGAGTGAAATGTCTGCTTTTAAATAAACCGATTCAAATAGAAAACAGATTTTCTCAGATTATGTAATCCGTATGAAACATAAATACAGGCGCGAGACATTGTCGCCGACTTCATCTCTTAAGCCAAGAACAAAGAAAGCGCTAGTTTATCAATAAATTATTGAAATGTTAATGCAGTCTCCTTTCTGTTTTTCCCAGATGCATCTAGGGGTGTGCGATATGACGATTTTTGATCATGGACGATAAAAATGTTTCCACAATCTGCTTTTTGAGAAATATTGTGTACCGTAGTATCGTGCTATTCTCTCAGCTGCAGTTCTGGCGCCTCCGTCTCAATATACTTTACAACGTTACACTCACGGGACACTGCACTTATTCACAACCACAAAAGTACATTATTTAAGTCTTGCCGGTCATACATTTCATTCGCGTGTTGTTCCGACGTGCGCTTTTCCACTGCGCGTACACCTGAAACGCGAGCACATTAAAATACTGTTAAATAGCGCCTATAATTACTGAACTAAGTTATGTATCACATCTGATTACGCTACTATTATCAAAACACACAAGGTTTACATATAAAAACAGTTTATAGAAGCTTATGTCTAAAGTGAAAGTATACAATTGAATTGAGAGAAAAAAACGTATGCCTGCCTGTATATTAGATGTGCAGCTCTTAAAGGGGCAGTACTAAACATGCTGCCGCTTGTGTTCACAGGGACAGTTCACCCAAAAATTATAATTCTGTCATTATTTACTCACTTACATGTTGTCCCAAACCTGTATTAATTTCTTTCTTGTGCTAAACACAAAATAAGATATTTTGAAGAATGTGGACAACTAAACAGTAGCTGGTCCCCATTGATTTTAATATTAGAAATTATCAAATAGATGACATTCAACAGAAAAAAGAAACTCATTGAGGGTTAAAACAACCTGAGAGTGAGTAAATGATAGTATTTAAATAAAACACTATGACAGAATTGACAGACAGATGACAGAATTTTTATTTTTGGGTGAACTATTCTTTTAATTGTTATTAAAACAAAACACAAAGAGAAAAGTCACTCACTGCTCTTGACTGAAGAACTTTAATACAGTTGCTTTAATAAGAATCAGTGTACAAATAGAGTGTATAAGTATATAGTGTTTTTATACTTACTTTTTATATTTGTTAATTCAATTTTTTGAATGCTACTGCTAAATACACCTACTGTACCTGAACATTTTGTACTTTGTATTTTGTACCTGATAAAATAATGACAAAGATTTTTATCTTTGCTCACTTTGGCCTAAATATCTGCTATTCTTTTTTATTTTATACTTTGTTACCTTGAAAGTCTGTTTTTAAAATAGGGAATTAGTTTGGCTGTACTGCTCAGACAATTTGCAAAATAGTAAAACCAACATGACACAGAATCGTGATAAAATAGTGAATCATGATATGATATTTTTGTCATATCGCCCACCCCTAGATGCATTCTCAATCTGCCAGTGCGCTGTGGCAAGCTTTTTTTTGCATGCGTTTATTAGGCTATGTAGGCAATTACAGGCTCATTATTATGATTTATATGGTCTATTAATAAATGTGCGACTAATGCTTAAAATGAACGACTACTAGTCGACCAGAAAAATCTTTAGTCGAGGGCAGACCTAGTCCAAACTTTTGACAGGTAGTGTGTAAATAACCATTCCTGTCAGCTAGACTAAGAACCACAGTGCTTTCAGTTAAACTGACGAAACCACAACTGAACTGACAAAAACATTTGTATGTCAGTGTTCACGTCGGGTACAATACACGTCCGATTCTCCAGATTTCCCCAGTCTCCTCATAATGTATTTGACAACTTCCTCCAACAAGTCTGCCACATCAGATGCCACTATATATGTACATGCCTGGTGCTTAATAGCAGATTAAGTTGACATGTTCTGTACTTTTTAGTTTTACTCCTCATGATTTTTTTATGAGATGCCATAAATGTTTCAGCCAGGCTTCTTTACCCATATGTGGCTTTCAACAGATTTGTTGGGTCACTAAAGTTAAAGCCATCTTGTGGCTTTTAGGGCTGTGTCGTGAAGCCCCAGGCATCATTCTGCAAGACGGCGATTGTCAGTCAGCTTTCTCGGTTCAATGCAGGGCCATGAAGAAAGCTGCCTTCTTTAATCATGAGATAACGTGATTACAGGAAGGTGGTGTATTGTCACATTGTGTGGTCATTAATGAAGAAACTACACGCTTCTCCATTCAAGCTGCTGAGGAAATATTTAGGGCAGTGATATCATTCCCCACTGATTAGGCTGGAGAATGGATGAAATAGACCATGAAGTCTAATCTCTTCCTTTTCTAATCTCTGCTCGTATTTGGAAACTGCCAGAGGAAAAGACTGAGCACCCTTTAAAGGTAGTAAATGCTTTGTGTGAGCATCATTTGCATGTTACTGATTATTTTAACATAAATTGAATGTGCCAGCTTGTGTTTTTGATGATGGAGAGAACAGGATCGTTCGAGACTGAAGGTTACAAGGTGCTTCTTCTGATTTGGCGCCGGATTTTTGGGCTATGATTGGCAAGTTAAATCCTCATGCAGGTCAAAGAAGGAGAGCTTCAGGAAATGATAAACCTGGGCTTGTGTCCCAATAATTAGTCACATGTTCTTTTGCCAGCTAGCGGCCACATTATGCTGACTTAATTACAACCACCTGCTTGAGACGGTAAGACCGAAAACATCAGACCCAGCAGTTGAGGCAAGTCTCCAGCTGTTTGCTCTTTCAGGATAATCTTATGATTGGCGAGTTATAATGTTTTTCTTGGGTCCTGAGAGACCGTGGCATCTGAGATGGTGTAAATCAACCAAAAATGGATATTTCAGTGCAGCACTTCTTTGCCTGCCAACATGTCTTAGAGTAGAATATGAGATGCGCCCTCAGCAATACACAGACCTAAAATAGTCCAATAAAACTCCATTAACTTAGAACAATAGAATTGGAACTCACTGGCTTCATTGTTTGTCTAACATTCTGAAAAATGAATGGGAAATAAACGGAGATGTAATTAATAATTGGAAAGTGAATGATTTCTGTTTGCTGTATGCTAAATGCTTAATTTTTTCATGGAAAAATGTGCGTCATCCATCATTAGTCTTGAAGAAATGTCAGCTTGTTTTGTTGTGAAAACTTTTTTCTTTGTTAAATTGAGAAGCATTTAATTTTTCCATTCAAATATTGACTTTAATTTTCAATACATGTCAAAACTTTTTTTCTCATACTTTATTTTTTTCATTATAGTTTTTTTTAATATAAGTACCTTATGATAACCTCGTATGACCCTAATTATCGAACACAGCCATCAAAATTTCATTTAAATTAATTCCTTTATTCATTCGTTGACTGATTGATAGACACTATAGTACTGAGCATGCATGAAATGGTTCACACATATCTCATTCACTCATCTTTTTCACACCACACTGATCAAAGCTCAATTTTATAGTTTGAAGTTGATAGAATGATAAAAACCCTTTTTCAGTTCTCTCCCATAAGCCCTTAAATATTGTGGCTGAATAACTTACCTGGCCTTTGAAGTCCAAATAGATTCTGTGTCTTTTAAAATACCTTATGAAATGTGATTTAAAAGCACAGTTAACTCAAAAATGAAAATCCTGTCATCTTTTATGCCTGCTCAAACTCATTTTAAAGACTATCCTGCTGCGATGTGTCTGGCAGGCCATATTTGGGAGCTACAGCAGAGAGGAAGTTTTTCATTTGAATATTTTTATGAGTTGTATGCACCACTTTTGATACCGTTAAAGGAGTCTGCCTTTTTTATTATTTTGTGCTGTTCTTTGAGATCCATGTTTTAGTCCCATGTTAAAGAATAAAAAAAAACAAATGTTTAGAGAAAAGTTGAAATGTCAAAATAAAGTCAGAATAAAGTCAAAATATTCATAGCAATTATAAGATTAAAGTTGTAATACTTTGAGACTATATATATATATGAAATATAAACATTATTTTTCACACTCTTTAATGTGGCGTGACAGATCACTATATTTGCCTCATTTTAAGCGGCATGTCAATCAGTCATCTTTCTGATTGCAATGAGACATTCATTTAATTAAACTGGGCTATATATATTTTTTTTTTTCATTCCTTCTGATGTTCCTTCACATTTATATCATGCTAAATGTATTTTGTGATACAACTGACAGAATTTGAAAGCTGAGCTGTGTTATATTAAAAGCAACAAAGCACAAAAATAATTGTGATTACCGGGTAGCTGGCGTGCTACAATTAATGAATGGAAGACGTTTAATTTTAAACTTTATTCTCGAAATTTTGACTTTATTCTTGAAACATTTCAACTTTATTCTCGAAATATTTAGAACTTATTCTAGTAATTTCAACTGTATTCTCGAAATATTTCAACTTTATTCTTGAAACATTTTGACTTTATTCTCGAAATATTTAGACCTTATTCTAGTAATTTCAACTTTATTCTCAAAATATTTAAACTTTATTCTTGAAACATTTTGACTTTATTCTCATAATTTCAGCTTTATTCTCAAAACATTTCGACTTTATTCTCTGAATTTTGACTTCATTCTTGAAACATTTCGACTTTATTCTCGAAATATTTCAACTTTATTCTTGAAACAGTTTGACTTTTTTCTCATAATTGCAACTTTATTCTCAAAACATTTCGACTTTATTTTTCGAGATTTTAACTTTATTCTCAAAACATTTCGACTTTATTCTCTGAATTTTGACTTTATTCTTGAAACATTTAGACTTTATTCTTGAAATATTCAGACATTATTCTAGTAATTTCGACTTTATTCTCGAAGACTTTAATCTCGTGATTTTAGATTTTTTTAATTTTTTAACATGGCACTAAAACACTGTCATACACATATAATGTTATCAAGAGTTTTACATCAAAAAAACATCATAATTTAGAAATAATAGGCTATTTTCTGTCCTGTTTTGAACCCGTTCATCAGAAAGCTCCGTTTGAATAGGCGTGGCTGATTGTAGACTCAGAAGTAAACGCCCCCTACTATGATTGGCTAGCAGTTGTGTATGTTTAACAGCCTACATCCTTCACAGATGGTTGCTGATGTGATTTAGGTTTAAAATGCATAATTATACACTAGTACACATCAAACGATCTGTAATAGCAGACAAAGCAATAGTGACCAGGTTAAAAAAAGCAGTTACTCACACATTACTGTCAGATCTAATATAGTTGGCACAGCATCATCTTTTAGATTCAATCTTTCTGAAAATCCCACATCGAATTGTGCCTCGTTTGTAAATGAAAACACAGTAAAATAAAGTAAACAAAGGACAGAGTTCTTACCGATGTGGTCTGGAACTTCATTAAAAATACAGTTCATCCACTTGTTCCTAATGTTAGGATCAGAAGAACTGTTTTTCCACAACTTCGCACTGTTCAATGTGTTGATGTCTTCAGAGCCATCTTTATTGTTTGGTTTCTGCATAGATCTGTGTTCGCCTCTCTTATTTACACTACATGTGCGAATTAGTGGGTGGGGCTAAACAGGCAGTGATGAAGCAGGCGTTGATCTTCTTCTGCGGAGGCGGAGTTTAGCCACACTATTACATCATAAACTGGCAAATTCTGCAACCTGTTGTTCTGGCAATGTTAGCTGTTTTTCGACTAATGAGAAAGTTTTGAGTTCTGAAACGTACAGGATTTTTTTTTTTTATAGTCAAATGACCTCTTATATGTCAAAAGATCAAGGGAATTTTGATTCCTCAGTTCATGATCCCTTTAATTTTCCTTGTGTCACTGACTTTCTTCTATGTCCCGAAGGTTTGAGATTTGCATTAATCATAGTTTTTACACAACTATAATTATGTGAAATTTGGTGAATAGGTAGAAAGATTTATTATTCTTTTCTGCCTATTTCTCAACAAAAAGGAAATCATTGAGTTGGAAGTGTCAGTCAGCAGAATCCAGTCCAAAAAGATCTGAGTCAAAATGAGTCAGATAATCTGTGTGGCCCTATTTACGCTTGTTTTGGAGAGCAGAAAGTGAATTTCAAGAATTGGCTAGAGACTTTCAGAGGCAATTGAAGACATATGGAACAAGCATCAGCCTACAAGATCAGTTGTAAACGCCATGTTTTACCTTTCATCTAATGAACAACTGGAGCAGCAAACCGCCCAGAGTTATGCTACAGTAGAAATCAGCTCAAAAGAAAATCCTACAAAAAATAAGATTATGAATGTGTAATATGTCCTGTTGGTTTTATAGGACAACATATAAAGTTTCATTCATTTGACAATGTTCCAATGATTACTTCTTCTTTATTTTCCATTTACAGATGCCATATCCACAGAAAAAGCACATAATGTGTGTTTTGATACAGTATGTGTGAGCCTGAGATGTTCTCTTAACTTTCTCAGCACATTCATTTATTGTCCCACTGGTGTTCCATCATCTTCTGTGATGGAAACCAATTGACTTGTGCTCCTATTGAGACCTCTTCTTGGATGCCCTCCAAATGATCTCATGTTCCATAGTTTCTCCGACTCCTCCTCATGTGCCATAAATCATCGTGATGTAATCTTTCACACTGCTGTTCCCACAGCTGGTGAGCTGAAGCGCTTGTTCTCCTAGAGAGTGTTGCGAAGTGACCAGTTAACATCAGGTTTTACATCTCAGAGCAGAAACGACCGGAATGACCTCTCGTATTCCTCTGATACACACATTTCTGAAATTTCCAATTATTCTGGCTGAGGTCTTTAAGGTTATAGACTGTTTTTGCAGTGTTTATCCAGGCGAATGAGACTGGACACATTTTGAGACTCTTAAAACCTCTCAGAGTGCTTATGTCTGGTATTTGCATTTAGACCTGAAGATTACATCTGATTTTCTGAGAGTATTTGTGTTTGCGTTGAGCGTGATCCCTCCTGACGTCTCTGCGCTTCTGCTCCCATGGCCAGGGGGAGGAATGTTTCTAAAAGCACTGAGAGATTTTTTACAAGACCTTACTGTGGAAAAAATGTCTGGTCGTTTTGCCACCTACCCCTCCCGGATAGTCTCCTCCTGAGATCCTGTAAAAAGCAGGATATCTACCCTAGGATGTCTTGTTCTTTACTTCCTGAGGGTAATGGGATTTTGGGAAATTGCAAAGTAGAAACATTTTATGAACTGATTATAGGAAAAATACAAGCCTTATTGATGTCTGAAGGACCCCAGCGAATCACATTTCACCCTTAATTTATCATCTTGTATCAAAAGCTTTGCTTTGAACCACTAACTATGTCTTTTAAGCAAAATTAGCCTAAGTTTAATTAACATCAAATAATTTTGAAACACCAGACATAAAGGTAGAAACGCTAACAGTGTTTTTTCAGATTTCAGGCACAGCCAGAGCTTTAGCAAACCATACAAAGGTGTAGGGGTTAAACAAAACATGCCCGTTTACGAGGAGATCCCACTGTTGAGCTTCTGCCTGATGAGGCCAGTGATTTTGTTCTAAAGCTTGATGTGCTTATATCCCAGCATGAGTTCTGCTCTCTTTGCTCCTCCGGTCGTGCCCGTGAAATCGGCGCAGTGCAGAATTACCATTCAAGCCTCCAGCGATGTCAAATCTCAGTCTAGATCAATTATAGCATCCAGCTTCTCTTCCGAATCTCTGTCTGACAGATGCTGCGGTTTTATATGCGTGTATCAAAATCTCATATTCATACACATGAAATCCACTGATTAGGTGTCTTGAGAGGAGGATGTGGGCGGAGAGGGGATTGCAGTCTGGTGTTTTTGTCATTTTTGGGACATTTTGAGGTGAACAGATAGATATAGATAGAAACTTGTTTTAATTTTGAGATTTGTAAGTTGTTGTTTAAGAAATAAATACTTTTATGCAACAAGGATGCATTACATTTTATCAAAAATTCTTAAATGATAAATCAAATTCATCAATTCATCAGATTCATCACTGTTCTTTTGAAGTTTCAAAGAATCCTAAAAAATATGTCACAGTTTCTACAGAAATGTAACTTTTCAATATCATCATGATATTGATTTCTGAAGGATTTCGGGGTTTTTTTTGGCATTTTTGCCTTTATTAAGACAGGACAGATCAAAAGTGACAGAGAGAGGTGGGGGCGGGATCAGGAAAGGTCCTCGAGTCAGGATTCGAACATGGGACACCCAGAGCACAACGGCGCTATATGTTGGCGCACTGCCCACAAGGCTATTGGCGCCGATGATTTCTGAAGGATAATGTAACACTGGAGTAATGAAAATTCAGCTTTGCCATCCAGGGAATAAATTAAATATCTTAAAATAGAAAGTTTTTATTTTTAAATTTTAAATTGAGAGAATATTTAGGGGCTCAAGAGCATAGCACTGAAACCCTATTGTAATTGTTAAAATGGCCAAGGATCAGCAATCTCCAAAAAACTGATCGGGCAGACCAAACTGTAAGTCATAGGGACCTGAAACTTGGAGGGATGGTAGTACTCACACCATCTACAATGTCACCAAGGCTCGCCCTAATTGACCTAACGGGGGCGCTACAGTGATCAAAAGATTGAAATCGCTCACAACTTCTAAACTGTTCATCATAGACTCAAGTGCCTTATCGTCGTTGGTATCCTTGTCATTCAGTCGAAATTTCAGGTATTTTGCATTTTTTGAAAAACCTACTTTTGTGAACTAGTCCTAGAACTTGTGAGCACACGCAAAGATGATTCTAAAAAACCATGCAAAATTTTAGGGAAAATCAGACCACTGCTGGTGCTATAACAGTCATAAACATTAGAAACATCATATTTCTATGGAAAATTAACTTGATTTGCCAAAAATGCTTTTTTAAACATTGATTTAGGTGGTTACAGGCTTGCTAAATAAATGTGATATCTTTTTTCATATGTGCTTAAATGTCTTAAAGTGCTTGAACCCCGGTAATTGCTACTTGCAGATATATTTATTAATGTTATGTATTAAATGATAAATTATTACTGTATTTTGATCAGACATCTTTCAAAAACAATTGAAAAAAAACTTTTTAATTTTTAAAATAGCATTGCATTTTTTAAATACCATTGCAATATATGAATATTTACTGTAAAATACTGTATCCATGATTTAAAAATATTTATATATAAATGACCACAACCAGGCAATTTACAGTTTTCCAGTTTTTCAGCATCTTAGATAATAATGAAGAAAAAATTTTTTTAGTAAAAATGGGTGTCACCTTATAATTTACTTTGAAAAACCATAAAAAGGAGGTTAATCACTACTAAATGTAATCTTTAGCGGAATTCTTCATGAATATCTATTTTTTTCATGCTGTACATTATAATTTTTCGTGCCAAAGTTCTCTTGTACCTTTTAAGTTTAACTAAAATCAGTCGAGTTAACCCCAGTTCAGGCTACACAAATTTAGCCCAGTTTTAGGTACGATCTGCTTGACATAGAGTGCCGTGAGGATTCGTAAATGACAATAGGGATGTCGAGACGCAAGATCCAATTGTTTCATCTTGTGTAGTGTGTCATAGTGGACGACAACCGTTGCCACATCCGTGACGCTTCATGAAAATCACCACAGAAAGACTAGCATGTTTAATTTTTCCACAACGAGTTCCATCACATCTGTGACACTGGCCAGTAGGAGCACAGAAGTGTCCTCATACATGCTTTTAAAACAAGCTGAAACGAAAGAGAGAGAATGGTATCGGTCCTGCTAGGTGGAATTTTACAATGGAGGAAATCTTCAATGACGCTATGGCAATAATACTCCTGCATTTATGATGAGGGACTACCACGACAGAGTGAAAAAAAGGTCAAATAAAAACAATTTTACCTCAGTTCTCTTCACGAAATCCAGATTTGTGTCCACTGTCAAGTTTTCTTTCTTTTTTGGGCTTTTCTGATGACAAGCAAAACACACTGTTTGTTGGCCATTGTTTGTTTACGCTCGTGTCATCTTCTGTCTAGTCCTGCCATATCGATGACAGCACGCATGTCGTTAAAGACGGTACACTGTGAATAGACGGGTAGCAACGTATAGTCTGACATGTTTCTTGTTCACGATACGACACGATTTTAGGAGTCAAAATCAGATAATCTGACTGTCGTAACTGACAAAAGAAAATTGTGTAGTCTGAACCAGGCCATACAAAGGGAACCCTCAACCCAAGATTTCATTTGAGATCTTGTTGCCCGTTTTTGGCCATGTCCCGCACTCATTCTATTGTGGTGAAGTGGCATGCTATTTTCCCATGGTGAATGGGATTACACTGACAGCAGAGAATGTTTGGTGTTGACACAGCATGCAGCTTGGTTAGTCCTCCAAATCCCCTGCTGTTCCTGAGACCAAACAGCAGAATCTGCTCATTTTTCAAACCAATTGCTTTGGGAATATGAACTGGCTTGAGGAAAGTCCTGTGTTTGTGTAAGGGACTAAATAGTTCTTCCTCTGGTTTTAATTAAGAAAGACTCAGGGGACCAAGTGCTTCCGGTCCGACAGATTGCGCTTTGAATTTTTATGACAGGTTTTGTCAGCACAACTAAATAAACAGTGTACACCCTATAAGGATAAAATAAGAGAAGGATGAAGACTACATTTTCTTACCAAAGACACATACTGCTGCTTTTAACTATTAACATATATTGTTTTGACTTGTAATGAATGAAGGAGGAAGAAAAGTACAGTAGACACAACATCCAGCTATGATGTTTGGCACGTCTTTTAACGAGGACCTGAAATTGATAACAGATGTAGGCACATATTTAAAAAGCTTGTCTGACACAGAGCTGAATAAATGTGGAGGACAGTGATTAAAAATTTCACTTCGGAATATCCTGTTAAATTTATGAGAAAAAATGTAGATTTGGTTGCCAGAGATTCTATAAAAAATATTGACCTGTTTTCGTTATTACAAGATGGCAAAATATAATTGTATATTTCTTCAAGTCATATAATGTTAATATATTTATCTACTTGAATTACCATATCTGCTTTGTACCTTAAAATCTACCAATAACCACCATAATAAAACAGAGTTCATCAGATTTCATTGTAAGGAGCCTATTCATAAAACACAACAAATACACTTTCCGAAAAAAGGTGTTTCTCCTTTTCACAATCTGGTGGAAATGATGGGTGGTTCCAAAATACATGGTCAAATGACAATAAAAGTGTACAGTTGCCAAAATACAAGGTGTGGGTCAACTTACCCACTGGCTCAACTTACCCCACTCCCCCCTTTTTTTTTATAATGATGAGGGTTTTTTCTCTTTAATCCAGCCATATCATTAATTCTAGAACAATTAATGCAGAAAATGAGTAGTATAGATCAATTTGTAACTGCAACAAATTTTTTGTCGTTATTTTACACTAAGCTACTCTCTGCTGATAAGATGAAAGATCTGTATTCACCTAACTATAATGAATCAATGTAAGCAGTCATTAGCTCATTATTGACAAGATCAGAACATTTATCCTATCTGACTGCTGTTTGCATAACCCTTTCTGAGAGAAATCAGAGCTTCACGACTGCTTGGGTTGCATGTTAACAACCTTTCTTGTCCCTAATTGGAGAAGCCGACTCCTCCACACCTTTAAGCCCTTTTGGCCCATTCCAACAGGTTTAATCGCTCGGCTTCAAAGGCTTGTTTTGATGCCCTGAACCTTGTCTCTCCCTAGAGACTGAGGTCTGTTCGGCCTTGGGGCCTAAAAAGGGAGAGGGAGGTTTTAATGAAAGACAAGAACAGACTGCGTAGAGAAAACACTAAGTAGGTGTGTACAGAGCTAGTCATTATCACAGCACTGTGTGTTGTGCCAGGAGCTGTACCATATGACTCTCTCAACGCTTTGACAGCCTCCTTTTCCTCAAGGGACTGCACTTAAAGACCAGGTCAGACACCTGCCACAAGGTCAGAGGACACCTGGACGAAACAAATCCTACCACGTTTCGATCAAATGTATTAATCAAGGGTCTAAAACAGAGAAGTTGCTTAAATATGTGCTGAGTGGATGTGTTTTATCAATATAATTCCGAGACAATTTTATAGAGTGTCAGGAAGTATTTGGGACTCAGTCCAGACATCTGCGAACGCCTATCCTTTGAAAAAATATCAGAATATGATACTCTTGAATAAGTTTTAAAATATTACGTCTGCAGTGTTTCATTAGCCAGGTTTTCTATAGATTTGTGGAAAACATTTGCGATATTTTATAAATGTTGATTAAAAAACTGCTGACCTGTCAATGCGAAAAAAAACTTTCCATTGCAGTTTTGCGATATGTTCCTTTTTCAAATTGCCTGAAAAACCACCTCATGCGAGTGTAAAAACTTTTTTGCAATAAAAAATCGTCCACTGCTCAATATACAGCATTAAATTAGCATCAAGCTACACTTAAAAATGTAGAATTTTGAGTGTCGGGGAAAAAAATCCTCGCTTTTTCATGCTGTGAATGATCGCGCCTAGTGTGAATAGCCCCATAGGGATCGATTGTTTTGATTCAAAAGCATCATTGCGTCGAACATTCACACTGAATTTCCACATTTAGTGTGAAAAGGCCTGTAGTCTTAGCCTCAGGCATGGCCAAAATAATAATTAAAAAAACAAAACAAAACTGTGTTTTGACCCTTTTGGCCTTCCATAGTCCAGTAAGCAATTTACACTTAGTAATATAAATAATAGTAATAAGTAGTAGTTTTTGTCATTGACTCCCCATGTGTTTTTAAGGTTCTTTGTAATCTTCTAAGAAGAATTTGTGTTATTTTAAAAAATTTAAATTATAAAAAATATTTCAGAATATTACTGTTTTACTGTAGTATTGATTTAATAAATGCAGCCTTGTTGAGCATAAGAGACTTTTTCAAAAACTGAAAAAAAATTGAACCCCCCCTATACATTTGAATGGTAGTACAATATCCCAGTATTGTAATATTGATAATATAGTAAATAATATTTACTATATTAGTTATTAGTTATTATATATTAGTTATTATTATGTTAGTTAAATTATATTATAAATTATATAATTAAAAAGTAATAGTTTCTTGTAAAAGTCTTGTTTATCTTAACTATTGAACATGAACACATAATCTATTTGATGAAAAATGCTTTGCATATGCTTGGAATGACTAGACAGTTGGCAAGCCTGGCCATCACATCCTTCCAGAGGGACAAACGTCCTGTAGGATGTGTCACTCATCGTGTATGCGAATAGCGTAGCGCGATCATATACAGAGAGGGGAAGAGGTAGGCCAGTGAGAGTGTATAATGACAAATAACAACAAGCACATCCTTTATTGCTCACCCTCTCCGGTCATCTATTAGCATTGAACTTTAAGTCATCCTGCATTGTTCAAATGTACCTCAGACTGAAAAGGGACCTTTAGCGTGGACGCAGATAAACATAATGCAGATGCCCTTTGAGATCTTTTTTTCAACCCCCTTGTTGATTCTAGATGGAGGAAACAATGTTTGCAAGTGTAGAGAACAATTAAAGAGCACACGGTCCCCTCAGACCGTAAGGTCAGAAGAAACAAATCAATTTAGCAGGGAATGACCAATCAGTGCACACTGTGGTCGATCTTAAATGCCATTGAATGCCATTGATCTGAGAGTGAAAGAGGTTTGTGTAAAGGAAGCCTCAAGAGTAGATGCAATTTGTATGTATTGTTTGTGAAATATTTTATTTCCCATTAATTTTTCCATAGATTAGGACATCCTTGTTTGAAAATTTAGGACTTTTTTAAAAAAAAAAAAAGAGACAAAGGTGTAGGACATTTTTAAGAGGAAATACTAATATTTCTTATGAAGAACTGAGAATGACGTACCAAGACATATTGAATCAGCAACAGTGAGATTAATTACTCGCCTACATGTTGTTCCAAACCCGTAAGACCTTCGTTCATCGTTGGAACACAAATTAAGATATTTTTGATATCTCAGATGATACCAACCCTGAAACAACATACAGCACTACTGAATTCTGCTACTAATTTATAGTGTTCTTTGTCTGTTTGATTACGTCATTAATTGATCTTTACCACACATCTCTGCCATATGTACATCAAGCTACTACTACATATATTGTAAAAATGTCAATTTGGTGTAAAGCTGCTTTGCAACGATATTTATCGTGAAAAGCGCTATACAAATAAATTTGAATTGAATTGAATTGAATTTTGATGAAAACTTGCTGACCCTGCATAGATAGCAACACAACTGACACATTCAAGGCCCAGAAAGTTAGTAAGGACATCATTAAAATAGTCCATGTGACATCACTAGGCACTTTGGCGATATTTTATAAATGTCGATAAAAAAGTATTGCGAAATGACAGCGTTTCAAATTAACTGATATTATGCAACTAAAACATAATTTTTTCATGCCAGCAGTGTATCAAAACCTGCATGGCTGGCATAAACATAAGCATTGATTAGAGTCACCGCTCAGCTCCGGTGTCCGTGTCGGAGCTGTAATGTGCTGTATGTGTGCAGTGTAAATAGTATAAACATTAATGGCATGGAAAACTGCTAATACTTGAGAGTGGCCATGTATGAAGTGTTTCTTGGAGGTTATAGTACATTGAAGAATGATGATCATAGGACTTTTTTCATATGCCATGTGACCTGTAAATACGGAAAAAATGTTTCCATTGAGATTTTGGGAAATATTCCTTTTTCAGATTGGCTGAAAAACCACCTCATGCGAGCGTAAAATTTTTTTGCGATATATGGGAGTTTTTGCAAAATTGATGCATTTCCATTAGCCGCATTTTCAATTTGAAGGGTAATGGAAACGCAGCTAGTGGTTCAACTGTATTGTTATGAAGCTACGAGAATATTTTTGTGCGCAAAGAAAACAAAAATAACAACTTTATTCAAGAATTTCTTATTTTCTGTGCTAGTCTTCGTAGTGTTGTGCTGTTGACGCAGGAGCCGGCATCGCACCGAAGACTCATTTAATTATTTTTGTTTTATTCGCGCACAAAAAGTACTTTTGCAGCTTCATAAAATTACGGTTGAACCACTGATGTCACATGGACTACTTTAATGATGTTTTTACTACCTTTCTGGGCCTTGAATGTAGTAGTTGTCTTGCTGTCCATGCAGGATCAGAAAGCTCTCAGATTTCAGCAAAAATATCTTAATTTGTCTTGAAGATGAACAAAGATCTTTATGGGTTTGAAACGACACAACACGAGTAATTAATGACAGGATTTAGATTTTTGGATGAACTATCCCTTTAATATTTTTGTGGAAACTGATATAGGATTGTTAAACTGATAATTTAAAATATTGAAATACTCTGTTCAATTGAAATATTCATGCATTGGAAATATTCAGTTCAATTTAAAATAGAAATCTTTTGTAACATGGATTTACTGTCACTTTTGATCAGTTTAATGCATCCTTTCTTCTAAAAAAAACCCGTCACTGACCTTTTTTTTTTGCTGTACTGTCTTTGTAAAAGCAATCTTGCTTCATGATTATAGGTATTGTATTTCACTGGAAAGCCCTTAAATGTAACGGAAATGGACTGTTGTACTCTTCTCAGCTTTATTTTCTCCTCCACTGTGTCGCTATAGAAACAATTGTTGTATAAACTAATGATATTCTGTACATGGATTTTTGTAGGGAGTGTAGCTTGCTTGGAGAACAAGGGAATTCTGATCTGCCAGGTCATAGTTCCAAAACAGAATTTATCTACAAAACACTTCTCAATAAATGGGTTCTTTGTGTTTACTTGAGTTAAAACTTGAGCATCCTGGATTTTATTATACCTTTTTTATGTTATCCTTCTCCCTACATTAATCTGTCCTTATTTAGGAAAAATCTGCTACAGCTTTCACAAAGCTTTCAGGGCTATCATGAATTAATCTTGTGGACACACTTTTAAAAATAAAGGTTCCAAAAGGGGGTTTCACAGTGATGTCATAGAAGAAACATTTGGGGTTCCCCGAAGAACCTTTCAATGTACAGTTCTTAAAGGTCTGAAGTGCTTTAAAACACACAACGTTTTTCTATGTGTTGACGTAATTTCAACTGAAACAGGAAGACAGGGTGGGACATATTAAGCATTCCCGCCCCCTTTTTTTAAATAGCCAAAAATAGTGTTCTATTTATATCACAGTTTGGGCCAGAGCCGTTGAACTCAGTCAAGCAGTGTTGCCAAGCCCGCGGTTTTCACGTGGAATTCGGCTGCTTTAACACTGTTGCCGCGAGCTGTTTTTCATGTCCGCGGGTTGAGGCGACCCCAATAGCGTTTTTATTTAGCCCCTGAAATGCGAACTGTACCAGGGAAACCCAGCCAAAAAATGTATAAAAAATGTATTTTATCCCCGGGATGTGAAATTAACTGGGGAATCCCAGCGAAACGCAATTGCTAAACTTAACAGATGGGTAAGTAATCCAGCTGCCTTAAAATTTGAAGTTGATTCAACTCAAATATCTAAGTTGTCACTTAGTATAATTTAACATTTCAAGTTGAATAAACTTTTTTTGAGTTGACTGAACTCAAAATTTAAAGGCAGCCAGGTAACAAATTATTTTAAGTTGACTCAACAAATTGTTTTTTACAGTGTAGGGGGCGGGACGCTTTGGATTCTAGAGAGCATTTGATTGGACAGGAAGTTTGATGAGAAGCTAAAGTGCAGGGTGATGTCATCAATACTGTTGATTCATATTGGTGGAAGTTAGAGACTGTATGTTTGAATGTTTATATCTTTTAAATACAAATATAGTCATTGTTTTGAAACACACTAGCTTATAGATAACCTTAAGGCTTACATATTCATACTAAAAGCCAAAAACCAAAAAACTTTCATTTTGATTTCATGGGGACTTTAAAGAACCATTTTTTCTTAATTTAGTCTTTGTTTTTTTTTTCTTTCTCCACTACAAAACCATTTCTGCAATAGAAAAGTTCCATGGATGTTAAAGGTTCTTCATAGAACCACCGAAGACAAAAAAGACCCTTTATTTTTAAGAGTGTGCCAGGAACATCTCAATTTTAATTGGATAGTAGTGTATTGCAACTGGGAGACACTTGTGGTAAAACAGTATGAATAGGAGAAAGTTAAAGCATTTAGGCTTGTTAGCTGCTCACAGTTGGTGATCCTCTCCGACAGCGAGAATCGGCTACAGGTAATTAGCTAGGAATGCTGTTTCTAATAAATTATTCATGACCTCCGACACTAATCAAGATTAGTAGCACCGAGCATAACAGGCAAAATGCAATCAGTTTGGCGTCGAACAATAAAGAGCAATTAACCAAGCAACGGATCTGATAAGCAACGGCAGCCATTAATATTTCACCCGCTTCAGTCGCGGGTTTAGATTGATTAAAGCGAGTGTGATGCTCATTCTGTCCCAGTTCATTTCTTTACTCAAGCTGCAAAGTGAAAAATTCACGCACATGCTGTTTCAGAGTAGTGCACCACAGGGAATGCCATCAATAATGAATCCTCAATCTCGTCGCACTCCAAGATTCGTACTTACTACCTGCCCTGTGCCAAGCTTTCCTCCGAGTCAGTTCAGTGTGGAGGAGTGTTGTTTTTCCTACATCTTTCATGTTTTATTGTGCTTTTGTGGATATAAATTGGCTTTGCTGTTTGCTTGGTGTGATTAAATATGTGCCATGACCTCTGGTTGTGTTTCTTTTCACAGCTAATAAAAACAGACGGAAGAGAGAGCAGAGGTGCTACATCTTTTGACCTGAATCCTGAACTACATCAAAGAACTCATGGTAGGTGCTTTTGCTTATTAACATAAACAGAGCATCTGTGTGTTCTTAAAGCGATAGTTCAACTGAAAACAACCCTGTTTCTGTTTTAAATTTGGTTTTAAACATGGATGCTATTACTTTTTCTTTTCAGTAGTGTCTATTTACTCTAACTTCGAATAGCTAACTTTGTT
The DNA here is from genome assembly GCA_036247105.1 of Cirrhinus mrigala. Classification (NCBI taxonomy): domain Eukaryota; kingdom Metazoa; phylum Chordata; class Actinopteri; order Cypriniformes; family Cyprinidae; genus Cirrhinus; species Cirrhinus mrigala. The sequence goes on from CM070024.1 coordinate 18,291,354, forward strand.
TGCGAACACTTTGCACTATTACTCAGAGAATATTACTTACATTTACACTGAAAAATCTATCTAACAACCAGGGCTCTACACTTACTTTACTTTTTAACTTAAAAAATTTAGGAGCACAGTCAAAATTTTAGGAACACCTTCTAATCAATAATCAAAAATTAGCCTTCCCATTACGAGGTGATGTTTGACTCCTTACAGTAATTTAGAGGGGAATTTTGTTTTTACCTTTGTAGTGGCATTTGTCTAACTTTATTAAAAGTATGTCATCTTTTATGTCAATTTTTTAAAAAATATATATTTTTTAAGCTTTTAAAAAAATTCTAATTAAAACAACAGAATAAGAACTAAAGTAAAATAAGAGTAAATCAGTATTAGCAAAATTAATTTGTACTACAGAAGTGGCACAGAAGAACACAAAAGTGAGTGCAATCACATTCATAAATTCATGTTGAGATTAATGTTTTAAATATAAAATTTTGAATATTAAATGATTTAAATAACTGAAAAGATACAAAAAAAATGAAACAAAATCTGCCAGTAGTTAACGGCAAGTCACAGATTTAATTACTGAATCATTCATTCATTTGATTCGTTCGAACGGCTGATTCATTCAGGAATAAAGCAAGTGACTGTCTTTATGAATAGAAAATTGAATCATTGACTCAGGAGATTCGTTTAAAACCACATTCATTCATAAACGAAACACCACCGTGTTTGAATGGAGATGCGCAGTGGCTCAGTTGTGACTTGTTTCAAACTATTTTTGATGACGAAATAGAGCAAAATCAGACAATAGTGTTAAAGTCAGACAATGTAAGTCACTTAATATTAACTTCTTTTTTAATTACCTGTTTTATTAAATCAATATCTCATTTAGAAGCTCCCTTAAAAATCATTAAAAGCTGTCACTCATCTTAGTTCATCGCAATCTCACAAAGTTTCGTTATAATTAACAAAGCTCTCTACACTGCAAAATCAATCTCTTATTTACACTCTCTCTACACTTTGTTTATGAAAGGAGTCGTGAGATATGTCTGTGATACATTACTCAACGTTGCAAAAATGCGCAGAAACCTTTTAGATAGAACCTTTTAGAAGCTCCCCTCAACGCAAACACAAATATGCTGATCGTGTCACTTGCACATGGTGCTCCTAAATATTTTTTCATAGTCACACGCAGTAGTTTTCCGTCGCAAATGTGACTGAGATGGTCACACTGTAGAGCCTTGACAACATTTGAACTGAAATATTGCTAATTGTGCTGCAAACAGTATCTAGCATTGTTTAGCATAAATAGACACTTCCTAATTTTTTCTAATTAAGTGCAGTCTATGTGCAGTTAACACATAGATTTCTGTAGGATTTCATTGACAGTTTTTCAGTTTTCAGTAGTGTAGTGATGAATGAAGTCCACTTTTAAACCAAGCAGATTTCTTTTAGTCAGTGGAACAACAAATCCATGTGAGCAACTTGAACCTGTTTCGAAGTCTGCATGGTGAAATCTTTTGGCTTAATAAAAAATTCCATGGATTCCTATTGAAATGACTAGACTTTACTCTCAAAAATCCATTGAGCCACAGTAAATGTAACTGCACCTTAACAAAAAAAAATCTTTACATTGCACTTTGCCATTTATTGTTAAAATCATTCCATAACTTTATATAAAGAAAAGACTCAAATTTAGCTTATTATTCACTGAAAGTATTTTCAGTTCTCTACAGCACAGATTTCATTCTTCATTCTGTACTGTATATTCAAACTTGGTTGTCACGTTCGGCTACAACACAATGGTTTTTGGTGTCAAGGACGTCAAACCTGGTGCATTTTTTAATCTGAATGCAAATTCAGATAAGATTTCAGAGCTTTGGCAGAAGGGAACATTTTCTGTGAATAACAACTAGTTCTTTACACAAAGGTGACATATGACTTCAGAAATCTAATTTGAACCACTTTTATATTGACATTTTAGAGTTTGACATTGTCACATTGTATGGAAAAAAAAAACCCTGAATAATAATTTGCAAATTCAGCATTTCTTTTATGTTCGTTTAAAGGGTAAGTTCACCCAAAAATGAAAATTCTGTCAATAATTACTCACCCTCATGTCTTTCCAAACCCGTTAAGACCTTCGTTCATCTTCGAAACACAAATTAAGATATTTTTGATAAAATCCCAGAGCCTGACCTTGCATAGACAGCAATGCAACTACCACATTTGAAGCCTAGAAAGGTAGTAAGGACATTAGATAAAATAGTCCATGTGACATCAGTGGTTCAACCATAATTTTATGAAGCTTTAAAAATCACAAGAATAATTGACAGAATTTTCATTTTTAGGTGAACTGTTTCTTCAACCTTGTATTGTGCATTACATGCATCAACTCTTTGTGTATAGGAATGTTTTTCTCTTCACAGCTATGATAATCACAATCAATACTTAATGCATTTTACCTGTGTAAATGGGATTTGCTCAATTTAGGGCAGTGATTTTTCTATACATATTAATTGCGTTGTAAATTCATCAATCAATACCACATTAATCCAGTCCCTGCAAGTCATTTTAGCCTATTCCACACAGTTCTCTTTTCATGCACCATATCCAGCAGAAAGCTTCATTAAAAAGGAAATGCTACATTAAAATGAACTGAGTGGAAATGCAGTGAAATCATCGTGTTGACAGCATTGTTTGGCTGGTGGAGGGCTGTTGGTGCGCAAAGCCATTGTGACACTGTCAACAGCAGGGAGGTGATTGTCTTATACTGAAGCGGCATCTATTATTTCTCTCTGTCATAGCTGGGAGCCGGTCTTTGTGGGGAACTGATTTGCATTAAAACTCAGTGCATTAAAATTCCACACACATATCAGGAATACACATACGTGGTGCTCAAAGTTAAAGGTCCCGCTGACAGAGATGCATCAACCGCTCCGTTCGCCCCTGAAAGCCTAGCCTCAAATGCCAAATAAGCAAAATGCTATGTTGATGAAGATTGGTGGTTTGACTTTTATTTTTACCCTTTGTGCCATTTAAGCTGCTTTGGTAAAGAAAGCATCTGCAAAGATGGAAATTAAAATCAGCCATCCTGTAGATGCCGCAGACAGTTTCTAAAGTTAAACTGATGGTTTTTTATAACAGATGGTAACTCTTCATACTAATCATCTCTACGCCATCCATCTATAACAATGATGGAAATTCTCAAGTGGCCACTTCAAACAGGGAGTCTGATGCTGTGTAATGGCGTCTGTAATTTCAGAATTTTCACATCAATATTTTCACATGAATCATGTGGGACTCGTTTACACTGTACCTCAGAACGAAGGCGCTTAATACATATTTAATTTTGTTCGTTTCCACTTCATTTATGATTCTCTCAGATCCATGTAGGGTGAAAAGCAAGGGAACGCTGGGACGCCTTCTTAAGAACAATGTACAGTTAATTATAAATCATAACATGTTTAGAAATGAATTTCACATGCATGATGCATCATCCAGTTTTATTAAGTGAAATAAATGGAAACATTTGCTAATATAGTGGTTACAGTTCATCAAAAAGCATGTGTTGCGCTTGGGTAAGTGTCTGTGGAAACCACTGTTGGGGGTAACGTAATCAGATTACTTTTTCAAGTAACTAGTAACGCATTTCTTTAAAATTTACAAGAGTTTATTTTTTATTTTTTTTCCACATTTATTGACTGACAGCTCTCCTGTCTCAGTGTTGAGAAAAATAACTTTTTTTTATTAAAAATATAGAAGCATACCCAGTCCAGGTACCAAAAAGTAACGCAAAAGTTATCTAATGCAGTCGGTGCCGATAGCATTGTGGGCAAGTGCGACAACATGTAGTGCTGGTGCTCTGCGGACATCTCGACTTTGAATTTCGGCTCGAAGACCCTTCCCAATCCCGTTCCTGCTTTGCTTACTGATCTAAATGATCCTATCATAACAAAGGCAAAAATCCTTAAAAATAAATCTTAAGAAAAAGTAACGTAATGCATTACTTTCCATTAGGGCTGTCAAACAATTAATTGCATCCAAAATAAAAATGTATATTTACATGCTGTGTGTGTGTACTATGTATATTTATTATGTATCTATAAATACACACACATACATGTATATTTTAAGGGAAAATATGTTAGATTTATATATAAAATATTTATATTAAATATATTCTAAATTATACAAGATATATTATTATAAATATACATTATTTTAAATATAAATTAACTTTTTTTAAATATATATACATGTATGTGTGTGTATTTATATACAGTATACATAATAAATATACACAGTACACACACGTATGTAAACATAAACCTTTAATTTGGATGCGATTAATCGCGATTAATCACGATTAATCATTTGACAGCCCTACTTTCCATAAAAAGTAACTAAGTAATGCAGTTAGTTACCTTTTTATGGAGTAACGCAATATTGTAATACATTACTTTTAAAAAGTAACTTGCCCAGTAGTGGTAATAACCCACCTGATCCAGCCATCATCTGATATTTACAATATGTATAAAATACTTTTTTTTTTTCTTTTTGAAAAATGTTTCAAAAATTATTCTTATCATTTTAGTTTGATCAGTGTGAATATTGTTTGACAAATCACATTGAAATAAACTCTGTAACACTGTAGCATCTGTAACAAACTTATTTGTAAACATTACATACGACAAAGAGTGCATGTCACAATAGCAATAATAACAACTATAAATTCTTTAAAGTTATGGCAAATGATAAAGATTATTTTTCTGGAATCAGTTATAACTCCATGAATTAAACTGCACTGCATCTTTATCATTTGTCAAAACCTGCAATTATTAAATCTGAATTTATTATCATTGTTGTTATTATTATATATTGTTTGTTGTTATGAATAAAAAAAAATACATAGAATCATAAATTAATTAGAAAGCTCAATCAGACTCTTAAAAAATTTAATCAATTAACAAAAACTGTTCAGGTTATATACATTTCATGATGTTTAAATAATGATGTGTAAATTAAATGTCAAACTTGAATATTCTATAAATGTTTGTGTGTGTGGGTCAGGTATAAATTAATATTATGGGGACAACATGTTCTTACAAAGATGGAAAGATTGTCCATCTGGACATTTTTTGGTCTTCATGAGGAAACAAGATTATAAATCATACACAATTAGATTTTTTGAAAATCTAAAAATGCAAAAAATTTCTTGTGAGGGGTAGGTTTAGGTGTAGGGTTAGGGAAAGGGGATAAAAAATACAGTTTGTGCAGTATACAAACCATCACGCCTATGAAATGTCCACATAAAATATGAAAACCCAATGTGTGTGAAAGAGAGAGAAAAAGAGAGATTTAGTGACACATATGATCAAGAGGAAAATTAAATGTGGGGACAACATCTTACCCCATCTTACCCCACACTGTTTACATGTGGATTGGTGGATTTAAAATTGAACAAGATATTTTTACTCTTTTAGTTGTGTAATGGGTGTACCCTTGAGATTCTGGGAGCTTTTTTCCTATTTAGGACATCTTTCAACATAAGGCTGTCAGAAAAATGAACAGTCTGTTCTGTGAGCTCTTTGTCACTGGAGAAGCACATGATTTGAGTTAATATCTTTACTGTGGCACAGATTCTTCAGAAATGTAATGTTGCATGCTGGAATGCATCTTTCCAATTGAGTAATTGGACCTCACCATACTCCAAACCATAATGCATACCAAGACTAAATTCCCATGTATTTTCTAATAACTATATCACTGTCATCTTCTGTCTGCGTTTGTGTTTACGACTGTCATCACCAAACATATGCACTAAGGGACTGATTCAACACGGAGCGTCAACAAACTCCATATTTCACGGCAGACCAGAGGTCCTCCTCCAGATGGCATGTTTGACAGGCCTCTGAGTGATCACTCATTAGACAAACGCTAGTCCAAGCTGTGCTCCATCTGCAGCAGGCTGCTGCTTTCCGTGTTTGCTCTGACAGGAACTGGTGTTAAGTGGATACGCCAGACACCCGTTTAGAAACAAAGGGCCGTCCATCTATCCCAACCCCCTCCAATTTAGCTTAGGCTGTAGAAGCCAAGCTATCATAAAAATATGCTGAAATCCCTCCCTTTTGGTTTATGGTTCCATATTTATCTTCTTGGCAAAAATACATTTTCCTGTTTCAGACATCAGCCAAGATGTAAGATGTGAACTTCAGAGCTCAAATGTGGGGGAGTGGACCGTTTGAACTTCACGTTCTTAAGTTTGTGTGATGTTTGGAATGAGGTGAGAAGAAGGGGAGAAGATATTTGCCCTGTAGGACTTTTAATTATTTGGAGTTGACATGCCGAACACAGTGTTTGTGGTCCAACTGTCCATGTGTGTTTCTTCCTTCACATAACAATTCAGCACTAATGCAAACCTCACTGTTTAGGTCAGGTCAGTTTGACTGCAAATGTTTGTAGGAAACAAGCTGACCTACACTAAATCACTAGGACCTGTTCACACTGACAGCGATTAAATAGTTTCAAGTCAGCAAGTTCATACTGTTGGTTGTGGGAAGCCATTCTTTGATTGGTTGCTGTATAAGTTGGCGAATCACTACGTTCCCACATAGCTTTTTTGTATACCATTGAAATTTTATTGCTGTTGTGAAATGTTTTATTCTCGATTCCTGTGCTGGCAATCAGTGCTGTATCTTAAGCTTGCTGATGAGGACAGAGATCCATTGTGATTGTGGAAAATGTTGTCTTCCGTTTTATATGTGGTTTTGAGGTTTAGAGTTCCCTAAATGGAAATTCATTTACTTTTGGACATTCATTCCCAAGCTTATATTAGATTCTTATGCAATGTGGGATGTTTTTGATTCTCCAAGCAAATGATTGTGCAACTGCTCTTTCAAGACCAAAAATATTACGTTATCCTTAAAGGGTAACGTGTAAGAACACTAAATTGTTTTATAAGTACGTCACTTGGCAGATTTAATCATTTCGAGAAATGCTAAGAAAGTGTTACCTAAATAACCAATTACACGGTACAAGTGACTTAAAGTTTGATTTAATAAAAAGGGAAAGTCCAGTGCCATGGGAAATCCCTGTTGTATTAATGAACTAGTGTTGATGTGATCCACATTGTTGAAAGACAGTAAGAGGCTGAGAAGACAAAGGAGAAGGACTTCAACCGATCAATGTCTTATCGATCTTGCTGAGCAAGTGATCTTCTCCATTTGGGATTGATGACTTCACCAGATACAAGTATATGGATCGCAGAAGTGTTAAAACTGTGTTTTTATATCTAAGAGCAAAGAATTTTTCTCAGTTAGTATGTGTGTGAAGTTATTAGGTTTTGTATCGACCTCGTTCAGCATTTAAGTAGTAAATTCATTATATTGAATAGCTTGGCAGTCATAACTCATACAGGAAGTTGCAGGTTGACAATTTTCTATAGATTTCCTCTTTAATTTTCTTCACTTGACCAGCTATTTCCCCAAGTCCACTGGGTTTCTCTCCTCAGTGAATGCGGCATTCATTGACCTACTGACAAAGATAAAGTGGCTTTATTTGTCTGAAACCTGCACCTGCATCTTAACAATGATCTCTGTAATGAACTCCATTTCTCACTACAGAACATTTTAGAAAGCTTATTACACACAATCTCACATGAGATGTTCAGAAATGCAGTTAAGTTGAACACTGATTATTATTGTTGTACAACATTCTTGAATCAGTCTAACAGCACTGGAACTATTTTCATCTGTATTGCTCTACTTGTTTGTGTTCATGTGTTCGAGACAGACTGCCAATCTGTGTATTAATGGCGTGGATTTTACAGTGACTCTTCCTGAATGTTACTTCGATATACCAATAAGTGACAGTAGGTAACAAATGATTGTGTTTATGAGAAAGTCACTTTCATCAGTCATTCAACCAATTTGTTCAAAGCGCTAATTCATTAAGGAATTTAAACACATCTTTATGTGCAAGTCATTGAATCGTTCCTTCAACCAACCAGTTCATTCAAAAATGCTTACTTAAGTCCAGGTATACTTTGTTTTTTTCATTGTAGTGATTGTTCATCAGAAAGTCTCGAGTCAATCATTCAGCCGATTTGTTCAAAGAGCTGATTCATTAAGCAATTTAAACAAATCTTTATGCGTGAGTCATTGAATCGTTCTTTCAACCAACCAGTTTGTTCAAAAATGCTGACTGAAGTCCAAGTATGCTTTGCTTTTGTATTGTATTGATTGTTCATCAGAAAGTCTCTTGAGTCAATCATTTAGCCGATTTGTTCAAAGAGCTGATTCATTAAGCAATTTAAACAAATCTTTATGCGTGAGTCATTGAATCGTTCCTTCAACCAACCAGTTTGTTCAAAAATGCTGACTGAAGTCCAAAGTATACTTTGTTTTTGTATTGTAGTGATTGTTTATGAGAAAGTCTCTTGAGTCAGTCATTCAGCCGATTTGTTCAAAAAGCAGATTCATTGAGGAATTTAAACAAGTCTTTATAAGTGAGTCATTGAATCATTCTTGCAGCCAACCATTTTGTTCAAAAACGCTGACTAAAGCCCAACATATACTTCTTTTTTGTATTGTAATGATTGTGTTTATTAGAAAATCGCTTGAGTCAATCATTTAACCGATTTGTTCAAAATTCATTAAGGGATTAAAACAAGTCTTTATGAGTAAATCATTGAATCGTTCCTTCAACCAACCAGTTTGGTCAAAAACTCTGACTAAAGCCCAAAGTTTATTTAGTTTTTCATTGTGTTTATGAGAAGGTCACTTGAGTCAATCATTCAGCCGATTTGTTCAAAATGTAGATTCATTAAGGAAATAAAGCAAGTCTTTGAATCGTTCCTTCAACCAACCAGTTTTTTCAAAAACGCTCACTGAAGCCCAACACATACTTCTTTTTTGTAGTGTAGTGATTGTTTATTAGAAAGTCACTTGAGTCAATCATTCAACCGATTTGTTCAAAATGCTGATTCAATAAGGGGTTAAAACAAGTCTTTATGAGTGAATCGTTCCTTCAAACCAGTTTGTTTAAAAATGCTGACTGAAGCCCAGATTATATTTCGTTTTTGTATTGTGTTTATGAAAGTCACTTGAGTTAATCAATCAACTGCTCAAAACACAGATTTATTAAGGAATTTTACAGTCTTTATGAGTGAGTCATTGAATTGTTCCTTCAGCCAACCAGTTCATTCAAAAATGCTGTCTAAAGCCCAACGTATGCTTCACTTTTGTATTGTTTTTATGGGAAAGTAACTTAAGTCAATCATTCAGCCAATTTGTTAAAAATGCTGATTCATTAAGGGGTTAAAACAAGTCTTTATGAGTAAGTCATTCAACCAACCAGTTACTTTAAAAACGCTGACTATAGCACAAAGTGTAGTTCATATGCTAGCCTTTCAAAGTATACTCTTTGATAGCGTGTGCGAACACAAGACATTCAGTACATGCTCTCTAGAAAGCTTCATCTTCAGCTTCAACCGATCTGTTCAAAAACACTGCAGTATTCTGGGATTAAACAGGTGATGAGCTGCATTCAAACATGCATACATTCCTACTATATAACAGGCTGAAAAAGTAGTAAGGTACCCAGATGAACTACTTCTACACTAATTCTGAAGTGCATACAGTGTGTATACACTTTAATATCCCATGAGGCCACAGGAGAGGATTTATGAATGGCAGCAGCACAACTACCACTGATTTACATTCATACTATATTAACGGTCTATTTTAACATACTATATTAACATACTATTTTAACGGTCACGAAGTAAGGAAGGAAGTATCTACTCATATAGTATACACTTTCAGATGTGGCCTTGGTCATTGAATCATTCATTCAACCAGTTATTCAAGAATCCCTATTCATTCAGAAAGTGTTGCTCGGAGGCGCTTTGTTTGGCTCTATTTGCATTGTCTGAGCAAAACCAGACTAAGTTACCAGTGCTTAAAATAAGTTGCACAACACTAGCATGTTCTTTATTGAATTTTTGTATAAAAGCAACAGTATACTCGCGATTACACCGCTTTTTAGTCTGAATAACATCAAGTCATATTTCTGGTTTTACTGGAGGCTTTCTCTAAATATCTAAATCAGGTCATTGTTCTTGAGTCAGCTGGTGAAATGAATGAGCTTTGGCACTGCAGGCCTTTTGTGTCCAATTCAACATTTAAATTCTCCTTCAGAGGACAAGAAATCCATCGGTTCTTATCACTTGTCTTATCCAAATGATCACTGACGAACCACTAAAAGCCTTAGGCTCATTATAGGCTGAAGTTTTCATTAATTATACAGCCAGTTAGTCATTACCGTGTTCCCTGATACATGTGAAGTACCTGCCCTCTTTATGAACATGCTCTAACTGCTTTAACTTATGCAGACTTCAAAGCTGAGAATCATGTGACTTATTCAGCCCTAATTGGAGGTTCATTAAGGGACTATACATGCCTGCTGGGTAGACAATGCTGTCATAGCCTTTCCCCTAACACAGCTAGAATGTTTTCCAGTTTCGCATGTATTATAAAATGTCTACGTGGAAAATTAGATTTGCTGAATTTTCTTGAACGTAGCACTATTGATGTGCACACACACTCACGCAGACAGCGTATTTGTCACTAGCTGTTCAAGTCGTGCATTAAAAAGAACAATTAGGAGTCATCTGATTCACTGAGGGTGAAGAAGTTCAGTGCTCTTGTGAATCCTGTGCTTCATGCTATATTGGTCTTTATGTATGCAAGCTCATGGCTGATGGGAAACGGCTGACCAGCACAAAGTGTCCTCGTCCTTCAGCTAATGATCTTGTCCCAGTTAGCAAGGTAAGAGTGACTAAAGCAGACAGTGGATTAATCATGGTAAAAGTGTCAGCTTCAAGGAGAGTCTCTTCAGCCTGTTTGTTTAAAAAAGTGTAGTTTTCAAAGGAAGACATCAGGGAGGACGAGTGACTTTTAGCTTGCGAACTGTGCTATGGTGTTGTAGTTGCAGTGTTTCCCCTACCATTATATTAAGGGGGCACCCCGCCCCCCTAACGGCACCCCCCGCCCCCCTTGAAGGTCAAGTTAATTTTATTTCATTTTATTTTCAATATAGCGCCAAATTACAACAGAAGTCATTTAAAGTTACCTTTCTTATAGAACAGGTCTATACCTTGTTCTTTTATTATACAACCTAATTAGCCGTATGTTATTTATCTTATTCACACGACGGCATGTCATTTCTGTCTCTACACGGACGCGCATCTACAATTTCTCCTCCGCAAAAACGCAGACGGGATCGCGAGTCCATTCATAAAACCGGATTTTACTCTAATGCGCGGAATGCCACGGAATCCGTCGATTTTTGTTTAAATAAACCAAAAGTTGGTCTGTCTTTTCATTCGAATTGCGATATGCACTAGTGTCTGTCAATATTGAAACGCAAAAAGACGGTTTAAATATGAATCTGTGCATGTTCCGTTTGCCTCTGTATGTATGAATGGCGGAAACACGGTTTTGTTTACTATATGACACAAATTCTTGCTGTGAGAGTCACTTCATGTAAATTTTACCGTCTCATTTGAGAAAACTCCTCAAAATAAAAGTACGGTTTAACATGTAACAGAACATATTAGTCTTGTATTACTTTTGTACAGTATAATGTAGATGTTTATATATTTATATTTCTGTCATATTTAAATAAACAGTTTAAATGATAAAAATAAATATTACAACAAGATTAACCACGTAAAAAAAAAAAAAAAATACTAGAATTATTAAAACTTATTATTCACATAACTGAATACTCACAATTTTTCTTCCATATATTAATTTTAACAGTAAACCTCTGTTTGTACGCCAAAAAATGAAAAGGTTTCATTTGATTAAAAATAAATATGTAAATGTAAATGTTTAATGCCTTCATTCGATTGTCAGAAAAATTAAAACACATAAGAATTTATGAAAAAAATAAGGAAAGAAAAAGATTGTAAAGCCCTGTTGTTCAAAATGTTGAAACTGAGAATTTTTGATTTACTTTTTCACTTAACTAATGTTTTTGTTATTACACCGAGAGTACCGAATAAAAGTACCGTTGGGTACCGGTTACAGGTTACCACCAAATACCCCCCCCCCCTCAAACGGTGTAAACCTAGGGGAAACACTGAGTTGTTGCTATGTGGTTTCTAGGGTGTTCTGGGTGGTTTCTAGTTTCTAGTGCTTACTGGCTTGTGTATACATACAAATGTACAACTCTGACATTGAAATACACCATTTATACGATACATAAAAAGAGTTTTTTTTATTTGTGTGTGTGTTTTGGGGGCAAATTCACTTTATTGTCAGAGTGACTTTACATCTTCATTTTGCCTGTCTTCCATTTGAAATACGAAATACATAATAATTTCATAATTTTGCCTTTTCCCTTGTCTCTTTTCTTTAAAAATGTTTTAAATGGCCAAAATGTGAGGTTAATGAAAATGTGAGCAGTGTTTTTCAGGGTTTGTACAAGGTGCTTAAAGCGCTTGAAGTACTTGAATTTGACTTTTTGAAATGTAAGGACTGGAAAACCCTTGAAAATAGCAATATTCCTGAAGAGGTTTATTGAAAGACAACATATCTATGAAATAAGTGTTTAATTTTTTTATTAAGCACATATCTTTTCGCACTATTAAAAAAACATCATACATTTTTTGGCCTATTTCAGTTAATGTCATAAAACTATCGAGCTAAACCAGCAGTAGTACTGACAGTGTGATGTAAAGAAGGCTGAAGATGCAAAAAAAGGAACATATGAACCAAATCATTTGAGTGAGTCATTTAAGTTGGGCTTCTTTTCATTTCAAGTGATTCACTAGCAAAAACCAGATCAAATTAAAAGAGCCATTTATTTTCGAATTTCAACATCGCTTGTAATGATTTTAAAAACATATAAAAACCATTGCATCACAACACGATTCACTGTTTTGAAGCGCTCCAGTTGGATCTCATATCATGAATAATTTGATTCAGATTGGGCCTTCAAATTGCAGATTGTGAATCATTTAATTTAGATCAGGACTTTATTTCAAAAATCATTTGATTTAGATTGGAAGTTTGTGTAACACGAATCATTTGTTTCAGATCGGGACATCAGAGCGAGTGCTTGAGTCATTCCGTGAATTTAATGATTCGCAATCCGTGATCCGTGTGAAATTTGCTTTGAAATGACAGAAACTATAGGAGCACGGATCGCAAATCATTTAGTTCAGATTGGGACTTCTTTTTGTTTTTTTTTCTTAAACAGTAGAAAACATCAAACCAGAAGTGAGATCTCTGGTTTCTTGAAAATCAAAAAAGTACTGCTTAAAAAGTCCTTGAAAGTCTACGAACCCTGTTTTTTTGTTAGAACTGCATTATTTGAACTGTAAAGTAAAAGTAAAGTTGTTGGTGTTGTTTCCAAACAGCGTTAATGCCTAAACAATGTATAGCTCTGTTGTTAATAACAGAATTTTTCTAAATGATTTAAACTGCTGATTCCAATAAATAGGAATCAGCAGTTTATTAAAGGAACCCTGGTTATTAAGACTTAAGTGGAGATAACAAAAACTCAAGTCTTTTGGAAGTTTTATTCATCCACAGGCATCTTCCCATTCTTTTCTCCTCTTCTTATCGCTAGGAAAGCAGCGAAGACTTATATCACTTCTCTTGTTGCCCTTCTTGTTACCAAAAGCTGCACAATGTGGCATCGTATCAGTATTTTATTTTCCAAGTGGTGTTGCTGTAAAAATAGCAACAGGTATAGCACCAGTGCAATCATTTGACATCATCGAAAAAATGGCGCCCAACATAGTCCAAAATATATATAAAACGATGTTCTTTTTTTATACAACGTAAATCTTTCATTGGTTTTCTACTACATATTTAAGTAAGAGACATCATTTACGTTATATTTAAGCCATAATCTTCCAACATTCAAGTACTAGACCTCAAAATTATTGTAATATGCCATTGTTTTATTTCAGACAATATTCTTAGCAGAAAGAGAAGATCTGATTTGCATAAGTATTCAATCTCTGTATTGCAGAAGTGCGAAGTTTACATAGAATGAAGACTAAAATATTGTTGGAACAAAAAAAAAAGATTTGCATAAGCATTCAATCTCTGTATTGCAAGAATGCGAAGTTAACACGGATGAAAAACAATTGCACTAATGAGCGCCTTACAATTGACCTCTACTTGTGAATCGTCACAGTAACTACCACGTTTCCTGGATAGAAACCCTGCGGTGAAGGGATCGTTATTGAAGTTGTGAATCTAAAACACATTTATGACAATTATTCACTTCCAAATGTAAGGTTTTTATCTACATCTTTGCTGTTAATTTGGTATGTCTGCAGATTTTCAGTCAGGAAATATTAACTGGAATTACTTTTCCTCTAGATTGTAGGTCAGTAAAACAAAAAAAGACGATTTTGTGATGTTAACTACTGTATAGCAGTGAATGTTTTGCACAAAGAGTGTTGTATGGGTTTAGTTTTATTCGATAGTGGGGGTAGGGTGTGCTTGTTTTTTCTGTGGGTGCTGACTGTGTACGTGTCAGCTAATGTCTGTCTCTTTCATATGCACATATGCAGTTGATCTGGCCTCACTTTTGCTTTGCTTCAGATATTTCTGCACTTTTGATGAATGTGTTTCTGCTTTTGTTGTGTACGAGAATTCAAAGACGATTCTTGGAACTTAAAAAACACACTGCGCTTTTGGTCTCATAATCAGAGACCCCAGGCTTTGGAATAATGAGCTGAACACAAATCAGTCTTGTTGGATTTGCGTGTTTCACCGCTGAAGCTCTTTGGACTGTGCAAATGTGCTGCAACGAGCATGTAGTTTCACTGCAGACCTTCCTGTTATATGTAGCTTTGTGTGTTTGATTGATGATGACTGCAGTGCTGTGGGAGTCTTGGGAAAAATACCCTGTTTATTCTGCACTTTCTCCAGAGCCAGCTCCGATCCGCAGGCAGTTTGATTTATACTGGGATCCAAGATGCTTTACACCAGTGCGCTCCAATTGCGAGTGTGTGTTGGTCTCCTGCACTCAGCAAGCTAAGCATCATGCTGAAGTTTTTACACAAAACCAGAGAAACGCCTTCTCAGATGTGGATCCAAATTTTGCAGGCCCACTTTTTAAAAGCTTTTTTACACCGTTCTCACCCCACGCTCCTGCGTCCAGCTGCTAATAGCTGTGCCGACCTGCAAAGAACATATCGAATTATACAAGAGAGGTCATCAGATGCTGCTAATGAAAGCTTTAATCTATGCAACCCTAATTAAAACCCCCGGTTTGGCCTTTATTAAGAATGAGGGTAATTAAAACACTAATTGCCCTGAGGGTGCTATAAGCACTTTGCAGACACTTTTGATACTTGGGCCCTCCGTTTAATTGAAAGGATCCATTAAAAACAGGCTGCAGGTCTATTTCTTTGGGCAGTGAAGAATTGTAAGATCATCATCATTTTACAAAATCATTTTTCTGGATAAGAGGTTTGCCACATTAGGGCTTTTCAAAATATTTGATAAAGACCCCAAAATATGATGATCCCCTTGTGAGGTACCCGCATGCTGAAATACAATGACAGCTACAGTTGAGGTCAGAAGTTTACATACACCTTGTAGAATCTGCAAAACGTTTATTATTTTACCAAAATGATGTTCTTTTTTTATTTAGTACTGACCTGAATGAGATATTTCCATAAAAGATGTTTACATATAGTTCACAAGAGAAAATAACAGGTGAATTTATAAAAATGACCCCATTCAAAAGTTTACATACGCTTGATTCTTAATACTGTGTTGTTACCTGAATCATCCACAGCTGTATTTTTGATCTGTTTAGTGATAGTTGTTCATGAGTCCCTTTTTTGTCCTGAACAGTTAAACTGCCTGCTGCTCTTGTCTGACAAATTCTTTGGTTTTTGAGGCATTTTTGTGTATTTGAACCCTTTCCAACAATGACTGTATGATTTTGAATGTAAAACTTTTGGAATGTAAAGATCAGGGTAAATTTCTTATATTGTCTTTTGGGAAACATGTAAGTATCTTCTGTAGCTTCTGAAGGGCAGTACTAAATGAAAAAAAATATGATATTTAGTCAAAATAAGAAAAATGTACACATCTTCATTCTGTTCAAAAGTTTTCACCCCCTAGTCTTAATGCATCGTTTTACCTTTTGGAGCATCAGTGAGCGTTTGAACCTTCTGTAATAGTTGCATATGAGTCTCTCAGTTGTCCTGATGAATCTCAAAATCATACAGTCATTGTTGGAAAGGGTTCAAATACACAAAAATGCTGAAAAACCAATGAATTTGTGGGTCCTACAGGATTTTTCTGAAAAACAGTGGGCAGTTTAACTATTCAGGACAAACAAGGGACTCGTAAACAACTATCACTAAACAAAAAACAGCTGTGGATCATTCAAGTAACAACACAGTATTAAGAATGAGTGTATGTAAACTTTTGAACGGGTGATTTTTATAAATTCAACTATTATTTTCTCTTTTGGACTATATGTAAATGTCTTTTATGTGAAATATCTTATTCAGGTCAGTACTAAATAAAAAATAACATGCTTTTTGTATGATCCCTCTTATTTTGGTAAAATCTTGCAGATTCTGCAAGGTGTATGTAAACAAGTTCACAAATATATTGTTTAAATTGTTACTGCCTTGAGTTGTTATTTTGAAATAAATGTAAAATGCTTAAAAACACTAACTTGAAGAGATCCATGGCTTTAATAAGTAGAATATTGATTACATTGTAAATGTAAAAGTATAAAATAGAATTGTTTTGTTTCTGATAGTGTAAGTAATGTTTATAAACTAAACCTCCTTCAATCTAGTTTGAAACATTTTCTTTAGATGATTCCATTTTAGCAGATATATCCTCATCTCCTCAATAAATATCTATAGAGCTCTAGAAAACCACTTTGGGTGATACAGGGTGAGCCAGAAAAACAACACTGGGCGAGCCAAAAACCTCTTTTGAGAAAGTTCCGCTAGAGCATAATGGGAATGCATCTGACAAGATAGGAAAATACAAAGAAAATAAGAAGGAAGGTCACGGCTAGTGTACTTGACATCAAGCCACATTCTATTTCTGGCTGCAAGTGAACACACCCAAGTGATTTTTTTCCCAGCCTCTCTTCTCCACAGAGTTCTCACCGCTTTGATTACCATATCTATTAATAATGTTTACGATCCTTGTTGTTCGCAACAAGACTTGTGGTATTAGCACTGCACAGCGAGATAAGGTTGCACTCGAACATGTATTTAAGGATGACACCCTCATGTAATATACCCTCTCTATGCTGTCTAAGTAATGGTAGGGTAGCTCTGCTAGTGGCTGCTGTTAGCGCTCGCCTAGAACTAATGAAAAAGGCCCCATTTCATTTAAGGAAAGTGGCGCCGTAATAGGCCTTCATCCCAGAGAGTGCTTTTTCAGGTAGAGGGATGGTCTGCTGAAACACAAGGGCCTCTCATCATTAATTACTCTAAAAGGAAGGCTGTGCCTTTAAAAATAGTATGGCCGTTTTAGTATGCACATGGGAACTCTGAATTCACCTTGTTTAATGCACTTTGAATACAGGATTATGGGAAAAGCCTTTTTTGATGCCAGTGTTTCTTCTTTCTGTGTTCTACAAACTGAGTGAACCTTTTAAGTTTTTATAGAGCATTTTAGTACAAACGTTTTTGTGCCGAGTGTTAATATGTAGACGAAAGCCTCGATTGTGAGTGTTTCTGATTAGGTTCAAAGATGACGCTATGTTTGTTTTTCTTCCAAGGGGCTCGGGGAGGCTTCAGCGAGGGGGACGAGCATGGAAGGAGACTGCCTCAGCTGCATCAAGTACCTCATGTTTGTCTTCAACTTCCTTATCTTTGTGAGTACTTATCTGTCTCACCTTGACTAACACTTCGCATTTGAGCTAGTAGAGAAGTAGAGGAGTATAAATGGAAGGATGCCGACTACTCAAAGAAAAATGAATGTGAAAAAACGCAAAAGTACACTACCAGTCAAAAGTTTTTAAACAGTAACAGCAAAAACAGAAAAAAATTAAAATATTTTTACTCTTTAAAATAACTTTTTTCTAGTTTTCTATTTGAAAATGTGATTTATTCCTGTGATCAAAGCTAAATTTTCAGCATCATTACTCCAGTATTTAGTGTCACATGGTCCTTCAGAAATCATTCTAATATGCTGATTTGCTGTTCAAGAAATAGTATTTTTATTATTATTATTATTAGTACTTTTTTCAGGGTTCTTTGAATAGAAAGATCCAAAGATCAGCATTTATCTGAAAAGCTTTTGCAACATTATACACTATATTATTCAAAAAATTGGATTCTATATACTTTTTTTGTTGTTGTTGGGAAAGATATTATAGAAGTTAATACTTTTATTTAGCAAGGATGCTTTAAATTGATCAAAAGTGATGATAAAGACATTTATAATGTTATAAAAGATTTGTATTTCAGAGAAATGCTGTTCTTCTGAACTTTCTATTCATCTTAGAA
Source organism: Cirrhinus mrigala (assembly GCA_036247105.1). Classification (NCBI taxonomy): domain Eukaryota; kingdom Metazoa; phylum Chordata; class Actinopteri; order Cypriniformes; family Cyprinidae; genus Cirrhinus; species Cirrhinus mrigala. The sequence goes on from CM070024.1 coordinate 18,309,871, forward strand.
ACCTGAAAAAATTCTACTCAACTGTTTTTAACATAATAATAATAATAAAAGTTTTTTGTTTTTGTTTTTTTGTTGTTTTTTTTTAGCAGCAAATTGGAATATTAGAATATTTTTTTAAGGATTATGTGACTGGAGTAATGATGCTAAAAATTCAGCTTTGAAATCACAGGAATAAATTACATTTTTAAATATATTCTATGGCTGTCGAACGATTAATCGCGATTAATCGCATACATAATAAAAGTTTAAGTTTGCCTACATGTGTGTGTACTGTGTGTAATTATGTATATATAAATACAAGCACATTCATGTATATAGTATATTTAAGAAATATTTACAAGTATATATATTTATTATAATTTTTATAGAATTTATATAATATTTAAGTAAAGGATCCACACTCGCTCAATCTTCTTGATGATTTACAATTAGAAATTAAAATTAGAATTTATATTATATATTAAATATTTTGTACATAAATAACATATTTTTTGTGTATTTATATATACATAATAATTACACACACATATATTAGGCAAACTCAAACTTTTATTTTGTATGTGATTAATCATGATTAATCGTTTGCCAGCCCTAATATATTCAAATAGAAAACAGTTATTTTAAATAGTAAAAATATTTTTAAATGTTACTGCTTTTGCTGTACTTTAGATCAAATAAATGCAGGCTTGTTGGGCAGAAGAGAGTTCTTTAAAAACATTAAAAATCTTAGTGTTCAAAAACTTTTGACTGGTAGTGTATATTGTTTTAAATATGTATTATTTACATAATAAACATACTAAAGTGTACTTCTTTTTCACAAAGATATGCTTTGACTTCATATTTCCCCCAAAATTCAGCCTGTATGGTGTGTTATGATTCACAGATTTGTAGCAGAACTGCTACTTGTTAAAGCATTTCAAAGCAAAACAGACGAAGATACAGAGAGAGAAAGAGGGAAGAGACAGAAAGTGCTTCTTTGATCATCTATCTAGGTTGACAACATAAATGCCCACTGTGGGATTGGCATAGACTGAGACAGACTTGGACTCATTTCGTTTGACTGAATTAATTATCTCCCAACAGTGAAAATAATGTGATGTACACACGTAAGTGCGACGCTAACAATAAAATAGCTTGTTTTCTTTCAAAATAAATGCTAATATAATTCTCTGAAATTCGTTTAATAAGCCAAAAACAGCTGCTCGTATTAATTCAACCCTAAAAACTATTAAAACACCAATTTAGTGATACAGTCAAGCTGTTTATGGAATCTGTTTATGACAAAAATAGCTGCTGTGACAGGACTCGGCTTGACAGACACATTGCTTAATGCCATCCATGAAAAGAATCCCAGGTTTGGCTCACAGGAGAGAGAGACTGAGGAAAATGTTTTTGTGTGAGGCTCTTATCTCAAAACACACCACACAAACCCATTCACACACACACACACACATGCGCTTCTTGAGCTGCTTAATCACCAGTCTGGTGTCTGCTCAAACCTTCATCTGTGTGTGTGCGTCTATGAACGATGGTATGGAGGAAGGGTATCACTTTGACAGGTAGAGGATTGTGGGAAGCTGCAAAAGAAACAGCAGCGTTTCCCAGCCCCCACTCGACTGTCTTTGACTCGCCTGTTTAAACTCCTCATGCTCCTCTATCCATTCACCTTCCCCCACCTCTCTGGAAGCGTTCACTTTCGGTAGCCGTTTACTCAAAAATGATTTATTTTCAGCAGTAGAGCCCATTAGTATTCTCTCTCTGCTTGGTGGCACGTTAACCTTTGTGTTCACTTTACCAAGTAATGTGCGAACAACTCAGCAATTTGTGGTGCGTGGTAATTTTTCATATTTATCACAATCATTAATCCTGCACTGCAAAATAATCAGCAATCATTATCTTTTTTATTTCCAGTTCTAAAAAGATGTTATTTTATTAAAGGATGTTAAAGGAGAAGTCCACTTCCAGAACAAAAATTTACAGATAATGTACTCACCCCCTTGTCATCCAAGATGTTCATATCTTTTTTTCTCCAGCCGTAAAGAAATTATGTTTTATGAGTTAAATATTTCAGGATTGGTATGGTGCCCTGATTTTAAACTTTCAAAATGCAGTTTAAATGTGGCTTCAAACAATCCCAGCCGAGGAAGAAGTAATTTTTAATCTCAAACGCTCGTCTTATCTTGCTTTGCCTGAATTTTTGTATATTTTGGCTCAAGACAGTTAGGGTATGTCGAAAAACTCCAATCGTATTTTCTCCCTCCACTTCAAAAATCATTTAAAAATCATCCTACATCACTGCAGAAGTACTGACCCAGTCTTTCCAAAGTGAACATGCAAAGAAGATCAAACGCCCTTAACAAAAAAGGTAAAACAGCGACATAGGAGTTGAGGGAGAACATGAGACTGAAGTTTTTCGACATACCCTAACTGTCCTGAATTGGAAAAAAACAGTCCAGGCGGAGTAAGACAAGACGAGCGCTTGACATTAAAAAGTATATAAATTGTATTATTTTTATGAAAATAACAGATCGTTTCACTATATAAGACCCTTCTTTCTTGGTTGGGATCGTTTACAACTGCATATGGGATCGTTTGAATCCACATTTAAACTGTATTTTGGAAGTTCATAATCAGGGCACCATAGCAGTCCATTATATGGAGAAAAATCCTGAAATGTTTCCCTCAAAAAACATAATTTCTTTATGGCTGAAGAAAGAAAGACATGAGCATCTTGAATGACAAGGGGTGAGTACATTATCTGTCAATTTTTGTTCTGAAAATGGACTTCTCCTTTAAGTGGATGTTGCTTTCACAGAATGTGTCTTGAATGTAAGAGCGTATTTTGTGCCATTAGTAGAATTCTTTTTGAGCTGTTTTCTAAGTAACAAATACCAAAAAAATACCATGTTTTTTAGACACATACCATTGTAATGGCATTTTTTGACATTTATAGTGAAAATATGAATTTTCCATTAAAACAAACAAATGTTCTTTTGTTGAAGAGTCTTAAATGCCCATAAAATGAAGTTAGGGAATTATTTTGGATGTTGTGAAGGGTGTGTGAAGTGGCCTCATGTTAACTGTTCCAGTCACAATTAAAGGGATATTTCATCCAAAAATAAAAATTCTGTCGTTAATTACTCACCCTCACGTTGTTCCAAACCTGTAAGACCTTCGTTCATCTTAGGAACACAAATTAAGATATTTTTGATAAAATCTGAGAGCTTTCTGACCCTGCATAGACAGCAATGCAACTACTAAGTTCAAGGCCCAGAAAGCTAGTAAAGACATCATAAATTGCATGTGCACGTGATTCAACGGTTCAACTGTAATTTTATGACATTACAAGATTACAGAAAACAAGTACAGTGACTTTATTTAAAAATGTCTTCTCTTCCGTGTCAGTCTTTTAATCCGCGTTCATGAGAGTACCACAGCGTACCAGTTAGGAGTGGGAATCTTTCAGTACCTCACGATTCGATTCATATCGATTCTTGGGGTCATGATTCAGTTAAAAAACGATTAATGATTTTTAATCACGATTCACAATTTTTTCATCAAATTTTTGTGACATCAAACGCACCAGTATTTTGATACAAAAACAGACAAGTCTATAGTATGGGTAGTCCTGACTCAAGAATCAGTGTTTCCTATTAACTATCAATTTCCTAATAAATCAGAAATATTTTACACATTCCCATGCAAATTGCTAGAAGACTGAATCACGCTTCATATGAGAATTGATTTTTTCCCCCAGTATTCTCGTGAACGTGCATCGAAGACTGACAGGAATAAGAAGAAATTGTTGAATAAAGTTGTTATTTTGGGGGATTTTGTGCACAAAAAGTATTCTCGTAGCTTCATAAAATTAGGCAGAACCACTGATGTCACATGGACTATTTTAACAATGTCCTAACTACCTTTCTGGGCCTTCAGCGTGTCAGTTGTGTTGCTGTTTATGCAGGGTCAGAAAGCTCTCAGACTTCATCAAAAATATCTTAATTTGTGTTCGATCAATGAAGGTCTTACGAGTCTGTAACGAAATGAATTAATGACAGAATTTTCCTTTTTGGGTGAACTATCCCTTTAAGATTCATATGCCTGGACCAACATTTAATCACCATTTTGACTTTGAGGGTTAACGCGAATAATGGGAGATGGAAACGCATTTGCCATATAAATTCCTCCATATGCATCAAAAAAGTCATGTGACTTTGTGCTATAGGACGGCTAAACCTGTCTAACCAGTGGACCTATCTTGTTCCACAGCATTGGAAATGTTATGATCATTCTGAAATGCCTGAGCAAAGCCTGTCTTCAAAGTATTTCTGTATAATTGCCTCCCAGAACTGTCTTAGGCTACTGCGTTCCCAAACAGCAGGCATCCACCTCCTACAGAAATGATCACATTTATTGTGTTTTGTCTGCTCGCTCTGAGGCACAAGTAATTTATTATATATGAAAATTACTACATTAAGTGGCTTCTCCTACTTTTCTTAGTAATATATAGTGTCGGTTTATCAGGAAGTGATGATCTTGTTCTCTTTTACTTGTTGGATGGAAACGGTGCTTATTTGCAAATGTTTTATGCGATATTCCAATTTTTGCGCATAAGTGAAATTCGCAACTTTGGATGGAAACCTAGCTATTGGGTTTTGTATTGACAAAAAAAAAAACGTTTTGAGACACTTTTCATAATGTTCCACAGAAGAACAATCATATAGGTTTAGAATGACATGAGGTTAAGTAAATGGCGATTTTCATTTTTGGGTAAACTATGCCTTTAAATGTTACTCAAACTGTAAAATAGTAATATTAAATGGCTTTTTTCTTTATCTCTCCATCTCCACAGCTGGGTGGCTCCTTCCTCCTTGGTGTTGGGGTATGGGTGGTGGTGGACCCCACGGGTTTTAGGGAGATAGTGGCCGCCAATCCCCTTCTCTTCACGGGCGTCTACATCATCCTGGCCATGGGGGGCATGCTTTTCCTGCTGGGCTTCCTAGGCTGCTGCGGAGCCATACGAGAAAACAAGTGTTTGCTGCTTTTTGTAAGTCACAGTTTATTGGAGAAGACATTATGTTTCAGTAACACTACTGTCACATACATAGATGACACCTATGGTTCCATGAATCTTGAAAACCTTTCCATTGGACATAAGGTTCTCCATAGAGGGTTTGCACTTACAGTATGTCATGGTTTGGTCAGTTACCCCAATGCGTGACCATATTGGAGATACTCAGATGTAAACAACAGAATTGATTGCACGGTTAATGAATGTCAGGATTTTTGCCCTGGAAATCCTGGTTCAGTTTGGCTCACTACAAATGCCTTTTGTTCCTCAGACAGTTTTTTGCACTCTTCTCCTTGATTTGTTTAACTTATGGCAGTCTATAGTACTCCAAATGCTTTTTTCTGGTCCGACCGATTAGTACAGCGAAAAACATGACAATAATTGACCATTTCAGCAGCAACAATCAGCAAAATAAGTTTTATTCAGTTCAGTGGCATTGTTTTTTCAGTGCCCCCAATATGGCTGAAACACTCTATAGTGAAAATAGTGGTTCTTTACATTAAGATGTTTCTCACACTAAGAAAAGAATTGTTCTTTTAACAACTCTTTCCTGAAAGGTTCTTCAGGGAACCCAAATTGATTCTTTTATGGCACTGTTGTGAAAATCCATTTTTGAAAACTTTATTTTTAAGAATGTAACAAAATAGCTAGTCCTGTTTCATAGTACTAAATACATTCAGCTTCAGTTATTCATACAGACAGGATTTCATCTGTTAGTAAATACAATTGTCCAACCCAAACACTGACTGTGTGACAAAATCCTCTCTCTGCAGTTCTTCATGCTGATCCTCATTATATTCCTGGCAGAGCTGGCGGCAGCCATTCTTGCCTTCATCTTCCGGGAGCATGTGAGTGGCTATGTCCAACATGTTAAAACAGATTTAAGTTTTCAGTGGTGCTGTGCTCCGAATATCTCTAACATTTTTATTTGTGAATGTGTGTGAACAGTTGACCAGAGAATACTTCACTAAGGAACTGAAGAAGCACTACCAAGGCTACAACAACACTGATGTCTTCACATCAACGTGGAACGCCATTATGACTACAGTAGGCCTTGTTTGTTCCTTAAACATCAGCTACTGTGAATCGATGCTTACAAGCCAAAAATTTGCTTATTTTAACTCGCCTATCTCTGTGTCTCTCTAGTTTGACTGCTGTGGAGTGAACAGTCCAGAAGACTTTGAGGAAAGCATCTTCAGGTTTATAAACCCTGGTGAAGTCGTGCCCGAGGCTTGCTGCCGTAGGAATAATCATCTTGGAGAAGTAGGCTTCAGTAACAGGGAGGAATGCCTGTCCGGCAGCATGCTGTACCGGAACAACAAGGTGGGCTCTCGTACTGTTGTAAACGTCACATTCTCTCTGCCTGCTCAAAAGCTCATAGCTCAAATTTAACTAGAGCAGAAAAACAGGAAATAGGAATAGGGTTACCACTCAGCTTCAGCTCTCCCAATGCTGACTAGTGCTTTTCCATGTTCTCAGTGTCTAGGGAATGTGAGCGCGTGTGAGAGTTTCTGTGAAAGCGAGCAGGGGCCGTAAAACTTAAGTAAGGGTCCGCATGGGTTATGCAGTTTTGTATTAAAAAGTTACAAGTAGACTTTCAACAGAAGAATTTCTTTTTCTGATTCTTATGTGTTGGAAAAATAATTTAATGATTTACGCACCCTCATGTAATTTCATGACTGTATCTCTGAAATACAAAATTTGTCATTTTGAAAAATCTTTATACAGTTCACAGCTGTTTAGCCTCAAAAATAAAGAAAAACGCACTGTAAAAATAATGCAAGTCATCTGGAGTAATTTGATAGCTTTGTGTGAAGAACAGACTCATTGTTACATGATAATCTTTTGCTTCAGTGAGCTGTTCATTTGAGACCAGATCTATTTAGTCAATCTGATTCTTGATCAAAGTGTCCAGTCCAGTTCAAATCGTCTAAGTCACAAGTCACATTTATTTGTAAAACACTTTTCAGAACACACATTGTTTCAAAGGAGCTATATCAGAAGTCATACTTGCATGTCTAATGCCTTAGCGAACCTTTGGATTTTGATCTAATTATAGTTAAGGGCACACCATATTTAATTTTTGACAGGAATGAAAAAGAGACTGTGCGACCCATTTTCACAGCAATTTGTGCATATTTTGAGGTGGCTAATTCATACAAATTCGTTGGACCTCACTCATACTAATTCAAATGATTTGTTGTTAAATAGGAATTCGTACGAATGAACACCCCTAAACCTGTGCCTCACAGAAATCATACACTGTACGAGGTGGCTAATTCGTACAAATTCTTACGACCTCACTCGTATGAATTAGAACGATTTGTTTGAAAAAATCCTTGGATTCACTGGAATTCGTTTGAATGAACACCCCTAAACCTGCGCCTTACAAAAATCGTACATTGTACGAGGTGGTAAATTCGTACAAATTCGTATGACCTCACTTGTATAAATTCAAATGATTTGTTGATAAAATAATTGGATTGTTTGGAATTCGTATGAATGAACACCCCTAATGAACACCCCTAATCCTGCGCCGTACATTGTACAGGGTGGCTAATTTGTACAAATTTGTACGACCTTACTCGTACGAATTAGAAAGATTTGTTTAACAAATCCTTGGATCCATTGGAATTTGTACAAATTAACACCCCTAAATCGTACATTGTATGAGGTGGCTAATTCATACAAATTCATGCGACCTCACTTGAACACATTCAAATGATTTGTTAAAAAATCCTTGGTTTTGTTAGAATTCGTATGAATGAACACCCCTAAACCTGCGCCTCACAGAAATCATACATTGTATGAGGTGGCTAATTCATACAAATTCATACCACCTCACTTGAACAAATTCAGATGATTTGTTAAAAAATACTTAGATTTATTGGAATTTGTATGAGTGAACACCCCTAAACCTGTGCCTCACAGAAATCATAAATTGTATGAGGTGGCTAATTCGTACAAATTCATACAACCTCACTTGAACGAATTAGAATGATTTGCTCAAAAAATCTTTGGATTCGTTGGAATTCCTATGAATGAACACCCCTAAACCTGTGCCTCACAGAAATCGTACATTGTACGAGGTGGCTAATTCGTACAAATTCGCACAGCCTCACTCGAATGAATTCAAATGATTTGTTAAAAAAATTCTCTGGATTCGTTGGAATTTGTACGAATGAACACCTCACAGAAATCGTACAAAATTGTATATGTGAGGTATGAATTCAAATGAATTAGTCACCTTGTAAAATATGTATAAATTGGTCATAATATAGCATTGGACTGTGAGGATAAAAGTGCAGATTGTTCAATGGATTGTAGTGTTGTTTATAGGGGTGCAGCGATAAATCAATTCAAGTGGAGTGTGTAAGAAACTGAACGCAAGAAGACTACGGCTGTTTCTAAATCACACAGTGTCATCTGTTGTAAAAACTAAACTCAGAATCGATTCAACAGAGAATCGCGATGCGTTTGCGAAAACTGCAATCTGTCCATCAATTGATTCATTGTTACACCCCTTGTTTAACAACAGCGATTGTTCAGCTGTGTTGGTCTATTAAGAGATTTAAATTTTGGTTGGTTTCAACCTGATCTTATGACAAAAATGTACCTTTGGGAACTTTTTTTGCAAGACACGAAATACGTACCACCATGTGCGAAAATGATTACAAGTGCTCACTGTTTTACCGCCTCTGGCGTTTATTTGTGTTGGAAACTGCAGTGATATGTACTCAGTACATATTTCGCGTCTTGCGAAAGTTCCCACAGGTATGTTTTCGTCATGAGATCAGGTAGTTTGGTCTTGTTCTAAGCAAGAGTAAGCGATTGTTAGAAAGTATAAATGAAAATGAAGTTGCTGCTTGTGAGAAGTCTGAAAAATTGCATACTTTTTTGCATAGGCGTCTAGATAATGGTGTCATTTCACAAAATTGTACAAATTAAAAAGGTTTTCTTTCTGTTTGGATTGGCAGGGCTGCTATTCAGCGGTTGTGGACTACTTTGAGATGTACATTTATGTTGCTGGTGCCCTGGCTATTGTTGTACTCACGATTGAGGTATGGTATTTCATAATGTCTGTTTCATTGACATTACCTCAGAAAACTCTTTAAAACTGTTCTGGTCTTGAGAAAATGACTACAGATATGCCAGTTTGAATTGAAAAGAACCAGGACTCCTGTAAATTGAATCACTGCTGCCCTCATGTGGTAGTGTGCTGGAGGTAGACAGAAGAATTGAGTGACTTCTGAGAACCATCATGCTATATTGATTAAAAAGATGAATGAAGCTTTTTTCAACATGTGAAAGGCTCTTAAGATTGAATCTGTGTTGATTATTTTATATAATTAAAACAAGCAAAACTGTTTGAATGATTCATAAGCATTTACTTTCATGTGAATCCACATAAGATGTTTGTGTTTGTTTTCTCAACAGCTTTTCGCAATGGTGTTCGCCATGTGTCTGTTCAGGGGAATCCAATAGATCAAGTTCGCCGAAAGACTTTTTCAAAAAGGAAAACGCCACAAAGGAAAACTGAACCACTTGTCAAAGAATGTTTTACTCCTCCATTTTATATCTCTAAAATTATTACGGACTAACAAAAAACAAAAAAAAAAAAAGAGTCATTGACCTGTACTTCACAGCTGGACCTTTGAGGTACAAGGTAACAAAACTAAACATTGACAAAAAAAGAACATTCTTTGAATACTGCGAAGATTTAATGGGCTTTTTGTCAGAAAGCCCATGCGTAATTTCGACCAGGTGTTTAATAGACCAGGTAAAGCCTGAAAAACGGATGAAGAAGGTGCTGCACTGATTTTGGATGAAGAATATTTATACTGAGTAATGCTGGCTTGTTTGTATAGGCATTTGTGCTTTTAGTAAACAAAAAAAATAAATAAATAAAAAATAGAACAAACCACTCTCCTGTCACCAACACATCACCACAGTCCTTGAATGCAAGCTTTCACAAGCACATTATATTAGTGTTGTATAGTCATGTGAATTGCCATTTTTATCTATTCCTGTGCGGATGTTGGAGATGTGTGTGTGTGTGTGTGTAAGGTGAATGTACCTCTTCCTTGCTTGAAGACCAGCATTTTTTTTTTCGTATTGTGATGTTTATTCAATAGTAATTCTATGTGATTTTAGCTGAAATTTGATGTGTATGCATTTGTATTGAAGATAAAACTAACATTAAAGGAATCTCTGATGAACCATTTGCTCAGTCTGTCTATAAATCTGATCTTTGGAAGCCCTAAATTTTATTTAATTGTGTGGCCTTATGAAACGATAAATAAGAGAAACCAGGTTTGTATGATTTCTTTGTTTCTCTGTCTTTCAAGCATGTGCCTTACGTTTTTTTTTTTTTTTTTTTTAATGTGAGATTAATAGTTAGTTTAGACACCTTCTTCTAAGCAAGGTACTTTATCTGGTTTTATTTATATATTTATTTGTTTATTCTTTCATGAGTGCGGTTGCCAAATATCAAGAGTTCAAATCCCCAAATCAGAGCTTGGCTGTTAAGGATACATTTTCTGCCTGGTGTTTTGCTTATTTTAAGCAATCTGGCAACCATGCGCACAAGCTCTCTCTTCATTGCTGAAGCGCCGACCATGATCTGAAAACATAGAAAAACAAGCTGGAGTTTAGTGATCAAAATGAAAGTGTCACTCAACCAGTCTGTTCTGTCATGAGCTCTCGACTGTATTGTTTGCGTCTGCGATCGCTGAATAAACGCACTTACTCAACCACTGTTATTTGAATGGAGAAACATAGGCTATTGCACTTTGGAGTGCATAAATCTTTGGTATTAATTATATATATATATATATATATATATATATATATATATATATATATATACAGGGGTTGGACAATGAAACTGAAACACTCGCCAATATAGTATTGGAGGTTTCATGGCTATATTTGCGCTGTCTGGTGCCCAATCTTCACTTATTGTACATTACACCAGTTAGAGCAGAGTGTAAAGTTTCATTATGTGCACCCAATGGTTCAAACATTGTACCTTGAAGGTAGTGCTCTGTATCAGGATAATAATGCACCAATACACACAGCAAGACTGGTGACAGACTGGTTTAATGAACATGAAAATTAAGTTGAACATCTCCCATGGCCTGCATAGTCACCAGATCTGAATATTATTGAGCCACTTTGGGGTGTTTTGGAGGAGCGAGTCAGGAAACGTTTTCCCACATCAGCATCACATAGTGACCTGGCCACTGTTCTGCAAGAGGAAAATGGCTCAAAATCCCTCCGGCTGCTTTGCAGGACTTGTATTTGTCACTCCCACGATGAAATGATGTTGTATTAGCTGCAAAAGGAGGCCCAATATCATACTAATTGTGATCTAAAACCAGGTGTTTCAGTTTCATTGTCCAACCCCTGTATATATATATATCCTGTAATGAATCAGTAGACTAAATAAGGTAAAATCAACCATGTATGAGTCCACGTTCTATTGATTTCCATTGACGTTCGATTGAGGCACATTTCCCCAAATTTGCAAAATTAGCTAAGAAATACCTATGTGTTCCAGCAACTAGCTCCCCATCTGAGAGGGTTTTTAGAGCCAGTGAGAGCATAGTTTCATGTCACAAAGCCTCTCTTAAAAACAGTATACAGACTTGTGTTCTTAGCTAAAAACTAAAAGCTAAAATTATAATTTCCCCCAGTTGCAGTGTAAATTGTGAATTGCAAGCACTAAAAAAGTTGACAGAATGCACTTTCTGTACTTGTTTTGCACTACTTAAGTTAAATATATGTTCATTAAATAAAAAAGCAGTAAGTGAGCACTAGATCTTATTTAACTGCTTAAATCTGCAATAAACAGTTTGTATTTACTTTGTAACAATAGCTGTTCTAATTTTTTTTATTATTTAAAAGCAAATGCAAACATATTGAGATATATATTGAATATTGCAAAAATGTTGACAATATCGAGATATCAGATTTTTCTTATATATCTTCCAGCCCTATGTGACATCATAACACATGTGAAAGGATATTTGCTTGTTAAGCCTGACGTCACGCGTCACTGCTTCCGTGTCCAAATGCTCCATCAGATGTCACGAGAAAACATCAAACGGTGATAATATACACTCACACTGTGATATAATACTACCAAAAAAAATTATAATCCTCCCCTTTAACTCCATACTGAAATCCCAGATAGCCAGACAATGAAAATATACATATAAATAAATCTAAAACTTATTTGTGTTTGGGACACTGTGAGCACGGAGACTGTAGTGTACACCGTAAGTTTAAAAATGTTTAGCTTAAATCTTTAATATGAATAAACAGTGCTCATAAACAGCTGTTGAGATTAGTGAAATAAGTTGAGGCTTGGACCCGGAAACAGCATTCGCTGGTGAATTCGTTGGACGCATTACGTCATCACTTAACAAGCGAATAAGGTAAAAAATTCTTCTCTTTGCTCATTCTGCAACTCACTAACAACAGCAAATATGGGACAACCAAGTTCATGTTGTAATCCAGCAATAAAGTATTGTGGCAGCGTGTACAAAAATCATCATGGTGCACCACCACAATCTTCCAGTATAGTAACGTGGAAAACAATCCACGATAGTGTTGCAGAGGGGGATGTGGATGGTAAAAAAGAAAAAAGGAAGGAGGACACCATTAAAAATAAGAAAAGGTTTTGAAGATGGGCCTTTTCTCATCATACCATTGACTCTCAAGTCCTTCCTACTGGCCACCCTGAGGATGATAATAATGTAGGGTGACCAGACGTGCCACTTCCCAGGGACACATTCAGCACAGGATTTCTAAATTGCCTATGAACAAGGTGTTGTTTGCCCTGGGCTGATCGATCGTTGTACGACATCGAAGTACCACGAGAGCTATAGAGAGCAGAGTAGACGCTCCATGCTTTCAAATCGCTCTTGCGGTACTTTGATGTCATACAGTGATTGATCGACACAGCACAAAGAACCAACACATGGTTATTTTAGGCAATTTAGGCAGACCACTCTGCATCTGATTGGCACACTAACATCCTCCCTGCTCCAGTCTGCTTTCAGCATGATTGGAGCGGCAACATCCTTCTAACTCCTGTTAGTTCCCCATTTGATTGGAGCGCTGACATTCTCCCCACTCCCTACTTGGACACGCCTGATCTACATTCTCCAGACTCCCGTACCTACTACACTTGGAGTGTTGACATCTTCCAACCTCCAACCCAATCTGTGTTGGACTGAAGTTGGATTGAAGTGTCAATGTTCTCCAGACTGCAATCAGAACAGATCCCTAGTCTAAAGTGCATCCAGATCCCAAACGATCCATATGGCCTCCCTAAAGACTACAATGGCATTAACATCTGGGGTAACATCAGTTCTCCGTCACAATCCCTAAGTTGCTATCTTAGCTTCTAGAGCCCTCTTGGTTGCAGAGCTCCAGTCCCAGAGAAACTAGCCATTGACCTACATCACTCCAGTCCAAAATCTCTCTCCTTCTCAGACCACCCAGATCACAAAGATTTGAACATTTGAGGTAACATCAAAGTACTCTGTCACAATGTAATGGTCCCTGAGTTGCCACCTTTGACTTCTCTCTTGGCTGTGTGGTCACAGAGCTTTGGTCCCTCACTACTAAGAGCTCCTCAGTCTAAGAGCTCTCTCTCTTGGGCCAGCTAGATCCCAGGGGGTTCAATCACAGCCTCCTTCTTTTATAGATCTTTGTCACGGTCAGCTTGTTCCCCAAGTTGCTGTCCTGACTGTCCCTGTTCCAGGGCTCCCTGTCTCTGCCACCTCAAGCCTGACCTGGTCTCCACTGCAAAACAGTATTACTGATAAACTGCTGTAAGATTTTATTTAAATTATCTAAAAATGCACCCTCCCAGGAGAAGCACGCACCTCACACAGAAGCAGGTAAGAATGGTAAAAAAGATGACATACAGTAAATTGCAAATGTAACAAGTCCAGAGTGGGCTTATAAGGCAGATTTATACCATTTAAGCCAACCTTTATATGAAATATCCTAACTTGAATGTCTTTGTTCATCTAGAGTTCTTGGAGGAAACCCAGACCTGTTTCGGAGAAGTGAACAGGTCACATGGAGACAACTGTATAAATGTCTTTCAGTGTTTTAGAGAAGTAAACTGTGTGCAAAATTATTAGGCATGCTAATATTCTGGTCATATTTTTTTTCCAAGCACATTTTACCAATTCCAAACCACATCAATCTTAATAACTACTATTAATTTTGTATTTAATCATTTATACGTGATATATATTTGTCCATGAAGGCTGGAAGTGAAAAACTCCTTATATTCAGGTGTGCGTAATTATTAGGCACGTTTTCTTTTACATATAAAAAAGCCAAAAAAGAGATTTAACCCAGACTGAAAAGTCAAAAATTATTGAATGCCCAAGAGAAGGATGCAAAACTAGCATGAAGACAGTTTTTTTTTTTTTTTTTTTTTTATAGGCTTCATAGACAGATAAGTTTAGAGTGACTCTTGAAGGACCAGCACCACATCCTCTTGTACCTCTGATTCAAGAATTTGTCTTCCAGAATCTAGCAGTACATTTTGGGAGTTCATGTTTAGTCTATCTCCTATCCTGAAAAGTCTGACTTGCAGAGATGGACTAAAATGAACTCCCAATACTTACTGCCAGATTTTGGAAGATACATTTTTGAAAGAGTGGTATAAGAGGATTTGATGCTGGTCCTTCAAAAGTCACTCTCAACTTATCTGTCTATAAAGCCTATAGAAAACAGTCTTCATGTATTTCACAACAATTCAGCATGTTATTCTCTTTAAATGAGGGTCATTTTTTAGGATTTTTCACCCAAGAAAAGTCTCTGAGAACCTGACACATTGAACTTCTGAAGACTCAATAGGTAGGTTGCAGCTCTGGAAAATGGTGGCGCTGGAGACTAAATGGTTCCTGATGGTTTCACAGCTAATTCTTCACTTTAATTCTTAATTCTTTTGCAGTTAACGTGTCTTTTCCTCTCCACTGTTTTTTTTTTCTCACCGTGCTGACCCAGCGAGCATTCCTCTGTCCAATGGTCATGCCCTAACTTTGCAAATTCTAGTATTGCATTAGTATTGCATCCTTCTCATGGGCATTTAATAATTTTTGACTTTTCAGTCTGGGTTAAATCTCTTTTTTGGCTTTTTTATATGTAAAAAAAACGTGCCTAATAATTACGTATACCTGAATATAAGGAGTTTTTCACTTCTAGCCTTCATGGACAAATATATATCATGTATAAATGATTAAATACAAAATTAATAGTAGTTATTAAGATTGATGTGGTTTGGAATTGGTAAAATGTGCTTGGAAAAAAAATATGACCAGAATATTAGCGTGCCTAATAATTATGCACACAGTGTATTTACAGAGTAGGTGTAAGCTTGAATATCCTGTTTTGATAGTTATGTAGAGGACTAAGTTAAGTTTACTGTTTTGTTTTGTTTTACTGATTGATTGATAGGGTACTATTTTCACAGGCAACTGTTATATTTTCAATCTCATGTTTTCATTAGGGTTATGTTCTGAAATCTGATTTATATGCCCATAAGGAAAAAGACAAACAGTATTTTCTGTGCTTGGCTGTGGTAAAAAAAAAGGATCAAAAGCAAGTAGTTAACACTATAATTATAATAAAATTCATATAAGTGTACAGTATATAAAATCAAGGGTTGTTGCGTTTGTAAACTCCTTGAGATTACTCTGCAGAGATTTCAAAAGATGTCTGCTGCCCTCATGTGGCTGTGAAATGAAACACAATCATGTAATTTTAACAACAGTGAACAAAGTCTCAAAGAGCAAATAAATAAATAAGAGAAACTATATAGAACTCAATCAGAAAAAGCATCCAAATTCTTACAGCATGCTTAAAAGTTATATATACTTTTATATGGGCCATTCTACAGAATTGGTACAAACTGCTGTACCAAAAAAAAAAAAAAAAAACTTTTTAAAAATCTAAAAAATGTTAGTAATCTTAGATGTTTATTAAGATCCTTCTATTATCTATTGAAACCCAATAATATTTAAAATATTAGTAAGCTTAAGATATATAAAATCATCATTTAATGGGTACTTTTAACTGTTGCTCCAAACCCTAACCCATTAATTTCAATTTATGAAAATGATATGACAAATATTTTTTAAAAAAAAAAAATTTCCATTGTTGTTTTTAAAAGTATCTCTTTGATTCTTTTAAAAAGTGAAGTTTAAAATATATATATTTATTTTATATTTTCTTTGTAAATTATGAAACTTATGAAAATTATGAAAAAAAAAGTGTGCCACATTTTTCATGTCACTACCGAAACAGGGTATGTTTTAGTCTATTGGCCAAGACTGATTTTAACTAAACCCATAAATTTATAATCCGGAAATATTCCTGTCTCCCCCTCTCTCATAGCTACAAGGTGTGAGATAGGTCTAATAATTTTGAGGTAAATGTCTGAAAAATCTGTGTGTAACTTTAAAGAACGTCACTACCAAACACCTTTTTTCTGCAATTAAGCACACTTTTTTGGGAGTTATTCTGTAACATTTAGTTTTTTATATGTATAGCACTGTTCAGAACTGTGCTAGCTAACCATGTACTGATTAGCATCTTTTAGCTAGGTTCAAAAGTATCTAAAATTCTGTAGAATGGCCCATATATAAGTATAGCAGTGGATGAATATTGGAGCTACTAACCAACAGAGGTTGTCAGAAATGTATGACCACATCACATTTGAGGTGTGATGATGTACTGTGTTTGTGGCTCACAGCTTCAGTAAAAAGAGAATAAATTCAGGCCCCACATTCTGATCAAGTGGTATTCTGTATCACAGATGTGAACTCGTACCTCTGCCACTCCCAATCTGTAATCTCATAATTCCCTCATAAATAACATCAGATGATTCTTGTAGTCAGTGGTTTAAAAGCTTATATGTAATCAACAGAGTTTTTGGAAATTGATTTGGTATGGCTCACAAAAATGAAAATCTCATGTACATACCCTAAAGTAGTTACAAACATGTATGACTGTCCCTCTCCTGCAGAACAGAAAATATATATTTTAAAGAATGGTGACCACTGACTTCCATTGTTTGGAATATTTTTTGTTCAACTGATGTTCAACTTTTTTTTTTACCTTGTCAAATACAGCTCTGTTCACAGCGATCCGTATTGGTGCATGTCTTTTTAAATAATGAGGTACTGCTCACTCCACCGTTTTCTTTCGGTTTTTTTTCTTTTTTTTTTTTTTTTTTTTTTTTTTTGTATATTCGGTGGCACGTTACAATCAAAAACAAAACTAATCCACTGCGTCCTTATTGGCTCTGATGTAGGGAGGAAATTAAGACTCTTATGTTCGCTTTTACATCCAACTACAACACACTGCATTGCTCATGAAACACTGTTGTCGCTACAGTTGCTCGAGCGCGAAGAAAATGGCGGATAGCGTTCAACTGGCTGAGGGCGGGAATATGCAAATACACGACAGTCCGTAAGCGGTCGTGGGCGGAGCTTGAGCTGTATGACGTCAAACTGATCAGAAAATGGCTGAATAATTGAAATTGTTTAGGTTTTTGGGGGATTTTTTAGGGGGGGAAAGGAGTGAATGGATTTTATCACTGTAGGGCGGTTGTGTACACGAACTGTTAAGACACATTTATATGCAAACACCATGTAAAAGGGAATTTTCCATCCAATGCCATTTTTAAGGCAGTTAATAGAAACCATTATCATCTTTGTTTCATTATTAGTATTTTGTAACATAAAAAATGAAAGAAAAAAAAACTGCTTTGTTGTGCCTTTTGCAACATCTTAAAAAGTTTCCGAAAAGTGAACAATAGACAGTCTCACGACCTAATAGACCATGTTTGTTTGACTATGAAACACATATGAATAGTATGTGTGCAAAGCAGATTTAAATCATATGATCTGGTGGATTAAGTAGCCAATGAAGGTGCCAGTATTTACAGTTATAGAACCAACCTGACATATTTTACTGAGGGTTTTTGATGCAGTACTTTCCATATTTCTCCTGTTCTCTGTATTGTATCACCCTACACTTTTTCTTCAGTCGTAAACTCCTTTATCTTTGTCTCCCGACTTGCGTTTGGTTTTCTGTTTGTGCGTGTGAGATGGAGAGAGTTTAGCAAAGCCCAAGGGACTGGAACTCTGCCAGAAATGTAAGAAGAGTGAAGGGATCTGACCGTTCACGGAGTGAGAAAGTAAAAATGGGTTGTGTGAGTGCCAGACATCTTCCCTGATGGATTCATTTGGGAGCTCTCCAGCCTCATCTGGAAGGCTGTCAGGTCCCAGCGGAGGTTTTATTGGGTGACAAGCATTGTGTTGGCTGTCTCCTTACAGCTCTGGATGCAGACCAAAACTGTTGCTCAACGCAGAAGAAGACAAAGTTTGCTTCTTAGTCCTGTGAAATATGTTGAACTCTGGCACTCAGTCGTTTTATGTAGCGTGTGCATTTTATCTTGAAAGTTGTTTTCTAACATGGAATTGATGGACCACTGATCTTTTCATGCTTTAAACATGA
This sequence comes from Cirrhinus mrigala, assembly GCA_036247105.1. Classification (NCBI taxonomy): domain Eukaryota; kingdom Metazoa; phylum Chordata; class Actinopteri; order Cypriniformes; family Cyprinidae; genus Cirrhinus; species Cirrhinus mrigala. The sequence continues at coordinate 18,328,499 of CM070024.1, forward strand.
CAAATAAACAGGATTACAATCTATCAAAATTTTGGCTGTCTGTTAAATTTCAATAGGCGTCCTTGCCAATAGATGACTTACATGACGTGCAGGTGCAAATTTCCATTTGCTATGTGTTGAATTTCTCTATGGCTTTTTTGTTTTATAAATATGATGGATTAAAAATGGAATCCTATTGCAAAGCAGTTTAAACTGTTTGGAATAAAGTCCAATCCTTGGTTGTTGTGAACTGTTCGTTTGCTGAGAAGCAATTTGCATGTAAATCATTCTCTTCCTCTTTCCACACCCTTTCTCTGGTTCAGCTGACTAATGCAGTTTTTTTTACCACGAGAAAAGTTTGTATATTAAAATTCATGCATTCAAATGCAATTATTTCTGTATTTTAGCTTATAAATTAAGCCCAAAACAATACCCATGAGCTCACCACAGCATAAAAATGAATATGTCTTGACAGTAATAATAACCTAGGCTACTTTGTCAAAACTACTGTCTTCTCAAGTAGATGTTTGAAACTCATGAATGTGTTTAGTTGGCTGTATGTATTCCCATTTTAATTTAACACATTTCAAGATTCTATTATTCAGCAACTACACAAATGGATAAAATACTTTGTATTTTACACAGCCTGAATTTCACGACACATACAGTTCAAACGTGTATAATATTTTCAGGATGGAATTTAATGATGATTTTACAAAAGAAAATTAGTTATGTTATCAAGAATAACAACAAAAACCAGGAAAACTATAACATTCATTACATTCAAACACACATAAGAAGCAAATCATTGTATTATACAAAGTGCATGCTGTACAAAAACAAAGATCTGATGATATTATTTAACTGCATGTCTCAGTAGTATTTAAACTGAGGAACTAATAAACGAACAATGGAACCTCGTTGTAGAAAACAATAGTTATGTCCTCTCTGAATACAGACTTTTGACCTCTCTCTGTTACATTGTCTTCTACATTTGGAAGTGGAAAGACCTCGAAATTCAAGACGTTCTAGCTAATCTCAGTCAGGAAGTCTGTAAAGCACTTTTTCCGTTGATTTACAGAGCTAGACTATGTAACGTTTGGCCCTCTAGTGGTTGAAGCATAAAGGTACAAGTGACTTGTGGAGAAACAGTCGTTCGGTAAGTAAATGAATGTTTTGGTCGTTTGTAATTACGTGAAATTACAAATAACATGGCGTAAACAATTATGAAAGTATGCAGTCTCCCGGGAAATCCGACCCGACAGCTCTAATACTTTAAATTATTGTAAGCTTACCAGATGACGGTTTGTACACGCTTATTATGTAAATTTTGTTAATTTTTGAAGTCACACAGTGTAGCTTTAACCATAATCTATTCACCCAAAAATTAAAATTCTGTCATTATTACTCACCTTCATGTTGTTCCAAACCCGTAGCTTCATAAAATGACGGTTGAACCACTGATTTAACAACGTCCTTGCTAACTTTCCATAAAATGTTTCATTTGTCTATGCGGGGGTCAGAAAGCTCTCGTATTTCATCAAAAATATCTTAATTTGTTTTTCGACGATGAACAAAGGTCTTACGGTTTGGAAAGAAATGAGGGTGAATAATTAATGACAGAATTTTTCTTTAATATCGACTGTTTACTTCCCTGCTGTGTTGTCTTTTATGCCAACTGTGACTGAGACTGTGACTTGAATTTACTTTTGTCAACATCTAATACAAAACAACAAAAAAAAAATCTTTCTGCAACACATTATTGGCTAGGGAACCCGAATGGCGCCAAACCTAGTGTCTCTTCTCACACTTCATGATAACCAGAATGTTGAGAAGAAGCAGAGGTTTTGAATGGTGACCCACCCTGCAGCAGAAGAAACTAGACCTATGCTGGTGCGAGAGCCTAATGTTGTGTCGAGCCAGGAAATTAATGAAGTTAGGCTTATGTTCCAGCTGATAGAGTCGTTTCCCTCTAACACAAAACAAACATAACATTCCAGCATTTATCTGGAAACAATGTGCTGTTACCTCTGGTTTAGAGAATGTGGCTGTGATTAAAAAAAGTATTTTGGGGGCTTGAGCTCTAGGAATCTGAATGTTCGGCACATCAAGAATGAAGAGGACAAAACCTGATGTTTCTTTGGCTTATATAGTGTAGCTATCACCCCGTCTGGATCTATTAGGTGTGCTGTTTGGCTGGTGCAGAAATCTGCTCCCTGCAAAATGTCTCAGATGGAATGGGAAGCACTTGTGCTTATGTTTTATTATGCCTCTATATTCTAGCCCTTAGTGAACAGTTTAAGCCTTGTGCATAAGAACTGATGCCAGAGACATCTTCTTAAGCCTTACTAAAACCAAGCACTGACAGTGTGTCCTGCTCAGTTATTTAATTCAAATAATTTAGATAAAATGTCAAACATTTTGGTTTAGCAAGCTTTCATGAAGCTAAGTGCAAATTTGCTATTTTATCTAATATCATGTTTTATGTGGAACACTTTTTCTGCTGTGCTATGGCTTTATTTACCAATTATTTTAAAGGGATAATTCACCCAAAAGTGAAAATTTTGCTATAATCTACTCATTCTTTTGTCATTTTAAACCTATATGATGTGTGTTTCTGTGTTTTTGTACATACAAAAAGAGCCAGTGTGACCCAAAACAACAACATTGGATCTCACTAACTTTCACTGTAAGTAAAAAACAAAACAAAAACACACAGAGACATTTTCAGAATATATTTTTTGTGTTTTCTTTGGGTAAACTATTCCCTCTAGGATTCACTACTGGCACCATTTATTCCATAACCTCCTGTAAAACCAATTTATATTCCTACACTACCGTAAAATTTGGGATCAGTAAGATATTTTTGAAAAATAATTTCATACTTTTATTCAGGAAGGATCCATTCAGTTTATCAAAAGTGACAGTAAAGACATTTCTAATGTTATAAAAATATATATGTATTTCAAATAAATTCTGTTCTTTTGAACTTTGTAACTTTGCCATCATAGAATTAAAAAACTATTACAACTATTAAAATATAAAACAGTTGTTAAATTTCAATTATATTTCACTATATTACTGTTTTTATTGTATTAATGACCAAATAAATGCAGCCTTCTTTCAAAAAAAATCCCAGTGACCCCAAACTATTGAACAATAGTGTGAATGTCTGGTAATTGATAAGGAAAAATAGTGCATACTGATTTTTTTCAATGGTAATACATGGGAAGACAGTATATTCATAAAACAGTCTCCATTTCGAAACCGGCTCTTTGGTTTCCACACATTCAAGCTCAAAGACACACTGCACAATCCACTTCCTCTAAAAAACTTCAAAATGAAATCTTCTACAAGTGTTTTAAAGCTTCTAGCCTCCATTTCTCATGTTCATATTGGCTCCAGATGGCATAAACTTTCACCTCATTAGTGCTGACAGCTTAGGGCTGAGGTTGTCTGGTCTTCTGTGTCCCAGATGAAGGCATCATGTGGCCCATGTGATTGCAGCGCTGTGCTCTTTTGCTTTCATACGCAGGCTGGCGATGCTGGAGGATTTGCGATCTGGTTCGATACTGAGATCAAATCCATTAATGGTACCTCCCACTCCAGAGTTGCCAAAAAGACTGCCCATGTGTGTCTGTCCCATGTTCCCACCCGGACTTGGCATACCAAGGAAATCAGACACACCACTGGCAGAGTGAGGGTGAGGGGTCATGCAGGAAGCTACAGTATCGCAAGGTACCACACAGCCTGGCACTGGTGAGGCTGCACTGCTGCCACCTAGCCAAGATGGGTTCTGAATCTAAAAGAAAAATAAAGAATAAAGAAAACACATAGAATTTCTGAGTTAATGTGAATTAAAAAAAATAAAATTATGCAAGTTAATTCCAAGAACACTCATATAAAGTCCAACACTAAAACTTTTAACTGTTTGTGTCACTCCACTTTGTTTCAGTGATTTTTAACAAGAGTAGGTTATTGAAAAATACTTCATGAGTGAGTCATTTGAATCAAACGATTCATTTATACTGCTGACTCATTTACAAGTGTGTGGCTGCGTTCTAATATGCAAACTTCCATGCTATAGATCAGGCAGAAAACGGTGTGTGAAATGACTGCTATGTCCCAAATCTTTATTCATAAAACAGTAGGAAAAATGTACCCGGATGACCGTATATCTGAATTTCATTCATTTACTATAAACATTCATACTATAGAACATACTTTTTTAACAGTTGCAAAATAACAACTTATTTAAACGAAGTACCCTTTATGAATGAGTTACTGAACTATTCACTCAACTGCCAAAACAAATGTCTATTGAATGACTCACTGAATCATTTACTCACATGATTCACTTATACTGCTGATTCATTCACAAGTGTCTGGCTGCATCCTAATGTGCATACTTTTGTACTATATATCAGGCAGAAAACGGTGTGTGAAATGACTACTATGGCCGAATCCACAGTATTCATAAAACAGTCTGAAAAATGTACCCGGATGACCTAATTCATAGTCATATATGGATTTCATTCATATACTATAAACATTCATACTGTATGTAGAACATACTTTTTAACAGTCGCAAAATAATAACTTATTCAAAAGGAGTACTCTACTCACAGAGTATGCAATTTCAGACACAGCCTCCTTCTTAAGAGTGAGTCACTGAACTATTCACTTAACTGTTTCATTCGAAAACATTCATTCATTCAGGAACAAAACAACTGTGTTTATGATTTGCTCACTGAATCATTTACTCAAATGATTTGTTCACACTGCTGATTCATGGACAAGTGTCTGGCTGCGCCCAAATATGCTTCCCTAGTATATATCAGGTGGAAAACAGTGTGAAGTGTACCTGGATGACCTAATTCGTAGTCATATATCTGGATTTTATTATTATAAACATTCATATTACTGTATAGAGAACATACTTTTTTAATGGTTGCAAAGTAAAAACTTATTCAAAAGAAGTACCCTTCACACAGAGTATGCAATTTCGGACACAGCGTCTGTTTTTGTGAGTGAGTGAACTATTCACTCAACTGTTTTGTTCAAAAACATTAAATCAGGAAAAAAAAATATCTTTGTGAGTCACTCACTGAATCCTTTACTCAAATGATTTGTTAAAAATAAAATTTGCACCACAATTAGTTCAAAGAACACTCACATACAGTCCAACACTAAAACTTTTCACTGTATCACTCCACTTTTGTTTCAGTGACTTTTAGCACCAGTAGGTCATTGACAAGTACTTTATGAGTGAATCATTTGAATCATTCACTCAAACGATTTGTTCATAATGCTGATTCATTCACAATGTCTGGCTGCATTCTAATATGCATACTTCCATCGAAAAACCAGTGTGTAAAAAGACTAGTTTTGTCAGAACGTATTCATAAAACAGTAGGAAAACTTACTCTGATTAATAATTCATAGTCATATATATTGATTTCATAAATTCAATCAAACATTCATACTACTGTATATAGAACATACTTTTTTAATGGTTGCCAATAACGTATTCAAAAGAAGTATCCTACTCCGAGAATATGCAATTTCAGATGCAGCCTCTGTCTATATGAGTGAGTCACTGAACTATTCACTCAACTGTTTAATTCAAAAACATTAGATTCATTCAGGAACAAACTGTCATTATGAGTGACTCAGTGAATCATTCACTCGCACGATTCGCTTATACTGCTGATTCATTCACAAATGTCTGGCTGCATCCTAATGTGCCGTACTATATATCAGGCAGAAAACAATGTGTGAAATGACTAGTATGTCCAAATTCACAGTATTCATAAAACTGTAGGAAAAAAATACCTGTATGACCTAATTGATAGTCATATATGGATTTCATTCATATACTATAAACATTCATACTGTATGTAGAACATACTTTTTAACAGTCGCAAAATAATAACTTATTCAAAAGGAGTACTCTACTCACAGAGTATGCAATTTCAGACACAGCCTCCTTCTTAAGAGTGAGTCACTGAACTATTCACTTAACTGTTTCATTCGAAAACATTCATTCATTCAGGAACAAAACAACTGTGTTTATGATTTGCTCACTGAATCATTTACTCAAATGATTTGTTCACACTGCTGATTCATGGACAAGTGTCTGGCTGCGCCCAAATATGCTTCCCTAGTATATATCAGGTGGAAAACAGTGTGAAGTGTACCTGGATGACCTAATTCGTAGTCTTATATTCAGATTTCTTTATTATATTATAAACATTCATATTACTGTATATGGAACACACTTTTTTTAATGGTTGCATACTCTAATAGAGTATGCAATTTCAGACACGTTTTATGAAAAAAATGTCTTTATGAGTCACTCACTAAATCCTTCACTCAAATGATTTGTTAAAAATAAATTTGCACCACAGTTAGTTCAGAGAACACTCATATACAGTCCAACACTAAAACGTTTCACTGTATCACTCCGTTTCAGTGACTTTCAGCACCAGTAGGTAATTGACAAGTACTTTATGAGTGAATCATTTGAATCACTCACTCAAACGATTTGTTCATAACGGTGATTCTTTCACAAGTGTCTGGCTGCACCCTCTGTCTGAGTGAGTCACTGCACTATTCACTCAACTGTTTCATTCAAAATCATTAATTCATTCAGGAACAAAACGAATGATTCAGTGTTGATTCACTGAATCATTCACTTTGATTTGTTAAGAACACTGATTCATTCAGATATGCCACTACAACGGCATTTTTCTTCATATTTGTTTTAGATAGAGTAACTGTAAATATTGTGGCTAAAATGTAAGATGTTAATATAAACTTCTTGTTCATTAAACCGTTGCATAGAAGCAATATCACTTTAGCAATCTTTAGTGATTCGGATGCACGTCATATAATTTTTTTAAGGAATAAGCATCAAATGGAAATTTCTAAACTTAATCATTCACATTTGTGTGTGCATTGTACATTAATAGAAATTTATGATTGCTACAGATTTTCCTTTTACCTGTGCATAATTTTCTGGTCGTGTAAGAAGAGGAAGCTCATATGCCGTTGAGAAGTGTGTCCGAACCTGCTGCATCTGACCAAAGCGTTCTCTTTTTCTCCATTTGGCCCGGCGATTCTGAAACCACACCTGCAGGAAATGAGCCAAAAAATGATCATTTGAAATATCTGTCTGCAAAAGCTCACGAGTTGGAGTGAATACATTGTGTATTCTGTTGTAAAAAAACGTCATGCTGTTTCTATATTGGTACTGAAAATACTAATTATTAAAGCCGCTTATAACGGTGCACTTTATTACTAGAGTGAAGAGAACTGGATTCTCCTTCTAGTGACTTGCAGTGAAAAACTGAGCACATGCAAAGCCATAAATCGTGAGGCACATGAAAGCCATGCCACGGCTCCTCAGCTGACGTCTTTAATGTGCTGTCCACACTGCACTATTTATGTATGGATTTGAACTCTCCCCTGCCAGCACAGGTTGGAGCTCTGCTCTTTGATAGCTGTTCCTCTGTCTCCCCTCAGCCAGCAGGTCCGGCCTCACTTATGTCTGGAGCAGGTCCACCTCATCAATCACGTTGAGGCCAGTTCTGATCCGCTGTTAGTGCACCGTGACACAAACCAACAACCCCAAACCACAGCTGAGTCCCTCTTTTGCACATGGCAGTGAAAAAAGAAGGTTCTGAGATGTTCAGATTTGTTGTGGATTTATAAAAATTGGTCTCCACAATCACCACTTGACCAAACTGATATTAACTCATGGATTTGTCTCTGGTGTGTAATTTATGGCTGGAAGATGACTCCCATATTTAAGTAGTTATGCATTTATGCATGAGTATGCTTTCATTGGCTATTTTAATGGGCAACGGCAATCTCTCCATACCGCTGAGCTTAAACTTGGATTGTGGTATGTATCTCTGTCCAATCACATTACAGTTTCCATAAGCCTCAAGAGCCCTAGACATATTATGGCAGGGTAACAGACTATGGCACGCTGCAGTCACAAGAATGGGGAACCACAAAAAGTTACAAAAGATACAATGCACTTCCACTTTTCTTTATTTGAGCTACAAAATATACTGTTATCTTAAGTTTAAGTTAGAATTAGCTTAAGTTGTCCTCTAGGAGCCATTTGTAAATAAAGTAATTTGATCTTTCAGGCTGATGTCATGGCCTGCTCCTGACATCCAAGTGCCATTATGACCATGTCATCTGTTTTGGGAATATTTGTAATCTAATCCCTGTCTCTTTGGACATTTAGATGGTCTTTCCTTGGTATACAAAATTTAGAGCAATCAGAGATAATGACTAAAGATCAATGACCTGAGCAGCATCTGTATACTTAGTTTATGTTGTTCCTCCATCCTCTACAAGGATGGAAATGTGAAGATGAATTGAAGGACATTATACAATGTAAATCTTTTTTTTACATTAAACATTTGGTTTAATGACCAAACTAAACCAGCTGAGTAGACTCTAAGGTATTAACTGAGACAGAAAAAAGTGAAAAGGTAATTGTGACTTTTTTTCACAATTCTGACCTTTTTTCTTACAATTCCAAGTATATAGTTTGCAGTTCTTACTTTTTTTTTGTTGCTCACAAATACAAGTTTATACTTTATTTTTAGTTCTGAGTTTATATTTTGCAATTTTGAGTTAACATCTAGCAGTTTAATTTTTTCTCTCAAATGCAAGTTTATAACAATTCAGACTTTATTTTGCAATTGCAATCTTGCTATTCTGTCTTTTTTTTTAAAATTGCAAACACAATTTTGACTATTTCTTGCAGTTGCAAGTTTATGTCTTGTGAGTTAACACCTTACTATTATGACTTTTTTCACAATTGCGAGTTTGCAATAACTTGCAATTTTGCATCTCGCAATTTTGACTTTTTCCCTAGAATTCCAAGTTCACAATTCTGACTTTATTTCTCGCAACTTTTATATGTTGAGATTTTGAGGTAACATCTCAAAATTCTGACTTTTTCTGCAAATTCATAACAATTCTGACTATTTTGCGCAATTGTGAGTTTACATCTTGCAATTTTGAGTTAACATCTCACAATTCTGACTTTTTTCTTTCAAATGAAAGTTTATAACAATTCCAACTTTATTTCTCGCATTTGCAATATTGAGTTAACATTATGCAATTCTGAATTTTTTTTCACAAAATCGCAAATTTATAAGACAATTCTGACTATTTCTTGCAGTTGCACCTTACATTTATGATTTTTTTTTCACAATTCCGAATTTATATCTTGAGATTTTGAGTTAACATCTTAAAATTCTGACTTTTTCTCACAGTTGCAAATTTATAACAATTCAGACTATTTTTCACAAATTTGAGTTTATTGTGGGAGTTAACAACTTGGAATTCTGCCTTTATTTCTTACAATTGTGAGTTGCAATTCAGAGTTAACATCTCGCAGTTCTGACTTTTTTTTTTCTCAAATGCAAATTTATAACATAAATTTGACTATTTCTTGCAGTTGCAAGTTTATATATTTTTAATTGTTAATACTGAGTTTACACCTTGCATTTATAACTTTCACAACTGGGAGTTTATATCTTGCGATTTTGCATCTCGCAATTCTCACAGCTGCGATTCTGAGTTAACATCTCAATTTTTTTTTTTTTTTTTTTTTTACAAAACTGTAAATTGATAACAATTCAGACTATTTCTTGCAATTGTGAGTTTACATCTTGCAAGTTAACATCTTGCATTTCTGCCTTTATTTCTCACAACTGCAAGTTTGCAATTTTGAGTTTACATCTCAAAATTCTGACTTTATTCTCTTAAATGCAAGTTTATAACAATTCAGACTTTATTTCTCGCAATTGCAATTTTGAGTTAACATTGTGCTGTTCTGACTTCTCAAAACTGCAAATGTATAACACAATTCTGACTATTTTTTGCAGTTGCAAGTTTAAATCTTGCGAGTTTTTATTTTTTTTACAATTGCGAGTATACATCTTGCAATTTTGCATGTCACAATTCAGAATATTTTTCTTAAAAATGTAAATTTATAACAGTTCTGACTCTTTCTCACAGTTGTGAGTTTATATCTTATGAGTTAACGCCTTTCAGTTCTTGCCTTTATTTCTCACAATTGTGAGTTTATATCTTGCAATTTTGACTTTTTTCTTAAAATTGCAAACATAACAATTCTGACTATTTCTCGCAATTGTGAGTTTATATCTCGCAAGTTAACATCTTGCAATTCTTTATTTCTCACAATTGCGATTTTATATCTTCAAATTCAAATGCAAATTCATAATACAATTCTGACTATTTCTTGCAGTTGTGAGTTTATATGCTGTGAGTTAACACCATGCAGTTATTATTTTTTTTTTTTACAATTGCAAGTTCATATCTTGCAATTAAGCATCACATAATTCTGACTTTTTTCTCCAAATTCCAGGTTCACAATTCTAAATTTATTTCTTGCAACTGCAATTTTACATGTTGAAATTTTGAGTTAAAATCTCAAAATTCTGACTTTTTTTTCTCAGAAATGCAGATTTATAACACATCTGATTATTTATCGAAATTGTGAGTTTATATCTTGTGATTTTGAGTTAACATCTTGCAATTCTGAGTTTCTTCTTAAAACTGTAAATTTCTAACACATTTCTGATTTCTTGCAGTTGTGAGTTTATATCTTGTGAGTTAAGACCTTGCAGTTATGACTTTTTTTCACAATTGTGAGTTTATACCTTGTAATTTTGCATCTCGCAATTCTGACTTTTTTCCTCAGAATTCTGAGTTTATAAAACAGTTCTGAATATATTTTTCACAACTGATTTTATATCTTGTAATTCTGAGTTAACATCTCACATTTCTGACTTTTTTCTCAAAATCGCAATTCGCAAATATAACAATTCTGATTATTTCTTGCAACTGAGTTTATATATTGCAGGTTAACATCTTGCAATTCTGGCTATTTCTTACAATAGCAAGTTTATATCTTGCATTTTTGAGTTAACACCTTGCAATTCTGACTTTTTTCTATTAAATGCAAGTTTAGAACAATACAGACTTTATTTCTCACAATTGCAGTTTCTTCTCAAAATTTCTACTTTTATATCTTTATATTTTCACAATCGCAAATTTATATCTTGCAATTTTGCATCTCAATACTCACAACTTTTTTCTCAGAATTTCAAGTTCACAATTCTGACTTTATTTCTCAAAATTGCAAATTTATAACAATTCTTTCTCGCAATTGTGAGTTTATATCTTGCGAGGTAACATCTTGCAGTTCTGCCTTTATTTTCCACAATTGCAATTAACATCTCGCAATTCTTACTCTTTTCTCAGAGCTGCAGGTTAACATCGCAATTCTGACTTTTTTTCTTGTAACCCTAAGTTTATGTCTACAGCTTTTCTGTTTTCATCATTTTCAGATGCAGCCTTTCTCCTACGCTCTTTCTTTTCTTCAAACTCAAAATCTGAAGGGAAATAAGGATGTTAGAAAGTGAAAGGGGAGAATGTTCAGACTGGAGTTTGTTTACATTTCATGTTTAATTTCCTGACGCCTAAGCCCTCTGCTTTCCAGAGCTGCCCCCTCTGACCTCTCAGAGACCCACAGACTAGAGCAGTGGACCTTTTGTGCAGATCCACAGACACAAACATACTCTGATTGTACGCTGCCATGTATAAGAACACTTCATATGTGTGCTTCGCTACACATATGCGCTCGCTTCTCAGTATGCTTGTTTAGAAAATAAAAAGATAACCAATTACATTCCAAAATGTTCCAAGTATGTCCCAAGGACAAAAACTATGATATCATCCAAAACATCCTCTTTCACAGTGTGTTGAGAGAAAAAGTCCTGTTTGATAGCGAGAGCGAGCAAGACAGAGCAGCAGCCTGCACTAAACAACAGTGCTGGGGAGGAAAGCAGGAGGGGCTCATCTCAATTACGTATGTCTGTAGGTATGTTTTTGAAATTCGGGTCAAACCCTGTAGTCACTCAACAGAGTCTGCACTGTGTTGTCAGCCTACAGAGGTAATTAGACTCATGTGTGTGTGATAGTTGGTTCTGTTTGGACTCAGAATGAAAGCAGTTACTGCACTGTACCTTCAAAACATGGCCAGATTCCTGACAATGCCTCATTCTCTGCATGGAAATTGATTATGGCATCTCAAACTGTGTTTTCTTCCCCTGCCAGAGAACGTGTGCTTTTTCCTCCCTAACTCTTCTTAACATCCTTAAACGCTGTGGTGTAGAGAGGTACATTAAACAGTGACTAGAAGTTTGGAAAAGTCTTGGACAAAAGAGACTATTGTCCTTTTTTTTTAGCAGAGCAGAATCTACACATTTTCTGGGCTGAATTTGGGTGTTTATGAATCAAAAGCATACTTTAATGTTATTCACACAGCAATTATCTCAAATTCTTACAACGATGGGCTGACCAGGCCTACCTGCACCCTTGCTTCTGTGAGATCTGTCCTCAGTGCTAGTTGTTCTCGAGCGTAGACATCTGGGTAATGTGTCTTCTGGAAAACCTTCTCCAGTTCTTCCAGCTGATAGCTGGTGAAGGTGGTGCGGTTTCGTCTCTTCTTGCCTTTGTTGCTCTCAGCCTCACTCTTGTCCATAGGACTGCCAAGCTCAGAGACAGACCGTTCTGTTTGACCTTTGACCCCGGGCTCTTTAACACTGATGTAACTACCATCAATACCTGTGGGATCAGCAGACTGAGGCATCTCTGTGTCTGTCAGTCCAGTGCCATCTTTACCTGGAAAAAGAAATATTTCAACTCATTAATTGTGGATTTAGGAAAATAAATAAAGGAGGAAGAGGGTTTATGTTGTCCTGTTTCTCAACCCATTACCGTCCTTACGGAAAAGTAACTTCATTAACTAAAGCAGTGTTGATCATGTATGAAAGCCTGTTTTTGCCACTGAATAAAACATAAAAAAAAGGTGATTGCACTTTTTATCTCTCAATTCTGACTTTTTTTCTCAGAATTCACTCACAATTGCCAGTTATAAAGTCAAAATTGTGAGATATAAAGTTGCAATTATGACTTTTTTTCAAGAATTGCATAATACAAACTCGCAATTAAACATTTTTTTCTCAGATTTGGGATCTAAACTTACAATTGCGAGTTATAAAGTCAGAATTGCATGATAAAAAGTCAAAATTATGAAAGGTAAACTCACAATGTGAGGTATAAACCAAGAATTGTGAGATATAAACTGTGTATATAAATTGTGATATAAACTGTGTATATAAATTGTGAGTTTTTTCTTACGCTGTGTTTCCACTACAGTGTAAAATCTACGCTCAGTGCTGCCGGCAGCGCTACAACGCCACTGCTTTTTAGAATTGTTTTCTATTGGCAGTGAGCGCTCCAACACTTTCTCCATGCCACTTTCAATCCCATAATGCTCCCCGTGAGTGTTTACGCTCAATTTCCATAGGAATGAATGGAAAACGCTGCTTGCTACGCTGTAGTGGAAATACACCATTAGAATTGCATGATATAAGTTTGCGAGTTCTAAAGTCAGAATTGCGAGATAAACTCGCAACTCTGAGAAAAAAAATCACAATTGCAAGATATAAACTCGCAATTCTGACTTTTTTCTCAGAATTATTTTTTATTTCTTATTTCTCACAATTTCAAATGTATATCTCACAATTCTGACTTTATAACTCACAATTGCTAGTTTATATCACATAATTCTGAGAAAATCTGAATTTTGAGTTATAAAGTCAGAATTGTGAGATATAAAGTCAAAATTACGGGATGTACACTCGCAATGTGAGGCATAACACCAGAATTGCAAAATCGCAATTGTGACTCTTTTTCTTAGAACTGCGTGATATAAACTTGCAAGTTCTAAAGTCAGAATTGTGAGATAAACTCACAACTCTGAGAAAAAAAATAAAAAATTCAGTCTTTCAATTCTGACTTTTTTCTCAGAATCATTAATCTTATTTTTTATTTCTTGCAGTTTTTAGTTTATATCTCAGAATTTTGACTTTATAACTTACAGTTGGGAGTTTATATCATGCAATTCTGAGAAAAAAAATCTGAATTTCAAGTTCTGAAGTCAGAATTGCAGGATGTAAACTCGCAATGCGAGGAATAAAGCCAGAATTGCAAGATATACACTCACAATTCTGACTTTTTTCTCAGAATTGCATGATATAAACTTGCGCGTTATAAAGTCAGAATTGCGAGATAAATTCGCAACTCTGAGAAAAAAAAAATCACTATTGCCAGATATAAACTCACAATTCTGACTTTATAATTCGCAACTGCGAGTTTGTCACGCAATTCTGAAAGAAAAAAAACTGAATTTTGAGTTATAAAGTCAGAATTGTGAGATATAAAGTCAAAATTACAGAATGTAAACTCGCAATGTGAGGCATAACGCCAGAATTGTGAGATATAAACTCACAACTCTGAGGGAAAAAAATTCACAATTGTGAGATATAAACTCGCAATTCTGAAAATAGTCTTGCAATTCTGCCTTTTTTCTCAGAATTATTAATCTTATTTTTTATTTCTTGCAGTTTTTAGTTTATATCTCAGAATTTTGACTTTATAACTTACAATTGCAAGTTTATATCATGCAGTTCTGAGAAAAAATTCAGAATTTCAAGTCATAAAGTCAGAATTGCAGAACGTAAACTCGCAATGCGAGGAATAAAGCCAGAATTGCAAGATATACACTCACAATTTTTTTTCTCAGAATTGTGTGATATAAACTTGCGCGTTATAAAGTCAGAATTGCAAGATAAACTCGGAACTCTGAGAAAAAAAATTCACAATTGCGACATATAAACTCGCAATTCTGAAAAAAGTTTCACAATTCTGACTTTTTTGACTTTATAACTTACAATTGCAAGTTTACATCATGCAATTCTGAGAAAAAAAAATCTGAATTTTAAGTTATAAAGTCAGAATTGCAGGACGTGAACTTGGAATGCAAGGAATAAAGCCAAAATTGCAAGATACACTCACAATTCTGACTTTTTTTCTCAGCATTGCGTGATATAAACTTGCACGTTATAAAGTCAGAATTGCGAGATAAACTTTATAGTTCCTTAAAACTTTATAGTTCGCAATTGCAAGTTTATATCACGCAATTCTGAGTGAAAAAATCTGTATTTTGAGTTATTAAGTTAGAATTGTGACACTTAAACTCGCAGCTTTGAGAAAAAAGTCACAATTGTGAGATATAAACTCACAATTCGGACTTTTTTCTCTAAATTTTATTGATTTCTTTTTTCTCACAATTTCAAGTTTCTATCTCACAATTCTGACTTTATAACTCACAACTGTGAGTTATAAAGTCAAAATTACAGGATGTAAACTCACAATGCAAGGTATAAAGCCAAAATTGCATGTTATAAAGTCAGAATTGCAAGACAAACTTGCAACTCTGTGAAAAAAGTCACAATTGCAAGATCTGCAATTCTGACTTTATAATTTACAATTGAAATGAATTTTGAGTCAAACCATTCAAAAAAAAAAAATAATAATTTTGAGTCAAGTCAGAATTGTGAGATTTAAATTTAAAACTTGACAGATTTAAATATCTGTCTTTTTTCCACCTCAGAACAGGACTTCATTTCTTGCAATTGTGAGTTTATATTTAGCAATTCTGACTTTAGAACTTGCAATTGCAAGTTTATATCACACAAATCTGAGAAAAAAGTCAGAATTGCCAGGTTATATCTCGCAATTCTGACTTTATTACTCGCAATTGCAAGTTTATGTCTCACAATTCTAAGAAAAAAGTCAGAATTGATAAAAAGTCAGAATTATCTTTTTTTAATTTTATTCAGTGGCTGAAATGTGCAGGCAAATTAACACTGAAACCACATTCACAAAAACTCTCATCTACTCCTATACAAATATTCTTTATTTCAACATAAAGAGGGTTCTGTTGTCACCTTAAATTTCAAGGACCTCAAATGTATAACAAGCCTTTCTTTAACTTAGTTGAAAATATGTTCTGCATGTTGGATGCCTGAATCAGTATCTTGATGAAAGTACAAACACGCCAGGATTGTAAGTAAATAATCAAAACATGCCTGTTCGAATCACGCTCTACTGAGGCTCTCAGTTCCACGATCTTTTCAACTGTGTCAAAATTATGTGTGTGTTTAGAGTGTTCTGGTCCCAGTCTGAATGTTTTCCACAACGTGTTTGAGTAATGCAACCAAACTACTGGCTATTTTGTAGCTGACGTAATTTTCAGGATGCTGGTCTGGGATTTCATTCATAAGTAAAATAAAGTTTAATAGCTGAAAATAAGTGAAGAATTAAGTTTGTTTTTTTTTGTTTTTTTAATGTGCCCTTACAGGTTTGGAACAACATGAGGGTGAGTAACGACAGAAAATTTTATTAAAGGCAAATTTGTTGATTTCTGTGGGCTAAATGTAAATGCTGCATCATGTCCAAAATATATTTATTGATATTAAAATTTTAATAGAAAAATGTATAAAAAATATATAAAAATTAAAAAGAAATGCATAGAAGTGAAGATATGCCTCAATGGCATGTTTTTTTGGCCTGTTTCAGCATCTCTGGTTTAGAGTATCAGTATTTTTGCCATAATATTTTGTGATAACACATTTCCTGTCTCTTGGTGTTTGGCAGATAACTCATCATAATTGCTGTGGTGAGCACTTTCAGTCCCACCCTGCCGTCTTTCCTTGGCTTTGTAGCCCATGTTATGCTGAATCTGCGTACCACCAAAAGTTTTTAAACAGTGCCATTGCATGTTTTGCATTTTAGAGCCAAAGCTCCTCGGTTTTGGCTGCTATTTTCACATTGACAGCAATAGTCTGGGTTTGATAGCTGTCCAAATGTTTGGGGATTTAGAGATTCGCTGTGTTGTTGTTTCAACTTGCCATATAGAATGCAGAATCGAACTAATGCAACAGAGATGCATCATCATAATGTTCTTTAGCTGCAAAAAGCACTATTCGAAGCATTGCAGAAAGCCTACATTTGTATTACATAGTCAGTGCCTGGCCATTTACGCTTGATATATAACAGCACTCTTTGACACAATGCCTCAGCACTTCAACAGAATTTAACAGTGCTTGACTTTGCTTCATTGCGCAATGGTTACTCGTTATTTAGCAGATGCCTTTAGCCACAGTGACTTGCAGCACATTTATTTCAGAGACAGTTCCCTTGTAGTAGCCTGGGATGAAATATTTTGCTCAAGGGCGCACTAGTGAAAGGGAATCTCTGTAAATACATTATCAACTCTATGAGGATATAACCTGTTACCTTTGGGCAGCCAGCCCATTTAACATTAGATTACATTTATGCATTTGGCAGATGCTTTTATCCAAAGCAAATTGCATTGAAAGATACATTTCATCAAGTTCACCTTTTCCATGGGAATCAAACCCATGATCCTGGCTTTGTAAGCACGATGCTCTGATACTTGAGAACAACAGCTACTACCAAATGCCTGCCTACAAGCTCACAGGTGACAATTTTATATATTTCAAAGGAAGTTAATCATTTTCCTAAGAGAATACTATCAAATTTCCCCTTTGGAAACAATCTAATAATGAAAAAAATCACATCTTTTATAGATCTACTTAAGTATTGATGTTGTTCCTGCAAAAACCCTCCGGCCTAGAAACATATCCCAGTATTTTAAACCCGTGTTTACAGTAATACCACTTTTGAAAATCAGTTCACACCCAGGCAGAATGTTTAATTGGAGTACGTGCTTGTAGCAGTCACTCCCCTGAGAACACTAACTCCGTCCTGAAAGAGTCGGCTGCGTCTTTGAATTAGCAGAGGTCAGATGTTTACTAGGAGCGGCTATTTAATCACTGCAAGAAACAACGAGAAAAACATCAAAGTGTGATTTAAGCAGCTGTAAAGCAGCAGGGCCCCCGTTAGCTTTTATAGAATGTGATGGTCTGGGTCAGCTCCAGATATATTATAAGACACGCTGTAAATCACTAAAAAACTGTCAGTCAGTAACATTTATGTAATTTTAAGATAAATAATGTCATTAACTTCAACATTATTATGAGCAAATGAGTCAAAGAAATATTTTTAGATCTTATACTCTGATTTAAATCCAATATGTACATATCAAAATAAAGGTTCCAAAAGGAGGTTTTTGCAGCAATGACATAAAAGAACTATTTCCCCAGAAAACTTTCAGGGAAGAGTTCTTAAAGGAACTTTATATAAAGAATTTTAAAGGAGAAGTCCACTTCCAAAACAACGATTCACATGTAATGTACTCACCCCCTTGTCATCCAAGATGCTCATGTCTTTCTTTCTTCAGTCGTAATGAAATTACGTTTTTTGAGGAAAACATTTCAGCATTTTTCTCCATATAATGGACTGGTATGGTGCCATGATTTTGAACTTCCAAAAGGCTTCAAACAATCCCAGCCGAGGAAGAATGGTCTTATCTAGCGAAACGATTGGTTATTTTTATTAAAATAATACAATTTAAATACTTTTTAATCTCAAATGCTCATCTTGCTTTTCTCTCCCTGAACTCTGTGTATTCTGACTCAAGACAGTTAGGGTATGTCGAAAAACTTGAATCGTATTTTCTCCCTCAACTTCAAAAATCATTTAAAAATCATCCTACATCACTGCAGAAGTACCGACCCAGTCTTTGCAAAGTGCACATGCAAAGAAGATCAAACACCCTTAACAAAAAAGGTAAAACAGCGATATAGGAGTTGAGGGAGAACATGAGATGGGAGTTTTTCGACATACCCTAACTGTCATGAACCAGAAAAAAACAGTCCAGGCAGAGTAAGACAAGACGAGCATTTGGCATTAAAAAGTATAGAAATTGCCTTATTTTCATTAAGATAACCGATCGTTTCGCTAGATAAGACCCTTCTTTCTTGGCTGGGATCGTTTAAAACCAGATTTGAGATCGTTTGAAGCTACATTTAAATTGCATTTTGTAAGTTCAAAATTGGGGCACCATATCAGTCCATTATATGGAGAAAAATGTGAAGAAGAATGTTTCAGTTGCATTGCTGTCTATGCAGGGTCAGAAAGCTCTCGTATTTCATCAAAAAATATCTAAATTTTAGTTCTGAAGATGAACGAAGGTCTTACGGGTTTGGAACGACATGAGGGTGAGTAATTAATGACAGAATTTTCATTTTTTGGTGAACTATCCCTTTAAATATTAAGTTAATTCACACTATTGTATGTTGCAAGTACAGGTATCTGTGTAGAAGCAAAACTTCCAGATGTTCCTGTGAGAAGATCAATGCCTGCAAGCCGCACAGGAATGTGGATTCTGTGGGAAAGCAGGACAGTGTTTCCGTTAAATCTGAGCTCCTGATAAATGACCTCACACATGACTCCCATATACCGCAGAACCGAGCCAGCTTTCTGTCTCCAAGATTTCACTCCCAGATGCTCACTATAACTTAAAATAGCTCATGAAGAGGATGTAAATATTGTCTTCAATGCATGCATTGTGGAGTAAAGTATTTTGCACATGGCTGAATATGTACATAGATCTGAATATCTATCTATCTATATATTAGGGCTGTCAGTTTAACGCGTTTACCTAATTAATTAGTTATGAAAAAATATGGCAATTAAAATATTTTAACGCAGTTAACGCACTGGCCCCGCCCCCAGACCTCTACATCATCTTACAGTCCATACAGTTGAATGTAGACAACTATGATGCAGGGCAACAACTCTTTAAATGCAGTTATGCCCTAAATTTCAAGATACTGGTGCAAAAAAAAATGCCCCTTTATGTGTTTTGTGTCATATTTATATATATCACATATCACAGCTATATCACATGGACAGCAAAAGCAATATGACACCAGTGCTGATTTTGTCCCACACTATCAGGAGCTTAAATTGATTTTATACAACAGTTCAGTAAGTGAGCTAATACTGTGTTATATTTTAAAACACAATATAATGTGTTTTTGCTAAATTCTGCAGAGAACATATTACCTTTGAAGCCATAGCAGAATTGTTGCGCGTCTCCGAGCAAAAACAACGGTGTTTGGTTTCTGAATGAATCCCGTTTCGAACGAATCGTGTGAAAAGATGATTCAAACGCCCATTTATAAAGAGAGCCATTCACTTCATTTCTGAATGAATCAGCCGTTTGAACGAATCAAATGAATAACTCATACAGATATTTATCGCCACCTGCTGGCAGATTTAGTTTCTTATTTAGAGTATAATTTCATTAAAAAATAAGAAGAATAAAAATAAAAACATTAAAGGGATAGTTCACCAAAAATTCTTAAATTCTGTCATCATTTACTCACCCTCATGTCGTTTCAAACCTTTCTTTTGTGGAACATAAAAGAAAATATTTTGAACACTGTCAGTAACAAAGCTGTTTTGGTTACCAATGACTTTAATTTTATGAACAAAAAATACTGAGATGTTTCTCAAATTATCTTCTTTTATGTTCCATAGTTTACGATGTTTATGTGTAATGAATTTTATGTTGAATCAAATCAAATATTTCTTTACAGTTTTTCACTGTAATGTAACTTAACGTTAACCGGTTAACAGGTTTTTACATTTTTACAATCTTTTACTGTTAAAATTACAATCATTTTGGACAGTGTAGCTTTATGTGGCAAATAGCAAATGACTCATAAATAATGCATAAAACCTAAATTGTAGATTATGTGAAACACCAGAATGTAATTTCATGCCATATCCTTATAGCACAGGGATACAGCAAACTTCATTCTCGCTTACACAAAGCTTAATTTAATTAAAATATTTTGATCATGATGTCACACCTCTGAAAACTGTTATCCACACAATTAACCAGCATACCAGGAAACAGTGTGCAGAATTAATCAAATGTGTAAAACCTTCAAGATTCGAGCTTTGCTGAGACGCACCACAGTAGATGTTTAATAGCTGACTTAATATCCCATCAAATGTTGAAGACTGGTTTATTTGCACATGTCATTTTGTATGGAAAGGTTAAGTAAACCAGCCAGGGATTGTCATTTTAGGGCTCCCAGTGGTACTGATCGTGCTGAGAATAAAAGCATGAATGATCTCTGGGAGTCCATACCACACATCTGCCTCTGAATAATGCCCTACTCCCTACTGCTCCACATCATGAATCACTCAGGTTTTTTGGAGAGGTTTCATGCTTCGGTGTGGTACTTCATTAATATTTCCAAAAATGTATCAAATGTACTAAACTTTAAAAAAAAAGCCCTGTCAGATTATAGAATTAGCTGGGGATTAACCTTAGTATAACCTTGGATGATTTTAAACAACTAGATAGTTGTCATGTACAATTACAAAAGTCCTAAGAAAACAAGTTTTGGCCATGTATTTTTCTTTAACAGTTTCGCTGTGTTAATCTCATTGTAGCTTTACGGGGTTTTGATTGGCTGGAAAGTTCTAAACACCCTCTCATATTTTGAATCTAGGTGGCGTGATCAAATAACAAGTTTACAACCCGCACTTGAAGAGGGGTTATCTTGAGTCAGAGCACATACATCTTCCCGTTCTCTCTATGTCTAACACAAGTTTGTGTAGATTCCGACTGGTCAGTCAGGCTGTGCTTGAGGCTTGATCTTACCCTTGACATCTACAGCACAAACCACAAATACGCTCAAAGAATGGTGTGGGAACCACACAGTATTCTTTCTCCTCAAACCGCAGACAGGAAAAACGCTCTACAAGTACGGCACAATCTGTGCATCATCTAACAATAATATCTGTAAAATTAATATTTCTTTCCTTAGTGATTGTCCCATATATAAATACCTTGTGGTAATGGCCTCAAAATACAGTAAACTGCCAAACGAGAGTTTAAGGATTTGTTAATTTTGTTTTAGCTAATCCTAAGTATATTTCTATATCTTTGAATGTGATTATTATTAAAGAAGAAGATAATTTTATATAGGCTATGTAAATAGAGATGCTCTTTAATTTTATTTGTTTGTATTTTATTATACTATTTAATAAAAGAGCAGTAAAAGCTAGGCTGTACATTTCTAATAACAATCTGCATGGATTCTAATTTGCCAATGATCCAAATGGTTTGGAAGTTAAGACTAGAATTAATCACAGTGTAATTTTTTTAATAGCAGTTGTAACCAAATATGTGACCCAGGACCACCAAACCATTCATCAGGGTACATTTTTTTGAAATTGAGATTTATAATCAGATGAAAGCTGAACAAATAAGCTTTCCATTGATGCATGGTTTGTTATGATAGGACACAATGTTTGGTCGAGATACAACTATTTGAAAATCTGGAATCTGAGGGTGCAAAAAATATTGAAAAAAATCACCTTTAAAGTTGTCCAAATGAAGTTCTTAGCAATGCATATTACTAATCAAAAATTAAGTTTTTATATATTTACTTCATGAAACATGGTTTTTACTTGATGTTTGGCATAAAAGAAAAAGCGATCATTTTGACCCATGCAATGTATTTTTACCTATTGCTACAAATATACCTGTGCTACTTAAGACTGGTTTTGTGGTCACATTTACGTTTTTAAAGGTCATATGCAAACAAATACAAATACAAGATACAATATTTAATTAATTGTTTATTTAACTATTTGTATTAAGCTAACTCACGTTAGAACAGCATATTAATAGTTTACTTTCATTCCAGCTGTCTTAATCTGTCGTAATAAACAGACCGTTTAGACTACATACTACATGGTAAATTATCGAAATAGTAAAAATATCAAATAGGTTACAAATAATTGAATTAATCTAATATGATTTTTCTGACGCCGATAACAAAACTTTCCTTAATGAAATATACGTTGATGATACATTCGGTGTCTGTTTTCACTGGCCTGCGGTCAACACATCGTAAATAGCCCATGCGTGATTTACAACCACAAAGATGGATTTTCATGCCACTGTTTGTAAGTAAGAAGAGGATGATAATCTGATTTTTAGTCACTGTATGCATTTAGTAACATCTGTAGTCTTTTCATGACTTCTGCTTTGATTGTTTTCGAGACCACCAAACGAATTGTTTATATGTATTTTTTATGAGTAAATAACCCCAGAATTTTCGGCAACGTCTGTGTGACTGTAAAAATGTTCGATGTAACAAATAACAGACGAGAATGAATATGGATTTGGATAATTGCAGCCTTGAGAAAGTGCTTGAACGTTTTGTAGCCTAATGGTCCGATAAATCACTCTG
This sequence comes from Cirrhinus mrigala, assembly GCA_036247105.1. Lineage (NCBI taxonomy): Eukaryota > Metazoa > Chordata > Actinopteri > Cypriniformes > Cyprinidae > Cirrhinus > Cirrhinus mrigala. The sequence continues at coordinate 18,351,658 of CM070024.1, forward strand.
AGGCAAAGTCTACTTTATAATATACTTGTCTGAATAAATGAATCAGGCCTAACTATGTTTAACATTCATTTAGTGAATTTACGCTTCCTCGTTTGCAGCTCTTTAAATGCATTAAACAAAGAAAAAGTCATATTTCTGAAATCCTAAGACACAACAGAATTGTGAACGAAATAAAAAACGTATTCGATTTAATAAACACAAAAATGTCATGTAGAAAAATTTTAGATTTTGCGGACACTTTAGAAAGTATAGCCTGAAAAGATTTAAAAAAAAATGTCTGACTAAATAATAAATTTCAAATTAAATCTCCTTCTCAATAATTAAAAACTGGCCGAAAATTGCAAACTAACAAGCAAACAAAAGTTTGTGACTTCAGGACCAGTTTTTATTTTACTTAAACATTTAAGGCACGTAAAACGTAATTTTAGCGGGGTGAACAATGCATATGAATAAATGTGCGAACAAATTACAGTTTATGAACTGCTCAGATTGTTAAGGGCCTTCTTTTACCCTTAACCGGGAGATGTTCCGATACGGAACAATTATAAGATTCAACTGACAACCTGAGCATCAGGTGAAAATTTAACCAAACTATATGTAATTTCTGAAGAGATACTGATAAATGAACACATAAACTGCATCTGCTGTAGATGCCACTCACCATAGCATGAGATGAGCGCGCCGTCCTCCAGTTTGCTGTCTTCAGGAGGAGTTTTGCATGTGGGTCTCTGCATGAAAAGATGGTACTTGCTGTAGGCGCTCTCGGGCGTGCTATCATCCAGTGACGGACATTCTTGGTGGAAAGGACTCCGCGGCTTGTCCCCGTAAGTTTGACCTTTGGCAGGCAGGAAAGTGGGACTGTATTTGGAGTCGCTCGGCTGGAATGTCCTGTAAGGACTGGCCTGTTGGACTCTTCCTTGCCCTGATGATGGCGAATAATATGAATCCATGGAGGTCATATCGCAGTATGAGACGCACGTATCTGCGTTCATACCGACAAAAAACAGAGGCAAATATCCTAACTTTTTTTCTGTAAATCTAAACGTCACCCTCGCTCGAGTCTCCTCTCATTCACAGACGGCCATGCACTTTCTCACACACCCACACCAGGGCGACAGCTGGAGTTGGTTAAAATGATTCAGATGTTTTCCAGAGACTAGGCAAAAGCAAATGCTAGAAAGCGTCTTTAAGGTTAGGAGGAGAGAGAGAGAAATGCCTGGACGGAGGATGTTGTCCTGGTGTCTGCTAGAGTCAGCGGTCCCGTCGTGATGAGAGGTCAGACCGTCGAGCACGGGAGCTTTTCCCTCTAACTAACACGTGAGAAACACAACGCATGACAGTAATGCAATTAAGGACAGGAATTACAGAGTATACGGATACATGGATCAAGTAAATGCCATACACAAACATTTTACACAAAAATATTTGGAAAAAAAACTTTCATCATTATTTAGTCAAAATAGTTCAATATTGTAATATAGAACATATGGGAAAAAAAACAGATCATTAGGCCTATAATGATAAAAGTAAGAACGTTTGTAATATTACAAAAGTCTACTATTTCAATTACATGAGATATGAGATTTACTACTGCCTGTTATTCAAATAGGGAAGAGTTGTGCAGGTTGAGTTGTAACACCAACAGTTTAATCATCTGCAAATGAGTTGAAATTATACATGATCACCACCTTCCATAGACTCTGTAAAAATATAGGATGTTTTAATCAAATGTCACGTTTTTTCTGTATTTTTATCAGTATGTTTTAGTATCACAAGCTGCTGAAAATTGCTGAAAATAACAGCTGACAGCTTTAACTAACTAATGGCATCCATCTGCATCTCACCAGCGCAATGTGCTCAGCAGCTCTATGAACAGAGCAATGTTTTTGTTTGTTTGTTTGCTTGTTTGTTTTTGGCAAAACATACCAGCAATTGTACATGTTTACATTTTCACACAAGGACAGTAGACATTCAACTGGCAATAAAATACAAACACAAGTGTATTTGTATAGTCACAGATCATTTAAGGTAATAAGTGATATATGTGACAAGTTTTTTCCTATAATTAAGCTGCATATTTTAGAAAAAGTAAGCTCTATAATACGTGATCTCGCCGAGATTTCTTTATGTAAAGTGAAACACCAAAATAAAACTCTTTTAAAACGTATGATTATCAGGGTATTCCTTATGATTTATAAATTGGCATATTCCCTGGCAATTTAACCTGTGATCTTTGCATTGTTTGTGCCTTTAATAACAGACATAACCTGTACATATGTGACCCTGGACCACAAAACCAGTCGTAAGTAGCACAGGTATATTTGTAGCAATAGGCAACAATACATTGTGTGGGTCAAAATTATTGATTTTTCTTTTATGCCAAAAATCATTAGTATATTAAGAACATATATTAAATAGGTTCCATATTTTGTACATTTCCCACCATAAATGTATCCAAACTTACTTGTTGATTAGTAATATGCATTGCTAAGAACTTTATTTGGACAACTTCAAAGCTGATTTTTTTTTTTTTTTTTTTTTTGCATCCTCCTATTCCAGGTTTTCAAATAGCTGTATCTCGGCCAAATATTGTCCTATCCTAACCAAAAAGGGAAAGCTTATTTGTCAGCTTGATGTATGAAAGAGCTGATGTATAAATCTCAATTTCAGAAATTTGACCCTTATGGCTGGTTTTGCGGTCCTGGGTCACATATTTGTTAATAATTGTAAAAAATGTGTTTTAGGGTTTCAAGACACTTTAAACATTACAAAGCGGCAGCACTGAGTGCATTTAAGAAGGCTTAAAATATATTGTATTCGCGTACATTCTGGAATGTCTTTTCTAATCTATTTATGATAAGTATTTTTTTGGCAAACTTATTTGACAGTTTCTGAAAGGCAAACAAGTCCCAAGACCGTTTATTATAATTCACTCTAAAAAAAAAATGCTGGTTTAAAAACAACCATATGGACAAACCCAGCAATTGGGTTGTTCTGACCAGAGGCGTCATGCCAATTGAAAGTGAGGGGGCACATGGATTTTAAATGCACCTTCCAAAAGACAAAAAATAGCTGAATAATATTTTCTATAGCTGCGTCTCATTTGGAAGGCTGCATCCTCCGGAGGTCCCATTTGAAGGCTGCACACGTCATCGGGGAGGTCTCAATTAAGAAAAGTAGCAGTTATATTGCAAAGTAAACAAGAAATTATAGTATTTTTACACCTCACAAGGAATGACGGTCAGTTTTATTGTGGTTACTTTTCTTAAATAAGACATTCTTAATGACGTGTGCAGCCTTCAAATGCGACCTCCGGAGGATGCAGCCTTCCAAATGAGACGCAGCTCATATTTGATACAATCACACCGGCTGATTAGATCGTTTGCGTCATATCATCAGCTGATAAATTAAAATCTGCGTTCGCTGGCTGGCGCTGAGCCAGAGAAAGACGCGTTTTTACAGCACTGTGCATTATAACCAATTAGCCTTTTTCACACTTCTGTGTTTCTGGCTTCCGGATTGGCGCTTGCAGGGTAAACGTTTTTCCGGTGACAGCAGCGGCGGTACTGAACAAGAGTAAGTTCGGGAATCAAAGTCTATTTTTACAAAATAGATACTATGATACTATGATATATACCGGTGTTTTACTCTAAAAATAGCAAACATTTATTCAAAAACTTTGTGTCAGCGTCTGGTCATCACAAATACTATGTTTATTTAATTATGAATGTTAGCACTTATAATACAGTACAGTTTTAAGTTTTGCCGTACTGTCTATTTGGTGCTGGCTGTGCATTATGACTCTTAACATCATTTTTTTTTCGCGATTAATATTGTTATTATTATTATTATTATTATGAAAGTAATATTGTATTTTCTACTTGCTCTCCTTTGCATTATTAACTTTAGGGTGTAAATGTACGTTGCATAATGTGCCCAGGGATATACATAATAAAATAATATAATGCTAAATAAGACATGACTCCGATTAATGGCTTTATTCCTTTTGGATCTGGATTACGTTGTTGTATTGAGTTTATGCATCATCTGGACTCAGAATTGTTTCATTTATTCTTGGGGAAATGTGCATTTGGATATAAACGCTGTCATAATTTACCATGATGTAGTGATTCGAGGGAAATGACTGAGTAAATTGAGAAAATACGCTTAAATATACCGGCGATGGAGAACAGAAACTATAGCTGGCTATGTTGCACATATATAATATTGACGAGTACCGGTCTGAGTGCCCATATAAATTACAAACAAGTAAAATGTTGTTTCTTTGTTGATTATATAACAACTTGGAAAGCAGACAAAAAAGAAAAGGTAAAAGGCATTATTTGAGACAAGAGCATATTAATATAATAGGCACAGACCTGTAGCGGAACTGACTTTACCCTGCGCTGACGTCACTTCCGATTTTTGTGAAAAAGGCTAATCACACACAATGCTGTTGAGCTTATAAATGCATTGACCAATCAGAGGCGTTCAGATGAGTTAACGCTAAAATGCCAGTGTTTCTTACTCGCCCGCTGACTGAATACCACTTTCTGGCGAATTCAGAAAACAACAAAGTGCAGATGTGTGTACGAATCTGTAAGTAAGATTCACAGTGGAAACAGTTTCAGTGATTTTAATGGGAGTGCTTGAACTCTAGATTGTCAGTGAAAATGTTATTTGATAATGTAAATGTTCTTTGCTCTTTTTGTACAATGACAGTGTTATGATTAGTCTAACTTATCATTTTTTTAATTCGCATTAACTTTAATTGTTAAATTCACATTAAATATAAAGTCAGTCATAGTAAAAACCCTAACCGTAGTGACTGTATTGAACCGTGAAAAAAACAGTTCACGCAGACTTAAGACAGCGTTTGAGGTTAAAAGTACATAAATTGTCAGTTTGTTTTTTAAAATGAACGATCGTTTTGCTAGATAAAGCTTCTTCCTTGGCTGGGGTCGTTTAGAGTCATTTAAAACTGCATTTAAACTGCGTTTTGGAAGTTCAAACTTGGGGGCACCATTGAAGTCCATTGAGTAAATTATCTGTAAATTTCTGTTCTACAAGTTTAACCCAAGCTTCTGGGTAGTTTTAATTAACTCAACTATTACTTAAAAATGACTATACGTCTTACTTAAAATGAACCCAATCTTGAAACTATAATTTATTAACATGTTAATAAATAAATGAACATTTATTAATAAATTGAATGAATAATAATTAAATAATAAATACTTTAAAAATGCTTAATAAATGTTAACCTTTTGATTATTCCTAATGCCTCTTATTATGTGTCTGATTTTTAATTTACAACCTATTTTGGGTTTATTTTAAGCCAGCCATATAGTAATTTTTGAACAACAGTTGAGTTACTCAGAAGGTTGGATTAAACATTTAACCCAACCGCTGGGTCAAAACAACCTAGTCGCTTGTCCATATTTTATCCAGCGCTGGGTTGTATTAGCCCAGCATTTTTTAGAGTGTAGAGTAAGATCTTTTTGATTTGCTGGGTTTTTCCATAAAATTACACACAAAAAAGATGTGTACATTGTTATTTCATTAAATCTTCCACAATTAGAAATGATTTGCAAGGGGAGAAGCCAAAGTTAGTGGTCACAGTCTGAGTATCCATCAACAAATGTTTGTTCTGTCTATCTAATTACATCTTTGACCTTCCTGTCAAGTTCAAGAATCAACAGGGGGAATAAGAAAAGACCAGATCAGATTTGGACCTGTATCTTGAAGCCTGGCTAGCTTATATAGCCTTAAGCAATAACAGGAATGTTGGAAATTTGTGAAAGCAACAGAATGATTGACAAAAACAACCATTCAATGGCACCACCGCCACATTTCTCAGTATCGTCATGATTTTGGAGGTGTGACTCCTTTCAGTTACTCACTGCCTCAACACAATAAGTAGGTGCTATTCAAATGGAAAAATGTAGGTTTACAATGACTTTACAAACTGTTCTCAAGGAATATTTCCATATATGCACAAAACAAATCAGCAAAGTGATCCTCATGAACTATAATGATGCTGGAAACAAATGGCCACATTGCAAAATACACAAAGCTAATCTCGTCTAGGAGCATGGAGGTGTCTAAGAGGGAGTCTCATAGAAATCTGTAATTGAATTCACATGAGATGGGTAGGAACTCTGTCATCTGATGTGCTGATTGAATTAGGACTAGTAGTTCTACTGATCTCTAATTAAATAAGAGCACCAAAAAAGACAAAAATGTGCACTATTCTACCATTTACTAAATGCTGCCGCTCCCTCGAAACAAGTCACGGTAAACCCTTTTTGTGTAGTCATGTGTAGGAAATTCTAGTGTTTCTTTGGTTAATTTTAAATATAAAGGTGACTAATGTATAATAATAACAAAGAACAGTTATTTATAATTTAACTCCAAAATAAAAGAAAAAATATATAATCTTTCCTTAATTTCATTACAACTGAAAATTCTTTCATAATGAATTGTTTATGTGTCACTGCCTTGTTTGATGTAAATATATATAAGTTACTATGGTCCCAAATCCCCAAAAGGATGCAGGTTTCAAAATGTTATTAATATTAATAAAAGACATATTTAAATCATCCATTTTAGTTCACCCCAACATTTTTGTTAAATGCATGGTTAACTAATAAAAATAGCTGAACACTCACTCTCAGCCCATTAGCAGTTTTATGGATTATGGACTGGTATTTTGTTCTAAAGTGACGTTTCTTACAAAAACATGCAGCTTTTTCACTACATAAGATGGACTGGAGTTGTGTGGATTAATTGTGAAATATTGTTATGTTTTTATCAGCTGTTTGGACTCTCATTCTGACGGCACCCATTCACTGCAGAGGATCCATTGGTGAACATGGGATGTAATGTTAAATTCCTCCAAATCTCTTCCAATGAAGAAACAAACTCATCTACATCTTTGATGGCCTGTTGTGAGTAAAGTATTAGCAAATTTTCAATTTGAACTCTTCCTTTTACCACACTCATTCTAATTTGTCCTTTTGCCACTTACAGAACTCTTAGGTCATTTCACCACAAACCAAGCACTGAGCACAAACTAACCACAATAGCTGATCAAAAAAGTATATGATGAACTGTAATTAGATTGCATACACTATGCGGTTTGCTTTGGCTTTAGAGATCCCAGATTGATGTTGATCTGAATTACGAAGACACAGACAAGAAATATGGAATCAAACATAGTGCTGACTGGGTCTGTCAGCAAGAGTCGGTTAGTTAACTTTATCTTCAGGCTGAAGTGGACGTGATGACATCATGATGTGTGTTTCAAGAGAGCCTCTGATTGCTCTCCTTAGATTGGCCTCAGTCTTTTCTTAAGAGATTCCTCAGTGGTATTTCTATTCGAGTTATGTGAGTATCTGGTTTCAGCTGGGTTAAAAGTGGAATATGATAATTCTGAAAACAAACTAAGAATGACTGTGGGATTCAAGATGAGTTTGACAGAGGTTTGGCTATTGGTTATTCCTCCCCAGCAACAAATAATGTATATATATATCTGCTTGAGGCCTGAAATTTCTGTTTCTTTGTAACGTGTAAACATTTGAAAAGGGACAGTTCACCCAAAAATGAAAATTCTTTTATTAATTACTCACCCTCATGTTGTTCTAAACCTGTAAGATCTTTGTTCATCCTCAGAACACAAATTGAGATATTTATCATTAAATCCCCCAGTAAAAATCGCATTCTGGGGGTAAAAATATGTGTTTTTGGTGGGAATTTCAGGGGATAAATATCGCATTATTGGGGTTGCGTAAACCCGCGGACATGAAAAACAAGATCCAGCTGTTATAAGTGTTTATGGACTTGTCTTTTCCACTTAATTTGACACTTTAGAAAGTTAATGAAGTAGGACGTTGCAGTTTAGGGTCAGTGATATCTTTATCTTATCTTAATTACAAAAGATTCGAAATAATTTAGTTTTATTTTTATATTTCGAGTTTTGTTTGTTTTAATAGCAATATCTGACAACACTAAAACACTAACGTCAAAGGTCTTACGGGTTTAGAACGACATGAGGTTGAGTAATTAATGACAGAATTTTCATTTTGGGGTGAAAATTTGCAGTATTTCTGGTTTGTTTTCTTGGATGTGTTTTAACTCTGAGCATATTTTTTGATAGATACATTTTATGCACCGTTTCTCACAGCGCTTCTACAGGTGGTTCAGCAGTTCATGCCCAAGTAGGAACAGAGGACCTTCTCAAGCAGTAATTATCTGGAATGTCCTGACAGAGACAAGACTGAGGCTCTTTCATACTCTAATGAAAGTCATACTCCCTGTCTTAACATGGAAAGGACACTTGTTAAGAAGTGCCATGTCTCTATTCGAAGATGTCAAGGGTAAGACATTTGTGTTGACACATAGGGTTCAATCCATCTCTCAATATTAATTAGCACTGGTATGAAAATGTTTCACCTTAATAATTATAGATAATGTCCAGAAATGTACATATACAATTAGAGATTTAATGTTATACACATTCGGTTATATTATATAACTGAACTTTACTTTCATCTTTTTATATATACGGCTCGTAAAGTCACATGACTCAGGCTTTTAGGTACTGGTTAAAACTAAGTGTTGAAGACAAAAGACCCTCTCATCCCCTTTCCACTTTACGCCTTAGGCTCACGCGCCCTGCCCACCGATAGCTTATTGAATTACAGCTAATATTTCAATTGATATCACATGGAGCAAAAACGTTTTTTAGTCACCGTCTAGTTCTAAAATGCCTTCAGTTCAGTTGAAATGATGTTGAATAAACCATAGTCTTGTTTCCCAACTGTTCTCCTATCTGTATAGAACAGGCTTATTGTATATTAGTGAATGTAAATAATGTAATTATCATATATAACTGTAAGCTACAGACTTTTACTGTAGAGTCTAAAGAAGGATCTGTCGTTTTTTACAAATGAGGAAAGCTTTAACAATGGCACAGCTAAACAGAGCAGAGAAGGATTATGGGATATAGCAGCAAAGCTTGTTGTTACCATGAACCCATAAGGCCAAGGACATATTGCAGTTCATTGGCTACGGTATTCGGTACAGTATCCCTTGCTTTGTATATATAAAAACTAACAATGGGTTAGTATTGTTTGGAGGAATGTGAATGTTTATTTTTCAAATCAGGCTTCAAACCCCTATCGATGTGTCTATATCTGTGTATTGTCTCAAGAACTTGTATTATTAATACTGACAGCTCTAAAGTCATCTCTTTTAAAGAAATGAGAGAAATAGAATCTATTATGTTTAGAGAACATACATTATATGCATTTCTTCTGTCAGTAAATAGATTTTAAATGGTGAAATAATGTAATTCATTTATGTAATATTGTATAATATTATTACAGTTTAAAATAATTGCTTTTAATGGTAATAATAAAAAAAATAATTTATTCCAGCAGCCATTACTCAAGTCTTTAGGGTCATGTGATCCTTCAAAAGGTGAATGCTTCAGATGCTGGTTTACTTTACTATTATTATCAATGTTCTTAATATTTTTTGCACTACAATTTTTTTTTTCAGGATTCTTGGATGAATAGAAAGTTTAGAAGAACAGGATTTATTTTAAACCGAAAACTTCTTAACATTATAAATGTCTTTACTGTTCCTTTGTGTGCATGTGTGTGTTCTTCCCGTATCCTCGGAGTGCTACATATCACAAGCTATTTATTTTCATTTTGTGACGTTGAGGATTGTTTCAGAGTTGTAGTTTAAACAAAATGTTCTATTTTATTATCATTCTAATGTTTAAAGTTTTTCAAAAACTCATCTCGTCCTGTTCCCTCCAAGCTGATTTCTCAGAAGGTCAACCATCACAAAGCAACATCCTAGTGATGTTTTGAGTTGATTGAAAGCAGGCCTGTTATGGGAAGGGCAATTACTGCAAGAAACTGGATCAAACTCACATACTGAATCCAAAGTGCTGCCATTTCCCATCACCTACCTGAACAAAAAATGATCCCAGGCATCCCAGCATGTGTGTGTGTTTTGATGCCAATGTGGAATTTGTTGACTTTCCAGAAACCTTCTTAACCCTTCCTGTCACCCCATGTCTGATTAAATGTAGCTGACCTTATGTGTAGTTCAGAAAAAACATGTCTTACACTGACCTATAATATATATTTAAACAATACACTCCTAAAAATAAAGGTGCTTCACAACGCCGTAAAAGAACCTTTTTTGTCTAAATGGTTCCATTTTTGTTTCACAAAAGGTTCTTTGTGGTGAAAGAAGGTTCTTCAGATTATAAAAAGGTAAGAAAAAGATGGTTCTTTAAAAAACCTTTTACTGAATGGTTCTTTTTGGAACCAAAAATGGTTCTTCTAAGGCATCGCTGTGAAGAACCCTTTAAAGCACTTTTATTTTTAAGAGTGTAGCACAAGCAAGAACGTTGTTGGCTCAATCATCAGTGGTAATACATTCAAAACCATCAGCATGGTTGCCAGCATAATATTGTTGAATACAACTTTTTATAAATGAGAACTAACTTACAGTGAAACTAAATGGAATCAAAGCAGAAACAAATGTCACATCTCTAGGCAACAGTAGTGGTGTTCCTTTTCTGAATGAATCCGTTTTTCGAATTAATCTGTTGAATGAAAGATTCAGTGACTGACTCCCTTATCGTACTGGATTAACAATTCATCAACTAATTCTTTGACCAGAAATAACTGTAAATTAGATGTTTATTGGTTTCTAATACCCTGCTGAAAAATCCAGCATTGCTGGTCACCAGCATAAGGTATGTTCTGCACACTAGGACCAGCATGGGATGCTGGTTGTTGGTTTGCTAGTTGCTGGTATGCTGGTCCCTAGCATGAGATGCTGGTTGGTGGTTTTTCTGGTCCCTAGCATGGGATGTTGATTGCTGGTTTGCTGGCCCCCAGTGTTGTAAGCAGATGTGCTGGTGGACCAGCATAAGATATGTTTAGCTTGAGATGCTGTTGTGCTGGTGGACAAGCATTTTGTTGACTTTTGAGTGCTGGTATATGATCCCAGCAATACCACAACAAAACTTATGTGTTACATATCACATTTCTTTTGAAATTGGTTGTGTTTGTAGTTAAAGACGATTTTCCAAATTCATTTTAAGAAAATATTTAATAAAGAAGAACACATGTTCCTGATATACAGTAAAATCCCCAGTGTTGCACATGGTCACATGGTCCTGATCTATAGGGATTAAAAATAACACTTAAGTAGTTGACTGAGCATTAGTGATGACACCTACGATTAACAAGCAGAGTCACTAAGAATAAGAGGAACAGCAAGAACAGGAAAAAGTGAAGAGGTGAGCAGAAACACATCAACTACGTACAGCTAGGGCCCTATGATTTCTGCGATGCGGAAAATGCGGATGGAATTGCAGAATCACTGAATGTCACAGAATTTGACAAAGTTTGAATGAATTAATCAAAAGTAGGTCATTACACTTAAATCAAACTGCAATATTAACTAGTATCTGTAAATATTACGCCGCAAAAATACCATTTAAATGTGAATCCTGCATGTTCTGCGTGTCTCTGTTTTAATGAATGGAGCTTTTGTTTACTACACACACTGAAGCTCGCTTGACGCTCACAGTGTTTTCAGCATTTGACCGTTCCATTCTAGAAAAACTAGCGTTATATCATATACACACAGAAATGTAAAGGTAGACACGGCAACCTGTTAAAATAAAAGTCAGGTTTAACTTGAAGAGATTGTGCCAGAAATATATTAAAACTATTACTACTACTACTACTAAAATGAAACAAACTTTGTTTTTTAGGGTATAATCACACAACATTTCTTCCATGTTTTAATTTTAATAGTACATTCCCCTTTTTTGCCAAAAAAAATAAGGTTTGCTTAAATTTCAATAATTAAAAGATAAGTGAAATTAATGTTTTATTCCTTCATTTGATAACCAGAACATTTTAAATACACAACACAGAATTTCTGAGGGTAAAAAAAAAACTTTCATAAGGCTATTTTAGGAATAAATTTGAATAAATTAAGTATGCATTCAAATAATTAGACATGCTAAAACACAGAATTTGATAAGAATAAAACATATTGTGAGAAAAAAATAATACACTTCATAGGGCCCTAAACTTGTCATTTTTTTAAACTTTCAAATTGATGTGAAATTGTATAAGATTCATGACTTTAATTAATTAGACATGCTCTTTGTTTAATGAAATTTATTTTAACCATTAAAAAGGAGTTGATAAAAATGAAAGTGGAAAAAACAGAATCCAGAAAAATTAAAACGGAAAAAAACGGAATTTGTAAAAAAAAAAATAAACAGAATTTGGGGATTCATAGGGCCCTAAGCTACACAGCCTTAGATGAAATCAATCACAAGAGGATGATTAAATAACTGCAAAAACAGAATTACCATATTCACTTATTGCAAAGCAGTTTGGCTTTATTTCTTTTTAATATGGTACATGTACAAAGGTCTGTTGACTGTTTGACTTTGGTTGAATTAAATCTGTTTCAGCAGTTGCACTGAGAAATTGCACACTGTCACTACATTTAATAATATTTCATGGTCCTCACTGCACTAACATGCCTTTTACTATGTGTACTTTTTGAAGTCAGTGACTGACAGCTGGATTTGGACATATGTGACTTCCCAGGTAAGTATGAACCTCTTTAAAAACAACAACCTACAGTTTTGAACTTTCATTATCAAGTTATTAACTTTCCCATAAAAAGAACTCTTCTCATAACCCCTGTTATTGAACAAACCTCTTATGATTAAGCTTCTAGTAGACATTTTTTGGTTTCCATATCTCTAAATGAATTTGTTATGCAATATGCTCAAGCTCTTTTTAACTGATTTGTTTACGGATCTTATGAAGCAGAAGACAACGCCTTTGATGCTTTGAAATGTTTTACCAGTTTACCAGTGACATTAATTAATAATGTAGTCATAACTAGAGTAATGTTCAGTTCTACTTTCAGCAGAGGGAGCAAAAGAAATGTAAATCATGTTTTAACCTTATATTGTTTTTGTTGCATCATTAATGTATTAAATAGAGAAATATGCAAGCAAAACTATGTTTGTCCCCAAACTTGCATACAAACAGCTGGCCTACTGACACTCAACCCTGCAAGACCACGCTTATGACCCAACATCACCAGCTCCGTTTTGCTTGAGAACAGCATGAATATGCTGGTCCACCAGCATAAACCAGCACTAAAGCAGTATAAACCAGCCTGGACCAGCACTATACCAGCATAAACCAGCCTAGACCAGCAATATACCAGCATAAATCATCTTGTAATCCATGCTGGTTTACAGTATGCTGGTTTTTTCAGCAGGGTACAAAGTTTGTGAACTTTGAAATGATGTAGATATTGGTTTTCAGAAGATGTTCATTACATATACAGTGCTGCTTAAAAGTTTGTGAACGCTTTAGATTTTTTAAATATTTCTGCATAAATATGACCCAAAGTATCATCAGATTTTCACAGAAGTCCTGAAAGTAGTCAAAGAGAACACAATCAAACAATTGAGGTGATGCAATCTAGGAAAACCCATCGGATGTAACGCTGGGACATTTTCAGGAAATTCAGGGATCTATCAAAGTCTGATCATGTTTGTGGAAGGGAATCATGGCAGGAACAAAGGAGATGTCTGAGGACCTCAGAAAAAGAGCTGTTGCTCATCAGACTGGAGAAGGTTACAAAACCATCTCTAAAGAGTTTGGACTCCACAAATCCACAGTCAGACAGATTGTATACAAATGGAGAAAATTTAGGACCACTGTTGCCCTCCCCAAGAATGGACAACCAACAAAGATCACTCCAAAAGCAAAATGTGTAATAGTCCGCAAGACTGCAAAGGACCCCAGGGTAACTTCTAAGCAATTAAAGGCCGTTCTCACGTTAATGTTAATGTTCATGAATCCACCATCAGGAGAACACTGAACAACCATGGTGTGCAAGGCAGAGTTGCAAGAAGAAAGCCACTTTTCTCCTAAATGAGCATTCCTGCCCTGCAGTTAGCTAAAGATCATGTGGACAAAGCAGAGGGCTATTGGAGAAAGGTTTTGTGGACTTTTGAGGCCAAAATAGAACTTTGGTTTAAATGAAAAAACATTGCATTTCTGCATAAGAACCTTATCCCATATGTGAAACATGGTGGTGGTAATATTATGGTTTGGGCCTGTTTTGCTGCATCTAGGCCAAGACAGCTTGCCATCATTGACGGAATAATGAATTCTGAATTATACCAGCAAATTCTACAGGAAGATATCAGGACGTCTGTCCGAGAAATGAATTTCAAAAGAAAGTACGACCACAAACGTACAAGTTGTTTTACCAAACAATGGTTAAAGAAGAACATAGTTAATGTTTTGGAATGGCCAAGTCAAAATCCGGACCTTAATCCAATTGAATTGTTGTGGAAGGACCTGAAGCAAGCAGTTCATAGGAGGAAATCCACCAACATCACAGAGTTCAAGCAATATTGTATTGAGGAATGGGCTAAAATTCCAGCGACATTGTGCAGGACTGATAAGGAGTTACAAAATGGGGTCACACCAGATACCAAAAGCAAAGATTCACATACTTGTACTCGCAGATATGTAACACTGGGTAATTTTTCTCAATGAATAAATTACTAAGTATACATTTTCATCTCATTTGGTTGATTGGGTTCTCTTTGTCTACTTTCAGGACCTGTGTGAAAATCTGGTGATGTATTGTCATATTTACACAGAGATATAGAAAATTCTAAAGGGTTTACAAACTTTCAAGCAGATTTAAGAATTTTTCCCCACTTTCCATACAGCAAAAAATGATCTTTATGTAATCAACAAAGACACGTTTGCTTTGAATGGACTTTAAATTGTAAAAAAGGAGTAAACTTACAGTGAAACCACAACAAATGCATTACTAGTTTCTTAAAGAAATAAAGTAATGTTTAACCTTTAAAGCATCAACTAGATATCTGAAATACAGTTCTAAATGAAGCACACTCTTCCACTGCAATGTGGAGTTAGCAGTGAAAATGACACATCTTCTGAACTTTTGGTTCAGATTTATGTTTTGAGCTAGTCTGTGAACTGTAAATCATCATAGATGCGGGGGGAAAGCTGTAAAGTTTAGAGTGCTGTTTCTGTAAACAATTACGTGTTGTGCAAAATGTATTGAGGCAGCTTAGAAGACAATACAGAAGAACAAAATCCACGCAGATTCTAGTATCAAACTAAAATGAGCTATGGAGATAAAGTGGATTCAGAAAGTTGGAGGGAAAAATGCAGATGGAATAAATGATAGATTGTAGAAAATTCCCTAGATAATGAAAAACATTTCTTCCCTGTTTTGGACAGGGTTTGGTTTAGTGATGTTTTATCACTCGTCTGTTTATCCCAGTTTCATTTTTTCTAAACACTGACCTGAGCCAGTTTTCTCACACAACATTTACCCTGTCATTATAGGCTTTGTCGAATTTTTCATAGTCACGTAAAATCATTTTGTTTCCTAATCCACATGTGCAAAATGATACCCGAGAGGTTGCCAGCCAAAAATAATTGCTGCAAATAACGAATCTATGGAACACAATGGGCACATCAATATGGAGTTTCAAAAGGCTATATGACAGCACCTTTGAACAAAGCATAGTCAGTTTATAATGAACTGCAGATGCACATATGGATGTTCTATCTACTTTACATTTTCCATGCCCAGATTTGTGGGTTTTTAAAGATCGTACCGCTGCAATCTATCTTGTGCTATCTTACAGATACTTTTCTGTGGGTTTGATCTCACTTTTGAAATTTCATTAGAACATTCATGCTTTATATGTTATATGGGGACCCTGGAATTTGACTGGAATCTCATCACATTCACATGAATGACATCAGACATGCTTTTAAAGGAATAGTTCACCCAAAAAGGAAAATATGTAATCACCCCAGACCATCCAAGATGAGTTTGTTTCTTCATCAGAACAGATTAGGAGAAATTTGGTATTATATCACTTGCTCACAAATGGGTGCCGTCAGAATGAGAGTCCAAACAGCTGATAAAAACATCAATCCACAAGTAATCCCCACAACTCCAGTCCATCAATTAACATCTTGTGAAGCAAAAAGCTGCATGTTTGTAAGAAACAAACCCACAATTACGGCGTTTTAAATTCAAACCATCACTTCTGGCCAAAATACAAATTTGTAAACCATAATAATGCCCATTCATAATAAATGAATCCCCTGTTGTCCTCTCACATCATTGACATATTTGTTTAGAACTGTCCTTGATCTGTGCATATTTCTCTGCTGAATTAGAAGAAATGAGTGAGAAATTGCTTTCTCACTGGGGAAAGCAATATTTTGTATATGGAGGACTTTTAGTTGGAGTAAATACAGTTGGAAGCAAAGTTAAAATCAGTCTTAAAACCATCAAGTAATTGCTTGTTTGGACAGCTGTTTGGACACCCATTCGCTGCAGAAGATCCATTGGAGAGCAAACGATGTAATGGTTCTCTAAATCTGTTCCGATGAAGAAACAAACTCATCTACGTCTTTAATGGCCTGAGGGTGAATTTTAGCAATTTTCGTTTTTGGGTGAACTATTCCTTTATGTTCAAGATCGTCGTCAAATTGGAACAGTTTTAAATTTTAGTAGTTACTTTTTTAGTATTTAGTATCCCGTGGAATTGGGCTACTTTAACACTGTTACCGCAGGTTGTTCTTGATGTCCGGGAGTTGAAACGACCCCAATAACATCATACTTAGCTCCTGAAATACAAATTTACCAAGGGGAATCCTGACAAAAAAACGTGTATTTTATCCCCCGGAATGCGTTTTTTAATGGGGTGACTGGGTGAGTTTTGGGCTAGTTTTGAGTAGTAATTAGGTGGGTTTTGTTGTGAACACCTGGCAACCCTGGTATTGTACATTATCCTATATATCGGTGGTTCTTAATCCAGGTCCTGGATTTAACACACCTGACTGAGATCATCAGCTCATTCGAAGAGAGATATGGTGTTAAATAAGGTGTGTAAATCAGGTGTGTTAAATAAGGGAGACATACAAAATGTGCAGAGCAGTGGACCCCCAGGACCTGAACAACTGCTATAGATGAACTGTGTTTTCAGTCAACAGCTGAGATCTGATAGAGCCATCAAACATTATAGACAGCTGGACTCCAGACCACGTTATTTTTTTTTTATTATTATTTTTTGACAGCACCTTTATCTGCCATCACACTAATATGCAAGCCTTTTAGGTGATGGACCCAAGATTCAAATTCTTAGGTTAAGTCCAGCAGGACTGAAAGGTTTTCAAAGAGTCTCTGTGGCTCAAATCTTCATGTGTGCCTTTAAAACCTTTAATCTTCACCATCAGGCAGGGCCTTGCAGAAGAAGCACCAGTTGTGGGTCAGTCCAATCCAGAAACACTTACATATGGGGAGCATTTTGGAATAACTTATAACTCCAGAAACATGTGTAAAAGCCATTGATGGAATGGAAGAAGATTTATGCTCCACAATAGAGCTGCATCAGCATCTCTCCTTATATTTTCTCATACAGTAGTTTCATATCAGAAAATACAGGCTACTCTGTGGGCATGGAAATCTTGATGAAGCTTTAAAATAATGAAGACTATTTTGCTGTATTTTGAAGACTATTTTAGATTACTTTTTTGTCAGATTTTTATTATATTTCTTAAAGTAAATTATCTTCCTCTTTTCATTTTTGTAAAACTCAAAGATTTACAGTAATTTCAGAATTCTTTTTGCAAAACAGGCATTGGAAACAGTCAAGCATTTTGAAAACAGGAACATAAAAGTTCCCTAAAATCAAAATATTTTTGTCACACTTTATTTTAAGGTACAATTCTCGCCTTTAACAACCAATTAACTGCGACTTTTGCCTCAATAAGCTCTTAATTTCCTGCTTATTAAAGTAAGGTAGTTGTTAAATTTAGGTATTGGGTGAGATTAGGGATGTAAGAATATGCTCATGCAGAATATCTGCTTTGTAAGTACTAATAAACAGCTAAAATGTTAATAATATGAATGTTTTATAAGCAACTAGTCAATAGTGAGAATTGGTCCCTATACTAAAGTGCTACCATATTTTTCAATAAAAATGGAAAGTGTACATCTTCAATTATTATATCAAATGTAATTTCTGGTAAACTCAGACACCAAATTGACATTTTAAGCAAATCATACGTCATATTAGCATATCAACAGTTCACACGCTGTCTTTTTTTGTTAATGCCCATTTGTTTGGATATTTGGCGCCCCCTTCTGTTTAAAGCGAGAACACCAATGCCAATGATGAAGAGGTGCATAAAGAACAACGGACTTTTACAAAAACAGCTGCAAAACATAAGGACCATCTCACAACAATGGTTGCCTGTTTTGAATCGTGTTCATGAGTGAGTGAGGTACACAGCAGCGGTACAACTAACTAAAATGTCTGCGACTGCGTCGAGTGGATGTGGTCAGTCCGACCAATGCCAGGTTAGTGAAGTGCAGCATTCACTTCTGCTCTGTTCAGACTGTCTCAACACTGGCCTCTGGTAAAGCTCAGCACCAGAACTCCTTCAAAGCTGGGCAGTGGGATGGAAAACACGTAACAGCATTCAAACTCCGTTTAAAACCTGTGGCTTTCACTGCCGTGACAAGGTTTCCCCCCTCACGCAGGTCTCCCGTACTCTGTGAACCCCAGAAGGATATGAATATAAAGGACAATATGGGATACAATATGTGCTTATATGTGTTCAAGTGGATGTTTTTGTTAATGGATTTGCACGGTATGCTTTGCGTATTTTAAATTAAAGATGAGTTCCATCGAGAATTAAAATTTTCCTGATAATTTACTCACCCCTGTGTCATCCAAGATGTTCGTGTCTTTCTTTCTTCAGTCAAAAAGAAATTAGGTTTTTGAGGAAACAGGATTTTTCTCCATTTAGTGGAGATAAGCAAGTTGAAGGTCCAAATTGCGGTTTCAATGCAGCTTCAAAGGGGCTATGCACGATCCCAGCCGAGGAATAAGGGTCTTACCTAGGGAAACGTTAAGTGGTTTTCTGAAAAAAATAAAAAATAAAAAATAAAAAAACAATTGATATATTTTTAACCACTGTTAAAAATGCTGGTCTTGCACTAGCTCTGGGTCCACTACTTCACACATTAGTGGTCACATTGACGTAGGCGGAAGTACCGACACAGTGTTTACAAAGCGTGCAAAGTAAGTCAAACGCCCTTTACAAAAAAAAGGTAAAACAACGATGTCAGACGATTTTGAAGTTTAAGGAAAATTACATGGAGTTTACATGAAAGTATTCTACCTTTTTGAACCAGAGTTCAAAACAGAGAACTAACTACGCATGACCTTTCCAACGTGATTACGTAATACTTTAAGTCTTATACTAGCATGGCAGAGCTAGTGATAGATGAGCATTTGTGGTTAAAAAGTATATACATTTTTATTTTTGCCACATCTGGGATTGTGTAGAGCCATTTTAAACTGCATGGAAACTACAATTTGTACCTTTAACACATTAATCGCCACTATATGGAGAAAAATCCTAGAATGTTTTCCTCAAAAACCTTAACTTCTTTTCGACTGAAGAAAAACAGACGTGAACATCTTTAATGAGATAGGGGTGAGTAAATTGTCAGGAAATTATAATTATCATAATTATCATCAGACCTTATTTATAGAATTTATAGCATTATGCTGGGATGCATGCATTTCTTAAATGCGTAATTTAAGTAAAAACAAAAATACACAAAATATATCAGTCATAAAGCATGTCCAAATTACATAAAATAACATACCACACCTAGTTTGAGTTTGATAAGGATTATGGTTACGAAGTTTGGGGTCTGTAATATTTAAGGAAATAAGGTGCAAAAAATATTTAAAAATAATGTTCTGCTGAACATTCTATTAATCAAAGAATCCTAAAAGATGTATCATGGCTTCCACAAAAATATATGAAGCTGTACAAAATAAAAATAAACAGATGTTTCTTGAGCACCAAATGAGTAGAATGATTTCTGAAGAATCATGTGACATTGAAGACTGGAGTAACGAAAAATCAGCTTTGCGTCACAGAAATAAATGACATTTTAAAATATATTAAAACAGAAACGTATTATAATTTGTATTCAAATAAAGAGAATGAAAGAATAAAAATAAATCATCTTTCACCTTCACATACAGTAAATCGTATGACCCCAAATTTTTGCACGGTACTGTACATTATTGTGTGTGGTATGTAATTAAATAGCATTTATTATAGTCATTTATTATGTTGTTATGAGTAAGTGAGTCTCTCTCATGTGAGGAAGAATCAGTAACTGTATAATCCAGAGTATACAAGTAATTTTTTATTCAGGCTCTAAGAAACATGTTTCACATTTTATTACAATTGTGTTACTTTCAAACAAATAACACTATAATCCAAATCCAACTTTCTGTGAAAGTAGCAAAGGGAATCTGCTTTTATTGCAATACAGTACAAACTGTATTTACGCTGTTATTATAAATAAACCAATAGAAAAACAAGTGTATATTGCTGGTGGCAATTTTTCTCAAATACATGAGATGAAAATTTACAACATGTCCATGGCATGGCTCCTGGAGCCAGAGAGATAATTATTCTTTTTTTAGTAAAGGGTTTGTTGCAAATGTTGACAGGATGTTACGTTTCGCTTATGACATTAGCGGAACACTACACTATGCCGCCATTAATTTTGGTCCACTCAAAAATGTCCTGCTCACACACAATGTCCGAATTGATGAGCAGATAGCGATCTCCAACACAGAAGTGTTTCTGACAGGCAGCGCATTTGAAGCATTCGAGGTGATAGACTTTGTCACGAACACGCATCGTCATTTCAAAGGCCCGGATCCTCTTTTCACAGGAAGCGCAGAGCCCGTCCTGACCAAACAGTCTGCAGAGAAGGAAATATAAATATATACGCACTTGAAATAGATTTTGACAGACAACCATCTGATTTTAAAATATAATATTTTGCTTCACAAGAATATTCGTTTTATATGCATGCAATACATGTTTATTCATCTACTTATTACATGTAAATTATAATTTGCAAATAATGTGCTTAAAGCCTGCTGTATCACATTTGATATGCACATTTCTAAGTTCCTCTAAATTATGATCAAAAGAAGTAAAGGCATTTTTTATTATTGTTCTAAAGATTAGGGCTGGGTCTTGACAAAAATTTCATGATTTGATTCCATTCTAATTTACAAGGCTGCAATTTGATTCAGTTTCCAATTCAATTCGATTCAGTATCGATCATTTTGGATATACAGTCATGTGAAAAAGTTAGGATACTCTAATGAATTCCATGCTTTTCTGTATCAGGACATAATAAAAAATTATCTTGTCCTTGGCAGGTCTTAAAATTTGGAAAATAAATCCTCAGATAAACATCATCACATGACATATTGCACAGTGTCATTATTTATTTAACAAAAATAAAGCCAAGATGGAAAAGCCATGTGTGACACAGTTAGGACACCCTATAATTCAACTGCCTGTAGATCCACTTTTAGCAGCAATAACTTGAAGCATTCATTTTCTGTGTGACTTTATCAGTCTCTCACATCGTTCTAGAGGAATTTGGACCATTCTTCTTTTCAACGTTGCTCGAGTTTATTGAGGTTTGTGGGCATTTGCTTATGCACAGCTCTCACCACAGCATTTGAGTCAGGATGAGCTCTGGACTTTGGCTGGGCTATTGCAACACCTTGATTCTTTTCTTTTCAGCCATTCTGTTGTAGATTTGCTGGTGTGCTTGGGATTATTACTGTCCTGTTCCATGACCCAATTTTGGCCCAACTTTAGATGTCGGACAGATGTCCTCGCATTTGACTCTAGAATACTTTGATAAACAGAGGAGTTCAAATTTTCTCAAAGAAAAAAAAATCTCCCAACTACAATATATGTAAAATATACATGAGAGTCAGTTGGTACTACATTACTAACATATTGAAGGTTAAAATTAACTGACTTGTATACAAACGCTTAAATTACACTTACATAACAATTACATAATTATATTTCTACTCCAATTTGTTTTTTGAAATACAAAAATGGTTTAAATGGTGGCTGTCATAAAAACGTGACGGATTTATTCATACATAAATTAAACATCGAAGAACAGTAAAAATATAATGAATATGTTATATGGTGCATATATTTAGCAAAATGCTCCTCTATAGAGTTCATTTTTCTAGCTGAATATCGAGTTTATGGTCACCGAATATATTTTCTGAGGTAAATGTGGCGTTACGTGACATTGTTTACAAGTTGTTATATTTACATCTGCACCGCTGAAACACTGATTGAGCGATTACATGAGACAGGATACGGATTTCGGTAAGTTGTACTCGTTCTTTTAACATAACTTCAGATATATATTCATCTTTATTTCGTGTTAAAACTGGTATTAAAGCGGAGGAGATAATCAGTTAACGCACGCTTTAAGCTGCCGCTGTTCTCAGCTAAGGCGCTACAACGGCTCCACATTAAACAGCGCCAAAACGCCATTTATTGTTCTAATACTGTAATAAAAAGGACAGAATTTTAAATATGAGACTTTGTTTCAAATCAAAAGTCACAAAGCTTCGATTTATTGGATGGGAGCTCGGCGCGCTACAATGTTCCATTCATTAACTTAAAAGTAATCGTTTCTTGGGATTTAAGAATAGATATCGTTTTGTGAAAATGAGAATTGATTAAAATCGAGAAATCCATATTTTTTACCCAGCCCTACTAAAAATGCCTTTCCTTTATATCGTGGTAGGCCTACACTAAGGCCTGGCTCCGAGGAGGGATCAGGGTGGGCCTGGCCCACCCAATCAGAAGCTTGGCCCACCCTTGCTCCACACTACATAGCCTAACAGCCAATCACAAAATTGGAGCGATATTCAGTTGAGCTAGATTTTAATTTGTATTTTTTTTCTTACCGGTCACACCCCGAAACATTTTAATTTTGCATAGTTTTCGCGCTATTATTACGCAGGGTAGCCTATTGAAATTGCTTTTGCGCTGTTTACTTTCACTTTTGCTTTCGTGATTAACGCACACTCTGTGTAAAGGATGTTTGTCATTGAGCACAAGAGTGAGCAGCAAATCCTCCAGCATGCTCTGTCAGTCATCTCTTCTTACCCTTTTTTTTTTTTTTTTTTTTTAAATCGTTTTATCAATGAGCGATTTAGATTTTTAGCCCCCTTAACCTGCTCCCAAACCTAAACCTACCCATTTAATAGCAAATATGCATTTTCGTCATTTTATCAATAAACGATTTAGATTTTTAGCCCCCTTGGCCTACCTCCAAACCTACCCATTTTATAGCTAATGTAAAATTATATAAAACGGAACTGACTAAAATATGCAGGGACATTTTAGTACCATTTTAGTAACAATATAACATAAAGTATTTTTATAGTCGCTAATCTCCAAAATAATTCCCAAATAAAATCGTTTAATTTTGTAATTATGTTGCGTTTTCGTGTATTGTATGATTCCATCGTTAGAGCATGTCGGAGAAAACGCCTTTTGTGTCCCACCACGGCAAAGGCTGTAAATACGTCAGTATTGTAAGCTTTAGTGTCTGGAAAAACCTAAGTAAACGCACGTTTTATAGAACCACTTTTTACGTAAAATACATACGAATTATCACGAGATCACGTTGCTACAGCAGATGCTCTCCGTTTGAAATTGTAGCGTATATTTTCCAACTCAACTAAATGAGTTTTATTTCTATAAAAATGCTACACGTCAGTGAAGGTGGTCAAGTAATGTAATCAGTGTATGATCATACTCTGTGTAACACCAACTACCCCAGGTGCAATTCCATAATGTATAGTGTTCTATTTTCACACACTAATTTTGTACTTAATATACTAAAAAGTATTCTTTAGTAAGATAATCTTAAGAACATCTATAGTGTACTTAGCTGTGCTATTTTGAGGCACTGTTGATAGGCCCTATAAACTAAAATGTTCTTTTAACGCACTATGTAATAAAATAATGTATGTATTTACCACTACACCCCCCCGGCCCACCTCAGATTTCACTTGACCCACACTTCATCTCATTTCTGGAGCCGGGCCTGCCTACACTTGTCTTTATGCAGTGATATCTTAGGCTATAGATTTTTATAAAGTAAAAATAAGAATACATTTTATATTGTTATTAGTATTTAAAATTGAACGCTTACTGGATTGAAGCAACTTAGGTTTAGCTACTTGATTGATTCTTCTTTTTTAGAGAAATCATGTTAAAATCTGAGTATCAATCTCTCAGGCATTATTGCATTTAATGTAAGTAGTCTATACTATTATAAAGATCTCACTGATTTACATTACAAGCTATCAGACTTATCATTTTGGCCATATGAATATCAGCATCTGCATTAATTAAATTACATATTTATGCTCAATTTGGATCTCTGAATGATACTGAGGTGTTTTTTTTTCGCCTAGAGTGTGAGTTCCAATAGAGTGTTTTCATGATGCGACATCAATCGGCCATATTGCCACTGAACTGAACGAAACTTGCATATTTTGCTGATTATTGCTGCTGAAAATGGTCAGTTATTGTCATGTTTTGGGCTGTACTAATCGGTTGGACTGGGAAAAACATTTGGAGTACTATAGATTGCAAAAGTTAACAAATCGAGGAGAAGAGTGCCAAAAATTGAGGAACAAAAGGCATTTGTGGTTGGCCAAACTAAACCAGAATTTCCAGGGCAAGAATCTTGACAACATTCGTGTTTGTTCTTATCATTTCTGGTCAGGTGGGTAAAATATTAAGCTAATATCTTAATTAATTCTGCTTGTACGTATCTTTACCACCTATTAACTTTAGTTTGTCAAAATACTGCGCCTTGCCTGCTTACTAAGTCCTTCTCTATATGATTTAGCAGCTTCCACACGTTTTTTTTTTTCAGTGGTTTAGACAGCATAAATTAGCAGAACAACAAATTCAGTAGTACATTAACCATCCAGTCCATGCTGTTATTTACATCTGAGTATATCCCATATGCCCACACATCCAGGTAACTGACCAAACCACGACATAGGTGCACACCCTCTATTTTTAGCTGTACAAAACAGCTCGTTATGCTTCTTGATAGTGCAGATTGGTGTGTTTTACCATATTATTTTAATGTATTGTCTTTATTATGAGCACATTGGTTTGTAAACAGTTTTACAGTTTACTGCAAGTTGTTATTTATATATCTTGTTTTTTCCCTATAGTGGCTAATGACCCAGAAGTCTCACCCATATAAGCTTATCTCTGTACTGAAGAATAAGGTGGATGTGAGCCATAAAAGCATAAAAAATATGATACTTAATAAAAAACACAACATTAAAACACATCCCTGCTGAAAAAAACAATAGACACCATCACAAAATTTGTAATGGTTTTACTGGTTGTAATGGGACTTGTATTGGTTTTAATGGAAACTGTAATGGACCCTGTTGGTCTCTACTGGTAACTGGTCACCTTCTATTGGTGGCTTGTTAAAACCAATAAATCCTAATGGAACATGTCTCAAAACACATTACGTAAAAACATTGGTTTTGATGGTTAAAAGTCGATGGTTTGTAATGTTTGTAATGGTATTTGTAGTGGAAACCATAAGAACTTTCTGTGATGGTTCTATTGTGTTTTTTCAGCAGGGAAACTAAACTTTGTGTAAAAGTTTTTATAAACTGTTCCATTTCATTTGTATTATATTTGTCAGAATTCACAGAATTAAAAGTTAAGTCCTGTCAGTCTCACCTGAGGTAGTCTCTCCTGCACAGCTTCCTGCCAAGTTTGTAGTAAAGCCTGCGGCCCACCTCCCCTAAGCGGCAGCCGCAGAGGTCACAGCTCAGGCAGTCCTCGTGCCAGTACTGCTCTATGGCCTTGAGGAAGAACCGGTCCCCGATGCTCTGCTGACAGCCGCCACAGGTCAGCAGCGACGGCGGCATCTGAAGCACCTCGTCAACGGGTTCCCTGTGGATTAGCGGTTCCATTAAAATATGCGATACACCATTATGAACACCAGATGGCACTACGGCGTATTTTATGGAAAACACCAGCATAAAACTATATCGGTAATGAGTGTTCCATACACATAAAACTTGCAAACAGATGCGCGACTTTTTTTTCTAGATGTAGAAATGTTTATTTTTTATACATGCTTAAATGTTTCTTTTTTATTTGTTAATAGATGTTTGCTTAAGCTGTAACTACTGTCACGTGATCCCAAGGGAGAAAAGTGTTAAGTGCAGTAGGCAAATGAGGCGCTTTGGTTCAGAGCACACTTAAATTAACCCATTTATTCCCATTGCTTAACATTTGTGGCCAAAATTTACTTTTGAGTTGGAGATTAAAACGTATAAAGCAAAGGTGCAGACTGTTTTGTTTTTATGTAAAAAAAAAAAAAAAATCACATTTTTTACGCAGTCACGTGACCAGAGCTGTTTAATCCCCTCTGAATAACGTCTGTTTTATAGCTTCATTAAAGGAAGTATGCAGAACATCTCAGCATTGCCATATTTGGTACATATATTTAACGGGTATATCGTGAACGTAGCCTATTATTAACAGCTACGCTGTCACTTAAATTATCACAATATGTAATCATGTCAGTGTCCCCATTCTAATAAAACTAATTTATTCACATTATGAATCGTAGATTGTTATTGATACATTAAATGAAACTACGTAAATAATGTCATTCCTTTACCCCCAATAAAAATACGTAAAAATATAGAAAATTATGTTACGTATTGCAGCTTCGCAAGTGTGCCAAGTTTTACTAAGTTTTTCATAAAAAGTTTCCTACCGGGTGCAATTGTGGTCAGCTAGGGATAAAACGTTGGTAATAAAACATAGCTTAACTTAACTTTATATTATTATATTATATTATATTATATTATATCATGTTATATTATATATTTACTTATTTTGCTTTTTTTAAATATTCATTAGATTTTTAAATATAGAGAAAATACATGTGCTTAACTGGTGAAAACGGCGACTTTAAAACGGTTCATAAGTCCAAATGTGATTATACATACGCATAATCGTCATAACTAATATTGGCAAAATTATACGGTGACTTACATTTATTAAATTAAGAGACTGCGTAAATAATGTAATAACCAATACGTTATAATATTTTGCACTTTGCATTTTGGTTGTACTATATTCAAACAAACACAATAAACAAAAGGAAACCGAAAGAATGTATAAATTAATGTCTTACTTACTCGTTCGTTTCCAGTGTTTTCCGTTCAATTGTAGATGCCATATTAAATATTGTTCAGGAATAATTCACTAGTACATTTAATACGCGCACTTCCAGTCAAATATGTCCCACACTCGCCGTATGCGGTGCTGAAAGACCATCAACGTCCTGCTAAATGAAAAACGCTTTAGAGATGCACCTGCTTTGCTGCCTTCCTAGTGCACTAAAAATCAGCAACCTACAGCGCAGATTATGTACGCTAAATCCCAAGTGCATCCAACGTAGCTTTTTTGCATTCAATCCTCATCCTGGTTTATGTTGTTTCTGAATGATACGTGGTGACAGGCAGATGTCCCCTAGCCGCGTTGTTTAATTACTCCACCAGTGCAACTGCGGGACGATTGTAGCGTTTGCGTCAAGCGTGGTTTCTCCTCTGTGCTGCATTTTGTGCTGCAAGTCTCCACAGCACTGTCCCGTAGGGCTGCTGTCTGTGGTCCCGTTATTGTAGGGCAGCAGGTATTTTTAAATGGCCCTGCCCCCTCAGTTTCTGCTTTCTTTTCCGACTTCCTGCTCACGACCGCTCGACAATGAGAGGAAATAGCGCTCCTACATGCCGCTAGTCACCAGTCAATTATAAACCCGTCGGCTCGTGACTGGAGGGGTCACGAGCTCAAACAGACAGGCTTCTTATCAAATACCTGGGATCCAAACACGAAAGAGATTTAGGAAACACATATAATTAACAATGCGTTAATATTTATGAAAACGCAAGGAAAATCCAAGGACACAGCTGCAACATTAGGGGGACCTTGGCTCCTTGTCGCAAGGGCTCTGAAGCCCTTTGTCAGTAATTATGTAAGTCAGATATAAAATAAATTGTATTTGAATTTTTATTATAAATTCTATTATTTATATAATTCATTATTAAAGTGATTATATAATTTTATAATAAATTAAACAATTTTATAATAAATTCTATAATTTTATTTGGGATATTTGAGGAAAAATTATAAATGTTTTAGTCCTTGGGAATAATGATGTAAACTTTCAAAAGGTTAAACAGGGGTTTCAATCTGGGGGCCACAAGAGAGTGCTGGGGATCCGTGCAAATCTTTAGAGAAATATAGTGTAAAAAATGTAAACATAAATAAATAAATACTCAAATTGAAACAAATAATAATAATAATAATAAATAAATAAATAAAAATTCTGGGAGACCACAGAAATGTTTACAGAAAAACATTGTTTAAAAAAAAAACTAAAAATAAATAAATAAATAAAATTAAAACAAATAAAGAAAAAAATAGATATAAATAAACATTTTATATAAATAAAATGAATACATAATAAACATAAAAATAATTAAAACAAATAAAATGAACAATAAATAAATAAATACAAAATTACAAGAGAATGCTGGTGGACCATGGAAATGTTTAGAGAAAAACAGTTAAAAATAAATAAATTAATAAATTAAAATTAAAACAAATAAAGATAAACATGAAATAAAAAAGATTTTATATAATAAAATTACATAATAAATATAATAAAATGAATACATAATAAACATTATATTAAAATAAAAAAATGTCACAAATAAAGGGATGAAATAAATTAATATCAAAATAGATTATAAAAAATACATTTTAAAAGATAAATAAAATAAATGGATAAAAACAAACAGACAGATAGACAGACAGACAGATAGATAGATAGATAGATAGATAGATAGATAGATAGATAAAACTGAATTAAAACAAAGAAAATAATAATACATATTACATAACATAACATAGTACATAACAGTACAGTGAGTAGAAAAAACCTAGATAGTTTCTAAACACTCATATTTATAATATTTACTTTTCACAGTATAAATTGCGCCTTCATACATAAAAATGTATAGCTGTCTTTTAGATTTGATATATAATTAAAACAAGTAAAGTTAGAAGATATAAAGTTATATATTTTATATAAGTAAATACATATTTAAAAAAAAGATAGATAGATTAATGTATTTATTAATTATTAATGTAATATAAATATTTTCCAAATAATATTTAAAACACGTATTTATAGTATTCGATTTTCACATTATAAATTAGGCCTTCATACATAAAAATTTATAGCTGCCATTTAAATTTTATGACGGGGTCCTTGGCATTTAGAAGACTAAACCTGTGCCTTAATTCACAATGTTCATATACTGTTAAAGGCATAATCATATGAAAACACATTCATCTGTAATTGCCATGCAGCTAACAAACACAGCAAATGGCTCTTTAGAACTGTTTTCTCTTGATCTATCTCCTCACACTCATCTCTGCTTGATGTCGTTGGGGAAAAGTCCTCTTATCTCCTGCCAGAGCAGCTCGGGTAGTGTCAGCAGCAGTACTGGGCCAGGAGATAAAAAACACCATGCACAAACTGTTGGGACATTGAATGGGTCCCAAACATCATCAGTGCTCAGGGGTCTTCAGTTGTAGCATCTCAGCCAAATGTTGGCTATGCCAACCTGGCCCTGATTCTGTGAGGTCAATGATTGCCCTTCAGCTAATTTTACTATTTTACTATTCTGACTTGAAAAACATTTCATCCTAATGAATATAAAGGTCAATTGAGAGTGGGAACAATTTTTGGAGAGCACAAAAGACATATTCCACTATGTGTGTGTGTATGTGTGTGTGTAATTATATGGTTAATGTACAATATTAAGAGAAACAGATTTCCCACAAATGCAGATGATAACATAACTAAAACATTCACTTGTTTGCTTTGAAAGTTTGTTCTTTAATAGCTGTTAAACTGTGTGCATAAGGCGTCCACCATTTCCTGTGGATTGGACACAGCAAACCCAGAGGATGTACAGGAAATGAGCACAGATGAACCTTGGCAGGGGGTGGTATGGGCCATGCTGACTTCCTACTCGTTTCACTTGATCACCCAGCTGGACTCTGATTGGTTGGATAACTCCAGATGGCCCCCCTTGATAGGAGAAGGGCTTTTGAGACAGCGTCTCGGAAACCACTGACTGTCAACTCATCTACTTGGCAGGAAAAGCTTTCTTAACTCAGGGTAGGTTTCCTTCATAAATGGTTAGGGATTTAGTCAACATATCAACGGGGCTTGTGACATCTCTGTATGGTAGAAATGTTAGTAAGTATTTTCTAAAAAATGCTAAGTGTCGGGTATGTGATATATGCAAAAAACATTCAATAAAAGTCTGAGAGCCACAGCAACATAAAATATTATGCAAAGTGCAAAGTAGTCTTTGTCTCAGGAGTGGATTTCAGCAAAACTTCTGTTTTCGTAGAAACTGAAAAACATTTAACACAAGCTAAACTGTTTCATATTTTCATATATATTTTATTTTCATAAATTATGTTTTTACTGTACACCTGTTGCAGTAATTGAATTAACTGGTTGTATGTTACAAAGGTCAGAAGTGAAAAATGGCTAATAAAGGCCTTAAAGGGATAGTTTACCAATTAAAATTCTGTCATCATTTCCTCACCCTCATGTTGTTCTAAACCTCTATGAGTTTCTTTCTTCTGCTGAGCACAAAAAAAAGACATTTTGAAGAATGTTGGTAACCAAACAGTTGACGGTAGCCATTGACTTCCATAGTATGGGAAAAAACACTGTGGAAGTTGATGGTGACCATCATCTGTAGCACAAAAGAAGATATTTTGAAGAATTTTGGTAAGCAAACAGTTGATGGTAGCCGGTAGCCGTTTTCCATAGTATGGGAAAAAATACTATGGAAGTCAATGGCTACCGTGAAAAGTAGCACAAAAGAACATACGAAGAATTTTGGTAAGTAAACAGTTGACGGTAGGCGGTAGCCATTTTCCATAGTATGAGAAAAAATACTATGGAAGTCAATGGCTACCGTGAAAAGTAGCACAAAAGAACATATGAAGAATTTTGGTAAGTAAACAGTTGACGGTAGGCGGTAGCCATTTTCCATAGTATGGGAAAAAATACTATGGAAGTCAATGGCTACCATGAAAAGTAGCACAAAAGAAGACATTTTGAAGAATGTTGGTAACCAAACAGTTGACTTCAATAGTACGGGAGAAACAACTATGGAAGTCAATGGCTACCATCAGCGGTAGCACAAAAGAACATATTCTGAAGAATGTTGGTAACCATCTTCTACAGTATGGGTAAAACACCATGGAAGTCAATGGCGACCGTCAGCTGTGTACAAAAGAAGACGTTTTGAAGAATTTTCGTGACCAAACAGTTGACGATAGCCACTGACTTCCATAGTATGGAAAAAAATACTATGGAGGTCAATGGCTACCATCAACTGTAGCAAAAAAGACAACATTTGGTAGAATGTTGGTAACCAAACAGTTGACGGTAGTCATTTACTTCAGTAGTATGGGAAAAATACTATGGAATTCAATGGCTACCGTCAATGATAGCCCAAAAGTACATATTTTGAATGAAGTTGGCAACCACACAGTTGATTGTAGCCGTTGACTTCCAAAGTATGGGAAAAAACACTATGGAAGTTAATTGCGACCATCATCTGTAGCACAAAAGAAGATATTATGAAGAATTTTGGTAAGCAAACAGTTGACGGCACCCGTTGACTTCCATAGTATGGGAAAAAATACTATGGAAGTCAATGGCTACTGTCATTTGTAGCACAAAAAAAGACATTATGAAGAATGTTGGTAAACAAAGAGTTGACAGTATAGGCTTTGACTTCCATAGCATGGTAAAATAAATACTATGGAATTAAATGGCTAAAGTCAACTGTAGCACAGAAGAACATATTTTGAAGAATGCTGGTATCTAAAAGGCTGACACTAGCCATTGACTTCCACAGTATGGGAAAAATACCATGGAAGTCAATGGCTGCCATCAACTGTAGCACAAAAGAAGACATTTTGAAGAATTTTGGTGACCAAACAGTTCATGGTAGCCATTGACTTCTATAGTATGGAAACAAAAATGCTATGGAAGTCAATGGCTACCATCAGCTGTAGCACAAAAGAAGATATTTTGAAGAATGTTGGTAACCAAACAGTTGACTGTAGCCATTGACTTTCATAGTATGGGAAAAAATACTATGGAAGTCAAAGGCTACTGTCAATTGTAGCACAAACAAACATATTTGGAAGAATGTTGGTAACTAAACAGTTAGCCATTGACCTCCGTAGTTTGGGAAAAATACTATGAAAGTCAATGGCTGCCATCAACTGTAAAACAAAAGAAGACATTTTGAAGAATGCTGGTAACCAAACAGTTGACGCCATTGACTTCCACAGTATGGGAAAAAATACAACGGATGGAATGGAAAAATACAATACTGATTTAACCTCCTTAGATTCCCGGTACTTTGGCTCTGCAAGAGCAGGCTATGATTTATTGAAAAGTCCAGCCCTAATAGGAAATGCCACTGGATTGACTGATCATTTGCCATAGAACATGCCTCGCCTCAATAACAAAAAACTGAAACACATCCTCTTACTGGATTTGTTTGACATATTCTGTTTTAATTAGGGTCCAGGCTGCCTTTAGCATACATGCATTTAGGAGAAGAGATCCATCACAGGCTGAGTAATCACAGTAAGGCGTATTTCCTGTAAGGAGAGAGCCTGGATGTGTTGTTGACTCTCTGATAGCATATACTCTGAAACAGCAATAGCCAGGCTACTGCTTCCTGCCTAATCTCAGCTTTAACTATTGTTGGCTCATTTCTTAAAAAGCTTGTGTCAACACAATCATTTTGACTAAGTAAAAACATTGTTGTGACTACAAGTTTGTGATGTATTCTTTGTAAACCTTCAGATGATCAGTGATCAAAGCAGAAGCCTGTCTGTGAAATTGACAGATATATTAATGGACTTTAAATGTTTAAGTTGCGGACTTCTGCTGCTGTTACTAAACAACAGAGAGCGGAAATGAGTCACTCGTTGAAAGAAAGCTTCACTCTCCCACGAGATCTTCCTCTAATCAGTATTATTCCTGAAAGAAAACACCCTTTCAATAGACCAGTGCTATCAAAGAGCAGAGCAACCATGTTAACTGCTTCCTGTATTTGCCAAGCAAAACCTCATGCAACTGCATTCACATTGTTTTTGAATAGTGTATGAGTTTTTCAGTAATAAGAACGCAAAAGAAGCTTTGTTTTTATATCTATCTATCTATATGAAATTATTTTTGCAAAATAAATACTTCGTAAGACGAATACAAATGCTTCATAAGCTTGAAAAGATTCACATATGCAATCGGAGAATAGAATTTATTTTGCATGAATAATTTTAAAATGGTATGTGCTGAACCTCATACAAATAAATTAGAAAATGTGAATAATTGCATTATAATGAGTATTTTTGTAATAATTTATTGCATGTACGTATTAATTTATTGCATGTGCATTTTTTTATTATTCCTCTTTAAAGAAGGTTGGGGGTGGACAGAAAGTTCGAGTCGACTGCATTCACTTCAATCTATCTGGTGCCATCTGCTGGACTATAGTTTGATTTACATTAAATAACTACATTGATGTAACGTTGCAAACACTTGTTTGTTCGTGTAAAAATTTCATAAACGTAATTCATTTTTATAAAGACTTAATTAGTCTAATTAGTTAATAATAATTAGACGAAAACCAAAACAATAACAATTAGAAAGTTAAGAGTTGGCGAAACAAGGAAGAGATAATTTAGCATTATATAATCGTGGAAGTGGTCGTTCAGCATGATATAAAAAAGTGTTATCAGCGAAATATAATAAAACACAGTCCCACAATAAAATAGGATAATAATACTCTGTTTATTTTCCTTTATCTTCATGTTTATATAAAGTCAGCCTGTTCGTGTTTCACACGCGTTCAGTGACAAATTCAAACGAGGAAGTCATTGTGTGCCTGCTTTGCTCCTGAACAAAATATTAGTATTTTCCGCCACCTTCGTGATTCCTTCTTACGCGTTTCATTAATTATCCTTATTTTCAGTTGTATATTCATCGTACAAGACGTAACCGTAATAATAAACTGCTTATAAATATCAATAGTGTACAGGCAACATCCTGGTCGACTCTAAACGGGGCCCTTCCTCATTATAAACCTTTTCCTCGCCTTTCAGTCGCTCTCAGTTGTCGGTGAGGCCGGTGGGGCGGATCCCATAGTAAATTGGAAGAGAAAATAAAAGCAACACAATCAACGCTTCGGCTTAATTTGCCTCCAAACGATTACTTTTTTCCCTTGTGGACATTGCGCATAAAGGTGAGGACAAATATGGATTCAAATCACTGATGTGAACATTATACAATCTGGTTTCTGTAGTGATTTGAGTTTTCAGTCTAATATGCGGACAATGGGTTGCTATGACAGTGTTTTGGAATTTGCAGTCTGCTTCTAGCTTTTGTGAAATATCTCTGTTTTAAAAAATTTGAATTATTAAAAAATATACATTTTGATAGCCTTTTATTCATTGTACTTGCCTGTCATGTCCAGCTGAATGTGTAATACTATCAGACAAAATCTCGTCTGTATGATTTATATGGAATTAACGTTATATGATTATTTGAACATGTATGATTAATATCTAGCAGTTGGCATCTTAATTGAAAGATTTGGTCGATCTAATTGAAAGATTAAGTAAATATGATATGATAGAAAATGAAACCATCATCGATCACCGCAGCTTCAAATTGTGATCATCTCACTGCCATTCATTCGGCTGTTTTCAGCGCCTAACTTGTTCTTTATACATGATTAGATGCCCTCGGCAACAAATGGCACCAGGACTCTGAAGTCTGTTAGCCCAGACTTGGGATCTGCTCCCGGATCAATGAACCAAATCACAGCCATGAACCAGCTGACTGGAACCCAATCAGAGGCCATGAAGCAAGTGCTGGTGGTTCTTGAAAAGAAAGTGCGCAATATGGAAAAGAAAAAGGTACTCGTTTTTTTAACATGTGACTGTAACATGTCAACACAAGCATAACTGATACCGACACAGGAAAAAAATACTAAGCAATAAAAATACTAACCATAATAAACAAATCCAATAAATCCCCATAATTCGTTATTTTTTGTACTCCGTTATTTCACACAATCTAATGTTAGTTTGTATATATTTCTTTCGATTATATAATCACACAGCGTCCTTGGAGCTTAATGGTGTCACCAGTTTGTAAATGGACAATAATTTGATTTAATTTGTTATTGTTTTACTGTCAGTAACGTATTATGAACTTTGAACGTTTAAACCTTAGGCAAACCTTCTTTAACGCAGTTAATCAGGCCCATGTAACGTTTATGAAATAATTGCTACATTTATATGCTTTATTAAATAATGTTGTATGAACTAACATCTTAATAGTTAATCATTTATAAGTTCATATAATTGCGTCGCATTAACTGTTCTTTGTATGGTCAACCGCAAAGGCTAACCGGCTAGCGTTTGTAGTTTTAGCACATGCTAAGTTAGCTGGTTAACTTTTGACGTTATTTCATTTCTCTTGACAGATGTGTTAACATAATTACTTATTTGCCTTCTCTATATAATCCGTGATATGACGAGAAGTTGTTTCTTAACATTTTTTTTTGTCAGTTTCTCCGATCAGTGTTTGTTTCACACGCACATGGAGATAAAGCTAACATGGCGTCCTAAAACAGGTTCGGCATGCTAAAAATGGGGAAATGTCGGGGCAAAATTGCATTAAAATGAGTTGGTAATGTTTTGGATGGTTTCAGGCTTGTGCTGTCCTGGGTTTGTCCAGGTAAATGGGTCAGAGGCAGGTGTGTCTTCAGGACACGCAGTAAGCGCCTTTGTATTCTGCACGTTTCTGAGCTTCGCAGGAGAGTCTTTTAACTCTTGCTTTTATATTCGTTTTTTTTTTAGCTCAATAATGCTGTGTCGAAAAGTAAGGGGTCTGTTTCGTTAATGGAATAATTCAGTGGGGAAAATGTTATTCAAAAACCTGTTGAACTGTATTGTGGAACACAAAAGTAAATCTTAAGCAGTTTTCTGATTTCTATAAAGTGATTAGTTGCTGTCATTTCCTTTAAGGGACTTATTTGGTTAACAGTTATGGCATGCCTTGACTAACAAAATGACTAACAAAAAATGCTGAAAAATTGATCGTGCCATGATTTGTCCGGTCTGGTTCTGACTTCATGCGTTTGTGGAAAGTGAACTTGCCATCTCTCACCAGCTCTGTGAAATGGGATAATCCCTACATAACTTAACCACATGCTGGAGCTTTCTGGAACAAAGTCCTTGCTCTTGATCCACTTTGAATTGGAAGTTGGTTTCATAATTGCAAATATTGTAATGTACATTTATTTTTCAAAGGTTTTTGTTGTTCAGTTCAGTCAAGGATGCATAGAATTAAGCAAAAGTGAAACTGAAAAATATGGATAATGTAACAAAAAAATAAAATCTGTTAACCTATATCAAATTATTTCAGAACTATTTTCTAAAAATATTAAGCACAATCAGATCCGCATATTAGAGTAGTTGCTGAAGGATCTTGTGAGACTGAAGGCTTATAGACTTTCAGTAACGCATACAAACGTACTGACTACAGAATTTTTAAAGATAGCGTACACTACCAGATATTTATTTATTTTTCTTTGTTTATTTATTTATTTATTTATTTAATGTAATTTTTTTTTTAGTATTTTTAAAGAAATCTCTTCTGTTCACCAAGGCTGTTTGATACAAAATACATGCGTGTGTATATATATATATATATATATATATATATATATATATATATATGTATGTGTGTATATACATATGTGTGTGTGTATTATTTTTATATATATATATATATATATATATATATATATATACCCAAAGAAACCTAAGAAAATTCTACTCGCCTCTCTTTAACAACACAATGTTTTTGAGAAGCAAATCAGAATATTAGAATGATTCTTGAAGGATCATGTGACTGGAGAAATGATGCTAAAAATTCAGCTTTGAAATTGCAGGAATAAATTATATTTTAAAATATATTCAAATAGAGAATTTTGAATGGTAAAAATGTTTCGGAATTTAATGTTTTTTGCAGAACTTTGGATTAAGTGCAGGCTTGGTGAACAGAAAAGACTTCTTTTAAAAAAATATATATATATTTTATTTTATTTTTAATTCTGTTGTGCGTCTTTTTTTCAGAGCAAGCTTGATGACTATCAGGCCAGAAACAGCAATGGGGAACGTCTCAACCAGGACCAGCTGGTGGGTAAACACTTCATATTTTTGTTGTCCATTAATTATTTTTCAGATTCCTGAAATCTGTCTTTTTCCCTAACATTTAGGAAGCTCTGTCTAAGTACCAGGAAGTAACCCATAACCTTGAGTTTGCACGAGAGCTGCATAAGAGCTTTTTGGCATTGGGTCAAGAAGTGAGTACATGAAAATTTAATTTTCTCTCTTCCATGGCCTGAGGACCTCCAGCTTGTTTTTTGTGTTGTGAATGTGTGTAGATATACAACAGAAATTCACTGGAAGGTTTATACGCATCAGTGAGAATCCTGAATCTCCTGCAATCTGTTGCTTTGGATAGATTCAGAAGAGTGTTAAGAAAGCGGCACGTCGTGAGCAACTCCTGCGTGAAGAGGCGGAACAGAAAAGGCTGAAACGGGTTCTGGAGCTGCAGTTCCTTCTTGACCGACTTGGGGATGAAAGCGTGCGGCAAGAGCTACTGCAAGGAGCCGGAGGACCTTCGCTGCTTACCAAGAGTGACCTAACTTCCCTGGATGAGTTTTACAAGCTCGTGGGGCCTGAACGTGACCAAAACATCAGGTGAAGTAGACTGTCAGTCTAATCCACACTACTTTTCTCTGTGTAGAAATTGCTTGCAGATGAAAATTATGCTGTAAACAAAGTAATAGGTGTTTTCATCTGTAATGTGAATTTGTCACTCACTTTTAGCTACATTTGGATTTCTTGCAGAAGAAATTTCAGGCAGCTTAAGGGATCAGCATTTGCAGAGCATGTTAAAGGGGTAGTTCACCAAAAAATTTAAATTCTGATATTTTTGATGAAATCCGAGAGCTTTCTGACCCTGCCAATACAGCAACGCAACTGACACGTTCAAGGCCTATAAAGGTGGTAAGGACATCATTAAAATAGTCCATGTGACATCAGTGGTTCAACCAGGGCTCTATGCTTCTTTTTCTTTTTAGGATCACTTGTGCTCCTAACTTTAAATTTAGGAGCACCGTCTAATCAATTATCAAAAAATCTGATCTAAAATTAGCCTTCCCATGATGAGGTGATATTTGACTCCTTAAAGTGATTTACACGGGAATTTTGTTTTTACTTTTGTAATGGCATTTTTCTAACTTTATAAAAAGTATGTCATCTTTTAATTATATTAATTATATTATAATTAAAAGTATATTTTAACTAAGTTTTTTTTTTTTTTTTTAATTTCTAATTAAAACTACAGAATAAGAGCAAGTAGAATTAGAATAAGTTACCAATCAAATGAAATCATTTTCACAAGTAACAATTAATTTGTACTACAGAGGTGGCACAAAAGAAGGCAAAAGTGGCTTGTATTTTAATGTTTAATGAGGCTCAGAGGTGGCATGGGTGCAATCAAATTCATAAATTGTTGAAATTAAATATAAATTCTTTAAATATAAAATTTTAAATGCCAGTAGGTGGTGGCAAGTCACTGGTTTAATTACTGAATCATTGATTTATTTGATTCGTTCGAACGGCCGATTGATTCAGGAATAAAGCAAGTGACTGTCTTTATGAATGGGAAATTTAATCATTGTCTCACTAGATTTGTTTAAAAATGCTCTTTCATACATAAACGAAACACTGCTGTGTTTGAATGGAGATGTGCAGCGGCTTGTGACTTGTTTTAAACAATTTTTGATTAAGAAATGTAACAAAATAAGGCAATAGTGTTATAGTCGGACAATGCAAGTCACTTAATATTAACTTCTTGTTTAAGTTATTTTAAATCAATATCTCGTTTACAACTCCCTTAAAAAATTATTAAAAGCTGACGTCTTAGTTCACTCATTTTAGTTCAACGCGATCTCACAAAGTTTCATTATATTTAACGAAGCTCTCTACACTGCACAATATATCTCTAAAGGATTCGTGAGATACGTCTGTGATACATCACTCAACGTTGCAAAAACGCGTAGAAACCTTTGAAGCTCCCCTCAGTGCAAACACGGATATGCTGATCGGGTTATTTGCTCCTAAATATTTTTTCATAGTCACACGCAGTAATTTTCAGTTGCAAATATGACCAAAATAGTCGCACTTTAGAGCCCTGTCAACTGTCATTTATTAAAGCTAAGAAAATCCTTTTTGTGCACAAAGAAAACAAAAATAATGGTTTTATTCAACAATTCATTTGGTCACATGGACTGTTTTAATGGTGTCCTTACTACCTTTCTGGGCCTTGAATGTGTCCGTTGTGACTATGCAGGGTCAGGAAGCTCTCGGATTTGATCAAAAATATCTTTATTATTGTTCTGAATATGAACAAAGGTCACGTGAGTTTAGAACAACATGAGGGTGAGTAAATTATTGACAATTTTAATTTTTGGATGAACTATCCCTTTAAGTATAACAGTGTCTTTGTAACTATTTATTGTCGATTTGCCAGTGTGCATCTAGGAAGATTTATTTTTATTTTTTTTTTTAAGGAAACTTAAAGGATTACTTCACACAAAAATAAAAATTGTCAATTACTCGCCCTAGCGTTGTTCAAAACACAAGACTTTTGTTCATCTTTGAAACACACATGAAGGTTTTTAATAAAACATTAGAGATTTGTCACTCCACTTAAAGTCCTTTTCACCATTACGACATTATAAAAGTATGAATCGAGTGGTTTAATCCAGGGCTTTTGAAGAAATGCAATTTGAGTGAATTTATTTATTTATTTTGTGTGCGTTTTGGATTGTATATTCATAATGGGATGCTTTTATCTCACGCAGATTGACTGACCAGTATCAAGAAGCATCACAGCACTTATGGGAACTTTTGGAGGGGAAGGACAAGGCTGTAGCAGGAACAACATGTATGTCAAATGGACTTTTAAAACTTCTTTTTAGTGTCTGCTAGCTCATAACATCTATGCGTAAGAAGTTTAAAATGAAATTTTTTTTCTTTTGTTAATGTGAGGTGTATCAGCCTTTTCTGGTTTTCAAGAGATGAAATTGTTCAGCCACTTTCATTTTCTTTCCTTTCTAAATATAAACTAGTATCCGACTGTACTGGAAACTATTTCCTCATGATCCAGTTACACTTTTGTGCATGCTGGTACATGGAGATTTACGTTTTCAAGGAAAATCATGTAATATGCTTTGAAAGCTTTCACATGCATTGTTTAATTTACAAAACCTTTATGGTGATTATAGTTTTATGGTGATCTTGAGTTTTTGGAGAGGTTTGCCAAAGCAAGATGTAAAAGTAGGCAGAGGTTGCATAAACTGCAGCTTTCAGCCATGATGCATGTGCTGACTCAGCAGTGAGTGGAGTGGCATCATCCATATCCCCGGTCTCTTGTATCGGAGCATGATCCTGCAGCTGTGTGCTTGGGAAACTCTCCAAGGACACTAACGATGAAAGATCACTTGATCAATGAGGGGAATCCATAGGTCATATTTTCATTTGAGGCACAAATGAGTCCTAATGCTAGCAACTTGTTAATAGCCAGTTAAAAGGCACATTAAAATACTGCTATTGCTTAATTTTAACTAGTATAAAAATATCAATCCATCACCTACAGTAGCCTTGCCATAGAAAGCTTCTAGCATCTAGCACTTATTTCAGTGGCAGATCATGTGGCTCATGGCATATAAATACATCCATTTGCTATGCACCAGCTGGGCTGGCAGTATGATGGTCCTCTATAATCATTTAAGCTGTTCAGTATTTTTTAGAAACACTTTTTAGGATTATTTGAAATAAATGTTTATTCTACATGGATGCTTGAAATTGATCAATTTAGAGTAAAAACATTTGTTACATAAAATTGTTTTTTTTTTTTTTTTTTTTTAAACGCAATCCTTAAATGTATCATAGTTTTTAAAGAAAGGGGGGAAAAAGACATTATGCAACATGACCGTTTTAAACATTAAAGAAGTCCATTTCCAGAACAAAAATTTACAGATAATGTACTCACCCCCTTGTCATCCAAGATGTTCATGTCTTTCTTTCTTCAGTCGTAAAGAAATAATGTTTTTTGAGGGAAAACGTTTCAGCATTTTTCTTCATATAATGGACTGATATGGTGCCCTGAGTTTTTTTTCAATTTGTTTTATTTCTTTAAGTAATAATTTAAAGCATAAATATAAATAATATTATATATAAAATCATGTCTGTGAGGCACGTATTTGCTGAGTTTCGGTTAATTTTTGTGAAGAGCCCATGTTCAAGAATGAGATGGCAGAAAGCGCATCATGTTTGTTTTCTTAAATTTATAAAGACCCTTTACAGTTCTGAATGATGTATTACTCTTATCTTTGAGCAAAAATTCCAGATAATATTAATGTTTCCGCTAAAAGAAATGCAATCGCGCTGGCACCTCTGTGTCCTGCAAAACGCGCTTCAGCTTTCGCTCTCCGCACAAACAATTGGATATGTGCCTATAGCGCACATTTATCTAGGTTTAACGTTTAAACTAACACGGTTTTATACTTGAACTGTTTTATATCTGTGTATTTTATTTTAGGCGAGTCGTGATGATTTGAGAAGGCTAATTGATCTAATGGACTATGAATAGTCTTCCGCTGACCGCTGTTTGGAATTCCGATAAGCTGTTGGACAGCTTAGTCATGTTAAAGGTGCTAATACTTGTGCCACCTCTCAATTGCAGCATGGCATGTGAGACATGTCACCGTTTTACTGGCTGGTTGGACCAGTCTGAAATACTACCAAACAGCGGACATACTGCTAGCATGTTTGTACAGTATTTTTTTCTTTGCTTGTGGCAACACGTCCTGTGTTTGCATTCTGAGCAGCAAAGAAGAATTGGTTTTCGATTTGCAGCGTAAAGCAAAGCTAGCGGGCATAATTAAGTCATGCGAGGAAATGGTATCGGATCGGTATGTGGGTTCAAGTACTCGCCAATACAGATCCCAGAATTTTTCGTGGTATCAGTAGCATACATCCCTAGTTAATTTCATTAAAAAAAAAATACAATTTGAATAATTTTTAATCTCAAACGCTCGTCTTGCTCTCCCTGAACTGTGTAGTCTGGCTTAAGACAGTTAGGGTGTCGAAAAAATCCAATTGTATTTTCTTCCTCAACTTCAAAAATCTCAAAATCATCCTGCATCGCTACAGAAGTACCGACCCAGTCTATGCAAAGTAAACATGCAAAGAAGATCAAACACGCTTAACAAAAAAGGTAAAACAGCGATATAGGGCGATTTTGAAGTTGAGGGAGAACATGAGATGGGAGTTTTTCAACATACCCTAACTGTTATGAACTGGAAAAAATGGAGTTCAGGCAGAGTAAGACAAGACGAGCGTTTGACATTTAAAAAGTATATAAATTGTATTATTTTTATTAAAATAACCAATCGTTACGCTAGATAAGACCCTTCTTTCTTGGCTGGGATTGTTTACAACCGCATTTGAGATTGTTTGAAGCCGTGTTTAAACTGCCTTTTCGAAATTCAGAATCAGGGGGCACCATAGCAGTCCATTATATGTAGAAAAATGTGGAAATGTTTTACTCAAAAAAACAATTTCTTTATGACTGAAGAAAGAAAGACATGAACATCTTGGATGACAAGTGGGTGAGTACATTATATGTGAATCTTTTTGGAAGTAGACTTCTCCTTTAACTTACTGTTTTCACTTGATTTGTCAAGTGAATGTATCCTTTGGGATCAAGAGAGAACGAATCTTGAACAGTAGTGTAAATGCCGCCTTGTCTTTCAGATAAAGCACTGAATGAAATGTTGGAGCGGGTTTTGCAGAGCGGCTACTTTGACAGAGTGCAGTCTCATCAGAACGGAGTTTGCACAGAGGAAGAGGAGCAGACAGTTGCAGCAGAAGTGTCTGAAGCAGAGGAGCAACCTCCCGACACGGGTAAAACACTCCCTCTTGTTGCATATTGCTTAATCTAGTGACTGTCATTCTGAAACTAATGCAGTACAGACTGATTTTGCAGAGAGTGACCTTTATGTCTCCTAACAGAGGGTGAAGTAACAGAAGAGTATGCAGAACCCGTTCCAATTGAGGCGACAGAGGTGAGACATGTTGGTTAAGTGCACATTTGTAAAATGCAAGCTTTTAACAAGTGACTTTTAATATGGGAGTTCATTGTATAATGAAAATGTGCAAAACTTCCCAGTCCAAAAAAAATGCATTTATTGAAACTACACATCACAAAACACAAAGTCGACCTGATTTTTATGCACGATTTATCACTCTCTAATAGAGTAGATGGAGCTTGTAGAAAAGCAGAAATGCCCCTTTTAACAGCACACAAGTGCTGTGCTTGATTCACTTCTCTGTTAAATGTTTATCATGCCAACAATTTTAAAATATTAATTGCATCAAACATTCATCTTGGTGTGAATGGGCCCTGAGCATGTCCCCTGGGGAGGCAGTGTTCACTACCACAAAGCTGCTTAACAAATTGTTACTTGAAATAAAGTAAATGAAACCTCAAATAAAATATAAAAACTTTGTTTTTTGAGCAAGTTTTCAAAGCATCATTTCTCATTTTCATTTAGTTTAACTTGATGTACTAAAATAAAAATAAGGCTGAAATAAAAACAAACTAAAAAAATGACACTTAACAAAAATACTGCAACTTCAACTAAAATTAAAATTAGAACCAGAAGTATAAAAACTAATTTGAAATATTGATTTAAAAAAATCTACATCTACTAAGCTATAGTGTTTCAATGATATATAATAAGTGTTTTGCACATGAAACATACACTAATGGTTTTGGAAAGAATAAACCAGGATTTAGGGTAGACAAATTGGTTGTGAAAAGCAAGTAGTACAAACAACAACAAAAACAAAAAAAAAAGTAGTACAGCTGTTTTTGGTGC
Organism: Cirrhinus mrigala; assembly: GCA_036247105.1. NCBI lineage: Eukaryota > Metazoa > Chordata > Actinopteri > Cypriniformes > Cyprinidae > Cirrhinus > Cirrhinus mrigala. The sequence goes on from CM070024.1 coordinate 18,395,978, forward strand.
AAACAAATTGACAAGTTGACTTCTGGGGCATAATGAATGTTTTTGAACCTTATAATTGTATGATTCTGCTGAGTGGTTATGTTAAAATTTTTATGCTGAATTTCCTCTTGATTACTAATAATTGTCTTGACCTTTTGTTGTGTTTCTCTTTAGTTTGTAAATAGGCAGTTTGTGATGGAGAGCCCATACGGTACTGGCGATAAGGAGCAAAGAGAGGAATGGAGTGCGGAGACGGAGGTAAGCTGCTCTAGAAATTACACTGCAACCTGTATAGACTTACTTTTGCCCTCGTTTCATTTTCTTTTTGTGAATGGATTGGTGGTTCTCAGCCTTTTGGACTCCAAGGGTCCCCATACTGTCCACAATAATATTTAAAAGCTATAGCCCCCCCCCCCCCCCCCCCCCCCTTTTGTAATTTTATTCTTGAATGTGCTGGAATTATGAGTGTTCATACATTAACTTAAAGAATAAACAGGGTTTCCGTGGGTCTTAAAGTCTTGAATTAGAGCAGCAAGTCTTAAATTCATATGATCATGGCATTAATTTTCATGAGGGATCGTTTCTTAATGCGTTTTATTTTTAAAGTGAGGCAAAAGCGTAATTTCTGTGCTCAATATTCATTAAAAAAACACACAAAAATCATTTAGTTCAGTTAGAGAACAATCAATACAGTTAAAACTGAATGAGGCTGCTCAAAGCAGTGTGCCAAACAACAGTCGCATCACAGATCAGATTTCATTTATCACCTGAAGAGAGCGAGCCGAGCTGACTGACGAGAAGAGAGAGGTGAGAAAATTTGGTGAGTTTTAAAAATATTTTGGATTTTGAAAAGCCTGTTGACTTCTGCCATTTATCTAAGGTGATGGTGGATGTTTCATATTTATTTGGTCCCACAGTGTTTGCTGATTTTTATTTATTTAAAATGTATATTTTTCTTTTTTTAATATATATTACATTATATTATATTCATTTTGCTAATAAATGTTCTACATTTCTTATGTTTACAGTGTTTACTGATTTTCAATTTTGTATACCCATTTAAACTATGTAAATTATTTTATATTAGGCATATATAGGCATATATAACAAACATTTATTTCAGTGAAAAAATAAGTCAAAATCTCAATATCAACATTTTGAACAATAGGGCCCTACAATCTTTTTCTTTTTCTTGTTTTAATTTTTCTGATAATCAAATACAGGCATTAAACATTTATTTATTTTTAATGAAATGAAAATTAAACCCTTTTATTTGTTGCCAAACAAACAGAGTTTTTACTGTTATTATAATTTCTGCATCTAATTGTTTTATTTACATTTGCCAGAAATGGGAATATTTAAACAATTACATTATACTGTACAAAAGTAATACCTTTTCTATACTAAAGGTAACCTTAAATGACGTCTGTTGTGATCTGGCGCTATATAGAAAATAGTTTACTTGACCTTCAAGGGGGGTGGGGGCTGCCCCCCTAATATAATGGCAGGGGAAACACTGAAAGTGAAGAAAAGAGGGAAAATCCAAGCTAAAAACAAACAGCTGCTTGACGCCGAATTGCTGCTAATTTGAAAGTGAAAGTAAAATGTGCACGGTGCTTTTACTGAAGCAAGGAAAAGAGGGAAAACTGAAATGAACTAAAAACAAAGTTGCTAGACACTGAATTGATGCTAATTTGAAAGTGAAAGTAAAACTCGAACTAAGAGAACATATTGCTGTTTTTTTTTTTTTTTTTTTTTTTTTTTTCTTTAGTTGGTCTAAAAAGGTCTTAGTCTTAATTTTACCCTCATAAAACCTGCAGAAACCCTGTATAAAATATTAATTAAAATAATTGATTGATAGAATTCCAGTAGTTTGGGGGTTAAATTTAAGTTTGTCATCATGAGGTTGCTTGAAAGTTTGCTGAGGCCCCTTAGTGGGCTCTGGCTCCCTGGTTGAGAACCACTGGTTTAGTGTGTAATTGTAAAGCCAATTTTATATATTACAGGTGGTTAACTCCATGCAGCCGGTTCAGACCACCCCCACCCCTGTCGTCCCAGAGCCCCATCCTCTGATTACGGTAACTCCAACACCCCCTTCAGACCCTGTGGTTAGACAGCAGGTGGTTCAGGATCTCATGGCACAGATGCAGGGACCATACAACTTCATGCAGGTGGGTTTTTTTTTTTTTTTTTTTTTTTTTTGCTGGTTTGTTTTATGCATGTATGACCCTGGACCACAAAACCAGTCATAAGTGCCAGTTTTTCAAAATTGAGATTTATACATCGTCTGAAAGCTGAATAAATAAGTTTTCCATTGATGTATGGTTTGTTAGGATAGGACAATATTTGATCGAGATGCAACAATTTGAAAATCTGGAATCTGAGTGTGCAAAAAAAATCTAAATATTGAGAAAGTTGTCCAAATGAAGTTCTTAGCAATGCATATTACTAATCAAAAATTAAGTTTTGAGATATTTATGGTAGGAAATTTACAAAATATCTTCATGGAACATGATCTTTACTTAATTTTTGGCATAAAAGAAAAATCAATTTATTGGCTATTGCTACAAATATACCTGTGCTACTTAAGACTGGTTTAGTGGTCCAGTGGTTTGTATGCATACTAAATGCTCTTTTTGTTCCCAGGACTCCATGCTTGATTTTGATGGGCAGTCTCTTGATCCGGCTATTGTATCGGCACGACCTATGAAGCAGGCTAGTATGGAGGTGCCACCGATGGTGTGTCAACCAGGTATGTTAATATTTCCACCACATGGTCATTTAGCTTTATGGGTTAAGCATTTCAAATAACCTTAACACTTCTGGGCTTTTGGTTTCTCAATGTACAGCTCATCCAGAGTCTCTCCTCGCCCAGCCTCCCGCTGTTGGCGTTCAGCCTGAACCCACACAAGTGAGTATAGCCAAGTTCTTCTGAATGGAAATGAGTTTGTTGAACTGTCTGGAACAGAAAGATGAGAGTATTGACTTTAGATCTGTGTGAAAATTAAGTGTGTGAATTTACTTTGTCTGCAGATCCCCATGGTCCCTCCATCACCAGAAACCTTCTCCACACCACCTCCTATATATCAGTCTTCTCATGCAGCTGATCCCCGACCACAGACAGACTCTATTGATCCTATTCAGGCAAGTTATCAAGCACCCAATCGTTTCATGAAGAGTTCTCCAACTTCCAATGTGAACAAATGTTCTCTCTCAAAAACAGTTTTTGGTAATCAAAAAACTTCTTGTTCTCTGTAGGCCTCAATGCCCCTGACAGAGCAACCACCTCCATCTACGGCGCTCCCTCCTGCCTCCCAGACCCCGGTGATCCAGCCCGGATCCAAACCCTTGCACAGCAGTGGCATCAATGTCAATGCCGCCCCATTCCAGTCCATGCAAACGGTAACATGCCTGAATGAAAATGACTAGCAGTTAAGAGCATTTTAAACTGGTCAAATCAGGATGACTACTCTTTAAAAGGATACTCCACCCAAAAATTAAACTTCTCATCTCTTCACCTTCATGCCACCCCAGGTGAATGACTTAAATGGGATAGTTCACCCAAAAATGAAAATTCTGTATATAATTATTCACCCTCATGTCGTTCCAAACCCGTAAGGCTTTCGTTCATCTTCAGAACACAAATTAAGACATTTTTGATGACATCCGGGAGCTTTCTGACCCTTCATAGACCGCAACGCAACTACCACATTCAAGGCCCAGAAAGGTAGTAAGGACATCGTTGAAATAGTCCATGTGACATTAGTGGTTCAACTGTAATGTTATGAAGCTATGAGAAAACAAAAAATAAGACACAGATTCATCAGCTGGAATCGTATGGTTTACCATGGTGTTCACTTTGTGGTTATTAAAGCATCAACTTGAGTATTGACTATAAATTGACTATTTTTCTAATCATCCATGTTCATCTGAAGAAAAAAAAAAAATATGCATATGAGTTGGTGTGAGGGTGTGTAAAGGAAGAGAATTCTCATATTAGGGTGAAGTATTACTTTTAGATGGCAAACTTTGTGTGCTGGATACTCTCTCACTTAATATTATATGTTCACTTATCCTTGATCTGTTCTTCCTGGCAGGTGTTCAACCTTAATGCACCTGTCCCACCAGCTAATGATACGGACTCAATGAAACAGGCCAGCCAATACCAGAATAGCTACAGCCAGGGTTTTAATAGCCAGACGCAGCACCCTGTGGAGCAAACAGACATGCCGCCAGAGCAGCTCCAGTCCGGTGAGGAAAATCTTCAGAATACCTTACATCATATTTGAACACCCACAGTATCCTGTTTATACAGTTGAAGACACGTTTACATACACCTTGCAGAATCTGCAAAATGTTAATTATTTTACCAAAATACGAGGGATCATACAAAATGCATGTTGTTGTGTGTGTGTTTTTTTTTTTTTTTTTTTTTTTTTTTTTTAGTATTGGCCTGAATAAGATTTCACATAGGAGACATTTCCATATAGTCCATAAGAGTAAATAGTAGTTGAATTTATAAAAATGACCCTGTTCAAAAGTTTACATAAGCTTGATTTAATACTGTGTTGTTACCTGAATGATTCACAGCTGTTGTGTGTTGTTTTTTGTTTTTTTTTGTTTTTTTTTGTTTAGTGATAATTGTTCATGAGTCGCTTGTTTGTCCTGAACAGTTAAACTGTCTGCTGTGCTGCAGAAAAATCCTTCAGGTCCCACAAATTCTTTGGTTTTTCAGCATTTTGATGTATTTAAACCCTTTCCAACAATGACTGGATGGTTTTGAGATCCATATTTTCACACTGAGGACTCAACTGATGGACTCATATGCAACTATTACAGAAGGTTCAAACACTCACTGATGCTTCAGAAAGAAAAATTATGCATTAAAGGAGAAGTCCACTTCCAAAATGAAGATTCACATATATTGTACTCACCCCCTTGTCATCCAAGATGTTCATGTCTGTCTTTCTTTCTTTCTTTCTTTCTTTCTTCAGTTGTAAAGAAATTGTTTTTTGAGGAAAACATTTCAGCATTTTTCTCCATATAATGGACTGATATGGTGCCCTGATTTTGAACTTCCAAAATGCAGTTTAAATGCATCTTCAAATGATCCCAAATGCGGTTGTAAATGATCCCAGCCGAGGAAGAAGGGTCTTATCTAGCGAAACGATTGGTTATTTTCATTTAAAAAATACAATTTAAATACTTTTTAATCTCAAACACTCGTCTTGCCTTTCTCTCCCGAACTCTGTGTATTCTGACTCAAGACAGTTAGGATATGTCTCAAAACTCGTATTTTCTCCCTCAACTTCAAAAATCATATCAAAATCATCCTACATCGCTGCAGAAGTACCGACCCAGTTTTTGCAAAGTGAACGTGCAAAGATCAAACACCCTTAACAAAAAAGTTAAAGTGGCGATATAGGACGATAAGACCCTTCTTTCTCGGCTGGGATCGTTTACAACCGCATTTGGGATCGTTTGAAGCCGCATTTAAAATACATTTTGGATATTCAAAATCGGGGCACCACTGCAGTCCATTATATGGACTAAAAATGTTGATATTTTTTCCTCAAAACTCTTTACGACTGAAGAAAGACATGAACATCTTGGATGACAAGGGGGTGAGTACATTATATGTGAATCTTTCTGGAAGGGGATTTCTCCTTTAAGAGCCGGGGGTGTAAACTTTTGAACAGAATGAAGATGTGTGCATTTTTCTAATTTTGTCTGAATAGCATATAATTTTTTTTCATTTAGTACTGTGCTTCAGAAGCTACAGAAGATACTTACATGTTTCCCAGAAGACCAAAAAAAAAAAAAAAAAAAAGTTAAATTTACCCTGATCTTCAAATTCAAAAAGTTTTCACCCCCTGGCTCTTAATGCATCGTGTTTCCTTCCGGAGCATCAGTAAGCATTTGAACCTTCTGTAATAGCTGCATACGAGTCCATCAGTTGTCCTCAGTGTGAAAAGATGGATCTCAAAACCATCCAGTCATTGTTGGAAAGGATTTAAATGCATCAAAATGCTAAAAAATCCAAAGAATTTGTGGGACCTGAAGGATTTTTCTGAAAAACAGTAGACAGTTTAACTGTTCAGGATAAACAAGGGACTCCTGAACAGCTACCACTTTAAATTTTAAAAAAAAAAAAAAAAAAAAAAAAAAAAAAAAAATACTGTTGTTACCTGAATGGTCCACAGTTGTTTAAGAATCAAGTGTATGTTAACTTTTGAATGGGTAATTTTTATAAATTCAACTATTTTCTCTTGTGAACTAATATATAAACTTATTTTATGTGAAATATCTTATTCAGGTCAGTACTAAATAAAAAAACAAAACAAAAAAAAAACATGCATTTTGAGGGATCTCTTATTTTGGTAAAGTAATTAACATTTTGCAGATTGTTCAAGTTGTATGTAAACTTTAGACCTCAACTGTGCCCGCTTAATTCAACTGTTTTATCCCTGTGTTGACAGTAGTTGGTGCCTTCCATTCTCAAGACCAGTCACTTCCTAACTCCACTGGTCCTCAGCCAATGTCCCAGCAGCCAGGTGGCCAGGGCAACGGGTTCAACCGGCAGGCTCAGTCCTTCTACAACAGCAGAGGGATTTCTCGTGGAGGTCCTCGTAACTCACGTGGCATGATCAATGGCTACAGAGGACCATCTAATGGTTTCAGAGGTACAGAACCACATTGTGTTTGTAGTAGTCATATACAGCGATTTTTCGTTCGAAGATCATTTAAGTCAGTGATGGAAGAATCATTAGTTTTCGTATTTATTTCAGGAGGATATGATGGTTATCGCCCACCCTTCTCCAACTCTGCAAACTCTGGATATGGACAAACCCAATTCAGTACGTCGCGGGACTATAACAACAGCAACTATCAGCGGGTAAGGTCAAATTTTGATACTATAGTGAGTTTCTCTTTTTATCGTTTGAGCATTAGTCTCAACGCATCCTTAAATTACTGTTGAGACATTGTCATTTGTCTTCTTTAATCCTTTTGCTCGTCTTTCCACAGGATGGTTATCAACAGAACTATAAACGAGGTGCTGGTCAAGGCCCTCGAGGGGTTTCTCGAGGAAACGCTTCAGTCATGCGGCCTTAAGTCTTGTGAACTGAGCTTACATCTGGACCACATTGAACATTCAAATACTGAAGTGCATATGTCCTGGCTGTTTTTTATTTGTTTTTTTTGTTTTGTTTTTTTTTTTTTTTTCCCCCGTACTCTGTTTCTTGGAATTGATTGGACAACATCTGCCCTGATATGTTAAAATGGAGAAAACCCAGTGTCAAGATTTTAAACCTACCCTGTGTTTCTAACAGATACCTGTGAACTTGAAAGACTTAATTTATTTTTTTGTAGAAAATAAAACTCATAACTGCCACAGCTGATCCAAGATTGGGACTTCTTTTACTACCCCATGGTTCTGTTCACACTAATTCATTTTGGTTCTAAAATTTCTTTTGGTACATTTTAAGATGTTCCCCGACTCTCGGTTTGTAAAGTGATATTGCTTCAAGAGTTTCAATAAAGATGTGTTGCATTAAATGCTTTGTTGTTGTGTGTGTGTGTGTGTGTTTTTTTTTTTTTTTTTTTTTTTTTTTTTTTTTTTTCTTTAGCTTTATTTGGAAGTCAATATACACAAGTCGAAAGTTTCTGAACAGTAAGAGTTTTTTTTTTTTTTTTTTGTTCTGTTATATATATAATTTTTAACTATTTAAACTGCTGTTGAATATATTCTAAAATGTGATTTTATTCCTGTGATCAAAGCTACATTTTCAGCATCATTACTCCAGTCTTCAGTGTCACATGATCCTTCAGAAATCATTCTAATGTTTATTTGCTGTTCAAGAAATGATCAATATTTCAATCAGGTGAATTTATTTATTTATTTATTTTTTTTCCCCAGGATTCTTTTAATAAGAAGACCCAAAGATCAGCATTTATCTGAAATGAAAAGCTTTTGTAACATTAAAACATTATACCATTAAATACCATTACTTTAAATTGATCAAAAGTGAATATACCGACATAGAAATCTTTTGTGACATATTTCAGATAAATGTTGTTCTTCTGAACTTGATAAAATTCTACTCTGCTGTTTTCAACATAATGTTTTGCTTGAGCACCAAATCAGCATATTAAAATAATTTCTGAAGAATCATGTGACTGGAGTAATGATGCTAAAAATTCAGCTTTGTATAATTCCCAACGATCTTAATTTTATCAATAATCCTTCTTTTCAGAGCATATCATATGCCTTCTCCACATCAAAGAAGACTGCTATTACTACTTCTTTATTGGTCTGTGCTTTTCTTATGTATGACTCTAGGCACAATACAGAATCCACTGTTACTGAAGGAAGTTGTCCAGTATTCCAAATTTGGTTATACAGCTTTAATATTATTTCTAATGTGTTATCTGTCATGTGTGCCAACATTTTATAACATACCCCATCTTTACCTGGAGTAGTCTGTCGAGCATTAATTATTGCTCATGTTTAAAGGCAGATCTAATAGATTTTCTGACACCTCATTTTTCTTTAAAATATCAGGGTATTCCATTAAGGTTCTATTCCTACTCTGTCTGGCCTCTACTGAAAGATTATCAGAGCTGTGAACTTTCAAAAATGTTTGAACTAAAAGTTCAGCCTTTTCTAGGTTGCTAACGGCCATCTTATCTCCATTGCCCATCACTGGCATTTCATAATTTCCTCATACATCTGGTAATTCTACTTCTCTTCCAATGCTACTACAAAATGTACGTTTTTGTATTTAAATTTTGTCGTTACTATTGCTTGGGAACCTTTTATATTGGATCAAAGCTTCCTGGGAATGATGTTTTTTGAGTTGCCTAAACAATTTATTTCTTGCTTTAATAGCTTCTTTGCAATCATTATTCCAACAAGGTACACTCTTGGAGCTTTTGAACCCTGTGCTTTTAGGTATAGTTTCCTCAGCTGACTGAATAGAAAAGAAAAGATTCTCAACTTGCATTATCCAATTTGCATCTGGGAATTCCTTTTTCCTTTTCAAAACATAATTTTGTACCACCTTTAATCACTATTGGATAATGGTCACTCCCTACAGTAGTATCTTTTAGGGCTGTTCGATTCCGAAAATTTTGGAATCGATTCCGATTCCTGGCTCTGGAATCGATGGGATTCGATTCTAAGAATCGATTCCTCACTGTGGTTTTCGATTCTTTTTCGATTCTTATTTTTTTAGATTAGAGGGACCTAATTTCGCATTCACTGTAGAATAAGGTCTTAGAAAGTAACCTTATCATAGTATGAAGCTTTGCTTTTAAAAAAATTATGATACATTTCTGTATTTAAATAATAATTTTGTCTGCATTGCCCATGAAATTAGTCATAGTCCACAGCGCAGTAGTGGACATGAGTTTATTGCATGAATGAAACAAGACGTGTACAGTTCAGGTGAATAATGTTTACTTTAACCGTATGCTTTGCACAAAATTAACAAACTGGACATTGAAACAAAATAACCAGAACATTAACAACAACACTGATATATGAGCTGATATAGGAGCTCGTGGTTTATCTGTCAGTCAGACGCGCACTCTCCGCCACTTATTTGTGCTCTTAGCGCTTTCTTTCAGAATTATCACAAGCTGATAGAAAAGTTAAAAATAACATTTAATTTCAGATGGAAATAGGACCAAGACCCTCTTGGTCCTACTTCTAATCACTATTAGCGAGCAAGAAGAGGCGAATTAATAAGTGCTTAACGGAAGGCTGCATCCTCAAACTCAGACGTGCTCCGTACCGACTCTTTTCGTTCAGTTTATTTTCGTGAATCGACGTTCAGCGACGTTTGATGACTGCAGCCTTCGTATAATGCAGCCGTTCGTTTGAGTGGCGCCCATATTTAAGCTTTGTTGAACTGAAAACTGCTCTGCATGGGGAGTCGATTCCCCCTGACGGAATCGATTCCCAGCCCTAGTTATTTTTAGACACACTCCAGATGCAGATCCCTGCTATTGAACTAGATACAAAAGTTAGGTCAAGCACTGCTTCTGTAATTATGTATATTATTATATCTTGTTCCTTCTCCATTATTAATACATACTAAATATTTAGCATCGATAAATTCTTCAATAATTAGGCCATTTGCATCCGTACTATTACTCCCCCACAATGAGTTATGTGAATTAAAATCACATGAAAATGTGGACAAATTAAAAAGAAAGAAAGAAATGAAATGGGGGCAAAAACAAAAGTGTTGCGTTTATAATTTTGGTCAGTGTAAATAAAAATAACAAGCGGGTTATGCGGAAATTCTGAACAGGCGCTATCATGGACTGCTATATGTCTGTTTTGGGGTCCATCACGTTGGGGTCCTTTCGCCGAGGATTCCCACGTGAATGTACGAGCATGATAGTTTACTGTAAATGAATCGTAGTTTTTGTGCCCAAAAGTTGTATTTAACACTTTAACGGCGTATTTTGTTTTGTCGGGAGAACATTTGAGGTATGTCTTGTAATATGAATACACATGTTGAAATAAAAAACCTAGTTTTGTTTGAACGTGTTTAAAGAATGGTAAACGCACTACAGTGTTTACTTAATTTTACTTAATGCATTTTATATGTAAAGCTGACTTTGCTGTGTTCGTGGTGACAGGGTGCAGTTGGGAAAAAATGGCAACTTTTCGGAAGAAGGTGGACAATCGTATTCGTGTCCAGATAGAAAACGGTGTGGCACAGCACCATCGATCTATGTTCGTTATAGTTGGTGATCGTGGCAGAGATCAGGTAAAGCATAACTGCGTTTAACAATACTGTAATACTGTAACGACGTTTGCTAAGTCTCATTTATATGTGCATTTGCATCCAGGTTGTCGTTCTCCACCACATGCTGTCTAAAGCAACAGTCAGAGCTCGGCCATCAGTGTTATGGTGCTACAAAAAGGAGCTGAGCTTCAGCAGGTATGAACATTTTTATAGTAGCTCCCCAAACAATATTAGATGTTCACAGACAGCTTTGATGGCAGATGCTTATTCATCTATGCCAAATTGTGTACTTGTATATACAATTGTGACATTTGAATTACTCTGTGGTTTTTTAGTAATCGAAAGAAGAGGATGCGACAACTGCAGAAGAAGATCAAAACAGGCACGCTCAACCTAAACCAGGATGATCCTTTTGAGCTCTTCATTGCTGCAACCAACATCCGCTACTGCTACTACACTGAAACACACAAGATCCTGGGAAACACCTATGGCATGTGTGTTCTGCAGGTAATACCAAATGTCTCAGATAGGACCTTCAAATTGCTGTGGACTTTATTGCTTAAAGGAGAAGCTCACTTCCAGAAAAATATTTACAGATAATTTACTCACCCCTTTGTCATCCAAGATGTTTATGTCTTTTTTTCTTCAGTTGTAAAAAAAAAAATGTTTTTTGAGGAAAACATTTCAGGATATTTCTAGGGGTCGACCGATTATCGGCGCCGATATTAGGCATTTTTATGATTAGCGGTATCGGTCATTTTCAAAGCCGGTTTAATTTTGAAACGCGCTATTTGGCTCTGATGCTGATGCAGCCTGTCGGAACTCATCACTCTGTGACCTAGAGCAATCTCTGCCCACCGCCAATCTGATTTGTTGAGAGTCACGAGTCCGATCAATCAACACGGAGCACTCTCTCACACCGAAAGTGCTTGCTTACTGGAGGCTTTAGTGTATGGAGGACCAGAAATGACTTAAGTAGAAATAAATAAATAAATAAATAAATTGATAAATGCAGAAATAAATAAATAAATGTGGAAGTACAGAAATATTGAATGAATAAATAAATGAATGAATAAATAAATAAATCATTAAATGCTGAAATAAATAAATAAATAAATAAATAAATGCAGATATGCATAAATTAATGAATAAATAAATCTGTCAAAAGTGTCATTTTTAATTGTTAATGTTTTATACTTGAGTCATTTCTTGTCATTTCATCTGTTGTCTGACTAAATGAGGACATAAATACATGAACAACATCTCCAGATCTGCTCTGAGGGTCACTTCATGAGCATTTGACCATTTCATATGAGTAAATCTATCGACATATCATATAATAGGCTACAGAAACTCAAAAGGTCCTCGTGGCAACCCGTCAAAATATAAGCTCTGTTTAGCTTAAATAAATTGACAGAGATATATTACTGTGGTGCAGTAGAATATGCGTAATACTACTACTACAACAATTATTACAATTTTGTCTAAAAGAATAATCAATTTTAATAGTAAACCCCTTTGTTTGTCAAAAATAAAGTTGAACTCTCATTTGATTAAAAGATAAATGAAATTGTTTTATGCCTTCATTTGCACTGTACTCTAAATTAAAACTGGCTGAAATTTCCAGTGTCACATAAGCACAAAATGATGACAAAAATTATACATTTCAATAGACTATTGAACTAAGTGTGCCTATAATAGGCTATTATTGTTATAGTTTCATGAAAATAGTCGTCGTCATCAATGGAGCTATGAAGACAATTAAATTATTTACACTTATTATATACATTTTATTTATTTTTTTTAAAAGAATTAATGAGGAATTACGAGAGGTAACGGTGTTACACATACATTTCTGACATATAAATTATTGAAGCCAAATACTTACAAATACTTTTTCCCCAAGCTGTTTAGCTGTAATACAGTATTTATAGGCTTAATCATTAAGCATACAGTTAGCAGGGATGCAGTCGCCCCACTTTTAACTCTCTCTTTATATTACCCTTATTGTAGATGAATGCACAGAGGTAGACAAGAGAAAGAAGTGCAATGTGGGAGTTCTACACTCAATTAACACCAGGGAAGGCAGTTTTTGTCAGAGCCCTTGTTATTCTTAATTTTGACATTAATTTTAAAAGGGTCATCGGATGCAAACTGCACTTGTACATGTTGTTTGAACATTAATCTGTGTTGTCAGTGTATGTACAAATCTAGCCTATAATGATAAAAATCCATGCAGTGGTTTTTAATTAATCTGTAAAAATAATATTCCCTTTTTCAAATCGAGCTATTCTCAGATGCCAACAGAGGCCGCTCCCACGATAGTTGATTGGCATGAGCGTCTTACCTCAGACCTGTCAGCTGTAACAGTCAGACCTCCATTGTTTCGATGCCGGAGCAGGGATGTAAGTTAGACAGGAATATCTCTGATTGAGCAATTGAGGTGTTGTGTTGCTGGATGTAATGATGAACATAGTGGTCGTCGTTTACTCCCGACATCTGAGCCACTGAAGATTATAGCTGCTGAGGATTACATTTGTTTGTGAAGGGAATGCACCTCCCGATGTACATAAATGCGTCTATGTTTGTTCAGATCATTCGTGATCCAGCTTTACCTACAGCAGAAGTGAGTATAAGGTTTTTTTTTTTATGAATCTCTGCAATCACCTTTCCTAATATCGCGCTAGTTAACAAGTTTTGCGGCTAAATGCGGCTAAAGTAAACAATCTCCCCGAGCAGCAGAGAGAAGAGAGGGGCGGGGTGAGCAGAGCTCATTTGCATTTAAAGGAACAATCCCTCAGAATGGGATGATTTTTGCAGAGCTCATTTTGACAAGGTGAAAAGGAATTGAGAATTTTTAACCAAAGTATATTAGAGACTTTTCATTAAGACCCTAAAGAATCTTATCAACTTGTGGAAAATGGGCATCCGATGACCCCTTTAAGTTTTACACTAGACGTATATATCGGTTCAAAATAACGGTTATCGGTCTACTTGATCTGTAATAATTGGTATCGCCATCGGCCCTGAAAAACACATATCGGTCGACCCCTAGATCTTTCTCCATGTAGTGGACTTCTATGATGCCCGCTATTTTGAACTTCCAAAATGCAGTTTAAATGCAGCTTCTTCCTCAGCTGGGATAAGAGTCCTTTGAAGCTGCATTTAAACTGCATTTTAAAGGTTCAAACTTGCGGGCACCATATAGGTCCGCTATATGGAGAAAGATCCTGAAATGTTTTCCTCAAAAAACATAATTTCTTTACAACTGAAGAAAGAAAGTCATGAACATCTTGGATGTTAAGGGGGTGAGTACATTATCTGTAAATTTTTGTTCTGGATGTGAACTTCTCTTATAAACCTGTAAAGCCTGACATATTATGTAATAGTCAGAAAAACTTACATTTTTCATTGATTCAAAGTCAGTAATGATTTCTTAGCAAAAAGACAACATGTACCACAACCTGAAGGCAAATGTTTTTAGAATTATCATGAAAGGCCTTTTACTGGTAAAAACTGATGGGGGTATGTAGTACAAATTTGTGTGTCAAATATGATACAGTAAGCTTTATAGAGTTAAGTTTTTCTTACTTTGCTATAGGACTTCGAAGCTCTCACTCCCAACCTTTTGGCTCGGACTGTTGAGACTGTGGAAGGTGGAGGGATTGTGGTCATTCTTCTGAGGACTATGAACTCACTGAAGCAGCTGTACACAATGGCAATGGTAAATGGCCTCCTACAGGGATAATTCACCCAAAAAGGAAAATTCTGTTATTAATTACTCACCCTCATGTTGTTCCAAAACTGAAACACTAATGAAGATATTTTTGATGAAATCCCAGAGCTTTGTGACCCTGCATAGACGGCAGAGCAACTGCATAGACATGCAGCACCAACATGCATGTGGCATGGTACTCTTGTGAACATGCGACAAAGACGAAATTGTTGTTGTATAAAGTTGTTATATTTGTTTTCTTTGCGCACAAAAAGTATTCTCGTAGGTTCATGACAATAAGGTTGAACTACTGATGTCACATGGACTGTTTTATATCCTTACTACCTTTCTGGGGCGTTTAACCTTTTCAGTTGTGTTGCTATTGTCACGGGTGCGGAGCAAACGACAGACACAGTGGGCGTGACGTCAGGCCTCGGAGAGGCTTTTATTAAACAATAAAAGAAAGTGTCCAAAAAAGGGGGAAAAAAGTGTCCAAAATAAACAGGGGGGTCTGGTGTCCTCGACGTGATGGGGTTCTGTGAAGGAGGGGTAGTGTTCCGAAGGGAAGGGTCCAGGTAAGGGGCGGATTCCGGCGGCCGCACGCGCTCCCCGCTCAGGTCCGGGGTGCGAGGGGCGGCGGCTTCTCTAGCGGCATCGTCCTCCTCCACCTCTGCGGCACTTCTGGGGGATGAAACGGTCCGGCCTGGCCCGTGAGCCGTCACGGGTGCGATCCTCATCCGGACCCGCGGGGTCCAGCAGCTCGTCCTACGGCGGCGCTGGTTCCCTCTTCACCCCTTCCTGGACCCACGAGGACACCAGCGTGCATGCACGGGGAAGAGACCGGTCTCCTGAGGAGGCGCGCTCGGTATTTTAACAGCGGCGGTGATGAGGCTTCATTCACATCAGGTGTGCCTCATCACACGCTGCCAGACCTGGATGTTTCAGCGCCCCACCTCCTCCCACACGCCCACTCCCGTCGGGAGCCTGGTGAAGGGCGGCGATTACCGACGGGGTGAAGCTGATAGTTAGGGGGGAGGCAGCCGACTCGTCACACTATCTATGCAGGGTCAGAAAGCTCTCGGATTTCATCAAAAATATCTTAATTTGTGTTCTGAAGATGAACAAAGGTCTTACAGGTTTCAAATGATATGAGGGTGAGTAATTAATAATAGAATTTTAATTTTTGGGTAATCTGTCCCTTTAATTGTTTATATACCAATATTATTTTGGTAATTTGTAGGTTACTATAATTATTGAAATGCATGCTTTTTTTTTTTTCTTTTCTCAGGATGTTCATTCTCGATACAGGACAGAGGCTCACCAGGATATTGTTGGAAGGTTTAATGAAAGGTCAGTCTTTTGACATTCATTTACAAAACCCTGGATTATATTGGACCTTTCTCACATTTCCGGGTTTCTCAGCAGCGAAAATCATCATAGTTGGGTAAAATCCGAGAGCAGTGAATGGGAGAGTACCACAAATATATATTTAATAATATTTTTTGCATTCCCATTTGCTCAAATAGCAAAAGACAAACACCACAATAGTGTTTTCACGATATCTGAAAAAAGAAAAAAAAAAAAAAAAAAAAAGAGAGAGAGACTGATAATGGCAGTCAGAAGAGAGAACAATGTCAAATTTACTGTCCCCCCCATAGACGCTGCATTAGAAACACCCTCACATTAGCGGTAACTAGTTTTTTGTAACTTGGTGAAAAGGTGAAATAATAAAAAGTATAGTGTTATAAATGTACATACATTTTTAAACAAAAAATCTAAATCTAAAACACTTTAAAGTATTTATGATGCTGATGACCGTTGATTTGCAGTAGTCTATATGAAGAGTTCAGATGCAAAACCAGCTAAAAGCCATCTTGGTCGAAAATTAGATAATGATCCTGAGTGAATGCTCTCGACACATATTATACGTCCATCAAATACTTTTACCTCAAACTTGCTAAAATACCAGCCTCAGCCCAATCAGAATTTCTGGTGTTTACATAGAAACCTATACATCTGAGCCTGATAAAAATGAACGATGTCAGATGGATTTAGGGGCTTTTGCATCTGAACTCTTCATATATATTTTCCTTCTGATAAGATTTGTGATTAAAATTCATTTTTTAAGAGCTGCAGGTTTGCTATGTTTTTTTTTGTGTGTGGCTGCAGAGTTTGGTGGAATATTTTGTGATTTATATATTAATATAATAATAACATTTTACATTTTATTATTTTATTTTGAATATAGTTATCAAAAAATAAGCATTAAATAAAACTATTACTATTGTAATACTATTTCACACTCAAAAAAAAAATATATATTATTTAAGAAAAATAATTGTATTTTACAGTTCAACTGTAAAATTACAATACAAATATTTAAGCCTGAATTTCTTTTATTTACCAAACTTTTATTTTCATAGACTACAACAGGGAGCCTTTAAATGGATAGTTCACCCAAAAATAAAAATTGTCATTAATTACTCACCCTGTAAGACCATCGTTCATCTTCAGAACACAAATTAAAATATTTTTGATGAAATCCGAGAGCTTACTGCTCCTGCATAGATAGCAATGTAATTACCACGTTTAAGGGCCAGAAAGGTAGTAAGGACATCGTTAAAATAGTCTATGTGGCATCAGTGGTTCAACTCTAATTTTATGTAATTTTCAGTGTCACACGCATGTGTGAGTTGACTGAAAAGGAAGACAAGAAATTGTTGAATAAAGTTGCTTTTTGAGTTCTCTTTGCGCAGAAAAAGTTTTCTCATACCGTCATAAAATTAAGGTTGAACCACTGACGTCACATGGACTATTTTAACAATGCCCTCACTACCTTTCTGGGCCTTGAACGTGGTAGTTGCGTTGCTGTCTATGCAGGGTCAGAAAGCTCTCAGATTTCATCAAAAATATTTTAATCTTTATTCTAAAGATGAACAAAGGTCTTTTCATCAAAGAATTTTCATTTTTGGAAGAAATATCCTTATAAAGCTTCTTTGTTAACAACAGGTTTACATTTTCAAAGTGACTCAAACTCTGATTTTGATTTACTTCAGCCCTGATCTGAGATGCTAGTCTTATTTTCCCCAGGTTCATCCTGTCTCTCGCCTCCTGTAAGACATGTGTTGTGATTGATGACCAGCTCAACATTCTGCCAATCTCCTCTCACATTACCAACATCAAACCTGTCCCTCCCAAGACACAGGTGAGCCTTGTTTATACCTGGACAGTGTTTTGTTTGATTATTAGCTCATATGAATTCCATAATCTTTGTATTTGCCAACAGGATGATGGACTGTCTCCAAGGGAACAAGAGCTGAAGGACCTAAAGGAGTCTTTACAGGACACACAGCCAGTTGGTGTTCTAGTGGACGGCTGTAAAACTATGGACCAGGTATAATCAAACTAACTATTGATGAAATCTTGATGTTGATGTGTTTGATGTGGCCCAACTTAATATTTTATTTTGCCGTGTTTATGTCTCTAGGCCAAAGCAGTGCTGAAGTTCATCGAGGCTATTTCAGAAAAGACCTTGCGGAGCACTGTAGCTCTGACTGCGGCTCGTGGTCGAGGTAAATCTGCTGCACTGGGATTGGCTGTAGCCGGAGCTGTTGCATTTGGGTATGTAGTACAGTTTTTTTTAGGTATTTAAAACAAAGAAAAAAGTACGATCCATATACTGTGCAAGAAAAGGCAGAAAGC
This sequence comes from Cirrhinus mrigala, assembly GCA_036247105.1. Lineage (NCBI taxonomy): Eukaryota > Metazoa > Chordata > Actinopteri > Cypriniformes > Cyprinidae > Cirrhinus > Cirrhinus mrigala. The sequence continues at coordinate 18,414,137 of CM070024.1, forward strand.
CCAAAAGGGCTTATTTAAAGCCTCTACCTAAACAATAAAGAAAACAGAAATGACTTATGAAATTAAGTAAATGACTGCATCAAATTAATTACAACATATATCAAACCCCCCAAACTAATGCACTCTAAAAATAAACCTTATAAGGTACATAATAATTTCAAAACAGTTTTATGAATAAGCTTATTTTTCTTTTTACGTTTGCCTCCTGACTGTAATTTATGCTAATGAATAACATACTGTGTTTGTGTTGTACTTCTCTTCTCAGCTATTCAAATATTTTTGTCACATCACCCAGCCCAGACAATCTGCACACGCTGTTTGAGTTCGTATTTAAAGGTTTTGACGCTCTCCAGTATCAGGTAATCATCGCTGAACATGAGAGTAGATATGATGTATTCACAACCAGACTTTATTATCTAAAAGGAGGGATAGTTCACCCAAAAATGAAAACTACCCCATGATTTACTCACCCTCAAGCCATCCTAGGTAGGCCTATATGACTTTTTTCTTTCAGATGAATACAATTAAGAGTTATATTAAAAATAGGGCTGTCAGTTTAACGCGTTAACTTAATGAATTAGTTATGAAAAAATAACACTATTAAAATATTTTTATATGCAAAATTAATGCAAAATTTTAATCGACTGACAGCCCTAATTAAAAAAATGTGCTGGCTCTTTCATGCTTTATAATAGCAGTGAATGGCTTTTGAGATTTTGAAGCAAAATAAAGTGCATCCATCCGTCAAAAGATACTCTACACTGCTCAAGGGGTTTAATAAAGGCCTTCTGAGGTGACTCGATGCATTTGTGTAAGAAAATATCCATATTTAAAACTTTAAAAACTGTAATCTCTAATAAATCATTCATTTTTTGTGAACTATCCCTTTAAAAGAGTGAGTTACTGTAAATAAAACAATCAGTTAAACCCAGTGTTATTTTTGTATCAATAATATACTATTGCAGTTTCTATTATTTTGAATTAGTCTTAGTTTAAAAAAAAAAAAAAAAAGTAAAAAAAGTTTTTATAATTCATCATTATTTTAATTTTTGATAAAGTTTTAGTAATTTAGCTGTGTATTTGTAATTCTTCATTAGTTATGTGGAATATTTATAGTTTGGCGTCTAACTGAAATAACAGGTTTAAGTTTTAATATTTTATTTTTCATTCCATTCTTTTTTTACATAATTTTTTTTTTTAGTTAACAAAAGTGTTTTTTTTATAGTTTTAGTTGTAGTTAACTATAATAACCCTGGTCAAAATTGAAGTTAAATGAGTGAAACCCTGATCTTTCCTTTAACATTTTGTACATTTATTTATATATATATTTATTTTATATTATATTATAAGTAAAAATGTTATCTGTCAAGAGGCTCTAAATCAGGTATTTATGCATACATTTAAGGAACATACATTAAACCAATTTTTTTTTTTAATTTCTAGGAACATCTGGACTATGAAATAATCCAGTCTTTGAACCCAGATTTTAACAAAGCTGTGATTCGTGTTAACATCTTCAAAGAGCATCGACAGACCATTCAGGTATACTGACCTCCATTTCTGCATTTCCTTTCCATAATTGTAATTTTTTTCCTTGCAAATATTTGTTGAATCGTGGAATCTCGTGGAATACTTTCTTTGCTTGGAGTTGGTTTATTCCACTTCAGTATATATATAAAATGTGAAACAAAGTGTAAAAACATGTTTAAGTAGTGCATCCTTCATCCTTCATAACTCAATAATAATCAATTATAATTTTTCTGAAGTCTTGCTGATGTGTTTTGATCTGCAGTACATTCACCCTGCTGATGCGGTGAAGTTAGGCCAGGCAGAGTTGCTAGTCATCGACGAGGCTGCTGCGATCCCACTGCCTTTAGTAAAGAAGCTACTTGGGCCCTACCTTGTGTTTATGGCATCTACAATCAACGGGTCTGTATTTAAAAAGTGGTTACATTTCGATCTTTTTACAATCCTGTAATAACAATCCAGTAATGCTTGTGTCAACATGCAGGTACGAGGGCACCGGTCGGTCTCTGTCTCTTAAGCTGATTCAGCAGTTAAGGCAGCAGAGTGCAGACAGCCAGCAGAACCTCTCAGCTGAGAACAGAAACACCAGCACAGCCAGGCTGGCAGCAGGTAAAATATAATACCGCATGAGAACCAGAATTAGACAAGTGGAAAAAATAACTTTTGTTCTGACTGCTGATATGTGTATAATGTGTAAACCACAACATACCTGCTCTGCAGCACGAACCCTTCATGAGGTGACCCTCCACGAATCTATCCGATATGGCCAGAGGGACCCTGTGGAGAAATGGCTGAATGATCTGCTGTGTTTGGACTGCCTGAGTGTACCACGCATCATTTCTGGTTGTCCTTTACCCCAGACATGCGACCTGTATCCTTTAAAAGTCAAACGAGTCATTCAAACATCATGCTGATTCAACAGAATGGAAGCCCATTTCTGCCACCTAAGAAAAAAAACAAAAATCATGCTTTGGTAAATCATAATTATCAGACAAAAAGTCATAATTATGAGATGAAAGGTCAAAACTATGGCATACTAAGTCATTACAAGTTTGACAAAATTAGACTCTGTCATAATTATGACTTCTCAATTATGACTTCTTCGTAATTATGATTTCTGGAGGCAGATTTACTTAACGTTAGAGTGCAATTCCATAAAAGCACCGATGGGAGGGGAAAATTCTGTGGGTAATTTACTGACAATGCGCACATTAAAGAACACAGATGCAGCCAAATCATTTCCATAATGACTAGCACAATCTACCAAGAGCTGTGCAAATTACCACCTGCTTTAAGACATGTTTTTTTAGGCGTTAATGGCGCAAATAGCAGTAATTTGACGAGTGGAAATGTTAGTCAATTGCGTTGCATGTTTTATTTTAATACTCTCCTCTCATAAATTTTGCGTCTGAAAGGGAAACTCTTACAAATGCATTTTTAGGTCAGGCACAAAATTAACTGTGCCCACTAATTTTTAAGTGCACGTCTTTAGTAAATCCTGACAGTACTATTTTAACATTAGAAGGCGGTTTGTGTTGCCGCAAGCTGTTAGTAATTTTTTACTTTTTTTTTTTTTTTTTTTTTTTTATCTCAGTTTCGACTTCCAGTGTTTTATGTCATAAAGATGACTTATCAGACTTATCACTATCATAATTGACCTTTTGCAAACAGCTTAATTGACAGGCGATGTGACCAATCCTAATGCCGAATCGGTCATTCTGTCCGACAAACAAATCAGACAGGAGAGTAGATTAACTTCAGTGGACTGACGTCTTTCCGCGGTTTAAATAAAATATGTTCTAATGTTCATTCATGTTTTTTTTGTGCTTTAAGTAAAGAAAAGATGAATGGTTCACGTGTCATTGATCTAATAAGGCAATACAGTGATCTGTCACAACGCATTAAAGAAAGAGCCACTTGTTTCATACCAAAAGTAACCTGCTCTGTCTTGTCTGGTGGCCTGTTGTCAATTTCCTCTTTGCTCTGCAATGTATTTTTTCACTGTGTGAGAACATGATGCGTAGTCTGAGAGGGGCGTTTTTTGTCAGACATAGCAACAGTAACTAAGGAAGGTGGGTTTTTGCGAAGGGTCAGTTGACTTACCAAGGAGTGTGGCAGAAATGGGCTTCCATATTCTAGCTTGTCTTGCACTTGATTTTATCTGCTATCATCACCCCCACCACGCATATTAACACATGCCTCAAAAGGACATAAAACACTGTCTCTGATATATCTACCAGACATTAGATTTCTTTAATCCCTTATTCCAGTTATTATGTGAATCGAGACACATTGTTTTGTTATCACAAAGCTTCTGAGGCTTTCCTTCAGCGTCTTATGGCACTTTATGTAGCATCGCATTACAAGGTAAATAAGTATCATGAGTATTACACCAGTGGTTCTCAACCATTTTTACTCTCAGGATATTCAAAACGTCCCCAGTAAATGCTATTTCCAGCATTTCTGTCTTAATTTTGATAAAAGCTGTCTGTTTTTTTTCTTTTTTAAACGTGGAGAACTGATACAATTAACCCAAATTAACCCCGAAAACCAGTCAATATCTGGTGTGACCACCAGATGTATTGCACCAGTGCAACACATCTCCTTCGCATAGAGTTGATCAGGTTGTTGATTGTGGCCTGTGGAATGTTGGTCCACTCCTCTTCAATGGCTGTGCGAAGATGCTGGATATTGGCAGTAACTGGAACACTCCGTCGTATACGCCGATCCAGAGCATCCCAAACATGCTCAATGGGTGACGTCTGGTGAGTATGCTGGCCATGCAAGAACTGGGATGTTTTCAGCTTCCAGGAATTGTGTACAGATCCTTGCAACATGGGGCCGTGCATTATCATGCTGCAACATGAGGTGATGGTTGTGGATGAATGGCACAACAATGGGCCTCAGGATCTCGTCACAGTATCTCTGTGCATTCAAAATGCCATCGATAAAATGCACCTGTGTTCGTTGTCCATAACATACTCTTGCCCATACCATAACCCCACCGCCACCATGGATCACTCGATCCACAACGTTGACATCAGCAAACCGCTCACCCGCACAACGCCATACACGCTGTCTGCCATCTGCCCTGTACAGTGCAAACCGGAATTCATCCGTGAAGAGAACACCTCTCCAAAGTGCCAGACGCCATCGAATGTGAGCATTTGCCCACTCAAGTCGGTTACGACGATGAACTGCAGTCAGGTCGAGACCCCGATGAGGATGACGAGCATGCAGATGAGCTTCCCTGAGATGGTTTTTGACAGTTTGTACATAAATTCTTTGGTTATGCAAACCGATTGTTGCAGCAGCTATCCAGGTGGCTGGTCTCAGAGGATCCTGGAGGTAAAGATGCTGGATGTGGAGGTCCTGGGCTGATGTGGTTACACGTGGTCTGCGGTTGTGAGGCCGGTTGGATGTACTGCCAAATTCTCTGAAACGCCTTTGGAGACGGCTCTCGGGCAACAGCTCTGGTGGACATTCCTGCAGTCAGCATGCCAATTGCACGCTCCCTCAAAACTTGCGACATCTGTGGCATTGTGCTGTGTGATAAAACTGCACATTTTAGAGTGGCCTTTTATTGTGGCCAGCCTAAGGCACACCTGTGCAGTAATCATGCTGTCTAATCAGCATCTTACCTGTGAGGTGGATGGATTATCTCAGCAAAGGAGAAGTGCTCACTAACGCAGATTTAGACACATTTGTGAACAACATTTGAGAGAAATAGGCCTTTTGTGTACATAGAAAAAGTCTTAGATCTTTGAGTTCAGCTCATAAAAAATTGGGGCAAAAACAAAAGTGTTGCGTTCATAATTTTGGTCAGTGTACTTACTCTCATGTCATTGTAAGCCTGTAAGACCTTCGAACTATCCCTTTAAAAAGTTATTTGGGGGTTACATTTAGATTTTTTTTTTTTTAGTTTTAATTTAGATTATCTTCAAATATTAATTAAGTATTAATTAAAATACTTTTTCAGTCATCTTATGATCCCCCCCTAACGTTTTTTGAGCCCCTTGAGTGGGACCTGGACCCCTGGTTGAGAACCACTGTATTAGAGCATTACATTATTATTTTACAAACTCTAAACATCAAACTGATATTCACTCAATCTCCTCTTCCTCCTTAGAATTCACCTAATGATCTTCAGATGCTCTCGGATGCTCCTGCTCACCATCTTTTTTGCCTGCTGCCCCCTGTTCCACCCACACAGAATTCACTCCCAGAGGTCTTAGCAGTTGTCCAGGTGTGCCCAAAACTACTTAATTACAATACTGCAGAATCTCTGTTAAAGTTCTTGTAATGAAAGAACTGTACAGTGAAACCTGTGTTTTCTGTTACAGGTTTGTCTGGAAGGCGAGATCTCCCGTCAATTCGTCCTCAACAGCTTGTCCAGAGGGAAGAAAGCTTCAGGTGACCTCATTCCATGGACTGTTTCGGAACAGGTAACAAATCCTAATTTAAAATGAAACTACGCTACGGTTGAAACTACAGTCTGGTATTATAATGTTACTAAATATTTCTATTTCCAATAAATGCCATTATATAGAACTTTTTTTTTGTCATACAATCTTATAAAAAAAAAAAGTATGATGGTTACCACAAAACTTACTTTTGAATGGTAGTGTATGTAGTCTATTTGCCATACTGTCAAATAAATATTTCAAAAAGTGAATTTGAGATGTTTCTGATGCTATTGTGTTTTACATTTAGTTTCAAGACCCTGACTTCGGCGGTCTCTCTGGGGGCCGGATTGTTCGTATTGCAGTGAATCCTGATTATCAGGGGGTAAATGACTTTTGCTTCTCCTCAGTTTATATACAACCTCAGTGATGTTCAGTAAAACTTACATATACAAGTTGCTGCATTATTACCTTGTTTGACCAGTTATGTCATTGCCCATGTGTGATTTATTGTGCCACTCTTTAGATGGGTTACGGCAGCCGTGCGTTGCAACTGCTACAGCGATATTATGAGGGGCAGTTTCCACTTCTGGATGAGCAAGAACAGACAAAGACCAACACAATCACATCTGTGAGCAGTGAGGTAATGGTCTGTTTGTCATCACTCAAAAATGTTCATGGAAGTACCAGTCAAAAGTTTTTGAACAGTAAGATTTGTAATGTTTTTTTAAAGAACTCTCTTCTGTTCAGCAAGCCTGCATTTATTTGATGCAAAGTACAGCAAAAACTATTTAAAGTAACTGTTTTCTATTTGAATGTGTTTTAAAATGTAATTTATTCCTGTGATTTCAAAGCTAATTTTTTAGCTTATTTTTTAGTGTCACATGATCCTTCAGAAATCATTCTAATATTCTGATTTGCAAACTTAAAAAACATATTATGTTGAAAACAGCTGAGTAGAATTTTTTTTTCAGGTTTCTTTGATGAATAGAAGTTCAGAAGAATAGAAATCTTTTGTAACATTATAAATGTCTTTATCATTACTTTTGATCAATTTAAAGCATCCTTGCTAAATAAAAAAATATATATACTGACTCCAAGCTTTTGAATGGTATAGTGTATGTTATAAAAGCTTTTTATTTTAGGCAAATGCTGATCTTTGGATCTTTCTATCCATCGAAGAATCCTGAAAAATGTACTCAACTTTTAAATATTGATGATGATGTTAATAATAATAATAATAATAAAAAAAAAATTTTGTGAACAGCAAATCAGCATATTAGAATGATTTTTGAAGAATCATGTGTCACTGAAGACTGGAGTAATGATGCTGAAAATTATTGTACTGTATTATTGTAAAAAATATTTCATAATATCACTGATTTTGCTTTATTTCGGATCAAATAAAGGCAGGCTTGGTGAGAATAAGAGACTTCTTTAAAAACATTAAAAATATATTCATACATTAAAATGTTTTAATATGTGTGGGTAGTACATTCTATAATTTATGTAGGCAAACAAAGCTATATTAAATTGTTATATTGGCTGACATAAGTGAAAAATACAAAAAAGAATAAATATTAAAACATTCTTCTTTGTGTTCATATAGTAAATATTAAAAGTATTTATTTAACTGGATCTGTACTGTATTTTACTTCTTACATTAAACATTTTGAAGTTATTTCAGAACATGTCACATGTTCAAGGAGTCTGCATTTAGTTGATCAAAAATACAGTACTTGTACAGTACGCTGTTTTTATTGCAATGCAAAATATATATTTAAATGTATAAATCTCATTTATTTCTATGATTTTAAAAACCATTACTTCAGTCTTTATTGTCACACAATACTTCAGAAATCCTTCCAATATGCTTATTTATGTGTTTGTTTGAAATAGAATATTTGGTAACATTATAAATGTCTTTCCTGTCAATTAATTTCATCCTTGCTAAAGAAAATTACTAATTTCTTTGGTAAAAAACACAATTATTTATTATATCCAGAACTGATTAAAATTGATATGCTGCCCTTAGTTTTAACTTTTTGTACAAAACCAAAACAAAATTAGCCCTCTGTGGCAGCATTGTGTACAATAAGTTTTAAAATTCAAGATTTTTGGTCATCCTACATCCATTTTAGTGGTTACAAATGCTACCTGATGAAGTAGGATAATATCTGGAGTATTAGTAAATAATATCTGGAGTAAAGTATTAAAGGGATAGTTCACCCAAAAATGAAAATTCTGTCATTAATTACTCACCCTCATGTTGTTCCAAACCTGTACCTTTGTTCATCTTTGGAACACAAATTAAGATATTTTTGATGAAACCCGAGAGCTTTCTGAACCTGCATAGACAGCAGCGCATGTGACATGGTCAAGGCCCCGAAAGGTAGTAACAGAATGTATTTTTATATTAACAAAATATATTTTTCATTTCTATTTCATTCCTGTACAGGCTGTCAGTCTCCTGGAGGAGGTGGTGTCTCCCAGGAAAGACCTGCCACCGCTGTTGTTGAAGCTGAATGAGAGGAGAGCCGAGAAGCTGGACTACCTCGGGGTGTCTTACGGTCTCACTCCTCAACTACTCAAGTGAGTTGCTTCATGCAAGCAGGTTTTACACTGATAATTATACTGCAGCACTGTCACAAAACATGTTGGTGATTCCTAAATATCTCTTTCTTTGTTTCCCATCCAGGTTCTGGAAAAAGGCTGGATTTGTGCCTGTTTATTTAAGACAGACTCCAGTAAGCAAGCAGCGTTTTCTTTTTTTAGCATTATCAAGTTTTGTAACGTTGTAATAAGCGTGTTTTCTTATGTTGTGACTTGTAGAATGACCTGACAGGAGAGCACTCATGCATTATGCTGAAGGAGCTCAATGCTGAGGAGTCTACAGAGCAGGACCAGTGGCTCTCTGCTTTTTGGAAGGGTGAGTATATCCAGTGTCTCATAATAATCTAGTATAATTGCTGCAGTTGACCATTTAGAATAAAGCAGAGATGCAATGCTCTTATTGATTTCAAAGACTAATGTTTCTTGTGTTGGACAGATTTCCGGCGGAGGTTCCTTTCTCTGCTATCCTTCCAGTTTAGCAAATTTAGCCCAACCATGGCCCTCAACATACTGCAGAACAGGAACGCTAAGGACGACAGCCCAGAAGGTACAGACCCACATCTGCCACCTCATTAAATTAAACGTTGTGCGTTGGTTTTAAAATAACTTTTGATGTATCTTTGTCTTCTCAGCACTCACCAGTGCAGAGCTGGCGGCCGCATTCACTCCATACGACCTGAAGCGTTTGGAGATGTATTCAAGAAACATGGTGGACTATCACCTCGTCATGGACATGATCCCTGTTGTCGCACGCATGTTTTTCCTCAAACAACTGGGAAACATCACACTTTCTACTGCCCAGTGTGTAAGTTCACTGTGTGCTTATCTAAGTATTTCTTTGAATTCTCTTCATTCTGTGACTTGTCTTAGTTTCCAAATATCACTCTTAGAATTTCCTTATAATTTACACACCCCTATGTCATCCAAGATGTTCATGCCTTTTTTTCTTCAGTTGAAAAGAAATTAAGGTTTCTGAGGAAAACATTCCAGGATTTTTCTCCATATAGTAGACATCAATAGGGATCAATGTCTAAATTGCAGTTTCAGTGCAGCTTCAAAGGGCTCTACACGATCCGAGCTGAAGAATAAGGGTCTTATCTAGTGAAACGATTGGTCATTTTTAAAAAAATAAATAAATAAATAAAAAATGTATATACTTTTTAACCACAAATGCTCATATTACACTAGCTTGACCTCATGCATTACGTACTTGCATTGGAAAGGTGACATTGTGACATCAGCAGAAGTACTGACCCATTGTTTACAAAGCAAATGTGCAAAGAAAGTCAAATGAGATGGAGTTTTTCGCCCTGCCCTACCTTTTCGAACCGAAGTACACAACCGCGCATGACCTTTTTGTTGAGACAGTGCAAGATGCGCATTTATGGTTAAAATATTTATGGTTAGAAATTTTTTTTTTAGAAAATGGCCAATCGCTTCGCTAGATAAGATCCTTATTCCTCGCCTGGGATCGTGTAGAACCCTTTGAAGCTGCATTGAAACTGCAATTTGGACCTTAAACCTGTTGATCCCCACTGAAGCCCACTATATGGAGAAAATTTCTTTTCAACTTAAAAAAGAAAGACATCATCTTGGATGAAATGTGAGTAAATTATCAGGAATTTTTTATTATGGAAGTGAGCTAATCCTTTAATGGTAAACATATTAAAAATTAGCAGACAGATTGTCATGGTTATAAATTTATAAGCTGTTTTCTCACAAAAGTTGGTGTGACATTGTCTCCTAGGGCTCCATTCGCACACTAGGTGAAATTTCCATAGGTAGTCTGGTTCTAATCTTTCACGTCATTCTGCACTTGTGTTCTCTAGTTCAAGGCGGCAGTTAGCTGCAAATTGAACAAGAAAGTGCTATCTATAATATTATATTTCATATGAAACTGTAAGAAAAAGTCATGAGGATGTTTAAGATTAAGATTCTCTTAAAGGAGAAGTCCACTTCCAGAACAAAAATGTACAGATAATGTACTCACCCCCTTGTCATCCAAGATGTTCATGTCTGTCTTTCTTCAGTCGTAAAGAAATATTTTTTTGAGGAAAACATTTCAGCATTTTTCTCCATATAGTGGACTTCTATGGTGCCCAGAGTTTGAACTTCCAAAAAAAATCAAAATACTGAGAAAATTGCCTTTAAAGTTGTCCAAATTAAGTTCTTAGCAATGCATATTACTAATCAGAAATGAAATTTTGATGGATTTACAGTAGGAAATGTACCAAATATCTTCATGGAACATGATCTTCACTTAATATCCTAATGATTTGGCATAAAAGAAAAATTGATCATTTTGACCCATACAATGTATTATTGGGTATTGCTACAAATATGCCAGTGCTACTTACAACTGGTTCTGTGGTCCAGGGTCATATGTGTGTTGTTGTGTTATATATAGTTATTGAAATTAAAATTAATATTTAACTTATTTTGAGTTTTAGCTTTGAGACTGATTTTCCATCTCTGGTGTGTATTCAGGCATGTGTATAAAACAATCAATTCTTTTTTTCAGGCGTTGTTGTTGGGAATTGGGCTTCAGCACAAGAGTGTAGATGAGCTGGAGAAGGAGATTGAGCTGCCTGCTTCTCAGCTTATGGGCTTGTTCAACCGTGTCATCCGTAAAGTGGTGCAGGTGAGTCCAAGCCCTCTGTCTTTGTGTCTCATACACACACTGATTAAAGCAACGCACAAGGATTAGCACTGAACCTTCTTATCAGACCACTGCCACTTTAAGGACTCCTCTACCATTTCTAGTCTGTATTGTTGTTTCAGTGTGTAGCTACAGTTCTTTTTTTATTTCTTCCGCAGTTCTTCAATACTCTTCAGGAGAATGCGATTGAAGCAGAGATGGTGGCAACCAAAGATATAAGCATGGAACCAACTGTGCAGACACTTAATGAAGATCTGGTATGAGACTCAGTTGTTATTTTGTGATATATACTCTATCATTCAAAAGTTTGGGGTCGGTAAGGTTTTTAAATGTTTTTGAAAGAACTCTCTACTGCTAACAAAGGCTGCATTTATATGAAAAGTACATTAAAATAGTAGTACTGCAAATTGTTTATTTATTTATTTATTTTTGCTATTTTCTCTTTTAATGTATTAAAAAAAAAAAAAAACATTGTGATGGCAAAGCTGAAATTTCAGCAGCATTACTCTAGTTTTCAGTGTCACATGATCCTTCAGAAATCATTCTAATACACTACCAGTCAAAAGTTTTTGAACAGTACGATTTTTAATGTTTTTTTGTTTTTTTTTAAACAATCTGTTCTGCTCATCAAGCCTGCATTTATTTTATCCAAGATGCAGCAAAAACAGTAAAATTGTGAAATAATTTTACTATTTAAAATAACTATTTTCTATTTATATATATTTTAAAATATAATTTATTCCTGTGATCAAAGCTAAATTTTCAGTATCAATACTCCAGTCTTCAGTGTCACACGATCCTTCAGAAATCATTCTAATATGCTGATTTGCTGTTCAAGAAACATTTTTTATTATTATTATCAATATTTAAAACAGTTGAGTACATTTTTTTTCAGGATTTTTTTAAAAATCAACATTTATCTGAAATAAGCATTTGTAACTTTATACACTATACCATTCAGCTTTTTTTTTTTTTTTTTTTGGGAAAGAAATGATAGAAAATAATACTTTTATGTAGCAAGGATGCTTTAAATTGATCAAAAGTGACAATAAAGACATTTATAATGTTAAAAAAGATTTCTATTTCAGATAAATGCTGTTCTTCTGAACTTTCTATTCATTCAAGAAACCTGAAAAATTCTACTCAGCTGTTTTCAACATAATAATAATAATAATAATAATAATAACAATAATAATAATAATAATAAATGTTTTTTGAGCAGCAAATCAGAATACTAGAATAATTTCTGAAGGATCATATGACTGGAGTATTAATGATAAAAATTCAGCTTTGAAATCACAGGAATAAAATACATGTAAAAATATATTAAAATAGAAAATGGTTATTTCAAATAGTAAAAATATTTCAGAATTGTACTGTTTTGCTGTACTTTGGGTCAAATAAATGAAGACTTGGTGAGCAGATGAGACTTCTTTTAAAAAAAAAAAAAAAAAAAAAAACATTAAAAATCTTGCTGTTCAAAAACTTTGGACTGGTAGTGTATGTTAATTTGGGGCTGAAGAAACATATCTTTGATTATTAGAAAGTTCAAAAGAAAGCATTTATTTAAAGCACAACATTTTTTTGTAACAAAGTATTATTTTAAAATTGTATTTTGTCCTTAGAATGATGCAGCCAAAGAGTTCCAAGAGAAAAACAAACAGGACATGGACAAGATTAAAGACATGAATCTTTCAGAGTGAGTATTCCCAAAGCAGTAGTCCAAACTGCGTTTATTTAAAGAGTTTTTTTTTTTTTTTTTTTTTAAGCCCTGAGGTTTCATGACTAAAGTGTTTTTATGACCACTTTACTATAAAGTATTAAGAACAATCTAGATAATTTATAGTAAGAAATTTTTCCATTAATTGATCTATGCAGTGCAGAGTTGACAACTCTCATTCATTCTTAATTTTTCATGAAGGTACATAATTCGAGGAGATGATGAGGAATGGAACCAAGTGTTGAAGAAAGCAGGACATACAGCTATTGTTAGCATAAAAAGGTAAGCAGAGCTATATACAGCTTGGGTAAAGGACATTCTGTCTGGAATCATGAACTGCAATGAACTATGATCTTTGTGTTCTCCCCCTTAGTGACAAGAAAAGAAAAATGGAAGGCATGAACCAGAAAGAACAATGGGAAGGCAAGAAGATGAAGAAAAATAAGGACAAAAAGAGCAAATTTGGAAAGAAACCATAAAAGAAATGGACTTTAAAATGAAGTTTTGAAATGTGTTTGTGTCATCTTGTTTCTCTGCTCTGTAGATAAATTGAAGACATGAGTCATGAATTAAAATATCACTTTCAGTAAGAATTTTAGAGACAAGAAAAAATTGTTTTAACTTTTTTTTTTTTTTTTAACAAGACTCTGCAGATATTTTCAGTGAACAAAGAAAATAAAGTTGTACATTGTTGTTTTGGTCTTTTAACCATATTTCAGATATTAATATTCCCATGGTGTAGACCTCATATTTTTCTGTTAAAGCTTATTAAATAAATGATAATCTTATATTGCATTACTGTTTACAATGTGCACTCAAGATTGCCATACATTTGCAGCTAATGTGTTTCAGTACCACTGCATATACTTTTTTAGAAACCACACTTGAATCTTTAACCCACTGGAAATTATATAATTTGCAGTGCATACTACAAAGTTTTAATATGGTTTAGTATGAGGAAATGTAAATTCTCACATTACTAAAAAGGTTAAAATCCAGTGATCTTTGTACTCTAATGTTTTGGTCGTTCAATGGTGGATCTTTACAACCCCAAATTGCGCAACAGCTATTCAATAACGGGCTGTGCTGCATTGACCACAGTAGTGAAGATCCTTGGAGTACTTTCTAAAGGATTTCCGAAAGAATTTTAAACGAATTCACTGTAGTTCTTTAGTCTTGAGAAAAAACAACTCAGCATGGAGATACCTATAGTGGATTTCAGTGTCTACGAACTGGGAAAGACCAATGTAGCAGTTCATAACTTGGAGAAGTTAAGTGACGAACTTAGTAGAGCTTTTACCGAGGTGGGATTTGTTTATCTGAAAAACACGGGCATAAATCAGGACGAGGTTTGTTATTTTTAACACGTTTGTTACGATAAGATTTCTTTGTGGTCGGCTGGCTGTTAATGTTCTATCCATTGTTTCAGGTGGACAAAGTAATGGGTGTTTCAAAAAAGTTCTTCAGTTTGCCAGAAAGCATGAAGAAACCTTTCAGCAGGGGCAGTTTCTCGTGCAATGGAAACCACGGCTGGATTTCGGTAGAAACCGAAAGGCACGCCAGATTCTTCTAGCTTCAGAAGCATTAAACTGCTAAACATTCACGAATAATGGAGAAACATTTTAATGGTTTTATATCCTGTCATTTTACAGTTTGAATCCTCGACGTCCCGGTGATCTGAAGGAGGCGTTTAATACAGCATCCTTGTGCTCGGATATCGTAAATACCTATTTCTTGTCTTCTCTCCTTTCTTAGCGTCTCCCAAATGCGTAATCACAGCATAACGTTGGCAGTAGTGCACCTATATATTTTTGAGTGAAAATACTTCTCGAGAAGTGACTTTGTACGTTGGTTTCTTACGGAGCCCCTAAAGGGACATGATGATTGTTTAAAAAAAAAAAAACAACAAAAAAAAAAATCGCTAATTTATCGTGGGAACGCAATTTTGCGAGAGAACACAAAATAATTAAAGTTTTATTTGCCGTCCCATCTAATTTAAAATAATAATTAGATAATAATTATCATATATTACACTAATATTTTTTATTATAATCAACATTTTGCTGCTTAATCTTCACTATTTTCAGGATTAAGTTACTTGATGACCGGAAAGCTCAAAAGAACAGCATTTTTTTAAAAAAAAAATAGAATATTTTGTTACATTTTAAAAGTCTTTATTGTCACTTCTGATCAATTTAATGTTTCTAAAGTGTATTATTGATGTTTTTTGAATCTTATCCAAAACTTTTGAATGGTAGCGTCACAGTTTACACAAAATGAAGGATTAACGTTAGTTTACTTCCAGAATAAAAAATTCCTGATAATTTACTTACCCCCATCTCTTCCAAGAGGTTCATTTCTGTCTTTCTTCAGTCGAAAAAAAAAAATCATGGTTTTTGAGGAAAACATTTCAGAGTTTTTCTCCATATAGTGGACTTAAGTGGTGCCCAATGGGTTAAAGGTCCAAATTGCAGTTTCAATGCAGCTTCAATTAAAGGGCTTTACACGATCCCAGCCGAGGAAATAGGGTCTTATCTAGCAAAATGATTGGTCATTTTCTAAAAAAAAATTAAAATGTATATACTTTTTAACCACAAATGCTTGTCTTGCACTAGCTCTGCCAAGTGCTTCCACAATTCACGCATTACATAATCATGTTGGAAAAGTCATGTTTGGTTAGTTCTTCATCTGTGTGCTTCGCTTCAAGAAAAACTCCATTCCATTTTCTCCTCCAACTTCAAAATCATCTGACATCGTTGTTTTTTGTAAAGGGCGGTTGACTTTCTTTGCACGTTCGCTTTGTAAACACTGGGTCAGTACTGCGTGTGATTACGTAATGCGTGAGGTTGACTGGAATCATTAGAGCCTTTCGAAGCTGCACTGAAACTGCAATTTGGACCTTCAACCCGTTGGCCACCATTGAAGTCCACTTGACTGAAGAAAGACACGAACGGCAGCAAAAACCATTTTCAGCATTGATAATAAATGTTTGTTGCAGCAAATCCCTTTGTCTCTTACACAAACACCTATACATAAATTGGAAAAAATTAAAAATCACAGCTAGCCTTATGGCCACCTCTGTTTATGTGGAAGAGACATAGCATTAACATTAAGCTACTTTGAGGAATTCTGACTTTATAACCCTCCATTCTCAATATTTTCAGAACTGGCCTTCAGAAGGAGTTGGTGATTTTCGAGATGTCCAAGTATCATTTTTCCAGCGCTGTAAGGAACTCTCTCTCAGAGTGCTCCGACTAATGGCTCTTGGTTTGGGGCTGGAAGCAGAGGTCTTTCTCAGCGCACATAAGCTTATTGGAAGTAAGTAAAAATTATATGCACTACTACTTCCTCCTAGTGAGTTGATGGCTGGGAGGCCTGCAAGACCTTTATGCTGTGTGTTGTTTTAAGGTGATGTGAATGGAACGACACTACGGGCTCTGTACTATCCTCCGGTGCAAAGCACAAGTGTGAAGGAAAATCAGATGCGCTGTGGTGAACACTCTGATTATGGCAGTATCACTTTGGTCTTCCAAAGCCCAGAGGGTGGACTGCAGGTGAATACCAATATAGGATGAGAGAAGAAAATTTAGGATAGTATCGTTTAGGATAGTAATTTTGGTTCCTCCAGGTCCTGAACCGGGCTGGTGAGTACATTTCAGCCCCCAGCATTCCTGGAACAGTTCTGGTTAACATAGCAGACCTGATGCAAAGGTGGACCAGCGATGTCTATGTGTCTGCTGTAAGTTTCTTTACTAAAGCTTTATTTAATTGTGAGGTGCAGGCAATGCTTATTTAATTCTTTTCTGTTGTTCTGACCCTCAGGTTCATAGGGTTTTGCTGCCCCCTGCAGGTGACTCTGGCACACGTCAGTCCTTGGCCTTCTTCGTACAACCGGATGATGAAGCCATCATTTCATGCTGTGATGGATTAGATAAATATCCTCCTGTGAAGTCAGTTGATTACCTTTTATCAAGGTTCAAGGATTCTTACGGCAAAAAGTGAAATGTTATGATTTAGTATGTTGAATTTTTTTAAGGATAATCAGAGCACACAATTGGTGAAGCTAAGATAATTTAATACATCGTAGAGAAACGTAAAGCATAGACATTTACTCTTGAAATCACAAAGGATACTCAAACAAACCAAAACAACGCAAAAAAACAATCTTTATGCTTAATTAAATTTCGGTGTGATTTATAAATTTATACATTGTTTACAGTAGTAACGCATCAAAAATTTAACTATTAAAAGACGCTTGTAATTTTAACTAACTGAATCTCTAAAAAGAAATATTACATTCTATCTTGTATTCCTTTGGGTGGAAGTGCCGTACCATAGGAATGCTGAATTGTGGGGCATTTAGCTTGACAATGAAGTGTATGTGTTGCCCAGGTATATTATTAAAAGCCTAAATGTAAAGAGAAATTTATCCTATGAGGTTTGGCCATGTTTGTGCAAAGACTGACAAGAAATTTACAAGTGCAATAAAAATAGTTAATTTCTCTGAACACAAGTTTCAAGTACAATCCCTGTCCTCACAAACCATCTGCATTTTGATAAGAGAATGTGAACAGAAGTGTCCACAGAGAATTCTGTTAACCATTTAACATACTTCAGCATACTTCAGCAACCTATTTTGGGATACCGTAACTCAGTATTCGAGAATACCACAACAATTTGTTTGATAGCTTTAAGCCAAGGTCTTTGCTAAGTGACAGTAAATGGTCTATTTGAATGTGAGGATGGAAATATTTGACACTGCATATAACATACAAACACATTACACACACTGAGAAGAGCTTGAGCTGCTAAGAATGTGTGGGGAGGTCTTGCTGGTGACCTTGTACCATAGGCTGACTGTTCCCAGGTAGTATTTCCACAGCAGAAGGTACTGCATTTGACAGAAACAAAGAAAAATGAAGACAGAAAATCAATATTTGGTTCATTATGATGGGGCAAAATGCCTGACCAGAAAAATGTAAAACAATTGCACTGACCTTTGGTTTGCACTGGAGGCTCTGTTTTCTGTGTTTTCAACCGCTCCATGTGCTCCACCGCCTAAAGAAGAGAAGATTGGTATGTTAGAAAGTGTTGAGGTGAGGGGATACTAGCTTCAAGACATTTACATTGTTTTAAAAAGGGAATATTTTAGTGAAAAGAATATCAGCTAAAGCAGTGCAACAAAACTTTATGATATACATTTGTTTAAAGTGCCCCTATTATGCCATTTCCAAAGTTTGTGCACAGTGTAATGTAGTTGTAAGTAAACGTAAATGATCTGCAAAGTAATAATGCCAAAAGTGCATAAAATAATAAGCGATAAAATATAGCTGCAAGCTGGATTACCAGGGATTTAATATGAAATAAGACATTATTTAGCAAAATTGTAACCAATAACTTAGAAATTAAATTTTTGCCAAAAATGCTTTTTTATGTAATGAAATATGGTAATGGAATTTACCATAGAAATACTGTTTTTTAACAGTTATGACTCTTATAGCGCCAGCTGTGGTCTGATCTTCTTAAAACTTTGCATGCTTGTATAGAGTCACCTGTCGCATGTGCTCGGCAGGCTTTGTGAAGTTTTGAGTTTTCCTTTAGGCTTTATAGGATTTTGGGTAAATTTTAACATAGGCCCCTTTTCTAAACGACCCCATTATAGCCTCACAAAGAATAAATTTCAATTTTTTTTTATATTTATTGGCCTAGAGAGTCCAGAGAATTGTACTGCAGTGTTTTTTCTAGATGATTACTGCAGAAAAACAAAAATCCCTAGGTTTTGACATCTGCTCAATCACTTAACTAATGATTTGATTGACAGCAGTGGTTACAGAATCAAACTGACCGAAGATCTTGCACACTGATTTTCATATTGATAAGACAAATTGTTGTGCAGTCACAGCCATTTTATCCACTTTTTTCCTCTCATATATCACCACCAAGTGGCCAAGCTACATGATTTTTTTCCTGTGACCTCAGACTGAGCTTGTACATAAGTGTTCTGAGATTGGCACTGATATCTCATTCCATTCAGGAGTTATAGGCATTTTACTAAAAGTGGCACTGCCCCTTTCGAATGTTTTGGCACGCCTATGCGACAATGAGTCAAAAGTTCAGTTTTTTTGATAATAATTGGTATTCACTCCCCAGAGAATCTTTCTGCACTTCTTTGGTTCCGATCAGGCGAAAAACCTTGGACTAGTTTGCAAAAGTAGGTTTTTCAAAAAATCCAAACTACCCGAAGATTTCGCCAGGCTTACGGTCGGATCCGAGGCATGCAAATCATGTCCGACGTGATCCAAGGATTTCAACGACATAAGACACCTGAGCCTGTGACTGATGGTTTAGGAGTTATGAGTGATTTCGTACTTTTGTTCGCTGTAGCGCCCCCGTCAGGCCGATTGGGGCGAGCTTTGGTCACGCTGTCGGCAGTGTGAGTACTACCATCCCTCCAAGTTACAAGTCTCTGCAACTTACGGTTTGGTCTGCACAATCAGTTTTATGTGGAGATCAGTGGCTGCACATAATGGGGTAACACGTGCATTATTACCACCTACGTTCTATGTTGGCTGGCCATGAACAACTTGAAAATTGAGGTGATATTAAATGCATATTTTGAGGAAAAAAAGTGTTTATTGACCTTGCATGCATGTAAACCTATTGTAGGAGACTCCCAAAACAATATTAAGAATCTTAAAAATGGCATAATAGAGGCACTTCAAAAGTGTGGTATCAGTAATATTTTGTTAAGCTTTTTAAAAGATTTTTATGCAATATATTATGTGAAACTGTGATATACTCATCTAAAAATTCTAGTGAAAAATATGTTAAAAAAATGGTGTTTATCTGAAATATAAATATTTTGTAACAATATAAATAAATGCTTCACTGCCATTTTTGAGCAATGTAATGCATCCTTGCTTTATAAAACTATTAATTTCTTTAAAAAAATTGAAATAATTTATAGTTATTTCCCATTACAGTAATGACAATGCGATTTCTTTGAATAATAGTAATGTGAATGGGGGGAGGTGCTTGACTGATATGAAAATTTTGTCACAAAAAATCATAATGGCACTAAAAATAAGATTCATCTACTTTTTTTTTTTTTAATAATTTTTTGCATTTTTGCCTTTATTATGATAGGACAGTTCTCAGACAGGGAGTGAAGTGAGAGAGAGAGAGGTGGGGATGGGATCGGGAAATGTCTGCGAGCCAGACCTTATCTAACTCATGTTAGATAACAACAACACGTCTTATTTCTCATATTTTCTGACAGATTAATTGCCATGAATTTTCCATGACTTTTCCAGTCATTTTTGATGACCTGTTAAAGATTTCAATAGAGAGGGGACTTAAGGTCATCAGGACTAATAATAATTCAAAAATATCCGTGACATTTCCGTGACCTTTTAAGATCTTATTAATTTCCGTCACTTTTCCAGGTCTGTAAATCACACTTTTGAAATTCCTCCTGGGTTTGGAGGTTTTCCAGGATTGTGGTAACCTGTGTATCTCTCACTTAGTATCTGGCTCCAAAATGAGTCCTATCTAGTTATTTAAATTTATTTGTTTCTCTCGCTCTCCTACCCGCTGTAGCTCCATTTTCTGGGCATTAAGCTGTTCCTGTTGTCTCTCCAGCTCCTCTCGCTGTTTCAAAAGTTCATTTGACTTCAGGTTCAGGTCTTGCTCCTCTCGAGCAAGATGCTCCTCAAACTCCCTCAACTCATCTTCAGTGTAGATTGGATTTTGTTCCAGAGTCTCAAGAGGAAGCAGACAAAGGACATTTTTATATGAAGAAAATGTGCTTTACATGAATTTTATGAAATGTACACTACTGTCTAAAAGTTTGGGGTTTGTAAGTATTTTTATTTATTTTTTTTACCAAATGTTTAAACAGGAGTCAACCTTTTTTCTTAATGAAAAGCATGAAAAATGTAACCATGGACCACAAAACCAGTCATAAGGGTTAATTTTTTTAAAATGAGTTTTATACCAAAAGAAGCTGAATAAATAAGCTTTCCATTGATGTATGGTTTGTTAGGAAATGACAATATTTAGCCGAGATACAACTATTTGAAATCTGGAATCTGAGGGTGCAAAAAAATCTAAATAATGAGAAAATCGCCTCTAAAGTTGTCTAAATGTAGTTCTTAACAATGCTAATTACTAATCAAAAATTAAGTTTTGATATATTTGCAGTAGAAAATTTACGAAATATCTTCATGGAACATGATCTTTAATTAATATCCTAATTATTTTTGCCATAAACTAAAAATCGATCATTTTGACCCATACAATGTATTTTTGGCTATTGCTACAAATATACCCATGCTACTTATGACTGGTTTTGTAGTCCAGGGTAACAAATAAGGAAGATTTTGTTTGTTGACCCCAAAAGTAAAAAAAAGAAATTACCTCCCATCCGTCTGGCTCTAGAAATTCTTTTCTATTTGTGGCAGTAATAAATTCATCTAGTGAAACGAGCCTGTCTTTGTTAGTATCGACCTATGGACAGTACAAAAAAAGTGTGAACCATCTTTGAAATAATATCATCAGCACAATGAAGGACTCAGTCGCCTGCTATGATGCCCTCACCTCATTCATCACATGTTCTCTCATGCGAAGTCTCTCCTCTTCCATTTCCACCATGTCATCCTCTTCATGTGTGGGATCATAAACTTTCTCCAGCTGAACATGTTGGATACAAGCATCAGATTTAGCAGCCCATTAAAAATCTTCAAAGTACTCTATTATGATAGCTCTGAATGGAAAGGTTATTAAGGGGAACCTCTTTGGTAAACAGTGCCTCGAGCTCTTGCTCATCAAAGTAGCCATCTCCATTAGTATCTGTAAAAGCAAACACATGTCACGGTCGTGCTGTGATACGATAGAAGTGTTCAGAACAGAGTGGCTCAGTGATCTCACCGTGTAGGTTGAAGAATGTCTTTGGGTCAAAATCGTTGGGATCCAAACCGTCAGATTCCTCCCAGACCTCTTTCAACTGATCTTGACTGCCCTATTTACACACATAATACAGACCTAATCTATACATTGGCTGTTGATCCAATGGAAACAGATCTGAATATGGTCAATTAAAAAACCTAATTGTTTATATCACAAATTAGCTTGTTTAATTATTATAATAGTTGTGTGGAATGTGTCATTAGCTTACAGGGTGATTGATTTTGGGATGGTCTGCATGTTTCTTCTTCATCTCTTCATAGTGTTCCTCCTCTTTTTTGCGTGCTTCCTCATCCAATGTCTTAAGATGTTCCCTCCGTTCATGTTCCTTTGTCATCTCGTACTTCTTGAAGTCTTCGTGTCGTTCCTTGTCGAAGTTTTCCAGGTCATTTGTGGCCTCAATTTGACAAAAGGAAACAAGCAGAAAGGAAAATGTAAATTTGTGGAGACCGACAGATCATTTGAATAGATCTCTATCCAACACAGGAAAATAATCTTAAATTGCACTTGGCGAACAATAGGTGCTAATACTGTTTACTCTCACTGGTGTGTGCAAATCAAACATGAAAAGCTTTTGAAGGGCACCCGTTATGCAAAATTTACTTCTACATGTTTAAACATAAATGTGTTTTGGCAGTGAGTGTTCAGAGCCACCCTATAATGATGAAAATCTACCCACTCCTTTTATTAAATCCCTATAAATCATAAGCGGTGTGTTTAACAGGCCCCGCCCACAACTGTTGACTGACACTGACACTGCCATATTAGCGTAGATCCCGCCCTGAGTGAGCCGCACATAATCCACCATGTTTATCTTCACGTGTTTATGTAACATGTTTTTAACATAAACTTATGTGCATTTCACAGTTTAAGCACAATAAGACATGAAGGAAAACTCAGTTTAGTACTCACGTGTGCACTCAGAAAACCGTATATCAGAAATTTAAACTGATATGGCTTTAAAACGCATGATTTTAGTGCAATAGACATGATAATAAAATCCAAACATGTTTTTTTTGTCAGAGTATCTGAGGTATGAGCTGTTAAAGCACAGCCCTGTTCTGGAAAAGGGGGCGGGGACTAGCAGCTCATTTGCATTTAAAGAGACATGCGCTACCTGCTCTTTTTCTACTCAGTATAGACATTTTCAAAATGATATGATAAATGATATGTGGGGTATTTTGAGCTGAAACTTCACAGACAGATTCTGGGGACATCTGAGACTTATATTACATTTTGTAAAAAGGGGGCACTTAAAGCAGCTGTTTGTAAGTTTTTTTTTTACCTCAGTTTCAAAATCATTCTGATAGTACACTGACTTCTAATAAGGTGAATGACTTCTGTTTCTTTCCTTTCCTCCACCCAGACATCTGTTCTGGGACTATTTAAGTTTTAGCAAACTGGTATGAACGAAATTTCACAAAAAGGGTAGACTTGTTTACAGCAACAACACATGCACTTGTGCAGCTTTCCATTGTGATATAGTTCCAAAGTTGCATTTGCATTTGTACATTTAAATATGTAACATATTTACATTATACATTACATTTATGCATTTTATTGAAAAACGACAATTCTTTCATTCCCTAGAAACAGAACCCATAATATTGGTGTTGCTAGTGTTATGCTCTACACTTTGAGCTACAGAGATAAAATTATAAGGTTTTTATGACAGATGCGATTGCACAGAGACAAAATTACCAGCATTTTATTCACAAATACGCTAAATCTATGGAAGCCTGTTTCCGCCACGGAATAAAAAAAATAAAAGAAAGTAACTGTGACCTTTTATTTCACAATTCTGACCTTTTTTCCTGCAAATGGAATATACAAACTCGCAGTTCAGACCTTTTTCCTCAGAACTGTGTGATATAAACTTGCAATTGCGAGAAATAAAGTCAAAATTGTGACTTTTTTCTCAGAATTGTGAGATATACATTCATAATTCTGACTTTTTCTCAGAAGATATAAACTCAAAATTCTGACTTTCTTAGAATTGCGTAATATAAACTTGCAATTCTGACTTTCTTCTCAGAATTGTGAGATATAAACTTGCAATTGCAAGTTATAAATTCCAATTTTGAGGGGGAAAACTGCGAGTTTATATCTCAATTCTTACTTTTTAACCCACAATTGTGTGTTATAAAGTCAGAATTGCAAGATATAAACACAATTTTTTTCTTTTTTTTTCTCAGAATTACGAGATGTAAACTCACAGTTGCGAGAAAAGATCAAAAACGAGATGAAAGAGAGAAAAAACAATTAACTTTTTCATTTTTATTCAGTGGAAGAAACTTGCTTCATTATAAATCAATAAATTCTGGGGATGCACCGAAATGGAAATTCTGGGCCGAAACCGAAAATTCTGAATGCCCTTGGCCGAAAACAGAAACTGCTTTGTAATAATTATTTACTATTTTATTAAATAACATAAAGTAATTTTGTAAGATTTTTTAATTTAACTCAATAAGTTTAATGATACTAAGTTTAAAAAACTCAATAAAATAATAAGCCAATAAAATAGCCACACTTTTACTAAAAATAACACAATAAAATTGGACAGAAAATATAGTAATTTTAAATATTACATAAATATTTTCTAACAGCGCATTATTTAAGCAGACTTTGCTTTTCTGGTGAGCATGAGCGAGCAGTATATGAGCAGAACACACATTCATAGAGCAGAATATTCAGCGGAGCTAGAGGAGAGTGAGAGCAGAGTGAAACCTGTGCGTTGAACACTGCTGGGCGGTGCATATATGTATTTTTTTGGCCGTTTTTTCGAAAACCGAAAATGCAATTTTCAGTGGCCAAAAATTCGGTGCATTCCTAATAAATTCCCATTGTCATAGGGCAGTTTTTAAAAAATGTATTACATAATAAGCTAATAAATATTTATGGTCAGTAAATTTTCTTATTTCACCTGGTTCAAAAGGTCATTTTGGGCTCTGAATGAAAATCTGTGACAACTGTGATTGTAAATAAACAAACAGGATGTCAGATTTGGAGCCTACCGATTTAATGAGACGATCCAAGTCTTCCACTTCAAATGTATGTGGATTCACGTGATCCAGATGCTCAAACTGTTTCAGAAGTGCTTGGTGGTCCACTGTCATACCTTGAGGGAAATTAAAAGCATCTCATTTTTCATATATGCTTCTTGTCTTTGCAGCAGGCCAGAGTTATAGGTTTATAAAGTAAACTGTGATATGGGGAGTTTGATGAATGACACTCTCAGATACAACATATTATATATCCTTGTAAATCTCTGAGCCTGGTGACCGTAAATGAAACAAGTTGGTAGAGGAAATGTCAAAATATTCTCTATTCTCAAAACAATAACAAAAACAATTTTGCTTTTAAAGTGCTGCTTGTAATACCTTTATCTCCATCCATGTCTTGTTTGACTTTGATTAGGGTGCGCAGTCGGTTCACTTCTTGCCTCTTTAGCTCATCGAGTTTAGTCCGCACATGATGGCTGACAAAGTCCAACTCTTTAGCTAGTTTGCCTTGCTGTTTTTACAAAACAGAGAATGAGAGGTGAGCAATAGGGTGTTTAGATAATCCGATTAAGCCTCCGCAAAGTAGAATTGGGAAATAAAGTGCTGCAATACCTTGATGTCTTCCATGTCTGTGTTATGAAGTTTCTCTCTAAAATGTGGGTCCTTTTCCAGGAAATCAATAACCTCTCTGAGATATCGATCATAGTGTAATCCAGTGTCCTAAATGAATTCAAATTAGATGTACAAAGTGGAGTGAGAAAAAACCAGGGAGACAATCTTTTTAAACCTGTGTGATAAGGAACATTTGCAAAAAGACTAAGCATTTAGAGTTAGTCTATGTAAGTTCAACACTCCTTTCTCTATTTATGGCACAGCTTTATATAAGCATCATATCATATATACTGTATATGTACCGCCTGCTCACCAAACCCGTCTGAAATGTTCACACAGCATAACAGAGAAGCGTCACACCCATTTTAACAGTGGACTAACATGTCTCTATTTAAGTTTCTCTCCGAAAGACAGAATGAAAGCATATTACTTACTGCACTTTTAGGTGGCTCGAGTTCCTCAGGTGGAGGGCTCACTTTGGTCTTATCCACAGCAACTGGAAGTGCATCCAAACAAGCCCACAGAAACAGTATCAAGCAGAAGTGTGACGGTCTCCACATCTGTGAAAAGACACGAACATCACCACTATCATTTCTGATATATATAACTTTCTAGTCAGAATTACTGCATATTTGACATGTGAAGATGTTTTAATTATTAAGTAGTATTAATAATGATTTATATATTGTTTTATGATATAATTATATCTTGAATGATCTAGAACTACACTACCAGTCAAAAGTTTTTGAACAGTAAGACTTTTAATATTTTTAAAGTCTCTTCTGCTCACCAAGCCTGCATTTATTTGATCCAAATTACAACAAAAGCAGTAATATTGTGAAATATTTTTGCTATTTAAAATAACTGTTTTCTATTTGAATACATTTTAAATTGTAATTTATTTCTGACTTCAAAGCTGAATTTTTAGCATCATTACTCCAGTCACACAATCCTTCAGAAATCATTCTAATATTCTGATTTGCTGGTCAAAAACATTTATTATTATTATTATTATTATTATTACTACGATAGATAGATAGACACACACACACACACACACACTAAAGAGTAATAACTATATAGTTCTAGATAATATTTAATATAAAATAATATACATATCGCCACTGTAGAATTATAAGGTTCTACCTGCATTCTGAGCAGTTCTGATACTGAGCTTCAAAATTTTTGCATTCCATATACTTTTATACTGTTTCCTGAATAAAAAGTCCCAAAATGTATAGAAATTCACATAATCACATAAAAGTAAATAAGTCGTCACAGAATAAGAATATACAAATAACTCAATTTTGACAAAAATGTCAGAACCGTATAATTCCAAGATGACGAAATGATGGGTATTTGTTTTTAAAAGGAACTTCCTACAAGCACAGCGTGACGTCACTAGCACGTGCAAGATAAACCTTCTTGACAATCCCTGTCTGTCAGAAGGAAGACATCATTTTCAGTAATTACGACTAAATAAATCCAAATTATGTATTCAGGATGAAATCATATCGGCAACACATTAGGTACTAAATGACATTAATTCCTGAATTTCTTTATCTGTGAACACAAAACTACATTACTCCACCATACGTGTCTTTAAGCATCATCAGTAGTTAAACAGAACAGAGCAGCTGACATTATAAGTAGCAACAGGTTAACACCTACCCTGAAAGATCCCCTGAGAGTAGTATTTATAAACTCGATGCTACTGTTTTCGCTTCGATCAAGCGTTTCAGATACAACCGCTCTGACAGCTCATTTGCAACTTGTTTTACCTGATGTGTGCTAAACACAGTTCCCTAATATAAACCCCGCCTGCTAAGATGTGTAGCCACGCCCCTCTTTCTGGTGATTGGACAAACCGACGCGCTTCCGCCTTTGAGTTTTTTCGCGTTGCTCTGTCATTGAGCATACAATCTGTCTGTCAAAGGTTCCCATGGTTACTTGGCAAGTACGCAGGTTAGAAGAGGTACGTGGCGTTCACGAGTCCACCGTTACACAGCTCCAAATTTGAAGAGCTGAGTGACTGTGATTAACGAGTCTTTTCAATGCTCCACAACAAGCTAAACTATTACAACAAATGTTGTCTTGGCTGTGTTGTTTGTAAGGTTGGTCATTACGCTGAATTCCGTGATGTTGAAACGGGAACAAATATAGACTAATGTTAATGTTAGGTTTAGCTTGGATAAATGCATAGGAACCACTGTCGGAACATAACGTACCTCAAACATCTTTTGTTGTCACTTTCTAGCATATCTGAGCTCAAACAAAACAATTTCATAGGCTATTTCTTCAAAATAATGATTTTACTTTCATTTTCCAATTTGTATGTCTTTGTATCATCAAGTAAGATGTTACTTTTAGACAGTGGTGAGTTCGGGCCAATTTCCACCCCTGTTTTCAATATTTTCCTCGCATATTTTGAGTATCTCTCCTTCCGGTCTTTTAAATGTCTGTATCTCTCAGAAACTATTTAGAATTAATTTAAAAGAGCTGTTGAATGTCTTGAATTTTCATTAAGATTTTCAATTTTCATTAAAAAAAAATTAGATAAAATCTAAATAAAATAAATTATTTTTATTTTATTTTATTTTTTATTTAAAGCTAGATTATAGACTACAGCTCTGTGTGTTAAAAACTGAACACAGCTCATTATTACACTAAATTCTAGACCAAATTAGCAATTGTGTGGCTTTTACATTGATTGCATTGTAGTTTGCTGCTGCTTCCTTGTATAAATATGGAAGGGTTTGCTATCAATTATATCTCTATGATTTGCAATGTATACATCTAGCCATTAGATGGCACTTAAAGTCTACCAATGAAATACCACGGGCCCTTCTAAACATTAGCAGATAGCAAGTGCCTTTATATAACTGAATGCAAAGATATACAAGTTTAAATTCTTTTTTAATGCATAAGTTAATTATTTTTTTGTGTTTTTATATCTGTGAACATATATTCTGTTTTGTTTGAGTCTGATGATTGTTTGGCATTTGGTCTTATTTGTTTTGTCTTAAAACTCTGTTTGGCTAGTTGTTTTGTGTTTGTGGTTTTAAACAAGCAGATGTGTTTGTATTGTGTTCTGAATGGTTTTCTTTTTTAAAAATGTTATATTTATTTATTATTTTTGTACTGCGTTTTTCTGTGCAGAAAGTACTCAGTTGGCCAGTTTAAGTGTTTCTAACTTTCTAACAGCTTGGAAGGAAAAAAAAGACCTTTAAGTTAGTTGGGGAGAAAAAAGTTTTTAAAATCTACAGCATGCTGTTTTTTTTTCTTGACACACACTACCAGTCAAAAGTTTTTGAACAGTAAGACTTTTAAGGTTTTTTTTTTTTTTTTTTTTTTTAAAGAAGTCTCTTTTGCTCACCAAGACTGCATTTATTTGATCCAAAGTACAGCAAAAACAGTACAGTTTTAAAATATTTTTACTATTTAAAATAACTGTTTTCTATTTGAATATATTTTAAAATGTAATTTATTTCTGTGATGTCAAAGCTTAATTTTTAGCAGCATTACTCCAGTCACATGATTATGTTGAAAACAGAACAATATCAGATTTTTTTTTAGGTTTCTTTGATGAATAGAAAGTTCAGAAGAACAGCATTTATCTGAAATATAAATCTTTTATAGCATTATAAATGTCTTTATCATCACTTTTGATCAATTTAAAGCATCCTTGCTAAATAAAAGATTAAAATAAAAAGATAAAAATTATTTCTTTCACCCCACACAAACAAACGATAAAATACTGACTCCAAGCTTTTGAATGGTATAGTGTATATGGATGTAATGTTACAAAAGCTTTTTCTTTCAAATAAATGCTGATCTTTGGATCTTTCTATTTATTAAAAAACCTAAAAAGAATTTACTCAACTGTTTTAAATATTGATAATTATTATTATTATTGTTATTATTAATAATAAAATGTTTCTTGAACAGCAAATCAGCATATTAGAATGATTTCTGAAGGATCACGTGACACTGAAGACTGGAGTAATGAGGCTAAAAAATTGCTTTGATCACAGAAATAAATTACATTTTAAAATATATTCAAATAGAAAGCAGTTATTTTGAATAGTAAAAATATTTTACAATATTACTGCTTTCGCTGTACTTTGGATCAAATAAATGCAGGCTTGTTGAGCAGAAGAAACTTCTTTAAAAAACATGAAAAAAAAAAAAAAAAACTTTTGTAACCAAAAACTTTTGACTGGTACTGTAAGGGGTAATATTATATTTATTTTTATAATGTGTTTGACTTTTGCTGATCTTTTTGTCATTATTTAATTAATTTATTTTACATGCTGTACTCCCAAGGTAATACAGTCAGCTTTATTAAGTGCAGACCATCTAATTTGGTTATATCTGCATTTAGAAAAGTCTTTTAAAGAAAGATTATTCAGTCCTGCTTGTGGAATACTGCATTTGGACATCATCTAAGTCAGTGTCACCATCTTTATTTGTTCCCACCTTGTCTAACCCTGAGCATATGTTGTTCTCATAACCTCCTGAAAACAGCTGCTGTTTAAAGAATCTTATCTACAGATAAAGTCAATAGAGCCATCTGGTGGTTTTTCGTAGATTTAATCTACAAAACAACAAAGACATTTGAGCAATATAATTAAACTGTCTGTTCCCCTGTCTGGAAATACATTAATAAAATTAATACTAGCATAAAGTCCACTAGTGAAAATCCTGTTTTGCATATTTCTAATTAAATATATTTAAATAAAAATGCATATATATATATATATATATATATATATATATATATATATATATATATAAAATAGAGTAGATATTCTAATTGCAATTCTACTGTTATATTATAAATATATATAATACAAATGTAAATAATATGTAATATAAATACATGCATATATTAAATATACAGTAATTTTCAAAAGTTTGAGGATGGGGTGAGTTTGAAAGATGTAAATATTGATTTATTTGGCAAGGATGCATGAAAATAATAATAAAAAAAAAGTCAGTAAAGCCTTTTACATTGTTACAAAAAGAAGATTTTTTTTTTTTTTTTTTATTAATGCTGTTCTTTCTATTCATCAAAAAATATTGAAAAATGTATTATGGTTTCCACAAAAGCACCACAACCTTTTTTTTTTTAACAATATGAGCTGCAAATCATCATATTCAAAATGATTTATGTAGTTAATGTGACACTAAAGACTGTAGTAATGTTTGCTAAAAATTCAGCTTTGCCATCACAGAAATAAATTACATTTTAAAATATATTAAAAACAAAATAATATTTTTTAAAGTGTAATTTTTCACATTATTACTGTTTTTATTGTTTAGATGAATTGATCAATAATAAATGTAATCAAATAAATTTAGCCTTGGTGAGCCAAAACATTTGAAAAATATTACTGACTTCACATTTTTGAATAGTATCATATACATATTTTTTTTTTCAGTATAATAATTTGAAAAACTGAATGCAGAATCTGAAATATTTTTCACATTCGTAACTGAATTTTGTTAATTTCCACTTTTAAATTAGATTATGAGTCAAAGGTTTTTAATGTGGTCTCATATTTTCAAATTGTCCAGTAGTGACATGAATCATGATCCTCATGCGTCTTAGCAATTCAGAAATACACAGTATTATATAGTATTACGTTTTGAACCAAAGAGCAAAAATAGTGAGAGTTTAGTGGGAAGTTCTAAGTTTCTGTACTGACACACTTTACTAATACACAAAAGATCAAAAAGTATGGCGTATCCCTGCAGTACCGCTCCAGTGCTTCAAGGTGCAGGAATCAACCCATATTTCTATAACTAGACGGTCTCTGTGATGTTGCATGGCTTTAGCAATTTACCACTAAACACCCCACACAGATGCTAAAGGTGCTGTCTTGTGCAGGCGTATAAATAAGGCATAAGCCTTTGTGATTGGAATGAATATATACATGTGGGTCTGAGGAGTCGCAGAAGTACCTGCGTGTGAAGTGCTGACAAGGCTGTGGGGCCAAACGGCCGGCAAGAACTCCACAATGCAGATGGATAGAGGAGGAGTTCTGCTTCAGCTCGGCTATGATTTATCGGCCCTGAGAGAAGACTCTGCATCTTTATGTCTGTGTGTGTGTGTGCGCTCGTGTGGATCCTGTGTTGTTGTGAGTGAGATTTATGAATTCTGACTTGATTTTCATGTGGTGTTGATGTGACACACGTTTTTTTTTTTTCCTCCAAGCTTTTCTAGGAGATATAGAAGGGGTGTCTAAGGGGGTGTGTATATACACTGCTGGCCAAACGTTTGGAATAATTGTGATTTAAAAAAAAAAAAAAAAAAATGTTTTTGGAGTAAGTCTTAAATGCTTGTGTTCTATTAGTGCTGGCAAGGGTTCGAAATTAGCAGAGGCTTGTGGCAAAAATGCCACCAAAATTAACAAAAATGCTCCATAAATTCAAGACAAAGTGGCAAAAAAATGCTCCTGCACAATTAAACAACAAATTACATCTGTCGCGTTTTAAATTAAATGTGAAAATGAATGAAAAGTGTCAATTCGCCCGCGGTATTACATTTAAATTCGCTCACACTGCTTCAAATGGCTATTCAAATACACGCTGTTTTGTGCAGCGTTGAGCCTTATAACCAATCAAACAAATTTCTGTTGAACTTAGGAACGCATTGGCCAAGCAGAGGCGCTTAGATTAGTCAGTGCTCAAAACGCGCCAATCAGAGGTTCTTAGATTAGTCAGCGCTGAAAACGCCAGAGCTGTTGACAAATGAGCGCGCTAGCTCACGAATTCCCTCATCATTAAAAATACAGCGCAGATACGATGTAAATAAAATATTAATTTCGTAGCTTCAGTGATTAGTTTTTGCGTAATTTGTGCTAGACATGGATATGAAGTCATAAACGTACATGTTTGTCTGTGAAGCCAGAATGTGAGTTCCCAAAACGAAACAAAAACGTTTTTGTTTTCTATCGATATTGATAATCATTACTATAATTTAAACCCCCGGTTTCAAAGACAAGGCTTAAGCCTAGTCTTAGACTAAAAGTCTGTGGTGTTTCAGCTGAATGAAATTTGCACTTACTGATCTTAAAATATATCAGTGGCTTTTTTGTCTCAAGATGCACACCAGTAATGTTTTTTTAAGCACGTTTATAATAGTTACTTAAATGTCCTAATTAAGCTATGGCAAAAATCAAAGCAATAATTTCCAAAAATGTCATAATATTGCAACCCTATGATCTCCTGTTTTTTACATGTTTTTTTAATTTAGACAATTTTAAACTCTATTGTTATTGACAACATTATAAAAATTAAAGTATTTGACATTAATGACAACATATGGTTTTTATAATACTAAGGTGATTATAAAAATTGCCTTCATAAATGTAAACAATGCCGCTGGAAATCAATTCCAGGAGGCAAATATTGGCCCTTGATGGAAAAGTTGATTTCTGACCCTGGTGCAGGTGTCAGAATTCTATTAATGTTTGATGCATGTTCACAGAATTATGGATGTTCATTTTCAGCATCTAGATTTTCTAGCACTACTGCAGAGCTCTTCCTGGTAAATGGTGTCTTTGTCTTTAATGGACTTCTTTTGTGTGCCAACAGGTCTGTTTTCCCATCATGCATTTGCCGTTCTGTTTGGTGTTCCTTTAAAGTACACCACTTCTGCTTTCCCAAGCAATACCTCAAACAAGTCAAACTCAATATACAAAGAGCCACAGTGGATGCTGCTGCTTCAGTTTGTGCCAACTCATGATTGACTATTTGAGGTAATTGATTGTAGGCTACTGTGTATCCTCTCTCATCTGGACTGCTTGATCAGCACGCGGTGGAAAAACCTGGCAATAGATAGTAAACATACCTTGAAAACAGGTAACCTGAAATGCTTTGCTAGCAGGTTAATTAACTCACACAGATGCGTGGCGTATGAGATTAATCAGATATATACACAACATAAAAGTAACCTTACCGCTTGCATCTCTTGTAACACTGTGGGCTATTCAGAACGTGTAAATCCTTGTTGAAATGCGCTATTTGCATAGCAGAACACTAAAACATGATAAAAAACATTGGGATTTCACAAAATGATAAAAAATTGTTTGTTCTCCTCCAACTTCAAAATCGTCCTACATCATTGCAGAAGTACTGACCCAGTGTTTACAAAGTGAACATGCAAAGAAGATCAAACGCCCTTTACAAAAAAGGTAAAACAGCAATGTAGGACGATTTTGAAGTTGGAGGAGAAAATGAGATGGGATTTTTTTTCAAGATACGTTAACTGTCATAAACAGAAATACACACCGTTCACACAGAGCTAGACCAAGACGAGCATTTGCAGTTAAAAAGTATATAAATTGTAAATTTATTTTAGAGAATAACCGACTGTTTTGCTAAATAGGACCCTTCTTCCTCGGCTGCGATCCTTTAGAGCTCTTTGAAGCTGCATTTAAACTGCATTTTGGACGCTCAAACTTGCGGGCACCATTGAAGTCCACTATATGGAGATAATTCCTGAAATGTTTTCCTTAGAAAACCTCATTTCTTTACGACTGAAGAAAGAAAGACATGAACATCTTGGATGACAAGGGGGTGAGTACATTATCTGTAAATTTTTGTTTTGGAAGTGAACTACTCCTTTAATAACACAGCAAATTTGATCATTTAAATTAATTACTGTGTTAAGAAAAGCACAAAACAGACTTTATAAAAATTAGCTTTAGAAAGACTTTTTTTTTCATTATTAGTTTTTGGATTAACTATATGTACTTTTTTTTTTTTTAATATGGATTTTTATTTTTATATTTTTATTAAAATGGAAATATTAAATTCCTTTTTAATGAAATTATACTCTGAGTGTAGGATATTCTGTGCGCAGTTGGGTGGTTGGAACTCAGCTGGCCTAATTCTTCGGTTAGAAAGAACTGCAGCTACTCCAGAGTGAACATGTCCAATCTCTATGTTTATTAATTTGTGTGGATGTATACAAACGTGGTTTCTGTCAGAGAACAAATAAACATGATAAATACACATGTAATATTATGCAATGACAGAGACAAAAAGATAGAACAATACAATCTATATAAACTATATAATTGTCTGAGGCAATAGGAAACAAATCTAAACAAAAGCTTTTTCACCTATGAGCGCAAAATAAAGCTTTAATAAACAGACCGGGGCTGCTGCTGCTTGCTAGCGGTGACAAATTACACTATGTGTGTGCGCTGTTTTAGCGCTCCCGTGTGCTCGTTATAATAGTTATTAATATGACGATAATAGCCCGAATAAGTATTCACATGAACACACATGACAAACAACGCTCTTATCCAAATGAATTAGCATCCTAATTTACAAACAGCTGATTTATTCGTCAAATCCGTGAGCATTACAGCTACTGTATTGTTACTGACGCAATGATTTTCCTGAGGTAAAATAAACTGAATTACGCTATGACACGCTCTGAAACACATCTACAATGATAAGAAATATTGTTACTTACGGAGTTATTAACGCACAACAATACCACACAAGGAAAAAAAACACTTTAAAGGAATAAACAAAGCCAGGGAAGCTCCGTGTTGAACTTCTATGCTGGATGCTGACGAAAACTGAAAACTTTCTGCGCATGCACCAGAACAGTCGGAACAGGTTCGACTTGCGCATGCGTGAGGCAGGGAATTTTGTACACTGAGCAAGAGCTAAAACTGCCAATAGGTGGCAGTAAATATCCTAATGAGTAAACCATTTGTCCCTTTCACACATGCAGACTTTACTAGTAAATTACCGGTAAATTACCGTTAACAGATCATGTGTGAACAGGAGCTTTTCAGAAATACCCGTAAATTCCTTCTGGCAATTTGCTAGTATGAGAAGTTCTAACATTACCAGCAAATTATCGCAATCTCCTCTGTGTGAACGCAGAATGAGATTACCGGTGTGAGCACATACAAGTTCAGAATGCACTGATGTAAGACATCTACTCAGGAGGCACAGTCGTTTAGAGGTCAGTTCTGGTTAATGATGTCACAGAGTTTACCGGTATTTTGATACTGATGTGTGAATGGGGCTTTACTGGTAAAAAGGTGAAACGTAATTTTCTGTGCGAACAGCACATTTTTTTTTATTTAACAGTAAAGTCGTTCTGGTCATTTTTCTGCAGTTTACTGGTATTACTCTGTGAAAGGGGCTATTGAGTCATTCATTCATTCAGTTCATTTAAACGGCTGATTCGTTCGGGAAATGCTTCACTCAGTAAATGGGTCTCTTTATAAACGAGCCATTGAATCATTGGTTCACCTGATTCATTCAAAACGCAGATTCCTTTACAAACTAATTACCGCTGGCCATTTCAGAGATGTGCGTTCTGCTCCGGCTTTATAGGTAAGATAATATTACCATTTTTATTAAACAAAACAGACAATATTATGTGTAAAATGTGTGAAATATTAACTTCTTATTTACTGAACTGTTGTATAGAATCACATTTGCAGTCATGCTGTTCAGGACAAAAACAGCACTCGTTTGATATTGCTCCCTCTGCTCATGTGGTATCACTTATCATATGATACATTTAAGACAAAAACTCATACAGAGGGATTTTTTTCAAAATCTCTTGAATTTTAGGGGGCATATAACAGCATTCTGTAGGCTACATGAAGCAGTGAACTGTTGCCCTGCTTCACATTCGTCACCAATTAACTGTTTGGAATTGAACTGAGTGATATCTGGTCTGGGTGGGTGCATAATTGCGTTAAATTATAATAGCTAATTAATTAGATTAACATGTTAAATAATAATAAGATTTCACTATATAATTTTTGCTGTTTTTTGATCTAATAAATGCAGCCTTGGTGAGCATAAGAGACTTTAAAACATGAAACAAATCTTACTGAACCCAATAGTACTATATGTAAAATATTTGAAAAAAAAAAAATGTATTGTGCATTTTATTGACTAAAGTTAGATACTATATTAGTACAAAGGCTATAACAGTTAATTAATTCCCTGGCAATTGAACCCATTATCTTGTTTGATTCCCAGTGATAAAAGGCCTTATCATGTTGGATGAACTGGACAAACCTCAGCAAATTAAGAAAAAAAAAAAAAACAAAAAACTACATAAGTACATTAAGATGTACTCGATTTTTCAGCCTTTTAAAATAAGCTTTACTCTTCATGACTTGACATAATTGGATGAAGGAAATGAACTCAAGTCTCACTCACATGTCATTGCCTCCAAGTTACCTTAGAATTCACCATCTGGAGCCAAGAGAGGTGTCTATGCAGCTTCAATGAGAATATCAAAGACTCTCCCAAAAGATCTTGTGTCTTACAATAAAACAGAGAAGCTTTTGAAGTGTCACTGTTCAAATATGGCACTTGGCTTTCAAATAAAATTCAAGTGACTTGGAATGCTGCTCTCTAGGAAAGGACCGCAGTGCATTTCAAATATACGCCTTGACACTCTGCTGAAGAGTGATTTCACTTGGAAATTGGTAAGAAAATAGTCGGACCCTTTTGACAAATGGCAGTTCGCTTTGTCAGACAAGAGACAAGCATAATTTCGCTTTTTCTGCTCATGGTGCAACATTGTTTTGTGTTTGTATGGGTATTTCAGCACCATTTAACACCAATAAAGCAATTGCTTGTGTTTCTAATGAGAAATCTCAGAGCATTCTCTTGGTATGTATATACATTGTCTGGTATATTCGACAAATTGTCAAGTGTTTTATGCTTTAGATGACTCCTCATCTTGATGCGTGGCTCTCTGTTAACTTAATGGGCTGGTGCTCTTCTGCCCTAGAGCACTGACTGTAACGTTTGACTCATGGTACATTAGACCTGCAGTGTTAGCAGTGGGAGGAGAAAGAGCGAGACAGAGGGAGCATGTGCATTGTTAAGTCCTCTCGAAATGGGTCAGGCCTCTTAAACAGTCTGGCTGTGCTTTATTCCACGTTAGTTATTTGTTAGCTGGTAGAAATAGATTTCAGACCTGAGGCGTCACGGTGTGAATCCTGATTATTCTGGACAATAAAACAATTTCAAACCATTCGCCAAGGTAAAGGGCGGTGGATGTGGCCACATACATACACGAACACACACCTGTGTTCTATTCATTATTGTTCCTCCCAAATGCTGGAAGCACATGCAGGATCAGCAGTAGCGGTCACAGCTCCGCTCATTATTATTCCATACAAAAACAACACTGACCTAACATCGTTTCCCTCATATGCAGCTAGTCAGCTTACAAAATAGGGTCAGGGTTTGTAAATGGAAGGCCATGTTCTAGAGTCTCTCCTGAACTGCCAGTATTGTCCCAGTGCAATTTGCCTGTGCACTTTCCTGGCTGTCCAACTGACCATTTGCACAGACTTTGAGTTGCAACATCTAATAAAACACCAAAGTGATTCTAGCATATGGGGAATGTAGCTTGGCAGGCACCATAATTATATTCACTTATTAAAGGGGACATCAGATGCAAAATTCACTTTTACATGGCTTGCTCTACAGTGATAAAAATCCATTCACTCCTTTTTTTTAATCACCCCAAAACCTAAACAATTATAAAGCCATTTTCTACGCAATCGAGCAGCTGTAGCGGCAACAATGTCTCATAAGCAGTGCAGATGTTTTGTAGTTGGGTGTAAAAGTGAAAAACTGCTCAGGCCCTGCCCACGACTGCTGACGGACTTTCCTGAATTAGAATATTTCAACTCGAGAGCAACGGAGGACCAGGGTTGCCAAGTTTTCACAACAAAACCCACCCAAAATGTTTTGTTCAATAATATTATCGTTACCAGGTCACCTTTAACTTGTGAACATGGAAAACAACACGCAGCATCAGTGTTAAAGTAGCCATACTGCTCAGGCTCCGCCCACGGCCACTGATGGACTGTCCCATATTAGCATATTTCTGCACTCAACCAGCTGTACGCTGTTTGCCATTTTCTCCGCGTTTGAGCAGCTGTAGCGACAATAATGTTTCATAAGCACTGCAGGTGTTTTGTAGTTGGATGTAAAAAGTGAACATAAGAGTTTTCATTTTCTTTCAAAATCAGAGTGACTGAGAACCAGGGTTGTCAGGTTTGCACAACAAAAACCTGCCTAATTGCTACTCAAAGCTAGCCCAAAACGTATTGCCCAATAATATTATCGTTGCCGGGATAATTTCAACTCGCAAACATGGAAAACAATACGCGGCAACAGTGTTGAATTAGTCAAACTGCCCAGGCCCCGCCCACGACCGCTGATAGACTGTCCCATATTAGCATATTTCCACCCTCAACCAGGTGTACGTTGTTCGCCATTTTCTCCACACTCGAGCAGCTGTAGTGACAATAATGTCACATAAACAATGCAGGTGTTTTGTAGTTGGATATAAAAGTGAACATAAGAGTTTTCATTTTCTTTCAAAATCAGAGCAACTGAGGACCAGGGTTGCCAGGGTTTCACAACAAAACCAACACAATCGCTACTTAAAACCAGCCCAAAATGTGTTGTCCAAAAATATTATTGTTGTCGTAGTCACTTCAACCTGTGAACATGGAAGACAACAGTGTTAAAGTAGCCATACTGCTCAGGCCCTGCCCACGACTGCTGACGGACTTTCCTGAATTAGCATATTTCCGCTCTCTATCAGCTGTACGCTCGCTGGCATTTTCTCCACACTCGAGCAGCTATAGCAACAGTAGTGTCTCATAAGCAATGCAGGTGTTTTGTAGTTGGCAGTAAAAGTCAACATAAGAGTGTTCATTTTCTCTCAACCTGAGAGAAACTGAGGACCAGGGTTACCAAGTTTTCGCAACAAAATCCACCCGAAATGTTTTGTCCAATAATATTATCGTTACCGGGTCACCTTTAACTTGCAAATACGAAAAACAACACACAGCATCAGTGTTAAAGTAGTCATACTGCTCAGGCCCTGCCCACAGCCACTGATGGATTGTCCCATATTAGCATATTTCCGCACTCAACCAGCTGTACGCTGTTTGCCATTTTCTCCGCGCTCGAGCAGATGTAGCAACAATAATGTCTTGTAAGCAGTGCAGGTGTTTTGTAGTTGGATAATAAAGTGAACGTAAGAGTTTTCATTTTCTTTCAAAATCAGAGCACCTGAGGACCAGGGTTGCCAGGTTTTCACAAACCCACCCAATAGCTACTCAAAACTAGCCCAAAACATATCCAATAATATTATCATTATTGGGATCACTTCAACCCACGGACATGAAAAACAACCCCCGGTGTTGGCTACTTTAAGAACAGTGTTAAAGTTAAAGCCAAATTCTGCAGGAAAACCACAGACTTGGCAACACTGCTGAGGATGGAGTAGATTTGTAGTGTTTTTGATGGTAATGCACCACCGAATACACAAAAAATAGAAGAGAGGTGTGGGGTGAGCAGTAGCTAATTACCATTTAAAGAGACATGCACCGAAATGGGCTGCTGTAAACAGAACTGTTTTTGACAAGGTCAAAAGGGTGTTGTTTTACACAACAGTTGAGGAATTTTAACCAAAGTACTTTGTAGACATTTTATGAAGACCATAAAGAATCATATCAACTTGTGGAAAATGGGCCTTTTTCAAGGAATAGTTCACCCAACACTGAAAATTTGCTAAAAATGATGTCATTTAAGATGTAGATGAGTTTGTTTCTTCATTGGAACAGATTTGGAGATATTTAGCATTACATCAGTTGCTCACAAATGGATCCTCTGCAAATTTCTTCACATCTTTTCTGATGAAGAAAAAACATTCACATCTGGGATGGCCCGAGTCCAAATTTTCAACAGATTTTCATATTTTTAGTCAAGACACCTTCAAGTGTTAAAACATCTAACCAACCAAAGATTTTAATGGTGGCGTATATAAGATATTTGAATCTTGGTTTAATTGTGCATTTTGTCAATTTAAGTCACATTTTGGTTGGAGTAGACTTATAGCTAAAATTAATTAATTTGACATGGGTATTTTTGTAAGGAGACAAAGATTATGACTTAATTAAAGAATTATGTAAAAATAAACCTCATACGCAGCTAGTCAGCTTACAAAATAGGGTCAGGGTTTGTAAATGGAAGGCCATGTTCTAGAGTCTCTACTGCACTGCCAGTTTTACCCCAGTGCAATTTGCCTGTGCACTTTTCTGGCTGTCCAACTGACCATTTGCACAGACTTTGAGTTGCATCATTTAATAAAACACTAGAGTGATTCTAGCATATGGGGAATGTAGCTTGGCAGGCACTGTAATTAATTAAGTTTCCTCTTTAATCTACATGTAATTTTATGATGCTCTATCAGAGAACTTCGCTGAGAACGACACGGCTGGCAGAACTTTAGAGGCGCTTATAAAAGAGTGATTGTGGAAAGCAAATTTGTAACAGGCCCTGTGGCCTACATTACAGTATGTTTCTAAAAAAATGATATTCATGGCTCATATTCGTGGCTCTTGATCTTCATTCCACCTTACTCGGTTATTCACTTAATCATATAGTAAATTAATGTCATTTTTCACCCTGGGAAGGTTCCGTTCTCAATTAAGATAAATTACTTCCATGATGAGTCAGTTCGCATGACTGTATCAATATCTGTCTCTCACCATCTGTTTTGAAATGCACAGGGAATGGGTGCGCTCTCCTGCATGGAGAGGGTGGACGAAATGGAGAATAGTAATGACAGTGGAGCAACAGTTTATTGTTGAGGAGGTTTGCTTTGGGTAGCCTAATGATGTGTGAAAAATTACATTGTGTCTTTGTGAAACTCTCAAGAGGTGTAGTCCATCATAGTCAGGGTGCAGATGCCTTTGATAGGACATTTGTGACACCGGCAACTCCATATATCAGTTTATCCGAAGCAGTTTTGTTCATAAAGTCTGCAGATAATCAGCAGTGCACTTTAGCATAAAAGTGTAAAAAATATATATATATATAAATTTAAAAAAGATTTTTAAAAAAGATGTAAAAGAATATGCTTAAGTGGGAACTGAATGTAATGTTTTGGGTCACACTGCAATGTGTTTAAAATTAAATGAAAATACATATTTACATTAATGACACAATTTTCAATTTTCAAAAATGACATTAAAGTATATTTTAGACATTAGATTCAATTTATATTAAATGCATTTAGTTCAACATAAAAGTTCTTTTGACCCACCTAAGTAGGAGTTAAGTACAACTTTATATGCAATTTCATAAATACATCTGCTCATTTATAGTTATTTACAATATACGGTGGTATGCGAAAGTTTGGGAACCCCTTGCAGAATCTGTGAAAATGTGAATAATTTTAACAAAATAAGAGAATTTTTTATTTAGTACTGTCCTGAGTCAGATATTTTACATAAAAGCTGTTTACATATAGTCCACAAGACAAAAAATAGCTGAAATCATTCAAATAACCACCTTCAAAAGTTTGGGAACCCTTGGTTCTAAATACTGTGTGTGGTTACCTGGATGATCTATGACTTTTTTTTTTCTTTTGTGATGGTTGTTCAAGCACCTTGTTTGTTCTGAACAGAACTGAGCACTGTTCTTTAGAAAAATCCTCCAGGTCCTGCAGATTCTTCAGTTTTCCAGCATCTTTTGCATATTTGAACCCTTTTTAGGAGTGATTTTGAGATTTTGAGATCTTTTCACACTGAGGACGAATGAGGGACTCAAACACAACTATTAAAAAAGGTTCAAACATTCACTGATGCTCCAGAAGGAAAAACTATGCATTAAAGGGGTTATCGGATGCCCATTTTCCACAAGTTGATATGATTCTTTAGGGTCTTAATGAAAAGTCTCTAATATACTTTGATTAAAAATTCTCAATGGTTTTGTAAAACAACACCCTTTGGTAACCCTTTTTACCAAAATCAGCTCTGCAAAAATCATCTCATTCTAAGGGGTTGTTCCTTTAAATGCAAATGAGCTCTGCTCAGCCCGCCCCTCTCTTCTCTCTGTGGAAAGACAGTCTTGTTTACATTAGCCGCATTTAGCCGCTAAACTTGCTAACTACGACGTTATAATGAAAGGCGATCGCAAAAATTAATTAAAAAACGCTTATACTCACTTCTGCTGTAAGTGAAGCTGAATCATGAATGATTTGCGCGAACATAGACGGATATATGTAGATCGGGAGGCGCATTCCATTCACAAACAAACGTAATTTACTGCATCTTTAGCGGCTCAGATGTCGGGAGTAAATGACGACCACTATGTTCATTATTACATCCAGCAACACAACACCTCAATCGCTCAATCAGAGATATTCTTGTCTAACATACATCCCTGCTCCAGCATCAATACATGGAAAGTTACTGGACTGTGACAGCTGGTCTAAGGTAAGAGCTCATGTCAGTCAACTATTGTGGGAGCGGCATCTGTCGATGTGACGCCACACCTGAGGGCATCTGAGAACGGCTCGATTTGAAAAAGGGGATATTATTTTTACAGAATAATTAAAAACCACTGCATGGATTTTCATCATTATAGGGTAGATTTGGACGATTACCCCCCCGATTACCTTGATCTTCAAATTCAAAAAGTTTTCACTCCCTGGTTTGAGTCCCTCAGTTATCCTCACTGTGAAAAGATGGATCTCAAAATCATATAGTCACTGCTGGAAAGGGTTCAAATATGCAAAAGATGCAGGAAAACCAAGAATCTGCAGGACATGGAGGATTTTCTGAAGAACAGTGCTTCAAAACAAACAAGGGACTTGTGAACAACCATCACAAACAAACAAACAAACAAACAAAAAAACAGTTGTAGATCATCCAGGTAACCACATGCACACAGTATTGAGAATCAAGGGTTCCTAAACTTTTTGAAGGAGGTTATTTGAATAAATTAAACTTTTTTTTTCTTTTTGTTTTTTTGTCTTGTGGACTATATGTAAACATCTTTTATCT
Source organism: Cirrhinus mrigala (assembly GCA_036247105.1). Lineage (NCBI taxonomy): Eukaryota > Metazoa > Chordata > Actinopteri > Cypriniformes > Cyprinidae > Cirrhinus > Cirrhinus mrigala. Next base: position 18,457,525 of record CM070024.1, read on the forward strand.
AAAATATCTTACTCAGGACAGTGCTAAATAAAAAAATAACATGCATTTTGTATGATCTCTCTTATTTTGTTAAAATTATTCACGTTCACAGATTCTGCAAGGTGTTCCTAAACTTTTGCATGCCACTGTACTTTAATGTAATTTCTATTAATACTTTTATGTCATGAATTCAAATATATTTGTAACTACACACCTATAGTGATTAAGTTTCAGTTTAGTGCATATAAATTATAGAAAGTTTCAATGAAATATCAAGCAAGTATTATAATCAAGTGTTAGAGTGTGTTAGTCAATACATCACAAAAAGTGTATTTCTTAAAGGGGTCATCGGATGCCCATTTTCCACAAGCTGATATGATTCTGCAGGGTCTTAATGAGAAGTCTATAAGATACTTTGGTTAAAATTTCTCAGTGGCAGTGTAAAAAACCCTTTTTACCTTGTCAAAATCAGCCCTGTTCAGAGCGAGCTACTCTATTGCATGTTCCTTTAAATGCTAATGAACTCTGTTCACCCCGCCTCTCTCTTCTGTGGGGTGATGAGCCGGTCTGATTATTTTAGCCACGAAACTTGCTAAATAAAGATAAAATAAGGATAAAAAACCCTTATACTCACTTCTGCTGTAGGTGAAGCTGCATTACGAATGATTTGCTCGAACATAGACGCATTTATGTAGATTGCCGTTCACATTTTCCTCTAAAATGAAAGTAAGTAATCCTCTGCGTCTTCAGTGGCTCAGATGTCGGGAGTAAATGATGACTGCTATGATAATTATTACATCCAACAACAGAACACCTCAATCGCTCAGTCGGAGACATTGTTGTCTTCCCCTGCACCGGAGCTGAAACAGTGCCGGTCGGAGTCAGACTGTTCACAGCTCAATCAGGGTGGGTCTAAGCTAAGACGATCGTGTCAGTCAACTATTGTGGGAGCGGCCTTTGTCAGTGTGATCACACCGGCAACAAGCTGAGAATGGCTTGATTTGAAAAAGAGGATATTTCTTATAAAGATTACAAAAATACCGCTGGTTGGATTATTATTATAATAGGGTGATTGTGTACACACACTGTCAACACACATTTATGTTCTAACAATATGTAAAAGTGAGTTTTGCATCCGATGACCCTTTTTAAATGCCAAAAGAGCATTAAAACAACAATGTAAAATGTACTTTGAGGTAAAGCTTTTAACTTGACACTTTTACGTGTGCTAAAAAACATAGTTATGGAATTGTACTGTCTTTAAGTGCACTAAAGTGCCTTTTCTCAGCGCCTTAGTTATACTATCTACACATTGCACATTCTAAACAAATAAGCACACTTATTTTTCACAAGAGCAGCAGAATTCCCCTGTGCTGATTTTATGGAAAATCTGGATTTGGTAGTAGGCTACTAGTCATGCACTGATACTAAAATTCTTGCTAATATACCAGTAAGCAGGTCTTTATTTTATTTTATTTTATTTCATACTTGAAAAATAGCTCATTATAAATGTATTCTGTTTAAATGAAAAATAAAAAAGAAGTGCGTATAGAGAAAGGAGCTCTGGAATGTTGGTTAGCTAGTCCTTGATAGAGAATAGAGCACAGAATTTGAATAGTTTATACTGTTTTACTAGGGTATTAACAAGAAAGTGTGTGTGTGAACTGCACAGTTCAAAGTAACATTAATTAGGTTGCGGTACATTTTTATTTTGAAGAGATGAACAGTTTTACATTGTTATACACAAATGCAAAAGACTGCTATCATTACATGGGAAGTTACACTGCCTTAAAGGGATAGTTCACCCACAAAAATGAAAATTCTGTCATTAATTACTCTCCCTCATGTTTTTCCAAACCTGTAAGACCTTCGTTCATCTTCAGAACACAAATGAAGATATTTTTGATGAAATCCGAGGCTTTCTGACCCTGAATAGAGGGCAACCGAACTGACACATGTTCAAGGCCCTTTTACTTTTTCTTTGAGTAACCAGGGTTCCCACTGTCTTGAAAAACCTGTAGATATATATGATATGATATGATATATGACATGATATGATATGAAATTATATATGATATGACCATAAACTCTTGACCATAAAACCAGCTATAAGTAGCAAGAGTACATTTGAAGCCAAATAATCAGTGTATGGGTTAAAATCATCGATTTTTCTTTTATGTCAAAAATCATTAGGATATAAAGTAAAGATCATGTTCCTTGAAGATATTTTGTAAATTTCCTTCTGCAAATATATCAAGACTTAATTTTTGATTAGTAATATGCATAGCTCAGAACTTCATTTGGACAACTTTAAAGACAATTTTCTCAATATTTAGATTTTTTTGCACCCTCAGATTCCAGATATTCAAATAGTTGTATCTTGGCCAAATCACATATGATATGATACAATATGATGTGATACCAGTTATAAAAGTGTGAGACCAGAAAAAGTCATGTAAATTGACTTTCAGACATTTTTATATCCTTATATATCCTTTTATCAATAATCCTTATCCAGAGAATCATAAACAGTTAAATACAAGGGCCTTTGACTATGTGGACAATGAGGGACCTAGTCAGTAGAGTCAGTTGAGAATCACTGCCTAAAAGGGTTAAATCTTTGCTGTAATATATCTCTGTGCTTTTAATTTGGTGCTAGATAATGGAAAAGCTATCTAAATCTTAAAACAGGTGAAAACAATTGAATATCCAATATCTTTAAATTAAAAAAGAGCTAATATTGGCTTATACGATATGGTGCTGGTATATTGCACATCCCTAGAGAGTTCTACACTCTTGTTGATTGTTAAAAGCATAATAAAAATTGGCAAAAATTACACCGTAAACAAACATCCAAGGTGCATGCGGGGGATGTGTAAAAATTTATGAATGCTTGGATCACTGCAGAAATTTGCGTAGGTCTCAGTGTGGGCCTAATCAGTTACATTTTTCATCATCTCCAACAGGCTCTCATTACAGCGCTGACATGGTAAAGTGGTGAAAAACGTAGACTTTGTCTTTTTAGGACAGATCTAGAAAAAAAAAACACAACAAATATGTCAAATTATATGAATCTTATGCAGGTTGTTTGACTGAAGCTCAAATCCTTTGTGCTAATTAGAGAATGAAATATTAATTGACAGTGATGCTGTTAATTAAAATACCTGAATGTGCACTGAAGTGTATAGCTCCTGCCAAGGTTTGCTGCTGTGTGTTGGCTGATGAGGTGCAGTTGGTAGCCAGTGATCTTTTTTGAAGAACAGAGCCACGGCCTTATGCTTTGATACGGTTTCATATCTAGGTATCACAAGCTCTCTGGCTCTCAGACTGTTTGATTAGCACTTGCAAGATGTTCTCTTAGATCCCCTGACTTCACATAAACAAAAGTTCTTTAACTACCGTGGGGGAGGAGGCCGATGTTGTGGGAAGATATACTACAGATGAATAAAGCGAGGGTGCTGCAAGGACGCGGTAAGCAGCGCCATTCACATCTAGATGTAAACCTAACACGATTTTCCAATTGACCCAAGCCGAACGAATGCCACGAGTTCCAGTGCTACAGAAGTGACTCAGACGTCTTTGAAATATGTCTCGCTTTAGCAGTCGTAGCTACTGCTCTGTGACATCAAGCTCGGAGAAAGTTGATTGCGGCATGTCAGCTCTTGCTAGAGAATTTTGATGGGATAAATATGTTTGCACTGACATTTTGGAAGAAAATACCAAATCTAATGTTTGTATAGTGTATCCCGCTGCGATCTGGGAAAGAAGAAGAAGAAAAAAATAAGTTAACTGTGCTAGTGAAGGATGTTAGTCATCTGTGGATCTCTCACACAATTGTTTTCTCAGAACCCGCACAATAAAACCGGGGATGAATCTATCTTACTATCTTGACTCCAGCTCAAAAGAATATGGCAGATTGGCCAAATAAGCCTGTGCTTTTGCTGCTTTGTGCCGAGTTGAATGCTAATGATCTTTTACTTCAAGTACAACAGGAAGAGTAGGACGCAGGAACTGACCTGCAGTTCCTCACTGTATTGAAGGTACTGTGAGTGTTCCTTTGGGATATAATTAAACTTCCTCTTCAAAGCTGACATGGCACAAACAATCCTGCACTGAGCTGAGCTATTTGTAATCAACCACATTGCGTGATCTGTGTTATTTAACTGGGCAGGTAAATTTAAGCACTATCCTCTGGTACAGTGACCATACATCTTCTTTTTGCCACAGTGCTGAATCTGAGTATTAAAGGAGAACTCCACTTCCAGAACAAAATTTACAGATAATTTACTCACCCCCTTGTCATCCAAGATGTTCATTTCTTTCTTTCTTCAGTCGATAAGAAATTATGTTTCTTGAGGAAAACATTCCCGAATTTTTCTCCATATAGTGGACTTCAATGGTGCCCCCAACTTCCAAAATGGAGTTTAAATGCAGCTTCAAATGGCTCTAAATGATCCCAGCTGAGGAAGAAGGGTCTAGCTAAACGATCGGCTATTTTCGAAACAAATTAACAATTTATATACTTTTTGACCTTAAACGCTCGTCTTGTGTAAGTCTGTTTTTTCCAGTTCAATACGGTCAATACAGTTAGGGTATGTTGAAAAACTCCCATTTTGTTTTGTTCCCCAACTTTAAAATCGTCCTACATCGCTGCAGAAGTACCGACCCAGTGTTTACAAAGTGAACGTGCAGAGAAGATCAAACAGCCTTTACAAAAAAAAGGTAAAACAGCGATGTAGGATGATTTTGACGCTGAAAAAGAAAACAAGATGGGAGTTTTTCGACATACCCTAACTGTATTGACCCGGATTACACAGACTACGTATGCACATCGCAGAGACGAGACAAGACGAAAGTTTGAAGTTAAAAAGTAAATAAATTGTCAATTTGTTTCAAAAATGACCGAACATTTCGCTAGATAAGACCCTTCTTCCTCAGCTGGGATCGTTTAGAGCCATTTGAAGTTGCATTTAAACTGCATTTTGGAAGTTCAAACTTGGGGGCACCATTGAAGTCCATTATATGGAGAAAAATTTGGGAATGTTTTCCTCAAGAAACATAATTTCTTATCGACTGAAGAAAGAAAGACATGAACATCTTGGATGACAAGGGGGTGAGTAAATTATCTGTAAATTTTTGTTCTGGAAGTGGACTTCTCCTGTAAGATTCAAATGGCTTAATATAACGTAAATGATTTCTCTTACTGAAATATGTAACGCTGGACCACAAAACCTTAAAGTCTTAAAGGAGAAGTCCACTTCCAAAACAAAGATTCACATATAATGTACTCACCCCCTTGCCATCCAAGATGTTCATATCTTTCTTTCTTCAGTCGTAAAGAAATTATGTTTTTTGAGGAAAACATTTCTGTAAACAATCCCAGCAGAGGAAGAAGGGTCTTATCTAGTGAAACGATCAGTTATTTTCATTAAAAAAAAATACAATTTAAATACTTTTTAATCTCAAACGCTCGTCTTGCCTTTCTCTCCCTGAGCTCTGTGTATTCTGACTCAAGACAGTTTGGGTATGTTGAAAAACTCTAATCGTATTTTCTCCCTCAACTTCAAAAATCAATTCAAAATGATCCTACATCGCTGCAGAAGTACCAACCCAGTCTTTGCAAAGTGAACATGCAAAGAAGATCAAACACCCTTAACAAAAAAGGTAAAACAGCGATATAGGATGTCTTTCAAAGTTGAGGGAGAACATGAGATGGGAGTTTTTTGACATACCCTAACTGTCATGAACCAGAACAAAAACAGTCCAGGCTGTGTGTAGAATGAGACATAGGAAAAACAAAATATATCAAAAGTCTTTAATAAACTCCACAAATGGTAACTCCAGACAGGAACAGCAGGGGAAACACACACCAACATCACTTTAAGATCTGACGAACAACACTGAACTGAATCCAACTTATAAAGGGGTGCTAACGATACAAGGACAGGTGTGGGAGATAAACTAATAATGACTTGACAAGGACAGGAACAGGAAGGACCAAATATGGGCAACAGAGGGAGAAACCAACTCAAACAGTCCACAGGGGTGTGACACAGGCAGAGTAAGACAAGATGAGCGTTTGGCATTAAAAAGTATATAAATCGTAACGCTAGATAAGACCTTTCTTTCTCAGCTGGGATCGTTTACAACCGCATTTGGGATCGTTTGAAGCCGCATTTAAACTGCCTTTTGGAAGTTCAAAATTGGGGCACCATATCAGTCCATTATATGTAGAAAAATGCAGAAATGTTTTCCTCAAAAAACATAATTTCTTTACGACTGAAGAAAGAAAGACATGAACATCTTGGATGACAAGGGGGTGAGTACATTATATGTGAATCTTTGTTTTGAAAGTGGACTTCTCCTTTAAGTTGCACGGGCATGTTTGTAGCAATATCCGAAAATACACTGTATGGATCAAAATAATCGATTTTTCTTTTATGCCAAAAATCATTAGGATATTAAGTAAAGATCATGTTCCATTAAGATATTTTGTAAATTTCCAACTGTAAATAGATCAAAACTTAATTTTTGATTAGTAATATGCATTGCTAAGAACTTAATTTGGACAACTTTAAAGGCGATTTTCCTCACCTTTTTTTGCACCCTCAGATTCCAGATTTTCACATAGTTGTATCTCGGCCAAATATTGTCATATCCTAAATTGACCCTTATGACTAATTTTGTGGTCCAGGGTCACATATGTAGTAGAAAACCCATGTAAGATTTATGTTATTTAAAAAATCCACATAGTTTTATACATATTTTAGACTATGAGGTCTTTTGAATCAACCCAAATCACTTCTTACCCGAACCTGATGTGCATAAATTAATTTTTAAAATGAAAAACCTGACCCGAGACAGACCCAATGAAATTCGACCCAAGTCCGACCCCACCCAACGAAATTTAGGCTATTTTTGAACCCGACTGGACCCGAACGTAAACGGCATTGACGTGTGCACAGTCTGCAGCCCCTCAGTCAGTCAGGAAAAATCCTGGCGTCCTGCTGACTGATTTGGCCACTGCTCCTTTACTTTCATTTATTTATTTACTTATTTATTACTTACTCAATATTTTTGCCTGCCTGATGGATTACTGTTATTTCTGAGTTCGGCTTTCAATTGTGACCAGTGGATTTGAAAAATAAATAAGATAGTATGATAAAAATTAAATCGCCAGCCTAATAAATAATGGATTCACTAGTGTTGTCTGCAACTTACCTCATCTCTGGTAAAGGCTTCTGCACACAAAAAAGAAAAGTCCTGCATGAACACGCAGAGCAATGAAACGAGTGGATTTTCTTTTACAAAAATGAACTTAACACGAATGCAAAAGTATGATCTGAAAAGAATTTGGGTCTTATCGGGGCCGTTCAGAAAAGCACATTTATTAATTACCCGAGACCTGAGGCTGCTAATACTGAACCCGACCCGTGTCCGAGTAACTTGCAGAAGTTTTGGAACCAAAGCTGCTTGGGCAGTTCAAACCTCTGGTTTTCAGATCCAAGTGGACCCATGAAGACCTCTACTATGGGCGCCCCCATTATTTAGATGACACAAAATGGTTGGAATACACAACTCAGAAAATAAAATATGATGACCACAGCTACTGAAAGAGCTTACAGGTGGCGATAGATATAAGTGTAGGCTTAAACCAAATGCCATACCATTGATTTTTCCCCACAAGGAGTCTAAACGCCCTCCTTCAGTGGCTGCGGCGTCATGACAAGCATTGGCATGTTTACATCCTGCCAGCTTTTCTTGCCTCTACCATTTGTCAGCTCTTTCAGTAGCTGTGGTCTACTAAAAGCCTCAAGGGCATCAGGGCTAAAGTGGAGAGAACAAAGACGCAGGTCTTTAGAAAGTTTTATTCATCCACAGGAATCTTCCCATTCTTCTCTTCTTATCACTAAGAAAGCAGTGAAGACCTACATCACTTCTCTTGTTGTCCTCTCACTGAAAATTACAACCAAAAGCTGCGCAATGTGGCTTTGTATCAGTATTTTCTGAATCGTTTTGCAGTAAAAATAGCAACAGGTAGTGGAAGTTGCTCACCGGGTGCAACCATTTCACATCATCGAAAATGATGGCGCCCCCCCATAGTCCAAAATATGTATAAAACAATGTGGCTTTTTTAAATAACGTCAGTCTTTCTTGGGTTTTCTACTACATATTTAAGTAAAATACATCATTTATGTTATATTAAATCATACAAGTCTTAATACCCAAAGTTCCCTTTAAAACAATAGGTGAATAAAGTCAAAACTGAGGAGGATGTAAAGTGATGTACGGAAAGGATATTTCTCAATATTTGCTTTTAATGACCCTACAAGATCAAAATATATTGGGGAAAAAGAAAACATTTCTGTATTTAAATGACAAAATCATTTGTCAAGAAAAGCAAATGAATATGGGTTGTATTTTATTAAGCAGAAACTACATAGAAAAACTAAATGCTCATTAAAGCTTACACTGAAGAATATAATAGTTATTAATATTTAGTTGATTTTCCCTTGTTTTTGATTACAGCAGTCATTCTCCAGGGCAATAATAAGTTTTGCTAATGTGTTGTGTGTAATTTCTTTGTATGACACAATTTGTCATGTTTTATTACATTGTTACAAATGAAAAAATTGAGTGTGTGCATTAGTTTAACACTCCAAGCACGACCATGCAATATGCTTACAAAACAAAAGGTGAATAAAGGGTGAAGATGTCAATTTTCCTATGCTGGACATTGCTTTTGACCACTACTGTATGGTCACCATAATCAGCGTTATTAAAGAAATTGCTAGACACTTTTCAGCAATGCATTATTGTGAGTAATAGGAGTCGCATATTTTATAAATGAAGTGGAAAATGTGAAATATAGTTGAATAATATATCAAGCTCAATGATTCATAAATGAATCAGTTTCAATTATCTTTGTATCATTGCTCAGTCAGCATGCTTGAAAATGCGTTTGAAAATACAGCACATTATTGTGCTGGCGTGCAATTTCCGTGCAGTTATTCTAGAACATTCTGACATGCTAAGAATTTATCCTCATTCTATTCACGGGATGTCAGAAGTGTCCCGTTCTCCTGGGGCAAACAAATCTCAGTCTGACATTGATTTATTGACTGAAACTGATGGAAACTTTCAGAGGCACAGTCCACAGCTCAGTATAAAAGAGGGATTTTCTTAAATAGCATTGGCCAGTAATTGTGTTAAAAACCAGTTTGGGCCAAGGACTGGTGGTATTGGTCAGATCATAAAAATGACAAAATTGGGGTATTCATTACTCGTTTTTTTTTTTTTTTTTTGGACACAGTTCTATTATTTTGAGACTTTTTTTGATGTAGTTAATTGTAAACAGTGTTTTCATTTTAAAACACTCTCCGTACACACTAGCATTTTCAAGTGTTTTCCTAAAGTTTCTTATCCACACTGAAATGTCAGAACATGTTAAATTCTATGGAAGCCCATTTCCGCTACTGAATTAAAAAAAAAAAGTAATTGCGACCTCTCTCTCTCCCTCTCTCTCTCCCACTTCGCTTCCTGTCAAAAATGTGAAAAAAAAAATCTTGACAAAAAGGAAAGCCAGAACCGTGAGATATAAACTTGCAATTCTGAGAAATAAAGTCAGAATTGCAAGATATAAACACACATTTCTAACTTTTTTTTCTCATAATAATTATGCAATGGTGATTAAGTCAGACTTGTGAGATATAAATGTGTAATTGTGAAAAAATGTCGGAATTGCGAGATACAAACTCAAAAGTTGAGTTTTTATCTTGCAATTCTGACATTATTGTCGCAGTTGTGAGTTTATATCCCACTATTCTGACTTTATAAGTTGCAATTGCGAGCTTATATCTCACAATTCTGAGAAAAACGTCAACATTTTTTGACATCTCAGTATTTTGTGTTCATATAATGAAAGTCATGGTAACCAAAACTGCTTTGTTACAACAGTCTTTAAAATACTTTTTTTGATGTTCCACAAAAGGAAGGTTTGATATGATATGAGGGTGAGTAAATGATGACAGAATTTAATGTTTTTTTGTTTTTTTTTTTCATTAATAGCCTTAATGAAATGATACTCTAAGAAACTAAATGTCTTTATGAGTCATTTATTCATTCATTTAATTCGTTCAAACGGCTGATTCATTTATAAATTAAGTAAATGGCTGTCTTTATAAATGGGTTTTTGAATCATTGACTCGATTAGCTGAAAACGCGGATTCATTCAGAAACTAAACACTGCTGTGTTGGTTCGGAGATGTGCAACAATTCTACTATGGCTTCTAAGGTAATATGTTCTCTGCAAAATTGAGAAGCACATAAAACAGTGTTTAGTTTAAAGTTTTAGTTTAAACACATAGTACACTCTAAAAAGTGCTGGGTTAAAAAATAACCCAACCTTAACCCAGCCGCTGGGTAACTATGGGGCAGAACACACGTTGGGTTGTTTTGACATTATGAGATTTTGACATTAGCGTAGCTAATGCAGCTAATGCAGCTACCTGAGGAAAAAAAGAGTGCGAAATTGCACAACATAAAAATTACGGATCTATTGTTGGATTCGGCACATCGCAGACATTGACTTGAAAAAAATATGCCCTTAAAAGATCAATTTTAGTATGAAATTTGACAAATTTTGACAAAACATTGCAAAGCCATATGTATGCAGACAGTAACTGAACTTACCCCGTATTTCTAACCTATGCCTGTTTTCATGAAGCGTTAAAAAAGGGACATGTGTACTGTATATAAATACAACTTTGCACGTGCACACACACAACTTTTATTTAACGATAAAGCGATTGCTGAGGCAAAAAAAAGTACCTCACTATAGGCTGCTACTTAACGTTCGTTAATCATTCACAGAATAAAGCACTAACCCCACATAGCGACATATCAAATATTGCATTAAACAGTGAAATCACTGTGCTTTAAACCACAACTTATTAAAAAATAAAGGTAAATAATTATATAATCATATTAACTTACCGTATAATCCTGCTTGCTGCAAATTGCGTGACCGCCTGACGAGGAGACGAGTGAAGAATCCAGAAAGTGGAAAAATAAACAAACCGATTGGGTTAAAATAACCCAAACCACGTGTTCAGTGGTGAAAGAACCCCTAGAGTCCATTTGACCCAGCATTATCAACCCAACTGTGTGTTTACAGTACCTCAAACAACCCGGAATTATGACCCAGCACAATTAACCAAACAATGTGTTTACAGAAATAACCCAGCACTTTTTATAGTGTATGCGATATGTGGTATACTGTATATGTAAACACATACAGGGGCATTTTTTTGCACCAGTATCTTGAACTTTAGGGCATAACTGCATTTACGGAGTTGTTGCCCTGCATCATATTTGTCAACAGTCGATTGTATGAAATATAAGATGATGTACAGGTCTGGGGGGCGGGGCCAGTGTGTTAACTGCGTTAAAATATTTTAATCGTTATTTTTTCGTAACTAATTAATTAAGTTAACACGTTAAACTGACAGTTTAATCCAAAACGCAACTGCCTTCATGTTTTCAGTGTACACTACAACATAAAAACACATCGTTTTCAAAATTGATTTTGAAGAATGTTTTCAAAAAGCTGTCTTCCCTAACAAAAACACTGTTTTGGTGTGGGCGGAAAGCCAAAATGGAGAGATTTTTCTTTTACGTTTTTAACGTATTAGAGGGTACAAGGCCTTACCTTGACTGTGTATTTTGTCATAGACAAAATTGATCTAGAAAATAAAACAACTAATATAATTTTTATTTTTTCTTTAGGATATATGTTCTAAAAAGCAATCATTTGCTGAAAAAGAAAAAAACAGCAATCTTTAATAAAGCAACATTTTTCCTGAGTTTAAGCCCTTTCGCGTGACTCTTTCGTGGAATGTGCTCGCTGCATCCTATGCAAATAATGTTTTACAACCAAGTAAATGTGTTGCTACTGGTTACCATCTACACTGGATAATGGCATTTCAGTGCAGTTGTTTGGACAGAGCTCTTCCTGTGATCTCCTTTATCCCTGTCTCTATCTTCCTCTGGGTTTTCAGTTGAATAGCCCTGACTGTAATGCCCCTTCCATCGTGTGTATCTCTGACTCCAACACAATCTGTATTTCATGCATCTCAGAGCCTTTAAAGCAATGAAAGATAGCATAGCTGAGGTTTACATTGGGCCACTGAATCCCAGATTTTGGGTGATTTCCATGCTCCCTTAGGTACTTCAACATGTTTAGTGTGAAGGATGATCATTCCCTATAAGAGTGAAGGTAACTCAGAATTTTCACAAACGGTTACACTAACTCTTTTTCATTTTATGAAAATGTTTCACTTTTGGATAAGTTGTAAAATCAAAAGAAGATCAGCAGCCCATGAACAGACATAAATAAATAACATTTCATGCATGAATTATTTATCTTAACGGGTGATATAAAGTAACATTAATACTGAAATGGAACTCAAAAGGGAAGCATCCATAATCCATAACCGAAGAGGACAGAAAACATTAATATTTTTTACAACTTCAACGAATTTTTGGGGGGACGTAACCTTATTTGGCCAACAAACCCCACTGTCCTAGATATTTCAGCTCAGATAACACCATCCATTGATTTCAGCCACATAAATCTTGCCTTCGGCCAATTACAGCCACAAAGATTTTATTTATATCTTTGATCAGTAAACAAACACTGAACGCAAGAATAAAAAATGCAGCTGACTTCCTTTTTACAGACTGTTTCACAACAAATTACTGAGTAGCCGAGTCATTTATTCTATTAAAATCCTCAATGCAAGCAATGCATTGTACATAATGGCACATTATTCGTCTTTGTTTCAATCAATGCGTACAGTCATGCGAAAGAAGTAATGTTTATTCCAAAATGGCAAAATATCAACACTGCCAAATGGTTTGCGCTCACAGCTGGGATATTCTGTAGGTCATTATACTAGCAGTTCCGTTCGTGAAAACCTCTCAAAATAATTGCTATTTTGCGTAAATTAATTATTCAGGATGTCATATTCTTTTACCCCACTGTGCATTGTATGTTGAGTTTGAGGGACAGGGAACGGCGTCAGACGTGAACAGTGGAAAAGGCGTTTAATTCATGGCTTTACTCTAGTGGAGCACTCTCTGGGGCGGCGTGTAATGCTGATTGCATTTCCTGCACCTGTCAGGGAAGAGCTGTGCAGCGATGGCTTTAGATTAAAGCGGCTCTCTAGAGGAGGTGAGGAGAGGACTTCATTAAATCATTGACGCGCCTCCTCTCTCTACTGCATGGCATTAGATTCAGACATGCCAACCTTCCTCTCCAACTCTCCAAAGCACTAACCATCTGTTTCTTCTGCCCACTCTGCCTGCCTTTTTTACTGCCACCATTAGGACTTTATCTGCCTCCTACGTAAACAGCTCAGTATTTATAACCCAATCTGGTCAAGTTAGGGTAATTAGTTACAAGTTGAAACATAATATCATTGTAAATTGTTCATGTTTCAGCGGCAGAAAATCAACCGAGGACAAAGTTGGCTGAGCCTGGCCTGATTTTTTTTTATTTTTTTTTTTATTTTTTTACAATGCGCTCTTTGTTTTAGTCAGAGTGTAATAAGATAATTTATGCTTTCTTGTAACACAAAAGAACACATGGTCTCATTCACTAACTATTTATATGCATTTTTTCACTAACAAACACTGAGTTTCATCAGTAGCTTTCATTCTAAAATTTATTGTAAATTTAAAAATGTAGGATCAACTAAAACCACCCATACTCAGAAATTCTATGCAAAGACATTTCATCTTGAATATAAGTGTGTAATCAGATTTCAAAAATTAAGTACTTGTAGATTATATATATATATATATATACACCAAATATTCACTCATGGCTCATTTCCAGTGAGTACAGTACAGTACACTCTAACAAATGCTGAGTTATTTGGCAACCCAGCGCTGGGTAAATATTGGACAGAACACATGCTGGGTTACTTTGACCCAGCTGGTTGGGTTAAATGTTTTAACCTAACATGCTGGGTTGTTTTATTTAAATCAACTATTGTTTGAAAATCATTATATTGCTGGCTTAAAATGGACTTGAACTTTAAAAACACACAGAATTACTAGAAGCAACAGCAATAATCAAAAGATGAACATTTATTATTAAGCAAGAACACATGGACACATGGACACATGGGTGAATACAACAGTTTACAAAGTCACATATGTTTAAACTTGTTTAACAAGGATTTTAGACAAAAATGTGACGTTTAAAAGTAGCATTTTAATTTTAGTGTATTCAACCGTTCTCTGTAATCGCTTTTTACTGAAATAGCGCTAATTCTTGCGCTGGTGTGTCACCGAAATCTGAGCCTGTGAAGGGCTGCTGTTCGCCGGGGTAACTGCGAACTTCAGACTGCGGCCTTGCACTTCACTCGTAGCTAAAAGATGCCATGACTGACTCCAAAACCTGCCCATTAAAGGAGAAGTCCACTTCCAGAACAACAATTTACAAATAATTTACTCACCCCCTTGTCATCCAAGATTGTCTTTCTGTCTTCAGTTGTAAAGAAATTATGGTTTTTGAGGAAAGCATTTAATTTTGAACTTCCGAAATGCAGTTTAAATGCAGCTTCAAAGGTCTCTAAACGATCCCAGCTGAGGAAGAAAGGTTTAGCGAAATGATCGCTATTTTTTTTTTTAAAAATAAAAATGTGTATACCTTTTAAGCACAAAAGCTTGTGTAGCACAGACGAATCACGTCTAAGTTCATCGTTTGTGTACTCCGGCTCAAAAAGATTTAATAGTACGTAGCATCATGAACGCACATCCCAAAGCCTGTGCTACACGAGCTTTTGTGCTTAAAAAGTACACATTTTTATTTTCCGAAAAAAAAAAAAGACTGATCGTTTCGCTAGATAAGACCCTTCTTCCTCAGCTGGGATCATTTAGAGCCTTTGAAGCTGCATTTAAACTACATTTTGGAAGTTCAAAATCGGGGCACCAATGAACTCCATCATATGGAGAAAAATCCTGAAATGCTTTCCTCAAAAACCATAATTTCTTCATGACTGAAGACAGAAAGACATGAACATCTTGGATGACAAGGGGGTGAGTAAATGATTTGTAAATTGTTGTTCTGGAAGTGGAGTTCTCCTTTAACAAACACTACTGACATTAGAGAACATATTTTAACATCAAATTATATTAAACTCAATACTGTAATGAATAAAATCCATTTATTTTATTCAAGGCAAAAGGCGTTTCCATCACGCGAAGTGACCGCTGCTAATGCAGCTGACTGACATCTCATCCTTGTATGTTGCATTGTGTAAAATAATATAATCTACAGCACAGTAAAGACTTGAGAAATAAAAAATAAAATGTATAAAAACCTTTATTTTGCTAAAGAAGTGCACCAACTGAGAACCAGTGTTTCCTGCAGAGGACTCAAAAAGCCCATGCTCTGAGAATTTGTGTCTATACCAGATGGAAATGCCAGACTACCATATTATTTTTATGAAAAATAATGCTTGGAGAAACATTTCATTCGTGACGCGTCTGCCATATTACTACAGCGTATTTTATATCAGCAACAACAAACAAAAAAAACCCCCGCTGTGCTCTCAAGCGCTCTCAATTGTGCGTTTTTAGCAAAGCGCCTGATGTTTTCAGCTGCCAACAAATGCTTTGGTGGACACGTGGCCTAACTCAGCAGCTGGGTTGGCAGAAGTAGAAAAAAATGGCATAAAAAAAATAACCCAGCATTAAAAATGACCCAGCAACTTAGTTACAGAGAAAATAACCCAGGACCTGGGAAAAAATATTTTAAAACAACACAATAAAATGACCCAATGGGCTGAACCCAGCATTTGGGTTAAAAAAATAAGCCAGCATTTTTTTTACAGTGTACGATTCGGGACTGAACACCCTGATCCAGCTTGCGTTTCCACCGCCAGCAGCACCCTAATTTGTTAGGCGTGGTAAAGTAGCGATCAAGGATAAAGCGCGACAATACCGTTTCTCAATATTGATATAAAGCACAACTCTTTTAGTTAAATGTCAGTTTTAATGAACAATAGCCATTATAAAAGTATTAGTAAAAAGTATAAGAGGCTTATATAAGAGGAAATAAAGACAAAAGCAAGCAATTCAGTCAAACGTATGCTACAAAGTCAGCACTGTACTACGGTAAAGTTCAAAATAAATATATAAAGTTAAACATAACTTTGTGCTCAGCCAAAACGATATGACAAGGAACAAATAATAGATTCATGAGACCAACGATTGCCTGTTAGATATACCCAAAATTAATTGTATCTCATGTTTAATCACTACAGAGACATCAGAGCCAGTGGCAAACGTCAGAAGGACTAGCCGAGCTAAGGCTGCTCTAGGCGGATACATGGGCACTGAGCTCACATCTCCAAAATCGGCATAGCAAATTTTCAAATAGGCGCTATCTTTATAAATAGACCACAGATTTGATTTTTAAACAACTATGTTCTTGCATGAAAATATCTTAAAACTACATTTCTTGACACGATAACAGTAATAGTTTGAAAATTATGCAGGTTTTTGGGCAATGATGTTTCACAAGTCCACAAGAACAAACAAGAACGCATATTGAGAAACGGCTATTGTCTGTATTCTTTCTATGAATTAATTAATTACATTATAAAAAATGTTGGCTTAAAAACAACCCTTTCTTGGTTACCTGGCAACCCAGCGCTGGGTAAATATGGGATAGAACACATGCTGGATTATTTTGACCCAGCTTGTTGGGTTTTATACATTAACCCATTTGCTGGGTTGATTTTTTTTTTTTTTTTTTGACATAGTGCTGGGTCAGTCAACCGTTTGAAGGTTTTTTATTTTAAATAATAAAAATGCACTCAAAAATCTGTTTTATAGATATATAGGAAAAGAACAGTTCATATATTTTTAATGATTGGTAGTCTTTTACAATCATTAAACACTCAAAAACATTCAGTGAACTTTTTAGGACGTGGCAGGAGTGGCAAGAACAGCTAATGGGAATCTTTGGGAACACGCTAAAAAATGCTGGGTTATTTTTTTTTAACCTAAATGCTGGGTTCAGCCTGTTGGGTCATATTATTGGGTTGTTTTTTATATTTTTACCTAGGTGCAAGTTTTTTTTTTTTTAGCCCAAATGCTGGGTTCAACTTGTTGGGTCGTTTTATTGGGTTATTTTTAATATATTCTCAATATGTGGTAGTTTTTCTGTAACTAAGTTGCTAGGTCATTTTTAGCGCTGGGTTATTTTTTTTTTCTACCCAACTGCTGGGTTAAGCCTGCCTCCACGAAACCTGTCTCCTAGCTGCTGAGTCAGAGTCAGAGTGTAAGCTTTTTGAGTCCTCTACAGGAGAGAGTTGTTCTTAGCTCCACCAATTTCGTGCACTTCTTCAGTGAAATAAAGGTTTGTATACATTTTATTTAATTTATAACATCTTTACTGTGCTGTAAATTGTATTATTTTACACAACGCAACATAAGGATGAGATGTCAGTCAGCTGCGTCAACAATCGTCACTTCGCATGATGGAAACGCCTTTTGATAAAATAAATGGATTTTATTCATTATAGTACTGAGTTTAATTTAATTTGATGTTAAAATATGTTCTCTAATGTCAGTACTATTTGTTTATGGGCAGGTTTTGGAGTCAGTCACGGCATCTTTCAGCTATGAGTGAAACACGTGGCTGCGGTCTGAAGTTCGCAGTTATCCCGGCAAACAGCATCCCTTCATGGCCTCAAATTTCAGTGACACACCAGCACGAGAGTTAGCGCTATTTCAGTAAAAAACGATTACAGAGAACGGTTGAATGCACTAAAATGTAAATGCTACTTTTAAATGTTACATTTTTAATGTCTAAATAAGTATAAATGTATGTTATATTGTAAACTATGCTGTATTGACCCAAATAAATTCAGTTTGGCTTGTATTTCATGTGTTTTTGCTTAATAACAAATGTTCATCTTTTGATTATTTGATTATTAAGTTCCAGTCCATTTTAAACCAGCAATATAATAATTTTTAAACAATAGTTGACTTGAATAAAATAACCCAGCATGTTTGGTAAAAACATTTAACCCAACCAGCTGGGTCAAAATAACCCAGCATGTGTTCTGTCCAATATTTACCCAGCGCTGGGTTGCCAAATAATCCAAGTTAGATTGTTTTTAACCCAGCATTTTTTAGAGTGCAGAAAACTGCTATGGGTAAACTGTTCCAGTTCATAAATGCATGTTTTCCTATTTATACAATAATAATTTGATAGGAATACAATGTAATACAAACCTTAATTTCATTCAGGAAGTTTCCCCTCATGAACTTTTCTCTCAGGACAGTACACAGAATGACCGCTGAAAAATGTATCTAGCTTTAACTGCTTTTGGCACAGACTACCTGACATTGGGTTACACTGACCCAGCGCCGGGTAAGTATGTGAGTATGGACACATGCGTGTCCCAATTCACGTGCATGAAAAAAATATATATTCACAAAAAACAATTCACGTGCACAAAATAAGAATATAAATTCATAAAATACGTTTCACAATTGCAAAACACAATTCACAGATGTACAACTGTGTACAAATTTTTGAATGTTTAAAATTCATGAGTGTATCACGGACAGCGAGTGTGTGAATAGCCTTTTTTGCTTGTGTATTTTTTAGACTTTCCTGCCAGCGAACTCCTCCCACGCAGGTCACTCGTACTCTTTAGCCAATCAGATTTGAGCCTGTCAATCGACCAATCATAACCTCTGTGGGCGTGCCTACCTTAAGTTAGGTCATCAGCGCGAGTCCATAGTTCCAGTTACGATTCAGCTGTTGATTGTCTCATTTAAGGTAACTCCCAGCTAACAATTTTTGGTTCCCAGAACGTTCTGGGAACGTTAGGTTTTGGTTCCCAGAACGTTCCCTATTGGTTAGCCAGGAAAGTTTTCTTAATGTAACTAGAACGTTCCCTGTAGGTTAGGGGAACGTTCTGGGAACCTATCGGGAACGTTCCGGGAACGTTCCCGCAACGTTCTGAGAACAGTCCCGGAACGTTCCCTGTAGGTTCCCAGAATGTTCCCCTAACCTACAGGGAACGTTCTATTTACGTTAAGAAAACTTTCCTAGCTAACCAACCAATAGGGAACGTTCTATTTATGTTCCCAGAAGGTTCCCTGAAAGTTCTCTGAAGGTTCCCAGAACGTTCTCCTAACCTCTTCACTCCGATACCGCTGCCGTATGTCAGCACTCCCGCGTGCCGTAGTAAGCAGCATGGAAGATGGACGGATGTGGACCTCAATTAGCCTTTTTCACGGTGCGCGTTCGGAACCCGGAAGCGTCGAATAGTTGTGTAAAATAACTTCCACTGTAGCCTGTATGAATGGTAGTGCCCATAGCACGGGATGGTTGTGATTTATTAATGAACAATTCATCATAGATGTTTCATCAAAACACATTAAACACAGTTTCCAATCATTAATTGGGTATGATGAAACGAGGAAAAATGTTGTCCTGATATTCCGACACACATTTCGCACAATACTTCAGAGACAGACCAGCTTTTTATTTAAAAAAATGCAAGAATAGGTTGTTTGCAATCACGTGATTCTGAGGACGTGCGAAATGCAGATGGAGGGCAGGAAGTGATTTTTCTCTATAGGAATCAATGGCAGAATCTCAAAATGACTATGTTTTCAGTTGTTTATGGAAATCGGTGTATAAATCCAGGAACGTTCCCTGTAGGTTGTAAAAATGCAATCTAAAAATAACCTGCAGGGAACGTTCCGGGAACGTTCTCTCTAGGTTATAAAAATAAAACCTAAAAATTACCTGCAGGGAACGTTCTGGGAAGGTTCTTTTTAGGTTATAAAATTAAACCAAAAAATAACCTGCAGGGAACGTTCTGGGAACGTTCCCTGTAGGTTATTAAAAAGAGAACCTACAGGGAACGTTCCTAGAACGTTCTCATTTGGTTCCCAAAAAAAATAACCAAACGGGAACCATAGGGGAACGTTAGGGGAACGTTCTGTGTTTGCTGGGCTAGCCTAGTAAAGGCATATTGTTTTATATTGCATGCTTACTTAAAAATTTAAGATAAAATCGGTCGTTTAGACACTCTTGTTAACGTGACCAGTGTAAGCCAGCGGCTGCTATGAAAACAGATAATGTTGCCAAAGATGCAGCTGTCTTATCTTAGCCACAATGTCCTGTATATTGGCCAAAATGAAGAAAGAATTCTGTTCATTGCCATGTTTTTGTTCAGCAACGCTGGATGGCCACTGCCCAGTCTAGCTCCCACTTAGTACTGACCCTGCCTTTATTATCAAAGCTTTATGTAATGATGAATAGACCTCATGAGAACTCAGTGTATGAATAACGGTGTATTTGTACTTACCATTTGTGCAACTGGATGCAGTGTTTTAATTAAAACACACTAATCATTTTCCTTGCATTTTTCAGGATTTAAACACTTGGAACAACATCTGGATGACAGTTACAGACCTCTTCGTTCACATTAATCTTTATCTCTTTTATGTACTTTAACTTTATGCATTCATTTCTTAATGTAATCAACATTCATTTACTCTTTTTTTCATATTATATTACTATGATTAACCATGTTTAATCTTATGTTGAATTGTGATGTACATATCTTTGAGATTACAATACACAAAATGATGTTGGTTGGCAGCAATTGTATTTGCTTGGTAACAGTTGTGAAATTTATGCTGGTCAAAAACAGACTGATCATAAAAAGGAATGATTGTTCAGTAAACTTTATTCAACTTCCGACTTGTTTTGAATGTTTTAATTCTGACATAAAACCAGAACTTTTAAAAATGCATAACAAATCTTTATGCCTTAACAAATACAAAGTCAAAGGGTACCATTCTAAAAGAAATGCAGTAATAATGCATGACTTAAAAAATCAGTTGAAATCAGTTCACATCACCCTAATAATTTGTGGCAGGGGTTGAATTAGGAGCAGCAGGGTCATGGGTGTCTTAGCAGCTACTTGTACATCATCAGCCTCACAATTCTGAAATAAATATTATCTGCAGGCTGCAGCATAAACAAACTTAAATGAAATGTACATGGTTTACAATGTGTGCATGTTATTACATCGTGATCAGCTGAATGTGTGCCATCGCAGGACTTGAGGCACAAGACAAGCTCTGCTCTGACAGCTCTTTCCTGTCTTCAATAAAAAATAAAAACACAAGAGACTGCTTGAAAAATATCCAGAAATTGTATTTTCATAATCTTATTTACATGTCCCATCTGTCAAACCCTAATTTTATTCTTTACAATGAGTTTACAATCTTAATGTGGTATGGTATCCACGTTAATGATTCTTTAAATTAATAAACATAACAAACGATAAATGTTAAAACATAATACACTCTGAACTAACCAGCAGCTGCTGGCTTACACTGGTCACATTAACGAGTGTGTCTAAACGACTGATTTTACTTTCCAAATTTTAAGTAAGCGTGCAATATAAAACAATACATCTTTATTAGGCTACTTACCTTAAAAGAGACGATCAACAGCTGAATCATAACTGGAACCATGGACTCGCGCTGATGACGTAATGTAAGGTAGGCATAACCCATAGCGGGTTATGATTACTTGATCGACAGGCTCAAATCTGATTGGCTAAAGAGTACGAGTGACACGCGTGGGAGGAGTTCGCTGGCAGGAAAGTCTCAAAAACACACACGCAAGTCTAAAAAATACACAAGCAAAAAAGGCTAGGGCTGTTCGATTCCGAAAATTTTGGAATCGAGTCCGATTCCGATTCCTCGTTCTGGAATCGATAGGATTCAATTCCAAGAATCGATTCCTCACTGTTGTTGTCGGTTCTTTTTCGATTCTTGTTTTTTTTTTTTTAGATTGGAGG
Source organism: Cirrhinus mrigala (assembly GCA_036247105.1). Lineage (NCBI taxonomy): Eukaryota > Metazoa > Chordata > Actinopteri > Cypriniformes > Cyprinidae > Cirrhinus > Cirrhinus mrigala. The sequence continues at coordinate 18,479,427 of CM070024.1, forward strand.
AACCCAATTTCGCCATGACTGTAGGATATGAAGGTCTTAGAAAGTAGCCTTATCACAATATGAAGCTTTATTTTTAAAAATTACGATACATTTATGCATTTAAATTGTCATTTTGCTGCATTGCCCATGAAATTAGACACAACCTATGTCATGGCTGATAGAAAAGTTAAGAAATAGCATTTTATTTAAGATGGAAATACCTCGGTTACGTCATGATCTATTCTGTCGTGCAGCGCTTAAAATTGGGGACAATATAAGCCAGTTCCACCATAAAATAACTTATGAATCGTTTTTGAACTGGTTCATTAAAATGATCTATCCGAAAGAACCTTTTCGTGGAAACGAATCAGACATCTAATCACTATTAGCGAGCAAGAGGCAAATTAATGGATGCTCAACGGAAGGCTGCAGTCTCAAACTCAGACGAGCTCAGTACTGACTCTTTTCATTAAGTTTATTTTCGTGAATCAACATTCAGCGACGTTTGATGACAGCATCCGAGATATGCGGCCTTTGTATGATGCAGCCTTTCCTTTGAGAGACGCCCATAGATAAGCTTTGCTATACTGAAAACGGCTCTGAATGGGGAGTCGATTCCCCTTGATGGAATCGATTCCTAAAGCCTCGGAATCGATTCTTTTTGGAATCGATTCCCAGCCCTAAAAAGGCTATTCACACATTCACAGTCCGTGATACACTCGTGAATTTTAAACATTAAAAATTGTTGTATACAGTTGTACATGTGTGAATTGTGTTTTGCAGTTGTGAAACGTATTTAATTTATATTTTTATTTTGTGCATGTGAATTGGTTTTTGTGAATATATATATTTTTTTCGTGCACGTGAATTGGGTTTCATGCATGTGAATTGGGACACGCATGTGTGCATCGTGTCCTTTGCGTGAATTATTAATGAGTCTAATTGGCTTCCATATTGAGGGGGTTCATCATTTGTATTGACAGTAAAAAATACCCAGCAGCCGAGTTACAGGAAAACTACCCACCAGGATAAAAATATTAAATATAACCCAATAAAATGACCCAACGGGCAAAACCCAGCATTTTTGTTTAAAAAAAAAAAAAAATTAATACATTTTTAAAGTGTAGCTTTTCATCAACTCACAAACACAGATATGAATGGATATGGTTGTTTCCACTCTGGTGCTGCTAACAGAGCTCATAATATAAATTCATGAGTCATTGACTTGGTAATGTAAATGTTTACATACGGTATGAGATGTAAATAGTGACCACGTTATGGAGGATGATCAGATTCTATTTATTTCGCTTAAATAACATGCTTAGGCAACTACAGAGACAAACTAGTAGCCAAACAACTGACCAATCCTGAGTGGTGACATCAATGCACGCATTCTGACAGAATTCAGGGCCGAGGACGATTCATAAAAGTGTTGTTCTGAACCAAACTCAAGTGGAAACATGACTGGAATCCTATCCTATTAGTGAATGAAATCTCATTGACTTTCACTGCTGACATAAAAACACTGCGACCATTTTCAAAGTAACTTTTGAGTTGCACATACATACTGATTCATCATGACATTTTTTTGTGATGTACTGTCCCTTTAAGCGTAACTGTTATCCAAACTCATTTATTTCCTTACCATTGCAGCAGGCCTCCAATTCACCTACATAAACAAAAAACAGACAACATACTGTAGCTTTCCGGGCAAAATGCCACTCAACAGAAGTACAGCACTACACCAGCCTATTTACACAGATTGCTGAGGGATCCAGGGTTAATAGCAGTGTCAAGTACAATTTTAATGAAATGCTACATAGCCAGTGATCAATATGTGATTACCCTCAACTTAACAAGGCATAACTTAGACCCCCAAGCAGTCAGAAGCCCCTGGACGAAAAATAGTTTAGTGTTTTTAAATTACTCATACATACCAAGTGTTTCAAATCAATAATGGAACTGGAAGTAACAATGTACACAGGAAAACAAAGTATATACCTTACAATATATTAAAGTCAACCAGCTAAAGAGTCAGAAAAGTTTTTTCATGTGTTCCGAGATACTACACCATTCCTCAGAAAGCAGAATGGATTTCTTTGAGATAAAATCATAAAGGGATAGTTCACCCAAAAAACATACAGTGAAAGTCAGTGGGGTCCAAAACAATCCATAGTGACTTTTATTTTTCAAAATATCTTTTTATTTTTTTTCCTTGGGAGAACTATCCCTATATCATTACTCCAGAATTGACTGTTTTCTTTCATTTAACAGGATTTAACAGGGAATTATCATCTTGTATTTCCAGTAGATTTTGGTATTTTTAGAATTTAAAACATGCCTAAATGTTGTGTGGGTTTCTTCCACCCCCAATAAAGCCTGTAATCTCAAATTGCATTTTTCTGCCAACCAACTGAAAAAGAAGGTTTAAAACAGACAGCTGTGAATACAAGCCATTCAGTGACAAGGTGAAAAGGACACCTGCAGAATCACTCATGTAAATGGGTCTGCAGCAGATCTTATTTAGAAAATGTAATTAACAAGGTGAAATAAATACACAAGTTAATTCAGTCTGATGGAACTGTTGCCCCTGACAACAGTATATGACATGCTGCAGGTGACAATACTGTATATATCAGACCAGAAAGCAACTAGCTACAGTATGTATGCAATGTAATATCTATTTGTGTGTGTGTGTGTGTGTGTGTGTGTGTGTATCAGTTTCATTGATTATATTCTATATATTATTATTATAAAATATAACGTATCATGTTGACAGCATGTGGCTGGAGTGTAGTGCTCTGTTGTATTCCAGTGGTGAAAAGCGATTTTGTGACATTTACTCTCTCATTTATTATTTATTCATTGCCTAAAATGCCTCACTTTGAAACTGTCAGGTGCTGTTTGCTATAGCCAGACCCACTTTGATTCGTAAAAATCAAGGCTTTTAGCAAGACGTGTTACAAATGTTTGTGGATTATGTCTTGTTTGCTTAAACTAAAAATGTCACCATTGCAGCCTGACCTATACAACGTGTTTTTTTTTTTTTTTTACATTTTTACATTTTTACATGAAAGGACAGTATGTTGACTGGAAGTGAAGTGGGAGAGAGTGATTGGGAATGGGATACAAGCTCAGGATGTCGACAACGCACCGACATATAGTCCTGTTGCGCCGTCCATAGGCCAGATCATACATACTAAATAAAAGGCCACTCTAAAATATGCAGTTTTATCAAACAGCACAATGCCACAGATGTCGCAAGTTTTGAGGGAGCATGCAGTTGGCATGCTGACTGCAGGAATGTCCACCAGAGCTGTTGCCCATGAATTGAATGTTCATTTCTCTACCATAAGCAGCCTCCAAAGGCATTTCAGAGAATTTGGCAATACATCCAACCGGCCTCACAACCACAGACCACGTGTAACCACACCAGCCCAGGACCTCCACATCCAGCATCTTCACCTCCAAGATTGTCTGAGACCAGCCATCCGGACAGCTGCTGCAACAATCGATTTGCATAACAAAAGAATTTCTGCACAAACTATCAAAAAACGTCTCATTGAAGCTCATCTGCATGCTCGTCGTCCTCATCGGGGTCTCGACCTGACTGCGGTTCGTCGTTGTAACCGACTTGAGTGGGCAAATGCTCACATTCGATGGCATCTGGCACTTTGGAGAGGTGTTCTCTTCACGGATAAATCCGGGTTTGCACTGTACAGGGCAGATGGCAGACAGCGTGTATGACGTTGTGTGGGTGAGCGGTTTGCTGATGTCAACGTTGTGGAACGAGTGGCCCATGGTGGCGGTGGGGTTATGGTATGGGCACGCGTATGTTATGGACAACGAACACAGGTGCATTTTATTGATGGCATTTTGAATGCACAGAGATACCGTGACGAGATCCTGAGGCCCATTGTTGCAGCATAATAATGCACGGCCCCATGTTGCAAGGATCTGTACACAATTCCTGGAAGCTGAAAACATCCCAGTTTTTGCATGGCCAGCATACTCACCAGACATGTCACCCATTGAGCATGTTCGGGATGCTCTGGATCAGCGTGTACGACAGTGTGTTCCAATATCCAGCAACTTCGCACAGCCATTAAAAAGGAGTGGACCAACATTCCACAGACCACAATCAACAACCTGATCAACTCTATGCAAAGGAGATCTGTTGCACTGCGTGAGGCAAATGGTGGTCACACCAGATACTGACTGGTTTTCGGACCCCCCAGACCCCCCCAATACAATAAAACATGACATTTTAAAATAACGTACCATCTGCACTACACCTAAACCTACCCGATAGTATGAACAAAAACAAATGTGACGTAAAAACGCAATTGCAAACATTCTGTCTTAGCTTCTTTTTCAATCTCTCATCTTTCAGCTCTTTCATTGTGAGTCATGTTTTTCACAGAATTCGTACCCAAGGAATTTCACATCCTAAGTCAAATTCTGTGCCGGCTGAGCTACCAAGCAAGTTTGTTACATCCGGAAAGTGAAACATATGGAGCTGTAATCATAACTGTGTATGAAAACGATTACAAGTGCTTGTTGTTTTACCTCCTCTAGCATTCATATCTGTTGGAAACTGCAGTGATAGTGGTACGTACCCACATTTCTTATCTTGTCGCAGTACTCTCGTAAACGCTAGTCGAACACTGACACAGAAGAGAAGAAATTGTCGAATAAACTCCTTACTTTTGTTTTCTTTGTGCACAAAAAGTGTTCTCGTAGCTGCATAAAATTAAGGTGGAACCCCTGATGTAGGGTTGCCAGGTTTTCACAACAAAACCCACCCAATTGCTACTCAATACTAGCCCAATTGCATTTCGGATTTCATCAAAACTATCTTAATTTGTGTTCCGAAGATGAACGAAGGTCGGAATGACAAGAGAGTGTGAGTAATTAATGACAGAATTTTCATTTTTGGCTGAACTATCCCTTTAAATCATAAATCATACACATCCAAAATGAAACCTCTACTAAAATAATAGGAAATCTTATGTTTACCTGCATGTCATGTGACTATTAATATTAAACAACTGCGAACACAAATACATGTTGTTAAATTATTGAAATATTAACTTAAAATCCCATTGGGTACTTAAAATGAATATTTTACGTCTTTCTTCTAACGAAAACCCAACGAGGGTGAAAAATACCCATGACACCGTTCCTCTGGGCCCCATGTTGTGAGCTTCTTATAGCAAGTTATGAGTCTTTGTATGTTGCCGTGGATACAAGTGATTTCAGAATGGCAGCCATGCCATAAATGTCAGTTTTGTGAAGCTCGACCTACAGTTTTTGTGGTGATTGGGTCGCAGAGGACCTTATTTATTTTTGTGGTCATTTTTGAGGCTGTGCTTTTGTGGCACTTAGCAACCAGGCTGTGAAGTGTCAGTCTGTCTGTATTGATGAGCTTTGGATAGCTACCACTGGTGCCTTTCACCACTGCTGTTTCTCCATGTTTGGCTGTCTCACTGGAAGCATTAAAGGATGATTTTCTCTAAAGCTACTTTGAAACAAAATGTACTATGAATGGCTCTATACAAATAAAATGGATTTAGCTGAAATATGATGTCAAACTGCTTTATTTATCAGAGAAATATCTGGCGTTTCAGACACAGATTGTTTGTCCACTTCAAAAGTTTTTTTAATTTCCTTATGAGGATTTAAAAACTTGCATATCAGAGTGTTAATTGTCACACTTTTTAAATAGCTGTCACATACTGCCAATTTACAAATGAACCTGAAGTAATTCATGTGACTCATCTCTGCAGCTGCATTTGTAATTGTCATATTTCAAAGTGAAGCTGTTGTGTGTTTGTTATTCTGTGCACTTTCTTCTGAATTTACTGTATATCATACACAGTGTTTTTTCAGCTGCCCACTAAACACTAAATTATCTTTTTAAAATGACAGGTAACTCTGTAGGTTTATTTTTGTATTCCTGTTTTGTTTGCTGTTGGATTTGCTTTATATGAACATTATAAGTGCTTGTTATTGTTGAACTTATTGTAAGCTCAGGTACATTTGAGTCTGCCCTTATTTGCACAAGATTACAGCGGGTCATCTTTATCTGTGCTGGTACCATGACGCAGTGATAGTAGCCTACTGTACTGGAAGGAAAAACCATGGTACTTTGATATACATTGACTACTACTGTTCAGAAGTTTAAAGGAGAAGTCTACTTCCAAAACAAAGATTCACATATAATGTACTCACCCCCTTGTCATCCAAGATGTTTATGTCTTTCTTTCTTTTTGAGGAAAACATTTCAGGATTTTTCTTCATATAACGGACTGCTATGGTGCCCCGATTTTGAACTTCTAAAATGCAGTTTAAATGCGGTTTCAAACAATCCCAGATGCGGTTGTAAATGATCCCAGCTGAGAAAGAAGGGTCTTATCTAGCGAAACGATCGGTTATTTTCATAAAAATAATACAATTTATATACTTTTTAATGGCAAACGCTCGTCTTGTCTTACTCTGCTTGGACTGTTTTTTTCTGGTTCATGACAGGGTATGTCGGAAAACTCCCATCTCATGTTCTCCCTCAACTTCAAAATCGTTCTATATCGATGTTTTACCTTTTTTGTGGGTGTTTGATCTTCTTTGCATGTTCACTTTGCGAAGACTGTGTCGATACTTTTGCAGCGATGTAGGATGATTTTGAAATTATTTTTTAAGTTGAGCGAGAAAATACGATTGGAGTTTTAAAAATAATGACTTTATCCTGCAGTTTCTTCTCTTTCATGTCAGTCTTTGTTACACGTTTCAGGACACTACCAAGGGAAGTACACAGTCTTGTACTTTTTTGTTTTTTGTCTGATTTTTCAATTTTTCAAAAATTGAATGGGAAAAAATACTTCTGGATTCAAGGTTGCTGAAAAGCATCTGGCACTATGTATTCCATTCTCTGCTTTTAGATACCTGATGAAGGTCACATGTCTGAAACCTACATGTTTTTATTCAAATCAGCTTATATTACTTTCAAAAAATATCAGTTCATTTTCCTGGAAGTAGAACCCATGACCTTGGTGCTGCAAACGCTTTAGTTTGAGCATCGGGAATATTGCTGTTTCAATAAAATTTTGTGGAACCACATCACATGCATTGGAAAGGCAAGTTGTCTCATGGATGCAAAGTACAGTTGAGGTCAAAAGTTTGCTCCCCCCCCCCCTTCAGAATCATTAAAATGATTATTATTTTACCAAAATAACAGGAATTATACAAAATGCATGTTGTTGTTTATTTAGTACTGACCTGAATAAGAAATTTCACATAAAAGATGTTTACATACAGTCCACAAGAAAAAATAATAGCTGAATTTATAAAAATGACCCTGTTCAAAAGTTTACATATGCTTGATTCTTAACACTGTGTTGTTACCTGAATGATCCACAGCTGTGTTTTTTGTTCAGTGATAGTTGTTCATGAGTCCACTGTTTGTCCTGAAAAGTTCAACTGCCTGCTGTTCTTTAGAAAAATCTTTCAGGTCCCACAAATTTTTTGGTTTGCCAGCATTTTTGTGTATTTGAACCCTTCCCAACAATGACTGTATGATTTTGAGATCCATCTTTTCACACTGAGGACAACTGAGGGACTCATATGCAACTATTACAGAAGGTTCAAACGCTCACTGATGTGCCAGAAGGAAAAAACACGCATTAAGAACAGAATGGAGATACATTTTTCTTATTTTTGCCTAAATATCATATTTTTTTCATTTAGTATTGCCCTTCAGAGGCTGCAGAAGATACTTACATGTTTCCCAGAAGACAAAATAAGTCAAATTTACCCTGATCTTTAAATTCAAAAAGTTTGCACCCACAGCTCTTAAAGGAGAACTCCACTTCCAGAGCAACAATTTACAAATAATTTACTCACCCCCTTATCATCCAAGATGTTCATGTCTTTCTTTCTTCGGTCGTAAAGAAATTATCTTTTTTGAGGAAAATATTTCAGCATTTTTCTCCATATAATGGATTGCTATGGTGCCCCAAATTTGAACTTCCAAAATGCAGTTTAAATGCGGCTTCAAACAATCCCAAATGTGGTTGTAAACAATCCCAATCTGAGAAAGAAGGGTCTTATCTAGCGTAACGATTGGTTATTTTAATAAAAATAATACAATTTATATACTTTTTAATGCCAAACGCTCTTCTTGTCTTACTCTGCCTGGACTGTTTGGACATTTAGGGTATGTCGAAAAACTCCAATCATATTTTCTGCCTCAACTTCAAAAATTATTTCAAAATCATCCTACATCGCTGCAGAAGTACCGATCCAGTCTTTGCAAAGTGAACATGCAAAGAAGATCAAACACCCTTAACAAAAAAGGTAAAACAGCGATATAGGACGATTTCGAAGTTGAGGGAGAACATGAGATGGGAGTTTTTCGACATACCCTGTCATGAACCAGAAAAAAAAAAAACAGTCCAGGCAGAGTAAGACAAGACAAGCGTTTGCCATTAAAAAGTATATAAATTGTAATGCTGAAATTAACAATAACTAAGATTAATAAATGCTGTAAAAGTATTGTTTATTTCTAGATCACGTTAACTAACGTAGTTAACTAATGCTAATTAATGAACCTTATTGTAAAGCATTACCAACAAGTTTTTGGCTTAACAAACCTGCATTTATTTGTTTAAAAATACAGTAAAATCAGTAATCGTGTGAAATATCACAATTAAAAAAAAAACGAATTTATTTTAAAATGTAAAATATCTTCAGTGTGACATGATCCTTTAGAAATCATTCAAATATGCTCAAGAATCTTTTCTTATCATCATCAATGAAATCAGTTGTTGCTTTAATATTTTTGTAGAAACAAGAGTTCTTCAAGAGTTCCCCAAGTTCAAAGAACAACATTTATTTGAAATAACAGAAAACATTATAAATTTGTAACATTATAAATGTCTTTACTGTCACTTTTCAAAAAAGTTTTAAACAGTAGTGTATACCAAGATTAGAATGGCATTATTGTTATTTTATGGTACTCATTTGTTAGTGAAATTTGCATTTTGCCATTTATAATGAGCCTAATTAGCATATAAAAGCAAGTACTGCTCACTGCAGAGCCGAATGGCCTCCAGCTCCCCCTCTCTGGATGTCCAGCTCCACCTCTGTGTGAACTAATGGGTGGAGTTATGTTTAGGATAGGGTAAGGGGTAGGGTTAGGGTGTGGTTAGGTGTCTATCTCCACCCATTACCTCCAGCGAGGGGGAGCTAGAGCTCCAGCTCCTCCCATTTGGCTCTGCATATTCAATCTAAAAAAGTAATGGGAAATGACATTTCTGTGAATGATTTAAATTTGCTTTGTCTGAATGTCAATTATAAAATTCATTTAAATGATAAGCAAATGTAATCACTTTAACAAAACTCCATTGTTTAAAACTTATACATTTTGTGTCAAAAATTCAGATTTGTAATTAATGAATTTTTAATTAGCTGTTATTATATAAATTAAATGCTTCACAATTATTCTGAATTCATTATGTATGCAACATTTAAAGATTTAAAATTAATTAATGGAACTTTAATTTAATTTCAATATTCACCATGCTCTTTCAGTCCATTTAGCACTCGGTTAAACAGGATTGCACGTGGTTAGTTAGTCTCGCTTAGCCAGATGTTCAGACTGACGGTAGAAGATCTGGGAACTGGGAAATCCTGTATATTTTAACCAATCTGACGACGACCTTGAAACTTTTTTGCTTGCCATATGCTTTCAGACAACGGTCCTAGGTGTGACATCTGAGGCTGAGACTAGTGGTTAGTGAATAAGGCATTGGTATTTGCACAAAAAATCATGTGCAACTGTTTAGTGAAGTCGCCTCTGAGGTGTTTGTCCAAAATATGATTGAACATTTAGAAGGAATTGCTTTAATATCACATCATTCCTGCAGCACCTCGACTGCGTTTTACTGCCTTCATAACAAAACCTTGTAATGCTTCACTCTTCATTCTGCAACACCAGCTGTTTGGTCTCCCTCTCAGGGACGTTCTTCACCTCCTCCTCTGCGTGCCCTCACGCAACACTTAACATTCTGCTGCCTCTGCTGTCCCTGCATCCCTGACACTGTCGTGCCATTTAGAAGAAGAAAGATTTCTGCAAGGTTATAAATTAGCCTAATGATTCATTAGTCATCATTGCAGTCATTATTTGGGATATCAGCTTGTTGATAAACTATGGAAGCCTGTTTGTGCCATAGAACTTTTATCTCAAAATTCTGAGAAAGTCGGAATTGCAAGATATAAACAAAATTGTGAGATAGAAATAACAAAATTCAGATTTTTTTCCACAATTCTGTTTACATCTTGTAATTTTGACTTGTTTTCTCTGAGTTTGAGTTTACATCTCAATTTAGTTTACATCTCAAAGTGACTTTTTACCTCTTTTACAGTTGCGAGGTTACTTTTTTTTTCCACAGTTGTGAGTATATATCTCTCAATTCTGACGCTTCTTCTCAGAATGGTGCGTTTTTGTCTTACAATTGTGAATTATCATGACTTTTTTCTCAGATTTGCAAGTTTATACCTCACAGTTTTTACAGTTGCGAGGAAAAACGTTAGATTTGTGTAATATAAACTCAGAAATGTTCGAATTTTGAGGTAAAAAGTCGCACTTACCTTTTTTATTTTATTTTTCTGTGGTAGAAACAGGTTTTCATAATAAAGACACACTGGCACTGTGCTCTGTACTCCAGTCTCTCTCACTTCTTGCTTGCTTTATAGGGACCTTTCTGCTTACCACAACCTTTACTGCTCGGCTAGAACTGTTCTCTTCCCACTGATCAAAAGACTGCCATGTTGAAAAATGGTCATTGTAAGAATAATGTATCTCTATTAGTTGTGCTCAAAGGTTGGATACCTGACTAAAAACTAGTATCATGCTTGAGAAAACCCAGAGAAACATCTCCTCATAGTTGGAGATGAAAGACTTTTGTGGAGCTTAGAGACCTTTATGGTTTGTTCACACCAAGCAATAATATTCATTGCAAATATGATTTTGAATAGCTCTAGGCTGTGGATTCTTACTGTACAAAAAAGATTGGAAAAAAGTAAAACCTGGTAATTAGTTAACTGTACCATATCCACCTTACCATATCCACCTTTTTCTTCAAAGTGGAAGTAAGCCTATGGGTGAGACTTCTGGTTCATTATCTGCTATAGGGAAATAACGAGAAGAATAACAATGTGCTGTAAACGATAAAACTGTTTGCACTATAAACCAGTGTGTTTATAATTAAGAAAATACATTAAAATAATATGTTAAGACACAACAATTTGCAATATCAAGTAGCAAATGAGCAAATGTTTTGTACAGCTAAACAGCTGGAAATGAATGAGACCGGAAGCCAGAACCATAAAATGTACAAACTCTTACGGGAAGAAAAAAGTGTATAGGGAGAAAATTTAAATTATTTAAAGAGCACATATTATGTCTTTTTACAAGTCTCAGGTGTCCCCAGAATTAAGTTTCAGCTCAAAATACCCCACAGATTATTTATGATATAATTTTGAAAATGCCTGTTTTCAGAGGAAGCAGAAACAGGCTGTTTTCGTGCATGTCTCTTTAAATGCAAATGAGCTGATGCTCCCTGTCCCCTTTTCCAGAATAGAACTGTGCCTTTACAGCTCTTAGCTCAGATACTCTGCCAAAAAACATGTTTGGTTTTGATTATCATGTGTATTAAGCTAAAATCATGTGTTTTAAAGGAGAAGTTCATGTCCAGAACAAAAATTTACATCCATGATGTCCGTGTCTTTCTTTCTTCAGTCGATAAGAAATTATGTTTCTTGAGGAAACAATTTCAGGAATTATCTCAACATATAGTGGACTTCAATGGTGCCCCCAAGTTTAAACTTCCAAAATGTAGTTTAAATGTAGCTTTAAATGGCTCTAAACAATCCCAGCCATAGAAGAAGGGTCTTATCTAGCAAAACGATTGGTCATTTTCAAAACAAATTGACAAATTATATACTTTTTAACCTCAAACACTCGTCTTGTCTAAGTGTGCGTGAACTCTGCCTTTTACCGGTTCAATACGGTCAATACATTTAGGGTATATGTTGAAAAACTCCCATCTCATTTTCTTCCCCAACTTCAAAATCGTCCTATATCGCTGCAGAAGTACCGACCCAGTGTTTACAAAGTGAACATGCAAAGAAGATCAAACGGCCTTTACAAAAAAAGGTAAAACAGCAATGTAGGACGATTTTGACGTTGAAGAAGAAAACGAGATGCGAGTTTTTTGACATAACTGCGTTGACCCGGATTACGCATGCGCATTGCAGAGACATGTTTTTGTTGCATTTACACAACTTCAACCAGTAAATGTCCTCACACGCACGTTTTCGAGCGCATCTAAACAGTAAATTTAGCATAAACTATCTGATCTCTAATGTAGTCAATGTAGTGGAATAAAAACAATACATACTCTTTTCTACTGCAACTTCAAAGGAGGCAAGACAGTGTTGTCCAAATTACCGCTGAATTCCTAAGGTAATTTTGTTTTATGTTTCTGCTTGATGTGCAATGTCTATTTGCTTCTCTACAGTGTCGCCTGCTGTTTCAAATGTGCAAGCTCTTTTAATTTCAATGAAGTCTGATTAGCTGTCAGTGTTTTATTGTTTATCAGCTGTAAAAAAATTTTTTATGAAAGTGATCCCAGTGATATCATTCCCCTGTATCATTATCGTTATAGTCATGGTGTGAACTCTGCTATTCTCTGAAATTTGAAATGATTTTTAGAACATCATCTATATAGTTATAGTTATTATCATTCTTGGTGTGAACGGGCCTTAATGCTCTGTGACGTTTAAAATAATGTACCATCTGCACTATACCTAAACCTACCCACTAGTATGAACAAAAGCGAATGTGGCATAAAAATGCAATCTCAAGCATGTTGTTTCAGCTTGTTTTTCAATCTCCCATCTTTCAGTGTGAGTCATGTTTTTCACAGCATTCGTACCCAAGGATTCCGCATTCTAAATCCAATTCCATGCCAGCTGAGCTACCGAGCACGCTTGTTACAGCCAGACAGCAAAACTTATGAAGCTGTAATCGTAACTGTGTACGAAAACGATTACAAGTGCGTTTTCGTCAGGAGATCAGTTAGCAAAATTTACCGATATTCATAATACTACAAATAAAATATAAAGCAACATAATAAATAAGAGTTCATCGTAAATGGCTTGCTCAAAACACATATAATGCAATGTTAAACCATACATGTACTGTATGCCAGGGTGACTTACAGTTAAAGTGCTCTTATTATGCCATTTTAAAGGTTGCTAATATTGTTTTATGATACTCCTAAAACAGGTTTACATGTATGCAAAGTCAAAAAACACTTTAGTTTCCTCCAAAAATAGATTTAATTTGACCTTATTTCTAAATGATTCGTAAACGACTCGTACGAAGCAGTTCGAAGAATCAGTCTCTCTAAACCCCTCCTTTCCGTGAGCCTTCACTGCTGTGATTGGTCAGATGGCACAGTCCTTTATGATTGGTCTACCCCGTATAGCGTGTGTTGGAAAACTAAACACCCATTGCCATAACTGAATGACAGCCCTGGAGCTTTCACACCGAACACAGAAAGCGCTGCGCTGGCCACTGGGTTCAGTGCAGACCTTCAGAGCGCGAAAGTTCAACTAATTTGAACTTTGCGCACAGCGTGCGCGCTTTGCGCGGCAGCAGTGCGCTCCGCTGCGCGTGCGCATTGATCGACGCAGAAACAAAACGTCCTCGCGTGGCGCAAGCAATTGAAATGAATGGGTTTCATAGCGCAGCCCTTGCCGCATTCGGTGTGAAAGCTGCTTTGTGCGCCATCCTTTATCATTACTCCAACTAATGAGACAGACAGACAGTCAAGCTGCATCAATCACAAATTTTTAGACTACAGTGGGCCCACAGCTGAGCAACAGAACTACAGAAGCATGAGTTAGCCGGTTAGCAAGACATGTGCAGGGTTGTTACACAACATAACATACACAACTACGTATTTTGAACAATCGCTAGAAAATACAATCTTTGTGGATTCATCTTTTGGAAGTGAATATAAAACAAATTTACTCACAGCTTAGAATACAGCGTCTTCTGGACATCACGTAAACTACATGCAAATTTTACTGTTTGTGGGCGAGCAGGTGGTTCGCGACGTAGAACGTGGGCAGACATTATACAAATGTGTTACTTCATGACGTGGGCATATAACAGAAAAAGATTCGAATTCCTGACGACTCATTCAGGCGATGGTCAGGTGACTCTTTTTTTAGATAGACAATAACTTTATTTATCCTGCAAATAAAGGCTTCACGGCTTCACAACTTTGCAGATAGTTTATGTTCACATACAGCCACATGACACACTGCATTAAAGGTCATATTTGAAAAGGCATAATAGGAGCACTTTAACGTTTCACTTTTTTTTTTTACTTATTTGCCTTTTTTATTTAGAATTTGAATGTTTCTTGTAAAGATTACAAACACTTTTAAAGTGTAGTGTTTCTGATTTCATCTGTCAGCCCTAAAAACATACCACTGTACATTTCCGTCTGTCACTAGACATTAGTCTTGATCTTGCCTACTTGTCATGTACCATATAGCTCTCTGAGACTGATTAACTGTCGTCTTCAAGGGGGCAGGAGGCAGGAGGTAGACCAACAGCTATTCGTTTTGCTCTCTGTGTGAATAGACCATTCGGCAGCGATTTGTTTCACTTTTTAGTTTTGCATTTGGTGTGAAAGGGTCTTTATGCTTAAATCAGGATATTTTTGCTATTTGAGAGCCTGCACTACAGTCTAATTTGTTTATGCAGACATCTGCCTGCTTGTCACGGCTGATTATAGTCCTCAGCAGTTGGCTTTATTTAGATTCCTATATATATTTCCCATTCCGCCATCACTGGACATTTAATGATATTTCAGTTTCAAAGCAAAAACATATCTCTGGTAAATTAGACCTGTTTTTAAAAGCACCATTAACTCATTTCATCCTCTTTCCAGCTCTATATCCTAGGCCTCATTTTCATTCACCATTACCCGTCAGAAACATTCAGTTTCCTTTCATTATGTGATAACTTGAGGCAACTGAATATTGAGTATTTTTCTATTTGTTAAACACTGGATTTCCATCCACATAAAAAATAGTCAATCAAATGTCACTCGCAGAAGGTTTTCTCTAACAATGAAATGAATGTGCATGAAACGGACCCGTCATTTAACATGTTTTAATAGCTCCCTGCTGTCTGTGATTAAATGTCTTTTAGCGTGTGCTTTGCTGCTAGGAAACGAGCATTCTCTGTGTTGTTAATAGAGTGATAGGCAGTTACAGCTTTCCTCTGGCCATAAAAGGTGTTGGCGATACCGTACGGGTTGCACACAGGCTCGTTGCGATCATCCACCAACCCTCTCAAAGGCTTTTACGCACTTCGGAACACTAAATTGCCGCCTCCCTCTTTCCTGATTTTTCAACTTGCAATTAGCCATAATTTGTCTGTTCTTTTTCTCCGCGGCTGTATCATGACTGACTGACGACCACATCCTGATGTTTGTCTATTGTCTTACGCAAAAGGCCTGCAGCACGATGAAACAAACATTTCACACTTTGTTCTGACACGGATGACATCTCCTTTGTCTGCTTTGTGTGCTGCAGTAGATTTTGATGAAATGGATTATTTTCATTTGTATGGTTGCCTGGTTGTGTTGATGTATCTGTTAGAGCGAAATCTGTCGCATACTTCAGTATCAGGCTGCAGCAGATGGCTTCAGAAATAGAAAGCCTACATCAAGGCAGGCTTGTTTAGCACACAAATAGTAGCATTCAGCATTCTCAGACAGTGCAGAACTGACTTAAATGATCCTCCTTTGTCTCAATAAATTGTCTTGACAGGAATCTCGCTTTGTGAAAAAGAAGTTTGCTTAATTGTATTGAATGCACTCTTGCACTGTAATTCAAATCTTAAAGGAGAAGTCCACTTCCATGAACAAAAATTGACAGATAATGTTCTTACCCCTTGTCATCCAAGATGTCCATGTCTTTCTTTCTTCAGCCATAAAGAAATTATGTTTTTTGAGGGAAAGATTTCAGGATTTTTCTCCGTATAATGGACTGCTATAGTGCCCCGATTTTGAACTTCCAAAATGCAGTTTAAATGCGGCTTCAAACGATCCCAAATGCCGTTGTAAATGATCACAGCCAAGGAAGAAGGGTCTTATCTAGTGAAACGATCGGTTGTTTTCATAAAAATAATACAGTTTATATATTTTTTGATGTCAAACGCTCGTCTTGTCTCACTCTGCCTGAACTGTATTTTTCCGGTTCATGACAGTTAGGGTATGTTGAAAAATTCCCATCTCATGTTGTCCCTCAACTTCAAAATCGTCTTATATCGCTGTTTTACCTTTTTTTGTTGAGGGGGTTTGATCTTCTTTGCATGTTCACTTTGCATAGACTGGGTTGGAACTTCTGCAGTGATGTAGGATGATTTTGAAATTATTTTTGAAGTTTAGGGAGAAAATACAAGTTTTTTGACATACCCTAACTGTCTTGAACTAGAATACACAGAGTTCAGGGAGAGCAAGACAAGATGAGCGTTTGAGATTAAAACGTATTTAAATTGTATTTTTTAAATGAAAATAACCAATCGCTTCGCTAGATAAGACCCTTCTTCCTTGGCTGGGATCATTTACAACTGCATTTGGGATCATTTGAAGCCGCATTTAAACTGTATTTTGGAAGTTCAAAATCGGGGCACCATACCAGTCTTTTATAAGGAGAAAAATCCTGAAATTAACTCAAAAAACATAATTTCTTTACGGCTGAAGAAAAAAAGACATGAACATCTTGGATGACAAGGGGGTGAGTACATTATCTGTATATTTTTGTTCTGGAAGTGGACTCCTCCTTTAAGTATATTTTTAACAAACTGAACTTGCAGATAATAATTTTAATGAAATGAAAGGTCATTTAAGTGTTATTAAGGGGAGACACTGCAAGCAAAAACGTTGTTTTTTCATCCACCTGTCAAGTTTGAGATTTTGGGCTTTTTGGTTTTTTGGCTTTTCAGCTTTTCATAAAGTGTTTTTTTCAGACTAGTGGAAAGAAAACATCCAAAGGACACTGTTAAGTGTTTCTTTTATAGCACTTTATCTATTTGTGTCAATAGATTTCAATTACAATACATGTTTTTAAAGGCTGTTTTCTCAAAATGAGTTTTTTCTCCTACACTGAGCCATAAATGTCCACTTACACCAAACTTTACATTTTATATCCTAAAGATTTGCACAGAGGGATTTGTTCATATATAATTTGCTTGATTTTATATGACGTTTTATTCCCCAAAAAACAGTACAAAATTTTTTTTTCTGTCTGTTCTAATATTTTTCTGAATTATGGAGTGACAAATGAGATAACTAAAATTCCCTCTGTAAAAACTGACTGTAATATGTCAGAAAAATAATTTTGAAACTCTGCAGTCCAGTGTTTAGATTTTTGTACTAGAAATGTATGCAAATTAGTGCATATTTCATTAAATAATGACTCATTTGCATATGTAAACCTAACATTTTAGAAAACTTGTAATACAAAAAATGTCTGCAATTATCAGTGTAATCAATCAACTGGGTAAGTAAGTTGATAACCATTAGTTTTGTTTTTTTTTTTTTCCCTGTTCACCTGCAGTGTTTTGTCTTAAATATGGTAAGTAAACTTAAAAAGTGCATTTTATAATGTCAAATTAGCCTAAATTTTACTTTAAAGTACATTGTAAATCATTGTTTTAATAATAAACATATGTAAACTACATGATTATTTAAAATTTACCAAATTGTTTCTATTGATTGTTATATTTTAGTTTACCATAAATGTAACTACACAGTATAGTGAAGATCAAAATTAGAGAACAATCTATACTTGTTTTTTTCTAAAATATTGTTAATCCTCATCACTCAAAATTTGAAGGAATATTAGCTGTAGGTATATCACTATTCTGCTAACACGTTTGACAAAATAACCAAGGCATTTCAATAGTAACTACCGTAGAACAAAATAAGATTACAACTAAAATTTTACAGGGTTACAGCTGTCAGATATTCTACTTCAGATGGGAAGTGTAGAGGCTCTTGCTTTGAATGGCCCCAGCACATCTGCAGCTGCAGGACATCACTAGTTTTTCAGATTGCGTTGGTGTGATCTTGGTTAACTCTTCTTACACTCTCTTCCAAAGTTTGGTAACTGTAGTGGGTTTCTAACTTTGTTGCCAAGAATTTTCAATCAGGTTTAGATCAGAACTCTGGCTCGGCCATTTCTTTATTATAATGTTTTTAGCTTGAAGGAACTGCTTGACATGTTTTGCAGTGTGACTGGGATATTGTCTTGCATAAAAATTGCAAGATGATTGGAAGATGCTTGCAGGGAAAGAACTGCATCTTGCTGAAGGAGGTTCTGGTAAATATTTGCATTCACCCAGCCATGTGTCTGTATAAGAGGCCCAACTCCTGCTGCAGAAAACATCCCTCAAACCATGACACTTCCTCACCTTCCACTGACTTCTTTATTCCCTTGAGCTTCTGTCTTTCCTCAGTTGGATGCTGAACAAAATGTTTCTCCCTTCAGACCCAAATAAGTTAAACTTGCTCTCATCATTAAAGTGAACTTTGGACCAGTTCTCCTTTCTCCACACAATATGCTTCTTAGCAAATATGCGCTTAGACTTTTGATTCTTTCTGGTGATGAGAGGTTTGGTCATTGCAGAGTGCACTTTCAGTCCGTTTTCTCTTAAACGTCCTGAGACAGATCCTTTCCCTCTTCATGCACGAGAAGAGAGGATAATGCAGAGGCTCTTAATGGAGAATCGGTTCAGCACTGCAGCTGGAATTGCTTGCCAGTTTAGTGCTGAACCGATTCTCCATTAAGAGTCTCTGCATTATCCTGTCTTCTCGTGCATTTGTCTTACATGGACGACCAGCCTTTTTGAGAGACTTCAGTGAATTTGTGTCACCTGCAATATTCGAGATATCACAGATTTGGAATGACCAGCTTCTCTTGCAATGTTGGAAAGTGTCATCACTTTGGCCTTCATTTGGACAACCTCCTGTCGTAGGGTTTCATTCAACTTAGAGCACCCCGCCATCTTGCATTCTCTGCAGGAATGCTGCCAGTTAAATGGGGTTTGTCATATAATTAAGGAATTTAATCTGGCACACCAAGTGACAGATTACCATCAATAACTTGTAGGTATCTGTAAGTGTTCTTTTTCAGATATCTCATTTAAGTTTTTTATCCTGTGCTTCAAAATACAATTAATTTATGAAATATGCTTAAAAAACTACCCTTCTACTCCTGTTTGGATAGCATTACCTAAATATATATTATTTTCAACAGTCATTCTGGCCCTGTGTTTGAAATGGGTGTGTCTCTTATGGCTTGTCAGTAAAATGGGACCTGTTTTGACTGGCTAACGCAATCGCATAGAGAAAAAGAATCATTAATCGTAATTTACAGGCAAAGCATTATGAAATTGTTTATTTACGCTTTGCACTATAGCTCTTGTCAGATCCAATACAGTTGGCTGCTTTATCTTTCAACAAGAGTAACTTTGCAAACTCTGTGCCTCGTTTATCAAATAATCTTTAGTCGAATGTTTCAAACAAACATAAAATCCTCAGACAAGTTGCGGTACACTTCTAAAAGTAAACCATTCACCTTTTGGAAGCTGTTCAAACCAGACACATCAAAGTGAATGTACCTTCACTCTTCCATTTGTCCTGTTGTCAGAAGTAGCTCAAGTGTGGAGTATGTCAGAAATTGAATTATTTGCTTCTGTGGTGAGGTGATGTTAATGTGCTTTATAGACAGTGGGCGTGGCCAATGGTCAGATTATGTAAAATGATTTGTCAAGGTCTTGCTTTGGAGGCAGTTACAGTCATGGCCAAAAATATCAGCACCCTTGCAATTCTGTCAGAAAATGCAACACTTCTTTCAGAAAATTGTTCCAATTGCAAATGTTTTGGTATTCACATGCTTTTGTTTGCACTGCCACAACACACACACACACACACACACACACACACACGTTGTGTTTCCATGTTTTATGGGGACATTCCATAGGCGAAATGGTTTTTATACTGTACAAACCGTATTTTCTATTGCCCTACACCTACCCTACACCTAAACCTAGCTGTGCATGCTTTTACTTTCTCATTCATTCTGCATGATTTATAAGCCTGTTTCCTCATGGGGACCTCACAAATGTCCACACAAGGTCAACATTTACTGGTGTTACTATCCTTGTGGGGACATTTGGTCCCCAAAATGTGATAAATACCAGGTACACACACACACACACACACACACACACACACACACAAACAGAGAAGAAAAGTCAAACTTGATCAAATTTCAAACAGAACTCAGAAATGGACTGGACAAAATTATTGGCACCTTGTCAAAATTGTAAGAAATAATTGCTTTTCAAGCATGTGATGCTCCTGTAATTTGTATTTAGACACACCTGTGGCAAGTAACAGGTGTGGGCAATATAGTAATCACACTTGCAACCAGTTAAAATGGAGAAAGGTTGACTCAACCTTTGTGTTGTGCCTCACACTGAGCATGGAGAAAAGAAAGAAGTGTAAACAGTTGTCTGTGGATTTGAGAGAAAAAATTGTGGAAAAACATGGACAATCTCAAGGCTACAAGTCCATCTCAAGAGATCTTGATGTTCCTGTGTCCACTGTGTGCAATACCATTAAGAGGTTTACAGACCATGGCAGTCCATGGTTACAGTCCTGTAACCTCCCCGGACATGGACGGAAAAGCAAACTTAATGAAAAATTACAATGAAGGATTGTTTGAATAGTGGATAAGGAACCCAGATTAACTTCCAAACAAATTCAAGCTGATCTGCAGACACAGGGTACAACAGTGTCAGCTCACACTATCCGTCACCAGGAGGACACCACTGCATAAAAAAGCAAGACTGGAGTTCGCCAAAACTTATATGACAAAACCACAATCCTTCTGGGAGAACGTACCGTGGACAGATGAGACAAAAATAGAGCCTTTTGGTAAAGGACATCCTGGCACTGTTTACAGAAAAAGAAATGAGGCCTTCAAAGAAAAGAACACAGTCCCTATAGTCAAACATGGTGGAGGTTCAAAGATGTTTTTGGGGTTGCTTTGCTGCTTCTGGCACTGGATGCCTTGACTGTGTGAACGGTATCATGAAATCTGATGATTACCAAAGAATTTTGGGGTGCAACGTAGTGGCCAGTGTCAGAAAGCTGCGTCTCCACCAGAGGTCATGGGTCTTCCAGCAGGACAATGACCCGAAACACACTTCAAAAAGCACTCAAAAATGGTTACAAACAAAATGCTGGAGAGTTCTGAAATGGCCAGCAATGAGTCCAGATCTGAATCCCATAGAACACCTGTGGAGAGATCTCAAAACAGCAGTTGGGAGAAGGCATCCTTTAAATCTGAATGACCTGGAGCAGTTTGCAAAACAAGAGTGGTCCAAAATTCCAGTAGAGAGGTTTAAGAAACTAAAAAAACAAAAAAACAAACAAAAAAAACATTCCCAGAGAAAGAGATAGATTGAGATCAGCTCATGCCCATATTTTGGATGAAGTGAGAGCGTATGAAGTCACAGAGAGACCTCCTCCTCAGGGCACAGATGGCCGTGGCAGTCAGGGACTGAGTTTTATGCCACAAGGCTTTGCCTTGTGAGTCAAGGTCACATATCTCCGCGCAAATACACAGGTTAATGTATCGCTCTGTGGGGCTTTCGCCATTGGCTCACTGAGTTTGGAAAGGAGAAATGGAAGGTCGAAAGGTTTTAGTCTGAAAAGAGGATTATTGAGCTGTTTTGCTTGCTGCATCCCAAGATGCTCTTTTCACTGACATTAAATCCATAATTAATTTGCATTATTTTTTTTTTATGTGCCATTCATTGTGCACCTTGATATCTCGGGTGTTTTAATTGCACACGAGTTCAGAGATCTTGTGAGAAACATTTGAGTTTTTTTCTGTCTGCTCTTGTCATGTAGTTGCAGAAAGTTGCAGTCAAGTGAAAAGGGCAAAGCAATAAACTGCGAGCACGACTTTTAATTTAAATTCCAGCTTATTCAAGCATTAGAAGGAGGCCTGTTTCTTTTTTTCTAGAACCCTTACTGAGCGACAGACCCACTCACAGTTGACAGAGATTCTGGGATACCCCGCTTCCCTGACATCTTCCTCACAGAAGTTTTGTTTGTTTTATTTTGAGAACATTCTTTCATTCGTCAGCTACGCGATGACACGTTACCCTTTTCAGAGCTCTTTAATTCTCTCTCAAGGATTAGAGTTCTTTTCATCCGATGTCATTTTGTTGCACGGATCTTCCTAAATGCCAGATAACCTCTTTGATTGGACTGTGTCTGATAATGCCAGATTTAACACAATCAACCCATCATCTTCTATTGCTGTCATAATCACTGTATTTCATGCCCATCTTAAACCTCTTATACCCTGGAGGAGTGGGTGAGTAGAGCTTCTGAGCATGGCAGAGATTCACAGCACTTGTTTTCTGCAGGTAGAATGGATGACTGCTGTCTTCCACCGTCTCTGAGGGTTGTGAAGGGAAATATGAGTAATTGCGGTAGGAAGAGGCCGACCCGTGTTGGGCACGCTTCCCGTAAGAACGAGGTGCTATTGGCTTGGCTTGCAACCCTGCGGCTTATTACAGGTTTTTGCAATCTATAGATAGTTAAACCACAAGTAGATGTGTATATCAGGGTCAGTGATGTAATTTCAGTGAAAAATACATTCAAAATGCAATGTTTTTAATTTCTAAAGTTCATTTTGATATCTTTGATTTATCTTTTTTACCAAGGTGATACAACTATCCCACTATCATGATGAAAGAAAGAATTAATTAAATATATATATATATATATATATATATATATATATATATAAATGTAATATGTAATTAAATAAGTAACATAAATGGACCTAAAACTTTTAAATTAATTTTTTATATATATAATTTTTTATTTATATAACCTGAGCACATAAAATAAAATTATTATTATTATTATTATTATTATTATTATTATTATTACAACAATTGCATGAAGAATCTGAATTAAAATTAAATGTTAAAATAAAACCAAACCAATTTCTTTTTTGAAATATTATTATTATTATTATTATTATTATTATTATTATTATTATTATTATTATTATTATTATTACAACAGTTGCATAAAGAATCTGAATTAAAATTAAATGTTATAATTTCTGGGGAGACAGAGTCATAGATAAATATATTTATATACATTTATATTTATATAACCTGAGCACATAAAATAAAATTAAACCAACTTGATTTCTTGAAACCATATTCTTCTTCTTCTTCTTCTTCTTCTTCTTCTTCCTCTTCTTCTTCTTCTTCTTCTTCTTCTTCTTCTTCTTCTTCTTATTATTATTATTATTATTACAGCATTTGCATGAAGAATCTAAATGAAAATTAAATGGTACAATTTCTGGGGAGACAAAGTCATATATAAATATATTTATATATACATTTATTTATATTTATATAATCTGGAGCATAAAATAAAATTAAACCAACTTGATTTCTTGAAACCATATTATTATTATTATTATTATTACAACCATTGCAAGAAGAATCTGAATTAAAATTAAATGTTATAATTCTTGAGGAGATAAAATCATATATAAATATATTTATATAACCTGAGCACATAAAATAAAATTAAACTAACTTGATTTCTTGAAACCTTATTATTATTGTTAGTAGTAGTAGTAGTAGTAGTATTTATTATTATTATTATTATTACAACAATTGCATGAAGAATCTGAATTAAAATTAATATTATAATTTTTGGGAGACAAAGTCGTATATAAATATATTTATATTTATATAACCTGAGCACATAAGATAAAATTAAACCAACTTGATTTCTTTCTTGAAACCATATTGTTGTTGTTGTTGTTGTTGTTATTATTATTATTATTATTATTATTATTCCGCAAAGAATCTGAATTAAAATTAAATCTTATAATTTTTAATTATAACACAAAGTCAAAAATATCAGGGTGATATAACTGTCCTGATATCATAACAATGAAAACAATTCATAAAAAAGATTACCAATCAATGCCTGCATTCTTATATTGATTATTATATTTTTCATTCTATTTTTTAACAGATGAAATTATTCCCCTGCAGTACCTTATAACTGTGTATCAAGGTCTATAAATCTTTCAAAATGTATAATATGACCAAAAATATAATGATTTTAGTAAATTATAAAATTATTATAATGTACAATAAAACAAACAAACGAACAAAAACTTTCGCCCTTGAAAAATATATTCATTTTAAATAATTATTGAGAAATTTGACATTTAGATACTGAAGGTAAAAGAAGAATGAGTCATCAAATTAATGTTTTTAAGTATAAAGGTTTTTCAAAACTATGAAACTAACATGAATACAGAAAGGTACTTTAGTTAAAAACTTTTAAAAGTTAGATTATATACACACACACACACACACACACACACACACACATACACACACACACACACACATATATATATATATATATATTTATTATTATTATTTTTTTTAATCATTGACACTCATACTTGTCATTGACCCAATATTATGGTTGTTTTCAATACCCGTAGTTACTAAGTGATGGTGTTTATTGTGTAAGGGATATGTGGGAAGCATTCAGGCAGTATAACTCTCAACAAAGGTTGTAGTAACACTATTGCCAGCAGCTGTGGAGGTAGTCATATTCTTTAATGGTCATTTGAATTCCCTCTGCAAGGATCATTGACTCTTTCTTTTCAATGAATTATTAATTCTCCCGTGGACAAGGATGGATGTAATTTTACTGCCTAATAGCGAGCAATAAAAATATAATTTGAAATTGAGCAGCCAGAGGAGTAATTGGCCCGTGATTGGTGCTTGTACTTGGTAATTAATATGAAGGGGATCTGGAACAGTTAAACAACATATGTTTATTTATTTCCTGCTTATCTCTTTTGGATTGTTTCTACATGTTGGCATTTTTCCCTTCTTGGATTTGTTTTGACAGCCTTCACAGTTCCTCTGTTACAAGCCTTTGTGGCCGAGCAGCTTTCAGCTGTCCTCTTACTCAAGTCTTAGTCATGCTGCTTTCCTCTCCCTCGGGGCATGTCCAGTTTTGGATGTGCCATGTGCCACTTTTTTGGGGGGTCTGATTGAGGTGACCCATGTCTAATGATCTGTGACACTTGCAGGTCTGAAGAAGGGTCTGAAACAGTGTGAAGTCAGAATGATTTTTGCCTGCAGAAAATGCAGTAAGGGAGTCACTTTAGACTCCTTTTGAGTTTATGATAGTTGCTGACATTCCGAAAGGCAGCCAGGTGAGAAGAGAATAAGCAGAGATGTGCAGATGATTTAACCTTACTGCGCCGACTGTGAAAGGAGCCCGGCTAACATTCTCAGAACTTTGGCAAACATTCTAGGTTCTCTTAACAGTAGGAACTTCCGTTAACATGAATAGAATGTTTATTCAAAGTCATCAGGTCTTTAAGAATGTTCTGCAAATGTTAGCGCAAAAACGTTATACATCATTCATGGAACGTTTTTTCTTGAACCCTCCAGCTTACAGGGAATGTTTTCACAACTTTGGTAAACGATTTGTAACTTGATGGGAACTATAGAGCTGGGTTTTGACACAAATTTCACAATTTGAGATTCTGATTCACAAACTTGTGATTTGATTCAATTTCCAATGTAATATCGATTATTTTGGATATATAGAAAGTATTCCAAATACAACTAATGCTGTAAAATATACATGAGAGTCAGCTTGTTGTCCATTACTACAATAATGAAGGGTAAAATTAATTGATTTATATACAAACTTTTAAATTACACTCAGTGAAGTTTTTTTTAATAATATTGAAAGTTTTATAATAACAGTTGTTCTTTTTTGCGATTTAAATGGCTGTCAGAAAAACTTGACGGATTTATTTAAACATAAAACACTGAAGAACAGTAAAAATTAAAATGAATATGTTATATGGTGCATATATTTAGCAAAATGCTGCCCTCTAGAGTTCATTTTCCTAGCTGACTAACGAGTTCATGGTTGATGTATGTTTTTTTTCTGAGGTAAACGTGAAGTTACGTGATATTGTTTACAAGCGGTTATACTGACGTCTTTGCATGGTTGAAACACTCATTGAGCAACTTAACGAGACAGAAAACGGATACGGCAAGTTGTACTCTTTCTTTTAACATATTGTCAAATGTTTATTCATGTTTATTTCGTGCTGAAAAACTGGTATTAAAGCAGAGGAGACGATCAGTTCACTTCCACTTTGCGCCGCTTCTCTAAAACTGAGGCGCTACAGCGGTCTGTCACGCCGAATTAAACAGCGCCAAAAGGCATTTATTGTTAAAATACTGTAAAAAATTGATTTCATTTTTGCATATTTTGCAATTTATTGGATTATAGTCGCTAATGTTCCGTTCATTAACTGAAAACAGACTAGACATAATCGATTCTTGGGATTTAAGAGAATCGAGAAAAATCGAGAAAACTTTTTATTTATTTATTTATTTATTTTTTTTTTAATGGGAACATTAGCAAAACTAAAGCCAACATATTTGGGACCTCTTCGTGGAAATAGGTTTTGAATTTACACCATATTTGTGATGGGCTACATTTGTGAATTTTTGTGAAAAACACATTAGACATACTTATTTTTCCCTGTACCGCTACCTGTGTGTTTGTGTTCTGAAATTCTGTTCATTATTAGATTTGTTTATTTGGATGATAGCAAGAGCAGCAAATCCCTCGGTCACAGAAACACTTCTTTCTATATAGTCATCTGCTTCATAAGGCTTAAGCAAATGTGTACAGGTAGATTTAAAAAACGTAATCACTGCACCTGTATTCCACATTGCTGTGTTTGGATTCATTGACATCATCTCCACATATTTTAGCACCCAGAAACTAAACACACAGAGATAAAGCACATGTCAATAAGAAAGCAATTAATTAGTGCTATTCCACACACAGTTCATCCAAAATGTTTAATAATAAAACAGACCAAATATTTCTGAATTGCTTTTTTTGGAAAACACAGAGAAAGAGGGAAAGCTCAATATAGTGTACAAAATGGATTTAGTCATTACCATATTTGTTTTCCTCCATTTTTCAACACTAACACAGCAGGCAGCTCAAGAGAACAACTTCTATTGTCGAACAGCATGAGATTGTGTGAATCATGATCCCCTTTGATTTGGCCTATATTCACCATACTTTGTGCTGTACTTTGTACAGTTGCTTTGTTTCAGTTTCATGTAATGATACTTACAGTTACATTCAAAGCCTTAATATGTACTACAACACAGTGTCAGAAATGAACTTTTTCATTAAGGGGCTATATACGTTTGTGAAGGCAATTTTTTAATCACCTTATTATTATAATATTAATACTATGCTGCCTTTAGTGTCAAATACTTAAATTTACCCAATTACTTCAATCAGTATTTTAAACTGTTGTCAGTGACAACAGACTGTTTAAAATTGTATCTAAATTATAAAAAAACAGGAGCTCATATGGCTGCAATAATATGACAAAAATCATTATCGTAGATTATTGTTCTTTATATTGTAATAATCATTGTTAATATCGATACACTTCATGTTCTGGCTTCAGAGACAAACATGTCGGTCCATGACTTTAGCCTATAGTCTAGCACAGGTTATGCAGAAACTCCCGTTATGAAACTATGGAATTAATCTTTTATTTACGTCGTATCTCAACAACAGCTCCGGCGTTTTCAGTGCTGACTAATCTAAGCGCCTCTCATTGGAGCATTTTCAGCGCTTACTAATCTCTGATTGGCCAATGCATTCCTAAGTTCTGCAGACATGCATTTGATTGGTTATCAGGCTCAACGTTGCACAAAACATCACAAAAAATCAATCTGATGCAGTGTGTGGATCTAATGTAATTCCATGAATTAACACTTTTCATTCATTCTTTCAGCTGTAAAACATTTTTTAATTATTCAGGGGCTTTTTTGGCCCTTTTGTCTTGAATTTATGGGGCATTTTAGTTGATTTTCACAACATTTTTGCCACAAGCCCTCATTAATTTCTCCTTGCTACAACATTATTTTGCTGAATAAATATTTGTACTATGTGCATTGATACTTTTGTTTCTTAATCTGTATATATATAATTAAGAGACATTTTTAGATTTTTTTTTCTTTGTTTTTTTTTACCATTGGCATTTTACCCTTAATTTGAGCATAAATATTTGTATATAATAAGTGCACATAATAATATGCACTAGTAGCACTACAACATCATTTGTGTTCATTGCAAAAACAGTTTTATTAACATGCATTTTTTTTGGTAAAAATATGTAAGTCTTTAAAACAAGATACATTTAAGAACTGCAAGTAAGTAATTAAGATTAATTTTATAGAAAATATATCTACATTTTGTTTTTATTCACTATTAGATATGGAACCATTATGTTCTTTTTTCTAAATTATTATTATTAAAAAACCCATTCAGATCAGTGTTATTGTTATCTAAAATGGTTCAGAATAGTTGTTGATTATTAACTAAAAATAAAGTATACAGTCATACTTTATTTTAAAGTTCAATTCTTGCTATTAATGAACTATTAACTATGACTTTTGCCTCAGTAAACTCCTAATTTGCTGCTTATTAATAGTTAGTAAGGCAATTGTTAAGTTTAGGTAACGGGTAGGATTAGGGATGTAGAATATGATCATGTAGAATAAATGCTTTATAAGTACTAATAAACAGCCAATATGTTATTATTGGCATGCTAATAAGCAACTAGTTATTAATAAACTATTAGCTATGACTTTTGCCTCAATAAACTCCTAATTTGCTGCTTATTAATAGTAAGGTAATTGTTAAGTTTAGGTATTAGGTAGAATTAGGGATGTAGAATATGGTCATGTAGAATAAATGCTTTATAAGTTCTAATAAACAGCCAATATGTTATTAATAGGCATGCTAATAAGCAACCATTTAATATTAAGAATTGGTCCCTATACTAAAGTGTTACCAAGTATACAAATAAAATAAAATATTAAATTAAAGCTAGTTTATTAACACTGATTAATTTTTTTTTTCTGATTTAAAAATTTACTGGAAAACAAGCTAAAAATACATTTTTTTCATTGAGTGATTTGATTGATTTTTTTTTTTTTTTTTTGTAGTGCAGAGCCTTCTAAACAATTCAGAACATCCTTCTTTTGCCTGCTCATTGTTCATCTAGAAGCACTCTTCATTTCTCTTCAATCTTGACAGGAGACATGTTTTCCCTCACCTTGTCTAGTGTGACACAGACTGCTGGAGGTGTGACAAAGACAAATAAGACCAGATTACTAAAAATACTTATTGCAGTCCCAAGGGCCTGGTCCCCAGTCATCTGTGACCACTCCCTGAGTGCCTATGCAACCCATGACGCTCTAATTAGACGCAAATCAAATAGGTGCGGAATTAGGAGCAGGGAGTAGAACTAAGGGACAATAGACTCTAAACTCCATTAGTGGTGTAATGGAAACCATTCATCATTCTTTTATAACACGACCTCTACCGCCGACACATCTTTCCTCTATTTCCACTGTTCTGATCATAGAACTTGAATCAGTCAGCCTTCCATGGCTAAAAGCAATGGCTATCCCTAAATCTTTTATTCCCTTTGAAGACAAAAATAGTCAGAGAGAGACAGGTAAAAGAGGGATGGGTGCTATCAACAGACCCTCTATTTTTCTATTTCCTAATGAGCTTGCTTGTTTGATTCACTGGCCCTCATATTAAAGCATTTTGTTTTAAAAAGTTGCCTTTTTGTGACTATTTCACAATATTTCAAAAGAAATATGATACAGTATTCATATTAAAGGGACAGCTTGCCTTAAAAAGGAAATGTCGCATGACTTCTGCAGAACACAAAAGAAGTTTTAAAAGCTCTTTTTCCATACAATTACAATAAATGAGCGCTAAATCTTTCAAGCTTAAAAATGATGCAAAGGCATCATAAATGCATCATTATAAGAGTTATATGTTATCTGAAAATCTTGACATCCGTCTTAAACTCTTCCACTTCCATCTGATTTTATGAGTCAGATCTTTTAAATGAATCCAGTTTACACTAATGTCTAAATTATTAGTTTGTAAATCAAATGTATCCGTTCTCAAGTTTTGGCTCGATGGTCCTATCAAGCAGTAAACCGCTCACAAAAGAAGATTATTAGTGAATAATGAATTAATTTCCAGTCTATTCCTTGCATAAAGCTTGTGGAATATAATACATCAGTCATATGGACTACTTTTATGGTACTTCTGTGGAGCTTTGGCCTCCTTTTGCAAATTTTGAAAGCTTCAGTTCACATTCATTACTTGTCGCTGTTTTTAATGTAATTGCACAGTCTTTTACACAAGAGAAAGAGGATGAAATTGTAATATGACTTTGCGGTCACACTTTATTTTAAGGTCCAATTCTCGCTATTAACAAACCATTAACTACACTGTAAAAAACAATTTGTTGAGTCAACTTAAAATAATTTGTTATTTAAAAACGGCTGCCTTAAAAATTTTTTTTAGTTTATTCAACTTAAAATGTTAAGTTGTACTAAGTGACAACTTAGATTGATTGATAGTTGATTCAACTTAAAATTTTAAAATTTACTTACCCAGCTTTTAAGTTTAACAAACACAAATATCTAAGTTGTCACTTAAAACAACTTAACATTTCAAGTTGACTAAACTTACTACAAATTATTTTAGGCTTACTCAACAATTTTTTTTTTTTTTTAGTCTATGACTTTTGCCTCAATAAACAACTTGCTGCAATTTGTAGTTAGTAAGGTAGTTGTTCAGTTTAGGTATTGAGTAGGACTAGGGATGTAGAATATGGTCATGCGGAATATGTGCTTTATAAGTGTTAATAAATAGCCAATAAGCAACTAGACTCTTAAAAATAAAGGTGCTTTAAAAGGTTCTTCACAGTGATGCCATAGAAGAACCATTTTTGGTTCCACAAAGAACCATTCAGTCAAAGGTTCTTTAAAGAACCTTCTCTTATAATCTGAAGAACCTTCTTTTGCTACAAAGGTTCTTCAGATGTTACAGGTTCTTTATGGAACCATTTAAACAAAAAAGATTCTTCTATGGCATCGTGAAGCACCTTTATTTTTAAGTGTGTAATTAATAGTGAGAATTGTTCCCTATACTAAAGTGTTACCAACTTGGTAATAATGTGAGGGTAACTGAGTAAACTGTGACAGAATTTGTGTCACTAGTTATCAGATGCAGTTGCGAAAATAAGTAATTGTTTTCAGTAAGCGTTCAGACTGGTCTGCAGTTGGTTGGATTCAAAAAGATGGTTCCACCCACAACACGGCATTGGATGAGTTGTCACAATATTGCTGTGTCATGGGTCAGGATGCTAAAACAAAAAACAGTTTTTATTATTTTATTTTATTTTATTTTATTTTATTTTATTTTATTTTATTTTATTTTATTTTATTATTTTAAAATCAACCATAATTATCCACATTATTTTTAATGTAAGAGTGGGTGTGGCCATTTGTAAATTTTATGTGTTTTGCTTTCAGTCTCATCTGCCTCCAGCTATTTTTAGCTGTACAAAACAGCTCGTTTTGCTGCTTGATAATGCAAATTGTTGTGTCTTACCATATTATTTTAATGTATTATCTTAATTATGAACATACTGGTTCGTAGAGCAAACAGTTTTACCTTTAACTGCACATTGTTATTCTTCATGTTATTTTCCTATAATGAATGAGTGGATAATGAACCGGAAGTCTCGCCCACAGAATATTTTAAAAATTTCTTTCTTTTTTTATTATTATTTTTTTTAAATTAAAGATTATAAAGTAGCTATGTAACAGAAGTAGCAACAGATATTTTCTTCTAAATTGTGGCATACATCCAAGTGAAATCCATTGTCGAAAATATACTCATCCTCAAGCCATCCTAGATGTATATGACTTTCTTCTTTCAGATGAATATAATCAGAGTTATATTAAAAAATGTCCTGGCTCTTCCAAGCTTTATAATGGAAGTGAATGGCTGTTGAGATTTTGAAGCCCCAAAAAGTCCATCAATCCATCATAAAAATACTCCAGGGGTTAATAATGGTCTTCTAAAGTAAAGTGATGTGTTTGTATTAGAAAAATATCCATATTTAAAACTTTATAAACCATAATCTCTAGCTTTAACTAACTGTTGTACACTCGTTCATGAAAGAGTGGCATTCCAGCGGATGAGGTAGGATGTAGATGTCATATAAGATCCAGTGAGAAGTAACAACACGGAAGCACAGAAGAGAGAGCAAAACAAAACACCGGTCACAAATTAGAGCTACAAAAAATCGAAAGACAAATGTTGGAGGATTTTGATATAAGTCACCGGAGCTTACGCTACACCTATGTCGTCCACTGGAACGCTTGTCTCTTGACATTTAGTGGAAATTAGCTGCTAGATTAGCTAGAGATTATAGTTCATAAAGTTTAAATATGGATGTTTTTCTTTCACAAATGCATCGATTCACTTCAAAAGGCTTTTATTAACTCCCTGGAGCCGTGTGGAGTACTTTTTATATTTTATAAATACTTATTTAGTATTTACTTATTTTTATAAACTATTTTGAAAAAATATGTGTAATTTTTGTATTCTTTTATAATTCTGATATTTCTTATAGCTGAAAGCCATCGTACAGTGTTTTTAATATTTACAGCTTTTTCTTAGATAAAACTCCACTCTAAAAATGCTGGGTTAAAAACAATCCAGCATTTGGGTGAAATATAGACAAACTCAGCGATTGGGTTGTTTTGACCAAGAGGTTGGGTTAGATGTTTAACCCAACCATCTGGGTAGTTTAACTGAACAATTTCTCAAATTAATGTATTTCTTGCTAAAAATGAACATGGATTAATATGTTGAATAAATGTGACCCAGGACCACAAAAACAGTCTTTAAGTAGCACAGATATATTTGTAGCAATAGCCAAAAAACTATCCATTTTTATTTTATGCCAAAAATCATTAGGATATTAAGTAAATATGTCCCGTGAATATATTTTGTACATTTCCTACCATAAATATATCAAAACTTAATTTCTTGATTAGCAATATGCATAGCTAAGAACTTCATTTGGCCAACTTTAAAGGCATATTTCTCAATATTTAGATTTTTTTCCACCCTCAGATTCTAGATTTTCAAATAGTTGTATCTCCGCCAAATATTGTCCTATCCTAACAAACATCAATGGAAAGCATATTTATTCAATTTATGCAATTCACAATTGACTGGTTTTGTGGTCCAAGGTCACAAATAATAAATAAATAATATAAAACGTTATTTAAATTACTTATTAATAAATGTTCATCTTTTAATTATTGCTGATGCCTGTCTGATTTTTAATTTACAACCTATTTTGGACTCATTTTTAGTTAATAAAACTATACCCAGATGGTTGGGTTAAACATTTAACCCAGTTGCTGGGTCAACACAACTCAATCGGTGGCTTTGTCCATATTTCATGCAGTGCTGGGTTGTTTTTTAACCCAGTATTTTTAGTGTGTGTTGCCATTTTTGTTTTCGCTTTCAAAGAGATCCATAGCATATATCAAAGTTTATTCACAAGGCT
This sequence comes from Cirrhinus mrigala, assembly GCA_036247105.1. Lineage (NCBI taxonomy): Eukaryota > Metazoa > Chordata > Actinopteri > Cypriniformes > Cyprinidae > Cirrhinus > Cirrhinus mrigala. Next base: position 18,513,174 of record CM070024.1, read on the forward strand.
TAACCATTATGCTCTTAAATCAAAGGCGCAGCCATGTGGAGTAGTCTTTATGAAGGATGGATGCACTTTTTTGAGCTTCAAAATCTCAACACCCATTCACTGGCATTATAAACTTTGAAAGAGCTTTGACATCTTTTAATATAACTCTGAAAGAAGAAAGTCATAAACACCTAGGATGGCTTGATGGATGAGTGAACTATCCCTTTAATCAACGGTAATTTTTAAAAAGTTTTATTACGCCAGTGATGTTTTGTTACCGTGTGTCCAGAAACTGAACACTGGTTTTCAGATGAAGACATCAGATGCGACGAAACGGCGGAAAAGGTAAAGCGAAGCGACTGCGTGACTATTAAATTTATCATGATCGGTTTACCCTCTTAATCTCACAATATGAGATGGTGAGCAGGGAAATGTCTCATCAATTATTTTGACGGACAACAGAGAACAAAATGTCAAACTAATGAACCCTGCCATCAAAGTGTAATCTCCACGAAAATTGATTAATTTAGTCTTTGTGGAGTAACCCTGTATGCCTCGAGCCCAGATAATCGCCCTGCCCCGTCCCAAGGCTGCTGGTAATAATGCAGGCAGATGGATATCATGTGGGACACACCAGCAGGTATTCATCTCGCCGTGTAACGCAGAAGAGAAAGACAGGGAGCCACTGGCTGTATTGATGCTGACATCACCTCACCACCTCAAATCATTCTCCAGTTTTCCTCCCCGGATCCTGGATCCCCCCGCCCCTGCACCCTGGTTCCTGGCCATTAATAAATCCGTCCGTCTCCCCGTCCCTGCTATTTGAAGCTGAGGATCCCCGCACTTTCACATACACAGACCGCTCGCAGCGTTGCATCTGTCTGCCGCGGCGTGTGTGCCTGCGTTAACGCGCGTGTGCACCACTAAAAGAGAGAGAGAGAGAAAACGGGTGAGCGAGGTAGCGAGGAGAGGGAGAGAGAACGGGAGAAGGGAAAAGCGAGCGATCGAGAGAAAAAGGGGGAAAGAGACGGCGAGTGCATGAGAGCAAGACAAAGCAATGAAATTCATCGGAGCCGTTTACCTCCTGTTCCTCCTCCCTGCTTTAAGCTTCAACAGCAGGTAAGAACAGATTTACATCTTCGGCTTTATCCATCAACCCCATCAGCCTGTCTGTCGGGGACACAATAGCTGATTATATTCATCTGTGATGTGAGCTACAGTTAAAGCCTCTGTCTGTGCTTAAAAATCTCTGAAGAGAGAAGAGGAGAGTGATTGAGACGGCACCGAGAGCGAGGTGAAAGATGCTTAACAGCTCAACTTTTTCCTGCTTCTGCTCTGGGCTTGGCTAGCCTGCAGACAAAACAGAGACGTTTGCTTTCTGGCACGCAGAGTGAGTGAAATGTGGCAGGGGTCGGTGGCTTATGGGAAGGAGCAAGTTTGTGGCAGTCAGAGCTTTTGGGATGCCCGTGCAATTGCAGAACGTTTTTGTGTGTGTGCGTGTGCGTGTGTGTATTATGCAGTGAGGGGAAGAATCTGAGATGAGGAATAAAGAGAGAAGAACGGCTAAGCCAGGAGGAGTCTTGCAGAGTCAGGGAGTTTTCAAGGATTGATCATTAATTTAACTACTGATAAAGCTGTGCCTCTTCCTCTCTGAACCCAGAGCACGGGAAAGGTCAGTGAGCACTCAGCCAAGATTTGAGCATTGACTTTATCATCTATGGGGTATTCTATATGCTCTTTTTGGGTAAATTAAAAAGCTTGTTAATAGCGATTTTGTTCTGCAAATACTTCTGCCCTTTAGACTTGTCCAGGGAGTGGCTCTGGAGTACACATGCTTGTAATACAAACACTGAGACAGTTATTGTTCACACACGCACATACACACACACATTTGTGTGCTAATAATATGGAACGGTTATTGCAAATCCATCAGTTAAAAAATGCCATTTAATTAGAAAACGAAATAAATATAACTGACAGCTGTGGTTGCCAGATATTAAGCATTTAAGTCAGTTCTGTATGGCCTTTTTGGAGCCTGTATATTTTACAGTTCATAACCTTATATTTTGTTTACTCATTTTAATATACCAAGCTACTTGAACAACTAACATCTGCTTTGTACTTATTTTACAGTATTTTACAGCAAAACTCCAAGTATTTTTGCTTATAAATAATAATAAAATGGTATAAATATTTAAGTATTTTGATAAACTATTTAAAAAAAATATGTGTAATTTTTGTATTCTTTTATAATTATGATATTTCTTATAGCTGAATGCCATTTTACAGTGTTTTTAATATTTACAGCTTTTTCTCAGATAAAACTGCACTCTAAAAATGCTGGGTTAAAAACAACCCATTGTTTGGGTGAAATATAGACAAACCCAGCGATTTGGGTTGTTTTGACCAAGTGGGTAATTTAATTTAACTCAACAGTTACTCAAATTAATGTATTTCTTGCTTAAAATGAACCCAAAATAGGTTGTAAATGAATATGGATTAATATGCTGAATAAATGTGATCCAGGACCACAAAACTAGTCTTAAGTAGCAGGGGTATATTTGTAGCAATAGCCAAAAATACTTTGTGTGGGTCAAAATGATCAACTTCTATTTTATGCCAAAAAACATCAGGATATTAAGTAAAAATCATGATCCATGAAGATATTTTGTAAATTTTGTACCGTAAATATATCAAAACTTAATTTTTTATTAGTTCTTAATTTCTAAGAACTTCATTTAGACAACTTTAAAGGCAAATTTCTCAATATTTAGATTTTTTTGCAGCCTCAGATTCCAAATTTTCAAATAGTTGTATCTCAGCCAAATGTTGTCCTGTCCTAACAAACCATACATCAATGGAAAGCCTATTTATTCAATTTATTTAATTCAAAATTGTCTGGTTTTGTGGTCCAAGGTCACAAATAATAAATAGATAATATAAAACATTATTTCAATTTCTTATTAATAAATATTTTTTATTAATGCTGATGCCTGTCTGATTTTTAATTTACAACCTATTTTGGACTCATTTCAAGTTAATAAAACTATACCCATACGGTTGGTTTAAACATTTAACCCAGTTGCTGGGTCAAAACAACTCAATCAGTGGCTTTGTCCATATTTCACGCAGTGCTGGGCTGTTTATAACCCAGTATTTTTTAGTGTGTGTTGCCATTTTTTGTTTTCGTTTTAAAAGAGATCCATAGCATATATCAAAGTTTATTCACAAGACTTAACCATTATACTCTTAAATCAAAGGCGCGGCTTGAATAAAGAATGTTAATGCGGTCATCTTAAAACATGAAGAGAAATTAATCTCACTTGCTTTTGTTAACGCAAGACATTTATCAAGTCCAGTCTCTGTGAGTCACATCTCCAGATTCTCATTAGACCAGTGTCAAACACACATTTGATCTATAAGATGAATTTTTCCCATATAAACCTAGATGCTTTTGCATTGAAACTGGCTCTGGATGATGATGCCTGTAATGTTTTACTGTAGATAAGTTTCAAAAAACCTTTTAATGCGTATTTCTTTTACATCTCCAGACTTGTGTTTACATTGTGCTCATGCATTTCACAGATGCTTTTATCCAAAGCGACTTTAATTGATTTTAACGTATACTTTATATCAGTTCATGCTTCTTCTGGAACTCAAACCGATAACCTTGCCGCTGCTATTTTGTGATTCTACGGATCATTTGCTTTTAGTTATTTTCGACGCGAAAAAAAATCAATTTGGTTTTTAAAACATTAAAAGTTATTTATCACTAGATGTTTCAAAAAGGCTTCCAAGTTTTTCTAGACAGAAATCTGACACAAGGTCACCCTCTCAACCATTGAGATACAGTGAAGTGGAGCATAAAAACAAGTGACTACAGTGACTCAAGTGGTGTAAAAGCAGCACTTGCCCTAATTTCTGTTGATTTTCTCCAGACCGAGCATCACGACAACTCCTGTATGTTTCAGTCTCACAACAGTCATACCATTTGTTGTCTTTAGTGATACTCTTCTATTTTTTTTGTTGTGATTTTAGTGTTTGTAACAATTGAACAACATATTTAGCTCTGTTGTGAAACATAATCTAGCACAATATTATAGTAAGCGGTGTAAGATGAAGACGAGGCCGCCACTCTTGCCAGCTTTACTTTTCAAAGATCAGGCACTCTGAGAGAAATGGTCTATAAAATTGTACTGTGTATCAAGAATTGGAAGAGCTTTCTACTGCATAAAACATAGTTAATCAGTAACAGCTGCGTGGAACTTATAATATCAAAAAACATACTTTCCCACCTTTATGAGTATAGAAATTTAGATTTTAAATGTTAAGAACATAGCACTACTTTTTGTGATGTTTCCTTCAATTTTTAAATGACTGTCTTTAGAATCATAGTTCATGAAATATGTTTGCGTAGCTCTCATTTAGAAATCCAGAATCCCTGCTCAGCAGTAAACTGCTCTCATGCCAAGAGTGAAAACGCTTTCTCACAATCTACACCAACATTTCATCAATTCTGCTTACTGGTCTGCACAGCTCAACAGACAAGTGTATTGAACTACACATGTATAAATCAGCAAGCTGTACTATTCAGCATTTTATACAGAGAGATTATTACATTATGCTGCATAAGCATTTGATGTTTGGGGAAACCTGCTCCAAACAGAACTGCACTGAACGATTTCATCAGAGCTCGTAAGTAGCGCAGAAATAGCTAGATGCGGTGAGATGTGGCAAATTTGGAGTAATTGAATTCTTCCGCAGCCACATGTTCATGGCATGCCTGTGCACTTGGTGATGAATAGGTCAGGCTATGGCTGATGAATGAATTGGGAGCTTCATTTGAAAGGGCAACCATGACCTTGCCACACACACATAAAACATAGTAAATCTTGGACAGTAAAAGAAAATTACCATTCCTGCATGTATAAATTTTCACCCCTGTAGGTTTGCATAAGCATTGTGATGTGCGTGTTACGCTCCATACATCATTGCTGTGGTAATGCATCACTGTATGTTTTATGCATACATACAAGGACATACACTTCTCATAGAATTTCTGTACCTTGTGAGTATTGCGTCAGGTAATTGTGTTTCTTGTTAAAGAAGGTTTTATATATTCTTAAAAAGCTCTATTCGTTTCTTTATAAAAAGGTTTCAAATTAAAGTATGAATCTCATCAAGTTAGTGTTTTAAGCATTTTACATTTATTCCAAAATAACTCGAGGCAGTAACAATTTAAACAATGTATTTATTTGTTTACTTATATTCAGCAATTCTGTTTAAAAGTTTTTAAATATTTTTGAATTTCTCGAATTATCAGTAATCAAAGCTCTGTAAATATTGGTCACACACAGAGATTTACCAAGCTGATTACTCACTAAAAACTTCAACAGATCTTGTTGTGACTCCTGACAGACTGATTCATGAATGCGCACAAACATAAGAGGCGGGATTTATTGCATGAACCAATCACAGCCGAACATAACCATATTGCGATGGAGGCATTGCCTCCTTTCACGTGACCCCTTACAGACTGATTTTATAACGCACACAAACATAAGAGGCGGGTTTATCACATGAACCACAAACACAAGAGGCGAGATTTATCGCATGAACCAATCACAGCCAAACATAACCAGTCATATCGTGATGGAGGCATCGCCTCCTTTCACGTGACTCCTTTCAGACTGATTCATGAATGTGCACGAACACAAGAGGCGGGATTTATCGCATGAACCAATCACAGCCAAACATAACCAGTCATATCCAATCATCGCGATGGAGGCATTGCCTCCTTTCACATGACTCCTTTTAGACTGATTTGTAAGCACGCATGAACACGAGACGTGGGATTTATTACATGAACCATGAACATAAGAGGTGGGATTTATTGTGTGAACCAATCACAGCTGAACATAAACAGTCATATCCAATCATATCGCAATGGAGGTGTTGCCTCCTAATCACGTGAATCCTTTCAGACTGATTCGCGAGCGCACAAACACAAAAGGCGGGATTTATCGCATGAACCAATCACAGCCAAACATAACCAGTCATATCCAATCATCGTGATGGAGGCATTGCCTCCTTTCACATGACTCCTTTCAGACTGATTTATGAGCACGCATGAACACGAGATGTAGGATTTATTACATGAACCAAGAACATAAAAGGTGGGATTTATTGTGTGAACCAATCACAGCTGAACATAAACAGTCATATCCAATCATATCATGATGGAGGCATTGCCTCCTAATTACCTGAATCCTTTCAGACTAATTCGCGAGCGCACAAACACAAGAGGTGTGATTTATTGTATGAACCAGTCACAGCCAAACATAACCAGCCATATTCAATTATATCATGATGGAGGCATTGCCTCCTTTCATGTGACTCCTTTTAGACTGATTCCCGAACACAAGAGGTGGGATTTATCGCATCAACCAATCACAGCCGAACATAACCAGTCATATTCAGTCATATCGCGATTGAGGTATTGATTCCTTTCACATGACTCCTTTTCAGGCTGATTTGCAAACATGCAAAACAAAAGAAGCAGGATTTATCGCATGAACCAGTCATAGCTGAACATAACCAGTCATGTCTAATCAGATCGTCATGGAGGCATCGCCTTTCACGTGACTCCTTTCAGACTGATTCACGAACGCGCATGAACTGAAGAGGTGGGATTTTTCGCATGAACCAATCACAGCCAGACATAACCAATTGTCATATCCAATCATATCTTTCACGTGACTCCTTTTAGACTGATTCGCGAATTAAGTGTATAACGTTAGTTCTGGCAGATCACGTGAGTCAAGCTCGCATCAGCTGACTCTCAGCTGATCACATCTACCTATAGGAATACGACACCTATCGCGGCATTCCTATATAAGCTCTATTCAGTATTATTCAGCAGCTTTTTTGCTTGCTCAGGAGCAAAACACCCTCCTCCATCCCCAACTCCTCCTTTTGCCACAGTCAGGACTTGGCTTCTGATATTCCTCACTGAATCAGACTTCTTTTATCTGAATAATGTGTTACACTTAAATATCATTAAGTATATTAATGATATCTGCTTTGTTCTGTTCTGTTTACCCTGGGGGTTTTTTATTGCTGCTCTCCTTGCTCATTCATGACATGCTGCATGGACGGGCAACGAGTTTTTGCCCAGAACAGAACCATACCTCCAAACCACCTGTATGCTAAGTGCCATTCTGATGATAGTGGTCCTGACAGAAGTGCGCACAAACAGAAGAGGCGGGATTTATCACATGAACCAATCGCAGCTGAACATACCCAGTCATATCCAATCATATTGTGATGGAGGTGTAGTATTAGATTCTATTCAGTAACATAATAATGCATATAGCATGTGTGGAACCTACATTTTGTGTGTTACGGTACTGGGAGGAGGATAATAAAAAGATGTCAGAAGTTATAGCTGACTGTCGCGTCGTCCATCCTATGAAAGGTTAATGTTGTACCTACTAAATGACAGAACAGGAGGCATTGCCTCCTTTCACGTGACTCCTTTCAGACTGATTTGCGAATGCGCATAATCGTAAGAGGCGGGATTTTTCACATGAACCAATCACAGCCAAACATAACCAGTCATATCTAATCATATCGAGTTTCACATAACTTTACCCCATTCATTCTCATTTACCCCGCTACAAACTCACCACAGGCTCTAGGGGGTCTGTTAAAACTCAGTGGGCTCAGGGGAGACGAGAGAGACGCTGTAACTTTGCCTGCTGGTATTGCTGTTGGACAATGTTTCTTCAGAAAAACAAGTGGTTTATACGCTTATACATGTTATATTTTGTAACTTTGGCATTGTTTTATTTTTGTACTATGAATTTTTTTCTTATCCAATATTTTGAGGAGACACTGCCTCCCAACAATTTCAAATAAAGGATGTTTTTTACACATCTTCTGAGCAATTCTAATGAAGACATTTCAAAAGAAGATATTTTGAAGACTATTACAATGGCTTTTGTATGTTTAATGAAAGCCATTGGGTTCCAAAACCCAAAATGAGAAAAACAACAACAAGCATTGTTTTTTAATATCTCTTTTGTGTTCCACACATGAAGATATTTAATGACAGAGTTATCATTTTGTTACAAACAACTCTTTTAACACATTCAAAAGAATGCTTTATTTAAGTGATCACTTCCAGAATGCGTTTCGGCAAAAAGTTTTCACGTCTGCTCAAGTTGTTAAGTGCTAAACTAAGTTGTTAAACGTCTCTTTATCACATCCTCTATATTGTGGCTCTGGGTTTTGGTTCCCTGGCTCAAGTGGCTTAGTTCACTGTTACAACTGTCAGTGCTTTTCAGTTCCGCTCGCATGCCTGCAGCGTCTCCCTCAGGATCGCAGTCTCTCTCTCTGATGACTCAAACTTTGATGTAGGGAACCGTGGCAGCCTCTTCTGCCAAAACTTTGCCTCCAGTGAAGTGAGTGAAATGTCAAAAAAGAGCATTTGCAAAGGTATAAATGTAAGACGAAAGGTGGGGAACTCCCATTTTAAACCTAGATCAAGAATGGCGGATCGGTCATGTAATTGCTCATGTGCGTTTTTTCCCCCCTTTGCAGAAGCCTGCGTCTTTTGTTTTTATCAGGCGAAGCCTCGGAGGCAGCGGTGTCATGTCGGAAAATGACTGGGAAGACAAACTCATTGCGGTGTGGATCGATGACACAGTGGCTGGTGGGAGGGGGTCATATGTCTCATAGCTGTGCTCTATGGGCCCGATCATTACCCATAAATCTCGTTTTTTAATGGCTCGAACATTCTCGCTGATATCCTTGCGCTCTGGCTACTCGGATGCGATAAAATATTCCATTCTTGCTTTGTGTGAATAATGACCTTGAATGATGCTTTATGGTTGCCATGGCAACCGTGATTGTTCCCTTGATAGGAATCGCTCTAGTCTGTGAGTGTACTAGCTGAATTTGCTGAGAACACACTGATGAGTGAGGGTCGTGCACTTTCGTTTCTTTCTTTCTTTCATGTGTTTTGTTTAGCGGTGCGAATGACACATCGTTTTGTGCTTCATTCCTTTGCCAAACTAAGATAATATAGTTTCTAATTCAGGTTAACCCAGTTGCGTGCGATTGAAAGTTTTTCAAAAGACTGTGGTTTTAGAACGGTTTCTTTTGCTTTTCCGTCTTGTGTTTTTCAGCAGCATCCTGGGGGTTAAACCTCTGAAATCTGAAAACGTTCTCAAAATATCCAGCCTGCCGCAATCGCTTTAATCTGACAGCCTCTCCCTGTATGTGTCACTGATAGATTCTAAAGAATAAGGAACTGCTGTGGCTATATCTCAAGCTTGCGTCGAGAGTGGAGAGGAGCACGTGCCAGGCTGGAGAACAGAACAGATTTGTTGGCAGATCCAGAGGTGCCCATGCGTAACCGCACCCAGAGTGCTTGGCATCGTGAGTAGTAAATGGAAAAGGTCCAACATTATTCTGTGCTCACCTGGGTGATGCATGGCTGCCACCTTACAGACCTCTTTCTCTCCTTGGGGCGCCTCTGTTATGTGCACTGAGAGATTTCTATTAGAAATTGTGATTATGTTTTAGCTTTATGATTTGAGATTCCTTTAATTCATATTTTGCCCGGCTGAAAGAGCATGATTCGCTGTATATTAAAGACATTCTGAGTTCAGTACGAGTTATGCTCGATTGACAGCATTTTGGCATAATGTTACTTAGCATAAAAATGGATTTCAACTTGTCTCTTCTTTTTATTTTAAATAAATCTGTGTTACAACTACAGTGGAAGTGAATAAGGCTAGCTAAGGCCTTTAAGATACTCAGTGTGTTCCAATAGCATAGCCACAAGACTTAAACAGTATGTATATTAACATCGTTTTTTGGCGTGAAAAATTACTAAATAACCTTCTGTGTAAAGCTATATCCAGTTTTCAGCTTTGTCACCATGACAATGTAACATTGTAGAAACTAAAACCTTGCTTAAGCTTAAATACTACAAATGTTTCAACAGAAATTAAAAATGTAAAAGTTATGCACTTCCGTTTTGAAATCCTCCAAAAATTGGCCCCATTCACTTCCATAAATGCCGCACTATAACCTCTCTATCTTATGGAAGCCTGTTTTCACCTAAGGATATAAGAGAAGTGAGATATAAAGATGCAATTGCAAGTTATATAGTCAGAACTGTGAGATATAAACTCGCAATTGAAAGAATTCTAATGTCAGAATTGCAATATATAAAGTCTCGCAATTGCGAGTTATAAAATTCACATCTTTTATAAGACATTTTCTTATAATCGTGAATTATATTTCACAACTCTTAACAGGGGCGTTTCCTCTAACGAGGCAAAGAAGGCAGTGCCTCCTCAAAATATTGGATGAGAAAAAAATTCTTAGTGCAAAATAAAACAATGGCAATATTATGAAACAAGACGTACCATGGGGAATGTTTTCGTGAGACATGAAATACGTACCAATAAGTAGATATCACTGCAGTTTCCAACAGAAATATCCATTGAGTGGCGCTAAAAGAGTGTTTGTTTATTTATTTATTTTTTTTTTACCGGAATAAATGAATGTACATGTGATACGTTTTATGTGACGTTGGTTTTGTATGTGTCACTACAGTTCTGACTTGAAATGTCCGTTGAGTGGCGCTATGACTCTAATGCTCCGTGACGTTTTTAAATAACGTACCATCTTCGCTACACCTAAACCTATCCGATAGTATGAACAAAAGTGAATGTGATGTAAAAACACAATCGCAAGCATGCCGTTTTAGCTTGTTTTTCCATCTCTCATCTTTCAGCAGTTTTATCGTGAGTTGTGTTTTTCACAGGATTCGTACCCAAGGATTCCGCATCCTAAGTCTAATTCTGTGCCGGCTGAGCTATCAAGCGAAACACATGTAGCTGTAATCATAACTATGGAAAAAACGATTACAAGTGCTCATTTCTGTTGAAAACTGCAGTGATATGTACTTATTGGTACGTATTTCGTGTCTCGCCAAAACGTTCCCACAGGTACGCGTTCGTCATTAGACCAGGTTAAAAGAAACGTCCAACAGCGACTGGTTGACTGGTTATGGTTGACTGATTGGTAAATGCGATAAATCTCGCCTCTTGTGTTGTGCACGTTCTGCATTCACAAATCATTCCGAATGAACAATATAATGGCGTTAATGGGAAAACTACTCACACACTTAAATATAACCACTTTGTTACGTCTAAATAAGACTTGGAATGTCATGAAGACATGATCTGTGGGAGTTTTTAGTGAGTAATCAACTTGCTGAAATTTAAATGTCTCTGTGTCTGTGACAAATATTTACAGATGATCCGATAAATTTAAAAATAGTTAAATGTTGACTATTAAAAAGAACAGAACATAAGTTCTCAAATAAAATATAGTGTTTAAATCTTGAGTTATTATTTTGGAATAAATGTAAAATGCTTAAAAACACTAACTTGATGAGATTCATACTGGTCTTTTAATATTCCTTTAATATTTATATTCCTTTATGTGGAGAGTAAAAATGGCAAGTGATTATTATTTTATCTTGACCTACATAGTACGCATTAATAAAGAATGCAGTGTTTTAGCACTTACTATTTTCTGCGGTCGGTTCAACCGTATTCTTCATGCAAGTGTGATGTTTGTGGGACTGTGGCTTTGATGAGATAAGCTAATCAGAATGGAAGATTCTCCAGAGATGTTCTGAATGCACAGACAATGTCATAAGTGTGAGGATATGCATGCAGATAGGGGTGGATTGGACGGTGGTGGGAAGAGGCTGTTGTCCTGTGCTCTTGCCTTGACAGAGAGTGAAAATTTAAATTCGAGAGGCATACTGTAATCAGAACGCCATGGCAACCAAGCAGGCTGTCAAATAGTCACAAAGTAAATTAGCAATAAACAGAACCTTGCTTTGCCACAACAAATATAAAACTAATTAAGGCACCTGGTGATCTACGAGGATGATTACCACCCGGACCTTTTATGAGAAAAGTCAATATTACAACTGCTTGCATCCTCTATTTGGGACGTCGATATCAGGGGTGTTTTCTCCAAGCGGTGCCTCCTCAAATTTGGTTGAGGAAATATTTGACGGTACATAAGCTGGTTAGCAAATCAAATTTGCCGAACAGTCTAGTCTCGCATAGCCAGACTTTCAGACTGACGGCAGAAGGTCTGGGAACATTGGCTGCTTTGAGTTTTGAATGGCCAAGGCCCGCCCAAGAGGCCATATGACTGACAGGTAAAGCAACCAAACATGTTTCGTTTTGTGCAGCGTCATGTTTAGAGGTGTGGAAATATCCCCCCAATTACAGACTGGTGTGTAAAACTCTTGGACATATTTTAAGGATTCTGTGCTTTGAACTGTGAAGTATTTTAGATACTTTTGAAAATCCAGAGTTTAGAAAATCTTATCATCATAGTTGTAAACACAATGGCTTTTTTCATCCATGAGGGGGTTTGGCGTCACAACATGTTTGTTTCCAAGTGGAAGTCACGCTGTCCGTGACGGAGTGCTAGTTTCTCAAAAAATTATTAAAACGTTAATTCAGTCTCCTTGCTGTTTTCCCCAGACACATTCGTAATTATATCTGCCGGTGAGCCGTGGCAAGCTTTTTTTTTTGCGTGCGCTTGAGCGGTTTTTAGGCTATGTAGGCAATTAAAGGCTCATTATTATGATTTATATGGTTTATTAATAAACGTTCGACTAATAGTCGACTAATGCTCAAAATGAATGACTACTATTCGACCAGAAAAATCTTTAGTCGAGGGCAGCCTTAGTGCCATGTGCATCAGACGTTCAGCAACGGTCCATGGCTGTGACGTCTGAGGCTGTGACGTCTTAGGCTGAGCCTACAAACAAGCTAACCTAATGGACATCACTATTTTTGGTCCATCTAATCAAAATGAACTTAAAATGACTTTAAAAACATGATTGTGAGCTCCCTAAATTAAAGCTACTTCTCCATTCCTGTGACCTTCATGACACCTGGTGTTTACAGAGAATCTGATGACTAATGGCCTCAAAAGAAGGTGAACAGTTAGTATAATGTATTAAAAATACATGAGATATGTTTTTATTTTTGAAGCAAATTAAAAATAGTTAACTAATGTTAACTAATGTTAACAAATGGATAGTATTGGTTGAATATTGATAGTGCTGAGCATAATGTCTTTAACATAGAAAGCATGTAAATGTCTTGTGGAACAAATTTACATTGGAACAAAGGCAAAAAAAGACAAAGAATCACTGTTTTACATAGTGATGGGGACTGTCACACATAATATAACTGCAGGATTTTAAATTCATGTTCTGTGCTAACTGGCTTCAGTTTTATGGTATTTGTGCCAACTTGATTATGTCAATTACGGTTATGATTATAAATATGCAAAATGATTTAAATAACTTTAACAGTATATTTTCTTTACAGTTCCGATTGCCGTCATTCTTTCTGACAAACTCAAATGTTCAAGTGAGCTAGTGACATTTTTTATTTATACATCGTCTTTATATATTGCACTGTCAAGGTTTGTTGGATTTGAAGTAAGCTTTTTGCTGTGAGTGAAAGGGTCCCGGGTTCAAATCGTGTGTGATAGATAACAAATTTCTGAGAGTAACAGTACAGTACAGTATGTCAGTGGATGTATATTGACATAGGGAGAAGGGCTTTGGAGCGGTGCCGGTCTGAGAGAACATAACCATAAGCTCTGCGAACACACATACATTCATAACCACGCTAACAGCATGAAATCTTCGGCTTCCTCAGAAATACCCCTGCAGGAGGCTATTTTTCTCTTTTCAGCAGAAAGGCCGTCGTAAAGCGATGCGGACAAAATCGCCTAAGGCAAATATGGGCTTTGCCTTCTCATTTTTGATGTCCATCATTGATTAGTATACATACAGGGATGCAAATGTGGTCAGTCAGTAGTTTTGTATAGACAGAGCAGCAGTGTTATCATTAACATATAGTTTTTATTAGCAATCTAAATTAGTTTTTTTTTTTATTTTGTAGTCTCTGGTTAAATTTGCTTTTTTAATGCTTTTAGTGTTTTTTTATGTTTAGATACAGTGTACTTTCACTTTCAGCTTTTTTTTTTTTTAAATTGAGTACTCAAATTGTGGCATCCCTTGGCAGAAATAAGATAAATTTAGGTTTTTTGTTATATTTTATTTCATTTCTGTTAAAATGAATTTTATTTCATGTAACAAATCAGTTTTTTTATGGTTTTAGTTTAGTTTTAGTTAACGATAATAACCCTGCAGAGCTTTTCAGTCAGCTTCTGAATATGATAATGACTTGTGTGCCACTATGAAGAGACATGAATGAATATGCAAAACCTTTTGCTAGAATTATAGCAGAAATCATAAAGCCATGTCTTATAAACACCCTAATAGGATTGTAAGGGGACATATAAATAAATAAGCAGTGAGAACTGTTTCGGAACAGGAGGGAGAGCAGCGGCCGCAGGGGATTTGTCAGACAAAGAGATTTGATATATGCCTTACCCAGCGCTAGAAGTTTGGAGCTCTACATCAGCTGGGCTTCCACTGATAGAGTGGGAAAGGGCGGCTGACGGTTGAGCTGTTTAAATAGAGGGACAGAGAGCTCCACACACTGTGCTTTTGCTTAAAATTAATGCCCACAGGAAGTGAGTGGTGTGAAGTATTGCATTGGGTGCCCTGCATTTATGTTACACAGACGTTGAAGCATGTCTGGTTCTTGTCGCCATAGGAGTAAATTGAACTGTCAGAAATGTACAGTTTAAGACAGCTCACAAACCCCATGAACCCTCTGGCTTGCCATGAAAAGAATGTGGGAACCGAGAACCTGTTCAGAAGCAGTTCCATTTTGCAAGTGAAATGTTGTTTGTTTGGAGAATGCATCTACCCGTCCAGAGGGAATACTCAGTTGACTCAATCAATCGTAGTTTTAAAAAATGGAGCACGACCAGTGTAGTCCAACTGCAGGAACCATTTTTTGTTGGTCAGTTAAACAGCCAGAGTGATGTAGTCCAATTCCCAAACAGTAGTGAATCAAAAACACCCAAAAACCTAAACAGTCTGAATTATCAACCCGTTTTGATTTTCTGAGCAGTATGATGTCATATTGCTCAAGCCCCGCCCACGACCACTGACGGACTGTATATGGAGCCGGTTGTACGCTGTTTCGTAACCAATTCAGGTGTTTTGTAGTTGGATGTAAAAGTGAACACGAGTCTTCATTAGTTTTGTTTTTGATGGTGACGTGCCACAGAATACACAAAAAACTGAAGAGGGGGGCGGAGTGAGCAGTAGCTCATTATCATTTAAAGAGACATTGAAACAAGTTCAGTGTGAACAGAGCTGTTTTTAACAAGATAAAAAAGGTGTTGTTTTACATGACCATTGAGGAATTTTAACCAAAGTATGTTGCAGATATTTCATTGTGGAAAATGAGCATCCGATGCTGCCTTTAAAAAAAACTGGAATCAGAGCTGAAACTGTTCAGTTCTTTGATACCGATCCCTGTTGTGAAACACTTTCTATGCTGTCTCCATTTTCAATCAAAGCAAAGTGGAATGAGGTTTATTTGGAAACGCACTGCCTTTTTACTTGGTTAAATGAATATAGATTTCTCTCCAAAAATGTTTCCCGCTGTAGCGCTGACATTTCTAATTGAGACAAAAACAAAAGCACCAAGGAATTGCTGGTTACTAGGGAAGACAAGGCAGAGATTTTGCAAGCCAGCATGTAGTTATTCTGGTGAATGGAATGATTGGCAATTTTCAAAAACCTCAGTGTTCATCGGATCTCATAAAAAGCACACAGCAACGCTTGGCCTTGGTTCAGGCTGCTGCTTTTTTTGAAATAAGAGAGTTATTAAAGATGGTGCGGCAATTCATTCTTCCTGTCTCCTTTCTCATCCTCGCAGGGTCGTATGTTCTCACGTCCCTCCTTGTCGTTTTCTCTCTCTATTTTTTTTCTCATGTAATTTTTGGGTACTGAGACGATTTTGATTTTTAGATGAAGTGAAAGTTCATGGACAGATAGAAGCAGAGAGACGGCGGTATAACGGAATAACCCTTAGACAAAATGCTTTTTTTTCCCCAGTTTTCCCTGGACTAGATGCGTCTCACTCAAGCGCTACATTTACTGTATACCAGTTGTGTTTCTCAGAAGTTTGCATTTTTAGGGATTTGAGGGAAATGCGTTGCCAGAGGCAGAAATAAAGGTCACAATATATGAATGAATCATTCTGCCTCTAAAGCTTTAAACTCTGGATTTTTCATGAAATATGTTGAATATTTAAGGTCCTTAATTGCTAATGGACTTGTTAATGTATAATTTAGCATAAACCATGAGATATAATTGCTTTTATCATCTATTTATTTCAGAATAACATTATTTATTTAACAATAATTGAGCCATTAAAACAAAATATATTGATTTTGTAAAAGCCGCTTACAATTACCACATTTTTTGTCATCATCTCAAAAGGTCTTTGACTGAATATTGTATGTGTTTTGCTTAAAAACATAACATGAACAATATATCTGTAGAATAAAAGATCATGATTCTAAGGATCAGTATGTGAATTATGATCTGGATTTATTGTTGCTTACTGAATGTTGAACTTTAAGACAAACTGTTTCTTTATTATATACACTACTACAGTAAGACTTTTAATGTTTTTTTTAAAGAAGTCTCTTCTGCTCCCCAAGCCTGCATTTATTTAATCCAAAATACAGCAAAAACAGTAATATTGTGAAATATTTTTAGAATTTAAAATAACTGCTTTCTATTAAAATGTAAATTATTGCTGTGATCTAAGCTAAATTTTCAGCATCATTACTCCAGTCTTTCTTTTCTTTTCTTTTCTTTTCTTTTCTTTTCTTTTCTTTTCTTTTCTTTTCTTTTTTAAATTATTATTATCAGTATTTAAAACAGTTGATTCTTTGATGAATGGAAATTAAAAGCTTTTTGGGACAGAAATGATAGAAATCAATACTTTTATTTTGCATGGATGCTTTAAATCGATCAAAAGTGATGATAAATACATTTTTAACGTTACAACGTATTTCAGATAAATGCTGTTCTTCTGAACTTTCTATTTATCAAAGAAACATGAAAAAATTCTACTCAGCTGTTTTCAACATAATAATAATATTAATAATACATGTTTTTTGAACAGCAAATCAGAATATTAGAATGATTTCTGAAGGATCATGTGACTGGAGGAATAATGTTAAAAATTCAGCTTTAAAATCACAGGAATAAATTACATTTTAAATTATATTAAAAAAGAAAACAATTATTTTAAATAGTAAAATTTTTTTAAAATTTTAGTCTTTTTGCTCTACTTTGGTGAGCTAAAGAGACTTGGTTAAAAATATTAAACATCTTACTGTTCAAAAACTTTTGGCTGGTAGTGTGTATTAATATTTAAGTGTAAAATCATGTAGAGAAATACAGGAATTTAAACATCTGTTACTATTACACATCATTCACAGTTATGTCTTTTTTGAAATGTACAAAAACCTAATTTATAATCAGGCAAAATCATAGTAAGTCTTCATCCTGAATAATAATGAATAACATTATACAGGCTCTGTTGAGTTGCATAATTTTTTATAATTATAAGCAATTGTGCTTATCACAACCATATGCCAATTCCGTCACACAAATTATCAAGAAAAATTTTGCATTTTAAGTAGCTTCTATAGTTGGAAACAAAAAACAAAATGGCTATTGGATTTATTAAATCTGTGGCAATTTTCTGTGGTGACAGTTCAATCGATGGAGCTTAAAATCAGTTTGAAAGCATCCTGTGGTCTAAATGAATTCAATATTTGAGAGGATTTTGACAATATTTGTGATGCATCAAGCAGTGTTGACCCACATAAAGTGATAGGCAAGGAAAAACACATTTTATGAGACAATGAAAACAGCAGAGATTGCACCTAAACACAGGTGAATACCTTAGAACTTGCTGAACAGAAAAAATCCTTGACACATAAACCATTTTTTTCCACCGTTGTTGCCTATATTGTCCCCGAACTGGAGAATCCGTGTGCTGTGAATCCAAAGTTGCTATTTCTCCGAAAAAAAAACTTTTAGATAAAGCAGTTTAGCATACCATATTCCCTGCCTTGTTATTTTTGATCCTAAGCTTTGATTAGAAAGTCCTGATTATAAAGTCACATCTCCCAGTAGGACCCTGTGGATCTGTCTTCTTTTTATTTTGAACTTTGTGCATGATGCAGAGGAAAAGGAAAGTAACCTTGACACCCCCTCGGGAGAAAAATGGCTGCCTGTCAGTCAAACTCGAATCCCCCAGCAGCTTTGCGACCTGAGATGTGTCAGGACAAGGCCGGAGGGGAAAGTACGTGTGTGTGTTTATGTATGTGCATGTATTGGCGTTTGGAGATCTAGGGCGGATGAGAGTCCGAAAGTGCCCGGTCGTTTGTGAGTTTTATTCAGCCATCAATCTTGTCACCAAGGTTGATCAGAGTCCAGGGAGCGGGTGGGCCCCCCCCAGTACAGAGGGTAACAACACTGCAAAGCAATGACATGAACGGTTTGCAAGGATGCCACATGGTTTGACTTGAAAAGGACAAAGTGGACATTCAAAATGACTGACTAACTGACGCTGAAAGGATCCGCTGAAATATTTAAGCTGGAAACTCTTTAGCTTTAAATGACGTCCTCTAGAATCTGCAAAGTTGTGTGCATTTGTTTGAAGCCCATCAAGCCAAGATGTTGGAAAGCATTAGCTGATTGAGAAGACAAACTGTGAAGTCAAAGATATATGGACTTGAATTTATTAGAGGTTTCCTTTCGAGCTGCACGGAGCACGCCAATGTTTTCCACAAGCTCTCGGGGTAAATTACTCTGAAACAAATAATGTCTGTAAAGTAAAAAACATTGGGCTTTGGATCTAGCCTTCAGTAGAGCTAATGCACGTTAATTCTCCGCTTGCATTAGTTCCAGCATTAGGCTGATCAAACGGAGAGCCAAATAATGAGAGATTTTCAAATCTTCACACCCTGAGCTATTTTCCTAAGAAGACAGCAGAAATTCGTTTTCCTGGCTCTCGAGTCGTCTCTCAGGATCGGTCTCGTAGGGTGTGGTGTAATGGCTCGGCTCTGATGCCTCTATTTATGTTACCAATTTTTAGTGGAGCAGCATGAATAATTTAAGAGGGAAAAGATGGTAGAAGGAACAACAAACTATATCCGGGTGTTTATGTCAAGCAGCCATCGCACCATGAAAGCTTCTTATAAATCACGATCGCATCTCTGTCTCCGCCTCCTCGTGCCTTTGTCTTGTCTCTCTCTCTTAATAGCCTGTAATTGGTCCCACATGGAACCGAAAAGAAAGAGCAGAGATGCGTAACTCACTAGTGATTACTCAGATTAAAGTGTGCATGGAAAGACTTGGTCAGGCATGTACAAAAAAGAACTTTATGAATAAAACATGCTACAAATCTATGGCTCTGATCATGAAAGGAGGATGGCCCGGGGGCCGGAGGGAGCCTCTATTTGTGTTGAATGATAGAGGGGCCCGCAACCGGATGAGCCAAACCGGCGTCTTGCCTTGGGAAGAGAATCGCCTGGGTTTTGGTTTTTAGTGAGTGGGACCCACAAAAAACTTAACAGTTCCTGTTCTGATTTTTCTTAGTAATTTTTTTTTTTTTTTTTTTTTTTTACAATTTTACATAAAATGTTAAAAAAATGAACGTTTTGCAAATACTCGGTCTTAATGTCATATTAAATAATATTATACTTACAACAAACTCAAGTATTACTTAAAAACCCTTACAGTTTAGTTTGATTCACTAAAAGAACTGGCTTATTAGAGACATTTGTTCTGAAAACTGACTTCAATGTATGTTTTTGTATCACTGAAAAGAACATGATCATAGGAGATATTTGTTCATGAATCAGACTACACAGGTTTCGTTGTATGTTGTTGATTCACTAAAAAGAACCAGTTTAGAGACACTTATTCAGCAAATAGACTTTCCTTGTTTTAAAGTATGTTTTTGATATATTAAAAAAGACTCATTCTCAAGAGTCATTCGCTTGGGAATTGGACTTCACTTGTTTTGATGTTTATTTTTTATTGACTAAAAAGAACCAGCTCAGTAGAGTTATTCATTCAGGAACTGGATGTCTTTTTTTTTTTGTATGCATTTGATTCACTAAAAAGAACTGTCTCATTAGTAATTTGTTAGGGAATCAGACTTCCCTGCTTACATTGTATGTTTTTGATTCACTTGAAATATTTGCATTATTCATTCATTAATTGGACTTCAGCTTTTTTTTTGTATGTTTTTGAGTCATTAAAAAGAAACATCTTATATAAGAGTCATTCGTTCAGAAAGTTCACATTTTACTGTATGTTTGATTCACTAAGAACCGGTTCATTAGAGTCATTTGTTTAGGAATCAAACTACACTGGTTTTGTTGTATGTTTTTGATTCTCTAAAAAGAACTGGCTCAGAGACAATCACTCAGAAATCAGGCTTTACTTGTTTTGTTGATTGTTTTTGATTTACTTAAAGAAACTGGCTCATTAGAGACATTTGTTCAGGGATCTGACCTCACTGCTTGCATTGAATGCTTTTGATTCACTAAAAAGAACTGGCCCATTAGTCATTTGTTAAGGAATCAGCCTTCACTGCTTGCATTGTATGTTTTTTATTCATTAAAAAGAAACATTTTATAGAAGTCAGGAATTTTAGATCACATGTTTTACTGTAGGTGTTTGATTCACTAATAAGAACTGGTTCATTAGAGTCATTTGTTAAGAAATCAAACTTCACTGCTTGCATTGTATGTTTCTGATTCACTAAAAATAACAGGCTCATTAGAATCATTTGCTAAGGAATCAGACTTCACTGCTTGCATTGAATGTTTTTGATTCACTAAAAAGAACTGGCTCAGAATCATTAGTTAAGGAATCAGACTTCACTGCTTGCATTGTATGTTTCAGATTCACTAAAAAGAACTGGCTCATTAGAGTCATTTGTTAAGGAATAAGACTTCACTGCTTGTGCTGTATGTTTCTGATCACAAAAAAAAAAAAAAAACTGGCCCATTAGATTAATTCGTTAAGGATCAAACTTCACTGCTTACATTTCTAATTCACTAAAAGAACTGGCTCATTAGTATCATTTGTTAAGGAATCAGACTTCACCGCTTGCATTGTATGTTTTTGATTCATTAAAAAGAAACATCTTATAGAAGTAAGGGATTGAAGTTCACATATTTTACTGTACATGTTTGATTCACTGATAAGAACTGGTTTATTGGAGTCATTTGTTTAGGAATCAGACTACACAGGTTTTGTTGTATGTTTGATTCACTAAAAAGAACTGGCTCGTTAGAATCATTTATTAAGGAATCAGACTTCACTGCTTGCATTGAATGTTTCTGATTCACTAAAAAGAACTGGCTCGTTAGAATCATTTGTTAAGGAATCAGACTTCACTGCTTGCATTGTATGTTTTTGATTCATTAAAAAGAAACATCTTATAGGAGTCAGGAATTGGAGTTCACATGTTTTACTGTATGTGTTTGATTCACTAATAAGAACTGGTTCATTAGAGTCATTTGTTTAGGAATCAGACTACACTGGTTTTGTTTATGTTTTTGATTCACTAAAAAGAACTGGCTCATTAGAGTCATTTGTTAAAGAATCAGACTTCACTGTTTGAGTTGTATGTTTTTGATTAACTAAAAAGAACTGGCACACTAGAGTCATTTGTTAAAAAATCAGACTTCAGTGCTTGCATTGTATGTTTTTGATTCCCTAAAATAACGGGTTTATTTGCATTAGCATTCATCCAGGAATCGGACTTCAGCTGTTTTATTTTTTCTGATTATTAAAAAGAAACGTCTTACAGGAGTCATTTGTTCGTGAATTGGAGTTCACTTGTATTACTGTATGTGTTTGATTCACTAAAATGAACTAATTCATTAAAGTCATTCGTTTAAGAATTTAACTTCACAAGTTTTACTGTATGTTTTTAATTCTCTAATAAGAACAGGTTCATTAGAGTCATTTGTTTAGGAATCAGACTACACTCGTTTTGTTATATGTTTTTGATTCACTAAAAATAATTGACTCAGAGACATTCATTCAGGAGTCAGACTTCACTTGTTTTAATGTATATTTTTTGTCCAAAAAGAACCAGATCAGTAGAGTAATTCGTTCAGGAATGAGACTTCACTTTGCTATTGTTTGTTTTTGTTTCACTTAAATAAACTGTCTCATTAGAGTAGTTTGTTAAGGAATCAGTCTTCACTGCTAACATTGTATGTTTCTGATTAGTCTAAAACAACTGGTTTATTTGCAGCATTCATTCAGGAATAAAACTTTAGCTGTTTTTGTCAGCATACTTTTGATTCATTAAAAAGAAATGTCTTACAGGAGTCATTCATTGAGGAATTGGAAATAAACTTATTTTACTGTATGTGTTTGATTCGCTAAAAAGAACTGCTGTAGCTCATTAGAGTCATTCGTTTAGAAATTAGTCTTGACTTGTTTTAATGTAAGCTTTTGATTTTTTAATAAGTACCGGCTTATAAGAGTCGTTCACGTGCTATCCTGTTTACATTGTAGAATCAGTGGCAGCGTTGCAGTGCTGCTGAAAAAGTATTGCAGGAAACTCCATTCCCACTGGAGGAAGCTAACACTGTATATTGGCTTTGAAATCCACTTTTGGTCTATTTAAAGCTTTCTCCTGGATTTGATATTAATACGTGCAGTTTATTTGATTAAACATGTAAATCATTTAAGTAACATTTTTGACAGTCAAAGCAACAGTGCATGCTTTAGATGACATAGAACCATTTGGAAGCTGTTGAGAAGAACCTGGCACAGAGACCTTTCTCATTTCATGACGGCTGCAAAGAAATGCGACAGAAAATTGATTTTGATGTCATACATTGTGTATCAGGCAGTGTAGCACCCTTACGTGGCTATCTTTTGTTCCCGGGCTTACGTTAACCCCCGATGCCTCAACCTTTAAATCTGCCTCTTTTCTCTGCCTTATTTCATTTCCAAAATGTCATATTTGCTCCTTTTGCTCCTTCCCTACATAAATCTGAATCCCTTATCAGGATACCCGCTACACCCCGGACGACACGGGGATGGATCCCGTTATTTTTATCTAATCTCCCTCACCAAGCATATTCTGTGTCTGCCTCCATCTCCTCTGACAGGAAAGCTGCTTGCATTAGTGCTGTATCTAGCTGCTGCGGTGCAATGTTTTGCCCTGACACCTCTCTCTGATAAGCACCCTCCTCCCCACCCCCCCGCCTGTGCGTCAGTGAAGAGGGAGTATTTTGCCACCGATGTCTCTCAAGCAAAAACTGATAAAATACCCAGCCAATAATGCCGCAGTGGTACATTATCTGTCGGGCCGATATTTCATTTCTCTGGGTTTGTTTTTGCTTTCTCAGGGTGGACCCGTAAGGTCTATTTCCGCCACACCGGGCTCTGCGCTGCTGAGCGACTTCCTTTGTTTATTCTCTGTAAATAAAATGCTGGTTCGAGCGGCGAAATTGCATTGAGCGGAGCAGCAGATCTAAGCAGTTGTTTATGGGATTGTACGCGCACGCACAGCGTGAGAGCAGCGCTCGGCTGGTGTTAAGTGTTAAGATATGAACTGAAATGTTAAATCAAATGCCTCATTTGGTTCGAAACTTTTCGGAGAAATGATGTTTTTGCGGTTCTGCTCAACAGGAGTTTTGCTGTGAAGAGTGGCTCTTTGAAGGCATGTTATTGGCAGTGCCCTGATGCGCCACCAACCTGTTTTTGTATTTTGTCTTGAATTTAAACAGTGAATTACTACAGGGCTTGGTAATGGAAAAGCACTCAGGTGTGTCTGGCTTTGGCAATGGCTTTATCATTGGATTTGCCAGTGCCACGGCATGTGTTTGTGTATTTGCATCTGTCTAGCCATGTTTCTGCCAACATGTTTTTCACAGTGGTATATGCAATGGTCCCAAAAAAGTATTTGGACACTTGTACTGCTGTTCAACATTTTTGGGGTTGTTGTTGTTATGCAGCAAGGATGAATTAAATCGATGAAGTTACAATAAAGATATAACAAAAGATTTATATTTCTAACTTTCTAACTCATAAAAGAATTCTGAAAAGTTTATGTTACAGTTTCCACAAAAATATTAAGTAGCACAGGACTTTCAACACTGGAAATAATAAGAAATGTTTCTTGAGCAGCAAATCAGCATATGTGACCCTGGACCACAAATTTGTAGCAGTAGCCAAAAATGCATTGTATGTGTCAAAATTTATGAATATATATATATATATATATATATATATATATATATATATATATATATATATATATAATTTATGCCAACAATGATTAGGATATTAAGTAAAGATCATGTTCCATGAAGATATTAAGTAAATTTCCTACTGTAAATATTAAAACTTAATTTTTGATTACTAATATGCATTGCTAAGAACTTCATTTGGACAACTTTAATGGCGATTTTCTCAATATTTTGATTTTTTTGCACCCTCAGATTTGAGATTTTCAAATAGTTGTATCTTGGCCAGATATTGTCATATCCTAACAAACATAATACATCAGTGGAAAGCTATTTATTCAGCTTTCAAATTTTAAAAATTTGACCCTAATGACTGGTTTTGTGGTCCAGAGTCACATGTTAGAATGATTTCTGAAGGATCATGTGATAGAGTAGACTGCAGTAATGGCTGCTGAAAATTCAACGTTGCCATCACAGGAATAAAGAAATACTTTCTGTTTTAATTTTTTTTTCATATGTAATTTAAATTGCAGTAATATTTACTGTATTGCTATTTTTAATCTGTGTTTTTAATCAAATAAATAGACTTCAAAAACATAAAATAATGTATCCACCCCAAACATTTGAACAGCTCCTGTAAGGTCCTAAAATTGTATGACTTATAAAAAATATGCAAAATATCAAAGTAGCAAGATTTGACATCCAGAAAGCGTCCAAATATTTATTTTATTTTATTTTATTTTAAATCTTTCTTTGATCAGAAACTTAAAAGTAGGTTAAGTACTTACTTACCACTTACTATAGTACAATACTATATAATTACTTATACTATTTTGCATATTTTAAAAGACTTAATGACCTTGAAACACAGTCATGAGAGCCCGCACAGGCTTCATGCCATTGTATGCCTGAACTGACTGCATTTGTAGTGTTCTGTGAATAAATGAATAGATAATGGATAGCGTGGTCAAGTTGGAGTGTCACATCTTTGAACCAAGTTTGTTTATGCTATATTTTTTTAAAATTAATTATTCTTGGTTTGATTTTATTATATAAAGCAAAGAGATTCCTTGTTAAGTGTCCGACCACTTTCTGGGGCAGCCACTTTATGTGCCCGCATGGTTGTTTGTATGGGCTTTTGTGCCATTGTTTGACAGTGTGAGCCCTAGGGGTGGTGGGAACTGTTGGTTTCTGTGGTGAGGGTTGACGTGGTGCTGGATGCTGGTCAGCAGGGCTTTTGGTGAAAGGCCGTTGTTATGTTGCTGAAGTCCACAGCTCCCATTGGCCTAGTCTGTCTGTCTGGGAGCTCTCCTGGCTGGGCCAGCGCCTGTGACGATGCTGACAGGATGACAGCAGGGGTGCACAGGGGTGAATGTCAATGTGGGCGAGAGCAGTTTCCGCATGATCTGCACCACATACAAACACACTCACAAACACATACGCACACACTCATGCACCTATTGAGGTTTCTCAAAGGAGTGCGGCAACATCTGGTGATACAGAGTGAGAAGACACGTACATGTTCGCATTTTAACAGAGAATTCAGTTGGGAGATTTAATTAGGAATTCATAAGGCCTTTTCACCAAATCAATAAGGTATTATGTGGTATTGAGTTGTTAGAGTTTGAGACAAATATATACAGCATTTTAATAGATCTTGAAACAATACAGAATAATGTATAAACACCCCTCGTACACCTGAATGGCTGTAGACAGTTGCGTTGTACTCAAGAAATATTACAAAGACAATAATAGAAATTCTTAAATGCAGATGTCACATCTCCAGTATTTATTAAGGCATTAAAAATTGATAGTTAGCCCAAAAAGTACAATTCTGTCATTAATTACTCACCCTCATCTCGTTCCAAACCTGTAAGAGCTTTGTTCATCTTTGGAACACAAATTCTGACCCTTTATAGACAGCAACACAACTACTAAGTTCAAGGCCCAGAAAGGTAGTAAGGACATTGTTAAAATAGTCCATGTGATGTCAGTGGTTCAACTTTAATTTTATGAAGCTACGAGAACACTTTTTTAAAAATAATGACTTTATCCAGCACTTTCTTCTCTTTGATGTGAGTCTTTGTTGCATGTTTCAGGACACTACCAAGGGAAGTACAGTCTTGTACTTCTGATTTTTCAATTTTTCAAAAATTGAATGGCAAAAAAATACTTCTGGATTCAAGGTTGCTGAAAAGCATCTGGCACTATGTATTCCATTCTCTGCTTTTAGATACCTGATGAAGGTCACATGTCTGAAACCTACATGTTTTTATTCAGATCAGCTTATATTACTTTCAAAAAATATCAGTTCATTTTCCTGGAAGTTGAACCCATGACCTTGGTGTTGCAAACGCTTTAGTTTGAGCATCGGGAATATTGTGGAACCACATCACATGGGTTGGAAAAGCGAGTTGTCTCATGGATGCAAAGTACAGTTGAGGTCAAAAGTTTGCACCCCCCTTACAGAATCATTAAAAATGATCATTATTTTACCAAAATAAGAGGGATCATACAAAATGCATGTTGTTGTTTATTTAGTACTGACCTGAATAAGATATTTCACATAAAAGATGTTTACATAGAGTCCACAAGAGAAAATAATAGCTAAATTTATAAAAATGACCCTGTTCAAAAGTATACATACGCTTGATTCTTAATACCGTGTTGTTACCTGAATAGCTGTGTTATTAAAGATAGTTGTTCTTGAGTCGCATGTTTGGCCAGAACACTTAAACTGCCTGCTGTTTTTCAGAAGAATCCTTCAGGTTCCACAAATTGGTTTGCCAGCATTTCTGTGTATTTGAATCCTTTGCAACAATGACTGTATGATTTTGAGATCCATCTTTTCACAGTGAGGACAACCGAGGGACTCATATGCAACTATTACAGAAGGTTCAAACGTTCACCGATCCACCAGAAGGAAAAACCATGTATTAAGAGGCGGGGGTGAAAACTTTTGAACAGAATGAAGATGTGTACATTTTTCTTATTTTGCCTAAATATATATATATATATATTTTCATTTAGTACTGACCTTCAGAGGCTGCAAAAGATACTTACAAGTTTCCCAAAAAACAAAATAAGTTAAATTTACTCTGATCTTCAAATTCAAAAAGTTTTCACCCCCCTTGCTCTTAATGCATCGTGTTTCCTTTTGAAGCCTCAGTGTGCGTTTGAACCTTCTGTAATAGTTGCATATGAGTCCCTCAGTTGTCCTTGGTGTGAAAAGATGGTTCTCAAAATCATACAGCCATTGTTGGAAAGGGCTCAAATACACAGAAATGCTGGAAACCAAAGAATTTGTGGGATCTGAAAGATTTTTCTGAAGAACAGTAGGCAGTTTAACTGTTCAGGACAAATAAGGGACTCAACAATTATCACAAAACAAAAACACAGCTGTGGATCATTCAGGTAACAACACAGTATTAAGAATCAAGGGGATGTAAACTTTTGAACTGGGTCATTTTTATAAATTCAACTATTATTTTCTCTTATGGACTACATGTAAACATCTTTTATGTGAAATATCTTATTGAGGTCAGTACTAAAGAAACAACGATATGCATTTTGTATGATCCCACTTATTTTGGTAAAATAATTAACATTTTTATTGATTCTGAAAGGGGGATGCAAACTTTTGACCTCAACTGTATATCTATGACTTAAATACAAATACATAACCTGAAAACAAAAAATGGTACGGGCTCACATGATACAGTAATGTGTGAAGATTTGTTTTGAGCTTCGCCAAGCCGAGCAGCACTTATTATTATGAAATGACAAGAGGTTGGGGGGTACGGCTCAATCTGTTGCTGTGGCCTAGTTAGGCTGTCAGAAGATTGCCTGCAGGTGTGAGAAGAGATGCCATGAATCAGGTGCGCGATTCAGACTAGGCCCAGGGCTGCGCAGATCCAGAGTTGCAAACAGACGGCAGCTGCCCAGTCAGTCAGGCGCTCTTGTGTGAAGACTGGTTTCAGACTGGCTTCCAGGCACTGTACCATCACATCTGAACATCTAGAACAAATTCAAATGAGATTTTGAGATCAGCAAGTGAATATTTAATAACAGGTTTTATTTCTCAGTTGAAATAGAATCATTGATGACATTGGGTTTTTTATTCTGTCAGTCAGTCGCCAAATGGCATGCACAGGATTGTGGGATATCTGGAGATATGCCTGAGATATCACGGGTCCTATGATTTCCATACACAAACGGATTTCAGTAATAAAAACAGAATTTACAGTATGAAGTGGAAAGTCGCAAAATTTGGCATATTTTGAATGAATAAATTAAAAGAAGAGCTGTACACTTAATCAAATTGCTTTGTTTTCCCAAAAATCTTTATCAATATCATTAAATGTTAAAAGATTGACTATACTGTTCATGTTTTATGCCCTAATTTTGTTACCACCTTTTTTGAATGACTTTGTATTAAATCATAAATCCAAAAATCGATAGGGCCTTATTATTGTAAAGATTTTAGTGAAATAAAATAAAACAAAATAAAATAAAATAAAATAAAATAAAAATTTGGGAAAAAATAAAACTGATTTCAAATGGCCCTGGATATTGTAGGCAGCAATGGATCTGTGCTACCTTCTAAAAACTTGTCCAGATAGAGGCATCTCATCTGACAGTATGTAATGTGAGCATTAGATTCAAACCTGTCTTGATGCCTTCCTGTCTCCATATACGGTCTGATAAGGCAGTATTTTAAAGATTTCGGACATAGTCCCAGAGCACACACTGCTTCACTGTACGCACCAGTGAGCATAACCAGCGCGCGCACACACACACACATACTGTACTCGAGTTTCTTTCTGTCTCTCTTTTTTCTCATTTACAACACATTCGCTCGTTCTCTTACATGCAGTCTGTAGCCACATGGGTGAACAAACACACACACACACACACACACACACACACACACACATACACACCTGCCGGCTGAACACATGCCCATAATCACACTTTCTTAGGCTGTGACGTTCACATTGAATTACCATTTGTGCCAGTCATGATGCAGGGCGTCCCTCATGAGTTTAAAATCAGTTTTTCACCCTCTCTCTGAAACATTTTTACACTGTAAAAAAAATTGTAAATAATGCAGAAGAATATTTTGTTTGTTTACTTACTATTGAAAATGCTTACAGATTTCAGGAACACAAATATAAGGGCCATTCTACAGAATTGGTCCAAAGTCAGAGTTGGAAACGTATGTAATTTGTATGGATGGAAATTGTATAATATCCAAGGTACACATTTCTAGTAATTGTGCAGTTAATTATCATATTGTATTGTCAGAAAGTTGGAATATTTGTGACCCTGGACCACAAAACCAGTCATAGGGGTCCATTTTTCGAAACTGAGATTTATCCACCTTATTTTTCAATGCGGAAGTAAGATGTTTTCTGGTAATGTGTTCATGGGTTCATAATCCGCCACAGGGAAATAACGAGAAGAATATCGAAGTGCAGTAAACGGTAAAACAGTTTGCACTACAAACCAGTGTATTCATAATTAAGATAATACATTAAAATAATATGGTAAGACACACCAGTTTGCAATATCAAGCAGTAAAACAAGCTTTTTGTGCAGCTAAATATAGCTGGAAGTGGATGAGACCGGAAGCTAGACACAAAAAATGTACAAATGGCTGCACCCACTCTTATGGGAAAAATAAGGTGGATAGGCCACCTTATTGGTGGCCTTAATAAAAAAGCTTTCCATTGATGTATGGTTTGTTGGGGTAGGACAATATTTGACTGAGATACAACTATTTGAATATATGGAATCTGAGGGTGCAAAATAATGTAAATATTGAGAAAAGTTGTCCAAATGAAGTTCTTAATAATGCATATTACTAATCAAAAATTAAGTTTTGATATATTTACAGTAGGAAATGTACAAAATATCTTCATGGAACATGATCTTTAATTAAATTCATAATGATTTTTGGCAAAGAAAAACCAATAATTTTGACCCATACAATGTGTTTTTCGCTACTGCTACAAATATAACCCAGCGACTTAAGACTGCTTTTGTGGTCCAGGGTCACATTTGTCCTCTCCCCAAATTTGTCATTATCGAAACATAATAATAATAATTTAATTAGAAGAGTTATATTGACCTATTATGATTTTGGTTACATCGACTTTGCAAATATATATTTTTGCTATTTTATGAACTTTTTTTTTTAAAGGTAAATCAATAACAATTACATTAACAATATTTCAACAGTAATTTGAGATTTATTCTATTTTGAATCCAATTTTTCTTTGTAAAAGGCAAAAAGGTGATCATACTGAAGTTAACTCTTTCCCCACCAGCGTTTTTTAAAAAAGTTGCCAGTCACCGCCAGCATTTTTGGTGATTTTCACCTATATTTAACGGCCCTCAGAATATTTTCTGCTATGAATATATAAACATCATAATATCAAAATGAAGATTCGAGCCTCTGCTTTTAAACAAACAAACAAACAAATAAAAAAATGATTCTATCTTCATGTGTTCATTTTTTATCATCCTTTAAATGCAGATAGGTTTAATCAGAAATACAACATTTTGGACAAAAAACTGAGAAAAATGCAAAAATGCCCGCGCTCAGTTGTTACTGAAGGACTGATTATAACGGGATCTATGTGCTTTAACACGTGTCGCGCTGTTTGCGGCCAGTGTATTAGTGATGTTAGCTGCTAATTTACACCAATACTCCCGCTCCTTGACTAGACGGTGTATCATTTACTTAGCAACGACTTCACTAGTGTTTGCTTGACTTTCTGTAGCGCAGCTGCTGCGTCAAAATAATAGCAAGCATTTAGACACGATGAAGCAAGAGATGTTTTTTCTTGTTTAGAAAAATTAATATTAATACTTTTTGTTTGCTGATTGGCTGCAGTTGGTTTGAATACCAAATTTCTAAAGAGTTTATTCAAAGCTCACAAACATAGCCTAATTTATATCCACGTGGCTTTTTTGCTCCTTTCTTGTTTCTAATGATAATGATACTTAAAATGATAAATCAAAAATGTGATGAATGTCATGTGCTATTCAATGACATTAAAAAAAATAAATAAATAAAATTATGTATGAGCTGTTTTGGGGGTTAAGATACATGCTTTCAAAGCAGGCTTATATATTATAAATAAAATATAGCCTGTAATATACACTACCATTAAAAAAAAGGTTTAAAAAATAACAGCCTACAGTAAAAACAGTAAATCTACCATTTAAAAAAAAAAAAAAAAACGTACTATTTGAATATATTTAAAAATGTGTTTTCTTCTCATGCTAAGCTACAGTATATTATTACAGCTTTCAGAGTCACATGATATTTCAGAAATAATGCTGATTGTTGCTTAAGAAACATTTCTTCTTATTATTATAGCTGACACAACACACCGACAAAAAAAAAAAAAAAAAGCATATGTTTCCCATCTTTCTACAACCCCAATTAAAAGTTGGGGCATTTTGTGAAATGCCATAAAATTAAGAATATGTCATTTGTTCTCTTTAGCCTATATTTAACTGACTTAAGTGCAAGAAAAAAATCCAATGTTTTCACTGGCCAACTTAGTTTTATTTTGTTAATATAAACAAATTTTGAGCCATGATCCAGCTTTGCTTGTGAAGACTGAGAAGCTCCTTTTATACCCAAATATGACACCCTCACCTATTACCAATTCACCTGCTTGCTGTGTTTCAAAGCAGTTTATTTGGTTATTCTATAACCTTTTTACTTTTATTTTGCCTCTGTCCCAACTTTTTTGGAGTGGGATGCATACTTCAAATCAATCAATAAATAAGTATTTTATAAATAAATGTTTATATTTACAAAATACATTTAACTTGGTCAGTGAAAACTTTGGAAATCTTTTCTTTGTACTTTTGTCAGTTAAATAAAAGTAAAATAGAATGAACAAATCACAGATTTTATAATTTTACAAAATGTCCCAACTTTTCTAGAATTAGGGTTGTACTTAGTTTTTTTTTTTTTTTTTTTTTAAGTAAACTTTGAAATATTATCACAAAATCTATAAAATATAGTAAAGTAAGGTTTATGTGTAAATGTGGGATTTACTCACCAAAATAACAATGTCCACTATGTCATTTTTATTTAGTCTTTTTAAATTTGGGGCAACAAGATATATCTGCATCTCAACAACACTGAAGCTATAGCAATGAAAACCACCAACATACTTAAAAACTCTGTAAATTAATGTTATTACACTTAATTTAAATTAATTTACTGTAAAAAAGTACTTCACTGTCTTTTTTGATCAATTCAATGCATCCTTGAAATAAAGTAATTTCCTAAAAATCATAATGACTCCATACATTTGAATTACTGTAAATACAATACCAGTCCTCATTATAAACACAAAAAAATAATAATCAACTTTAATATTCAGTGAGGACAATTTGACTATGATTTATTTGATGGGGGGCGGTGAGGGGCCTGGATAATGGGTAGGGGGGCGCTGGCCCAAAAAAGGTTGAGAACCACTGACCTAGAACGTAGTTTGCCATAAAAACTCGTCAATGCCGGGGAAGCGTTGTCTCTTAATTGATGAGATATCTTGTCAATGGTGGGGTAAGGGTTAAGGATTCATTAGTTTGAATATACATTGAAACAAACACTATCATATCTTCTTAGTTGATAATTCAGTATACCTTATTTTTGACAAAACATCCCATGTTTTGGTTGTAACAGCACACTTTCTTTGCTAGCGATCACATTACCGAATTTTAACTTGCATACTAAAACACTACTAAACATAGTAAAATACAAAAAAATTGCATAACTGTACTAAAATTTAGTTTATTTCCTTTAAACAAAGGATTATGTTTTACCTTTTGTCACTAACGAAACAATGATGACATGTTTCGGTCATGACTTTTTCAAGACTGACAATTTTATGGGATAACACCCAAAAAAACAAAGATGTCACTAACAAAACGCCACCAAATGTTTCAGGAGTGACAGTTTCAGATACTTTTGAACCTAGTTCAAAGATGCTAATCAGTACATGGTTAGCTAGCACAGTTCTGAACTGTGGTACACATATAAAATCTAAATGTTATGGAGCAACTCCCAAAAAATTGTGCTTAATTGCTGAAAAAAGTGTTCAGTAGTGACATTCTTTAAAGTTACATACAGAATTTCAGACTTTTGAACACATTTGGGGTGTAGTTAAAATCAGCCTCAGCCAATGGACTAAAACATACACTGTTTTGGTAGTGATATAAAAAATGTTATTTATTTATTTTTATTTTTTTTTTTTACATGAGTTTCATAATTTACAAAGAAAATATTAAATAAATATATATATTTTTAACTTAACTTTTTAAAAGAATCAAAAATATACTTTTAAAAACAATACTGGAAAAAAATAATTAAAAATTTTTTCATAAAAGTTGAAATTTAGAGGTTATTGTTCAGGACAGCCACCTTCCAATTGAAAGTACCGAATAAATTATGATTTTCTATATATTAAGCTTACTGATATTTTAAATATTATTGTGGGTTTCAATAGATAATTGAAGAATCCGAGTAAACATCTAAGATTTCAATACTTAAATGCTTTTTAAATGTGTTTTTTTGGTTGTGGGACAGCAGTTTGCACCAATTCTGCAGAATGTCCCAAATATATGATTCAGCCATTAAATTGTAAAAAAACAAATTTGTGCAACAAAAGCTTGTTGGTGATCAGCTACTGAAATTTTTGGATTTTGTTGGTCTGTCCATCGTAAAATTCATTTCAGTGTTTGCTTGTAATGACATTTTTATTTACTTTATTATAAATGCTTTCATGTTAGTTAAAATCTGGTTTGCTGACGCAAAACCACTAGAGATGCACAGCCTCGTAATGTAGTAGCTGCCATGTCTGTAGTGCAAATATTTATTCTACTAGCTGCACACTTACTGGTTTCTCTGAAGCTGGACTTCCCAGCATATACTGGGGCATGAATTATTAATGTGATTGTATTGTCCTGCCAGTTTTATTTACCCTGTTGTTGTTGATTTTGTTGTCTCATTTTGTAACCTGTTGTCTTGCAAAGTCAGGATGTGTTTGTTCCTGTTTAACACTAAGCAGTTGTTTCTACCCTTGTCATGTCACATGTACTAAGTCCTGAGGAATAGTGTTTCATGAGAACTTATGGTAACGCTTTAGTATATGGACCAATTTTCACTATTGACTAGTTGCTTGTTAGCACAAATATTACTAGCATATTGGCTGTTTATTACTATGTAGAAAGCCTTTGACATGGCCATATTCTACATCCCTAATCCTACCTAATAACTTACAACTACCTTATGAACTATTAATAAGCAGTCATTAGGAGTTTAGTGAGTTTATTGACAAAATGTTTTGTCTTGTGTATGTTCATGTGATTTTTTTGTTAGTTTATGACAGCAAACACTATTTTCTCCATGCATTTTGGTTTAAGAAAACACAAAGTGAAATATGTAATATTGAGCAGTTTAGTGCTTTGCACTCCTTTAGGTTGGCATAACATAAGAGACCATTTTAGACTTAATCGATTTGTTACAACAATGGTACATTTTAATTAATGACCACTTTGTGTTCAGCAAAAACATTTAAATAATTAAGCAGATGAAATCAGCTCAAGAAAATGTTGCCTTCATTTTTTAACCCTCATTTACAGCCCTCTTTAGGAGCTGAGTGAAACATTTAAAAACATTCATTTTTTGGCACATTCTGCATACTAATAGTACAGTGTGAACTTTACAAACTCTGGCTTTAGTATACATCTTGGCAGATGTTTTGTTTTGGTCCGGCTCATCCTAAAAAGCAGACCGCCTGACTATATGTTCACTCAATAGATCACAGTAATGTGAGCTGAATGAAGAATACTACTGTGCTTTTCTTCTCAGTAAGATGATGTTGGATGCTGGGTGTGAAGTGTTAACATCTTGATTAACTATAATGGAAATGCAATTTACATGCACAACAGAAGAAGACCAGCTGTTCTTGTGGCTGTCTTGAGATTCTAACGGTTCTGAGCTTTGGGAAATGCTCTTCTGAATTTGAATGCGATAATACATAGTCGTCTGGCTTATTTATGTGGTCTGAAAAGATTGTATATACCCGTATAGTCAGGTATTGTTTTTCTCTTTAACCCTGTAATTTTTGATTTTGCTAATATTTATTCTGAGGAATGAAAGACATGTAAAGTGATGAAATCCAAAATATTAAATGTCATGGATGAATATATACTGAGTAGTCCACTATTTTGTACAGGGAGGTCAAAATGGAAATTTTCACCTGAGATTCAGACTCAAATTATAGGGGGGTAAAAATGACATCAGAAAGATGGCATCATCATTATCTTATTTTTACACAGAGATTGGCAGTTCTGTTAGTAAAATCTGTTGACTTTAGCAATCTTTGTTGCATTATGTGCCAATGGTCACCATTCAAAAATGGGGAAACAGCCTTTTCAAATTTTTTCCTTTTCAAAGATTGCATGCCTGTAATTTAAGAAGTATTAAGGATATCTTAATGCCCTTTTAGAAATTGGGTCTTAACAAACTTTCCTTTTGGCATCTTAATTTGTAATGCCCTATATGATTCGGTTCCAGGGATATTTGAATCTCAATATGGCTCCAGGAGTAAATTATTAAAATATACACAATTTCAGTGGTCAAAAACCAAATGTGGGTCAGTTTGTAAAAATATAACACTTCTTTTATTTTAAAGATGAATTTCTGAAGAACAAATAATGTTGAAACTAGAAATGTATCTCGTTTCCTTCTGTCAGGACAACTGCATTGAACATACCTGTCTGAGTGCCATAAATATTCATTTTCCAACATTTGGTTTCCAACCACTGAAAATGGGTAATATATAATAATCTGGTCATGGAGCCTCATTGAGATCCCCATATCCCCAAGGCCCCA
The DNA here is from genome assembly GCA_036247105.1 of Cirrhinus mrigala. Classification (NCBI taxonomy): domain Eukaryota; kingdom Metazoa; phylum Chordata; class Actinopteri; order Cypriniformes; family Cyprinidae; genus Cirrhinus; species Cirrhinus mrigala. The sequence continues at coordinate 18,549,394 of CM070024.1, forward strand.
TAGGGCCTTGAAAATTAAGATTCCAAAAGAAAAGTTTATTAACAACTAGAATCTAAAATCATATTGTGATATCTTTAATACAGACATGCAAATGTTGGAAAAAGAATATTTATGGCATTCAGACAGGTGTTCAATACAGTTGTCTTCACTGAAGGAAACAAGATACATCTCTAGTTTCAATGTTATTTGTTCTTCAGACATCCCTCTTTAAAAGAAAAAAAATACTGTGTAAATATATATATATATATATATATATATATATATATATATATATATATATATTTTTTTTTTTTTTTTTTTTTTTTTTTTTTTTTTTTTTTTTGCAAATCGACCCACATGTTTTTTTGACCACTGAAAATGTGTACATTTTAACAATGTACTCCTTATCATGTTGAAATTCCAATATCTTTGGAAATCAATCATACAGGGTCTTAAAAATGAAGATGGCAAAATGTAAGTTTAAGACCCAATATGTAAAAGGGCATTAAGATATCTTTAATACTTTTTGAGTTACAGACATTTAAACTTTGGAGAAAAGCGTAAAAAGTGCTGTTTCCCCATTTTTGATTGATCACTATTGGCACATAATGCAACAAAGATCGGCGAAGTCAACAGATTTTACTTAACAGACCCACCAATCTCTGTGTAAAAATAATATTATAATGCTGCCATCTTTCTAATTTCATTTTTACCCCCCATATCTTGACTCTGAATCTCAGGTGAACATTTTGACCTCCCTGTACAAAATAGTGGGCTACTCAGTAAATATTCATCCATGACATTTAAGATTTTGTCTTTCATCACTATACTTGTCTATCTTTCCTCAGAAAAAAATATTAGCAAAATCAAAAATTTTAGCCGGTGAGGTTTTTGTAATTTGGTTGATTTAACATGGAATGACCCAAAAGTAAGTTTAGCTATTGGGTAGGATTAGGGATGTAAAATATGGCCATGCAGAATATGTAAGTAAATAAAATACAAAATAAAAATAGTAATTTGCATAGTCAGAATTAAAAAGGAAATCTTTAAAGAAACCAATATGCTTTTTGTAAGCCACATGTCATTTTATTTTTCTTTTCAAAACATTCAAATTAGCCTTGCCACAGTTGAACTGCAGCAGTGTACTTCCTCAGTGGTAATTTGTACAGATAGCAGCATCAATTATGTTATTACAGTTATTTATTTATTTGGAAGTGTTTATAGATACATAATTGTATTTATGCATAGAAACACAATTATAATTCATGAAGAGCTTTGCACAATTGACTCTGACAATGAGCATGACCGAGGATTTTAAAAGGACAAATCGTAGTGACTATGTCAAAAATCTATTGGGAATAATAATATTATTCTTTATGTTTCAGCAGTATTTATTTATATTAATCGTTTGACTAAAAATTGCATTTCACTACCATAAAAACAACCCTCCTAATTTTATAAGGCCCTCAGAAGGATGTTTAACAACATTTCAGAATGTTCAAACAATTAATTGGGATGTTCTAATAATAACCTTACAATTAACACTCTTCTAATTCCAGCCCTATCCTGAATCCTCGACTGTGTAATAACGGAACGCATTACTCTCTAAGGGCTTTGTTAAATTCTAATTAAAAAAACGTGCAACCTGCAAAACTGGATAAACAAGAAGCAATGCTCCAACTGAGACAATCTCATCAGATTACAGACTATGTCCATGTGCACCTAATCAATATTTATTTCGTATTTGTCCTTGCAATATCTGAAATCCACCAATACCCACCTCAATTCTGATTTTGTTTGTCTTGCGTGAGTGTAGGAAATTCCAGGATATCATCCACACAGAGCTTGACTAAACTTTCATTGGAACACTCATAAAAATGCAATAGGCTAGCAAAACCAAAGCAAATCCTTGGTTGGCTTTATGTGTACATTTGACCATGAAGTATTGAGACATTCATGAGACATTCTCTGTCATAAAGCACGGATATAAAAACCGCCAAAGATGCATACTGTGGCTGGCATCACTTTGTTTATGGTCTTTCTCGAGCCGGTTGTATGTTATTCTTCCCTATAATTTGTGGTGAGGATGAACTACTCTGAACAAATGACTTGTTCTTACCTTACCATCACCTTGCCAGACTTGCATAAGAGATCTCTCAGTCTGTCACTCGCTGTAAGGTTTTATAACACTTATTATAAAACTAATGTCATTATTATATGCTGGAATGAATAACCTTGTCACGCATGCTAACAGATAATGGCAGGCCAACACCTGTTCATGTAGTCGAGTTCAGTAATCCATGTCGAAACCGAGTGTTAATGCATGCTGTGATTAAGGCAAAAGGGATACAGGCAGAATACTAACAAATTCATGTGAACTTTTCACTGAAATTGTTATCCTGATCATTTGGAATTAAAAAAGAGGGAGAACATGCTGACTTTTAGAATGGGAATACTTTCTTTTTTTTCTTTTCTTTTTTATTTTTATGAGAACAAATAACTCTTAAAACATAAAAACAAAAACTAACATTTCTGGGAAATACAGGAACCTAACTGGCTTTTATTTAAATGAATTAAAAAAATAAAGGATTACATCTAATTTAGTTTAAATTAGTGTTGTCAAATCGATTAATCACGATTAATCACAATTAATCGTAGCCAAAATAAAAGTTTGTTTACGTAATATATATGTATGTATGTACTTTGTATATTTATATGTATATATAAATACACTCACATACATGTATGTATTTAAAAAATATATGTTATGTATATTTATATTAGGGCTGTCAAATGATTAATCGCGATTAATCGCATACAAAAAAAGTTTGAGTTTGCCTAATATATGTGTGTGTACTGTGTGTAATAATAATGTATATATAAATACAAACACATTCATGTATATTTTAAGAGAAACATGTTATTTATATACAAAATATTTTTAATTGTATATAATATAATTTATATAAAAATTATAATAAATACATATACTTGTAAATATTTCTTAAATATATACATGAATGTGTTTATATTTATATACACATAATAATTACACACAGTACACACACATATATTAGGTAAACTCAAACTTTTATTTTGTATGCGATTAATCGATTTGACAGCCCTAATTTATATATAATATAAATCGTATATAAATATATATATACAGTACATGTAAATATATATAATATATGCATGTATGTGTGTGTATTTATATAGGCATATAAAGATACACAGTATACACATTATGTAAACACAAACTTTTATTTTGGATGCGATTAATCGCAATTAATCACGATTAATCGTTTTGACAGCGCTCGTTTAAATAAAATTATTTACTGATTTAAACTGACTTTAGAAATAAAGAAAACAAAAAGATACAGCTATTCAATCTTATTTTTATGGCTTATATGTTGAAAACTCAAAACAGAGAAACGCTGCTTGTTTTGTCACATTCATTTATGACGTGAATTACATGAATCATGTAAATGAAAGCCTATGGTTTCAAAATTGCAAAAGTTTCCATTACTGGGTATTACTGTTGGTCGTTTAGCTTTTCTATCATAAAAAAGTTGCCAAATTATGTTTAGCTAAACCAGTGTCATTCAATGAGGAGGCAAAGTACTCACATGTTTTAAATTAAATGTAAATTAATGTCCTAGTCACATTTTCTTAGTTAAATAAACAAACCTTACACAACCAGAATAAAAATCTACATTGTATTTGTACATTGACAGTGTCATTAATTGGCTGTTCTATTAAATTAAAATTAATTTGGTTATTTCTGTTAAAACCAAGTATAAATCTCATCAGTTTAGTGTTTTTAAGCATTTTACATTTATTCCAAACTACTAACTCAAGGCAGTAACAATTTAAACAATATATTTTATTTAAACAATATTTTATTTATGAGCTGATGTTCAGCTGTTCTTTTTCATGAACTTATTTTCAGTTCATTAGTCATCAAAACTCGGTAAATATTGTCCACAGACGTGGAGATGTAGCTTTAATTTTAACAAGCTGATTGCTCATTAAAACCCCACAGTTTCAGTTTGATTTGCGAATGCTGAACCTGCACAAACAAAAGAGGCGGGACTTATCGGATGAACCAATCACAGTCGATCATAACCAGTCATATCCAATCATATCAGGATGGAGGCCCCATTCATTCTCAGTTACCCCCTACCAAACACACTGCACGCTTTAGGGGGGTCTGTTAAAACTCAGTGGGCTCAGGGGAGGCGAGAAAAACGCAGACTCCTGCTATAACTTTACCTGGTGTCGCTGTTGAAAGTTATACTTTATAAAAACAAGTGATTTATACACTTTTTATGTCATATTTTGTTAAAGTTACTTTTGATGTAACTTTTTATCATTTTAATTTAGTTTACTCCCTCATGAAGTATTTCAGACTGATTAGTTATAGTCAAGTCTTTGTTGCAGTTGAACGATTAATGGTTGTTCCAAAGGAGCCCTGGTTGCTTTGGCCTTGGCAATCTTATCTTAACCTTGGACAATCAGACAAGCGCTCCAGCATTTAAACTGTCATTGAAAACAAGGACGTTGTCACAGGGGGCCGTGTAGAATCTAGATTCAACAACTTGCAAGCCTTGTGGGGTTTGGACAAAGGAGGCCTTGCATATAAATGTGGTAAAAGACAGTTGTGTGCCTTGGAATAAGAATCCTGTGATCTCATATCCAATGCAAATACTGGCATTTCATAAGTTCAGTTCTTCAGCAATGCCTTGAACTTACTCGTGTACTGTAGAGGGTGTCGGCAACTGAAGAAAAAGGAAAGAGAAAGTTTGTGGGAGTTGAGTTGTAGTTAAATTTTTTTTTCTATTAATATTCAGCGTGTAGGAATAAAGCACATGAAACGGGCTCGGCACGGATGCTTAAGTGCCGCCTGTCAATCCACCAGCTCAGCCCCTTGTGTATGGCTTTTCTCTCTGTATGTGCAGATGACAAAAACCACCCACGGTACCGACTACATCCTCTTGAACATTTGAATGACAAGTGATGAGCAAGCTCAAAAGATCAACATTTAAAACTAAGAGTCAACAGGAAGGGAATAGACTCTTGTTTGCAGAGAAAGTTGTCTCTCTTGGTATGAACTAAAACTTTTTACTTCTCCGCTTGGACTGTAGAAAACAGCATTTCTGCGAAGCGTTTCTTTATTCAATTTCTGTAAGGTCAGACAGGGATGAATAATCAGCTGTGTCAAAGAAAGGTCTCAGGTTTCTGTTTTGCAAATATAGTTCTTTAACAAGTCAGTAAAAGGTCTATTTTTTGTTGTTGGCTTCTGCCAAAAAGTTTGGTTTTATGCCATAATTTTAATATCTCATTATTGCACTTGAGTGGAGACAAGGGATGGCAAAAACGGCAATTAAAATGAGGGCAAAGTAGAGAAAATTGATGCTTTGAAAATGAAATGAGGCTCTTGGAAATGAGAAAAAAAATAAATGGTGTGCAAAGAATAGCTATTCTACAGCCAGCTTTATCCTGATATTTTCTCCAGTATTGATAAAAAGACAATGACTGTCAGTTTCTTCATCTACTCGCTGACCTCACAAAATGAGTTTCTTTTGAAGAAGATTTTCCTGATTAAAATTGAAAGATACTTCTGTCACACAAAAGATAACAAAATTACATTTGGACATTTATTGTAATTTGATCGCTTAAGAGACCTTCTGCTGATAAACTGTGCAATTCTGTATGAATCTTAGGCTGGAGCTCATAAGTGGTGGAGAATAAACCCATTCTCAATGTTTCATGGTCTTGATTTATTCAACCATGCTAGGGTTTCATACCTGGAGGCCTACAGTGCAGTAATCTATATATTTTCATTAAGTTTAATGGAAGTAATAAAGTTTCTGAGATTAGCGGAAGGTGTTTGTATTGAGAGACTTTGATTTCACGAGTCACTCTGGGCTTTGTGTAATGCAAATGCGGTCCGTAATGTTCCTTACAGACCCCAGTTGAAAGCAGACAGCGCAGAGTCTGCTAACATAACAGTGTAAATCCTATTAACCTAATGGATAGGACCAATAATGCAGCATAACCTCCAACGCAACCTGATTAGCACAGATGTTGTATTTGCAGGGATTTGCCAAACTGGCTGTCTATGGTTGGCCCCTGCTAGGTAAAGCCTGTAAGCTTCTTTATTTCCACCCCAGAACTGCGCGGCTGTGTCGTTTAGCATAGCAGGCGCTTTAAAGGTGAATGGAAATTACGAGCTTCTAAGTAGCAATTTACAGACACGTTGCAACCCTGCAGGACATAGACCGTGATCAAAACAAAAGGTCTTTCTGGGTCCAAAGTAGATTTATGGAGGGCTATGTGTGTCTTTATAGCCGCACTGTGGCTTCTCTGTGTTCTAATTGGTCTATAAGTTATAACGCTAATGTAAGAACACAAGGAAAGCAGCGACTATGCCGCATCAATGCATCAAGAGAATAATCTCGAGATGCGGACTGAAGAACGGACGTGCCGCAGGCTACTGTCCCTGGAGTTGCAAAATGTCAAGCATCTACTCCAATCCTGCTTAGCCATCTATCTGCATTCCCCAGATGCTCTTACTACATTGAGCTCACACTTGCTTATGTGATTGAACCCGTGTTGTCAGCACTGCACTGAATTCATAATATAAAACAACATAATGAAAATTTTATCTGATCGAAGTGGGTCTGTTGTAATGTCTGTTTATCTCTGTTTAGCCACTGGCACTTTTTACAAGTATGGTGCAAGATAGGGCCGTAAAAAAAAAGTTTTTAAAATGAAATGCACATCCAGCCTCAGGAGGTAGAATAGAATTTAGAATTTTTTTTTCTAAAATATGAAGTATGTTTTAAAGGGTTTTTGTTACATTGTGTTTGTTGTGTTGTTTTTTATGTTTTGTTGAGTTTTGTCTTGTTTGTAAAGACAACACAACAAACAAAACAAAACAAAACAATTTTGTTGTGTTGGTTTTGTTTTGCTATGTTTGTTGAGTTTTGTTTTGTTGTGTTTGTAAAACAAAACAACAACAAACAAAACAAAAAAAAATGTGTTGGTTTTGTTTTGCTGTTTTGTCAAATTTTGTTTTGTTTGTTAAACAAAACAAACAAAAAAAACCCAAACAAACCCAAAACAACATTTTGTTGTGTTGGTTTTGTTTTGTTGTTTTTTTTGTATTGTTTTATTGTTTGTAAAACAATACACAAAATTTAGTTTCGTTGTTGTGTTGTTTTTTTGTTATTGTTTTGTTGAGTTTTGTTTTGTGTTTTGCTGACAACAACAACAACAAGAGCTTGTTTTGTTGTGTTTGTTGTTTTGTAGAGTTTTTTGTTGTTTGTAAAACAAAACACTACAAACAAAAAACTGAATTTTGTTTTGTTGTTTGATGTGTCATTTTTGTTGTTTTTAAAACACAACACAACAAACAAAACAATTTTTTGATGTTTATGTGTTGTCATTTTCAAACTAGTTAAATGTATATAATTATACAAACAAGCAAACGAGATAGATAGATAGATAGATAGATAGATAGATAGATAGATATTCAACAATGTGACAGCCTTATTGAGATCCCCATATCTCTGGGACTGAACGTTGTAGGGGCTTGAAAATTACATTTCCATAAGAAAAGTTTATCAACAACTAGAATCTAAAATCAGATTGCAATATCTTTAATACTTTTTGAGTTATAGGCACACAAACTTTGGAAAAATAATATTTATGACACTCAAACAGGTATGTTCAATGCAGTTGTCTCGAAACGAGGTAAATCTCTAGTTTAAAAATTATTTTGTTCTTCAGACATTCCTCTTTAAAAGAAAAGGATCATCATATTTTTGCAAACTGACCCGCATTTGGTTTTTGACCACTGAAAATATGTGAATTTTAACAGTTTTCCCCCGTCTCTTCAAAATAGTGGATTACTCAGTAAATAATCATCCATGGCGTTTAATATTTGGCTTTCATCTCTATACAGGTCTATCTTTCTTCAGAAAAATATTAGCAAAATCAAAAATTTGAGGTGGGAAGTTTGTGAAATTTGGTTGATTTGACATGGAATGACCCTATTGCATATGTAATATGTAATATTACAATTTCAGATTGTTCAGATTTAGGGCCTATACAGATCCCTTGATTCAGCTATAAAGACTCTATATAACCATGCAGACATGTCTTGAGGACAGTATAACAACATGTCCAGCTTCGTTCAACCATGACCTATCATTCTTGACCAGACTCTGTAGCAGCATTCCAGTGAGATGTGTTCTGTATGACCGAACGTTTTCTTCTGCCTGTGAATCACTTTTCTGTGGGCTACATAGGAGACCTATAAAAATAGAGAAAGAAATACAGCTAAAACTCCATGTTGATATCTATCCCTTTGCCTCAAGGTCTGGCTAGTGAGCAAACAGGCGGACATATGTGTTCCTTGGCAGGGGTTCGGAAAGGTTGGCGCATGCCGGTTTCCGCTCCAGTAGGGGACTGTACTCAGGTGTTCCCTACAGAAAGAAGGACGCTACAGGAGAAGTCATGCCACTGTCAGCCCATGGGAGCATAATCAGGAAATGCTGTGAGCTGCAATCAGCACTGATGTGCGCTGTCCACAGGAGTGCCTGCTTTTCTTTTCTACTTGCAGCTTGCACATATGCCCCTTTTAAGCCACTGAGTTTTTACATTATGTCTCTAAAATAATTCTGTAACAACTGCTGATTGTGACTTTGGCTGCATGTCCCACGTCTTCTGAAGCCGTACAATAGCTCTGTTATAGACATGTATAGTTGATGTTATAGACATTCAGCCTGCACCATGAAGCCCATATTTGAGAGCTGTTTTCAAGCTACAGCCATTATATGGCTTCAGAAGTCATGTAACATAATGCAAGGCGACTATTTCATGGTGCTTTTTTGAAAAGGGCCACTTCAAAACTTTGCTTTTATGTCCAGTGGAAGGGAAAAAAACATATGGGTTTGAATGTAATGACCCTGAAACTAAATGACAGAATGAGAATGACAGATTTTTTTTGAGGTGAAATAATCCTCTTACTGGTCAAGTTTAAGTCCATTTTACTGCCTTTTTAATAAAAAATATCTGTTGGTGCTGTTCTAATGAGAGTGATGCATTTGTTGTCCAACAGTGATTGACAAGGATTTCTGAATTAGTGGGCAACCGCCTGTCAGTTCCCTCCCCTTCTGGGAAGTCTGAACTCCTGCTGAGCCAATCGTAGACATTCCCTTCAATTTATTTAGCGAGAGCATTTCGGCCTCATATTTAATGTGACAGTGAGCTCCCACAGGCTTATTGATTAGATCGACCCTTAAGGTGCTTAGAGTACATATTTATATATCAGGGAGATGCTGTCTCTGACAGTTTTGTCAAGAAAGACTGGCAGATGTGGAAGCCCATTCCTTTGGGTAATCATTAGACAGTCATATCTCACCTACACTCACAAAAAAATTGGTTCTTCAGTGGTTCTTTGGGGTGGTTTAATATAGTACCACTACAGTATAAAGAACCTATTAAACCCAGTATGGTTCTTCAGCGGTTCTTTGGTGGTTGAGGTGCTATATAGCACTGCTACTGCATAAAGAACCTGTTAAGCCTAGTATTGCCTCTTTTCCACCAAGGCAGTTTGAGTGCTGGTTCGGAGTCAGAGCCTAGATTCAAATTGGTTTCTTGTCTTTCAACATCCAAAGCACCAGCTCTGAACCTGGTTCATAAGTAGCACCAATACATTGCTGGACTAGAAGTAAGAACCGTTTGTGTCAGGGTCTGGTGGCCATGAACATCAATAGCAATGCAACGTCCGCTATTGTTGATTTTAGGCTTGTTCGGGATGTGTCAGCACTGAGAGGACAGGTTGGTGTGTGCCGTCGAAGTACCGCAAGAGTAATTCAAAAGCTTAAAGAGTCATATTGGTCTGCATCTTTGGCAAGCCTGGTGTGTTTGTGTTTGGCACTACGCTGTGGTAGCTCTCTAGCCCATGGAAAAGCAAACTGGTTCTTAGAAGGCTTGCCAGTTGAACCAACTCCAAACCGGGAATAACTCTAGCTCTGAACTAACACCTGGGTCAAATATCAGTTTTTTCAGTGGTTCTTTGGGTTGGTTGAGGTGTTACTGATTAAAGAACCTGTTAAGCCCGGTATGGTTCTTCAGCGGTTCTTTGGGGAGGTAGCGGTGCTATACATTATATCACCGCTACCATATAAAGAACTTGTTAAGCCTGGGATGGTTCTTTGATGGTTCTTTAGCGATTCTTTGGGGTGGTTGAGGTGCTATATAGCATTGCTATCATATAAAGAAACTGTTACGCCAAATATGGTCCTTCAGCAGTTCTTTGGGGTGGTTGAGGTGTTATATAGCACTGCTACCTATAAAGAAACTGTTAAGCCAAGTATGGTCCTTTAGTGGTTCTTCAGGGGTTCTTTGTGGTGGTTGAGGCGCCATATACCACAGCTATTCTATAAAGAACTTGTAAGGCCAGGTATGGTTGTTCAGCAGTTTGTCAGTGGTTCTTTGGGGTGGTTGAGGTGCTATATAGCACCGCTACTGTATAAAGAACCTGTTAAGCCCGGTATGGTTCTTCAGCGGTTCTTTGGGGAGGTAGCGGTGCTATACATTATATCACCGCTACCATATAAAGAACTTGTTAAGCCTGGGATGGTTCTTTGATGGTTCTTTAGCGATTCTTTGGGGTGGTTGAGGTGCTATATAGCATTGCTATCATATAAAGAAACTGTTACGCCAAATATGGTCCTTCAGCAGTTCTTTGGGGTGGTTGAGGTGTTATATAGCACTGCTACCTATAAAGAAACTGTTAAGCCAAGTATGGTCCTTTAGTGGTTCTTCAGGGGTTCTTTGTGGTGGTTGAGGCGCCATATACCACAGCTATTCTATAAAGAACTTGTAAGGCCAGGTATGGTTGTTCAGCAGTTTGTCAGTGGTTCTTTGGGGTGGTTGAGGTGCTATATAGCACCGCTACTGTATAAAGAACCTGTAAAGCCCGGTATGGTTCTTCAGCGGTTCTTTGGAGTGGTTGAGGTACTATATAACACCGCTACAGTATAAAGAACATGTTAAGCCCAGTATGGTTCTTCAGCGGTTCTTAAGAGTGTTTGAGGTGCTATATAACACCGCTACAGTATAAAGAACCTGTTAAGCCCGGTATGGTTCTTCAGCCGTTCTTCGGAGTGGTTGAGGTGCTATATAACACCGCTACAGTATAAAAAAACTGTTAAACCCAGTATGGTTTTTAAGTTGTTCTTCAGCAGGTCTTTGGAGTTGTTGAGGTGCTGTAATATATAGCACCGCTACTGTATAATGAACCTGTTAGGCCCTGTATGGTTCTCCAGCGGCTCTTCAGCGGTTCTTTGGGGTGGTTGAGGTGCTATAGCACCACTACTGTATAAAGAAACTGTTAAGCCCAGTATGGTTCTTCAGCAGTTCTTTGGGGTGGTTGAGGTTCTATATAGTGCTGCTACCATATAAAGAACCTGTTAAGCCCGGTACACTCTTAAAAATAAATGCTCCAAAGGGATGTTTTTGCAGTGATGCCACAGAAAGAACCATTTTTTGTTCCCCAAAGAACCTTCAGTGAACAGTTCTTAAAAGAACCTTTTTGAAGAACATTTTAAAAATCTAAAGAACCATTTTTTACTATAAAGAACCATTTTTGCATTTGAAAAGCTGAATATCGAATAAATGAATATTTAAGGTTCTCTAACTCTCTCTTAGTCTCTTAGTTGTTGTTGGGGAAAGGGGTGTAGTTGGTATAGGGTTAGATCTTCATGCTTATGTTTTTATCGTATTTTTTCAGAAGACTCAAATCATACAAATTCATATGTATTTGCCATTACCACCAATTTGCCAAAATGTAAAATAGTTGCCATTTTTCATAAGATTGTATTGTCAAAATATGATTGTTTGTTGTTTTAATACCTGTGCTGGACTCTTGACAAAACCAGCATTGCAGGACAGTCTTAATCAGCTTAACCTCCAATGGCACCTACTCAAATCTCCCAGCGTGTTATGTATGCTTCCATCCTAAAACCTGCCGATCTTTGTTACCTCGCAGGTAGCTGTCGACCTGCCAGTGGAAACTTGGCATAAAGTGTCTCTACTGAGGCTTTGTGCTTTCATAAGCTTTTTTTTGTATCTGTTCATGATTGGTTTTATGGATGTGGAATGGAATGATTTATACAAAGAGATTTTTGCATCTGACAGGAGGCTCTCTAATCCCAAAATGATTGTCTTCCTTTGTTTTTCGTACAATCCATTAGCTTCCCCCTGTTTGAAAATTGGATTTAACATGCCATAGCCTTCAGCAAGGTCTTGGTGTTATCTCCTTATAAGAAAACCAATCTTGGCTGCCCCGTTCCAAACATTGTTGCATTACGAGAAACCATACAGGTGTTACAACCTGTACCGTGTTGTCTCCAAAAAAATTAACGATTCTCTGTTGTTTCCACTCTAGTGTGATTTAAAAGACATTTTACTTGAAGAAATGATGGTATTCTTGCGATTTAAGTAAGAGAGGCAAATCAAATGACTACAAGGATTCTTTGCCTTACAGGTATCAGATTTAATTTCAGCTGCTTTCCCTCAGTAATATCTTTCACAGTTGTATCGCATTGAATTTAGTCTCGCTTTCTAATGATGGGGTTGCGTAAGAGCGTGCAGCTTCAGATCTTACTAATGTGTTGGTTGTTGCATTTGGGTCAGACTTGGAGGTCACGATTCAACTTGGATATTTAGCCACAGTAAGAAAAGTCCCGCCTACACTATCTGAGGCGCTGCGGGATGCTGTTCTGTACTCTCGCTTATGCCAGAACTACAGAACTGATAACTGCACGCTGACCCAGAAACGTGCAGGGTCAGAAACACAACCGCAGCTGTGTGTCAAAATCTCTGAGGGCTACGGGTCCAAAGCGATGAGAATTATTTGAGCCATTACAGCATCCGCAAATACGACCTCTGAGTTTAGAATAATCAGCGGTGATATTACCTACACGCCTGTGTTGATAACATCCACCACCTCATCAATGATGACACACGCTTTGTCCTCAAAACAAACGGACGAGAGCCAGAGTTCAACGCTGGTGGCAGAGAGAAAGGCGCACGCAGGTCGATGACTAAATTTACACGGCCACATTGCCATGGGAACTCCTCCGCTCCTTCACTGACCTAGATAGGCGTATCTGGTCAAATACTAACCCACGGACCAAGGCGGAAACATGACGCGATCCATAAAGATGTAAAACTATGCAAACGTTTAGGGAATATGTTAGTCATTCTTTTGGCGGATTTATGTTTGAGCTCATCAATGTCAATATGGATTGCATACTGGCTTCTTTACAACAAGCAGCACCACACAAATCATCACTCGCTGTACTGTAGCATTGCTGTAGGATTATCACAACAGAAGGTATAGGGCTTTGCATTCCTCGCTTCCACATCCACAGCTTTGCAACATTAGTCACAGTTAGCTGCGGGAACAGCTGTTGCCTCCAAGCCTTTAGGTCCCTTCGACAGAACTAAATAAAACCCACTCAACACGAGTCCATCTTTAAGACTCGTCTTAGTCGTGATGGTCCTCCAGGCTCGGTCTCAAACTCATAAATGTCAGTCTGAAGAGGTGAGCTTGAGCCTAGAGGCAGGGACTGACACAGTTCTGGCATCTGATTGGCTGCGGCGGAGCGCAGCGAGCGAAGCCCGTTAAATGACCTATTACTGACAGCGTTAGGAAGCGCAATCCTAGGGCCCGAGTGCTGTCATAATTATGATTCTGGAGAGCCTCTGGTGAAGTGAGAGAAATGATGATATCAATAGACTAAGGCTTGACTAAATGAAGAGGATGAGGATGCACTGCAGGTGAATTCTAGACAAGCTGGGTCGATGGTGGAGAGGACGTTTTCTCAATTGCATTAGTCTACAGCACTCTAGGTGGTGTATGTTTAATTCATCATTTTTTTTCGCGGTCTTTTGCAGTCCTATTAGGGCTGTGAAGCCTGTACTTGTTTTGAAAAATTTGTTTTAGTTTCAGAGCTAAACATAAAGGAAACTGATATTTTTAGATTAAAAATCAATCTCTGACTGTCAGAACATGAAAATAGCCTGTGGAAGCCCATTTCACATAAGGAAAGAAAAAAACATGCTTAATGGAAAATGATGAGGTTAGAAGTGGAAATTATTAATATAATCATGACATAATTATGACATACCTTACGAAAAAGAAGTTTATTCAAGCATGCTATTAGTATACTTCTTTTAAACTAAAAAATAGGAAAGTATACTTTCAGTATACTTTTTATGTACTTCTCAGAAATATACTTAAAATGACATTTAAGTATACTTGATTTATACTTAGTAAAAGTCTAAGTACATTTGAGCTGTACTTGTGCTCTGAGAATCCGTGTTTTCATTGTTATACGCTAGGGTTGCTTTTGCACATCTTCTGTACAGAATTTCCAAAACACAAGTGAAGAAGAAAACTAAATGCTTTCACGTGTAATCTAACACAATCGTCAGGCATAAATCAGCATCAAAATAGATATATAAAACTGTGGGATGTTATGGAATAAGATGTCGACCCATGAAGATGTAAAAATGACTGTCAGGCTTTGGGGTGTTGATCAACTCCATCTACGTATTAATTATCATGAGTTTATTTTATTTTATTTTTTATAAAAAAAAAGAATGGATGAAGCTAGAATAAAATGTTTTTGTTTACAAGCAGAACCCTTTTGATGTTTTGTATGTTCAGATATTCATATAACAAAGTTTACTTCTGTCATACTTAAAGTATACTTAAAAGTATACTTTTATATACTAGAAAGTGGGCTAATTTAGTCCCAAAGAGTATTGAAATAGTACACTTAAAAGTATACTACCAGTACACTGATATTTGATCATTACATCAAGTATACTTAAAAATGTACTTGAACTTTACTTAAGTATACTTAATAAAATAAACTTGAAGTATACTTCTTTTTGGTATAGTCATAACTATAAGATAAAAATGAATAATAATGGCATAAAAATTAAATTTGACAAACAAACTGTCTTTTTTTCACTATTTGAACTTTTTGTCTCAAAAAAAAAAAAAATCATTTTTTCATGTCATTATTATAAGGCCATATGAAATTCATTTTATTTTTTCCCAATTTCTGTTTTTTTTTTTTTTTTTTTTTCAAATTCAGATTTTTCCATTTTATTTTTTCTGTATTCCATTTTTTCCCGTTTTAATTGTTCTAATGGTTACATAAATAAATAAATAAATAAATAGAAATTTACCAAAGTGCTTGTCTAATTAATTGAAATCATTAAACTTGCACAATTCAACAGCAATTTATTAAAAGTTTAACAAAAAGTTAATTTTTTATCAAGTTCCTTGATTATTACGCCGGAATGAGAGTATAGTTCCTAGCCATATCAGCCTAGAAAATCACAACTTTTCATTTTCTGTCAGTCTTAGTAACTACAGAAGAGTCAAGTTTTAAATAGGAAAAATATTGTCATTATATATGGTCATTTTTGAGCCATATGCTATCGTCTAATCAGATTCAATGATCTATGCTAAGCTATGCTAAAAGTGCCACGGCCAGACCCGGAGATCGCACATCCTGATATTGCTGAGTTAGATGTGTTCCCGGGTCAACATATTTTGTTGACCCTGGAACAATATTTTAATCCAAAAGTTTAATCTTGACCACATCCCTATACCTAAACCTAACACCAAGCACCAAACACTGATTGTAAGCCTAAACTTCACAAAAACTATAAACTGTTTTTTTCAGATCTGATTGGTTAATCACAATGTTGTTCCAGGGTCAACAAAGATGTTGATCCAGGAACATGTCATACTTGGTAAAATCAGGTTCTGCCCCGGAGATTGGCTGAATTTATTCGAAAATGGTTAAACTCAACTGTTTAACTCTAGGGGAGTTGAACAATGAGCCTATTTTCAAAAAAGTGGAGTGTTCCTTTAACTGTACTGACCTACTTTTACTTTACTTTTTGATTCTTTGATTATACGGTAAATTCCAATTTCATGACTGGATTCCACGATTCTGCATTTTCCGCATTGCGGAAATCATAGGGCTCTATAATTATTATTTGTTTTGGCCCATAATTATGACTTACTCAATGACTTAGACATACCTGTATCAAGTCATATTGTAAAATTTTAGAAATCATAATTATTAGATAAAAAGTTAAAATTGTGAGTTTTGCTTCTAAATGAATTGGTGTTTTGGAATGAGTTGGTTGAGTGAATAATTCAATGACTCTTTTATAAAGACTAATGTGCTAGTTTAGTTAATTAACGACTTTGTATGTTGAAGGAATTGGATAAATTAATGACTCAATCACTTACTCATAAAGGTCACTTGTCACCAACTACATGCGCAAGTCAATGGAAAATCTACACCACCAATAAATCAGAAGCCTATCTGGAACACTCAAAACATTTCAACGAGCTATCTAAATTGGGGTCATTTGGATTAACTGGCTGGGTCAATTATCAGTGTTTTCAGGTTGTTCAGTATAGAGGCTGTCTAAAGAGAAGCAACCTTTCCAATGGTCCAGCAGTGGCCTGAATTGATTGTTTTTTTTAATTGGCCAGCCCAAAAACAGAAACAAAAAGAACAAAAGGCAGCACAGCTGCGCTATCATGGAAATCAGCAGGGATGCAATCCAAAAAAATAATAAATGCCACTGATTTCACTGATGACTTATGGTGGCTGGGTGAGCTTCTGCCTCAGTGCATTGATGAGAGGTGATCTAAATGAGTCAGAGCATGTGCTGTTCTCCTCTAAATCACAATGGGCTGATGAGCTGAATAAGAATAGAAAACAACAGCCTGATTTGTTGAGGACCTAACACAGCATTATGTGCAATTATCATTGAATCAGACTGAAACTACTTTCATATTTTTCCTTCTTGTTTTGCCCTCTAAATTTTTCTTCCA
This sequence comes from Cirrhinus mrigala, assembly GCA_036247105.1. Taxonomy (NCBI): domain Eukaryota; kingdom Metazoa; phylum Chordata; class Actinopteri; order Cypriniformes; family Cyprinidae; genus Cirrhinus; species Cirrhinus mrigala. The sequence goes on from CM070024.1 coordinate 18,566,333, forward strand.
ATTCCAAGTCTGTCCTTTTGCGGCTGGTCCGAGCTTGACTGCTGTTTAGATATTGACTTCCTGTCTGCCGTGGACTTACCAATCTCGTGTTCTGCTGCGAACTGCCCAGCTTATATCACATTACACGCTGACAACAGAGATGTTAAGGCCAAACTTCGGCTGCATGCAGGTGCGAGCCAGATAATATAAGGTAAAACGAGGTCTGTCACCTCAATCCTTCAGAACGCTGTAAAGATCTGTCAAAACAAGCCTGAGTCCTGCAAATGGTGTCAGGTTCAAACTCAGTGATAGTGTGCTTTTGTAGTCTCCTGCCATCATTTGATTGTGCAGTCAAGTTTATTAACTTATTTTCATAAAACACTGTTTAAATAAAGAGGTGTTTGAGGGCACTTTCATAATAGATGTATTTTTAGCTGTCAGGTAAGCCATGCTCTTTGCATTCCAAAGAGACTTTTATACATGATTTCGAGTGTGTTTTGTGGTTTAGCACCTCCTTGGAGGGCAGTGCTGCAACAAATTAAACAAATTAACTTGGTAAATGAGTTCATTCCTCTTTCTTAAAAACCAATGGCAGGTTTAACTAATATCCAAGCTATTATTAATCATTAACATTCATCCAAGCACTGGAATCACATGCAGCATATTTAAAAATGACCGCATGTACAATTAACCATTTTCCTTTATGCTCAAATGATAATAAATTGTGTCCTGTTCCATGCAGTTTTTCTAACCCATTAAACATCTCATGAGGATGAGATTTAGCGTTAATTGGATTTTGAATCACCTTTATACGGTAAAAAAAAGAGAAAGTATCTTACTAAATCAAGATAGACAATTCACCCTATTAAAACAGGCCACCCCAGAGGCCTACCATAATAAATAACTCACAAGCAGATTTTTGCCAATAGAATTCATGATTAGTTACTACATAATTGATTTAGTCTTTCCTCTCAGTGGCATTAATTGGGTGTTTGTGTAAAACACAAATTTCTTTAACTTATTTGTTATGTGGTATTTTGGTCTTGCTGTCTGTTTCTTTATTAAAAATAACCCAAAAGATCAATGTATTATATGTCAGGAAGAAAAAAATTATCAGCTATGTTGTAATGTATGTACAGTGAGCAGTATACAAGCGCACTGACTGCATATCCAGTGCGATTTCCCACAATGCAATGCATTTGACGTGACCTTCAGATTTCAGTGTGACATTTTTTTAACTCAGTTGCTGCAATTGCCAAAAGTTGGATTAAATATGCAAAACAACTTTTGTTGTTTCCCTGATGCTGATGTAAGATGAAATTAAACATGCAGTGCGAGTTTTTAAAACACAATTTACTGTGTAATAATGCTTAGCGTTTCACTTGCGATGCTTTAGTCGGCTAGGCAGTATATAATATGGTTTCTGCTGCACAGTGTTTAGTAAGTAAGCTCGTATCGCAACCGCAGAGCTCTTTGAAGGCGAAACCGAGGGCAGAAATAAATGAAATGGTCATTACTGGAGCTGTTATCCCATCAGCCTCTTTTCATTTGCCTTAGATTTGCGTCCCTCTTGCCCTCTATTCTTTACTGTGTCTTTTATCTGATTCCTTTCTCATTCTAATGTATTTATCCGGGCTTTTCGGGCCGCTCCTGTTGAGTATACTCTACCTTATTTGGTTCACGTCTTTCAGTGCTCTCCCAGGATTGTGTCTCTCTAATTGGGACGCAGAGTTAATTATTCTCTTGCCCACTGTTGGCAGGGAAACTGCAGCTTGTCTGGATATGGTACAGCACCTGGCACTTAGTCTTGAGAACTCATCAAAGGGGATAATCAAGAAAGGGTGTTAACTTCTCAGGCCATTTTCTATGAGAAAGAAATAAGCAATTATAGATTATGTATAGAGCGGCATCAATAACCTAATCTTTTTAATGATTATTATACCATTAATTATGCATGCCTCTTCTTCTAAGGATAAGTGGCTTCAGCCATTAAGTTGAAAGCGAATGTTAACTAGATAAAATTATGATGAAAATGGAGCATAACAAGATTTTGAGACTCCAACCAAACAAGCGTAGAATAGATTTTTTTTTCTTTACCACAATGCTGCTGGACGTTTTCGTCAAATAAATTAAATTCTAAAACATTAAGCTTTTGTAAACATTATGAGTCACTTAACCTTAGAAATGGCCTAGTAAAACTGGAAAGTCGTATAACCGGTGGCTCTTTATAGCAGTTAATTTAGAGCAAAGTTTTACAGCAGCTGTACTGGGACAGAGGAGACCACTGAGGATTTCTGTGTCTGATTTCCACACCATGACCAAATACTGAACAAATGTGTTTGTTTAGAGCCAAATCATTGAGCAAACTCCTTGTAATCACGATGGGTTTTGAGTGTATATGCATGCATCCATCGCTGTAGAGCTCCTGTGAATTTCTTTGACTGTGTCGTCTGCATTAGGATGAGGATGATGAGTCATCGCTATCATGTAGGCAACACCGAGTGATGTTTTGTTCTGTAGTATAACGATGCAGTGTTGTTGTCAGACTGTTTTAGTTCAAGGAAAACATGTGCTGGGTTTGTTATATTCCTGGTGGGACAGTTTTGGATGTGATGTCCAAAATAAATCGCATTTTGAATTGCCTAAATGTGCTCGAAAACTCATGAAATGCACCAGAAGTGGTGGAAATTTCCGTCTGATATAGGTTTTAGAATTAGGTGTGGCAAAATGGCTTGATAGCGCCATCTATACAGTTTCAACGAAGTGCCCCTCGAGTTACATTTCACGTACATGTACAAAATTCGATAGACTCATGTAAAACACCAAAACCTCCGAAACTCAACAGGAAGTCAGTTATTTTGAATTTTCTCTGCAAATTTTGTGTTGTTTTTGCCATTTTTAGGTGTTTTTAACAAACTCCTCCTAGAGATTTAATCAGATCAACACCAAATTTGGTCTAAACTGAAGCCCTTTGTGATGTTAAATTATGAAGATCTTGGGTTTTCGTTAAAGGACGTGTTCGTGGTGGCCTGACAAATTTCAATGTTTCGCCATGAAACAGGAAGTTGTTATAACTCTGTCTAACATGCCACAAAATTCACATGTCCTGTCCTGAAAATTCACAATTCCTGTCCTGAACACATGCCCTTTCCCATATTCAGTTATAGTCATAGCGCCACCTGCTGGCAACAGGAAGTTGCATGTTTTATACTGTAACGAACTCCTCCTAGAGATTTAATGACATCAACAATATATTTGATCAGTCTAATCTAAAGGCCTTTGCCATGTTAAATTGCGAAGGCCTTAGGTTTTCGTTGAAGGGCATGTTCGATCTGCCCCTAACTTAACATGTTTCATAAGAGTTCTGGCCTGAACACATGCCTATATTCAGTTTTTGTCATAGCGCCACCTGCTGGCATCAATAAGTGACATGTTTTATGCTGTAACAATCTCCTCCTAGAGATTTAAGGACATCAACATTATATTTGGTCAGTCTAATCTAAAGGCCTTTATGATGTTTACCAAAAAAACAAAAAATGAGATGTCCATTCTGTCCTAAATTCCTTGTTTGGTAAGAGTCCTGGCCTGAAGACACCTAAAGACCAATATTTTGTTATAATCTTAGCGCCACCTGTTGACAACAGGAAATGTCATGTTTTACACTAACTCAAACATACGTTCAATCTGCACCAAACTTCACATGTTTGATAAAAAGTCCTGGCCTGAAAAGCTATCTACATGCCAGTATTCAGTTATAGTCATAGCACCACCAGATCGCAGCAAGTGGCATGGTTTATACTGTAATGAACTTCTCCTAGAGATTTAATTACATCAACATTATATTTGGTCAGTCTAATCTAAAGGCCTTTGCGATGTTAAATTGTGAAGATCTTGAGTTTTTGTTAAAGGACATGTCCTTGGTGGCTTGGCCTAAAGACATCTTGGAGTCCTGGCCTGAAGATATCTAAACACCAATATTTTGTTATAATCTTAGCGCCACCTGTTGACAACAGGAAATGTCATGTTTTACACTAACTCAAACATAAGTTCAATCTGCACCAAACTTCACGTTTGATAAAAAGTCCTAGAAATCTACATGCCGATATTCAGATATGCCCATAGCACCACCTGTTGGCAGCAGGAAGTGGCACGTTTTATGATGTAATGAACTAAAGATTTAATGGCATCAACATTACATTTGGTCAGTCTGATCTAAAGGCCTTTGCAATGTTAAAGGGGTCATCAGATGCAAAGTTGACTTTTTCATGTTGTTTGAAAATAAATGTGTGTTGGCAGTGTGCGTACACAAACACCCTATAATGATAAAAATCCATCCAGTGCTTTTCATTTAATCTGTAAAAATAACTTCCCCTTTTTCAAATCAAGCCATTCTCAGCATCTTTTCTATGTGACGACACACCGACAGATGCCGCTCCCACGATAGTTGATTGACATGGCCGTCTTACCTTAGACCCGCCTTGAATGAGCAGTAACAGTCCGATCATCATTGTTTCGATGCCAGAACAGGGACTTAGACAAGAATGGCTCCTAAGTGATTTAGGTGTTCTGTTGTTGGATGTAATAATGAACATAGTAGTCATCATTTATGCAGTGAAGATGCAGTGGATTACGTTTGTTTGTAAAGGGAATGCGCCTCCCAATCTAAACAAATGCGTCTGTGTTTGCGCGAATCATTCGTGAACCAGCTTCACTTACAGCAGAAGTCAGTAAAAGTTTTTTTTTTTAATGAATCTTTGCAATCACCTTTCCTAATAACGTGCTCGTTAGCAAGTTCTGTGGCTAAATGCGGCTAAAGTAAACAGGCTCGTCACTCTACAGAGAGAAGAGAGGGGCGGGGCGAGCAAAGCTCATTAACATTTAAAACAACATCGACCAGAACAGGATGATTTTTGCAGAGCTGATTTTGGCAAGGTAAAAAAGGTGTTTTTTACACTACCATTGAGTAATTTTAACCAAGGCATGTTATAGAGTTTTCATTAAGACCCTAAAGAGTCTAACTCAGCCATACAATGTCCAATCTGCCCCAAACTTCTTGAAGACATCTTCATGCCAGTGTTCAGTTATAATTTATAGGGCTGCCTGCTGGCAATAGTAAATGTAAAGTTTTACACTAAATTAAACATGCAATGTTCAATCTACCCTAAGCTTCTTGTTTGATAAGAGTACTGGCCTGAAAACATCTAAAGGTCAGTGTTCCGTTATAATCACAGCACCGCCTGTTGGCAACAGGATATGTCATGTTTCACATTGACTGAAACATACCATGTTCAGTCTGCACCAAACTTCACATGTTTGATGAAAGTCCTGGCCTGAAGACATATACAGTACATGCTGATATTCAGTTATAGTCATAGCGCCACCAGCTGGCAGCAGGAAGTTTGGCACATAAATAACTTTCACACATCCCTCCTGTATTTACTACTTTAAATGCATATTGTCCGCCGTTCACTGTTTTCCTAAGGCCACAGGGTGGAGGTAGCTCTGGGTGCGAGGGCCCTTTTAATGCTGCTTGCAGCTTTAATTTTGCCTGGTTTTGCTCTGCAAATGAAGTTTTGTGTGCAAAAATTCTAAACAACACCAAAGCAGAATTAACTGGGGGTAATTCCAAAAAGAAGAGTTAACTTAGTGTCACATTAACCCTGAACTCTGGGTTGATGAGCCCAGATTGTTCTTACTCAGGGTTATTGATTCATCAGGAAATAAGTTCAGACAACCCAGTGAACAACACAGACATTCTCAACAGAGCGCTGAATCCAGGACTCACCATGGAAGCTCAAATGTTTTAAAGACCCATTTCTTAGTTTTTCTGTTTAATGGATTTTACCATCCGGGCAGTTGTGCAATCAGTTTTTCCTCATATTTTTTAAATATTTTAATCTTTTTTTTTTTTTTTTTTTTTTAAGAATGATGTTTTTTTGTTTGATAAAGTATGTCAGTTGTATATAAAGTATTTGATACTGAATGAATCATGGTTTTTGAAAGATCCACTTGAGTAAATTAATCAGTGACTCACTCAAAATGACAGTCACTGCTGGTGGATGATAATTTGTTTTGTTCCTAAATGAAAGATTCAGTGACTCACTTTCAAGGATGCTCATTTGTGTTCCTGAATGAATCAGTGGTTTGATTGAATCAGTTGAATAAAATATTCCATCACTCACCCTTAAGAACTTACAGTTGTTTCATTGCTTAAGTAATGGTTTTGAACAAATCAGTTGAATGAAAGATTTAGTGAATTGCTTTTAAGAACAGTCAGAAACTGACTGTCTGAAATTGCATGCTTTCTAAGTAGGTGCTTCTTTTGGAAGTAATTACCTTGCGACTATTAAAAAATTGCATTCTACTATAAGAATGTTTGTAGCATAAATGTAATCTGGAGGTACTACGTTCATCAACGTCATGTGATCTATGGTGTCAGTTGCATTCATAAATTCTCTCCTGTTGCATTGTGGAATAGTAAAGTGTCCACTGGAGGCACACTTTAAATATTGATGAAAATATTATAGGCCACCAAGGTACTTTTTGCCTACTGTTTTATGAATATTTTCACAAAATGTGTATATGAATGATTCAGTGACTCACTCATAAAGACTCATGATTAGTCGCCACCTACTGGCAGATCATTAAAACAGTCTATCTGGACTGTTTAGATGGGTTTGCTTGTCAGATGACCCTAAAACCAGCAAACCTAATCAGACTTGGAGACTAGCAAACTAGACTTGTGTATGCTGCCTTATGCTGTACATCTGGGCACAAAATCCTACAATACTCACAGTGTACCACTGATGAAGTTCTGTGTTTAAAAAAAAAAAAAAAAAGGTTTGATTGAGCACAGGTGTTAATAATTACCAATAACAGCTGAAGATAATACCCATCCTTCAGGGGGCATGTAATCACAGTCTATTGTCAATGGGAAAAAAAATGTCTCAGGAGAAAGAAAAATGAAGTAATGTATAATATGTCATACTTTTTGGAGTGACAGTGGATATGATTATCATGCAGTCTGATCATTACCTGTGTTACTGGAGGATGACAAATGCAAACTCTTTGGAACAAAGAGGATGTCGATCAAACAAAGCATAGCTTTAGCAAGATGAATTCTGTGCAGAACAAGTTTCTCTCTCCAGGAAATCATTAATATAAAGGATGACACTAGAATCCTGAGGGACTCCTCATAGTCCTTATCTTTAATAACTTGTCAAGGACCAACTCATATGAATGTTTGAATACAATGGCGCATTACCTGTGAAGGGTATCTCAAGCATAATTCTTATAGATAGCAGATAGCATTTCCAACGTTGACTATATCACTTCTCCCATTATTAAAAAAATACAATCTTATCTGTTTTAAAATGCAAAAAAAAACTTTAAATATATATCACATTAGCCATTTTTTTTAAATGGGACTGGGTACATTTAGACAGTCAGTTTGGGTTGACACTGTGGTGAGAATTCTGGTAATGGCTTTGCGTAGCCCGTACAAGAAATGAGTCACTCTGATAATGGGAGCCAATTTAAACATGCTCCAAATTCTCAGTTGGAATGAGATCATTTGAAGTTTAATGTGCATTGCTCTTTAGAGAGCCAGTGCTTTCTGTGTGCAGTGAGTGGCTGCTGGAGTTTGGGAACACTCAGGATATACACAAGAGGCTTGTTTGTTTAAAACGGTTACTTTTAGCTTACATAAGGAAAAATACAACTTTAAAAAGGTTTAGGCCAGTGTTTTTATAGGGTTCTTTATATCATTTTATTATTATTTTTTTTTCCCAAGACATGTTGTTGTATGTAGTGTCTGGTAAAAACTCATGCTACTTAGGTGCATGAACTTTCCTTCACTGACAAATCAATTTGTAACATCAAAAGAAAGGGTCCTGAAGAGAACTTGCTAAAGGTCCCGAGAAGTCTCTATAGAAGTGGTTCCCATTAAATCGATATCAGTGTTTTACTTTCCTGCTGATGTTTGCGGGGGGAGCAGTGACACAGCTGCTTGTTTTGTATTTTTGTTTTTTTTTTTTTTACGGAAACTAAGAGTGGACAAAATGAAAATTTTGTCATTATTTACTTGCCGTCCACTTGCCATCATGTCGTTCCAAACCTGTAAGACCTTCGTTCATCTTCAACACACAAATTAAGATATTTTTGATAAAATCCGAGAGCTTTCTGACCCTCCTTAGACAGCCACACAACTACCACATTTAAGGCCTAGAAAGATAGTAAGGATATTGTTAAAATAGTCCATGTGACATCAGTGGTTCAACATTAATTTTATGAAGCTATGAGAATAATTTTTGTGCGCAAAGAAAACAGAAATAACACATTTCTTCTCTTCCGTGTCAGTCTCCACCATGCTTTCATAAGAGTATCATGGAACATGCGTGTGGTGTTGCTGACATTATATGGGTCATTCCTCGGATTCGGTAATATTTTTAGTCCCCTAGAGTTTCTAAAGTGGTGGTTCACCAAAAAGAATTGTTAAAAGCTTTTCATAATGCTTTAATATGCACATTATAATGAAGAAAATAATAATAATTATTGCATTTTAATGATTTTTCTTAAATCAAGCATTTTGTCATGTCCCTGAGACACTTCACCAAGTTTGTATTTAGAAATATATTAACAAAATGTGCATAGTATCTCTGATTTTTGACAATAATGTAAGCATTTATTAGTGTCTCTTTCTTGTGAAAAATATTTTATAAAAAACATACTTTAAAGGAGCAGTTCAGTTCCAGAACAAAAATTTACAGATAATGTACTCACCCCCTTGTCATCCAAGATGTTCATGTCTTTCTTTCTTCAGTCATAAAGAAATTATATTTTTTGAGGAAAACATTTCAGGATTTCTCTCCATATAGTGGACTTCTATAGTGCATCTGAGTTTGAATTTTCCAAAATGCAGCTTCAAATGGCTCTAAACAATCCCAGTCGAGGAAGGAGGGTCTTATCTAGCGAAACGATTGGTTATTTTCTAAAAAATTGACAATTTATGTACTTTTTAACCTCAAATGGTCATCTTTTCTAGCTCTGCGTGAACTCTGTGTATTCTGGTTCATCACAGTTAGGTTAGGTCGAAAACCTAATTTTCTTCTCCAACTTCAAAATCGTCCTACATTACTGTTTTACCTTTTTTTGTAAAGGGCGGATGATCTTCTTTGCATGTTCACTTTGTAAACACTGGGTCGGTACTTCTGTAGCGATGTAGGACAATAAAGTATATAAATTGTTAATTTTTTTTAGAAAATAACCAATCGTTTTGCTGGATAAGACTGTTTTTCCTTAGCTGGGATCATTTAGATCCCTTTAAAGCTGCATTTTGGAAGTTCAAACTCTGGGGCACCATAGAAGTTCACTATATGGAGAAAAATCCTGAAATGTTTGAAGAAAGAAAGATGTGAACATCTTGGATGACAAGGGGGTGAGTAAATTATCTGTAAATTTCTGGAAGTGAACTTCTTCTTTAATGTTATGTCCCTCTGAATTCAACCCCGTCACACTAAACTTTCTATGCCCATAATAATTTAGACTGTGTTCATATATGACATCATTTACCAGAAATGATATAATTCGGGTCTCTTGAATAGTGGTGCAGAAAATGGTTAGTAGTATCATACTTTTATTCATATTTTAGAGGCATATAATAGTCAGGGAGGTCAAGCTTAACAGCTCAACCTTGTCACATAAAATTAAGATGTAAAATGATTATTTTTAACATTTTACTTTAATCCATAAGTATATATAATGTACTTTTTTATTGCTGCTATATATGGTCTACTCTCCTAACTACATAAGCTATTTTGAGTGAAAAACCACAACCCCATCGCAATCACCCCCATCACAAATATATGTATTTCTCATTGTTATAGGGTTGTAAACTTATGACAGGGTTGAGTAATTTACTTCATTTATTAATAATTTAAGGAAAAAATAAAAATAAAACAGTCATGGTTTCAGTAAATATATACTTACCAAAATCATGACAACTCATGTTTTTGTTATAAATAGATTTTTTGATGTAGCATGTCCACAAAAGCTTCGACAAGCATCCTAGATTAGAAATTGCACCAACATTTGCAGCAGAAAGTCAGTGTTGGCCATGCAGATATGTTGACCCAGATAGAAGGGGACAATATGAGAGAGAAACAAAGCCAAAAATTAAAATCAACTTCTAAATTAAAAAAAAAAAAAAAAAAAATATATATATATATATATATATATATATATATATATATATATATATATATATATATATATATATATATATATATATATAAAATTTATTTATTTATTTTTTTTTTAAATAAAGGCTCACAATTTGTGTCTTTTTAGCTTCAGTCCTGTAAAAAATGTGAAAAAATATGATTATTTGTTATCATTAAATTGCTAATGAGCAGTAGGTAGATGTTTTATAACAAGTTCTGTGTACAATCCTTTTTAAACCAATCCCATTTTGTCTGTTACAGGCTTGAGAAAAAAAAAGCAATCTAAATCTGAAAAAATAAATAAATAAATAAAATACATAAATACATAAAATAATAAAAAAATAAATTAAAAGGTTGTTAATGCATGAGGTGGGAAAATATGATTTTTTGGAGGTTTGATATGTGCTTAATGAAGTGGGGTATTTAGAAAGTGAATCATATGTAGTTGAAATAAAACAAACAAACATATAAAACCCATATAAAAATGTTTTATTTAATGTTTTGATCTTTTAATTTTAAATAAAAAAAAACAAAAAAACAACAGACTTCTCACTGGTGACGTATGCTGGAATTCTCCAATCATTTTGTACTCATTTTACATCTTGATTTTAGCTTATTTTACACCTTGTTATGTCCTTTTTCAAGTCATTATTCAGCCATCTTGTAAGATTACCAAGCCCCCCGGGTGGGTCCCAGCTCCCGCTGATTCTTTTCTTTAACTATGCCCCCATTTCTAGACCATTCCTCCCAGGGCCACCTTGTGAGCACATCCGACAAGAGTGCCGAAACTGTGTTGAAACTGCATTCAGAAAGAATAGGACATCAGCGTGAAGAAAATATCCCCAGATCGATAGTGACATAACTTCCCCCGAGGCTATTCATGCTCAATACAACAGAGCAACATACGTACGAAGAGCCTGACATTTACATCAGACACACAGCAAACAGGACTGGCTCCCAGAGGACCAAGGTGGGCTGACGCTCTTCGGCGTACAAAAACAGCCTGTACGAAACAACCGAAAGCAACGGGTGCATTTCCGCAAGAGATCTCCGAACACAAACCCTCCCATTATTGATACGGCTGTCAGAAATTGCAGAATGAACGGCTAGATGACTAAATAAACTTTTGAAGTAAGAGAAAATGGGAATCTTAATTGCCGAAGTGAGTTTATATTTAGTTTCGTCTTTCTAAAGGCATCCAATTATTTAGTTTGAAGCTTTCGAAATGCCTCGTTTACAAATTTACAGGCTTTACAAGTTTAATTGGACTTACGAGAGGATATAAAACCGAGCACGATGTACGATGTAAAAAATATTCTGGCTTTATCAGAATCTAGTTTGCTTGGCAGGTGATAGAAGAGACATTCGGCTCTTTCATGACCTATATGACAGCTAAGGACTCACTGATGGATTTAAATAACCAGAGGAAGTTGCATTGCGAGGGAAGCTCAAACGACGTGCTGTTCATGGAACATTAGTTACACGCTTCACACAGCCATATCCCACAGAGGCCTAACTTTAAAGCACAATTTAAATGTGATGTTGGCTGAGTGCAAATTAAATGAAATTCATTTGCACGATATAACGTGTCAAATGGTGGACACTGGCGAAAACACATCAGTGCAGTCAAGCGAACTGGCACACTTAAGCCCTTGAAAATAGTTTTAACTAGTCAGAGCTTGAACACATTCTCTGATTTATACAGAGTAAACAAGTTGTTTGTGAGAAGGCTGAAAACCTGGATTCGATATCTGTCTTCCTAGAACGCAATTTTAGAGTTTAGGCAGTATACTTATATACTTGACGCAAAGCAATTTCTTGGACAAAACAGCAAGAGTAAACTGAAAATAACTGCAATTTTTTTTTTGTCTGTGTGCAAAAAAAACAAAACAAAAAAAACATGTGAAAAAGGTACTGTGGCTTTTGAAATAAATGAGATCCTTTAAAGAAATCAAATATTTAATGGAAAAGCTGTTGAAAGATAAAATACATGACTATTTTTAGTGTTCCTGGCAAATCATCTAAGATACAATATGAATCTTCAAGTCCTGCTGTGAAAAATTAATGTTGGGTAAAATACTGACTGAAATATGAAGGTAATAAGTTACACACCTAACAGTATTAAAAGCTGAAGTTTAATATAAAACCTTTTTGAACCTTTTTTCAAATTTTGAATGGCATAATTTCTATTTCAACTGTGTCATTCAGTGTACCAAATGAATAACTACAGGTGCTGCTTTGAAGAAAATTTAAAAATATTAATTAAAAATTATTCTTCTTGAGAACATTATTTAATTTATGATGGTAGAGATGACCATAAGACAGGTTCTGTAACAGTTTTAGTTAAATGAGATTTACTACTTATGTCACCAGTTATGGTTTGAAGCTCTGGATGAGTGAATGAATGTGTGAAAATGGCAAACTACAACTTTATGGCTGCAAAAAGGCCTTATGAGCAGGGGTGCACATAAGTGGTGTGCGACCAAAATAATAATAAAAAAATGCATTGTGTAAATAAGTTCAGATTGCTCATTTGTGTACCAACATGGTTCAGAGCTGTTAATGCACAGTTACTGTTTTAGATTGACTAACTGTAATACTGTATGAGATTTTCATTCGAAATTAAAGCATAAATTTAGGCTATGCGCCAAACATTTACTGACACACTTCACTCAGCAGCGCATTTGCCGACAACCCGCCAAAATAAAAACTTGCTGATTTTAGGTTTGAAAATGCTGAAAATTTAAAATAAACGATATTTAAAATGTAAATAAACAAGTACAAATGAAAATGTAAATATTAGCATAGTATTTTAAAGTGTACTTTAAAATAATTGTATTTTTATTTAATACTCATTTTTTAGTTAAAAATATAATAGTGCTGTCAAACGATTAATCGCGATTAATCATACCCAAAATAAATGTTTTTGTTTACATAATATGTGTGTATACTGTGTACATTTATCATGTGTATATATAAATACACACACATACAGTATTTATTTATATAAATATTTGTCTAAATCGATTAATCGCGATTAATCGCATCCAAAATATAAGTTTGTATTTACATAATATATGTGTGTGTACTGTGTATATTTATAAGTATATACATATAAATATGCAAAGTACACACACACATATATTATGCAAATAAAAACTTTATTTTGGATGTGATTAATCATGATTAATCTACACTACGAGTCAAAAGTTTTTGAACAGGAAGATTTTTAATGTTTTTTAAAGATGTCTCTTCTGCTCACCAAGCTTGCAATTATTTGATCCAAAGTACAGCAAAAACAGTAATATTTTTAAATATTTTTACTATTCAAAATAACTGTCTATTTTAATATATTTTAAAATGTAATTTATTCCTGTGATTTCAAAGCTGAATTTTTAGCATCATTACTCCAGTCACATGATTCTTTAAAAATCATTCTAATATTCTCATTTGCTGCTCAAAATAATAATATAAATATAACATTTATTATTATTATTATTATTATTATTATTATTATTATTATTATTATTATTATGTTAAAAAAAGTTGAGTAGCTTTTTCAGGTTTCTTTGATGAATTGAAAGTTCAGAAGAACAGCATTCAAAAATAGAAATCTTTTGTAACGTTATAAATGTCTTTATCATCACTTTTGATCAATATAAATCATCCTTGCTAAATAAAAATATTTCTAGAATTTCTTTCCCCCAAATGAATGAATGAATGAATGAATGAATAAATGAATGAATGAATGAATGGTATAGTGTATAATGTTGCAAAAGTGTTTTATTAAAATGCTGATCTTTGGATCTTTCTGTTCATCAAAGAATCCTGAAAAAATAAAAAAATGTACTCAACTGTTTAAAAATAATTATATATAATATTAAATAATAAAACTGTTTCTTGAACAGCAAATCAGTATATATTAGAATGATTTTTGAAGGATCATGTGATACTGAAGAGTAATGTTACTGAAAATTTAGCTTTGATCACAGGAATAAATTACATTTTAAAATATATCAAACTAGAAAGCAGTTACTTTAAAAAGTAAATATATTTAACAATGTTTTTGATGTACTTTGGATCAAATAAATGCAGGCTTGTTGAGCAGAGGAGAAGTCTTTAAAAACATTAAAAATCTTACTGTTCAAAAACTTTTGACTGGTTGTGTATATATACAGGTATATAGGTTTTGTTGTTGTTTTAGTCATGTTAATTTAGTCATTAATTCAAATGTTATTTTGATAGAACTTTTAAAAAATTCAGTAGAAGTTTCTCTATGTGAGCTCCAAAGAACACAGTTCATTCTTTTCCTGCCTGTTCGTATTCACATAATTGACTTATATAATTGTACTGAGAGGAAAATTAGCTGCCTACCTCTTGGGGAAACTGGGATTGACATTCCTATTCCACGGGGTTTTAAACGGTGGCTTTCAGCGAAGTGTACCCTGTCAAGTAATTCAAGCGTTTTAGAGCCTGTGGATCTTGCAAATGTTCCCCCCACTGGTAAAGATTACAACAGGGATTCCGCTCATTATTTTCCTATCAAACTCCGAACCGGAAAACTTGCTGGGCTACAGCCACTGGCCACAGAAGTCCATCACGATGGCAAGGTTAATGGCAAATCACTTTGAGGGATTGATCGTGGCGTGGATGATGGGCCATCTGAGATGGGAAAGCACTGAGGGGGACAGCCATTACTGATGGGGGCAAAAGTGAGGTGATAAAAGTTCATCTGGGCCTTCATGCAAAACCTATTGAGTGGACAAACTCTGACGGTCAGTTTGACCAGTATTTCCAAGATGTTGCACTTTATTTAACTTTTTAAAACAAGATTATCTCATAAGTTAAACATGCCATGCTAATTCATCTCAGGTCATCCTGTCACTGCGAAAACATCCGCAGAGGGCCAATAATTAATCAGTATTTACTCAAAGTGCCAGTCTTTACTTCTAAAAACAGGTCAGAAGAAATTATATCTGACTAAATATAAACCCGGGAATATTCATTGGAATTCATTAGCGTCTATGGGCAAAATTTAGGCAGGAATTTAAATAGGCATACACTCAGTTTGTTGATGCAAGAGCATGAAGCGAGAAAATCCTCCATATTCATGCATGAACAAATCATCACATTTTAAAAACATCTTAGAAAAAGCTGCTAACGCTACAGTTTTAAAATATCGCCTCAATTACTTTCGAGTGCGCCGAGCAAGTCTTCTGAATTATAATGAAACAGACATGCAACGGCGGAATGATAAGTTGCCTCGCAGCCAATGAAAGTCTGTCTAGTTTGTTTCTAGTCATTTAGGCCATTACTTCACAAATTAGATTAATTGAACAATATGTGTAGTTAAAGATTTTAAGGATGGTTTCTCTGGTCAACCAAAAGTAAACCAGCACATTTAATGGAGCATATATGTGATTCCCTTCCCTTAACTTTAGTAAAATATAGATGCACCATGTGTGCCACAGGATCTCAGATCCATTATTAGCTTAGAAATATTGTATAAGGTATTATTTATTAAAACCCAGAGACTTCAAGTGCAATTTTTTGCAATATTTCTCGTCTCCAGAAAGAAACGGTCTAACAAAAGTGGGCTACCTGTGCTGTGGAGGGATGTAAACAAAGCTGCCAGGAAGGGGTGATTCAGTGTCAGCGGAGATTTCTGCGCCCGACGTCTGTCCTCTGAGCAGAGACAGAGTCAGCTTAAAATAGATGTTTCAAAACATGAAGTGCATCGTCAATGTGGGTTTAGTCACCAGGATGTGGCCCTCACGCTGTGCTGTGTTTTACATAATGAGCTTAGCTCAAGGCCGGTGGTGTGGGGGGGTCTGAAGGCAGAGCCGTCCTGATGCCCAGATAAGGTCCGAACCCCTGTCATTCAGCGTCCTGAGAACTTGTAGTCTTTAGGAGATGTTTATCCATCCTGCAGGGCCTTGTGCACAGGGGGGAACCATGACAGGTGTGACCTTACATGTATTTCGTGTGTAGATCCTAATGGGATGTGATGCAGTGTTTGCTCCCCAGGGCAAACGCTACACCAGTTCACAATACATTTTGTTCTACATTGGTTGTTTTGTAGAAATCAAGCAACTGCATGCTCTGTCATGTCCTGTTCAGTTTTGATATGTAATATTGTAAATGTATTATTATTGAGAAGACTAATTTGAATTTACATTATCTGCATGGCGATGATCACAAGGCCTTTGCTCTACCATGTTATAATGGTTTGCTCTATATAACCTTAGTATATGAAGAAAAGGGCTAGTTGTCACACAGAGATGTTGTCACAAGGGGTTTGTCTCAAGAATGTCCAAAGTACGATTACAATCTGTTTAAATTAGCTAAATGTGGGTTCTTTTGTGACAGCATGCCCTATACAGTGTGACAGCATGTGTCAAAATGATGAAAATGCCAACATTTTTTTTGTAGCCAAGACTTTAAAGTATATGGCTATAGAGGAATTTACTTTCATGAATAAGCTCACCTTGAGGAAGTATAAACTGGCAAAAAACTAAACTATTAACTAAAACTATTAAAATAATTTCTGGTAATTGAAATAAAGCTTAAATAAATAATATTTATATTAGTATATTAGACAGAATATAATAATATACTATTTAATGACAAAGTTTTTTTTTTTAATTAAGTCAGAAAAAACTTGCTGTCAGATCGATTAATCGCAATTAATTGCATCTAAAATAAAAGCTTGTTTACATAATATGTGTGTGTAATGTGTATATTTATATGTCTAAATTGATTAATCATTATTTGCATCCAAAATAAAAGTTTGTTTACATAATATATGTGTGTGTGCTTATGTTTAAAACGATTAATTGCGATTAATCACATCCAAAATAAAAGTTTGTATTTACATAATATATGTGTGTGAATATATGTGTGTTAGGGTTATATATATATATATATATATATATATATACACAGCACACACACATATATTATGTAAACACAAACTTTTATTTTGGATGCGATTAATCGTGATTAATCGATTTGACAGCGCTAAAAAAATAATAAAATGTCAAGAGCACATAGCAAAATTCCTAGAACTTATACTAATATACATACATACATACATATAAATGTAATATAAAAATAAAATCTACTAAAATTACACTATTTTGAAATTATCCTTTTGTATCTTACTAAACGTACTGTTTAGACAGTTGCATTAGAGTGAATCCTTTTGTTCATTTAGTTGTTTTGTGTGTAGTTAATGTTTTCAGTGGTTTAACCCTTTAACTGTCACTCCCATTTTTGAACACAGACATAAAAATGCACTATCCAGACTTAAATTATTATAATTCATGAATGAAAATATTTTGTAATATGATTTTGATGTACATTTTCCTTGGTAATAAAATGTCTGATTTTAAAATGCCTTTCAAAGGATGAATTTTGAGATTTTAAGTTTTGAAGTGATATATAATTTCTTATCATTTCTAAAGTGTGATAGGGAAAAAGGCAACGAAGAAAAGCCTTTTGTGTTAAAGGTCAGAACTCGTGTTATGATGTAGATTTTTTAAGTTGCACGCTTATTAATCGATTACTTTTCCTACATAATTTGTAACACAAAAATGTGGTAAAATATCTATTTAAGAGTCTTAGACCTTTCCAACGATGTATAGTTTGTCTTAGTATTTTTTTTTAATATGGTGAAGTAAACTTAGGCGTCCCACAGGGTGGACGCTGACAGTTAAAGGGTTAAGTCACTGTTCGGTTCTTACTGGTATTTGCATTATCATTCTTAATTTGCACTGCCCTAAATTACATCTTTAATCTTAATCAAAATCTCTGATGATTTGTAATATTGTGAACTGAAGGTTGTTTCTTAAGCTTCGGGCAATTGTATGTCACAGCAGGGGTTCGTTTTTATTAAAACTAACAGATTTGATGTATTAAATCAATGAACATAAACCATTTCATCATTTATTATGTGAAAATTATTTCATTTTGACCCTAATAAAATATACTTGCTTACAAAAGAGACAAAATTGTCAGAGCTTACTTTAAAATGGTAAATATCTCTAGTGGACAGAATTCAAATCAAGTCAATTTATTCAGATATGGAAATATAAACATTTTGCGTTTTTGGGATATAAAACAGTTGCCTTAGAAAGATAAAACATTTTAATCTGAAATGTTTTAAATGTCATCAAGATGTGGCAGATCTTTTTAGATGTTTCAGAAATGAAATATGAATATATGTTCACTCTTGGACATTGTTAAAGGGATAGTTTAGGGAGTTCTACTGGGCTATTGAATATCAGCAGCCATTCACTGCCATTATAAAGCTTGGAAGAGTCAGGACTTTTTTTTTATGTAACTCTAATCATATTCATCTAAAAGAAGATAGTCATATACATCTAGGGTGGCTTAAGAATGAGTAAATCATGGGGTAATTTTCATTTTTGGGTGAACTATGCCTTTAATAGACTAATTATATAAAGTAGTGAAAAGTGGTTTTAAGTCTGTGCTTCAGTTTGCAGGAACTAAGATCCCATCCAAGACAGACTAGCTACAAAACCCAGACATGTTTGTATGTGTGTGCAATGGTATATGTTTGTATACATTTGAGTTTGAACTATGATTTCCACCTAGTGAGATATAGATGATGATGCTTGACCTTCACACTGTCATTGTCAGTGTGCTCCAAACAAAAAATCCAACTGAATCTAATGCAGAGAGACAAATGCATCACTCTAGCACCTAAGCTAGCATGACTTTAAACCAGTCCCTGTCCAATGTAATAAGAGGAGCAACCGAAGCAGCCTCCCGCCTTCTGGAGCTGTTTGAAGGGAGCAGCCTCTAGCTGAAGGGTTAAGCTTTGTCTTAAAGCCAAGTCCTCAACCCCTCATGCTGAGCTGCTGAGTTTGGTGGATTTTTGTTGCATCTGAAGTATTAGAAGCACAAGCAAATCTAATTACACTGCACTTAAAGGGATAGTTCACTCAATAATGAAAATTCTGTCATTGTTTACTCACCCTTATGTTGTTCCAAATTGGTTTGGCTTTCTGTCATTTGTGAAGCATTAAAATGTGAATTTCAGAAAAGTATCCTTTTTAACTCTTTCCCTGCCAGTGTTTTTGATAAAAGTTGCCAGTCATCACTAGCATTTTTGATTATTTTTGTGAAAGTTTTTTTGGCCCACAGAATATTTTGTTGTATAAATGTCTAAACATGCAGTGCATCAAAATAAAGAATAGAGCCTCTACTTTTAAACCAAATCTGTTTTATTCTGACTTCAAGTATTATTTTTTTTAACAACACTTCAATGTAAGTTTCATTAAAAAATAGCAAATTTTTATCTGGATCACATTCAGTACAATGATCAAAGCAGAGATGCAGTAGATCGGTTTTATCAACACCCCCAAAGCTTGCACAGTCCTGTACCACTTCTTGGAACGACATTTCACTCGGTAACATTACGCAGTTTTCATTTATATGCTGTTTATTGTTGACAGTCGCATTATTTTTCATATGCATCTGCTTACATGTGAGATTGCTCGTTTCTGCGTCTTCCTCGTCTGTGTTTTTGATCAGGAGATTTTGGACTCATTCAAGTGATGCATAATAGTACCCCTAAGTTTACAACAGTGAAAACGTGAAAACCAGTAAAATTCTGTGCTTTGGAAGCAGTGTCTCATAAATAACAAAAAATTTTGTGTTCAGCTGGAAAGCGGTGTCTCATAAATAATGGAAAATTACGCGTTTAGCAGGGAAGCGGTGTCTCAAAAATTCTGTGTTTAGAATTTCTGAAAATTCTGTGTTTGGCAGGGAAGCACTGTCTCATAAATAACGGAAAATTCGGTGTTTGGTGGAAAAGCGGTGTCTCATAAATAACAGAAAATTCTGTGTTCAGCAGAGAGATGTTATCTCATAAATAATGGAAAATTCTGTGTTTGAAGCGTTGGAATCGTTGTCTCATAAATAACGTCTAGGTTACTTTCGCAACCTCCGTTCCCCATAGACCCCATAGATAACGTAACGTTGAATGTGACTGACAGAAAATTCTGTGTTTGGCAGGGAAGCATTGTTTTATAAATAAAGAAAAATTATGTGTTTAGCGGGGAAGCGTTACTTATTAGACGATGCTTCCGTGTTTGGTGGGGAAATGTTGTCTCATTAATAATGGAAAATTCCATGTTTGGCGGGAAAGTGTTGTCTCATAAACAACAAAAAATTCTGTGTTTGACAGGAAAGCGTTGTCTCATAAATAATGGAAAATTACGTGTTTGGCAGGAAAGCGTTGTCTCATAAATAATGGAAAATTACGTGTTTGGCAGGAAAGCACTGTCTCCTAAATAATGGAAAATTCTTTGTTTAAAGTGTTGGAAGCGTTGTCTCATAAATAACGGACAATTCTGTGTTTAGCGGGGAAGTGTCTCATAAATAACAGAAAATTATGAGTTTAGCAGAGAAGCATTGTCTCAAAAATAACGGAAAATTCTGTGTTTGATGGGGAAGCGTTGTCTCATAAATAATGGAAAATTATGAGAAATTTCCCTTAGTTAGCTATTAACCATTGTGACTGGATCACTGAATCACTGAATCAGAACTTCAGAACCAGTTCTGTCTGATTCATGAACGAATGAGTCAAGCTATTCAGATTCATTCATTGGGATTTTTTCCCCATTGGATTAAAAAGCAGTGGCCAAGAAAAATCAATCAATCAATCAATCAATCAATCAATCAATCAATCAAAATTTTGATACAGGTTTTAAACATTTCTTTCATTTAATGGTACTATTTCTTTCTTTCTTTCGGCTATATATTTACTGCTTGCTTGCAGAAATGCTCTGTGAAATGTTCTCCGACTGGTCTTAAGGGGGCTGTGAAATGTCTAATTATTGTCCTTGAGCACAACATCTCTGTTCATGGTAAACAAATTCTTCGAAAGTAAGTGCCCTCGAGGAAAATAACAAAAGCTCTCCACCCTGAAAATAATAACGCTTTTATCTCCTCCACATTTGAAATGCAGGATTAAAACAGGCCACAGGCTCGGCTTAAAAGAGAATATCTGATTACATCAAAACACATGGTCATTTTTTTTTTTCTTATTTAATGTAAGCAGTCCTTGTGAATATGCTGAGCATGTGATTTTGTAAAAGCTCAAAGCGTATCGATTGCAGCTTGTAAATGTGAAGCACCACTATGTTCACACACTGAAATTGAGCGCTATGAATGGGATCTCCTGCCAGGTTTTGATTGGTTTCAGTCAGAACAGGTTACTTTACACACATACACACAGCTTGTGTGTATCGGTGTGACAGCCTGGGTGTGACCCAAAACGTTAGTATGCTGTCAAACCCTAATAAACAGCTGTCAGGTGACAGTGAATGCTTATCGGTGGCACCCAGGTATTGCCCGTTTAACACAAAGACCATTTCTGAATCGAGTGGACAGATAATTGAGGCTACATTCAGACAGACTCATCGACTGGGCTGAGTAGAAACGCCTTTCAAAAGTTTCAGAAGTGATCAAAATGACTTTTAAGTTTGATCAGTTTCTGAACAAATCATGCATCAAAAGCGATGGCGCTTTGAATCCCTTTTCCAAAGAGTCTCTTAATAGGACTCACCCCATCAGCATCAGGGCAGCACACTTACATACACACCAAGTGACAAAAGTAATTCTGCCTGCAGAAGAGTATTGCCTATCTGCCACACTTCCAAATGTCAAGCCTTTGCCTGTGGTTGACACCCAATTTGACCACACAGCTTTTTTTCCGTAGACGCCAGTGGATAACCTGAAGAGATATTCTCATTTCTACATGTGAAAGAACCTTGACACCTGCTTTGTGTGGCTCTAAGTGGTCACTGATTGTTCCCTTGACATCTTGTCCCTACAACTTTAATGGGATGTCTAGCACGTACAAGATTAGTGAAACCATTACCCCTTCCTCCAACATTCCCCCGGTCCTGACACTAGCTTTAGTGGCGATGCCTCCACAAATATCAGCCTTTAAAAATCTGAGGATCACTTAGAGTCACTCCTGCCAATGGCAGGACTGTCAGGTATTTCAGCTGGAACGCTGGGACATGATTGTAGAGGATGAGGGAGAGAAAGAGAACAAAAAACATCAGGTCACAATCATTCTCTAGATCAGTTGTTCTTGTTACAGCTGATCCTTAAAGATTATCGTGGATCTTTTTCCCATTACTGGGTTTAGAAAGTGGAAGTAAACAATAGGGGGGTAAATGGCATGCATAAGTAAACACTGTTAATCGATTTAATGTCACAATTAGCATATGGCATATCTCACGCTGTATTTAAATTAAGGGAGTTTGCTAGCTAGCGAGATAACAAATAAAACAAGAAAATAACATCCACCTTTGTAATTGTAACTTCTGTAAATTAAATGTATGCAATGGGAATGTTGCTAAAGACAGTTCTGGAGAAGGTGTGGTAGAGATGCCAAAAAATAAAATAACATAAAATAAGAAAATAACAACATATAACATAACATATAAAAAATCAGCAGTGTGGACTATTTTATTAGTTTGGTGAGTAGCTGTTAGTAAGTAAGTAACTAAGTAAGTTCCAGGATAATATACTGATATAAATGGGAAATGTCATTGCAATCTAAAACAACTGGTTTCTATTTTAATATAAATATTAAATATTTTATTCTTGTGATTACAAAGCTGAATTTTCAGGATTATTACTTAATTCTTTAGTGTCACATGAACCTTCAGAAATCGTTCTAATATGCTGATATGCAAAGTTTAAAACATGGTTAAAAATTTTTTGGCAACCATAATACATTTTTTTCATGATTCTTTGATTAGATACTTCAAAAGAACAGTATTTATTTGAAATAGAAATTTGTAACATTATAAATATTATAAATGTAACTAACAAACTTAACTAATTTAACTAATTATTTAACAAAGTATTGTTCAACTAATTACATAAAACGAAAAACCACACTACCAGTCAAAAATCTGTGATTTGTTTAATTTGTTTAATGTTTTTTTTAAGCTTCCTCTGCTCACCAAGCCTTCGTTTATTTGATCCAAAGTACAGTAAAAACAGTAAAATCTTGAAATATTTTTATTTAAAATAACTGTTTTCTATTTGAATATATTTTAGAATGTAATTTGTTCCTGTGATTTCAAAGCTGAATTTTTAGCATCATTACTTGAGTTACATGGTCCTTCAGAAATCATTCTAATATTGTGATTTGCTGCTCAAAAAAAAAAAAAAAAAAAAAATTATTATTATTATTATTATTATTATTATTATTATTATTATTATTATTATTATTATTATGTTGAAAACAGCTGAGTATAATGTTTTCATGTTTATTTGATGAACAACATTTATCTGAAATAGAAATCTTTTGTAACATTATAAATGTCTTTATCATCACTTTATCTAAATAAAAATATTAATTATTAATTATAATTTCCCCCATTTGCTTTCGGCTTTGAGGCTAATAATTCTCAACAAGCGAATTTCACTTTTTTAAATTTCACTTTGTAATTGTATACTTTATTATTTATGTTTTATTGTTATTTTACTTTGTTTTATAACTATTTATCTACATCACTGATTTTCAGTGATGACCTATTGCTGACTGATGACTTTTTAAACCTCTCTGCACAGGAGTTTGAGTATAAAAAACTTTTGCTTACAAATATATATGCACATTTCTCTCTCTCTCTCTCTCTCTCGCTTTCCCTCCTTTTTACATAAATGCGTAGAGACACTGATGCAGATGGATCAGTCGAGGTTGAGCAAGGACTGTTAAACAGCGACATCATTGGTCGGGATCAACACTTGGAATCATTTCATTTAGCAAACATTGGCAAACACAGCAGTTGGCAGCTTATAGCATGGAGGAGCGCAGCCCATGCAGCCAGAGCTCCACCAAGACGGATGAGGGGTCAGGATTGCGGAAAGACCTTTGGCAGTCTGTATACCGGAGGAGACGACTGCCATTTGACTGGAACGGGACTTGTGAGGTTTCTCGCTCCTCTTGGCACGCATACATTGCGAAGGTGGCGAGACAATTCATAATGCAGGCGACGAGGGTTAATAATTTCTCCTCACAAAGGAACCAGGTGCAAGCCCGAGGCGATATGCGAACGCTTTGAGCTGGCTACACTGAGGATAAATAGTCAGGACTGGCACTTCCATAAGCATAGGTGCTAAGCAGGGATGTTGAATTCCCTGTTTGTGCTGTGAATTAAAGCCTTGTGAGAAAACATTGCACCTGAGTCTAATTCCCTACGGGTGGTGAAGACTGGCATGCTTATTTAGTTTGGCTCCTTCTGCCTGCTACGTAACAATAAACAAACAAAGTATTACAAAATCCCATTCCCACAAGCTCAAATAATCGCTCATATTATCTGATACGTATTATTCTCAACCAGCAAGGCCTTAGATTTTATACTGTCATTTAACATCATTTATAACCATCTGCTCAAGAGGTCTGATTAAGGAAATGACACATAATGCCATTCTCAGATTTGACCCCAGCGCTTCGTAGACAGCGCTTACCTTGGCCAGCAGCTTGGTAATGAGGCACCACGCGACACGAGGAGACACAAAACACTTCATTATGGACTGTGGTGAATCATTTTTATCGCTCGTGTTCTTGTATGCTTGCAGTCTGAGTACACCTTATCATTTTCATTTAATCCAAATTGATGTAAAAGGATTGAATGCTACTTGATACTGTGCATCTTTGAAATACAATTATGGACCCAACTGAATAATAATAGAATAGTCTGGGTGACATCAGCACTTAGGGTTATGAACTCATTTTAGTATCATTCTTTTTGGTCCCAGTGTGCAAAAAGAGAGACAAAAAGAATAATTTGAGCTTCTTTTGTAACTGAATATCTTATCCTGATACTTTAGTTTTCCGTCAAGTTTGAAAAAAAAAAGCCAATATTACAATATATAACATTAAAAAGTGTATTACTTGTTTTTATAAAGAAATATTGTCCAACAGCGACACCAGCAGGTAAAGTTACGGCGGGAATCCACGTCTCTCTCGCCTCCCCTGAGCCCGTTGAGTTTTAACAGGTTTGGTGGGGGGTAATTGAGAATGAATGGGGGAGTCATGTGAGAGAAAGTAATGCCTCCATCGTGATATGATTGGATATGACTGGTTATGATCAGCTATGATTGTTTCATAAATCCCACCTCTCGTGTTTGTGCGTGTTTCGTATTCGCAAATCAACCATAAATATGTTAATGGGAAGACTAATTTAAAAAAGTAAGTAAACAACTTACACATTTAGATAAATAACCAATAAATAACCAATAAATGCAGCTTCAAAGGGCTCTAAATGATCCCAGCCAAGGAAGAAAGGTCTTATCTAGCAAAATTAGATACAATTGTTTTCTAAAACAAATTACAATTTATATACTTTCTAACCTCAAACGCTCATCTTGTCTATCTCTGCAATGTACTTCCATCTGTGCATCTCCAGGGCAATACAGTTAGGGTATGTCGAAAAACTCATTATCTTCTTCCACTTCAAAATCGAACTTGGAGGAGAAATTTTGAACTTGGAGGAGAAATGAGATGGGAGTTTTTCGACATACCCTTACAGTTTTGAACAGGAAAAAAACAGAGTTCAGGCAGACCTAGACAAGATGAGCATTTGAGGTTAAAAAGTATATAAAGTGTCATCGTTTCACTAGATAAGACCCTTCTTCTTTGGCTGGGTGCCCTTGGAAGCTGCATTTAAACTGCATTTTGGAAGTTCATAGTTTTGCCAAAAAACATTTCTTTACGGCTGAAGAAAGAAACACATGAACATCTTGGATGACAAGGGGGTGAGTACATTATATGTGAATCCTTGTTTTGGAAGTGGACTTCTCCTTTAATGCATCCTTTCTCAAGAAAAGTATCTGTGTCTCTCTTAAATATTTGGCCATCAGAGTCTTCTTTTACTGACCTCTTGTTACTTTCTCTACCAATTTGTTACAGTAAAACCCCTTGACATTTCAGAAACGGATTCAGTTATGTACAGGTTCGTTCATCGCTTGATAGTTAAACGTTTTTTCCTCTTCTTTAATAACACAAAATGGCAAAAAGGAAAATCAAATTAAATTTCCTAGAAGGATCATTGAACCAGGGCAGCGCTCCTAAACGCTTGACTGGAGAAAGTGTGTACACGTGTGTCCCGGGCTTTTGAAAATTGCCTTTGGAGCGCAGAGGCCCTGAACCATCCCACAGCGACACTTTACCCTTCCTCACACTAAACCCAAAAGGTCATTCTTTTGTCTTTGCGGGCTCTGTCAGATTGCTGTCTTTTCTCATATGTGAGAACGCAGAGATGCTGTGAGCCAGTCAATACAGGTATCTGTGGGTAATGGAATGAGATTGATTTTTAATGTTTCACTGCCCTTTGGAATGAAACAAAGACTCTTCTCACCATATTGGTAATCCATGCGACATAATTAAAATGCGTATCCAGTGAATTAACCGTGGGGTAGTTACTCTTGCCTAACAAGATCACGGTTTTAGGCAGTTTAGTATTGTGACTGGCTATAGCTCAAGTGTTAGAAAATATGAGATATATTTAGATATAGATGAAAGCAATCATTCTTGAAGTTAATTTAAATTAGATCCAAATGCAGATTTACGAAGAAGTCAAATAGCGCAATTTGTGATTTGTGTACCTCCTCTGACTTTTTCCTCCATAATGTTAGTGGAGCAATCTGTCATGTCTGGTCAGTATGGCATATTGAGCTGTGATTTGTAGGATGAAATTGCAGCATTGCATGCTGAACTGCTCTTGGCTCAGTATGGGGCTGGACAATTTCCAACCATCACTCATTCTTTTTTCTTTTTGCTGATTGATCATTGCCACAAACACCTTTGAGTTGTGAACCTACTATTCCAGAGCCTTTTTTTTCCTCCTTTCCCTTCCAATAAAATGAATTGTTTCAAAGCAAAGCATCAGATTATTTAAAGCTTGTATTTACATCCACATCAGATTTAAAACTAATTGTGATCCTGATAAGAAGATTATACAGAATCTGTTAATACACACAAAACAAAATTTCTGCATGGGTAAACAGGTCTGCGATAAAACTAAATATCGTTACTAAGCAAGATTATTGGTAGCACGAAGCTACTCTGACTAAAGCTAATATTTTACATAATGTGTATTTTGAATTTCTTTACACTAGTTTTTGTATTAAGCTTGTTCATACCAAGAACACTAACTATAACAATAAATATAAAGAATTCTGTGAGAATAGGAAAATCCACACCACAGCTATACAACGATAACAGCACAGAGGGATATCATTGGAATCACTTTTCCTAATGATATTCCTAGCTGATGAATGAGCTATTCAGCATCAACCCAATGCTTTAAAAAAAACATTAAAACTGCAGAGCACACTTATAATAAGCAGAACATTATCATGCGCTGTTGTGGTCGTGAAAATAGCTAATGTTACAGTTATCTTTATGTTGTTCTTGGTGTGAATGGGCTATTAGTGGTGGGATTTTTCCGTGACTCTGAGACCATGAGTTCTGCATATTTACAGTACATCAATATTCCATTAGGGGTCAACAAGAGACTGTCTTGAATCATTTGCTTAACTGATTCATTTAAAAACAGTGATTTAAACAAGTCAGTGAGTCACTGAATCATTTACTCAACCAATTTGTTCGTCATTAAGGAAAGAAACAAGTGAGTAGAATTGACTGAAATCATACATGAAGTGTTCATCAGATGCACATTTTAGAATCTTGATGGAAGTAGTACACTCTGAAAAATGCTGGGTTAAAAACAACCATTGCTGGGTTATTTGGCAACCAAGCACTGTGTAAATATTGGAGAAAACACGTGCTGGGTTATTTAGACCCAGTTGGTTGGGTTAAATGCTTTCACCCAACATGCTGGGCTGTTTTATTTAAGCCAACTATTGTTTAAAAATTAATTACTATATTGTAGCTTAAAATGGGCTGGAAATGAAAACATTGCACACAGAATTACTAGAGGCAACAGCAATAATCAAAAGATGAATATTTATTAATATAAGCAAGAACACCCATTGGCAAAAATATACAACAAACTGAATTTATTTGGGTGAATACAGCATAGTTTACAATACTACATACATTTAAACTCATTTAACAAGCATTTTAGAAAATTATAAAGTTAACATTTAAAAGTAACATTTTTAATTCAAATTCAACCATTCCCTGTAATCCCTTTTCAGTGCTGATTGCCGGCAGGGGAATCTGAGCCGGTGATTTGCTATTGTTCGGCGGGGGAACTGCGAACCTCAGACCACCGGCTCGTGTTTATTTAGCTTAAAGAGCATAGTGTAACATCCAAATAAATTACATTCAGTATTATAACAAATAAAATCAGTTTATGTTATGCACGGCAAAAGATGTTTCCATCACACTCTAAAAAATGCTGGGTTAAATACAACCCAGCGCTGGGTAAAACATGGACAACCCCAGCAACTGGGTTGTTTTGACCCAGCGGTTAGGTTAAATGTTTAACCCAACCTTCTGGGTAGTAACACAACAGCTGGGTCAAAAACACTGGGTTTTTCCATATTTTCCCAGCACTGGGCTGTATTTAACCTAGCATTTTTTTGGGTTGCCAAATCATTGGGTTGTTTTTAACCTAGCATTGTTTAGAGTGCATATTTGGTTGCAGGGACCATCTTTTTAAATAAGTCATTGAATTGTTCACTCAGTTGACTTGGTGGAGCAAAAACTAAGTAACAGGCAATGTTGTGTAAGGTCCCTAATGTTAACTTCCTGTCTGTTAAACTGCTGTCTATATTCAGAACTATAGCACTCATGTGACTTTGCTTAATTGTATACAAACTGACAATTTAAATGACTGTTGTTGTGTACAACAATGAAAGGCTTTATTTCGACTTTGATTCTGTCTGTAGATTTAATGACATATTCGAGATTTAATTACAGCCTTTCCAAACTAGCTGAAGTGCACTATGCTATCAGGCTCTCTTGAATCTCTACATGTATATGTCCACCCAAATCCTGTGAGGCAAACAAAAATAACAGTATCAGACCATGTAAAATATAGTCACAGAGTGCTTGTCAAGGGCATAATTTATTGCATTAGGACACACCAGCTTAGTGGCTCACAGCATGTATTCTGCCTAAAATTTAACAGTGTGCAGAGAGGTACAAAATGTATTCCAGATATTAAATTGGCCTAAAATAAAATCCTCCAGATCCTGTGACAACACTACCAGCCTGGATGTAATACTGGGGGCTCCAGACACCTCCAGCTGGGTATTATTAAACAGCTTAACATCTCACCAGACATGAGAGCAGCTGGAGAGAATCATATCACATGTCTAAAGTTGGAAACTAAGTCAAAACATATCTACAGCAAACAACCCTGTGCCTTCCAGAAATACCTCAATTAATTTGTTAGTTTAAGCAGAATTTAATAGGACATGCAGGCTATGACTGCTACCTATCTAGTCACGTCTGCATGCCTGAATGAAATGCTCAATAATGCATTATGGATTATATTTCAATTTCAAGATTACGCCTGGGAGAAATTATTAATGAGATATTGGGCAATTACGACTCAACTCTGAAGCTCAAACTCTAGCCAATTTCAGCAAAGCAAAGCAGAGCGACGGTGTTCTGAATACAGAAGCAGAGACAAAAAGTGCACTGGCCGCAGGTTGTTTCCAGATGTTAGCATGCTCATTTTGTAGTAGAATTATAGATGAGCATTTCATTGCAACTACACGCGGAGTGAGAAACAACATGAAAACATAAATCTGAAATTTCACGCCCCCTTTAAACTCAGTCTCGTAGAAAAGATTATATGTGTGCAGTATTCTGTAAAAAAAAAAAGACAAGTGCCCCAATTTCAGCTTTACCCGCACAAATGATTTCGGGCAACCATGTATTTCAAAGCTGTCTGAAATGTTGCTTCTCTTTCAGTGCGGATCAAACTCATTTCATGTGTTTCTGAAATATAGTTCTTGTGCTTCACATGTGAATTGGTTTTTGTTAGATTAGGCATTGCATATCATTATCCTGGTCAATTAAAACTGTATTGTGTTTGTGCAAAGCATGTAAACAGGGCTGAAGTGCCTTTTCCGTTTATTTCCTCACTGTGGCATTGAATTCATTGTGTATGCTTTTGTGCATATTTATTTGCATTCTGCTACTGTGGAAAGGTTTTATGCAGATGAATAGGCTATAAAATGTGGAATTTAGATGGTCAGTTTCATTGCAATTTTTATTTCCATCTTTCTTCTACCTTAGTCAATAGTCACAGTGACTGTATCACTGGTAAGGCTTCATATTATCCAGCTGCCAATTCCTTCCTCATCTCAAAGAATGACAGCGCATGAGGACTTGATATAAAACAAAATAGTATGCATACAAAAGACAGCGGCATCCCTTCACACTCAGCACTGCAGCTTGTTTAAAAGGAGTAATGCTGCTTTCCCCTGCAATTTTTCTTTTAGTGCTTTTCTTTTTATCTCTCTTTTCTCCTCCTTTTTGTTCTCATTCATATTTAATGCAAAATTGACATAACCAAGAATCTCAAAGCATGCAGAAAAGATATAGAGGACATTAAATCCCACACAGCCTAACAAGCTGTTTAGTGGCAGATGTTTGGTCGTAATACTCAGCAGCTGCAGGAAGCATTTGTCTCTGGTTGAGCGCAATTATTCAACTACAGTATTTAAAAATGCAATACAGAAGGTATAAATACAATCGAGAACCGAGAATGAATAAGTAAAAAAATTTAAATATAAGTTTCTGTCTGACTGACATTTTATGTGTACTAATTTGAATGGTAACACTTTAGAGTGGGGACCAGTTCTCTCTATTAACTAGTTGCTTATTAGCATGCATTATATTAGCCTATTAGCTGTTTATTAGTACTTATAAAGCACATATTCTACATGAACACATTCTATATCCTTAATCCTATCCAATACCTAAACTTAACAACTATCCTACTAACTAATAACAAGCAGTAATTAGGTGTTTACTGAGGCAAAAGTTGTAGTTATAGTATAAATTAGAGCTTAAAATAAAGTGTGACCATTTGAATAACTAATATATTTAGTATGACATCTATATAAACGTTTGCATTTTAGTTATGTACTAAATGTGGATATATATATATATATATATATATATATATTTAATTGACCTAAAATAGTTGCAAGTGTGACAACTACTCTTGGTCTATTTTTTATATAATATGACAGTTAGGGAAAAAATTATTGGAAAAAACATATAGTCTTGGTTTTTGTGAATAATATAGATTGTTTAGCATGCACAGTAACTAGAGTAAATACAAAATGCAGTTTTTAAATTATGATTTCATTAGTTAAGGGGAAAACACTGGCCCTATGTAAAAAGAAAAAAAAAAATTACTTACTGTTAAAATAATTTTGATTAAATTAAGTCTAAAATTAGTTTATCTGAATCATTTAGGTGTGACAAATTTGCAAAAAAATTAAAATAAATAAATAAATAAATTACATTTATATTTATACTTTTTATGGAAAGTAACATGTTATGTTACTTTTGTGTTAGGGGATTGCGGGGCACAACCTAACACGTTTTGACTTTCCCAATTTATGTAAATCCACATGGGGTTCAGAGTATAATTTTTTATCCACATAAATTTTACACTTGTCTAGTACAAATATGTTTTGTTGTTTCATTATTACAGTGTATATGTGTTTTGTTATTTACCTCAAAAGAATGAAAGTGAAATGTGACAACATGCCCCGCAGGTGGGGTACATTGTAACGTGAGGGGCGTGTTGTAATGTGAAATATGACGGCTTAAAATGTTACCTGATCAAATGAAAAATTATACAAGACAAGCCAAAATATTTTGTCAGTAAAATAAAATGATTAACCTTTTCAAAAATAAAAAATATAAACAAGCCAAAATGCTT
This sequence comes from Cirrhinus mrigala, assembly GCA_036247105.1. Lineage (NCBI taxonomy): Eukaryota > Metazoa > Chordata > Actinopteri > Cypriniformes > Cyprinidae > Cirrhinus > Cirrhinus mrigala. The sequence continues at coordinate 18,598,473 of CM070024.1, forward strand.
TACATTTCTTGAAATAATTTCCGAACATTAAACATTGTGTCACAGTTGTGTGTAGAAGGAGACGTACGAAGACGAAACAACAAGTCTTTAATAAAATCCACAAACGGTAACTCCAGACAGGAACAGCAGGAAAACACACACCAACATAACCTTAAGATCAGACACTAAATACTGAACTCAATTCAACTTATAAAGACAGGGTAATGATACAAGGACAGGTGAAGGCGATTAACTAATAATGCCTTAACAAGGACAGGAACAGGAAAACCATATATGGGCATAGAAGGGAGAAACCAACACAAACAGTCCACAGGGGTGTGACACATTGATTGTCAGTCTTTATTCACCTGTTTCTTGTGGTTTCTCATTAAAAATGGTGTAAATTACATCGCTAATGTCATAGAATAGCATAGTTTAGTAATAGTAACACTGCACATTGAAACGCAGTGTTACAACGTTCCCCATCTGTGCAACTGGAATATAAGTTGGTTAGTGCTTTCTGCTAGTTATCTAAATTGCTAAATAACAGATTGGAGATTAGAATAATAGCAGGTTTGTCTAATTTTAAATTAATGCTAAAAACTGAGCAAACTTTTTCTCTACGCTAACGTGTGGAAATACGTAAACCATGTGTGTTACAACCAACCCCACGTTAGTTTGTGCCCCACGCTCCCCTACTTTTCAAATCTGTCAGGGCTTGCTTGTTTGTTTTTAATATAAAAAGGTTCTATTTTTAGCAAACGTACTGTAAAAGCCCTTTCACACCAAAAGTGCAATGAATAAGCCTCAGGCTAAAGGAAAAGTCAGTATAGTAGAACACAGGACAAGAAAGTTCAACACTCTTCAGCAATGAAGTATAAAATGTTAGTTTATCTAAAGAAATTCTTGCTTAGTATGGTTGAATTGAATGAACAAAGGTCAGCAGCAAAGAAGTTGGTTAATAAAATGGGATTAAATACATTAAGTATATGTGTTATTTAACATTTAACGATTGCATAATATTCTGAGTTTGCATTTGACTGTATTAATTCATTTTAAGGGAATACTGAATCTGTTTTTGTGCAAGTGAGATGAAATAATCTAGTCCAGAACTACAGTAACATCATGTTTACACAGTGCACACAACGCCTCTGCGCTCACTCCCGATTTCTCTCTACGTGGCAACAGGAGAGTTGTCAGTCAAAACATGGGAAAACAAAGTTACTAGTGTTACTTATTAAAGAAAGTAACTCAGATATTGTCTTGTAAATTAAAAAGTAATGCGTTACTTCATTAGTTACTTAAAAAGTAATCTGATTACATAAACCGTGTTACTTGTAATGCATTACGGCCAATGGATCATTCTTTTTTAACTTCCTGAGGCTACACTAATTGTTTTTTCACACTTCCTGTGGAGATAAATATATGCTCATGTTTATTTTGCATTATTTGGGGACTAAATATATATTTATGATTACAAATTTACAATTAGTTACACATACAGTATCAATCTGTCTGTAAATACAGTCCATACAGTTCCTCTAATATTCAGAGTGTGACAATTTCTTAATGGGATTATGTCATTGTGAAAGCACTTAAAATTGCAGTGTAAAGCCATTAGCTTTACAGGAAATGTTTAGTTCGACAGTGGCTAATGGAAGATGTTGGAAGGAATGTAGCCTTGTTGGCTAAAGCCCAGTCACACTCCATCTGATCTTTACTTCGGCGCCGAAGGCCTATACATCCATACTGAAACTGGACTTGTGAAACTCAGCACTTTCCACTTTAATGACCAGGGCTCAGCACTTCTTCATTACGGAGGAAGATCAGTTTCATATAATTCAAAGTTAAGCACAGAGACGTACTGGGTGGGTAGGGAGGTTCAGTCTAATGAGGCCGCGTGTGCGTGCGGTTGTTTCTCTGCCTGTCGTGTGCTGTTATTCAAAGCTCCCTTCATGCCGAACAATCAGTTTTTCAGACAGCATCACCATTCATGTGTGCAGATTGTTTCTGGCAGATCCTTACAGCTAACCACCTTTTCTTCAAGAGGGATCACGGTTTATCGTCAGCCTTCACATGGTGTGGCTCTAATCAGAATTATGCGATCGCTGGCATCGAGGAGCCGTAGAGTGCAGCATGCGATTATAAGCCTGTTTGTCTGACAGGCTGATTCTCATTAGAACACTTTCTGTGGTCTCTCTCGTATGAGAGCCTGCCAAAACAGCTGTGTCAAAAGAGGTCACAGCATAATTATCAACCCGTGACAGTAATGACCAATTTATTCCTCATATGTGGAGAACAGACTCTGTGGTTATCTGTACCATTGTGGCAATGAAGCTGTTTGTATCTTGAGCCAAAGGAGGTTGATAATATCTGGAGAAAGTCGGCCTGTAGTGTTCCCGGTCATTTAATGGCAGCTGCTTGGTTGACGCAGGAAGCGTGTGATTTTAAAAAATCACACGCTTATGTTTATGGAATTATCTGAACTTTAAATGTCATGTTTACTATGTTACAATGAATCCACTGCACTAATTTTAATGCTCTGGCTGAAACCGATACCGATGTTGTGGCTAAAATCTGATTAATGAGCAATATTCCGATTTCTTTTTTTAGTGATTGTTGTTTATGAGTCCCTTGTTTGTTTTTTGGCATTCTGCATTTTTCTGGATAGGACAGTGGATATATGACAAGAAACAAGTGGGAGAGAGAGCAGGGGGGTTGGATCAGGAAAGGTCCACAAGGCGGGATTCGAACTCGGGACACCCGAAGCGCACTGCGCTATATGTTAGCATGCTGCCCACATGGCTATCGGCGCCAACAGGAGGCCCTTGTTTGTCTTAAACATTCAAATGCCCACTGTTTTTCAGAAAAATCCTTCAGGTACCACAATTTTTTTGTTTTTTCAGCATTTTTGTGTATTTGAACCCTTTCTGATAATGACTGTATGGTTTTGAGATCCATCTTTTCACACTGAGGACAATTTAGAAGGTAAAACTATGCATTTTTTCATTTAGTACTGCCCTCCAGAAGCTACAGGAGTAAGTAAAATAAGTAAAATTTACCCTTATCTTCAAATTCAAAAGTTTTCACCCCCCAGCTTTTCTTCTGAGGCTTAAACCTTCTGTAATAGTTGCATTTGAGTTCCTCGGTTGTCCTCAGTGTGAAAAGATGGATCTCAAATTCATACAGTCACTGCTGAAAAGGTTGCAAATATGCAAAGATGCTGGAAAACTAAAGAATTTTTGGGACCTGAAGGATTTTTCTGAAGAACAGCGGGCAGTTTAACTTTTCAAGACAAACAAGGGACTCATGAAAAACTATCACTAAACAAAAAACAAACAAAAAAAAAACAAAACAAAACAAAAAAAAACAGCTGTGGATCACTGGAACATTTTGCAGATTATGCAAGGTGTATGTAAACTTTTGACCTCAACTGTATTTACATGGCATCCATGACATACAAGTTTCAAAAGAAATGGCATTAAAGTATATTTTAGTTTACCATAAAAGCTTGTCAGTACATTTGACAGTTCGCTTTAACTAGATTTCAAAGACAATAGAAGTAATTATGAAAATATATATAAAGATGTACATCCTGCTTTCCTGAGGGAAAAAAAGCACTAATTACATCTAATTGCATTTTAATATAAATTTAAACTATAAAAAACATTACATTAAGTTCCTTCAACAATAATTCTTTTTAAAAGTAAAAAGAAATAAAGTCTACTTCTTTTTACAAATGTTGGCCTCACAACATTATGAAAAATATAAAACATGTTTGTCTAAAAATACATTTTTTAAAGATTAAATGAGTGTTAGATGTAAAAACAGGGTTAATGAGCATATCAACTGATAACAATGAATTAAAAAAAACTCAATAATGTACTTGTGTTATACATGTTGCTTTAAAAAATGTATATATTTTATCAGAATACACAGCTGTATTTGAATCGCCATCAGTGAAGGCAAATATACATCTTGATGCCAGGTATTTTAGTTACAGCATTCGCCAGCATGGGCTAACTGGGTCACATTAACTAGCCGCACACTGACCCCTTGTTAAAACCAGACTCTAATATTGACCTCTCATAGGTCTGCTCTAGATGAGCCCAACCGCACTGAATAATAATAATAATAAGTCTAGTAGCGAGAGCCTTTTTTTTTTTTTCCCTATCTCTGTCTGTCTCTTCCAGCCCACACCCTTGATCAGTTTCACAGACATCACACTGGGAGTTTTATAGGCACGATGCTTTCCAGCATGATTTATTTATTTCGCAGGTGTTGCTTTCTCATCATGGAGATTCGTATGACTGTGCTTTAGTTTCCCTGACACAAAGCTTAAATGTTTAGCTATGAGCAGCACAGGATGCGTTGGCAAAGAGCCCTTTGTTGAAAGCATTTGACTGTTCTCTACATAACTTATTTATGATTTGTATTTGGGACGATGACAAAAGAAAATCACGGCACGGTGTATTTATTTATTTATCTTTTTTTGTCTACGCACAGCTATGTCTGCCTTTTTGGCTTGGCAAACTGTCGATATTCTGACAGCAAAGTACGGTATAAATATGTATATGTGTGTATTTATGGAATTGAGGTTGGATGTTTTGTAGCTTAGCAGATATTATCACACCCAATTTACAATTAAATAATAATAGTTATAGGTTTGACTGGTTTGTGTGACCGTGTTGGTAAATATTGTATCATATTTAATTAAATTGTTCAGAAAGAATACATTTATATGTTACAAAGGGTTTCTATTCTGAATAAATGCTGTTCTTTTGAACTTTCTATTCATCAAACAATCCTGAAAAAAATTATCAGTTTTCACAAAAATACTATTCGTTTTCTCCGTCTGCTGTCTTTAACATGATGAAATCCTGAAACAGATCCCGATGTGACTTTGAGTCCGGGTCAAAAGTTCTTTTTTGGGATTTTGATGATGAACTATTGGATGTTTTCCTTGAGTTCATCATCCACTCACAATAGCTTCACATCCTCCAGGCTGCTGTAACCCACTGTGCAGAATGAATTTGCCAGGCATGCCATAGATTTAAAGAAGTCATCTTCCTATTTCTTTTCTCTTTCTGTAGCTATGAGGGGCTGGAAAAGAAGCTGAAGGAGGTTTTCACAGAGAGGACAGGAATTTTACGACAACTCTCCAAAACATCAAAGGAGCTGGACAGCATAAAGGGGAACCTGCAGGTAAGACCCTTCCCTTCCTCCACTGGACTGGCCATGTGATGGTGGGAAAGTTAAAGTGATTTATGTTCCTTTGAAAGTTTAAATAATCCATAGTGCATATTTGTTACATAATTTAGTACTTGCACTATGTGGGAACTTCAAGGTTTTGCACTAGCTAATGTTATTGATGGTATTTCTGTTACTCAGATCTTAGAATGCTTTTAACATGTTTTGCTTTGCTTTTTTATGTTTTTTTTTTTTTTTTTTTTTTTGTGGACATTTTCACTTTATGCCATTTTCAGATGTATAGTTCAAAGAAATACTGAATTATGTAGGGTAGAAGTTTTCCACAATTTTTGTGTCTTTTCAAACATCAAAAACAAAGAACATAAAATGTAATTGAGTTAATCTATAAATGCCGTGAAACACGCAGTATCTTGTATCTAGTAAAAAAAAAAAAAAAAAAACATAACACTTTATAATAAGAAAATATTTTTGACATTAATTAATACACTATAAATATTTTTATTTTATTGATTTAAAGAAGTCTCTTATGCTCACCAAGGCTGTGTTTATTTGATCATTACAGAAAAAAACTGTAATATTGTGAAATATTATTGCAGGTTTAAATAACTGTTTTCTATTTTAATGCACTTTTAAATTTTATTTATTCCTGTGATGCAATGCTGAATTTTCAGCTTCATTACTCCAGTCGTCAATGTCACATGATCCTTCAGAAATCAATATAATATACTGATTTATAATCACTGTTGGAAACTGTTGTGCTGCTTAATATTTTTTGGAAGCTTTGATACCTTTTTCAGGATTCTATGATGAATAAAACATAAAAAAAGAACAGCATTTATTCAAGTCTTATATAAGTCTTATCTTCTTATCTTCTTATAAGTCTTTACGATCACCTTTTTTTTTTTTTTTTTTTTTTAAATAAATTTAACGCATCCTTGCTAAATAAAAATGTTAATTTACTAGAAAAAAAGTAAATAAAATAAAAAAATAAATAAAATTATAGACCCCAACATTTTTAACAGTATTGTATATTGTTATTATTATAAAGAATCCTGAAAAAAAGTGTTCCAACATTGATAACTGACAATAAATCAACATATTAAAATGATTTCTGAATGATCATGTGACACTGAAGACTGGAGTAATGATGCTAAAAATTCAGCTTTGATCACAGGAATGAATTATATTTTAAAATATATTAAAATAAAAAATCATTATATTAAATTGCAATATTATTTAACAATATTCATATTTTTCTCTCTCTCTCTCTCTCTCTCTATATATATATATAACATATATATAACAGTTACTGTAGATTTGTAGAATTTATTGATGAAATGTATGCTGAAATGAACAAAACCTTAACAAAACTACCATTTTAAAATGTTTATTTATTTTTTTTATATACAAATAATTTTGGCTATATTTGAAGAAGAATGCTTGGTCTAATGTGTTTTTATGACTTTGTTTGATTTGTAGTATTTCTGTCTCAAAAAATATTGATCTCAGCCTCAGTTTTAAAAAAATAGTTCACCTAAAAATGAAAAGTCTGTCGTCATTTATCACCCTCATGTTGTTCCAAACATGTACCGTATGACTTTCTTTGTATTGTGAAACATAAAAGAAGATATTTCTTGTGTCTTAATGTTTTTATCCATTAAATGGAAGATTGGTAACTATTTGGTTACCAACATTCTTCAAAATATCATATCCTTTGTTCTATCCATGTTCTGCAGAAGAAAGAAAGTCACATATATTTAGTAAATGGTGACAGAATTTTCATTTTTAGGTGTATTACCCCTTTAAGCATGAACTGCATTGAGCAAACATACTGTAGTCAATTGCTCTGAAATATTCACAGCCTACAAATAGGGCTTGTTTCATGTACTTTGCAATGTTTGTTACTCAAGTAACTGGGTAAACTCGCTGGGTGAGCTAACGCTTGCAAATTAAATATTACATGCTATTGCATGAGCAAACTCTCAAATCCTTATGAGTACAGTTATCTGTTGGATTTCGTACTGTGAATGTAAGAAACCACTAACACATTAACACAGTAATATTTAAAATATAGTAAAATACAACCGATAATTAGCCAAGCAACTATAAAAAACAAAAGTGCATTAGTAAACCTGGCAAGTGGACCTGTAAAGCGGTGCTGGCACATAAGGAAACAAATTAGCCACAAAGAGAATGCATTATTCCAGGCATCTGAGCCAGTCAATCAAATACTTGATTGCCTTGTCCAATGGCAGTCAACCAAGCACTGGTGTCCGAGAAAAACCATACGCTCCAAATGCATTCAATCTAATTCATAGAGCGATTTATTGTTCTGCTGAAGTGCTTGGAGCGTTAATGGATAAGAACAATAGCGGTGTAAATAAAACTGACAGAAACACTTTTTTTCAGAAATATATCTATCAGTGAAATGGGTCATTGTGATTTTGATGCAGTTGTGTTTCTGCATGATCTGTTCATTGAAATTCAGTGGGTCACTCAGTGAATTCTCTCCTACATGAGAATGCATAGCAATGGGCAAATAAGTTTAATGGTTCTGTTAGGATGTTATGTGCCGGCTCTAGTCGGATATGCAAGAGTAGAAGAACCTCAGGGGCCCGACTGCTGGACCACAGCCGGAGACGCGCTGGCCTTACGCCGAGCTGCTAGATCCCTTGAGTTCAAGTCTAAAATCCCCAGTGGCTTTGTTGTAAAAGCATGATCAACTATGACCTTTTTAGCATGATCAATTATGTATATGTGACCGATTAACCTTTTTGTAGAGCAGATTTACTGTCCATACTGTTTATTTTTATAATGAGATCTCCCCAGAGTGCTGCTCATCATCATTAAACTTCGCCTGATGGAGCCCGTAGTCTTGGCAGGGGTTTGTGGGTTTGTGCCGGCACATTCCTGCCAGCTTGGCCTGAATAGACACTGCAATGCCAATCTCAATACAACTCAACAGCTGCACAGATGGTCTTCCCCTGACAAAGCTTTGCTCCTGTTATTCACTGGAAACACAGAGCGGGAAAGCGACAAAGCAGCAGTAATGGCCAATACGTGTCACATCTGAAAGTGTCCTGAAGTCAACTGAAGTGCTGTTGTTTTAAGTCCTGCTACATATCGAAAGTCCTGTAATGTAATTATGTTTCTCGAAGTCTGGGATGATATCACATGCTTGTTTCTCCTAAAGCCAGTTATTCTACTTTTTAAATGTGCGTTCCATGTTGGAATGTCTGTTTTTGTTTTGGTCTGTGTGATTCTGCCCACTGCCAATTCATCCAATAGTCTTTCGACACCCCGGGTTGCCAGTTCGCGTAATAAAACTGTGTATTACAGACAGCAAACTGGGTCAGAGATCACATATTCTTCCCGACCCAAAAAGCTTCGGGATCCACCTAAGAAGACAGTTAAGACGTGGATAAATCAACTCATCAGCTTACAGTTTAAGCCTACTATTATCCACTCTAAAAAATGCTGGGTTAAAAACAACATTTCTGGGATATTTGGCAACCCGGCGCTGGTTAAATATTGGACAGAACACATGCCGGGTTATTTTGACCCAGCTTGTTTGGTTTTATACCTTAACCCATGTGCTGGGTTGTTTCTTGACATAGTGCTGGGTCAGTCAACCTATTGAAGGTTTTTCATTTTAAATAATTAAAATGTGTTTTATATATGAAGAGTTCAGATGCAAAACCAGCTAAAAGCCACCTCGATCAAAAATTAGATAATGATACTGAGTGAATGCTCCTGACACATAGTATACGTCCATCAAATACTTTTACTTCAAACTCGCTAAATTCCAGCCTCAGCCCAATCGGAAATACCAGTACTTACAAAGAAACCTATACAAAGTAGCCAGAAAGAAATGCTAATTTTACAGAATTTTACAGAAATACATCATTTAGAGGCTTTTGCATCTATACAGTTCAGTAAATTTGTCAAGTGTTTTACAATCATAAAACCTGCAAAATCATTCAGTAACAGTTTTAGGATATGACAGTGCAGCAAAAGCAACCTGTGGGAATCTGAGGGAAGAAAACTACTATCAGTAGGCTCGTCCAGTTCATTACATGTCTTATATTTATGTTTTAAAAGTTATATCAAAAATAGCTTTTCCTTGTGCTATCTTGTCTATCAGACACTTAAGTTTGAACATTGTTCTACTATGCCTATTGTAGTCAGTGGAGAGCACAGAAACTTTGTTACACATAACTGCGAAGTCGTGTGGTATTTTGGCCCTGATCGTGCATGTGTTTGTTGGGGGGTGAAACTTCCGTGGTGACAATGGCATGTCGTTTGCTTTGAGCATAGAACTGGTGAATGCTACATTTGTGGAAGGCTAATGTTCCAAGCAGACGTTAGCTGAGACATACAACCAAAAAAAAAAAAAAAAAAAAAGAAACTACAGACGGTTTATATTGAAAATGTGAAAGGAATACAATAAAATGCAAACTACCCAGCACCTGGGTAAAAAAAAAATAAAATAAATAATAATAATATAAAAATAAATAAAATAAAATGACACAACAAGCTGAACCCAGCAATTGGATTAAAAAAAATAACCCAGCATTTTTTTGAGTGCAGATAATCTACGCAGCACCTGGTGGCAAATATTTAAAACAACCCAATAAAATGACCCAACAAGCTGAGCCCAGCAAATAAAATAATAATAACAATAATAATAATAATAATAATAATAATCCAGCATTTTTAGAGTGCAGAAAAACTACCCAGCACCTGGGTAAAAATAGTAAAAACAACCCAATAAAATGACCCAACAAGCTGAACTCAGCATTTGGGTTAAAACAATAACCCAGCATTTTTTTAGAGTGCAGAAAAACTACCCAGCACCTGGGTAAAAATAGTAAAAACAACCAAATAAAATGACCCAACAGGCTGAACCCAGCATTTGGGTTAAAAGACAACACAGCATTTTTTAGAGTGTGCTTCTGGAGGGACACTGAGCTCCAGAGTTTAGCTCCAATCCAAATTAAACACACCTGAACCAGACCAGAAGGTCTTACTCTGCATACTCCCAGGCAGGTGTGTTGAGGCAAGTTGGAGCTAAACTCTGCAGGACAGTGGCTCTTCAGGACCAATTTTGGACACCCATGCTGTTGTGTGTCTTCAGTTTGGCAACCCGCTTGAGCGTCAAGTCTGAGGTGGAGGGGGTGGGAGAAAGAACTCCCTTCAAATATTTTAAATTTGGGCTGCAGTACCCATTTCAACTACAATATTAAATACTGCACCTTTAAAAGTGGGGTTTAGAATGACAGTAACTCAGGGGTTAAGGGCAGGGTAGCACTTTATTTTGATCGTCCCCAACAGACATTGTCGCAAACTTTACATATTTTACATGCTTTTGAAAATCCAGCATTTGTTTGATCCTGATAAGCGCTCATTGTCACAGATGTAGGTGAGACTATTAACATGAGGTTGTAAAATTACTTATAGTTAGTAGAATGTTTTCTTTTCTTTATATTGACAGTCTGCCTGTAGTTGACTGAAAAAATGCTAATACTACTAATAGTTGATCTCGTCTTCCTTGTGTTGTTTATATATGTATTCAGTAATATTTTTTAATGTATCTAATAAATGATTATGTATTCCAGTGTACATATGTGACCCTGGACCACAAAACCATTCTTAAGTTACATGGATACATTTGTAGTAACAGCCAACAATACATTGTATGGGTCAAAATTATCGATTTTTCTTTTATGCCAAAAATCATTAGTAGGTTATTAAGTAAAGATCATGTTCATGAAGATGTTCATGAATATATATGACTGTGATAAAAAATGTACATATTTCAAAGAAAAAAATGTAATGCTCCTAAACATTAGAATTCTTCGATGTACAATTCTAGAGTAAAAAAGGTTTAATATCTTTTTCTTTCAAGGTTTTGCATTCCATTATTCATGGTTTATGCTGATTGAAGAAAATGGAAATGAGGCTATAATGAGAATTAGTCAGATTTCCTCTCTCTGATCTCGTTGATGTTCCTCTAAGGAGGGAAACAGATGCTTTGGAACTGCCCCACCAAATCACCATTCTCAAGACTTTACTCGTCTTTTCAGGCTTACTGTAAAAATCCGCATTATAGAATGTGGTCATATCTTTACACAAGAATAGATCTGCCATGTCGAATCCAAAACAAAACAGCACACACACTCACTCACAAATATTATAAAGCATAAATTGGAAGCTTTCTGTTTTTTTTTTCTCCACAGACTCTTAAGAATGATGATGCTGTGCCCAAAAAGGATGTTCAGAGGATCCTGGAGCTCAGTCACAAGCAAAGGTAAAGCATTTTTTTCTTCACTGGACATTTTTTGTTCTCTTTCCGCAGCTGCTCCCGAAGCAACGGTGCTGTGTCATTAACTCTCAGCCATTGACCTGAGCCATAATATGAATGACTTGCTTACAAAGCTGCAATTCTAAGAAAAAGTGAGATTTAGAAGTATCACCAGCAAAGTGAAGCAGGCATTTTAAGACACATTTTTTAAAATGATTTCGGACGAAGAACTGAACCAAATGGAGTATAAACGTAAACGATGGAACATTTTTTATAATAGAATATAAATATTTATACTTTATACTTTACTTTTCACAGCCCAGTCTTCAAGGGCTCTATTCACAAAACATCTTACCACTAAGAGTTCTCTTAAGACTTTCCTCTTTAAAAAATCATACCAACCCTAAACTTTCGAAAGGTGGTGTATAATGCATTTTCATTTTTAAAAAGTTTGGAGACCAGTATCTCAGCCCATGTGGTGTTTCAGTCAACTTTAGATGAAATGAACTGTGAAGGAAACAGTGCTCTGAGAGACTCTTTAATGAATTACTCATTCTCACACACCAACGTCAGTAATTAGAGACTCTTAGCAACTGTTTACATGCGTACGGCTGTAGACAGATGCTCTGCCATTTGTCGTATACATCTAAGGCTCTCTCGGCGACTGTTATTTCCCAGTTTCAAGAGCAACAGGGTTCTTAAACGCGGCTTTTATGACCGTCGCGGTTTAAATCAGATTAAATTGTCATGGGTTTTCAGTGATAGAAAACTACGGAGCGCTCCAGAACACTCGTGGTGGCATCATGGCAGCAAACTGGATCCATCAAGGTTCAACCATGTTGGCTGCGGAGAGTTAGTGACAGAATTCAATTTCCCCCAGTGTCAGGTGTGCGTAATGGCTTCTATTTTTAACCCCAATCAACAGCAGACAGATATTGAAATTCAGGGCAGATGTGCTGAAGTTTCTGACCTTCACTTTCTTGATTAAAATGACAATATAAGCACCTGGTGGGAAAAGAAATGGGCAGACCATCGCATGGACATTTGTGATTACACAAGTCAGGAGAATGACAATGGATGCTGTATTTCGCCTGCAAGGCGGTGATGTTTTTCCTGAGGCTTAGCGTGTGGGTCAAAAATCTGGGACCACACTGAAATTCCGGGATATAAACATGCAGATAAACAAAGTTTTAAGAAATATTTTCAATTTAAGCATAATGGAAAAATGTGCCTATACATACAATAAACTGCAGTGTCCTACTGAAATGAACAGTGAAAGGACTGTTTATTCTTTTTCACATAAATTGCAAATACGGGGGCAGGTTATTAACCAATAAAGAAATAAAATATTTTCCAGCAGTTTCCTGCTTCTTATGACCTCAAAAAATGTTCACCATAGTGCATTATTTGTAAATTAAGACATTTTGACATTTGCATGTCATGACCAGCTCTATATGTATGGCTTTTAGGATGTAGTAAACGTGCTCGATAGCTCACCCGGTACAGTTCAGCACTTATGAACTTGTGTACAAATCTTTTGAAACACAAGTCATGGCACTTGATGAAAGAGCTTAAAGACTTGTAGAAGAATGCTAAAAATGGCATTCTTGCAAATGTGTTTTATCTCATGTTTGCTTTTGTTAACACTATTTGTTAAGTTTAATATAGGGGTTAGAGCAAGTGGTAAATATTGTAAGATTCACATTCATGTGTTTCAAATAAAACTGAACACTCTTTTAGTGCTACTTACTGAATATTTCCACTAGTAAAAAAGCAATATGTTTAAAAAATATTTAAGTATGGTTCAAATCTATTGATTTGCTTATAAGCTATATTAGCTGACATATCGCTTGAGACTTGCTGATGCAAAAATTATAATTAAACTTTATTTAGTACTTGTGCACAATAGATATTTCTTAATATTAAGCCTAAAATGTGTTTTTATGTCACTATTGATGAGGATTGAATGATCTTTCAATAATGTCTTTTCATGCAAGCTTTTTAAAGTTTACCTGAAGTATACATGCAATAGCTCCTCAAATACACTTCAGTATATCTTTAGTTGGACTTCAGCATTACTTCCACTCAATTAAAGTGCATTAAATACAAAATTAGTTGTTCCAATTTAGCAGACTTTATTTTTGGTATACCAGTTTAGTATACCAAAAGTGCAATTGCAGGGTATTTTTATTAACCACATAAATATGTAAATATACTTGTAGTATACTTAGCATGAAATAAATGTATTTAAAATATATTTAAGTATATTTATTTTTCACTAGGGTCACTTTAATGTGTATTGTGAACAGTGATGGGATAGGTAACTAACAGCATTATTTTTTTTCAGTAACGAGTAATCAAACGAATTACTGTTTTCCCCGTTACAATGCCATTACTGTTACTGACAATAAAATGTGGCGTTACTATAACTTATTATAATATTACAATTTTATTTTTCAGTTAATCTGAATGGATGCGCAGCATACCTGTATTTGACAACCAGTAAACTCTAATGTGAAGGCTCATGACTTGACGTCGCTTTGTCTCACACACATGCAAAGATACAAAGCAAGAGTGACTTACATACCATGCTACATGTAAATGTTATTCTTTGCTGTATTTTCCTGTCAAAATAACAGAGCTCCTCTGGAATTCTTCAGCTTCTCCGGTAGTAGGCAGAACTAATGCGCAAACGGCAATCTGATTGGCTGGCGCTTACCGATTGTCGTCCCTGTTTTGATTTCAGGAAATCAGTTTGAGCGAATGCAAACAACATGATTAATATTCATGAACCAGCAGCTCATTAATTCTTAGTGTGTTTTATATTGTTATTAGCAGTAGAATTTGTAGTAGTTACTTTCCCTGGTAATCAGTTACTTTTATAATGATGTAACTCAGTTACTAACTCAGTTACTATTTGTGAGAAGTAACTAGTAACTATAACTAATTACTTTTTTTTTTTAAAGTAACATGCCCAACACTGAATGTGAAACATGCAAGAACCAAAATAATGTAATTTTGCTGAAATTGTGCCATGGGCCTGGGTTGAATATTTCAGATTCTTCACTATTTCTAGCAAAAGGCAGAAAAAGTCTGGAATTCTGTTCATTTTAATTCTGCTTTTCATTAAAATTGTTGTCTTGATTATGTAGTTTAAAACAATATAAATTCAATTGTATTAGATTAAATGAAAAATGAATGCTTTTTTTTCACTGTTGGTCTCAGATACTTGGGTCCCACTTCATATCAGAATATTTCTTTTATAATTCACATGCTGATACAGATGAGTCATTTAACAAGCAATAATAAGTATGGCTCTTATGTCTCATTAAACTAAAAATATACTTTAAAATGAGGCTGCAACCAGCAATTAATAGAATCCAGTGGGCATTAAGACATCATAAAGTAGATGAAAGAGAAAAGGCCTTGACCGAAATGGTGCACTTGATGTGGGCTCGCCAGCGTCTGACCTTCACATGTCTGTGTCTGTTAAATCTGTTGTGATGTCCTTTTTGTCATTTTATGATTCAAAAGTCCTCATGAGTACATCCCTTGTGGCTACTATGCACCCTCAATGGTCTTTTGTGACAATCTAACATTTCGATTTCTAGATTTGCTTACATTTTGTAAACATATGAAAGCCCAATCCAAAGATGGCATGTCATAAATCTCATTTGATCAATTGGATGAGCAGTTCTCAAGAAGGATTTCGCCTCTGGTTTTGCCTGCGATGTCAAATACTGAAAAATATCTTAATTGTGGAACTTGGTGGTCCTTGAGGCAAATTTGTTTTCTATAAGGAGAGTGACTCTCATGTGAAATATTAAGTCTTGAGCTCAAACAGTGTAGTGGGGCTGATGTTATGAATACTGCAAATTTATTCACTAGTTGCTAGGCAACCATACATCCCATCCATCCTAAAATTACAGAGAATGCAATTAGCCGGGACCCCGCATGCATGCAAAGTTTGGTGAGTTTTCACCATAGGGACAAAAAGTTAGTTAATAACAAGCTTGCCCCCTCATCCTTGCTTATTTATCTCCAGTTATTTATTTAATTAGTCGGTTTCTTCCAAGAAAGTTTGGATGACCGAATATTAAAACTGTCTAAACAATTCTAATGGAATAAAACATAGATATGTAGCAAGTTTTAGTTTTGAACAACACAGTGCAGCTTGATTAGTTTCAGTCTTTAGTAATTCCTCAGGCTGTGTTCATTTACATATTTATCATGGGCTTTGATTTATAGATATCGTTCAGTGATTTGTAATCAGTTTTGATTGGTGAATTTTTGGTTTGCGCACATATTCAGAAATTGCATTATAGGTGTTCCAGAATGTGTACATCACACTTAAAGATAAAAGTAAGCCCTTGGAGTGGCCATTGTGATCACTATTCCCCTGTGCACTCTTATTCACTGTTTTCCATTTGTTTTTCTCCATCTCTCTCTCTCTCTCTCATTCACAGGGATGAGATGAAGTCACTCCAGGCAGCTCTGCAGAAACAACTGGATGATGCAGCTGAACGTGCAGAGAAACAGCAGGCCACTGTGAGACCCTTTACACTGATGTGTTAAACTGTATAAATACAGTCCACTCAAACTGCTAACCACATAAACATGGCCTTTGGGGCTTGCGTCAAAATACTAATGATAATAGCCCATAGCGTTTTGCCACTCACTTGTTTATTCACAAAATCATCAGTTTTATTTGTCCAAGGGTGATTTTTCGGTTACGCTCTTAAAACTAAAGATTCAACAGGGAGTTTTCACAATGATGCCATAGAAGAGCCATTTTAGCTTCCCCAAAGAACCTTTCAGCAAACAGTTCTTAAAAAAAGGACCTCTTTAAAAATCATTGCCATTAAAGAACCATTATTTTTAAATGGATAGTTAACCTAAAAATAAAAATTCTGTCATTAATTACTCACCCTCATGTCATTCCAAACACACAATACCTGTGTTTGCCTTTGGAACACAAGGTGTTTTTAATGAATTCCGAGAGCTTTCTGACTCTGTATGCGGTTCTACCATGTTAAAGGCCCAGAAAGGTAGTAAGGACATTGTTAAAATAGTCCATGTGGCATCAGTGGTTCAGCCTTAATTTTATGAAGCTGCAAAAATACTTTTATATGCAAATAAAACAAAAATAATGACTTTTTTCTCCTCCATGTCAGTCTTCGATACCACTGATGTCACATGGACTATTTTAATGATGTCCTTACTACCTTTCTGGGTCTTGAACGTGGTAGTTGTGTTGCTGTCTATGAAAGGTCTAAAAAAGCTCTCGGATTCAAAAATATTTTAATTTGTATACCGAAGATGAACGAAGGCCTTACGGGTTTAGAGCGACATGAGG
The DNA here is from genome assembly GCA_036247105.1 of Cirrhinus mrigala. Classification (NCBI taxonomy): domain Eukaryota; kingdom Metazoa; phylum Chordata; class Actinopteri; order Cypriniformes; family Cyprinidae; genus Cirrhinus; species Cirrhinus mrigala. The sequence continues at coordinate 18,615,323 of CM070024.1, forward strand.
GTAAGTAATTATGACATAATTTAAATTTTTGGGTAAACTGTGAGTGAGAGTAAGAGTGTAGGGGCCCGTAGAGAAAAATAAATATACTAAAATGTATTTAAATACATTTATTTCATGCTAAGTATACTACAAAAACATTTACATATTATGTGCTTAATAAAAATACCCTGCAACTGTACTTTTAATATACTAAACTAGTATATTTAAAGTCTGCTAAATTGGAACGACTAATGTACTTAATGCACTTTAATTGTGCAGAAATAGTGCTCAAGTCCAACTAAAGAGATACTTATGTATATTTAATTATGCTATGGTGGAACTATTGCAAGTACACTTTAAATATTTTGCATTTAAAGGAGAAGTTCACTTCCAGAACAAAAAATTACCGATAATTTACTCACTCCCTCGTCATCAAAATGTTCATGTCTTTTCTTTCTTCAGTCGTAAAGAAGTTATGTTTTTTTGAGGAAAACATTCCAGTATTTTTCTCCATGTAGTTGGACTTCTATGGTACCCGCGAGTTTGAACTTCCACAGTGCAGTTTCAATGCAGCTTCAGAGGGGTCTAAACGATCCCAGCCGAGGAATAAGGGTCTTATCTAGCGAAACGATCGGTTATTTTCAAAAAAAAATTACGATTTAAATAATTTTTAACCTCAAATGCTCATCTTGTCTATTTTCTGCAATACGCATGTGTACTCTGTGTAATCCGGGTCAATACAGTTAGGGTATGTTGAAAAACTCCCATCTCATTTTCTCCTCCAACTTTAAAATTGTCCTACATCGCTGCAGAAGTACCGACCCAGTGTTTACAAAGTAAACGTGCAAAGAAGATCAAATGCCCTTTACAAAAAAAGGTAAAACAGTGATGTAGGATGACTTTAAAGTTGGAAGAAAAAATGAGATTTTTAGACCTACCCTAACTGTATTGACCCGGATTACACAGAGTTCGACAAGACGAGCGTTTGAGGTTAAAAAGTATATAAATTGTACTTTTTTTTAGAAAATAACCGATCGTTTCACCAGATACGACCCTTCTTCCTCGGCTGGGATTGTTTAGAGCCATTGGAATCTTCACTGAAACTGTATTTTGGAAGTTTAAACTCATGGGCATCGTATATAGAGAACAATTTTAGAATGTTTTCCTCAAGAAACATAATTTCTTTATGACTGAGGAAAGAAAGACATGAACATCTTAGATGACAAGGGGGTGAGTAAATTATCTGTAAATTTTTGTTCTGGAAGTGGAGTTCTCCTTTAAAGATTGATATTATTTAAAGATCATACAATCCTCATCAATAGTGACATTAAAACATATTTTAGGCTTAATATTAAGAAATGTGCATTGTGCACAAGTAGTACTCCAAATAAAGTTTAATACATTTTTCTTTTTAATATCAGTTAGTCTCGAGCGATACATCAGTAAATGTCAATATACTTAAACTATACTTAGTATAAAATAAATGCTTTTTAAATCTATTACTTTTAAAACATTACAAATTGTATATAAAAGGTAATTGATTTTTTATTTTTTTTTACAAGTATTACAAAGTATACATTTATTTTAAAGGGAAAACTAAAAAGTCTGGGTTCTTGACTAGATCAATATATAGGAATTCTGGCAAATTAATGTCAAAACCCTTAAAATGGGGAGAAAAGCTATTAAAGAGAAACAAAAAAAAAGAAGTTTTACCCTTTAAAACTAGAATGACTAATGAGACAGTAGGTCAGTGCAGAAAGAGAGTCGTTTAGGTTTGATATTGCTGCATGTTTGGACTAATATCTTAACTTCTCTATTTTGAATGTTTCATTCATTCTGCTGTGTCACCTCTTCAAGTACCCCTGTCTAAACTAATTACCAGGAGAACACTGGAATCCTCATTAAAGTCACTGCGATGACATACTGTAGAGGGGCCAGAGAAAGGCACTTCTATTTTAGGCGTTTACCTTTAGGTCTGGAAGAGTTATGTTACAGTAATTATGGAAAACTGTAGGAAGCACCTTGCTGACTCTGGAGGAGATACTCAATTATCTGCATGCAACTTTTCTTGTTTCATCTCTGTGTGTGGCTGCGCGCAGTACTGCGGGGGATAGAGGCACAGGGGCTCGTGTTCGGAATGAGAATGAATCACTGAGAATTTGCATTTCACCAGCTCTGACCATTCTTTCCATTTTGCGAACAGTTCACCACCAATTGACACCAATTACAGATAGCAAAGCCGATTCACAACCCCAGATATATTCACAAGCTGCAACAATGTGGCCGTTCAGTCCGGGAAATGTTAACATTTTACAGTGCTGTTGAAACGGCCCAACGAGCTGTGACCTTTTGTTTGCCTGTAAGTGTCTTTTTATGACAACCTTTATATTATCTAGCTATTATGTTGAGCCGTTAGCATTATCCTGAAACCGAACTGTTATGGTAAGAGGAATAAAGTCCATATTAAAACTGCATATTCAAAACTCATGAACTAGAGACAGTTTTAGCTACTTAAAGGAAAAGTTCTTCTTGAAATGAAATTGTTCTTTCATGTTTTGCAGAAGAAGTGTTTTTTGGTCCATTGAAAGTCAGTGGGGTTCAGTTCTGATTTGGACCCCACTAACTTTCATTATATGGATAAAACATTCAGACATTCTTTGACATATCTGATAAATAGCTAGAAAATATGGAAGCCTGTTTCCCCCACTGAATAAAAAATAAAAAAGGCAATTGCGACTTTATCTCGCAATTCTGACTTTTTTTCTTGCAATTTCGAGTTTACATCTCGCAATTCTGACTTTTTTTCCTCAGAGTTGTGAGATATAAACGCACAATTGTGAGTTATAAAGTCACATTTGCGGGATATAAACTCAAAATTGCGAGAAATAGTCAGAATTGCAAGTTTATATCAAAATTCTGACTTTGTTTCTCAGAATTGCGAGTTTATATCATAAAATTCCGACTTAATTTCTCAGAATTGCGAGTTTATATCACAAAATTCTGACTTAATTTCTCAGAATTGCAGGTTTATATCAAAATTCTGACTTCACTTCTCAGAATTGCGAGTTTATATCTCATAATTCTGACTTAATTTCTCAGAATTGCAAGTTTATATCTCACAATGCTGACTGAATTTTTCAAAATTGCAAGTTTATATCACAAAATTCTGACTTCGTTTCTCAGAATTGTGAGTTTATATCACAAAATTCTGACTTAATTTCTCAGAATTGCGAGTTTATTTCACAAAATTCTGACTTCGTTTCTCAGAATTGCGAGTTTATATCTCACAATTCTGACTTAATTTCTGAGAATTGCGAGTTTATATCAAAATTCTGACTTAATTTCTCAGAATTGCGAGTTTATTTCACAAAATTCTGACTTTGTTTCTCAGAATTGCGAGTTTATATCACAAAATTAATTTCTCAGAATTGCGAGTTTATATCACAAAATTCTGACTTAATTTCTCAGAATTGCGAGTTTATATCACAAAATTCTGACTTGTTATTCAGTTTCACTTGTTATTCAAATTCTGACTTAATTTCTCAGAATTGCAAGTTTATGTCACAAAATTCGGACTTAATTTCTCAGAATTGCGAGTTTATGTCACACAATTCTGACTTTGTTTCTCAGAATTTCGAGTTTATATCTCACAATTCTGACTTTATTTCTCAGAATTGTGAGTTTATATCACAAAATTCTGACTTAATTTCTCAGAATTGCAAGTTTATATCTCACAATTCTGAGAAAAAAGTCAGAATTGTGAGTTTGTATCACACAATTATGAGAAAAAAAGTCAGAATTACGAGTTTGTATCATGCAGTTCTGAGAAAAAAAAGTCAGAACTGTGAGATAAGTCGCAATAACCTTTTTTTTTTTTTTTTTTTTTTTTTTATTCAGTGGCGGTAACGGGCTTCCATAGGAAAATGAAAACATAATCATAAAAATAAAATATTTTTGTCAATACCAATGGAAGTCAGTAGTATGCCTAAACAAAAACATGTTTAGTTAATACATTCCCTTAATTTATACTGAGATTGCATATAGTTTGCAAACAAAGCTGCATGAAACCAGGAAATGAGGGACAAGATATCGTTCTATTGTAATCCAAAAAACCAAGATTGCAAAAAATATCTATGCATTGACTGCAGTATATCAGTGGACTGGACTGAATTCAATTAAAGTGCTAATCAGAACGAATACACCTGCAGGTACGCTCCTGTCGTATTGTCTGGAACCATGCACAGCTGCTCGACCTCAGTATTTAGATGTGTTGTTATTTTTTCACAATGTCTGCCATGGCTGCAGGCAGGAGAGAGAGAATGAGAGTTGAGGTAGTTTGACATTCAGGCTGAGCTGGGTGAATAAGGAATAAGGAGCAATAGTGGAACGTTCTATTTGATTGGAGTTGCGGTTCACCCTCAGGGCTGTAAACACTTCTGATTCTTTTTTGGTTGTTTGTACCCCGCTCTGGATTGTTTTGGGAAGCCTTCGCTTTTACATTTGTATTCCATATAGGCTCGTGCTGAAATATTTTTATATGGTTCTCTTTTTATTTGAGTTCAGTTCACCAGGGGTAAACACGATTGAGGTTTGAATTTACATTGTAGTCATACACAGCAAATGTACAGTAAGATCAGATCTACCCTTGTTATTCAATTTCATTTCTTTATTATTTCAGTCTGTAAACCCACAAATCAAGCCTGTAAGCAAATAATAAATACAGTGAATAAAAAGTATATAAAGCTCAGAATAATCTAATTAAATTATGTAACCATGCAGTTACATTTTTGTACATACTGTACACTACTGTGCAAAAGTTTGGGGTCGAAAAGTTATTGAGCAAGAATGCATTAAATTGATTGTTTTGTTCTTTTGAACTGTCTGTTCATTAAAGAATCCTGGAAAAAATGTAGCAGCTTCCACAAAAATATTAAGCAACATAACTGTTTTCAGCATTGATGATAATAAATAAAGGATGCTGTGACTCTGAAGACTATGGAAGCCTGTTTCCACCACTGAATTAAAAATTTAAAAAGGTAATTGTGACTTTTTATCTCAAATGTCTGACTTTTTTTTCTTGCAGTTGCAAGTTTACATCTCACAGTTCTGATTTCTGTCAGAATTCCGTGATATAAACTCAGAATTGTGAGATATAAACTCACAATTGCAAGTTATAAGCTTAGTTTTTATCTTGCAATTCTGACAACAATTGTGAGTTAAGTCAGAATTGTGAGATAAAAACTCTTTTATCGAATTTTATCGTCTTTTTCCCCCTCAAAATTGGACTTTATAACTCGCAATTGCGAGTTTTTATCTCGCATATCTGACTTTGTTTCTTGCTATTGTGTTTATACTGTATGATGCAATTCGGAGAAAAAAGACAGAATTGTGAGTTTATATTTCACAGATCTAACTGTATATCACATAATTGCACATTTATATCATGTAATTCTGAGAAAAAAATTAAAATGACTTCATTACTCAGAATTGGGAGTTTATATCTCACAATTCTGACTTTATAATGCACAATTGCGAGTTTTATTCACGCAATGCTGCATTTCTAACTCACATTTGGGAGTTTATATCATGCAATTCTGAGAAAAAGTCAGAATTGTGAGTTTATATCTCGCAATTGCGAGTTTATATAACGCAATTCTGAGAAAAAGTCAGAATTGTGATTTATATCACACAATTCTGACTTTATAACTCGCAATTGCGAGTTTATCGTGCAATTCTGAGAAAAAAAGTCAGAACTGCGAGTTTGTATCACGCAATTCTGACAAAAAATTGTTGAAATTGTGAGATAAAAAGTTGCGATAACCTTTATTTTATTTTTTATTCAGTGACGGAAATGGGCTTCAATAGAAGACAGTTAATTTATTTTGTAATAAATTTTCACAAATATTACTGTTTCTACTCAACTTTTGTAAACTTCAAAAACATTAAAACATTTTGCCAACCCCAAATTTTTGAATGGTAGTGTACTATATATTTAACAACATACATCATTCTTCCTTAAATCACATTAAAAGTCGTGCACAATTTACTTTTAAAATAAAAGTAAAGTAAAATTTAAAATGTACTTTTTCTGTACAAAATGCCACTGGGGCTTTAATATGCATTTTTCCCCCCTTTCAATGCAGATAAAGTTCTTAAAGATGGAAATGGAAAAGAAGACCAAAATCATCAAAGACCTTCAGCAAGAGGTACTGAACACCATTTTTTTTTTTTTTTTTAATAGAAACTATTATTAATGTATTAATTCTGAATGTGTGCAATAATTCCTCAGAACATCAAAAATAGTATTTTCAATAGTAGCATGTACAGGATATGTGAGATTAAATGTGAAATAAAATAAAACAATGTTAAATGCTTTCACTCATCAAAGAAGAGAACAATCACCAGCCACAGCAGTTTCTTTTTGCCAACTGCTGGTCGTAAATTAATAGAGAAAATATAAAAATGCCATGATATTTTTTCTCAATAGAGATTTATGTTCCGACTACTGCGATACGCTGTGTTTTTCAAGGTAAAGTCTACAGTGGAATGGCTTTTAATTGAACATAAAATGGAAACTGTGTCCCTTAGTTCAACTGAAGTCAAGTAATAGATGATGACAGCATAATAACTATTTAATTGGTTAAAGTACTGGTTATATCACTTACCATGGCTGAGTGAATTTTGCTTATCACTCAATTAAGCTTTATAGTTTATTAAATAGGGAATGAAAACAAAATGCAACATTAAAAGTAATAGTTCATCTAAAAATAGAAGTTCAGTCATCATCTACTCATCCTCTTGTCGATCTAAACATATGACAACAACTGTGGACACCATAGCTTTTCATTTTTTTTTTTTTTTAAATACCTTCTTTTATCTTGCACAGAATAAAGAATGTCATACAGGTTTGGAACAACATGAGGCTGAATAAATGATGACAGAAGTCTCATTTTTATGTGAACTGTCCCTTTAAGGCTATACTGTTCAAATCAGAATTTTTTCATGGTTGTTGTTTGAAGTGACTTGACTGTGCCCTATCTGCTTGGGTGGATCCTTGTGTCATTGCAGTCTGTAGTAGGGCAGCCACATGTCACTTTTAATGACAGCTGCCATTTTTCTTACAGACTTGGGCGCTCGTTCTTCTTCAGAGAGGAGTAGAAATGCAAGTGTGTGGATTTGATACTCGGCCAATTCCACCTCATTGAATCGTAGTGCAATGCTATTCTGCTTCATTACCTCAAACACTCTTTCACTCGCTCTCAGAACGTCCCTCCCTTCCTTTCACCGTTCTTATTCTTTCTTTTTCACACACAGTCACTTTAATGTAACACCTCTGTGGCCCACCAGCTATTATATATTCCCCAGTCGGTTCGTTGGTGTGGGCCACTGTGACTCGTTACACAGCAGGTGTTGTAATTACAGTAAAAGTAGAAAAGAACCTGTTGAACTTTCAGCGTTAATTTAATGACGGAAGCGACGAACGTACGGTATGCAAAGCAAGTGTTCTGCTGAGATAATGGCTTTGCCATTTTTAGTTGTTTTGAAATTTTCTGTCAAACGTCACTTGGAAGTGAGTGAAATGCGTTTTTGTTCCCCACATGAATGAATTCTATAATTTGATGCAATTTAATGAAAACTGCACTTAGTGAGACAGATGCGATGAACTATTGAGATTTTGCGATCATATGAATTGATGCAAATTCAACCGTTTTATTTGTGGTACTGTGTAATTTCCTATTTCCACCATTTTTCTGCAAAAAATACGTATTTGAAAGGGAAAAAGTGCAATATTAGCTAATCAGCTCTCTGAAGGGGGTCTCATCCTGTCTCGCATGTGTGGACTACAAAGTCACTCACTGCCACTTAATTTTTAAACCGTATGGGAAAAAAAAAAAAAAACTTTACAGCAAAATTCATGATAGTTGTTAAAGGATTAGTTCACTTCCAGAATAAAAATTTCCTGATAATTTCCTGATAATTCATGTCTTTTTATATTCAGTCAAAATGAATTTAAGGTTTTTGAGGAAAACATTTCAGAACTTTTCTCCATGTAGTGGACTTCAGTGGGAGCCAATGGGCCAAAGGTCCAAATTGCAGTTTCAGTGTAGCTTCAAAGGGCTCCACGTGATCCCAGTCGAGGAATGAGGGTCTTATCTAGTCATATTCTTGCACTAGCTCTGCGATGGCGCATGGTTAGATTTCTCTTTTGTGTACTTTGGTTAAAAAAGGTAGGGTAGGGGAAAAAACTTCATCTCATTTTCTCCTCCAACTTCAAAAGCGTACGTTGTTTATCTTTTTTGTAAAGGGCATTTGACTTTTGCTTTGTAAACGTCACACATGACCTTTCCAATGTGATTTTGTAATATGTGAGGTCAGGCTAGTGCAAGATGAGCATTTGTGGTTGAATGTATATACATTTTTATATTTTTTTAGAAAATGACCAATCGTTTCGCTAGATAAGACGCGTATTCCTCGGCTGGGATTGTGTAGAGCTTTTTGGACCTTCAACTCATTGAGCCCCATTGAAGTCCACTACATAGAGAAAAATCCTCAAAAACCTTAATTTCTTTTCGACTGAAGAAAGAAAGACATGGACATCTTGGATGACATTGGGCTGAGTAAATTACCAGGACATTTTTATTCTGAAAGTGAACTAACCCTTTAAGATGACTGAGACAAATAAAATTTCAGCATCCAATATTGTCTCTTTGTGTCCTCTCCAGTTACTCATTGACGGTCATTTGGAATGACCCTATTAAAAGCGTCCTGTTCCTGCAGTGCCCTTCAAAATGCAATTATAATGTGCCCTTGATCTTTACACAAATAGCACACAGAAATGCTAAGACATTTCTCATTTACTGACTTCATTAGACGGTAACATTAACGTCAGTAAGTTCGTATATGTCTTAACATTACTGTACATTACAAGTCATCTTTGTTTATATAGCACTTTATATAATACAGATTGTGTCAAAGCAGCTTTACAATGTTAAATAGTAAACAGTCCATTTTTTTCTGTTAAAGTCAGTTTGTTTGGGTTCTGTAAGACTGTTTTTTAAAGAAGTCTCTTATGCTCACCACAGCATGTATATATAAAAAATAAAGTTAAAAAAAGTAATATTGTGAAATACTGTAGTATTTCTAAAGTTTAGAAAGTTAAACATTAAGAATTTTAAAATAAAAATGTCAAAGTTCAAATTAATAGTATTTATTTTAAAAAGAAATCTTTTGGAACAATGTACAGTTGCAATTGAAATTATTCAACCTCCTTGACCTGCAAGATATTTTTTGGAGAGAACTAAATTTTATGAAAACAATTTAACAAATACATCCATACACTATTACAGAAAGTTTATTAATACTCATCTGAGTAATTCTGAGAATGTAAGTTGATGAATAATAATAATAAAATAATAATAAATCAAATTGGCCCTAAACGTTCATGTTTAAAATTATTCAAAATTATTCAACCCCCAATTTTATGATATTGTGCTTTTTTTGTTTAACACTCTGAAAGGTTTTCTGATACAACACACTTTAAACTATGGAATAAGTCCGCCAGCTGTGTCTCTAGGAACTTTTAATGTCTTAGAAATCTTTATGTAGCCTTAAACGCTCTAATATAATAAAACTATTTCTTCTCTATAGCTTTTGTGAGAGCTTTGTTGACTTCGCCATATTTGCTACTCAACTTCAGCACATGCATGGGCTAAATGTATGTAAGTGTAACAGCCCAAGCTAATTCTGTTTTTTTTTTTTTTTTTTTTGAAATAGAGTTTCTAAAGGCCTAAGTGTTTTAAGACAATTTTGTTAAAAATAGTGACTTAAAAACAGCAATGTTGAATGGGGGTTGAATAATTTTGACATAGCTGTGTTATTGAAAAATCCTAGCACTCAAAAACATTACTTTATATGTTGACATTATCACATTTAATATGCCAGTAATTTGTTATAAATGCAAATTTTAGTCCTGGATCTTCAGGAAAGCTTGTATTTGCAAAGTACTGCAGTCTCTGGGAGGGTTGAATACTTTCGATTGCAACTGTAATAGTTTTTATGCTCACTTTTAATCAGTTTAATGTGTCCTTTGCTGAATTATAAATAAACAGGCAAACAAGCTTATTGACATCGTATTGAATGAGAGATGCCAGTAACTAATTTTTTGATGGTGATTTATGACATGCATAGAAAAAATATGGCTTATGTAAATTTTGTATCAAGAAATTTATCAGAATCTCAGAACCTAATTGTCCATTTGTGTTAATGATTGAAAAGGTTTTGTTAAAGGGATAGTTCACCCAAAAATGAAAATTACTGCATGATTTACTCACCCTCAAGTCATCTTAGGTGTATATGACTTTAGTCTTTCAGACGAATACAGTCGGAGTTATATTAAAAAATGTCCTGGCTCTTCCAAGATTTATAATGGCAGTGAACGAGTGTTGAGATTTTGAAGCCCAAACAACTGCATCCATCCATCATAAAAAGTACTCCACACAGCTCTGGAGGGTTAATAAAAGCCTTCTGAAGTGAAATGCATTTGTATAAAAAAAATCTTCAAAACCTTGACCCCCATTGACTTCCATTATAAAGCCAAGACATTTGTTTTAATATAACTCTGATTGTATTTTACAGAAGGAAGAAAGTCATATACAGCTAGGATGGCTTCAGTTTTTGGGTGAACTATCCCTTTAAAAAGACACATTCGGGTTTTAGTAATGCTGAATACAGAATACACAAATATACAGGCTATTGCATCATTGTTAATATTTCAATGCGTGCTGCAAATTCAGTTATTATGCCCTAATATAATTACAGGTAATTGCACTTCTGTTGTCACTAACAATAACTGCTTAACTGTTTCTTGGTTTTACCTGCAAAACAATGCCAAAAATACCACAAGTAGCATCGCAATTTTAGAGAAAAGCCTCTGGAAATGCAGTTATTTTTTAGGGCTGCAATTATCAGCAAAAAGTCCTGTGAAATCCTGGTGGGTCTGAAACTGGGTGACATTGCCACTAAAAGCATGTACATTTGCATCTGAGAGCAACACAGAGACAAAGGAAGTGAGAAATTGAGGCAGGGAGAGAGAGATAATGAGAGAAAAAATAAAAGCAAAAGGACATGAACAGAGAGAAAGAAAAAAGAGGAGGTGGAGAAAAGCACTAGATTAAACTCAGCACCACCATCATCTCTGTATTGATTCTTAATCTACCATCATCTATTTCCATAAAGACATCCACTGCGGGTTATTACAGAAATGAGGCATATACTCCTGGGTCACCTTGAGCTTCAATAAGCTGGTGAGGGAACTGTCAAAATGAGCTCAATGGAAACAGTTGAAGCATTGCTTTTGTCTGCAGGGACAGGGGTACCATTAAATTGAGTGTATTTACCTAGATAAAACAAGACGTCGGGTCTTGTTTCATGCTTGATGTTACAAAGCCGTCTGTACAGTATATCTCTATTTATTGCCTTTTCCTGTCTTGCAGAATAAAAGCCTGAAGAACAAACTTCTTTCCGGGAACAAGCTCTGTGACATACATGCAGAGGAGGTATGTTGAGCGGACTGTTGCGCACACCGTCGAAAATACTGCAGCATTTCTATACAGACCAAAAATAATATTGCTTCTAGCAGAAGTGTTATGGATATTCATACCTATGCAGATGCCACCCTTAGATTTTTGAGCTTGATTTTGAATACAACTTGGAACAATTTTCTTTTAGAAATTGCTAGTACATTTTACAATTACAAAGAAATGGCACATAACACATTGAATTAATTTCTTGTTTGAATTAATTTCTTATTTGAATTATTTGAATTATTCATTGAATTATTTTCTCCTCGTTAGTTCTCCAAAATAAAATGTATTAATTTCTTTAAAAAAAAAAAAAAAAAAAGAAATGTTGTGTACACATAAATTCATATTAAAAAAAAACAAGCAAAAAAAACATTCACTTAAGCATGCTGTAGCAGTGATTCATACTTCAGCCAACAGAAATTAGATAATTTATTTTTATTGCTATTATTGGTCGCACCACATGATGAGTGGTTGCTCCAAATGAAGAATGTTGTGTACACATAAATTCATATTAAAATTTTAAATTAAGTGCTTTTTTTTTTTTTTCATCTAGATGAATTGGCCACAGCCTTAAAAAATGTCATGTGGTGCAACCATGATTTATATTAAAATTAATTCATTTCCTTATCATGCTTAGCATTTTTTTTAGATGTTCTCCGTAATTAAAGTATTTAGAAACAAAGTATTTACATTTCTATAGTTTTTGTTCCATAATTTCAGAGTTGCATTCTTAAATATAGTTAGCAGACTTATTTTTCTGTAAATTGTATAAAACTGATAATTAAAAAAAAAAAAAAAACAACATTTACTTAAGCATGCTGTAGCAGTGATTCATATTTCAGCCACAGAAATTACATAATTTAGTTTTAATTTAATACAGTTATTGCTATTATTGGTCGCACCACATGATGAGTGGTTGCTCCAAATGACACAAAGATCTTATAACACTAAAAATCTATTTAAAGAAATGTGTGAAAAGTGCAACACATGGCATTAATTGTCATTTTTTAGACCCGATTATTTCTAACCTTTGCCCAATCTTGGCTGCTCAATTGGCCCTTCGCTGGGAGTTGATTAACAGGCGATCTGACCGATCATAATGCCAAATCTGCCATTTTTGTCCGACAAACAAACCAGACAGGAGAGTAGATTAACACTGGTGGATTTGAACTTGAAAAATAGTGCATATTTGCATATTTTCACAGCTGAAACAAGATACCTTCTGATTTGCCATCACATTTATTTCGTGCTATAACTTGTAAGAGATGGTTGGTTCACATGCTGCTTAAACTGGGGTGCTACAGCGATCTGTCACAACACATTAAAGAGCCACAAAACAGAATTTGTTTTTTTAATTCCTTAAAAAAAAAAAAACTTATTTTGAACTCTAAGACTTTGTTTAATACTGAAAGTAACTTGCTCTGTCTTGTATGTCGCCGTGTTGTCAGTGTCCTCTTTGCTTCATCATGTATTTTTTTACTGCATGAGAACATGATGTGTGGTGTAAAAGTGCCATGGTTTGTCAGACATAGCAACAGTAACTAAGGGGGATGGGTCTTTGCGAAGGGTCAATTCAGAATAGCGGGAGGTTGCTGGCTCAGGTTCTGAGATGAAATCATAAACATCTTTCTTACAGTAGAAAATTACATCTGGAGTTTGTGCTTGACTGCAGGGTCAGTATAAACAAGCTGCCTATGGCGAGCATTTATTTTACTTTTCTTGGCAGTGGAATCTGGTAAAATAGATTAAAATAGTTATTAATAAATATATAAATTACTAATAAATGCATAATTATCAAACTAAAATTACATGCTCTAAATTATTATTTTTTCTTAAAACATAAACCATTTGAAATTACCCAAACTGCATAAAAATCTTTTCCAAATTATACTAAAATAAAGCATTTTATGTATATAAACCATTAATTAAATATAAAAGCACAAAAACTGCCAATCTGGGACATATATGTGACCCTGGACCACAAAACCAGTCATAGGGTACATTGATGTATGGTTTGTTAGTATATGACAATATTTGGCTGAGATACAGCTATTTGAACATCTGGAATCTGAGGGTGCAGAAAATCAAAATATTGAGAAAATCGCCTTTAAAGTTGTCCAAATGAAATTCTTAATAATGCATATTACTAATCAAAAATTAAGTATTGATATATTCACAGTAGGAACTGTACAAAATATCTTCATGGAACATGATTTTTACTTAATTTCCTAATGATTTTTGGAATAAAGGAAAAATCAATCATTTTGATCCATACAATGTATTTTTGGCTATTGCTACAAATATACCCCACTGATTAAGGACTGTTTTTGTGGTCCAGGGTCACATATCTATAATACAAAAACACTCTGCAGTGGTCGCACCACATGATATTTGGTTGCACCACATGATATTTCAAATTCAGTCAAAATTAACAAGCACAGAATTGGCCACCTGAACAAAATAAGCTAGCTTCCCACAAAAGGTCACTATAAAATTTATAATAAAAATAAATACTTATAGAAATCACTTAACAGTGATTAATCATTATTAATTTTTGAGGTCATACCACATGATATCTAAATGTTGTAACTTCATACCAGCCATTAAACAGGTCATATTTTTCCAAATTTAAAAGAGAGTTACAAATCTGCTTGATGCTTCCATGGGTCTTTGGCAAATTAGTATATGATGCAATGTCCTATCTTTGAATGGATTTCAATATAAAAGTTCCAAAATGGTAGTTTCTTGATGGTCGCGCCACATGATATACCATAAAATGGAAATTATCGGACAAAGTTTGTTTGAGTATTATGATGGAAATATAAATACAAATGCTTTGCAATTTTGTACAGGATTACAAAACACTTTGGAATTTCAAAGATTTTTACAAAACAAAAGTTATGCCCGGATGGTCGCACCACATGATGTTTTGACACTTTGAATAACAGAAAAATTACGAATAACTTACTTTTTGTGAAACTGTAAAGTTGGTACATATGTGGGAGAGGTACTTCTTGTGTATGGCTTCTTTTTAATGCATTTAAACCAATTTTAACTGAAAAAAAAAAAAAATGCAATCGGACAGAAAATTTAGGCATCACATCATTGAACCCATATTTTTAAAAACACATTTTCTAGGTTGGTTCTAGACTTGAGTGCAACCAACTTGATGCCACAAACTCAACATTCTACTCATTCCTAGCTAGAAAATTGGCAAGGTAGACAACTAAACGCAAGGGTATTGGCAACATGACTTTGCTTCTCTAAGGTGGAGAGATTAATGAAGTCTCATTAGTTTTGTGGAGGTGCTGTACACTTCAGTTTTAGGAGATTACTCAAGACACTGAAGCTATAGAGAAAGAGCAGTGTGTGTGTGTGTGTTTGTGTGTGTCTGTAAATGTTTACAGCTGTGGCAGCAATCCACAGGCAACAAGCCAAGACAATACCATACCATGGTGTGAGTGTTATTGTGTAAGTGTGTTTGCCTGGGTGTTGATGTGTTAATGTGTTTGCGTCATCGAGTGGTCCCTGCAGTCCACTGAAGGGAAGAGTTTTATATTTTCTTGCTCAGTGAAGGTCTCTCCTTTGAATTGGAGCTTTGCCCAGCAAGCGTTCACAAAGGAACACTTCGGCGTGGCCACAAAAAGCCCGCTACACAATCTAAAACCAATTTTACTATATGAATAAGCTAACACACATTCTCTCTTATCTTCATTTTGCAGTCCAAAAAAATCCAAGCCCAACTGAAGGAGCTGAGGTATGGCAAAAAGGATTTAATTTTTAAGGTAAGAACCAAACAAAGAGCATGTGTCATTACTGTACCCTTGCATGGTGCGCAGAGGCCTTAGCGCCTACTTGAAAAGATGATTTTACCTGAGCAGCTTAACCACAGTTCTGAAGGTCCCATTTGGCTTACTATTGTGTGTTGTCTTGTTACTGTAACCAACATATTTCTGATTCAGTTTACTATGTCAGTCAGTCAGGACACGTCACTTCATGCTAATAATTTAATATTGTGTAATGCTAATTTTTCTATAGTGTCTTTAAAAGAGCTTCTCAAAGCGCCTTACAATATAAAAATATATGTAAAATTAGAACAAAATACAAAATAAATCAAACAAAAGTGCACAGGAGAAATAAAATAAGCAAGAATTAAAGCAAGAGGGGAAAAAATGCATTTTAAAACTGCCAAGAGATTGTGCTTTTTTCCACAACCTGGGAGCAGATATAGAAAAACCACGTTTGAGGGAGAACCAACAAACCCTTTTGAGAAGAGTGAATACTTCGATTTGGAATATAAGGTGATGAAAGTTGAGATAATACTCAGGGGGCAGACCGTGGAGAGCTTTATATGCGAGCATGAGAACTTTTAAATCAACTTTATACTTAAGTGGTAGCCAGTGTAGTGACCTCAAAATGGGAATAATATGATCTCTAGATTTGGTCTTAGTTAAAATTCTAGCTCCAGAACTTACTGCAGTTTACTAATAGTATGCTTAGAAAACCTAATAAGAAGTGCATTACGATAATCAGTGCGAGAGAAGACAGATATATTCATTAACTTTACAACGCTTTGTACATGTCAATGAGGAATCAAAGATCACTCCTAGATTTGCTTTGAAACTCAAGTACAGAACCATTGATGATAAGACGACTTTGGTCAGCCCTACCTCAGTGTTATCACTGTTTAAGCACAGAAAATTATTAGCCATTCATAATTTTATCTCAGAGATACCTTTAGTGAGCAATGAGACAGCCTCCCTCTAATCAGGTTTACAATGAATATGGAGTTGCATACTTGTAACCTAAATTTCGTAAGAGTTGACCAAGCGGGAATAAATGAAGATGAAAAAGTAACGGTCCTAATATAGAGCCCTGTGGGATGCCAATAGAAACCAATAGATGAAATTTTTGTGGGCAGAGCCTTCCTGGTGGCAGAAAATGTCAGTTTTCAAGTAGCAGTTTATGGAAGCCATGGAATTATAGAATAAAAAAAGATAAATTTGAGTTTATATTTTAAAATTATGGCTTTATTCTCACAATTCTGAGATTATATCTTACAATTCAGATAACAAAAAAAATCAACTCAAAATCACGAGTTTATATCCCACACTTCTTTTTTCCTCAGAACTGACAAACTCACTGTTGTTGAGTTATAAAGACCGAACTAGGAGATATAAACTTGCATTTGTGAGAAAAATAGTCCGAATTGTAGGATAAAATAGGTAAATGTTATGTAAAATGTTATAGGTTTAAATAGCATTTCATGCTATAACTGTAGGTCTAATATAATATGTCCCCTATTAACTGCATATGTGAATAATATGTAGACCTACTGAAAGAAATCAAATTTATGCTTTAAAAGTAGAGTAATCATAGAAGGTTTTAGCCATAGTCTGTCCGCTTAAATATCTGCATTTAGCTTCAAATGGCATCTTTAACGACAGTATTTTATAAAAATGCATTACGATTCTGACATTCAATGGCATAACAATATTTTTTTTCTTTTATTCCATGATTCTACCCTTTCCCCTCCACTTACCAGAGTTTTTCTGCCACCACGATGTGTGCGCAGCTGCAAATGACGTACAGTGGAGGTCAAAAGTTTACATCCCCCTTTCAGAATCTGCAAAATGTTAATTATTTTACCAAAATAAGAGGGATCATACAAAATGCATGTTATTGTTTATTTGGTATTGTCCTGAATAAGATATTTCACATGTTTACATATAGTCCACAAGAGAAAATCATAGAATTTATTTTTAAAAAAAGGACCCCATTCAAAAGTTTACATCCCCTTGATTCTTAATACTGTGTTGTTACCTGAATGACCCACAGTTGTGTTTTTTGTTTAGTGATAGTTGTTCATGAGTCCCTTGTTTGTCCTGAACAGTTAAACTGCATGCTGTTCTCTTGTGGACTATATGTAAACATCTATTGTGTGAAATATCTTATTCAGGTCAGTACTAAATAAACAATAACATGCATTTTGTATGATCTCTTATTTTGGTAAAATAATTAACATTTTGCAGATTCTGAAAGGGGGACGTAAACTTTTGACCTCAACTGTAACTGTGACGTCTAACAACAACCTGTTCCAATTTACAATTATAATTGAAAATAACTGTTTTCTATTTTAATGTATTTTAAAATAAAATTGATTCCTATGATGGCAAAGCTGAATTTTCAGCAGCCATTACTCCAGTCTTCATGATCACATGATCCTTTAGAAATATGGATATTTGGTGCTCAAAAAACATTTCTTATTATCATATCACATAATATTTTTGTGGAAACCATGATGCATTTTTTCTGGATTCTTAGATTAAACGAAATGTCATAACTAGGGCTGTCAATCGATTAATCACGATTAATCACATACAAAATAAAAGTTTGCGTTTGCCTAATATATGTGTGTGTACTGTGTGTAATTATTATGTATATATAAATACAAGCAGATTCATGTATATATTTAAGAAATATTTACAAATATATCTATTTATTATACTTTTTAGAGAATTTATATTATATTTAAATATAAATATTTTGTACATAACATATTTCTCTTAAATATATACATTAATTTGTGTGTATTTATATATACATATTAACTGCACACACTACACACACATATATTAGGCAAACTCAAACTTTTATTTTGTATGCAATTAATCACGATTAATCGTTTGACAGCCTTAGTCATAACATAACATTAGAAATGTCTTGTCAAACTTACTGACCCCAAACTTTAACCAGACGGAAAAGAATGTCAAATTTAATTGCTAGAAGTTAGTTTTATCAACTTTTTCGAGTATGCGAGCATTTAGAGCTTCCAAAAATTGTCTAAAAACTACAAACCTCTCATGCTAAATGGGGTCTGTAACCGCTTTTAACCACACTGGCTTCTGAAATGTTTTTGAAAGCGGAAACAAAGCAATGTGAATGTCACCGTCCTAAAAATCATACATAATAATCAGCATTTTTGGCCAAATAAAAGAAATTAGGAGTAATATGTGCATTCTAATTGAATGGTTTGACCTTTTCATGTGAGATGAGAGTGAAGATTCATGTAAAAAACAGTGACCTTTCCTGCCATGCAGGTTGACCTTTCCTCTCTTATTTGCAGTGTTAGATGGGAAAATGTCAGCTGATATTTCCAGCACATTGCCCTTTGGTACCATCATACAAACACTGGGTTTTCACACAAAGTGCATCACTTTAAAACTATTGCTTCTTAATGGGCAAGACAGGCTTACACGTGTTGTAAAACACGTCGGGTCTTTTTTTAAGAAAGAATGTGAATTATTATTTTTGTTAGTCGAGGCGCCTGCTCCAACTTTTTCAAAGAGCAATATCCAATCTGGGCTTACCTTCCTCTAATGTGTTTTTATCTGGGCTGTACATCTATTTCTGCCTTCGCTGTTTGAAATCGATGTAGGAAGATTATCCTTCCTCCTTTTATATTCATGATTAAAGAAGTTCTTTTCAGAGTTTGTATCTAGAGTTGCCTTTTAAGTACGAGTCGGTTTGAAGAGGCATTGTTCGGTAATGGGAAGCAAAGGAAGAATATTCAGAGGCTTAGGCTAGTACGGCAAAAAGCTAGAGAAGGACAATGAGCAAGATTGCTTTGTCAAAGTATTTTTGCCAGATCTAGCCAGAATTAAATGGATTTTTTTTTTTTTCTTATTCAAAGTGCTGCTATTTATCACAATCATGTCTTGTTGAATTGGAGTGAGGTGTCTGAAATATGCACGTGTATATGTCAAATTATTCATAGACTGTTCCATATTGTGTGGCACTGCTCTTTATCAAAAACTTATTGATATAAAGCATTACCATTTGCTTGGTGCAGCATCACCTGATCTACCATCAGTTCTCTTCGGTTCCTGTGGCATTAGATCATTCTTGTTTAAGATTCAGCTTTTGTGATCCATTGCTTTGGTGGGTCTCCTCTGTTGTGCTTGAAAGAAGTCTGTGAAAATAATTGCAGATAGATTAAAGATTAAATAGATTAAAATGTGACGGCAATGGCATAATAGCTTGTTATAAGACACAATCAAAATGATTGCAATGTTCTTTCTTTTAATTATACTTTGAATACCGTTTTCTTTTTTTTTAAATCGGCAGCTGCTTAACCAGCAATTAGGATGTTCCACAATTTACTGTGATTATGGTAATATTATATTGATTGAAAACAAACCACATTGGAAAATATCCCACAATGCTATAAATTTGTCAGCTAGCATAACAATGAACATTCATATAGTCACAAGCACACTTATAATGTAATACAAAATGAAATATTAAAGATTTATTTGGTTTATCCAGCCAGCCATATTAATCTTATTTTTACTTCCAAACTTTTGTTGTGTATTAACTTTGTGCGTATGTCCATGCTTAACCACTGAGAAAAACACTATCTTAGAGCTATTTTTCTTTAGACTGATGTTCCTTACATTGATTTTGTTTCTTGCACAAAACTAAAGGTTTCTTCTAGAGGTTTCAACTCGTTCTAAAAAGCTATTCACAAATGAACGGCTTTTTAGCACAAACAAAATGACTCTTCTCCTTTTTTTTGATTTCAGGAACATTCAAACTTGTGAAAATCGTGGCCTGTTCATGATTAAGAAAACTGTTTAGAAGCTGTGTGAATATTTAGGTTCATTCTGTAAAAATGAATACAGAATTTCTCTCTTATATCCAAGCGTGCTGCTTTTCATCTCCCAGATAACTGTGCTAATCATCTCAGATGGGCAATCTCTATCACCTGTGCAAATCTCAATGAGTCTGTTGTTGGCTGCACAAACAGCATCACAGTCATATAGCAATATTTATGAAACTAAACTAATGACATACCGAGGGCAAGTCATTATGTAGTTTTGCCTGAATGAAGAGCATCACGCTCAATTATATAAGAATTCACAGAAGAGTTCATGCCACCAGAAGTATATGACAGTATATATAGATAAATCTAGAGATGAAAAGATCTAAATATAAATCTAGCAGAAAAGAGATTGTGGTTCTTTGGTTAGTTTGCTCATTATCCACAATCTCTGTGAACACACTGAAAATGCAGGATTTAGATCTACATTAAACCTTGAAAAAACAGCCAGTTTTTGGATCATTTTTAAATAATTCTGTATACACATGCTAAATATAAGCATCTCTAGACTTCTGAAAACCACTTTATATATACAGTTGAGATCAAAAGTTTACATACACCTTGCAGAATCTGCTAAATGTTAATTATTTTACCAAAATAAAATCCACATCTGTGTTTTTTTGTTTAGTGATAGTTGTTCATGAGTCTTTTGTTTGTCCTGAAGAGTTAAACTGGCTGCTGTTCTTCAGAAAAATCCTTTAGGTCCCACAAATTCTTTGGTTTTTTAGCATTTTTGTGTATTTGAACCCTTTCCAGCAATGACGGTATGATTTTGAGATCCATGTTTTCACACTGAGGGACTCATATACGACTATTACAGAAGGTTCAAACGCTCACTGATGCTTCAGAAGGAAACACAATGCATTTAGAGCCAGGGGGTGAAAACTTTTAGAATTTGAAGATAAGGATAAATGTAACTTATTTTGTCTTCTGGGAAACATGTATGTATCTTCTGTTGCTTCTAAAGGGTAGTACTAAATAAAAAAATAAATTAATTAAAAAAAAGGGATATTTAGGCAGAATAAATAATCTTAATTCTGTTCAAAAGTTTTCACCCCCAGCTTTTAATGTATAATTTTTCCTTCTGAAGCATCAGTGAGCATTTGAACCTTTTGTAATAGTTGCGTTTGAGTCTCTCAGTTGTCCTTAGTGTGAAAAGATGGATCTCAAAATCATGCCGTCATTACTGGAAAGGGTTCAATATACAAAAAGGCTAAAAAACAGAATTTGTGGGACCTGAAGTATTTTTCTGAAGAATGGCAGGCAGTTTAACCGTTCAGGACAAACAAGGGACTCATGAACAGCTATCACTAAACAAAAAAACACAGCTGTGGATCATTCAGGTAACAACACAGTATTAAGAATCAAGTGTATGTAAACTTTTGAATGGCGTCATTTTTATAAATTCAACTGTTATTTTCTCTTGTGACTATATGCAAACATCTTTTATGTGAAATATCTTATTCAGGTCAGTACTAAATAAAAAATAACATGCATTTTGTATGATCCCTCTTATTTTGGTAAAATAATTAACATTTTGCAGAATCTGCAAGGCGTATGTAAACGTTTGACCTCAACTGTAAATACACAGTTTGAACTGATGCTTATGTCATTTTGGTAAGATAATAAGAGGTTCAATGGCTCTTCTGTGCAGGGTCAGCAACTGATGGACTTAGAGAATAAACTCAAAGTAGCCAAAGATGAACTAGAGAAGGCAGCGCTGGATAAGGTAAGTCAGGAGTCGATCCGTTTCATCATTCCAGGTTAGCTTTACTGTTTTTCTCTTCTGCTATCTTTTAAAATGTAAACTTTGAGAATGAATTCTATTATCTTATTAGGCCAGGGATTTAGCAAGTTTGACAGTGAGCGTGGAGCAAATGAACAGATAAATGCTTTGAGGACAAAAGGATAAGATGACAGCGTGATAAACATTTGCCCATTAATCTCATGTGATGTCGCACTTAATTTGTTGCAGGAGTCACAGCTGAAAGCCCTGAAGGACACTGTGCATATCTGCTTCTCGTCTGTCCTACACAGCCAGACAGGAAGTTTACACAGATTTCCAGCTACACCTACCAACCTGTTGAGGTATTCTGCCCTGGTCAACAATTCAAGAGTCACCTTTCAGCAGCCGCATGCAAAGGTACTAACACCCTGACGAAAAGCTATTCTCTGAATTTGATGAAAAAGCACAAAAATAGATTTTAAATGGCCACCATATATAGTGTGACCAAGGCAGGCTTTTTATTTTGTTTTATTCATGAAGTCCTTCCTTCAAATATTAAAGGGATAGTTCAAAAAGCTATTTATTTATTCAGTATTATTCCGTAGAACACAAAATTAGAATGGACACTGCAGCTGTCAACTTTATAAAACGGCACAAAAGTACTATAAATGTAAGCATTCAAATGACAAGTTCTGTCATGAAACTCTATATGGCGCAGGCTGATGGGTCGTTAATGCAAACCAATGATATTTCCAGCATTAAATTACTTGGCAGAAGCTGATTGGTTCATGTTGCATACGCAGCCAATGAGCTTACTGCTTCACATTTAAATGGCTGTTCAGCATTCACTAGAGCATTTTGCAGCACACTTTCCAAGTTCTTCTGAAACCCTCCACCTTCCCAGCTCCACCTGTATAGATCTGCTGTGGGTATGTCTGCTACCATGTCTTAATTACTCACAGCAGCATATCAGCGCTATGTATTGGCAGTAGCAAGTTCCTTTACTTGTTTTGCAGCAGCAATAATCTACAACAACAGCAATAACCAACAGCAATTCAGCACTGTATCAGATTGATCCATTAGGCATGTTGTGATAGTTGGTGTTGGAGGATATTATGTTTTGCCGCCGTTTTGATTTTTATAGTAATAAAAATAATTCAGTTAGAGAACAGACACCACAATTAAAAACTGAACGTGGATGCTTAATGCAGAGTGCCAAACGACAGTCGCGCATCACAGATCAGCAGCAGTAGTCAGATTTCATTTGGTGAGTCAAGCTGACTGACAAGAAGAGTGAGGTTAGACAGACAAGATGATGGTGGAAGATTTAGTTTAGAAATTAAATCCAAAAGCACTTGTTTTAAAAATATTTAGAATTTTGAAAAGCCTGTTGACTTGTGCTATTTATCTAAGGTGATTTTTAAATTTAAACTTTGTGTAAGTTATTTGTTATTTTATATTAGGCCTATATATAACATGGTGTGTTTTTATTCATTTTAATATAAGTGAGTTTGTCCTTGTACTGTTTTGTTTTTGTCCATTCAATCAACTGATGCCGAATTGCCACTAATTCGAAAGTGAAAGTAAAATGCGCACACACAATCTATTGAAAAGTGAGGAATAGAGGGAAAACTTCAGCAAACTACCCCCATAATTAACCCCTCCCCCCTTGGTGTATTTAGAATCTTCTCAATCCATATGATAGCTTCATGTTATAAAGACCAATGTGAAAGTTCGCAATCAAAGAGCAGCGCACATTTATTCCAAGCGTTTTGTGTATTTTCTACTATCGATCAATTATTGGTTTTTATATTGTATTTTTATATTGTGAATATTTTATCCTTCATCTTTTTGATTGAGCAGCTGTTCACAGTAAAACATAAACACTTCAAAATAAAGGTCCTTGTGTATTTCAGGATTGTCATACTTAAAATTTCTGTATGCAGACCTTTTTGATCACACTTTAGTTTAGAGACCAATTCTCACTATTAACTAACAATTAGCTACAACTTTTACCTCAGTGAACTCCTAATTACTGCTTATTAAAGGGATAGCCCACCAAAAAATGAAAATTATGTCATTAATTACCCTCTTGTTGTTCCAAACCTATAAGACCTTACGTCATTTTTGAAATCTGAGAGCTTTCTGATCCTGCATAGACAGCAACACAACTACCACATTTAAGGCCCAGAAAGGTAGCAAAGATATTGTTAAAATAGTCCATGTGACATCAGTGGTTTAACTGTAATGTTATGAAGCTACGAGAATACTTTTTGTGCACAAAGAAAGCAAAAAATAAGACTTTACTCAACAATTTCTTCTCTTCCCTGTCAGTCTCGTGTACAGAAAGTATTCTCATAGCTTCATAAAATTACGGTTGAAGCACTGATGTCACATGGACCATTTTTAACTCTCGGATTTAATCAAAAATATCTTAATTTGAGTTCCAAAGATAAACACAGGTTTGGAATGACATGAGGGTGACATTCTGCTAACTCTGAGTAACTTAACAACTACATGTCAACTAACTCTCATTAATTTGCACTACAGTACATGTCAAGTAACTCTCATTAAATTCTTAGTAGACTGTTACATTAGGGTTATTAAGTTGACGTGCGTGCAAAGTTACTTAGAATATGTGTAAGGAGACAATCAAAAACTGTCAGGAGATATTAAGCAGACAGCGGACTAATAATCTAATGACTGGTAGTTGAAATCTAATTGCAAAGTTACTTATAGTTTGTAGACTGTCTAAAGTGGACTCAAAATACTTATTTTACTAGTCTCAGCACAATAATCACCTTTCTTTTTGTTTCTTTCTTTTATCTATAACATCCATTTTCAAAAACAGACAGTGTATTTTCATTTCTTGCTGACTTTAGATTTTTGTTTGTTTATCACATATTTCTGGCTGAGTTATCATTTGACTTAATACCTGAAATACGGTTCATCGAGGCACAACACATTTTTAGGGGGGTTAACAGTTCCTTCAACAATTTTATTGTCATCTCATATTCATCATGGTATTGTAGAGTGAAGAAAAATGGTTTGTTACTTTGAGACAACACTAATCTAAGGGTTAAGTGCCCTAATCCACAAATGGCATGCTGTCATCCAACCTGTTAAGAAAGGAATCTCAGTGCATACATTAAAACTGAGAACACAAACCATTAACGGTGCTTGATTTATTTAGCAGGCAGTGTGGGAGAATCTGCCTCTATTTTTTCCTCGACATGACGCAGAAGCACTCAGCGTTGCTAAGAATCTCAATGCTTATAAGCACTACCCTGAGGACAGAGCAGTGCTTTTTGATTACGCTCCAATACTCTTGTCCATAAGCGAAAGTCTCCACAGAACAATATTAGAAAACATCAAAAGACCTCATAAAACAAGGCTTTAGCCTTCAGGTCTTTTTTTCCCCCCAAGTAAGCTGATTTTTAAGAAAGAAATTGTTCGAAAAAACTTAGTGAGACACTGAACTTTGGACATGGTATTCAAAAATGCATTATTACTGAGAACCCATAAAAACATGAAAGGAAAAAAAAGATGTTGCATCTTTCCAGACGATGTCATATTTATTTTGATTTCTTCAGAATCTTTGTCTGAAATGTCTCGCCTTGAGTCTTTCAGCAAGACTTTCATTGGGAACCTGACACAAGCATCAACCCTGACACCAAAGTCAGGACGTGTTCCCTTAAGATTAAACATGTTATTGTAAAACACCTGTCCAAGGTTGTCTCACAAGTACAAATCATTTTTTACCACTCAACTCAAGTGGATGAGCAGAAGACATTTAGTCCCCTATACAGTGTGCCATTCAGCATTTCATTACTGTCCCTATTCATCAACTGTTGGGGAACATAATGAGTCTTAATCCTTTCCAAACAGCCATGCAAAACCTGTACTGTCAGCCGGCACACACTAGTCCCTGCTGCTGAAAGATTCATCAGCGTGAGGTTTTAACAAACAGCCAGTTTTAAATGATAGTCGCTTCATATTTAACAGCTGTTGATAGATGCCATGTGCTGTAGCTTGTTAAATTGCATGTAACATTTATGTGTTTGTGCTATTTGCCTGTTAGCAAATACTCTGTTAAGTAGATTATTTAGTGATTCATTTTTCCACTGAAGCTCAAGAGATCATTATCCAAGTATCAGCACAAATGAATTTATAAACTTTATCATTTATATAGCTCCACAAAGAGCCTAAAAGGCAAGCTTAGTCATTTGAAGTGTTAAAAATATTGTGCATTCATTTTAAAATGTATTTATATTATACAAAAAAGGCTGCAAAACAAAATATAATTCCAGTATGTTAAAATTCAAATGATATAATATACATATAATTATCCAATTATTTCCCATCAGAAATACAACTAATTGTGAGTTTGTGTTAGTACAGGTCCATTAAATAATAGCAGCAACATTTTATTTTTAAAATACATTAGTAAATGTTGAAATTAACACTAAGGTTAATAAATGGTTTCCAAGTACTTTTCATTGTTAGTTCATGTTAACTAATGTTAAATGGAACATTATTGTAAAGTGTTGCAATCTTTTTCCCTAAAAAATGAAATATGTCCTGGATCAGGTTAGTCATGCAGCTTTAGTTACTATGGCAATAAACACTGGTAAAAACTAATATTCCTTCTTGAGACAAAAATAAGGTTGACACCTTCAGCTGAATGATTAAATAAAGCATTTCTAATCTTAATACCAAACAAAATTAGATGCTAATACCAAACTATGAATTAATTTTTAAGCAGGACTAATTAATGTAAATATCTGTTGTTTTTAACTAAATTAACTATTTTTAAACTATTTTTTTAAATGTCACAAATTGTATATATTAGGATTATTTATGCAGCCTATGAGTGATTAAAAAAAATATTTACAATCTTAATACCGAACAAAATCAGATGCTAATACCAAACTATGAATGAATTTTCAATATTTGTCCCATTTTTAACTCAATCAACTATTTTTTTTAAATGTCATAAACTGTATATGTCAGGATTATTTACAGATGAGGTCAAAAGTTTACACCCTTCAAAATCTTTAAAATGTTTTTTTTTTTTTTTTAAATATCATACATGATTATTGATTAAAATGATTAAATTATTAAAATGACTATTACAGAAGGTTCAAATGCTCACTGATGATGAAATGAACTCACTGAAATGATGCATTAAGAGCCGGGGGTGAAAACTTTTGAACAGAATGGAGATGTGTATGTTTTTCTTACTTTGCCTATATGTCATTTTTTTTTTTTTTCATTTAGTACTGCCCTTCAGAGGCTACAGAAGATAGTTACGTTTCCCAGAAGACAAAATAAGTTAAATTTACCCTGATCTTCAAATTCAAAAAGTTTTATGCATCGTAATGCATCGTTTTTCCTTCAGTGAGCGTTTGAACCTTTTGTAATAGTTGCATATGAGTCCCTCAGTTGTCCTCAGTGCGAAAAGATGGATCTCAAAATCATACAGTCACTGTTGGAAAGGGTTCAAATACACAAAAATGCTGGAAAACAAAGAATTTGTGGGACCTGAAGGATTTTTCTGAAAAACAGCAGGCTGTTTGACTGTTCAGAACAAACAAGGGACTCATGAACAACTATCACTAAACAAAAAAACACAGATGTGGATCATTCAGGTAACAACACAGTATTAAGAATCAAGGGGGTGTAAACTTTTAAACGGGGTCATTTTAATAAATTCAGCTATGATCTTCTCTTGTGGGCTATATGTAAACATCTTTTATGTGAAGTTCTTATTCAGGTCAGTACTAAATAAACAATAACATTCATTTTGGTAAAATAATTCACATTTTGCAGATTCTGAAAGGGGGATGTAAACTTTTGACCTGTACTGAATGACTTAATAAAATGAATGAATGATTAAATAAAACATCTATAACTGTAAATAAAATTGGATGCTAATACCAAAGTATACATCACAGAGACGTCTAATTGACGTCTGCTTTTTTGCAGCTACAAGATGTGTTTTTTAGTGTTTGCTCATCTGCAATATGTCTGTAAGACGTTTCCTATCAGATGTCAAATAGATGTTTAAAAAATGTCTTCAAGATCCATCAAATGTTTGTACACAGCAGATGCTTTCCAGATTAAGCGATCTTTAACAGACATCTTGCGGACGTACCTGTGCTATCTGGGTACAGAAGCAAAGATGCTAAAATATGCTGATGAGCTTTTCTACTACTTTTTTTATTTTAATTTGTTTTGTTTTATTTTAGTTTAGTTTAGTTTAGTTCACACTGTAAAAATCCTTGTGTAAAATATGGGGCAAACCACATCCCCTATTGATTTGATATGGGACACATCATTTTAACTGTTGCTTATTTTATGAACTGATTGTCTCTACATCTTTACTAGTTATAGAATGAAATAAACATGAATGAACATCAGAAGGAATCTTGTTTTAACCACAGAAAGACATCAGTACACACCATTTTTCATGTAGAAGTCCACTGACATTAATCTACTCTCATGTCTGGTTTGTTTGTCAAATTCAATGTCAAAAATCGGCGTTATGTTTGGTCAGATCGCCTGTCAGTCAAACTCCCTGCTAAGGGTCAATTGGGAATCCACTTAGACTGCCTCTTGAGACAGACCTCAAATTGCTGTTGATTTGCTGTAGTTGCTATATTTAGGCCTACATGTGTGCATCATAATAAATATGTTATCTGGATAAATCTGGTAAAGTATGTAAACAATGAGAAATAAAAGAGTATCTGAAAAACCTGTTTGCAAAATATTTAAGAAATTCTATTCTGCGTCTTTAGTGTTGCAGAAATTACATACTTCATCTTTAAATTATGTACTTGTAGTCAAACTATGTACTTGTAGTTTGTAAATGCATAAAATTGTTGAAATAGATAAGAGGTCAAAAGTTAAAAGTTTTAAACTTTTCGTCTTAAATCAACAACAGTTGACGCCAACAGAGCACTAAACATGATGATGCAGGAAATTATGGAAATGGGTGATGTTAGCCCTGTCGATTCACTCTGTACAGTTAAACAGAGATAATTAGCTGACAATCTGAACAAACCGAGAAGCGAAATATTTATACCGCTGCTTTCCCTGCAGGTATCTCTACCAAACATCCGCTAATTAGCTCGTCTTAAACCAAAGAGGCCAAGCCGATTAATTAAAGCAGGTGTTTTGAACAAATAACTCAGACACGAAACCCTCATTTTAATAACTCTTTACAACGCTCACCCGACGGCATCTTGTCTTGACGTTGTTGGGCTTCTCATGAGAGTTGTTTGAATTGAAATATAGCACACCATTTCTGATGTAAAAACAAGACTTCTGTGGGCTTGATACAAGATTCATGGATATGTCCTGAAGTAAAATGTGAAAACTTTACAGCACAGAAAGCCTTTTTAACTGCTACTTGAATCTCAAAGCCTTCAACAACCAGAATCCTTATCAACCCCGAACAAAGTTTTTCAATCTGCTGTGGATAATAAGATAATAAGTGGTTTTTAAAATGTATTTACACATTTTCTTTTCACGTTTGAACACCTTAGTACATAAGTGAGTACTCAAGTCAATACCAGATGACTATGTTTAAAAGTTGCTTGCCAAAAACTAGGCCTCTACGGATATCATGCTGATTTGCAATGGGGAAGCAATAAGTGTGTCTTATTCTATTTCTTTCACTCTGAGGAGCAGAGTGTCCCTAAGCTGATTATTGTTATATCATTACTCCTCCAGAGAGACACTTCAGAGACTGTATGAAGTTTGTTACTGTAGTATTTATCTCATCTGTCTTTGCTCAGTAAATGAGTGATAGGATGTGTGAAGAGCTTTGCTAAGAGCCTCATCCCCCACTGTTCTTTTTTCTTTAATTCACACTAACATTGATTTATCCAGAGTCTGTCACCCCCCTGGACTATTTGTATTGGTTTTTCCCTCATGTGCCCATATATGGTGTTCCTGTTCCTGTCCTTATTATTGTCATTATTAGTTAATCACTTGCACCTGTCTATCATTAGCCTACGTTTATTAGTTATATTCAGTTCGGTGTTTGGTGTCTGGTCTCATCTATGAGTATGTGTGTTCCTACCTTCCTTTTGTGGCTATACCTATGTGGATTTACATGTGGATTATACTGAAGACTCTTCATTGCATTTCATCGCCGTGTTGCGCCTTTCATCTCACGTAGTTGTGACAGAGTCATGATTTCAGCACATATAATCTGAGACGCATTACGCATTTTGGCTCTGTGTGTCTGATACATTACTGCTTCCATCATATATAAGGTTAAAAAAACAACAACTCTAGATTAGCACTGTCAAATTGATTATTCAAATATTATTTGCATTCAAAATAAAAGTTTGAGTTTACATAATATGTGTGTATGTGTACTGTCTGTGTGTCTGACACATTACTGCTTGCATCATATATAAAGTTACAAAAACAACAGCTCTAGATTAGCACTGTCAAATCAACTAATCATGATTAATCGCATTCAAATAAGTTTAGTTACATAATGTGTGTTGTCTGTGTGTCTGATATATTATTGCTTGCATCGTATATAAGATTACAAAACAAGAACAACTCTAGATTAGCGCTGTCAAATTGATTAATCATGATTAATCGCATTCACAATAAAAGTTTGTTTACATAATGTCTGTGTCTGATACATTACTGCTTGCAACATATGTAAGGCTAAAAAGTAACATCTAGCCCTTTCAAACTGATTAATCACATTCAAAATAAAAATTTGTGTTTACATAATAATTGTGTGTTTTGTCTGTGTGTCTGGTACATTACTGCTAGCCTCATATGCAAGATTAAAAAAACAACTCTAGATTAGCGCCGTCAAATTGATCAATCACAATTAATTGCATTTAAAATAAGTTTGTCTTTACATAATATATGTGTGTACTGTCTGTATGTCTGATACATTACTGTTTGCATCATATATGAAAAACAGCAACTCTAGATTAACGCTGTCAAATCGATTAATCACGATTAATCACATTCAAAATGAAAATTTGTGTTTACATAATACGTGTATACTGTGTGTCTGATACATTACTGGCTGCATCAGAAAAAAGGTAAAAAAGGTAAAAAAACAAAACAAAAAAACAACAACTCTAGCACTGTCAAATCAATTAATCAAGATTAATTAGATAATATATGTGAGTACTGTCTGCAGGTCTGATACATTACTGCTTGCATAGTATATAAGCATAAAAACAACAACAGCAACTCTAGATTAGCTGTCAAATCGATTGATCACAATTAATCGCATTCAAAATTAAAATATGTTTACATAATATATGTGTGTGTACTCTCTCTGTGTCTGATACAGTACTGCTTGCATCATATACAACGTTAAAAAAAAAGAACTCTAGATTAGCATTGTCAAATCGATTAATCACAATTAATCACATTTAAAATAAAAGTTTGTTTACATAATATGTGTGTGTACTGTCTGTCTGATACATTACGGCTTGCATTGTATATAAGATGAAAAAACAAGAACAACTCTAGATTAGCACTGTCAAATCGATTAATCATGATTAATCACATTAAAAATAAAAATCTGTGTTTACATAATATGTGTGTGTACTGTCTGTGTGTCTGATACATTACTGCTTGCATCATATATAAGCTTAAAAGACAAGAACAACTCTAGATTAGCGCTGTCAAATTGATTAATCACGATTAATCACTTTTTAAAAAAAAAAATTGTTTACATAATATGTGTGTGTACTGTCTGTGTCAGATACATTACTGCTTGCATTGTATATAAGATGAAAAAACAAGAACAACTCTAGATTAGCACTGTCAAATCAATTAATCACAATTAATCACTTTTTTTTTTTTTTTTTAATTGTGTTTACATAATATGTGTGTGTACTGTCTGTGTGTCAGATACATTACTGCTTGCATGGTATGTAAGATTAAAAAACCAGAACAACTTTAGATTAACGCTGTCAAATCGATTAATCACGATTAATCACATTCAAAATAAAAGTTTGTGTTTACATAATATATGTGTGTGCACTGTGTGTATTTATATATACATATAAATATAGATAGTATACACAAACACACACGCACACACACACACACACACACACATATATATGTATATATGGTAATGACATATAAAGGTAATGACGTACTGCGGAACCCCTAAAGGGTATAAATATGAGATTGGAGGAAAAAATATATTTCAGTGCAATTATATTGCTGGGTATTTATACTGTACATAAATTGCAGTCATCAGGGAGCCGCTATTAATATGCAGGGAATTGAAATTGCTTTTAAATGTGCACTCGTTTTCAAGCACTTTCAAGATTCGCGATCACACTTACTCTGTGTATATTACATAGTGCAATGGTAGTGTATATACTATATGTTTTATGTTTATATATTATATTATATTGATATTGTAAACATCATCAAAATAAAATATCTACTGTATATGTGATTTAAACATATAACCAGCAAAATGCTTCGCTTTTTTTTTTATTTATGTTAAGCCGAACAGTTGGCATTTACTGTAAGTCTCTTTAGATAAAAGCATTTGCTAAATGGAAAACAATAACAGAAGTGTGCTTTGTGCTCTGACTTTAAAGCCACTCATGTACAGTAGATCACAATAGAAAGAGAGTTGACAACCAGCTTCAAATTAACCTAAGTGGAAAATCGTCTGTGCTCTATAATAAACCGTCTGGAGAATTTAACCCCAGCACTCTCTTGTTTTCCCTCTTTTTCTTTCCGTCTCTACTCTGTCTTTCATAACGTAGCATTCTGTTTCTTTATGCTCTCTTCCTTAAGGACATCCCGAAAGTTCCCCGGATCACAACAACAAGTAAATTGCCTTTGAGCAGCGCGGTAATGAGGAGAGAGAGCACAGGACCGAAAGACTGCCAGATGGTGAAGGTAAATCTTTAGTGCCCTTATACTCAAATGGCCACTTCCTTACCCTTTGGACTAAATGGGGCGACTTATGTTCATTGCATCTCAGTGTATCCCTTAGCCATTTAAGATCATTTACAACTTTGCATTAAATTTCGTTCAAGAATAAGCTTTGAGGCTTCGCTCAGCAGTTTTCTCGTGATCAATGGTATATTGAACCGCCGCTGTTGGACCCACAAGAAAATATTGCCGCTCCATTTAGTTAAGGGTGAAGTGTGTAATTTCTGTCCCTTCACAGCACCAAATGGAACTAATAATAATGATTGTTTTCAAACAGATTCCTTAACATCCTCCCCTTTTCTTTTATTGGCCGGAAAAAAGATAGATACGCCTCAAAATAATGCCATTGGTGAGACAGTGTTGTTTTGGGCTAGTCAGGATGCTCAAACAAACAGCAATATTTTGAGAGAGAGAGAGAGAGAGAATAATCTGCTTAACAGTTACAAAGAAAGGGAAAGTAGCACATTGAATTAAACCTGAAATTTTAAAGCAGAAAACCTGAAATATGGTTTTCTTGTAAAATGTCCAGCAACAATCTATTTTATTTATAACTTAATTAATAATAATTGTAAAATTACTATATTATTATTATTATTATTATTATTATAAAAAAACTAAATTGTTTTCTTGTAAAATGTTCTGCAACATTTTATTTATAACTTCACTAATAATATTTTTTTAATTATTATATTATTGTAAAAAAGCTAAAAAAAAAAGCTAAAATAGTGTTTTCTTGTAAAATGAACTGCAACAATGTTTTATTTATAACTTGAATAACAATAATAATTGTACAATTATTGTAATTACTATTATATAATTGTAAAAAAAAAAAATAAACTAAAACTCTTTTTGTAAAAAAATATACTCCAACAATCTGTTTTATTTCTAACTTCAGTAATAATAATTGTAAAAATGTT
The DNA here is from genome assembly GCA_036247105.1 of Cirrhinus mrigala. NCBI lineage: Eukaryota > Metazoa > Chordata > Actinopteri > Cypriniformes > Cyprinidae > Cirrhinus > Cirrhinus mrigala. Next base: position 18,649,151 of record CM070024.1, read on the forward strand.
ATTATTATTGTCAAAACAAAAAAAACTAAAATAGTGTTTTCTTGTAAAATGCACTGTGACAATGTTTTAACTTCAATAATAATAAAAATAATTTCAATACAATTGTAAAATTATTATTGTAAAAAAACTAAGAGAGTGTTTTCTTTTAAATTGCACTGCAACAATGTTTTATTTATAACTTCAATAATAATAATATTTAATAATAATAATAATAATAATAACAATATTGTACAATTATTATAATTATTATTATATTTCTGTAAAAAGAGTGTTTTCTTGTGAGATGTACTACAACAACCTTTTCTTTATAACTTCAGTAATAATAATAATAATTGAAAAATTATTATTATTATTATTATTATTATTATTATTATAACTAATAATTATTATTTGAACTAAATTATTTATAACTTCAATAATAATACTAATTGTAAAATATTATTATTATTATTATTATTAAGACAAAATAGTGTTTTCTTGTAAAATGTACTGCAACAATGTTTTATTTATAATTTTACTAAAACAATTGTAAAATTATTAATATATTATTACTGTAAAAAAATAAATATAAATAAAGTTTTCTTGTAAAATGTACTGCAACAATGTTTTATTTATAACTTTACTAATAATAATTGCAAAATTATTATTATATTATTACTGTAAAAAAAACAGTGTTTTCTTGTAAAATGTCAGTACAATGTTTTATTTATAACTTCACTAATACTAATTGTAAAATTATTGCTGTTATCATTATATGATTGTTAAAAAGAAACCCTAATAGTCTTCTCGTAAAATTTACTCCAACAATGTTTTCTTTATAACTTCAATAATAATAATAATTGTAAAATTATTATTATTATTATTGGTGCTGTTGTTATATTAATAAAAAAAAAATAGGGTTTTCTTGTAAAATGTAATTAAACATTTTTATACTACCATACTACTACTACTATTATTATTATTATTATTATTATTATTATTATTATCATTGTAATAAAAATTGTTGTAAAATGTACTGCAACAATGTTTTTTTATAACTTCAATCATAATAATAATAATAATAATAATAGTAAAAATGATTATTATTATTATAAAAACAAAACAAAATAGTGTTTATTGTAAAATGTACTGCAACAATGTTTTATTTATAACTTCACTAATAATATTTGTAACAGTATTAATATATTTCTATTGTAAAAAAAAAGAAAACAGTGTTTTCTTGTAAAATATACTATAACAATGTTTTATTTATAACTTCAGTAATAATAATTGTAACATTATTATTATTATTATTATTATTATTATTATTATTATTATTATTATATTGTAACAAAAAAAAGTCTTATTGTAAAATGTACTCCAACAAGGTTTTCTTTTTAACTTCAATAATAATAATAATAATAATATTATTATATTATTATTGTCAAAAAAAAAAAAAAAAAGCAAATGGTTAAGGAGCTAGTCCAATAGTAACACACAATGCCAGTTTTTTTTTAGACAACTCGATTAGAAAGTAAGATAGAGGCAAGTAAGAAAGCATGGAATAAGCTAGCAAAGATTTGTTTCCCCCTACTCATTCAGTGATCCAAGTTGGTGGAACGAGCATTTGTAGTAACCTTTGTAGTAGTGAACTGAGGAAGGGAAGGGCTGTTCCAGTGTTACTCCTGAAAGCAAGCATCAAATGATTCTGGCCATGATTAGGAGCCAGTGGAGTGAGATCAGGGTACAAAGCATACACAGTAAATCTGGCTGTGCACATACAATGCTTATAATGAAATATACTGTACATTACACAAACTATAGGCATATACACAGGCATATGTGTAAAAAAAAAATAAAAAAAAAAACATACTTTGGGCTTTAACCTGCTTTTGCTTAAATACATTGCCTCCAGAATATCTATGGGTGATTTCAAAATGATTATGCGCTCTCTTTTTCTTTTCTGAGTGCATTTCATAGCTCTTTCAGTGGTCGTTATGAAACTTCTTTTGTATAGAATTGAAAAGGCATAATTTTTTCACGCACAGCCTTACAGGTAATGGATGTTAGCCAAACAAATACACAGATTACGAACGAGAAACGCATTCACAAGTTTCTCACGCGGACAGCAGGCACAAAGCAACCTTACTTGATCCTCAGTCGTCATCGCAGCTGACAGATGATGTGGGATCCTCTAGTCTGGAAGGTTTGAGACAGCACTGGGAAGAAGAATCGGGAACAATGCATTACAGATATCAGTGGAGCAGAGAGGAGTACTGTAGGCCAGACGAGATACATCTCACTGGTTGCTGACATGCGCTTATCAACTATAATGACAGGATTGTGTGTGTGTGATTGTGGGTAAGTGGCTGTGTGTTAGCGGAACGTGTGTGTGTGTGTGTGAGAGAAGCGGGAAACAGCCACATGAGGAAGTGTGCGGAGACAGGAAACAAAGGCAGACAGAAAGAGGGAGAGAAACACAGGATCCCAGGGAGAAGATGTCATTCTCGGTAGATGACATGCCATGAAGATTGTCTAATGAAAATGTTCCCAATGCAGCTCTCGCCCTGCTGATGGGACTGATGAGAGCAGTGTGACTATACTGAGAGAAAGACAGACACTGTGAGAGAGATAAAACACATTGGGGTGTCTTCCTAATCAATGGTGTCTTATCATTTATGAATGCTGCTGATTTTTGTATCTTACTGAGGAAGTTATTAGTGTGCTTGAAGACTTACTCTTCAAGAGTCTGAGACCACTCATTTGTTTTTGCATTATTCTAGTGTTTTATTAGAAATTATATTAGTTTTCAGTTCATCCTTTTACTTTCATGGCAGCAGCACTGGAGCTGCATCAACTTTATACGTTTGTGTAAAACCTGATCCTTCATGATTTGGAAAAAAATCTAGGTAGAAGAACATCTGACTTTCTGTATGAAGAGTTACATGATCAATGTTTCCGTTGTTGATATGTGTTGCATCTGAATTTTACATTTTTAAAAGTTGAAATTGAAATGTGGCTCATTTTTGGCTCACTCTGTAGATACTGTATACACCCTGTTCAGAAGTTTGGGGTCTTTTTTTAAAAGACATTAATACTTTTATTAAGCACAGCTGTATTAAGTGCATCAAAAGTGACAGTAAAGACATTTTATAATCTAACAAACAAACAAACAAACAATAAATAAATAAATAAATAAATAAGCACAACTGTTTTCAGCTTAATGTTTCTTAAGCAAAAAAAGTAATATTTCATATTAATAAAATAATCATGAAAAAAATCCATTGAAGCAAGCAAACAAACAAAACAAGCTGATTAATAAATTTGATTAATCAATTAATTAAATATGATTTATTAATTAATTAGAAACAATTGTTTTCAGCTTTGTTAATAAGTAATGCTTCTTAAGCAAAAAAGTCATTTTATTCAAATATTTTCTAAAAGACTATGTGACACTGAAGACTGAAATAATTCAGCTTTTCCATCACAGGAGTTACATATAAAAAAAAAATATATATATATATATAAAAAATAAAATAAAATAAAATAAAAGAAAAGAAAAGAAAAGAAATCAGTTGTTTTCAGTTGTGTTACTAAGTAGGATTTCTTAAGCAAAACAAGTCATTTTATTAAAAGAATATCTAAGATTATGTGACACTGAAGACTGAAATAATTCAGCTTTGCTGCCATATGAATGATCTATTTATTAAAATAAAATAAAATAAAATGTTTTTTTTCCTATTAACAAAATAACCGTGAAAAAGTTTCCATTTAAACAAAAAACAAACAAATAAATAAGCACAACTGTTTTCAGCTTTGTTAATAAGTAATGTTTTTTAAGCAAAGAAGTAATTTTATTAGAATCATTTTTGAAAGATTATGCCACACTGAAGAAACGAATGTAATAACATAAAAATAAAATAAATAATAAGCACAACAGCTTTAATAAGTGATGTTTCTTAAGCCAAAAAAAAAAAAAAAAATAATAATAATAATAATAAAATAAAAAAAAAATAGAATAATTTCTGAAAGATTATGTGACCCTTAAGACTAAAATAATTCAGCTTTGCCATCACAGCAATTGTCTGTTTTTTTGTTTGTTTGTTTGTTTGTTTGTTTTTTTTTATAAAATACATTTTTAAAAATAAAATAAAACTACAATAAAATAATAAAATAAAATAAAATAAGAAGCACCGCTGTTTTCAGCTTTATTAATAAGTAATGTTTCTTAAGCAAAAAATCATTTTATTAGGATAATTTCTAAAAGAGTATGTGACACTAAAGACTGAAATAATTCAGCTTTGCCATCACTGGAATTATGTATTTATTAAAATTAAATTAAATTAATTACATTAAAAATAATTTTAAATTCTAATAATATTTTACAATAAAATATTTGAATCAAATAAATGCAGCCTTGGTAGGTATAGGAGACATTAAACATTAAACATTAAGAGCTCCTACCAACCTCAAACTTTTGAACGGTATTTAAAACATTAATATTATATTTTATACAGTGATTATTCATATAATATTTACATTTAAATTGAGTGTCCAGACTGTTTCGTTATGGAGCATATAACAAGAAACTGAAGTGGTCGTCAAATGACTGAATCACATCCATCAAAAGGCATGTCAACTCTTTTTGGGTCTTTAATATTGCCCACACAGCAGCTTGTCCAGAGGCAGACATTGATCATTGCTATTCATTTACCTCTGCTTGCTTCAGTACGTTCCTTCAACCAATTCTTTGACTATTTTTTTTTTTTTTTTGAGGAAACAGCATTTAGAATGAAGCTGGCCTGAAGGAAAATGAGCAAGGTATATGGCAAGAGTTTTAGATGGTTACTCTTTACTGCCTGTATAAAGTTGTTCTTTTGGCAGGCACAGTCCTATAACACTTCCATTAACTTAACCTCACTGTTTTTTGTCCTGTCAGAATAAAAAAATGAGGGTGTATTTTTCAGTTAAACAGTGTCTCTTGTAGTCTTGCGCTCTTCTTAAATGCCATGCTCCAAAAAAACATTTTTCTAGCTTGTTTCAGAGCTCATAGAAACAAGTATATAAAACATTTCCTTTAAATACTCCATCCCTTGAGCAACATGATTAATCTGTTTTCTATGCAACACTGTATAATCTCATATAGCTCAGGGCTTTTGTGGAAAATGTAAACAGCAAACAATTATAGTCTATACAGAATTGCTTCTATAAAGTATCACTGCTCCATTGTGGCCACATTTGTTTTTTTAAAACTTATATTTAAAAGACTTCCAGTGAAGACGTCTTTCCCCTTCGCTCTGTGCTTGATCGTTAGATGATCTAGGGATCTGTTTGCTCCTTGAATTTGCTTTTTAAACGAATATGTCTTTTTCTGTCTCTTTCTTTGTACCTCCAGGTGGGAGCAGACTGTTCCCACAATCAGACCGAGAGTTCATCTGAGATGAAAAAGACATTTGGACACAGTCAAGTGAGTGTTCTGATGTGCCCCACTGAAAGAAGTAAAGAGAGAGTTCACCAAAAACGAAAAATCTGTCATAATTTACTCAGCCTCACGTCTTTCTAAACGTGTATGTCTTTCTTTCATCTGTGGAACACAAAAGATTTTGAAGAATGTTTCAACTGTTAATGGTCATATTGAAGCAAAACAGCACTGGACTTTCATTGTATGGGCAAAAATATATGATGTAAGTGTTTCTTTTGTGTTCTGCAGTAGAATAAGTCAAATATTTTGGGTGAAATATGCCTTTAATAATCATTTAATAATCATCATTTTTGAGTAAACTATCCCTTTAGCAGTGAGTGAATTCATTTTTGGTGTGTTCAAGTTATAAAGTCAGAATTGCTGGATATAAACTCACAATTGCAAAAAATATAGTCAGAATTGTGGGATATATCTCACAATTCTGACTTAACTTCTCAGAATTGCGTGTCTGTATCTCATAATTTGGACTTTTTTTTCTCAGAATTGAAAAATCTTGCAATTGTGACTTTTTATTATTATTATTATTTGCAATTTCAAGTATATATCTTGCAATTCTGACTTTTTCTTGAGATTTTAAGTTTATATCTCACAGTTCTGATGTTATTTCTCAGAATTGTGTTTATATCTTGCAATTCTGACTTTTTCTTGCAATTTTAAGTTTATATCTTGCAAATTTGACTTTATTTCTCAGAAATGTGTTTATATCTTGCCATTTTTTTCTCAAAATTTCTAGCATCTCGTAATTCTGACTTTTTTTCTTGCAGTTGCGAGTTCATATCTTGCAATTGTGACTTTTTTTCTCAGAATTGCGTCCTTATATCTCATTATTCTGACTTTTTATTATTATTATTTGCAATTTCAAGCATACTGTATATCTTGATTCTGACTTTTTCTTGCAATTTTAAGTTTATATCTAACAGTTCTGACTTTTTCTTGCAATTTTAAGTTTATATCTCGCAAAATAAATTTTGACTTTATTTCTCAGAATTTTGTTTATATCTTGCAATTTTTTTTCTCAGAATTGCTAGCATCTCGCAATTCTGACTTTTTTCTCTGAACTGCGTGTTTGTATCTCACAGTTCTGGCTTTTTTTTTTTTTTCAGAATTGTGTGCTTAGATCTCATTATTCTGACTTTTTTTGCACATAACTGCATAACTGTGAGATGTAAACTTGCAATTGCCAGAAAAAAAAATCAGAATTGTGAGATAAAAAAATCGCAGTTACTTTTGCAATTGTACAATTTACAGTTATTTTTTTATTTTTATTCAGTGCCAGAAATGGGCTTCCGTATGTGTGTGCTGCCATTCAAGTTTATTGCAAATTGCATCTACAGTGTAGTCAAGAATTCAAAAACCACTAGTGAAAATACTTCTATTTAAAAAAAAAAATACATTTACATTTATTCCTGTACATAAATTTTGTCATTACAGATGACATTTCCCATTAAAAGTTTGGGGTGAGTAAGAATATTTTCGAAAGAAATTAATATTACATTAATTAATACTTTTATTAAACAAGTACACATTAGAACTGACAGTAAAGATATATACATGATCAAGTAAATTAATCTGTAATAAGCATAAGTGGCTTCTTTCAATTTCTAAAAATATCAAACCCTAATTTTTGAACACATGTTTATAGTTGTTGAGCCGAATCTGAAATATTTCTTACTCATTTTACTGTACATCATAATGCTTCTTTGTTTAAAATCTAACTAAACTTTAGTGAATGAGCTCTCCGATTTCATATAAAATATATAAGTTTGTGTTCTGAAGATGAATAAAGGTCTTACAGGTTCAGAATGGCATGAAGGTAATGAAGTAATTAATGACAGAATTTTCATTTTTGGATGAACTTTCTCTTTAAACCCCAGATTTTCAGTGTTGTCTGTGACCTTTTGACTTCAATGTGTGCTTGCAAAATTGGCATAATACATTCATATTTTCATTGCCTCTAAACTTCCATGTTCCCCATGTTATATAAGTGAGCTGTCAAGACGCAGTAAGCATAGCCTTGCACACACCCTCTCACAGATAACTATTTGCTCCAGTGCTAACAAGTGTCAGCCTTGAGCTCTGCAGCAAGCGGTGACAGGTTTTGTCAAATTATAGGTCAGTCTGACAGCGACAGGGGGAAATGGAGAGGAAGGTGTAAATGTCTAATCACCTGCTCTGTTTGTGCCAGACTTCAGAGCCTGCTGCACTACGGTATGCATGTATTCTCTTCTCTTGTCATCTCTATTCTATAGGCGAAGACCTCAGAGCAGATCGGACAAGGCCAGGCAAGGACAGCAGAGGAAAGTGTGAAAACAGACGGAGACTTAAAAAAGACACAAATGAACAAACACAACTAAAGAGACAGTGGAAGACTTGGCAGATTTTCTGCATGGTAAAAATGATGTCAGATCTGTTTAAGCCCCTCTTCATTCACTGAGCTTATAAGCACACACACACACACACACACATGACTGTAAGCAAACACAAACAAATGACAGACACAAACACAAAATACTCAGTCTAACACTGCTAATGTAGAAAAAGAAATTCCCAACATTCAATTTTGAACTTTCTTATTAAAAACCAACTGCATAGTATGGCATGCATTATAGAGTTTTAGATATCGATTTTACAAGGTTACGATGGTACTGGTTGTTTTTAATAACTGTTACTTTTTTGGTTCACTTTGATTCTTTTTTTTTTTTCTTCTTCTTCTCCCAAAGTGAGGACACAATGTTCTTTGATTTGTGTTGTTTGTAATTAAAACTATTTCTGGCACCGCAGACCAGAATTTCAGTGTTAAAGGTCGCGCTGGGGGTCATTTGAGTTCTGTAAATTTACACCTGAGGTCAAATTCAAACTTTTGTCTGAGCAGCTTCTGAAAATATTGAGCCATGTCCTGAATGCAAAACAGGGCTGCACGATTTGAGGGAAGAAAACAGTGATTTTTCAGATAGAATAAATAATAAACATATTTATTACTATAGTAATAATTATCTATAGAATAATTATGATTTTTTATTATTGTTATTAAACTATCCTGCTTTTATTTTAACTTCTCATCTCATCAGTGTGTAAAAACAAAATGCCACTTTAATTTGAAACATGTAGTGCATATATTTATTTAAATCATTTGCAGCATTTGCGATTTGATAATCATACTAAGCCATGTAGCGATTTCGGTTTTACTCTGATTAATCGTGCAGCCCTAACAGAAACAAAACCAATCCCAACTCTGCTAAAATGACAAAAAGAACTGTTTAACGCAGCTAAAATGTGAAGGTACGGTTTGTCTCGTGTTGTAGCAAAGATTAATTTACTCCTCCTACTCCATATTACGAGGCTCAAGTTGGCTGGCCAACTATCACTGTTGAATATTTCGGAGCTTTTGGTGCCAGAATTAAAGAGAAAAACTCGACTCACAGTGAGTCGTCTCCCTAAGAATGATGTGCCATGCACCGAGTACTTAATCTACTGCTACATCTCTCTGTTTCTCTACCTTCTTGTGTCCTTTACAATAAACCGTGATTTTCGCTAAATGTGTGAAGAATAAATGGTTATTTGTGGAGTAAAACAACAGACTCGTCACTGTCCGTGCGTTTCTTGTGTCCTGACTCTGCTGCTCCATTTAATTAACACCTCTGGTGCTTCAAGAAAGGCCCTGTTATACCGTTAAAGTGCAAGGTCAATAACCTAGATCCCACGGGATCAAGCCAAAGTCCTCATTGGTGTATCCTGTACGTGAGCAGCACATCATAATAACTTCAAAGCTCTGGTTCTTAGCCTTTTCATAGACCTTTGATTTCCTTCTCTCTCTGCCCACCACTTTTCCCAGCTGAACTTTCTGTTTTCTTCACATAAACACTGAACTAAAAAAAAAATGCGAAACTTCCAGGAAGAGACTATTAATTATAGGAAACCGAGTCTTGATGAACAGTTGTGATGGCGGCTTGCTTCAAAAAAAGGCCTTGACGTGACAACAGCGGCTTTGTCTTGGAAATTAAAGCTGATGTTATTGTTCTTTAAAGATTATGACAATTACTCAATGCATTTTTAATCACATTTGTGTCAGTGTAAAAAGTACAGGCACAATCTTAATGAGGCAACAGCTTCTATTTCTCGAGTCGGAGGTGGCAAAAACACTCTGCCAGTAAAGACGGCCACCTGCAAATTATGATTTCAGGCTATTTGCTACTTTGCCAATTATCATCAAAACTTCTGAGGGAAAGCATGCCAAGTGTGTCCCAGAGAGAGACGCTCCTCATGAATGTTTGAGCTGGAGAAGATGCCGACTGAAGTGTCCTGACGGACTACACGCTCGCTCTCAGATCACTACACGGGAAAATGAGACCGATAGTGACAAATCTGTGCGAAGAGCCAATTTACCTGTAGCTACACTGTGGCTTCCAAAAATATGATGTTGTCTTCCCTTCAAAAACTTGCCTCCACAAGATCTTATAAATAAAAATGAGCCGTGATCAAAACCCGATTTATATCAGCCTCTGTGAAAAAGCCTTGTGGAGAGGCAGAGTATGCCTGATTGCATTTGCTGTGAATAGAGGCGGACTTGTTACAAACTTTTCAAAGTCAAGTGCTTCGTTCAGCACTGGGAATGAGACATTAATTTTGGATTTACATATTTCCTCCAGTCTTTGAATCTGAAGCGCACACAATCGTCAGTGATTAAAAAGCATTGTTCTGCACGCACTGTGAAAGCCTAACAATGCTAAATCGAAACGCAACGGCATTATTTTAACGTTTTAAAAAGTTCAACATGTGCCAATCGCCTCTGATCTTGGAAACTCCAACAATTTTGCTGCCTTCAGCCTCCATTAATGCTCATGTGTGGTTTGGATGATTTTGAGAAAAGCATTCTGATAGGCTAATTACAGCTCAGAAAGCCAATTTTCCCCCCTTCATACCATCTAACCCACTCAAGTCAGGGACAAGGTGTAGGAAATAGAGCCCATCAACAACTTCAAAGTGAATTTAAATAGCTCCATCAATACTTCCATTCAAATTCGCTCTGGAAGTACTCACGTATAGACACCTCCAGTGGTTTGGCTCTTTACACGTTGAGTTATGAGGAGGTAAAACAGTGTTTTCAGGAACAACAACAGCCATCGTCAGGAGAAAGGGAAGCTGAAGAATCTGGGCCAGCTGTGAGATGCCGTGCCAGTCGATTCATGAAGACTCCTGGTTGCCAAAAGCGGAATTACACGGTCAAACACACACACATATAGACTGAGAGAACAAAAATCAGCATTTGGACACTATGCAGACGGTGTATCTTAAGATAGAAACAAGAGCCAACAGAAACAGACCGGCTTTTAAATCTAATCTGACATTTAAGAACACTTACGCTGTATTACGCATTCTGTTTGCGCTGACGCAAAATTACAGCTTCGCCCTGGATGATGTTAATTTCGCCCAAAACAAACATTACGGCAGTAAGTAGCGTCTTTTATTTTGTACCTGGACAGTGATAGATGTTTCATTAGGTTCATTTCGAAGCGGGTTAGATACTCCTCAAGGATGGAGGAAGTTTTCATGGCAACAGTATCTTCGCCAGCCGGTTCAGTGACGCCAACGCTAAGACAAACTTTAACGTGAGATGTGCGTATCTGTGCACACAGATATAAAAAGGTGGCGGTGGGCCAGGCGTAAAGTCATTGCGAGGACAGATTTTACAATGAGCAGCTGTGGGGCTTAGCAGTAAAGTTTCTCACTGCCTCCCACACAGTGCATAAAAGCACAATTATTCACCTATTATCTTTCACCTCGTCACATTTAATTCTAGAACGTATATACTTGTTATTTTACGTTCAGCTAACACCTATAGTACACTGTTTGCTAAGTCATTCCCTCAGGTCTGGCTAATTATCTAATTAATTACATAATGGGAATAACTTAAAGGGGTCATTGGATGCAAAGTTCACTTTTACATGTTGTTTGAACATTAATGTTTGTTGGCAGTGTATGTACACATCTACCCTATAATAATAAAAATCGATGCAGTGGTTTTTAATTAATCTGTAAAAATAATATCCCCTTTTTCAAATCGAGCCATTTCTTAGATGCCTGTGGCATCACACTGACAGAGGCTGTTCCCACGATTGACATGAGCGTCTTACCTCAGACCCGCCCTAAATCAGTTGTAACAGTCCGACCTCTATTGTTTCGATGCCAGAGCAGGGATGTAAATTAGACAAGAATATCTCAGATTGAGCGATTGAGGTGTTGTGTTGCTGGATGTAATAACGTACATAGTGGTCATCATTTACTCCCGACATCTGAGCCACTGAAGATGCAGTGGATCATGTTTGTTTGTGAATGGAATGCACCTCCTGATCTACATATATCCGTCTATGTTCACGCAAATCATCCGTGATCCAGCTTCACTTACAGCAGAAGTGAATTTAAGGGTTTTTTTGTGAATCTTTGCGATCACATTTCCTAATAACGTGCTAGTTAGCAAGTTAAATGCAGCTAAATGCAGCTAAAGTAAACAGGCCCATCACTCCACAGAGAGAAGAGAGGGGCGGGGCCAGCAGAGCTCATTAACATTTAAAGCAACCTCAACCAAAACAGGATGATTTTTGCAGAGCTAATTTTGGCAAGGTAAAAAGGTGTTATTTACATTACCATTGAGAAACTTTAACCAAAGCATGTTATAGACTTTTCATTAAGACCCTAAAGAATCGTATCAACTTGTGGAAAATGGGCATTCAATGACCCCTTTAAGGCAGTTTAGATGTTAGTTGTACTTTGTTTTATAAGATCTTTAGCCACAGTACATAATTGTTGACATTACTGTGCATAACCCTTACTAATCACCTCTTTAATATAGCTGAACTATGTCCAATTATTACAGAGGTATGATAGAGTGCCATGAAATGTAGTAGGAATTGATTTTGCTCCTTAAATGGAGTGAGTGTCATTACTGGCAGCAGGCCACAATGTTCTAAACTATAGTATGCTGTACTCGGAAAAAAAAATTTCATTGACAGAATATCTCCTGCAGCTAGTCGATCTATAACATGCACACAGCTTGACGTTGTCAAACAATTACAAGGTGTTTAATCTTAAAGAGAAAAATTCTCATTAATATTCATATGGTACCAACATATGCCACTCCTAACTAAATCATTCTTTCTATTAGGCTCCACAGTTTTTTTTAAGATGTTGTGGCTAAAGTCAATCTAAGCAGTAAAGGTCAACAACGCAAACCATCTAAACAGCACTTAGAGCAATCTAAGCCTACAACCTAATTAAATACTCACACTAATTACACCGTCCTTCTCTTCCTCTTGCAGCGTGGTCAGCTCATTAAAACAAGCTTGTCTACTCATTTCATGATAGATGAGTTGTTTTACCATTACTGCCACTTCTCCACTACTATATATAGATGTTGAAAGTCCTTAATGTATTTTTAAAGAATCTTATGCTTACCAAAGCTTCATTCATTGATTAAAACTACTGTAAAACATGAATAGTGTCACATATTACTTGAATTTAAAACAACTGTTTTCTATTTTAATATAATTTATTTCTGTGATGGCAAAGATTAATTTTTATTAGCCATTACTCCAGTCTTCAGTATGACACGATCCTTTCTAATATTCTGGTTTGGTGCTCAAGAAGCACTTTCCTGCCACTAATCTCTAATACATTAATAATAGTAGAAATCTAGTGTTTTGCAAGTACTAATTAAACAGCCAATATGCTAGTAATACGCATTAGTTAGTCGTGAATAGTGTTCCCTGTGCCCCCCCGTGCCCCCATCCCCCCCCCCCCCCCCCATTTTAAGTTAGTGCTTTAAATTCTTCTACATGCCAGTTCACCACATGTTTTTTTTTTTTTTGAGGTGTTTATCTCTCAGTTAGCACTCTGGGGGGCCCTCAGGAGCTCTGACACAATTTGAATACTGATTACTATTATACCTGTTAAATTGTGTTAAAATATGAATAAGGTGCAGTTATTTCCTAAAATAAATGTATAATTTATTAGAGATTAGTGGCAGGACTGTTCATGTATGGTGCTCTGATGGTTCTGTTTTCTCCATAACTTGCCCTTGGTTGAAAGAAACACATTTTCTAATAAGAGGATATGGAAAGCCTTTTTTCCCTTTCCCATAAAAACAGAAACTCAAGCACTGAATCACTTGCTGGAGTGTAGGAATGTACACTAGTAAACTAGGCAGTAGACTGCAATTTCATGCATCATAATAATTCCCACTATTGCTTCTTAGAAGTCATCTGCAGTTCAGCTGCTTGCGTTGTCTTCCTGGAATACACACCACCAAATTAATAAGATGAGTTAGCAATGAATTGGGAAAGTTCTTTGTGGAACTGAATTGTGTGATAATGAAAATGGTATAGGAAAAAAGAGTCTTCCAGGAGAACACTGCTGAAACCGCTATCTCCCGCTGAGTTGATTTAATAAAAACAGAGGATGGTGTGATGGCTAATCTGTCTAATAGCACCCGCCCTTTCAAAGGAATACATCTCTCTCTTCATATCTTTGGTGTAAAATGGAGATTGTGTTCATCTAAAGCCATAGAGGGAGAGAGGGAAAAACAGCAGGTATCATTATTTGGTGTAAAAGTGGTTTCAGATGGGTTTTATCTTGCAAATAACACTGACTTCTGGAGGGTTGACAAGAGCCACTCATGACAAAATGTGAAGGTCCCAGAGGCTCCAGACATGAGAGTGGAAAGGAATTAGGGATACGCCATTGTAAAGCACTACAGTTGTACAATCACTAATGCTGTCCTTTTCATCCCTTCACAAAAAATTGAATTTCACTACAATGATTCTAGTATCTTCACTGATATTGGTGTGAATGTTCTTTTGAGACACTTTAAATTAAATAAAGCATCTGGTGAATGCATCATGAATGATCTGTTGAAAACTGTTTTCCTGGGACCCACAAGTTAAAGGAGAAGTCCACTTCCAGAACATAAAACCCCTTATCATCCAAGAAGTTCATGTTTTTCTTTATTCAGTCGTAAAGAAATTATGTTTTTTGAGGAAAACATTTCAGAATTTTTCTCCATATAATGGACTAAGGTGCCCTGAGTTTGAACTTCCAAAATGCAGTTTAAATGCAGCTTCAAACGATCCCAAATGTGGTTGTAAACGATCCCAGCTAAGGAAGAAGGGTCTTATCTAGCGAAACAAGTGGTAATTTATACATACAATTGAAATACTTTTTAATCTTAAACTCTCATCTTGTCTTGCTCTGCCTGAACTCTGAACGGTGATATTCTGGTTCAAGACAGTTAGGGTATGTTGAAAAACTCCAATCGTATTTTCTCCCTCAACTTCAAAAATCATTCATCCTACATCGCTGCAGAAGTACCAACCCAGTCTTTGCAAAGTGAACATGCAAAGAAGATCAAACACCCTTAACAAAAAAGGTAAAACAGCGATATAGGACGATTTTGAAGTTGAAGGAGAACATGAGATGGGAGTTCAGGCAGAGCAGGACAAGATAAGTGTTTGACATTAAAAAGTATATAAATTATATTTTTTTATGAAAGTTACAGATCGTTTTGCAAGATAAGACTCTTCTTTCTTGGCTGGGATTGTTTACAACCACATTTGGGATCGTTTAAAGCCGCATTTAAACTACATTTTGGAAGTTCAAACTCAGGGGCACCATAGAAGTCCATTATTTGGAGGGAAATGCTGAAATGTTTTCCTCAAAAAACATAATTTCTTTACAACTGAAGAAAGAAAGATGAACATCTTGGATGACAAGGGGGTAAGTGCATTATTTGTACATTTTTGTTCTGGAGGTGGACTTCTCCTTTAATGTTACACAAGTTATAAAAGTTAATGTCTTTGCTTTGCATTTTATGTTACAAAAATACAGAGTTTTTAAGCTTACAATGATCTATTTTCATACTGATGTCTTTTAGGCCCTATTTAACTGGGAATATATTTTCAAAAAATGAAATGCATCCCTATAGCACAAAATGATTACTAATCTTGCATTTACACTTTGAAGGAACTGGCTTGTTTTGAAAGGTCTCTCTTGGGTTTCACTCAAGCTGTTTGCTTTGATGCTGTTAGCAGTAGACTGTCGTCAGAGGATGGTTTTCACAGCCTCCTCACAGATTTGTTAAAATTGAATGTAACAAATAAAGTGATAATTGTTGTAATCAGTTTACCAAATGGATGAAATGGATGAATCAGATGGAAATAATGCAAAAAAAAAAAAAAAAAAAAAAAAAAAAATGCATGATAACCCAGGAGAGTTTTTATCACTGCTCAAATGCTGGAGAAGAAAGCAAGCATAAACACACTGCTCATTACCAAACTGACTTGGAAAGTAAAATATTCATGTGAGAAAACAGACAAAAGCCATCTTGTGAATAGTTTGTAAACAAGGTTAAGCAATATGGATGTACTCTGAATAGCACTAGAAAAAAAAAAAAAAATCAAAGACGCAATGCACTTCTTTTATTCAGTTTTCTGTAAATTTTCATTTTACCCTGAAATTTGTCATTTTATCTAAGATATATATTTGTATATTTGTATTAAAGGGATAGTTCACCCAGACATGAAAATTCTGTCATTAATTACTCACCCTCATGTCATTCCAAACCCTCAGAAAACAAATTAAGATATTTTTGATGAAATCTAAGTGCTTTCCGACCCTCTGTAGTCAACAACGCAACTACCACGTTCAAGGTCTAGAAAGGTAGTAAGAACATCATTAAAATAGTCCTTGTAACCTCAGTGGTTCAACCTTAATTTTACGAAGCTACGATAATACTTTCTGTGCACAGAGAAAACTAAAATAATGACTTTATTCAACCATTTCCTCTCTTCCGTGTCAGTCTTCGACATGCTTTCCCGAGAGTACCACGACACATATAGGCGGCGTTCTGAAATTCTCACAGGCCTCCCCTAGGTATTACATGGTACAATTTCCTGTTACTGTATATTTACCATCTGTCTTTTTACTTTGCTCGTCCTCAGTTACAGTGAAGAACAGGAATAAAAAGTTGAGTGACAGTTGACCATTTAACCTCAGTATATGAAAGCTCCTCTGCTGATATCACAAGATGCTTTTCCCTTCACAGTCGCGCAGTGCTTCACTCTGGAGCGCGTTTCAGATATGATATTGAGGTAATGCCGTGATAACGCAAGAGCTGAAAGACCCTTACGATAGCACTTAGTTAGTTGGTAGAGTCACATCACAGCTCAAGTGAATAGAGTGATGCTGCAGGTGTCAGATCTTAAGAGAACATGATTGACAGGCACTTGTCAGGAAAAATAGAGCAGAATTGGAAACACAAACAGAATTGCTATTACTTTTCTGTAATCTGCAAACATCAGCAACATAACTGGTTGGTATGTAGTAAAATAAAGAAAGTCTGTAATGTCAAACATGTTATTTTTAGGATACAGGCATATTGTCATGCACTGTATCGGAGAGAACAATGGAGACGTAGAGTAGCATGAACAGTCTTTAATATATCCACACAAGGGGTAATCCAAACCAGGAATGGGAGCAGGCACATGTACGTTACAAACTAAACCCCAAAAAGATAGAACGCACAGACTGGGACTTAAATAGATGAGAAATGAGGAGAACACAGGTGAACAGAATGACTAATTAGACAGGGGAGAAACTAAGTCACAGAGCACATGGGGAGGGAAAACACACCAAAACAGATCCATAATCCTGACTTATCGCCCCCCTCCTGGAAGGCGTGTCCTCACGCCATAGAAACAACAGAGGGAACTGGGAACTTGGGGAGGAGGACGGATACCCGGGAGGAGGATGACAGACAGTCCAGGGTGGAGATGATGGAGGGAGGAGCCAGGGAGACGACAGGAGGGACTTTAAGCAGGAGGAGCCAGGCAGGACCCAGGCCACAGGAGAAGAAACTAGGTCACAGAGCACATGGGGAGGGAAAACACACCAAAACAAGTCCATAATTCTGACACATATGTTTCTGGTCACTACAGAATTGATTTTAAAGAGGACATCGGATGCTAAATTCACTTTTATATAATATTTGATTATAAATGTGTCTTAGCAGTGTGTGGACACAACCACCCTACAATGAGAAACATTCATTCACTCCTTTTTTAATTCTCAAAATCCTAAACAGTCAAGCCGTTGTGATTTTCTAAGCAATATGATGTCATATTGCTCAGGCCCCGCCCATGACCCCTGACGGTCTGTCATTTATTAGCATATTTCCACCCTCAGCCAGTTGTACACTGTCTGCCATTTTCTCTGTGGTCAAGCAGCTGTAACGACAACAGTGTCTCGTAAGCAATGCAGGTAATTTGTAGTTGGATGTAAAAGTAAACATAATAGTCTTCATTATCTCCTGAAATCAGAGGCACTGAGGACACAGTGGATTAGTTTTGTTTTTGATGTTAACATGGCACCGAATACACAAAAAAAGGAAGGGGGTGGGGTGGAGTGAGCAGTAGGTCATTGTCATTTCAAGAGAGCTCTTTTTGACAAGGTTAAAAGGTCTTGTTTTACACAACCATTGAGGAATTTTAAGCAAAGTATGTTGCAGACTCATACCACCTGGAAACTGGGCATACGATGTCCCCTTGAAAGTGAAATTACTTATAAATTACAAAACGTCCTTGGTTACATATTGCTTTTAGCATATAAACTTAATAGAGACCTCTTAGATCATTCGAACAGAGTCAGCTAGAGACACCCTGGGTTTATTCCAAACACGGTGAGACGGCGTTTAGCTTTTATGCCAACAAATGCAGCTGGAACCAGCTTCCAGTAGATCTCAGATGTGTCCCAACTGTAGCCAAATTTACTTATTTTTTTATTTTTTGCTGAGTGAAAGGAACACATTTGCTAAACACTGTGTTTTTACTTAATTGGATTGTGTCCAGTACTTAAGTGTGTACAACTGAAGTTTATTTGTATTTTCATTTTATTTTAGTCATAGCTAGCTGAATTCTGCCCAAAAACCGAGCAGTGGATTTTTAGTTCCCAACGTGCTTTGCATATGGCTTGATCAGGAGTGTAAATGTTAAAATCAAGTGTTATTCATGTGTTTTTAGGAAAAAGGGATTTAATGTACAGTTATGGACTGTATGACATTTAAAAGAGTTTCTGTTATGTTAAAGTTTCCATTTGGTTTGTGGTTACCATTATATTGAACAGGGGAGCTTTTTGTTAGGTATAGTGGGTGGATACTTGATTTAAGTTTATAGTCTATGCTGCTTTACTCAGTCAGCAACATGTAATTTTTTCTTGTTCATTGCAAACATTTGCTAAAGAAGCTGTTTAAAACACAATGACATTTAAGATTTCATATTGCTCACTTTTTAGTAATTAGTTGCATGTATAATGTATTCACAATGTACACTATAGGTATTACATTTATGTAATCTTTACTCAACATATGGGATGCAATCTACCTAAAGAAATTAAGCGCAATCGTTACCTCAATTGTATTGACTGGATTCTATTGGGTTGCTTTTATGGTGAGTGCATGCAGAGTCTTTTAATTCATTTCGCTACATAATTTCATAATGTCAATTCATTTATATCTTTTTCTTTCTTTTTATCTATTTTAATTCATTTTTAAATTAACATTTCATTTCTTCCTCATTTATTTTGCATTACAGAGGGAACTTCTCTAAACCCCTCCAGCATTGCTTGATAGTACTTAGCAGCTCTGATGAATGCCATCTTCCACTATTCCTCTCACAAATCAGACAGTCAGAATAAGATATGTGTTATGTGGCTCTAATTTTATACCCTGGCTTCTCTTATTCACTCTAATACTGTCGGCACATGGGGCAGAGATAATGGTTCAAAGTCGGATAATCAATAAAAAGCCTCAAACTTCTGTTTGTTTTTTAACAGGATATCTTTATTTTCTAGGAAAACGCATCCATGGCATTTGTGTAAGATAATTGGTTGTTATTAGGCACCACAGTGAGACTGTAATATTGATGGGGAATTGGCGTTCTTAGTTTTCGAGTTTTCAATATCTGCAGGTAAACAGGGAACAGTAATGTAGTTAGTATAAACATGCATTTAACATTCTCTAATACTGCTACAGTTTTCCAGGAGGCCAGTTTGTGGTAATCATGCACTGAAAGACTGTTTGGGGAGTGAATAATTAAAAGGGAGATGGAATAATCTGAGGTCAAATAGTTATTGTAGCATCAGTGATTTTTCCCTAACTGTTGGCTTGATTACATGAAGATTAGTGATGGCTGACAGAATTTTGTTTTTCCATTCCAATTCAAATCCCAGAAACTCCCTAACAGGGGACAATGCTGAAGAAAAAGGATCATTACACTCCAAATAGCTAAATAATAAGTTTATTTTCTGTTACAAGCAAAATAAGCATGCTGTTAAAGGATTAGTTCACTTCCAGAATAAAAAAATCCTGAATATTTATATCATCATATCATTCGAAAAGGTTTTGGGGAAAACATTAGTGGACTTCAATATAGGGATCAGTGGGCTGAAGGTCTAAATTAAAGTTTCAGTGCAGCTTCAAAGAGCTTTATATGGTCATTTTCTAAGAAGAAATAAATATTTATATACTTTTACCACAAATGCTTGTCTTGCACTCTGAGATACGCGTCCGCGACTTCACGCATTATGTAATCACGTTGAAAAAGTCACACGTGGTTAGTTTTTCATCGATGTACTCCAGTTCAGACAGGTAGTGTAGAGAGAAAAGCTCCATCTCATTTTCTCCAACTTCAAAATTGTCCGACATCATTGTTTTACCTTTTTTGTAAAGGGTGTTTGACTTTGCTTTGTAAACACTGGGTCGGTACAGTGCCTTGCAAAAGTATTCATACCACTTCATTTTTTTCACATTTTATGTTGCAGCCTTGTTAAACTGCTTTAAATGACTTTTCCCCACATCAATTTACACTCCTTACACCATAATGACAAAGCAAAAAAAAAAAAAAAAAAAAAAACAGATTTGTGACAATTTTGCAAATTTATTAAAAATAACACACTGAAATAAGTACATTGCATAAGTATTCATACCCTAAAGCTCAGTACTGAGTTGAAGCACCTTTACAGCCTCAAGTCTTTTTGGGTAAGATGCGAAAAGGTTTGCATTTGGCAATTATCTGCCATTCTTCGCCTCACCTCTTCACCTCTCAAGCTCTGTCAGCTTGTATGAGGGCTGGCAAACATTTTCAAGTTTCTCCAGAAATATTTGCTTGCATTCAAGTCAAGATTCTGGCTGGGCCACTTAAGAAGATTCACAGAGTTGTCTATAAGCCACTCTTGCTGTGTGCTTATTGTCCTGTTGGAAGGTGAACCTTCTGCCCAGTCTGAAGTTCTGAATGCTCTGGTCTGGGTTTTCATTAAGGGTATCTCAATATTTTGGTGCATTGAGCTTTCTCTGACGAGTCCTTCAGTCCTGCTGCTGCAAAAGAACCCCAAACCATGAGGCTGCTACCAGCACACTTTACTTTTGGGATGGTACTCTGCAGGTGATGAGCAGTGGTTGGTTTCCTTCAAACATGATGCTTGGAATTGAGATTCATCAGACCAGAGAATCTTGTTTCTTACTGCCTGAGGGTGGTCCTTTAGATGCTTTTTTTTTTTTTTGCATATTCCAAGTGTGTTTTCATGTGTGTTCACTGAGGAGAGAATTGATTTTGGCCACACCGCCATAAAGACCAGATCAATTGAGTGTTCCACCGATGTTTGTCCTTCTGTAAGTTTCTTCCATCTGCATATATGATCATGGAACTCAACTAGAGTGACCATCAGCTTCTTGGTCACCAGTCTAACGAAGGCCCTTCTCCATCAGTTGCTCAGTTTGGCCAGAAGGCAAGCTCTAGGAAGAGTCTTAGTTGTTCCAAGCAGCTTCTATTATGGATAATAGAGGCTACATTTTTCTGTGAACCTTCAATGCAGCAGAATTTTTGTTTCTGAACTCTTCCCCAGATCTGTGCCTTGACGCAAGCCTGTTTCTGAGCTCTACAGGCAATTATTTTGGTTTTTGCTCTGACATGCATTTTCAGCTGTTAGACCTTTTTTGAGAGGTGTGTGCCTTTTCAAATCATACTCATTCAAATGAATTTGCCACAGTTTAACTTCATTTGAAGTGTAGTAACATCTACAAGCGATATGAGTGCTCCTGAGCTAAATTTCAAGTGTCCCAGAAAAGGGTATGAATACTTATGCAATGGAATCATTTCAGTTTTTTATTTAAGTTGTTACTAACCTGTTTTGTTAATTAATTTGGAAAAAAAAAAGTAATTTAAAGCAGTTTAAAATAGAAGGGGTATGAATACTTTTGCAAGGTACTGTACTTCTGCCTACTTCATGTGTGACCTTTTTTTTTTTTTAAATGACCGATCGTTTAGTTAGATAAGACCTTTATTCTTTGGCTGGGATCGTGTAGAGCCATTTGAAGCGCGAGCTTCAACCCGCTGGCTGCCATTGGAGTGCCATTTGGAGAAAAATCCTTGAATGTTTTCCTCAAAAACCTTAATTTCTTTTCAACTGAAGAAAGAAAGACATGAACACCTTGGATGACATTGGGGTGAGTAAATTATCAGGATATTTTTATTGTGGAAGTGAACTAATCCTTTAAGAAAACAGCTGAGAATATCCAGGATATCCATAATATAAGAATTCCTACTTTTTCTTGGAGGTAAAGATGTACAGCTAATTTACATTGGTTCGATTGTGTCTAGGGCATAGGGTCAGGAAGTGGAATTTGTCTTTACATTGACAAACCTAGCATTATGTGTTTAGATAAAGTTATCAATATAAATCAATAGTTGAATATATTAAGCTATCTCTGCTGGAAGAGCTTTGTTTAAATCATTTCGAACAGATTGCAGATTCCGCTGGACTCCACTGGGCCAATGTTTGACAAAGTCTTCAGTAATGCAGCATAGTCTTAGATAGGATTAGGATCTATGTTCAGTCTAGTGCTGTTAAGATCTTAACGCTGTAGTCCATGCAGGCCAAAAGCAGAAGGGTATAAAATGCCTTATTTTGAGTGTTTCTGCAAGAGTTTTAAACTACAAACTCTGCTTGTTTATTTCAGTTCTGTACACAGATATAATGAAAATTGGGTTGTCACTCCTGTAAATAACCAAACTCATTGAGGCTTTAGCACTTAGAAGAGGAGTGACAACTGCATTCACCCGTTCTGTGTGGATGGGCTTTGTTTATAAACAATTCTTGTCAAAATGTATTGGACACTGAATAAATGAACTTGGAGGCATGTAAAGTCATTGTGCTCTGGCCAGATTTGATGTAATTCATTTATTGTTCAGGTGCAGTCCCTGGAGTTTTGTTTCTGAAATGGACTCTGGCGGATGAATGACTTTGTTTAATGCATTTTATGTCAACTCAAACATCAGTTGTTTGGATTTGCTTGCTTCTATTCAGGTAACATTTGACCTTGTTGTCTGTTTCGCTGTGGAGCTGCAAAGCCTGGAAGGTGTGTAGAAACCTTCTGTATTGACTAGTTTTCTTCTGTGTCTGTCTGTCGAATCCCAGAGAATCATACTGTAAAAATGTGTAAAATTTGGCATAGGTATAGTGGAGAGAGGAAGCTAGTCAATCTCGCAGGTATTAAAATCTGCCTTATAAAAATCTTGTTGTGCAACCAGCTTAAGTTTTACTTACATTTCTGCTTATAACTTTTGATCTGTGTGGCCTACATATAATTATTCTTTCTTGAGCATGTTAGGTTTTGTAAATGTGCATTTGTTTCATTTATAATCAAATCATATATCCATTTATAATCATTTATTCTTTTTTTTTTTCATATAATCATATTATAGTGCTTTTTATTGTTTAATCTGCATCTTCTCAAGTTAGAGATAAGAGAATGTCTCCATTTCAAGGATACATCATCACAGGACAATTTAGTGAATCATTAATTTTCCATTGCTTTTGTTTTGGTATAATAACACCTTTGTTGGATTTGTGCTGTTTAAAGAAAATCTGATCATTGAAATATATGCTTCTAAAATTAGTCAATAAACCCTGCTTATTTTTAAACCAGCTCATCTCCTGGTTTCTTCTATTTTACAGCTTCCTCTATCGGCCTCTCAGTCTTTAGTTAATATAGTTTGTATATCATACAAAATAAATTTTTTTTTTAACTGATTTTGGGTATCTGACAAGACTGAAATCTTCTGACAGGATCTGGTAATAAAAATAGATAAAATATTCCAGACATGGAGATTCAATCTAACAGTGCTCATAATAGTTGTACAGCTGACCCAAAATTCTAATTCTACCATCCAGTGATTTTTTGGGAATTGGTTGAATTATAATATACTGTATGATCTGTGCTGTGCTGTGTCTTTTCCCATAATTGCTGCTCGCAGCTATAATTTCCAGTGTTATTATGCCTGCTGAAAGTAGAACCATTTTCTATATCCCTAGTTGTGCTGCAGTATGACCTGGATTTGTTATGGTAAGTCTAGAAGCTTGCACACATACTGTGAGTCTGGCTAGAAAATTGATGAGGTTAAAGGTAAAGATAAGGTAAAGAATAAGTATACTTCTGTGTGATATACAACAGCATATTGATAATATCAGACTTAGCAGGGAGAAACACTATCAGCTGCAGAAAAATGATGAAATTAAAGTGATAGTTCACCCATAAATGAAAATTCTGTCATTAATTACTCACCCTCATGTCATTCCAAACCCGTAAGACCTTTGTGCATCTTTGGAACACATTAAGATTAAGAGCTTTCTGACCCTGCATAGACAGCATGTTCAAGGCCCAGAAAGGTGGTAAGGACATTGTTAAAATAGTCCATGTGACATCAGTGGTTCAACCATAATTATATGAAGCTATGAGAATCCTTTTTGTTTGCAAAGAAAACAAACATTACATCTTTATTCAACAATTTCTTCTTTTCCATTATCTTTAAAACAAGTAGACAACTGTAAAGAACAACAACAACAACAACAACATCAACAAAAACATAGTTATGCATATATCAGTTTAATATTGATGTTAACAAAGATCTTTTTTGTCACATTATGTGCAGGACACAATAACTCTGTGATCTGGAGCAGGTCATAACACAAGCATCTCTATGGGACATAGACAATACAAGGGAAGGGCTTTCACCTTTTATTAGCAGAAATTTGCATGAACATTACCCTCCAGCAGTCACTATTTCACACCTCAGCTCCAGTATGAAGTTGCCTTCTGCTGTCATAAATACTGCCTCAGTGTAACCCTAAACAGAACCATAAAACATTCTGTTACGACTAGAGCATTGCAGAAATGCAGTGCAACCACTGTATGCACTGGTCAGTCCATATAGCTGACTCATTCCTACAGTTTGGCAGATTTCATGCCCCTGCTGAAACAATGCTAAAAATTTAATGTTCACATTTATATATTCTCTTTGACAAAAATGTATTTTTGGTTGTGCAAACTCCAGAAAAAAATGAGCCGCTCAGATTTCACTCCCCCTTGATGTAGACTGGGGATCTTATTATAATATTACTGCTCATTAAAGGAACACTACACTTTTTTTGAAAATAGGCTCATTGTCCAACTCCCCTATAGTTAAAGAGTTGAGTTTTACTGTTTTCGAATCCATTCAGCCAATCTCCGGGTCTGGCAGTAGCACTTTTAGCATAGCTTAGCATGGATCATTGAATCTGATTAGACCGACAGCATCTCGCTCAAAAATGACCATATATAATGACGATATTTTTCCTATTTAAAACTTGACTCTTCTGTAGTTACATCGTGTGCTAAGACTGACGGAAAATGAAAAGTTGTGATTTTCTACCCGTGGTCTGGCAGCAAAGCTCCTTGATGATTACGCCGAAATGAGAGTATAGTTCCTAGCCATATCAGCCTAGAAAATCACAACTTTTCATTTTTCGGCCGTCTTTGTAAACGATGTAACTACAGAAGAGTCAAGTTTTAAATAGGAAAAATACCGAAACTCTTTGGTCATTTTTGAGCGAGATGCTAACGGTCTAATTGGATTCAATTATCTATGCTAAGCTATGCTAAAATTGCTACCGCCAGACCCGGAGATCGGCTGAATGGATTCGAAAACAGTAAAACTCAACTCTTTAACTCTAGGGGATTTGGCAAAATGAGCCTATTTTCCAAAAAAAAAGTGGAGTATTCCTTTAACCCTCACGTTTCAACCCACTGCCATTTTGTTTTTGCAGTCGACAACGGTGTACAAGTTCTAGCGCCATGGCAAAAGTTTGAGCAAAGCATGCTAACTGTTCTGTCGTTGGCTGCACAGACGAGGACAAAAACACTATTTAGAGCCTCAGAGGAGACAAGAGAGCAGTGTGTATATATTTACGGTATATAGGGTTGGCTATTGAAAATCGATTCTGATTCCAGAATCGGATACTTTCATTCAATTCAATTTTCATTTCATTCAAATTTCATTCAAATCTGTGTTCGTGCTGCCGCTGACCTAAAGAGAGCCACTGTCATGTATATGAATGAAACAGTTTCACAGTCTTTTCAACCACAGAGTTCATTATTTCTGTGTTACAAACATTCAAATAATCACAGAAGTACTGGGATAAAAGTTCATAGTCTGGATATAAACTCTGATATGTACGGTAGAGATCAAAATAGAGTAAATCATCCTTTTGAAAGTTAATTTGACATTCCAAATAATGTTAAAGATTTAGCGATTGCGTTGTTATGCCAGTAAATGAAGAAAGGGGGCTGTTAATAATGTATTTGTCTTTGATCGTTCATTCAAAAACACTGATTCATCCAGTAATGAACAAAGTAAATCTTGAGTGAATCACTGAATCATTTACCTATAAATTAGGCCTACATGTGATTTTGTTTAGTTGTCCAGAATCGTAAGAGAATCACAACTTCCATTTAAAAAAACAACAACAACCCAGTTTATCCAAAATCACACAGCTCTATTTTGCAAACAGCTCTAATGTGAATCTTGTTTTTATGTAGCCTGTTGATTTTTGTTCATGGTATTCAACTGCAACCAAATGTTTAGCAAAACAAGAAACAGAATAAATATGCTTGTTTCAACTTAAAAAAGTAAGTGTTCCTGCTGCCTTAATATTTTAAGGTTACTAAACACAAACATCCAGTTTTTTTATGTAGTACAACTTAACATTTCATGTTGACTAAACTTAATTTTTTTTATGTTGAAACAGTCAATTTATACTGGACATGATCATGTTAATTTGATTGTTTATTTAATAGATTTTATACATCTATCTGCCTTTCAATCCTCACAATACTCATACACTTTAGTCTTAATTTCCCATTCGCTTTATGTCATGTCATAAATAGTAGACACTCAAGTACAATAGAAACATATTAGCTGAGCTCCCACACATTTTTTTAGATAATTATGAGTCATTATTCGAAGCATAAACCATAAGATATGTCCACCCTGTCATGGATATTACTGTTAATTATGTTTTCATTGCAATATTAAGATGCAGATTGTATTTTCTGAAAGGTAGATGTCCCTTTCCTAAACAGGGTTATGGTTTGTTTTCAAATTATAAATATATAAAAGATTTTATAAAAACCATGTGTTTTTAAAGAAACTCATACAATTCGCACATGTATTTTTTCTTATTTGTAAAAAAGAAAACTGTGATATTTGGATGCAGTTTTTTTGTTGCATGTTATTGCTCCTACACCTAGCTATTGAACACACTGGATTATACAGATATGACTGAATTATTATTTCAAATATTATTTTAAAATATTAAGATGACAGGGTGGATCAGCACATGACGGGGTTCACACATAAAGCAGAACACACAAAGCATGACAAAATATGACAGTGAAACATTTATTCAACTTCAAAAAAAATAATAATGTAATAATAATAATTAATATAATTACATTCTCAGTCACACTGATACCCCCCCCCCATTTAATTTTAGCCTGTCATGTGTATGTCCACCCTATCGAGGCTATAAGTGGCTGACAGGATTGACATTTTGGAACAACAACAGGGTGGACATTTTGAGCTTTAATTAGCATGTTAGCTTACAACAAACTAGCTAAATAGTTAGTCTGGTTGTTGAAGAGAATTTGGTAAATTTAAACTTTCATATTTTGACAATACTGTAATCTAATCACTTCCCGGCATATTTTATGTCGACAAAGCACGTAAGCAAACTTATACAAAGAAAATTTGTGAAATGGAAAGTCACCAACTTACTCACCTCAGCCGTTGAAACTCCCACCACTGAAGACATAGAAAATCTGTTGTCCTGATGTCACTAAAGGGGATGGCCTTTTCTTAAAGGGGTGGATTTGCCAATATGACAGGGTGGACAACCATTCAGGGGACATGGACAAATTATTCTTTTTTATTGAATAAAAATGTTGTTATTACCAAATGATCAGTACACTCAAATTGAGTATTCCCTTATTTAACAAAATATTAATAGGATAAAAACATTTTTAAAATTGTATGATTTGACTATATTCTACTCCCATTCAAATTTAATGAGCAGTGCATGGGACATAGCAAAATAACACGCATCTTCTTACACAGAACAAAAAAAAAGGAATGCTTTTGTTATGAATATAAGAACTTGGTGTAATATCACACACCCTTTCATAGTCATTTTTATGTTATCATGGCAAATGAGTTATTTATGTACAAGACACCAAACGGCACCCTACAGTGATATTGACTCTGATGTTCTTTTTAAGCTAGTAAAACAGCCAGGCTATTTAGGCTGAAAAAAAATAAATAAATAAATAAAAGAATTTTATTCTTTTGTTTCAACAAACCTGCTCAGTTCCTAATCCACCAAACTGTAGCAATGACCCAGCTGTTGAAAAATGCTCCATATTCCTAAAATGTTTTCAAATAATCTCAGAAGCTTGACAATTGATAATGGAATCCTTGAAATGTTAATTTTTAATAAAATAGCTAAATATGAATGAATATGCTGAAAGCCACCGCCGCTGCTCTGTGCGCAATGCAGGGGCGACGGATGATTTACAGCTTGCAGAATATTCCCCACGACTCCCTGTGTCTCCCCATGTGGATTCTCCTCTCTAATGGGTTTTCTGTGGATTCAATATGCTGGTTTAGAAACATGGGAATCGCCATACTAACAAGCTCAAGACTAGAGTGAAAAAGCTCACATTTCCCTGTCTTTCAAAGCACATACTGTAAGAGTTGAAGTTTGTGCCGGCGGGTTTACATAGAGAAGAACAGTGATCTATAGCGGAGGATGTATTTAGAGCAAACACGGCTTTGACGGCTGCCTTTCACTCACTCCAGTTAGAGACTTCAGAGATGTGAATAAAACAATAGTACACATTGTTTACTTCCTGACAAGACATGTTCGCTTGCGATCGGTTATGTTGTTTTCAGACCCAGAGATGCACTGGAACTGGTAAATAATTCAAATCATTTGTGACTGCATTGTGTCTAACAAAATTGTAGTCACTCTTGTCACGGCAGCATTTTTTTGAATACTAAGTGACATTTGAATACATTATTAAATGTTTTTATATATCCATGTGTTCTTTTTTGAAAAACAAGAACACTTTCTAAAATTTTTATTTTGTGATTCTGTTCTTTGACATTCTCGCTAAAGAATTTCGCTAATTGCCCTTTTCCTTATTTCTATCTAATATTGATCTATTTCTTTCTTTGCACTGAAGCCACTGAGGCGTTGTTTGCAAGGAGGAAACGTTGCAAAAGATTACATCATCATCAGCCTGCTGCGTTTGAGGTGTTTGGATGGCCTGTGGTGTTGGTTAACCAAAAGATTGGTGTGTGTTTGAGCTAGCCAGCAGAGCAGAAGCAGGTTTCTGAGTTAGCTAGTGTAAGCGGTGTGTAAGTTAGTTGTCAGTGTACTGTGGGTTTGAGTATTGATTCACGTGTTCTCTCTGTCAACCCTGTTGCTACTCTGGCCGTGTAAGTCTGTGACATGCTGACATAGATGACAGAAAAAGGAGGGAAAAAAATGTAAATCCCACTGGATTAGAGAAAACTGGTTGTGTGCGCTTGTGTCAGGTTTCGGTTTAGACGATGGCAGGTGACTATTCAGGAATCAACAGTCTGAAGTCTGAAGCAAAGACAGATTTGAAACATCAAAATATTTTCTAATTCTACAGCAATTTGTTTTGCATAAAATATGCAAAATGAACTTTTCCTAGCACTGTTTTTCCATGCTCCATGTACTTCAGAAGTCAGTATCACGCTATCAAACATTGTAGTAGAAATTATAAGGTTGCAGAGCAGTAATCTTCAATTACCTGTAAGTCTGACTTTTTCCGTGACATTTGACATCTTGAACTAACTTTAAAAGTCAAACAGCTTCGTCAACTCCTCTCATCTCCATGGAAACAAGCTTGTACGGCTTTTTCAGCGTTCACTAGAAAAACCCTGTCCTCCCTGCCAAGAGCACAGCACTGTATTGTTTATGATAATAGGTTTACACTTTAAATGATGTATCATCATCTTTGGTCTAATGTGCAAGTAAACATTAAGTGTGATTTCATACTATCAGCCTAGGTAATAGCAGTATTTACGTGGCATCTTTTTGAAGTCTGCGGTTTGGATGAAATGACAAATATAGAAGTGACTAATGCTGTGGAAACGAACAGAGAGGATTTAATCAGAAAAGACACTGATATTTTGCATATTGCTGTCACATAACCTCAGGGAAAAATCACGCTGAGATGTGTCTTTCTCACAGGGTTAATCATTAGAGACCAGTAATAATTTGAGTGATTTGATAATTAAACTTAAGGCACTGAATTGGCTTAACAAATTGATTAGATATCCATGCAGTAAGATATTGTGCACATGTTAATGAACTGCTCGGCTAATTCAGAGAACATTTACAGAACAGGGTGAGAACGGTGTAATTATAATGTCTTTAGGGGTCTGTGCATGATAGACTCCATCTCTGTTACAAAACCGAGTAAGTGGCCTTGCTGCCTACGTAGGGTCACTACACTGCCTACACGGTCACAGAGCTTCATTTGGGTGACAAACTTGGTAATTTGTCTACATGAATTTAATGTTAGCTTGTTGCAAAACTAATGATATATTGCTCTTAAAAGCATCTGTACAATACCTAGGCAAGTTTACATCTCTGACTTTTCAGTGTGTAAACTCAAAATTCAAACTTTTTCCTCTTTGCGAAAAGAGGAACAGATGAACCAAATCAATTGAGTCATTTATGCTGGAACTGCTCCAACTGATTCAAACTTGTGACTTCGATCATTCATTTCAAGCAATTCACTAAGACAAACAAGATTAAATTAAAAGAGTCATTAATTTTCAAATTTTGACATCACTTGTAACGATTTTAAAAAGAATGTTGTAATGGGTGAAACAGAACTTTTCAAATCTCTGAATCAGTTAAACCATTGCGTCGCAAAATGATTCACTATTTTGAAGCGCTCCAATCACGTATCACAAATCATTTGTTTTAGATCGCGTATTGCGGATCATTTGTTTCAGATCGGGACTTCAAATCATGTACTGCGAATCATTTAATTTAAATTGGAACTTTATGTATCGCAAATCATTTGTTTCAGATCAGGACTTCAAATCGTGCATCGCAAATCATTTGATTTAGGTTGGAATTTTGAGTATCGCAAATCATTTGTTTTGAGATCGGGTTTTTTAAATCACATATTGCAAAACATTTGAATTAGTTCGAAACTTTGGAGCGTAGATCGCAAATCATTTGATTTAGATCAAAACTTTAAGTCTAGGTCGACATATACAGCTCATGGCGATCTGAGTTGGATTCTTGTCTCAAGGTCCTTTGCCGATCCCCCTCCCCTCTCTCTACCTAATACTTTCCTGTCATCTCCCCACTGTCCTATCTGAAAAATAAAAAATCTAACTTTAAAAAAAAAAGAAAATCCATCGGAGTGTAGATCACGAATCATTTGATTCAGATCAGGACGTTTGTGTGGGTTCGCAAATCTTTTGCTTGAGATTGAAACTTCAGAGTGTAGATCACAAATCATTTCTTCTTGATTGAAACTTTGGAGCGCTGAGCATAAATAATTTGACTCAGATCAGGACTTTGGTGCGGGTTAGTGAATCTTTTGCTTTAGATTGAAACTTCGTAGTGTAGGTCGCAAGTCATTTGATTTAGATCGAAACTTCGGAGTGCGGATTGCGAATTATTTGATTCAGATCAGGACTTCGGTGCAGGTTCACAAATCGTTTGCTTTAGATCGAAACTTCAGAGCGTAGATCGCGAATCATTTGATTTAGATCGAAACTTCAGAACGCAGATTGCAAATCATTTGATTCAGATCAGGACTTTGGTGTGGGTTCACAAATCTTTTGCTTTAGGTCGTAACTTTGAAGCATGGATCACAAATCATTTGTTTCAGACTGGGACTTCGAAGTGATTTCATAAATCTTTTTTTTCTGATTTTTTTTTCTTAAACAGTAAAAAAGCACCAAACCATTAATACAGTACAGTTATAAAAACCAAAAAAATAAAGACACAAACACAAATCCCTTTTTAATACTTTAGCAGTAATACTTTGCATTTGCTTTATTTTATTTTTGCCATTTTTATTAACATATTTTTGAGCTATTTCTCTTTTTTTAGAATTTGAAATGGAAGGCATTGTTCAATAAGTGAGATCTCTGATTGAAGTCCTTGAAAATCAAAAAAGTAGTGCTTGAAAAGCACTCCTTGAAAGTCCTGGAAATTCATTTTACAGTATCTGTACAAACGCTGTGTACCGTTTCCGTGCTCATTTGACTAGCGCCTGGCGCTGAAGTGAAGTTGGAGTTTGCATCTGAAAATTCTCCCCTTTAATGTGGGTGTAAATAAACGCACTTCTTGTCAAGAAAAAAAGAGACAGAAGCAGAAGTTGTGAGTGGGGTGGCCAACCCTAGCCCCACCCCTGCATTAACAGGTGATTAAAAATTAATCACCTGCGGTAAAAATTAATTCTGTCAATTATTTAAATCCATTTTTCTGAAATTTCAAAATACCATTTTTGTCAGCGATTTTTTTTTTTTTTTTCAACTAAGCTTGTCATTATGAAATTGTCTTCACTGACAAGAACACATATGAAGGATCCTGCCTTAGAATTTGCCACAACGAGGTGTCTGTAGCGCTACCTTTTAAAATGAGTCAGGCAAGCTCCTATGATGCCCTAAAGTGCAAGGCAGCTCTCTAGGTTTTGAAACAGAGCATTGAAGATCTTTTCACGATGTGCTTTGAGCACAAAGCAAAACAAAAAAGTGTTGCGGTGCTTGCCTCTCTCCACACGCTTGGTGGCTGGTGCACTTTAAAAATGATTGGTGTATATCAAAACCTTTTCTTTCAATTGAAGCCAATTCCTTTGTTACCTTGACTGACCTCCAGAGAGACCGTCTATCAGCCGACCCTCAGGTCATTTGAAATCCTCAACAGAGCATGAAAGCTGTCCTGCATCTCGCTTTATCTAATTAGATCTGGTGCTGGCATGCCTCACCTTGTCTTTCACTTTACCCCGTGTGGTACTCTGCTTGCTTTATAGGCACTAATAACAGATTCCTTTTTATATGCAGTTTTATTCAAAGCGGCCTTCAAAGCTGTTGTCGCCATCTCACAGGCTAACTGTAAAAGTGAGGATAGCAGAGATGCTGTAAGGCATCACAAACAGATTGCACGTAACAATCACACATCTTTCTGAGCATGTGTCAGTGCGATTGCATCATTTCCTCCATTTATGTTAGGCCAGGAGGAAGGAAGGTGGATTACCTTTCATTTTCCTCACAAAAACACAAAGAATCTGTCAGGTGAACTGAGAAATTGATCCAACCCCATCCAAGGTCAGACTATGTATCCTGATGCAATTATGATGTCTTTATGGGCACCATGTGCTTCCTTTTTTTCTGTCTGAAGGTGGATGTTCTGGAAGTTATAAAATATTGCCGGAATCAGACCATCTGACTAAAACAAAGTCGAGCCAGTAGCCTCGTGTAGTAGTTTTTTTCAATGTTCCACTTTAAACATCTGGGGCATTTTAATGTCAGGCATCACCAAGACTCTGCTCTAATCAAATTATTTGTTGATGAAAACGTCTTTAAAAAGCCAAAGACGAATCAGAAGAGGTGCCAGACACAATGCACAACATGACAGGAATTTGTCTGAGCGCCTTCTGCCTTGTCAGTGAATGAATCCAGATTTACTGTGATAATGTCAGCCTGATGAATGACTCCATGAAAACATCATCTCTGGCACTGCTCTTTAAATTCTGTCATGGAAAAAAACCCAAATCAATGTCTTCTGATTAAATTCATTTTGGCGTGAAATACCAGCTTCTTTATAGGAATGTGATTGACTTAAATCTCACCTGATTTGTAGCATTTTTAGCATCTATTTCAGCTGACTCTGAGGGGTGATTTTGACTTTAACTGGATCATATGTAAGATTAATGTCTAAGTTAAAGAAACACTGGAGCGGGTGTATTTTGGAAGATATTGGAGCGCGTTAAGAGACTTGTCTGCAAGCCGTGCTTGTTGTTTCGTGAAAAGGTGGCTGTTGAAATCTAACATCCAGATCACATCCGCACATACAGAGAGTGTGACTTGAATCTCATTTTCATGAAAAACACTTCAGAAACAAGAGCTACTGCTAAGTAAATGCTACAGGGGAGAACTACCATAGATACCAGGGAATTAATTAGGCAAAACCTGGATGAGCCAGACATTTTGTGAAAATGAAGATAAGCCTACACATTGGGGTGGGCGATATACCGGTAGACAGAATAAATTTTGGACTATTGCCGCTGTCGCGGTTACACATTTATGTGACGTTGCTTTTGGTTTTGGGTAAGCTTGTATGAAAAGAAAATGTAAGCATTTTAGAAACATCGTAATTGACTGCATATTGTTTGAAAACAACACACTGTGTTAATGGTAAGGTCACAACAGACTAAAGTTGTGGTAATTGTGTTTATAGTTTTGAAAATGTGACTAGAGACTGGACAATAGCATGTTAGCAATGGAAAAAAAACTGTAAAGCAAAAATAACTATATCGTGATATATTGTTATCGTTAAATACAATTACTCATATTGTGATATAAGCTTTTGGTCATCGCCCACCCCTACCTGCACATAAATGACAATACTGGAGACAAAACAATACTGAAGTAAAATCTGACCGGTGACATAAAGGTTACATTTATATTGGTTTGTACACATAAATCTGGTCCTCATATAAATGTCAGTGCTGTAGTTCAGATTTCAAAGAGCTGAAGTAAGGACAGACCTAATGCAGGTCATTCAGATAGAGGACAAACAAAAGACAGATTACTTGTGTTTAAAAGCGACATGGAATTTTTTATTTTTTTTATTTTGCAAGACCAAAAAAATATTTATTTATTTATTTATTTTATATATTTATGGCTACAATTTAATATTGAGAATGGCAGACTGATAATAAAACTCTCATTGCATTTTAAAGGCTGCTTGGAGGGATCCCACTGTTTTCATTGCCTTTCTTTATTTGCACTATAGGAAAACCTTCAGAAAAGCACCAAAGACTCCTCTCATTCAACATTGTTAGTGTGAAAGTGGCTTGTAGAAAGCAATTTCACCACACTAGACTTTGATCTTGTTAGTATGGGTATTACGGGCGCAGACTTATGACGGAGCACTGAGCCTCTCCGTACTAAGAAGGATGAATTATGCATTTTTTTTCTTTTTCAAATGAAAACCACTCCTGTTATTAAGTGTATTCTTTAGAGGGATCACATCTGTTGAATGCATGACAGAGAAGATGGTGAATCTGACCTTTTATTCTGCTTGCACAGCTACTGAAATCTAACCTTGATATCAATATAAATGTCAATATCAGGCTGCTGGTCTCAGACACAGTGTTACTCAGAGACACTTAGAAAACCCAGATCTGACAAGCCGAATCAAATTTGATTCTGAACAACAAATCTTGCCTGTCATTCAAAGACACAAAGAAACAGATCTTGATGTCACAACCATCAACCAAACATCAGTATCATTACAAATTGAATGAAAAAAAAAAAAAAAATTACTTGGGGTGTTAGTCGATGTAACATTGCAGTCAGATTATTATATAAATGTTTATTTATTTACACATAACTTTACCAGGTCTAGAAATCATACTCAAAAATAGACTTTCATCATATTTAGGTTTTCCAAGACCATGGGAATTGAGGTTCTTCAAAGAAAAAAAGCAGCTGAGGGGGTGAATAAAAATAAGAAATATCTTGATATGGCTCATTCAAATCTTGTTTTTGTCTTATTTTAAATAATTTTGAGTCATCTTGAGGCCCCCTTTAAAGTTTGCTGAGAGACACTGATTTAAAAGTCATCTTCGTGGCAGACAAGTGAATGTTGAAAAGACAGTAGTTTTAAAAGTCAATAAATTGTTATTTTCAATATATCTGTGTTGATCTTTGTGAAGAACATGACACTTTATCTCTAGAGCATACAGTACCTTCCAATAACATTGGCAACCCTGGTAAACATAAACAAAGGTGGCTGTGAAAACAAGTCTGCATTACCTTTTTTTTCCTTTATAGTTTTTTCCTATAATGCCTGATGAGTTTGGAGAACATCTCACAGGAGATCATTTCTTCATACAGAATCACTTCAGATTCTTTGGAACTGAATCTCTTCAGTTTACCCAACTCCTATTCTATAGTGTTCAGGTCAGGGAACTGGGACGGCCATGGCAGAAGCTTTATTTTGTGCTCAGTAACACATTTTTGTCTTGATTTTGATGTTTGTTTTAGAAATTAAAATGAAGTTCCAAACGTAGGTTCGGGAGGAGCCTAATCATTCAGTCCTGTTAATCATTATTACAAGCCTATATAAGCAGCTCTCATTGCACCGTCCCAGCTTCCGTTCTTCCGGCATCCCTCCACCTCCCCTTCTCCTCCTCTGGTTCTGTTATTTTCCCTCTAGATAATATCGCAATGGGGGGTCGAACTCTGCGCTCAAGCCGAGCCTCTGGTTCGAGCCTCCATTAAGGACAGCAAGCCAAGTTTGTTTACTATTGCCCATCAGGACTGGATGGGCAGGCGAACTCGTGAAATACTTTAAAAGTATATGCTGGTTAGGTATGTTTTGAAGCATGGCTGCTGGTTTGAGCTGGTTTAAGATGGTCCTTGGCTGGTCGTGTGCTTAGGACCAGCACATTACCAGCTTAAACCAGCTCAAACCAGCAGCCATGCTTCAAAACATACCTTCAAACCAGCATATGCGGGATTTTTCAACAGGGCAGGACCTCCAGCAGAAAAAAAGGCCCATGACATTAAAGATCCAGCAGCATATTTAACTGTGAGCTTGGGCTACTTTTTATCCTTAACTGCACCAACCCTCTCTGGTGGGTTTGCAGCCAAAAAGCTCTTTTTTTTTAGTTTCATATGACTATAGAAGCCACTCCCATTTAAAGTTCCAGTTGTCTGACAACTGCTGGAGTTTGTTTTTGGATGAGCCAGTAGAATTTTTCTTAAAACCCTCCCGAACAACATGTGCTGATGTAGGGGCTGTTTGATACATTTTTTTTAAAGGTTTGTGACCCCAAGACTCAACTAATCTCTGAAATTCTCTAGCTGTGATCCTTGGAGTATCCTTGAACTCTTCTCCTCACTGTGCATTATGATGACATAGACAGATGTCCTCTTCCAGGCAGATAACATCTTTAGTTGATTGAAACTTTTTAATTATAGCTCTGATGATGGAAGTGGTGATATTCAATGCTTTAGTTATTCTCTTACAGCCACTTTCTAATCTGAGAAGCTCAACAATCTTGTGCTGCATGTCAGAACTATATTCTTTGGTTTTACTCATTTAATGGATGATTAAAGGGGTCATCAGTTGCCCATTTTCCACAAGTTGATATGATTCTTTAGGGTATTAATGAAAAGTCTTTAATATATTTTGGTTAAAATTTTTACCTTGTCAAAATGAGCTCTGCAAAAATCATCCCATTCTGAGGGGATTGCTCCTTTAAATGCAAATGAGCTCTGCTCGCCCCACCCCTCTCTTCTCTCTGTGGACTGATGAGCCTGTTTACTTTAGCCGCATTTACCCGCTAAACTTGCTAGCTAGCACATTATTAGGAAAGGCGATCACAAAGATTCATAAAAAAAAAAACCCTTATACTCACTTCTGCTGTAAGTGAAGCTGGATCACGAATGATTCACGTGAACATAGACAGATATATGTAGATCGGGAGCCGCATTCCCTTCACAAACAAACGTAATCCACTGCATCTTCAGCGGCTCAGATGTCAGGACTAAATGATGACCACTATGTTCATTATTACATCCAGCAACACAACACCTCAATCCTGTGAAACAGGAAGCCATGGCTGGACAATTTTATGCTCCTAGTCACCCTGGTGTGCTAAAAAAATGTAAATATGTATGGGAATATACTTTCTAGGGGTGCCAATAATTGTGGCCAACATGCATTGGAGAAAAACATGTATTTCATAAATGTGAGTTTCACCCCACTTTCAATGTTTTACTTCAATGTTGGAATTTTGTGATTTTTTTTTTTTTTTTTTTAATGAAAGATCGAAAAGATAAACAATGCAGATTTATTTTCACAGCCGCCTTTGCTCATGTTTATCTAGGGTGCCAATATTAGTGGAGGGAACTGTATAAACAAATTCCCGCCTCCAGTTTTTACCCTGTCCTTTAAAATTTTTCTCTGTTCTCTCACCGTTTTGCACCACAAGCGCAGTATTTTTAAGAGTTAATATGATCTGACCTTTAAAATATATATTTGAGTCTGTTTTAATTTAATAATATTAGTTGTTTTAGTTATATCTTTACAAAGATGATAGCCATGTAAAGTCACTATTAAAAATGCATCTCAAAGCTTTTGCACTAGATTAAGTTTCCAGCACTACTTTTTACTTTTAAATTGTTAATCTTTCACTTGTAATTTTGGCACTAATGTTAATGTATTATTATATCTGTGTCAAGTTCAGACTCCAAAGGAAGCAAAGATGCAGAGGAGCAGGGCTAGATTTCAGTATGCACGTCTTCTATTCAGTGAATCCCGAGAAGTTTCCCCGTGGAGACACAGGAGCCTTATCACTGATGCTCTTTCAGTATGCGATCGTCTGTAAGATTTCATTAAACATGCTCTTTGTCCGCTGCCTAACTCGCTGTCTCTGCCTCTCTCTCTATGCATGTGTCACTCTGCCTCCCTCTCCCCCGTACTGTTTTTCTTCTGGTGTGTGATGTTCTTTATCTGGCAGCTCTGTCATTGTCTTCTGCCCCTCGACTTTAATGGGATCCTGCATCTGCATCAAAGAGAGTCATTGATGTGCCCCCAGGAAGCTCTGACAGTATCAGACTGTGTCCAGAAGACGAGGAACGGATAGGAGGACAGTGACTTTACATGACCCGAAGCCCATTGTCTGTAAACAGACGGCTGAGATGATGTCCTTCAAACAGTCATTCAGAACAGAGCTACAATATCTATCCTTTTCCATCGAAAGACATTTCAAGCAAAAGGTGAAGGGGTGAAGTCGCCGTGGTTAGTCACAAATCCCCCCTGTGAGTGTCTAGGCTGCGAATGTCCGCTCCTTTTTTGTGATGGCCTGTTCATTTTTCATGGTCACGTCTGATGTCAGTCCTGACTCGACTCTTGTGTAAAATCCTTTCAGCTGTTTGTCTTTGACGGCCCATCAGCGGGGACCTCGATTAAAATCCTGATAATACCTCTTAATGCTGGCTTTCCTTCCCATGAGCAAGCTGTTCTCACTTCTCAAAGATTAGGATGGACAGGAAGCAAGAGCCCAATTCACAACAGATTTTCAGCACTTCAGAGCTT
Organism: Cirrhinus mrigala; assembly: GCA_036247105.1. Lineage (NCBI taxonomy): Eukaryota > Metazoa > Chordata > Actinopteri > Cypriniformes > Cyprinidae > Cirrhinus > Cirrhinus mrigala. Next base: position 18,688,422 of record CM070024.1, read on the forward strand.
TATTTAATCAATGTCACAAACCACGATTAAAAAGTGGATAAAAGAAAGTGCGCTTGTAGATTTAGTTCTTCTGCTGCATACCACGCACACAGATGCACACCTGTATTTATGCTGAAAACATGGTATTTGTGCTTATGTGTGGTATGTGTTTATCACAGAGGGATTTGAAGATGCTGACTGGTGCGTAATGGCATAACAATATGTTGATGTGGTGTAATTATAGAAAAGCACACGTTACAGGAATGAAAGACTGTATCATTCATGTGCAGAGTTTAATTTATCAGGTTGAATACCGATATGCTGAGAATTTCACTCAGACAGAACACAATGTTCTCCCCGTGCTATTTAAAGCAAGTCTGTTTGTGTCCATTTTCCTTTTCATCACTGTCTCACCTGTGAGGATCTGTTGCATGCCTAGATGTTGTGCTGAATAACTAATTACTTTTATTCAGCGAGGATGCATTCGATTGATCAAAAGTGACAGTAAAGACATTTAGAACGTCACAAAGGATTTTAATTTCTAATAACTGCTGTTCTTTTGAACCTTCTATTCATCAAAGAATCCTGAAGGAAAATGTAGGCATGGTTTTCACAAAAATGTTGCTAAAATGCTGATAATGAGTATGTTTCCTGAGCACCAAATCAGCATGTTAAAATGATTTCTGGAGGATCATGTGTCACTGAAAGCTAGAGTAATGGCTGCTGAAAATTCAGCTTTGCCATCACAGGAATAAATTACATGTACATATATAAGCGTGCGATATTCTAGTGAAAACAGCACTCCAACAATTTCACAGTTTGTATTACTCCGCTTGCATTATTTCTCACAGTGAGTGTCATGGCGTACATCCAAATTTTTATGTCACGGAATGTAGTTTTAAGAGTTTTTAGAGGAAAATGTAGCTGTTTAGACTTTGTTAATAGCAACTATTTGAAAATTGGCCTCAGCGTTTCTGGAGATGTGAGATCCATGGCGTCATAATAAATAAATAATGTTTTATTGTGAATATGAGATTGAGCTGAAGAAATTATTACACTGTTGAAGGGGTCTCTGAGCTTTAGTGATGGGACTGTGGGCTAATTTACAATTTACAAAATGATCGGAAAAGTCAATCTACAATCTCTACCTCTACCTGATTTCATCCTTTTAAATATCTTTTGTTTATCTAATCTAATGTATAGTGTATAATGTAGTGTATCGGGTTGCCCCCAATAGCCGACCAACTGTTAGTCGACAAGAAAAGGCTTGGTCGCCCAAAATTGCATTAGTGGCTTAGTCGAAGAAAAAAAAAATCCACAAATTTCTGAAGTCACACAGTCCATAACGAACAGATCGTTAAAGGCTGTTCTATGTTGTAATACAGAACATTGGGCAGGACATCCTTACATTCACCTATCATTCATCGACCAAATATCACCGGTGCAGGCACTTGCTCTTAAAATACTCATCATTTTTGGTCATACAGATAAAAGTAATACATCTTTCAAATCTGTAAAGACTACGTTTATTTATGTGCACTCACAATAATAATGAAACGTTGCGCTTTTGTAAACTAATTTAAGCAAACAGGAAGCACTTTCTGCCGTCTTTGTCTTGAGTGTGTCACTTCGAAACTCTTGTATACTTGCCTTGCAGACATGAAAAATATATCTATAAAGAGTGTAATGTCTTTTAAGGAGTAGACATTAACCAATTCAAATAGAAAAATATTCTCAGATTATGTAATCCGTATGAAACATGCATACAGGCGCATCACTACTGCAGAGATGACGAATCAGTGTTGCCAACTTCACCTCTTAAGTCAAAAACAAAGAAAGAACTAGTTAATCAATAAATTATTATGTTAATGCAGTCTGCTTGTTTTTCCCTGACACATTTATAATTATTATATCTGCCGGTGCGCTGTGGAAATGTTTTTTTTTGGTAACACTTTATTTTGATAGTCCACTTCAGACTAACAGCAACTGCATGTCAACTAGTCATTAGAGTATTAGTAGCCTGTATGCTTAATATCTTCTAACACTCTTCTAAACTTTGCAAGTATATGTCAACTTATTCTAATAACCCTAAAACTAACCTAACAGTCTGGTCTGAGAGTTCGTAGACATGTAGTTGTAAATTACTGAAAATTAGCTGACATGTAGTTGCAAAGTTACTTATAGTTAGTAGAATGTCTAAAGTGGACTATCACAATAAAGTTGTTTAGTGTTTTTGTTGACGTGCGTTTAAATGCTTTAAGGCTATGCAGGCATTTACGGGCTCATTATTATGATTTATATGGTTTATTAATAAACATGTGACGAATGGTTTTTAGTTTACATCTCACAGTTCTGACTTTTTTGTGAGATATAAACTTACAACTGCAAGTTCTAAAGTAAGATTTGCGAGATATAAAGTCAGAATTGCCGGTTATACACTTGCAATTCTGACTTGCAAGTTTATATCATGAAATTCTGAGAAAAAAAGTCACAATTGTGAGATGTAAACTCACACTCACTTTTTATTTTTTATTAAGTGGCAGAACCAGGCTTCCATATGAACCACATTTATAAGTTTTTAATTATGATGTAATATTTTAGATATTACAAGTCTAGTTTTACTTCTTATAATAGTCTGATAGTCTAGCCTGTTTTTTTCTTGCCGAGAAACCAGCCTTGATCAAAAGTTGCTTGCAAATTCCCAAAATCAATCTTGAGTCACTTTCCTGAAAGCGGAAATGTTGCTCTGCTGTTCTTCTTTACAGATTATAGGAGCACATTTCCCCCCCATGTTGTGTTTACATAGCAGGATTGGTGTAGGGCAGCTTAGTGTTCTATTTCATTTAAGCATCTTGGGCTTAACATTTACAAAGCAATTATGCCTCTAAATGTTCCCAGCCCCTCAGGGAGTCTAACATAATGCTGAAAGATTGAGAGGCGTGCGGTATAGCTGCTCCGTGCTAAAGCACCTGTGGGCTCCAGTCTTTAAATAAGGCCTGCATGTTGTTAGATCTTTCACCGCAGTGTAATAATGAACTATTAATTATTGGTAAGCCTAAATCTATTAAGATTGATTTTCAGCGCTTGATGATTTGATGTGCCGTTAGGGCCTAATTTAGGATTTTACAGGTAAAACATTCATTATTCACTCATTATGTATAAAACGCTGCTGTGTCAATATATTGACAAGACGGTAAGGATCCAGAGACAGGTGGCCTGGGCTGTTGATGTTGTCTGAGTGAGTGGAGACCCACCTTGAGCAGATAATTAGCTGTCTCCTTGGTGAGAAAGGCGAGGATGTAATTCAATCAAAGCACAATGCTGACAGCTATTAAGAGGGTCTTCGAGGACATTAAATAAACGTGGATGCACACGTTAATGTCACATTAGTCCTCAGCTGTCCGGTCCTGGTCGCTGATTGTTTATTCATTTGTAATAATTAATGATGGCGCCTTTATGCGACGATTCAGGTGTACCCTGTAAAACTGCCAGGACTGTCCCGTTCTTGAGGTCTGCAGACAGAGGGTCGATTGGATAATACATCTCTAGAGAAATGCTCTGTCAACACCGCCTGAGGTAAAGCTCGCTCCTCACCTCCGCGGGGGAGACTCGCTGCTTTGACCCTCACGGTATTCCCCTGAAAGCCAGATTGATAACAGCAGTTTAGCCCCTCGGTGTGCAAGTCACATTAGACCTTCAGCTCGTCGCACACATCCTTTCTCTCGGTCTCTCTCCCAGACAGAGTGCTGGAGGGAAAACAACCCCATCAGTTTAATTACAGTTCTCGAAGGGCTGATGATCTGATGAGTTAGTTACACTCATGAATTAATGATAGCCCTCCCTTCTCACGTTATTTAGGCGGTGGAGTCAAGGGGAAAGCCATTCAAAGACTCAATTTGGGACTTCTGTGGTGAATCATGGGAGAGATCCAGTCTCCACTTGAATGATATGTCTGGCAAAAGTATTTCCAAGACATGTTCGACGCGTTGATCTGCCATCAAAAGTTTCATCAAGATTCTTGCCCTGGAAATCCTGGTTCATTTTGGCCAACCACAAACGCCTTTTGTTCCCCAGACAGTTTTTTGCACTCTTCTCCTTGATTTGTTCTAACTTTTGGCAGCCTATAGTACTCACATGTTTTTCCTAGTCTGACCAATTAGTACAGCCCAAAACATGACAATAATTGACCACTGACCATGGAAGTTTCATTCGGTTCAGTAGCAGTTTACCTTCAATGCTGCTAATATGGCTGATTGATGACGCATCATGAAAACACTGTATAAAATAAGAATCAGCTCACAGAAGATAGTTATTTCAAACACTCCTGGTGAACACACCCAGGAGGAGGACGATGAGTTAAAAGAAAGGTAGGTAAATCCATACATGAAGGGCAGTAAAAGACACCAACAAACATTGAGATCAGACAACAACACTGAACTGAAGACAACTTATATAGGCAGGTGATTACAGTGAACTAATTACACACAGGTGATACAGGGCAACTAATAATGACTAAATGAGGACAGGAAACAGGAACAACCAAATATGGGCAACAGAGGGAGAAACCAACACAAACAGTCCAATGGAGTGTGACACTACTCCCCCTTGCCTGAAGGTGTGACCTCGCGCCGTAAAAAAAAAAAAAAAAAGAAGGGATGGACCCAGGAAGTCTGAATAGGAGAAGACTTCAACGGAGGATGGACACCCGGGAGGAGGACGATGAACAGAGTCCAGGGCGGATCAGACGGAGGGAGAAGCCAGGGAAGACACAGAAGGGACCCAGAGCAGGAGGAGCCAGGCGAGGGAGGAGGGCATGGTGGAGGAAGGGCTGACCACTCCAGAGGGCCGACCGATGGCGGCGGAGCAGGTGGTGGTGGAGCCCAAGGTGGAGACAGAGAGCCGATGATCCTGGGTGACACCGAGGATCCGGAGGGCCAAGGCGGAACCCAAGGCTCTGGCGACCGAGGTGGAGGTCTGCGGCAGAGCCGGAGCAACAGAGGACTGAGGTGGAGCTGGAGGGAGGGAGGAGCCCAATGGAGCCGGTGGGACAGAGCAACGAGGCGCAGCTGGAGGAGAGGAGTCCTGAGGCGATGGCGGGACAACGACCAACCAAGGCGGAGACGGAGGGACGAGGGAGCCTGGTGGAGCAGGTGGGCCGATGGTGGAGACGAGGGAGCTGGGAGCCAGGGTGGACCCGCTGGGTCGGAGGGCCGGGTCGGAGGGCCGAGGCGGAGTCTGGGACTCTGAGGCTGGAGGCGGAGACGAGGGATCCTCCAGCCATGACGCAGATGGAGACTGGCAGACCTGCGGCAAGCCCACCGCACAGATGGTGGGCTGAGGGTGAGTAGAGGGGCTGCCAGGAGACAGCAGTGGCAAGACTGAGGCAGCAGGGACGATAGATGGAGATAACAGAGGGAGGGTGGGTGGGAAATCCAACAGGCAGTTCATGGCAGGTAGATAGTTCAGGAGGACTAGGACTATCCAAAAGGAGGACGAGGATGGTAGGATGATTCATAAAGGAAAATAAAAACTGACAGAAACTGAAAACAAACGGGGGGGAAGCACGCCGTTAAACTTTTTAAGGTCCGATCATCTGTAACAATCGTGTGTAGAAGGAGGCGCACAAAGACGAAAAGTCTTTAATATAATCCACAATCCGTAAATCCAGACATGAAGGGCAGGAAAATACACACCAACATAACATTTAAATCAGACAACACACAGTGAACTGAATACAACTTATATAGGGAGGTGATTACAATGAACTAATTACACACAGGTGATACAGGGCAACTAATAATGACTAAACGAGGACAGGAAACAGGAACAACCAAATATGGGCAACAGAGGGAGAAACCAACACAAACAGTCCAATGGGGTGTGACAGATATATCAATATCATGAATTTTTGAGGCTACGATAATCATGTAGTGAAAAATCTGATATTGTGACAATCCTAATAGTTTTATTTAGCAAGGATGCATTAAAAAGTAACAGTAAAGCCACAGTCAAACCAAAAATGATTCAGACACCAGATATCATTTTTGACATTTTTTTTACTAGTGGGTGCAGGACACTATAGCTCATTTATGAAAGTAAGGATAGCAAAATATAGTAACCTTTGACATATTATACCCAAAAATTCTTCATACAGTGGACTACCAGTAAAACTGATAAAAATTTGGGAACACAAATTATTCAGACACTTTGATCTGACCATGTTTTGCTTAAGTGTTTTTTCTTTAATTGCTACTGCGACATTTTTACACCACAGACTGAACAAAATTAAGCATTGCTTGGTAATTGGTTGACCTAAATTGGTATTATCTAATTGTGTACTTAAATTTAACAGCTGACTGCTGACAGCTAATTCATTTATGAAACAGTCTAACAGAAGGATAGCATTATCAAGGTGAATTTGTCCTGACACAGTTTCTTGTCAAATTATATTATCATTTTCTAAACTATAGTGAATAAACTTTGATAATGTGAGAAATGTTAAAGGTGTCTAAATAATTTTTGATTGACTGTATTTATAATGTTACAAAACCATTCTGCTATTCTTCTGAACTTTCTAATCACCAAGGAATCTTTAAAATGTATCATGGTTTTCACAAAAACATTACGCAGCACAACATTAATAATAATCAGAAATGTTTTTTGAGCATTAAATCGCCATATTAGCATGATTTCTGAAGGATCATGCGACTGCTGAAAAATCAGCTTTGCCATTACATTCATTAAATATTGTAAAAATATTAAAATAGAGAACAATTCTTTTTAAATTTTAATATTTCACAACATTTCTGTTTTAAGTTATATTTTAATGTGAAAAATCTTTGATATGTCATTTTATTTTAGTCTAGCATCCATTTATTTTTTTCATTTTCAGGTGCACCATACTATTATAATTATACATGCAGTTTTTATAACCTCATTAATTAAGAGACTGCACTGAATATTTGTCACATTACATGACTATTTAAAACCAACTAGTTAAAACCCTGAAAAACTGTGGAGGAATGATGAACATTAACAGGGTCTAAAATATACACTCTCCAGTGCACGTTTATAAAAATTTCATCCTATCTTAAAATCTTAATGTTGATAAAGCTCATGGTTATGTTATATACCTTATACCTACCCTTAAATGATACATCAGGAGTCACACCTTATCTGTTATTGTCTCTCAAATGCCCCCCAGTTAAGCTGTAAAGATTTATGAGGGCTTAACCCTATACAGATTTGTAATCATTCATCACCTGGTCCCTTATACATGAATTATTTAAATTCACATGGCGTATCAAGAGGTTCTGATTGTGACAATGACTCTCAACCAGTAGGACTACTAAATATCACACTGAAATTCTTTCCCACCCACCTTTTGTGCAATGGCTGCTGCCACATTTGGTCAAGTGTGAGATTGAGAAGTGGCAAACAGCACAATTACCTTGTAACGTATCCCTCTACCACTAACATTCCTCTCTTTTGTGGTGTTTGTTTTACTGATGATTCAGTAAGCTTAGACTGGATTGTTTATTTAAGCATCGGATGCAGAACTGAAGATTGAAATTCAATCGTCTTTTGGTATTTCTTCAAATAATGCTTGGGGTCCCACAGCTTTTCTTCCTCACTACCATTTATAGGGGGCTTTATTGTTACAGAGGAGATCAAAGCAAAAAATAATCTCTCCGATTTCTACAGATTTCACGAAACACATTGAAGTACAGCATGCACAACATGATTTGTCAGATACGTAACGAGTACTGGCTTTCGCTGTAAATGTGAAGCTGCGCTGCATAGTATATCTGACTTGTATTTGCTTTAAAAATACGTGTTTTTGCACTTTTGCAAAGCTACACCTCAAGCATGGATTTTGGAGGAGCTTGAGCTACTCACACATTAAATTAAAAGGCAGGGACTGTGCAGAGACACAAATGTGTTGATGTGGCCTTGATGGGCAAATCTGTCACTGTTACTTCAATATTAAGCTGTTGAAAAGAAATAAGTTGGGCTTTTTCACAGTCACCAAAGCTGCCAAAAGAAGGTAATTACAACAGGAATATTGCTGATTTAAGCCTTCACTTTTTATCATCTTTTATCTATGTTTACCACCTTTAGTAAAGCAAAACAAACTGACATTTTCTTACTAACTAATATTGACCATTGAACCTTGAACAAGGTTACCTGAGTAATAGTCTTGCATATGCTGACTAAATAGCAACTGGTCTAGTCCAAGTTGCAGATTATTCTGGCCATATCTGCAAATCCTTTGAGCAGCTATTTCCTACCATAAACAATAGGTACAGCTCCTACTGTATCAAAGACTATAGAATACCCAAGACCTGTCACTCGTTTTGAATGGGGAAAAATGCAATTATGGCTCATAAGCCCCGCCTTTGGAATAAATGAGCCAATCACTAATTGGTAAAGTCAGCGCATCACTGTAGCTGTCGTTAGAAGTCCCTGTTGCTATAGAAACAGTCTGCGCATGCGCACTGGCTGATCTCGCCTGAAAAATAAGCTTTTTTTTTAATGCTATTGGAGCATAAGGAACAATATTTATGATTTGTTGTCAGAAATCACTGGTGATTTCAAATATGAAATTTATTTGTAAGCTTGGTGAACAGTTTTGGAGAATTTGATGTTTCCCCATTCAAAGAGATAGAAGCTGCACTTGCCTGCAAATCGTTTCAAAGATGGCCACCGTGTGAAATGACTTGTCTTAAAGACTTTGACTGTATGCACTGGAATGGGGTAAAACTGAATTCTGTTTTGGTCAAAGTCATGTTTGAATTGCCTCTTTTAAATAAGAAGTAAAATCTTACAAATGTATATATTGAGCTTCAAAGTTTTTGGGTTCCTTAGACTTCTGTAGATAAAACCCTTATCACAGAATAAGAATATGTGAATAACTCAATTTTGAAAAACGTCAGAACCTTATAATTCCAAGGTGACGAGATGTAAGCCGTCCAATGTAAATGCAAATATGCATTATAGAATAAACAAAATAAATGTTTATTATTATAGTTTCACGCATTCATGCAACCTTTGAGTCTTTTTTTTATAATATTTTTGAAAAGTAGAATTAATTTTGAATATTTTTTAAAGTGAAAATATGTAAAATTAATTAATAAATTAAAATAATAATAATAATAATTATAATTATTATAATAACAATAATTAAGAAACTGTACAAACAAACAAACAAACAATAAATAATGGAGCACATTTATGAGAAAATAAAATGTCAGTCTTCTTGAACTTTCATGTTTATTTCAGTGTGTTATTTAATATTTCTCAGTGTGTTATTTAATATTTTATTAATAGTTGTGCTGTTTAATATTTTTGTGGAAACGTTTGATCTGTCACAATTTAAAATCCTTGTTGAATAAAAAATTAGTTTAAACAAAAAGGCTTGTGTAATGTTATAGATGTCTTTACTGTTGCTTTTGGTCACAACTTAATGTCCTTGCTGAATAAAAGTATTAATTCATTAATTATGCTTGCTGCTATGTAGTGTCCAACTATGGATTTTATTATTATTATTATTATTTATTTTATTTTATTTTATTTTATTTTATTTATTTATTTTTGTAAGGATCAGGTTAATCTGAAATAGATTCTGCCATAATTTTGAGTTGCCATGAAAACTAAAATTATTTAAATGTTACCAGAAAAAAAAAGAATGTTAATGCTGAGAGTATCAGAGTATGGATAAAAGATAATATAACTAGCAGAATCACATTTTCCCCCATTGGTAAAAGTGGCACAAGTGTTATATTCAAAAAGACTCTGCAGAGAAGAAGGAATTTTAAGGGATGACTAGCAGTCACAACTAGGTGTAGCTCACTTTGCATTTTTAACATCATTAGTTAATTAGAAATGTCACATTTAATGTTCCCACAGTATTTCAGAATTATTCCCTTGCACATTGAGTTCATTCTCTTGAGCGGCTGCATAGTTTAGTCATCTACAGGCGACCAAGAGAGTAGAAGTATTCTCTTCCATCTCTTTCACAGCACATTTTGCTGTATTAGGACCGCCTCAGGGCATAATATTGAAAATGGCAGGCGAGTAAAGCTCTCTTGCAGCTCAGATCGCACACGTGAGTCGGAGACAATGTGTGTTTGACATGGTGTGAAATGTGATGACTTTCTATCACTCGCTCAGGGGCCAGTCCAGATTTTGGGGCTTCAGGGCATTTTTTTTTTTTTTTCCCTATACTTGTTGACTACTTTTGACTCACACAGAACAATTATTTCTCTCCACAGTTATAATTTTTTCAATAACTGAGAGAGTAAATATAAAGTGATAGTATTGATTGGTCAGCATCTCTAAAGATTTGGAGATCTCTCCGACTGTGTTTACTGCGCGTTTAGTGTATCTAAGTTGTTGTAAGTTTATGTGTTTATATATTTGTATGTCACTATGTATATATTGTTTATAATGGTATTGCTTATCTTCATTTTTCTTATCTCCCAAAAAAGTTTTAAGGTTAAGTCATATTTGTATGTAACTGCCAAAATAATGTCTGCCATTGCCTGGTCAAACACATTTGTCTCGCTCCAAACTCACACCATTGGTTCAGTCAGTGTTTCTTTTTACACTAAAATTTCCACGTTTTAGCTTTAAGAACAGCCACAATAAATAATTTATGTATTACATGAGAATATATTACTGAGCGTTAAATGCCGCCATAGGCACTACGTATAAAACTTTTATGGTCTCAGTACCTCTTATATCACTGAAAGCTAACATGTGCTATAATATTCCCATAGGTCTATAAAGAAAGACCTTTTCAAATAACAATGGAGACATTTTATTTCACCTGTAAAAATGTAACGTGAGCTTGTAAATAAACCTGAAATGTATTGTACATAACCTGTACACCTGCAGTATTCACAGCTCATTTCAGGGCCCATGACTCCTGTGAGATTGTTTCAGATCCAATTTTACATTCATTGATCCTGTAGGTCCATTTTAATGCCCCTCTCTTCTGTGGGGTGACGAGCCGTCCTGTCCTCTTCAGCTGCATTTAGCTGTGAAGTTTGCTAACTAGCACATTATTAGAAAAGGCGATTTGCAAAGATGCATAAAAAAAACTCCTTATACTCGCTTCTTCTGTTGGTGAAGCTGGATCACGAATGATTTGCACGAACATAGACGCATTTATGTAGATCGGGGGCGTATTCCCTTCAAAAGCAAAAGTAACCAAAAGTAACCTAAGGTAAGACGGCAGTGTCAATCAACTATCGTGAGAGCGGCCTTTGTCTGTGTGACATCACATAGCCAAGAAGCAGAGAATGGCTTGATTTGAAAAAGGGGATATTAATTATAGGGATTACAAAAATACCACTGGCTGGATTTGTATCATTATAAGGTGGCTGTGTACACACACTGCCAACACACATTTATGTTCAAACAACATGTAAAAATGAATTTTGCATCCAATGACTCCTTTAAAAATCTACAAACCAATGAGAAATGAGGAACATGAAGACCAATGTTTTGTGTCATACTGTATGCCATCTTTACAATGCATAATATCCATTCTGTAGGGGGGACAAAACTGTGTGAAGAAACAAATGAAAACTATGTAAAAATACATTGATTAAAATTCAATCAATCAATTTTATGATAGGGCCCATAAAAATGTTAGCAGGGCAAGTAAAAGTCGGAACTTCTCCTCTGACTGGGTTTAAATGAACACTAGAAGCAGTAAAACACCAACAACTTTTATTTGTTTCGATAATAACTGTAATTATGACCTCACCTTTACCATAATGAATGATTTGCAATACATTTTGATTTGTAACACATTTTGACATTTTCGTATAAGGTGCCAAATTTGGAGGAATTCATACAAAGGACCACACCTAAATGCTATCCCTGACCCTAAAGCTGCCTTTCCACTATCTCTGACGAATGACAAGCGACAGACCGGAAGTCATTCATTTCCAATGGCTAGTAGTGCGGGAGCTGCGTGGAGTTCCGATCACATGCGTATGCGGAAATCTCGGATCCGATTTGAGCTGCGGATGCGTTAAAATATTTGAACTTCTGCGGCTAGACCGTATGCGCCTGCCCGACCAGATGTGATGTATTTTATTAAAAACTACGAGCGTAAGGTTAGAATTACCAATATTTTATTCACTTTAAAATTATTCTTTAAACACTGTTATTTCTGTAAAATGTTGCTTTAGAATAATTATGGCAGAAATAATTATTTTATAATTATTAAATCATTATTTACGTTGATTAGCCCCATAAAACCTACTATGTTTTTATTTTGGGGGTCATTTGTTTTGTGACGCTACATTCATACATTGATTATATGCATTCATATCATCCATTTTAGCAGGGTGAATATGCTGAGGTAACGGTTGCTGCACGACCAGTTTGAAAGTTCTGTGCGGCTGCCACTAGGGGGAGAAATGCGACAGTCGTGTCCAAATGTCGTGTGCAGTGGAAAGGCAGCTTTAACCTACCTGTCACAGAAAATAGCCACTGCATAAAATACATGCTAATTTATATGACCTCACTGAAAAATCCTACATACTTTACGAGGTGCAAATTCAAAGGAATTTGTACAAAGGACCACCCGTAAACCATAAATCTACCCATCACAGAAATCATACAAAATCGTGTGAGTGGGGTTGAACAAATTTGTATAAATTAGCCACCTCATAAAATATGTACAAATTCGTAAAACCTCACTCATATGAATTTGTAAGATTTCTGAAAAATCATATGTATTTTGCGAGGTGGAAAATGCGAAGGAAATTTGTACAAAGGACCTCACTGAAACCCAACCCTAAACCTACCCATCACAGAAATCATACAAAATCAAATGAGTACAAATTGTATGAATTAACCACCTCATAAAATACATACGAATTCGTAAGACCTCACTTGTACGAATTCATAAAATTTGTCAAAAATCATATGTATTTTACGAGGTGGCAAATTTGAAGAAATGTGTACAAAGGACCACCCCAAACCCAACCCTAAACCTGCCCATCACAGAAATCATACAATATCGTATGTATGAATTCATACGAAATAGCCACCTCATAAAATACATACAAATTCATGACCTCACTCGTATAAATTTGTACGATTTTTGAAAAATCATACATATTTTACAAGGTGGCAAATTCAAAGGAATTCGTACAAAAAACCACCCCTGAACCCTAACCCCAACCCTAAACCTCCCTGTCACAGAAATTATACCTCATAAAATACGTAAGAATTCATAAGACCTCACTTGTACGAAATCGAGATTTCTGAAAAATCATATGTATTTTACAAGGTGGAAAATTGGAAGAAAATGCGTACAAAGGACCACCCTACCTACCTCCCGACCCTAATGCTACCCATGACAGAAATTGTGAAAAATTGCATGAGTGAGGTTGTACAAATTCACACAAAATAGCCACCTCATAAAATGCATACGAATTCATATGACCTCTCTCAAATTTGCACGATTTTTGAAATATCATATTATTTTGGACAAAGGAATTTGTCCAAAGGACCACCCCTATACCTGACCTTAAACCTACCCATCACAGAAATCATACAAAATCATATTAGTGGGGTCGTACGAATTTGTGTGAATTAGCCACCTCATAAAATACGTACAAATTCATAAGACCTCAGTTGGACAGTTCCGTAAGATTTTTGAAAAATCATACATATTTTACAAAGTAGAAAATTCTAAGAAAATTTGTACAAATGACCACCCCTAAACCCGAACCCTAAACCTACCCGTCACAGAAATTGTTCAAAATTGAATGAGTGGGGTTATACGAATTTATTCTAAATAGTAGAGTTGGAACGGTTCTTGGTAAAAAAATCAAACCGTACGGTTCTCCACACACAGTTCGGCACGCACTAAGGCCACGGTTCAACTTAAATCTGACAACACATCTGTAGTATGGTTTGTTATAAATAACAACACATAATACACAGAGGGTTCGGCTAATGTATGTTTTTGTTGATAGATGCACATTCTTGCTTCCCAGTACATTACAACAACAGCGATGTAGAAAAAAAATCGTGGACAAACCATTCACTCTTGGTAAGACTTGAACAGCACACGTTGATATCTGTGTTTAAACTAAACTCATTTAAGCCTTGCCAGTTTAAACATTCAAAAGCCAGAGGACGCAAGCTTGAATGAGAAGATTTGTGTGTGCACTTATCCGAAGCGTACAAAGCCGCGTCTCAGAACGCGCACAAATATTAAGCTCTCTCTGAAGCATGGCCATCGCTAAATGGGGGCATTCGCGGGATGTGCCCCTCGAAATGAATTACTCGCACCCCCCATCCCCCTTTTCATCCTCTACCCTCCTTACTGAACGTGATCGATTCCGAAAGCGAAAGTGAAACCGATAAAACAGTGCGCATAAAAATCCTTATTAAGTCCTACAGGATGCATCTATTTTGTTGTATTAAATAATTAAAGCTAGGTAAAATGTTCAGTAAATACAAACTGTGTCTAGAAATTTGCATGACATCGCTGCTTTACACTGAAATTCACTCGAAAGACTCTCTATCAATAACTAATTAAATTGAATTCTTGGTGCTGATAGTGTAGCACACCTCAAAACAATGTGCTGATGAGAGAGGTTTACACACAGTACAGTATTTATATAGTATGCTATGCAGTGGATGCTAATGGAAAGATAACCATTCATTTAACAGACGAATACCCAATTGATTTTTTTCCCCCTTTTAAATGTAACGCAATTGATGGAGAGGAGGCCTAACTAATGCAAATGACTACAAAGTCCTTGAATGGTGCAGATGAACATCATTTTTAAGAGGTTGTTGGATCGGTACATTATTGAGCACTGCCCAGTTCTTAATTAACATTTTTATTTCATAGTTTGATTCTGAAAGACATCAAGGTTAGAAATATTGGAGAGCAAAATTACAAATTAATACACTAGTGTTGCTTTCCAGGAATTTATATGTGAATCAAAATGTTTTAGTATGCAAACGGTCGCTGTGATATTTATTGCCAGTGAATAATGGTCTAGTACACGCCAGCATGTTTAAAGGCTTTAATTCTCGCTTTAATTTAATGACGAAGGAAAAATCATGACAGAATTTCGATAGGCTCTGCGTTGAATCAATTTTCAGATTATATTTCAAGCATCCTTGGTTATCAAAAATACCAAGAAATCATCAGTGACATGTCGGAGTCCATATAGATACATACGCTGTGTGAGTTTACTTTCACTGCAACTATAGCATACGCTCAGGTTGAGCACAACACTTACATGATTTTCATTTCAGATATCTTTCAGACTTGGAAGTCTATTGGGAAACAGCAAGCATAATGCATTTGCACTGAGATAGTGGGGCATAGCAAGCCAGTGCTCTCTGTCATCATAATGCAGGCCTGAATTGGACAATATTTTATTGTTGTGGGTGACTAGGATGTCATATGAGACATCTGACGTAATCAGTCACAAAGCGTGCTCACAGACACTCCAGCGTGAAGCTATCTGACAGCACTTCACCTACCGACGGTAATACGCTCTGACAACAAGCAAACTGGAGACTGATTACAGAAGCCGTTCCATATATATTAATTTTATATTTTTGTTCAAACCACTGAATTGCAATACACTGAAAATATAAAATAATTTCTTCTGTTGAGGTTTTTGCAATGCTTTGCATGCTGCACCCAACAATGTATTTCCATCTCATATAATCATTCAACTATATGCATGATTTTTCACTTTCAAATCTGATTTGGATCCCATTTCTACATGCAAGAATATGCAATTTAGAATGGGTGTTTATTAATGCAGTTACACATATAACACATTAAAAGTGCTAATGTGGTTTAAGCTTCTTTTCACTGGCACATTAAAAGTTTAGTCAAGGTTATTGAACCTGGCTGGGCACTTGCTTCCATTATATTTGTGTTTTGCATTCATTATACACTGTTATAACTGGCCTTGAATCTAATTCTTGGTCCAAATGACCAGTGGTGCATACATCTAATTTAAAATGCAGGCGGCCACTTTGCACACAGTGCAGTGATCCATTTGTTTCATCAAATTGAAAAGCCAGATAGATTGCACATTAGCTTACTTAGGTCTAGTCCGCCAGCACAAAATGCTCCCAATAAATATTTAACACTGTTTGTAATGTCATCTTTGAGGTGAACTGGCATCAGAGACACCATTGTCTTCCCAGCTCTGTAAAACAAACTAAACTGGAGCAAGTCCTGTATTACGTTTGTCTGTGGAAACAGAGTAAATAAGAGGATACTGTATAATGACAAGTTATAGTTTATAGAATAGAATACAAAAATATAAAATGTCAGTTCATGTAATATTATGACAGTTGTTAAAGAGATAGTTCACCTAAAAATGAAAATTCTGTCATTAATTACTTACTCTCATGTCGTTCCAAACCCGTAAGACCGTCGATCATCTTCGGAACACAAATTAAGATATTTCGGATGAAATCTGAGTGTTTTCTGACCCTACATAGACATAAACGGAACTACCCTGTTCAAGGCCCAGAAAGGTAGTATGGACATTGCTAAAATAGTCCATGCGACATCAGTGGTTCAAACGTAATTTTATGAAGCTATGAGAATACTTTTAGTGCACAAAGAAAACAAAAATAACGTTTTTCCAGTGTTGGGTAAGTTACTCTAAAAAAGTAATTAATTACTAGTTACTAATTACATCTTCAAGAATTAGATTACTGTACAAATTACTCTCTCCAAAAAGTATTTAATTACTTATTACGAATTACTTTCTAAATACTATATCAAAGTTAATCAATGATACAAGGATGGTCATGAAACAGTTCTTTTAATTCTTTCAAATAAATAATAGATAACTACATAAATTATTGTTATAATTTTAAATTATATATATATATATATATATATATATATGGAACTACCATATATATATATATATATATATATATATATATATATTAATTATTAATTAATTATTAATTATTATATTATTGTAGTTATACAATATATTATGGTCACACTTTAGATTAGGGTCCAATTCTCACGATTAACTAGCTATTACCTATGAACTACTCTACTTTTGCCTCAACATACTTCTAATTACTGCTTATTAATGCATAGTAAAGTAGTTGTTGACAATTGAGTTTAAGAACTGGGTAGAAATTAAGTAGGATTAAGGATTTAGAATAAGGTCTTTCAGAATAAGAGATTAATATGTGCTTTTTAAGTAATAATAAACAGCAAATATCCTAGTAATGTTTATGCTAATAACCAACTAGTTAATAGTAATCCTTTACAACAATTTCTCCCCTTCTGTATCAGTCTTCAACGTGTGAAATGTAAAGTATTTTCTTAAAAAACTGATTTGTTTTCTCCTGTTGATGTATTATTCAAAGAAAATTCTGTTTAATGTTATACAGTAGTATAATAATATAAGTGTTGAGGCAATAAAAACATGTTTTGCACCCAACTTACGATAATGATGACGTCTCAAATTTAGATTGGGTGCTGCTAAAACATGAACAAATAATTCAAAATGATCTGTAATTATGAAAATCGGGTGAATTCAGGTAATTTGGGAGATATTTTGCCATCGAGATGACTGTTCATAAAAAGTAATAATGATTAGTAAACATTCATAATCTTTTACAAATGATAAATAGTTTCCACTTTAGATTTGGTACTGCAAAAAAACATGAACAAATGAAAATAGTATAGTCCACACAACAAATGAAAACTAATATAAGACCTTTGCAAACTTGCGTCCAAAAGTACATTTCTGTTAAAATCATTTATTTTCAAAAGTGCATGAGCGTATGAAAGTTTAATGAAATTTGTAAATATTAACTAATGATTTGTTACCATTATATAATGTTTGTTAATGATTATTAATAAAGGTTTTAATTATCAAGTCGAGTTGAGTCGAGCTTTATTGTCATTCCGCTACATGTGTGGACATACAGTGGAACGAAATGCGTACATAAATACATAAATAAACATAAATATGAACATAAATACACTAGACATAGAAACAATTTTTTAAACCTATACATGTAACTATACATATACTATAAATAATTGACTATACATACACATAACCTAAGACAGACCACAAAAGTACTTTACATAATAACTGTGCACGATAATGTGCAGAAGAGGTATTTAAAGGTTGAGAAGCAAATAGTGCAATATGATTTGTGGTGCATTGACAAGTAAACATTTGTTAAGTCCTTACGTGGAGTGTTAATAAGAAAGTGTCTGGTGCATATAGAGAGAAAATTATTGTAAGCTATCTGTCAAAATTATTTGGAGATTTTTAAATAGTGCGTAATCTTATGAATCTAGAGGTTAATGACTTTTTAAATTACATTAAATAATGATCTGTTAATCATCAGTTAATGTTGACAAGCACATTATTGCACATATATTATTATATATGTGAACATATAATAACTAATGATCTATTAAGCATTATATGATGTTTGTTAATGATTTTATAATGAAAGCTATTATAAAGAAAACCAAAAACAGTACACTCACTCATAACTGAGGTCCTGCCGCACTGAGAGATGCCCTTTATTGTTCATGCCTGAAACCTGTGACGGGGAAACTTTAAATGTCAATATGATACAGAAAGGGGAGTAATTCCCTGTCCGTCTTCCCAAATGTATTTATATACAAAAGCTTGCTGGAATTTCACATTTCTGCTATCTAGGAAGAAGAGGAATCATCCAACCTTGTGCTACTGGAAAGTCATTCTAAAGTTCAACCAAAAATAATAATACTGTCATAATTTACTTGCCCTCCTGTTTTTCTAAACCTGTGTGACTTTCTCTTTTTTATCTGTGGAAAACAAAAAAAATTTTTTGACTGTTTTTGTCCCCACAAAACAACACTGGACCATGTGGACGTTCATTGTTTTGACAAAAAAAAAAAAAAAGACATTTCACAAAATATCTTCTTATGTGGCCCATAGTCATAAAGTTTTTGAAAAAAAAAAACACTTCAGTTTGAAAAATATTCAGATAGCAAAAATAATTCTATTATAAAATTAAATAAAAATCTCAAAGATCTAAAGCTCAATGCGTGACAAAAAAAAAAAAAAGAAATTAAAAAAAAAATGCATCGCCTGGCTAAATCTTGTTAGAAGTAAATGTCACCAACAAATTACATATTACCATTGAGGATTCGGTTTGGACAGGAAATTGCCACTCGTCAGCACTCTCCACTTAGCCTCTATTACAGTGTTCAGCAAAATAAGCAAAATACTAAACTCTATTGGGTGCATCTTAAAAGCTGAGTTCCATGTCCTCAAGGAAATCCGCAGGCCTGAAGAGGGATGCTCTTCATTTGTTAAACTTTCTCAAACTACTTTGAGGATGTAAAGTGAAAATGATCAATTGTCTAAGTTAATTCCAGAAGAGTGATTTATAAAAGGAGTCGAGAGGGTTTCTGTAGTGTTACACGATGACAAGTAATATTCTTAATTCTCACTAAGTTACAGTATACTGCTGTCAGTGGTGTAGAGTAAATCTTAGCCTCTTTTATAAGTGGTGATGTCATGGACATTTGTTTGCATCAGGGATGTCAACAGTTATCTTATTTACAGAAATGTAGCCCTGTATTAAGTACATTCTGTGCTAAAAAAAATTCTCTGTATTTTTCTAAATTTCTGGCATTTAGCCTGTTTAAATCTGATGGGCTACAGCAAATATAGTGGGTCCACTTTTATCTATAATTGACTCATAGCTACCTGAGGCCCCAAGGGCCATAGTCCAGGAGTGTCCTTTAGCAGTGTTGTGACATGGAATGAAGGTCATTTGATCAGCCACAACATTAAAACCACTGACAGGTGAAGTGACTAACATTGATTATATTGCATAGTTACAGTGGCACCTGTCAAGGAATGGGATATATTAGGCAGCAAGTGAACAGTCAGTTCTTGAATTTCAAGTGTTGGAAGCAAGAAAAATCGGTAAGAGAAAAAATCTGAGTGATTTTAACAAGGGTCAAATAGTGATGGCTAGAAGACCAGGTCAGTATGCAGTAGTTACCTACCAAAAGTGGTGCAAGAAAAAACAAGAGAATTGGCATCAGGGTCATGGACGCCCAAGGCTCACTGATGCACATGGAGAATGAAAGCTCGCCAATCTGGTCTGATCACACAGAAGAGCTACTGTAGCTCAAAACTGTAGCTGTAGCTCAAAAAAAAAAAAAAAAACTGCTGAGAAACGTAATGCCGGCCATGATATAAAGCTGTCAGAACATCCTGATGACCCATGTCCATCGTCAAAAGTACCTTCAATGGGCACATCAGAAGTGGAGGCAATGTTGTGCGCTGGGAAACATTCTGTTGAGAAACCTTGAATCCTGGTGTTCATACGGATGTTACTTTGACACCTGCCACCTACATAAAGATTATCGCTATGTACACCCCCTTTATGGCAGTGGTGTATGGCAATGTACGATGCTTGCATTGCTTTGGCATTGAGTGTCCGGATGCAGTCTTGGATTAAAGTCTTGATGGTTTGAAGATTCAATAGTGATGGAATTGTGATCACAATCTTCCTGATTTGTAGGGTGATAAACTCCAAAAATGTTACTCTGAATTAGTGGTGGTCAGGTGGAAAGTTGCAACATGGCTTGTAGCAACTTTGAAGTCCTGCCGGCACAGGGAAGGTCCCATGCATTGTGGACAGACTTGATGTCTGAAAGATAAGAGCGCTGAGGAAGAGAGAAGATGTGAGGTCAGTCTGACAGTGCTCTTTAACTTGGAGGTCACACGTCTAGGGGGTCAGTGAGTCAATAGGCACTTTCGCACTGTGTAGTTCTAAGAACTCAGTTCTAAAATCTAGCCATGCAGCATGGTGATTTGTAAAGAACCAATTTCCCCCTCGGGCCATTTTCCTGGTTGCATTCAAACTGGCAGCAAGCATTATTATTATTTGCGGCATTTACAAACATCAACAACCAGTGAATGGAGGATGTCGTGATCGGAGCTGTTTTTGTTGTGTGTCATGGGTTTCATGATATCATAGATGCAATGTAAACGCATGTTGTTTTTCATGCTCGTAGAATAAATATTTTTACACTGCTTTTTAAAAAATCCGGGTTTTATATGCATTTGGCCAATCAGTGCATACTTACATTTTGACTTATTGGATGGAAACGGTGCTTATTCGCAAATGTTTCATGCGATATTCCAGTTTTATCGCTTAAGTTAAATTCGCAACTTTGGATGGAAACTTGGTCACTGATAGTTCCTATAGAACTGTTTCAGACCCTACTTTACAGTAGGAGCTAATTTAGTTCCCCCAAATGGAGTTCTTAGAACTAAATACGTTTCTAGTTCCTATGTTGCAAACACGCCAAAAAGCTTCCGCCAATAGTTCTAGGCACTATGAAAAGGTTCCTCTGGTCCGAAAGCCCCTAATGGTAACTGAAACTTTGGAGGGAAAGTTTACAACTCTTTGTCTTTGAACATGGTCATTTGCATATGTATCTGGATTGGGTGTTGATGCAAAAACTATTAAAGATTCTTATAACACTAATGTGTTGTATAGATATCAACATGTACACATCATTTTGATCAAGGCTGCCCAAACTCAGTCCTGGAAGGCCAATGTCCTGCAGAGTTTAGGTCAACACACTCAACACACCTGCCTGGAAGTTCCTGGAAGTTTCTAGCATGCCTTCTAAGAGCTTGATTAGCTGGTTCAGGTGTGTCTAATTGGGGCTAAACTCTCCAGGACACCGGCCCTCCAGGGCCGAGTTTGGGCATCCCTGATTTAGATCATCTAAATATGAATTCATAGATAGCAAACATGAGGGGCTTTTACACTGGAGGAACTTTTTAATAGTTCCTAAAACTATTGGCTGAAATTCACAGTTTTTGACGTGTTCGCACCGCAGGAACTAGGAACATATTTAGTACTAGAAACTCGGTTTGGGGGAGCTAAATTAGTTCCTATTTTAGAGTAGGGTCTAAAACAGTTCTATAGGAACTATCAGTAGCCGAGTTTCCATCCAAAGTTGTGAATTTAACTTATGCACACATTTGCAAAACATTTGCAAAAAAACACCGTTTCCATCCAACAAGTCAAAGAGAACTAAACCGTCACTTCCTTATAAACTGACTCTAATAATGAATATAATAATTTTCATATACAGTAAATTACTTGTGCCTCAGAGCGAGCAGATGAAACACAATAAATGTGGTCATTTCTTTCAGAGGTGGATGCCTGCTGTTTGGGAACGCAGTCGTGTAAGACAGTTCTAAGAGGCAATTATATAGAAATACTTTGACAACAGACTTTGCTCAGACATTTCAGAATGACCATAACAACATTTCAGATGCTGTGGAACAAAATCAGTCCACTGGTTAGACTGGTTTTGCTGTCCCATAGCTCAAAGTCACAAGACTTTGATGTGTATGGAAGAAAATATTCAGCAAATGCGTTTTCATCTCCCATTATTCACATTAATCCTTTTTTACACAAGTCAAAAACCACCTCAAGCGAGCATAAAAAAAACTTTTTTTGTGAATTAAGGGATTTTAATTTGAAATGTGGCTACTTGGAAATACTTCAAAATCCGCATAAAAACATAATGAAAACATAGCTAGTGACATAAGTGTACGCTGATTGGCCAAAAGCATACAAAGCTACCTGGAATTGTTAAAAAGCTGTGAAAAAATATTTACTCCACGAACTTGTAAAACAGAGATAATGGCATTTAGCTACCTGTTGTCTGCAGCATTCTGTTCTTTTATCAGCCTTAATGATATATAACAATTGAAGTTGTCATTGGAGATTTTTGTGCTCTTTTAATTGCGTAAATTGTGCGTTTACCACCTCCATCTCCGTTAACCGCTTGTTGATGTTTGTAAATGCCCCAAATAAAGGCGACGCTGTCAGACGCTTTAGTTCCTGCCACCAATGCAAATGCAACCAGGAAAACACCCAAGGGGAAATTTGGTTCTATAGGAACCAATTGGCTGGTTATTCCTAGAACTGAGTTCTTATCATAAAGCATGCATAAAACAGTATACAATATGCAAAAACAGTAATAATACACACAATGTCCTAGGGATATGCAAGTTCATTCATAGAAAGCTTTGGGTATGAATTAATGACAAAAGTCATTTCCTATGGACAGTACTGGTCTGTTTCACAGTGATTTCCAGTGGGGTGAAGTGAATTCTACTGGGTAATAAAACCACTCTTATCTTGTAATGTGTCCTTTGCTGCTATGGTAACATAAGTCTTGTTCTGCCTCTGGTTGTTAGTTGTGGAGTTGCAGACATGCCAGCACCCAGTCCAGTCGTTGGGTAAGGGGTCTGTTTGAATATTTGTTAAAAATGACAAATAATAATGTGTCTGATTTGTCCAGGCATTACAATATAGACGCGTAAAGAACCAGATTCATTGGAACAGATGCATTCAAACTCTTGGTGCACATGAACACAAACTGATGCCACTGCCGTAATGTTTTCTACATATATAACAGGTTTTTACAGTTTTGAATTTTAATATTATGAATTGAATAATGTACTGGTGTTCCAAATACAGATTTATTGTCTGAACATGGTTATAGGCATATGCAAATATGTTGCTTCCACCATGCATGTTATCACTGGGATTCTCTCAGTTTTAAAACATTTCTGTTTTCTTTCAATTTCACCACTCATTTGGTTTCCACACTTGATGACTAAACAATGCTCTTGCTCGAGGCATAAAATGAGAAGCTATCATGTTGTGCTAGATAAGGTTATCCTCCAACTGTCCTTTACATATTTAGTACCTCTGTTTCACACCACTGAATAGTGTCACTGGTGTATGCATTTCTATCTTTTACTGTTTTCATTACATGCATTTTGCTACTGTCACAGAGGTAAAGTGTACTGTGAGTGTTTTGGTTATTTAAAGAGACATTCTGTAAACATTTGATTAACGTCCAAATTTAACCATTAGACCAACAAAACAACAACATTATAGCCAAATTTTGCTTGGTTTAGTTTGATTTGATTTGGTTTAGCTTTACTATTTTTTTCTGAAAACAAAACAAAAACATTTTGCAGCTTTTGCCTTACAATGATGGTTCACAGAGACCACAACTCCGAAAGTGCAAAATAAAACTGGCACTGTATTCCAAGTCCTCTGAAGCGATGTGATAGCTTTGCGTGAAGAACAGACTGCAATTTAAGTTAGTAAGCTTTTTTTTTTTTGTTTTGTTCTTTTGTACGTTCTGATCCTGAAGTCTGATGTATTGTGTTTGGTCTTACACCGTAGATTCAGAAGACTCGCAGAAATATCAGGATTACAAACACACAGGCAGCTCTATGTGCACAGAACATAAAGCTCTGTGTGCAATACATGAAACAAATGATGTAAAGTCTTAACATCTCTGATTTTATTATACAGTAACTCCACTTGTGTTTGTTCTCAGAGACGCATTACTTCTTGCCTGCCAGTTATGTTTTTGCTAGGAGATTTATCTTGTTTCTCAAAATAAACATTTTTTATCTGTTGTGTTTCCTGCTTAAATCCAATGAATTATAACTATGCCAGACAGCATAACTAGAAAAAGTCCTATGAAGAATCCCCCTCACAGAATCCCCCTCTCCTATGCGCAAGATCAGAAAACGGTGTTCAGAGAGTCAGAAAATAAAAAGGGAGCATCTCAGAATTCAACAGCAACGAGTCAGTCTCTGACAGATGTTGCATTTGTAGAGCCGCATAACCAGTATGTCCAGTATGGCCAATATTTACATGCATCACATACTTAGAACTGTCCAAACTATTAGTGTTTGTTTGTTTTGTTTATGCATTTGGCAGATACTTTTATCCCAACTGACTTATATTACATTCAATGTATTTTCATAATAGTGGCTTGCTAGAGCTTAACTGCATTAAATCAGGAGTAGCTTGGTAAATTACATTTTCTAAGAGGCTTTGATAACATTAGTTGTTATAATTTGGATGATTCAGTACTAAAGTACAGAGTGGGGACTTTTATTTGTATTTGTAAAGTTTAAGCACCCAGTTGCAGTTGAAACAAACCCCTGAAGTTTGTTGCAGTCGGGCACAGTAACACCAAATAAGGTCATGAATGCCATCAGATAGCTGTTTAAAAATTGAAAATTTGCTGCATATCTCACCCTCAGGCCATCCAAAAAGATATAGAGTTGTTTGTTTCTTCATTGGAACAAATTAGGAGAAATTTAGCATTACATCACTTGCTCACCAATGGATTCTCCGAATGGGTGTCATGAGAAACCAAACAGAAACATCACCACAAGAAATCCACACGATTCAAATCCATCGATTACCATTTTGTGATGCGTAAAACTGTTTGTAATAAACAAATCATGTTTTAACTTCATCATCATCTCTTCCGGCCAACATACAAGTCTATAATCATTAATAACGCTTCCCCCAGTACAGTCCATCCCCTGTTGTCATTTCAAATCAGTGTGTGTTTGTTTAAATCTGTTTTCGATTATTTTTTATTGTAAACACTGCTTGATCTGTGCATAGTTCTCTCTGATTACTTTTTCACTGGAGAAAGCAATATTATGGATAGAGGACTGCTTTTTGAGTCACAAGATGTTCATGAAAGACTGATGTCATGCTGATTACTTGTGGATTATTGTATAGCTGTTTGGACTCACATTCACTGCAGAGAATCCATTGGTGAGCAACTGATGTAATGCTAATTTTTCCAAAATCTGTTCCAAAGAAAGAAACAAACTCATCTACATCTTGGATGGCCTGAGGCTGAGTAAAGTTTTAGGAAATTTTCATTTTCTGGTGGACTATTCCTTTAATGTATTCCCTGGGATTCATATTATCTTGCTGCAAGCGCTGTGCTCTACTGTTCATCATCTTATGGTGCTTCATCTAACTTGTATCAGATGTATGTTAAGTTATGTAAATAAGACTGACTACACAGAGTAAGTAACTACTTTTGCTTTCTACTGGTTGATTATTTAAGTTATATGATGCAAACAATACAAACATTTGACAAAGCAACTAGACTTCATTTTGTTACAATAGTTTACTTTGGGTTAATAGTTTAAAGGGATAGTTCACACAAAAATGAAAATTTTGTCATTAATTACTCACCATCATGTCATTCCAAACCCCTCATTCATCTTCAGAACCCAAATTAAGATATTTCTGATGAAATCCAAGAGCTCTCTGACACTCCATAGACAGCAAGGGTCCTACCAGGGTTCATGGCACAGAAACATAGTAAGGACGTTGTTAAAATAGTCCATGTGACATCAGTGGTTCAATCACAATTTTATGAAGCTACGAGAATACTTTCTTTGGGCAGAAAAAAAGAAAACAAAAATAATTACTTTATTTAACAATTTCTTCCCTCCTGGGACAGTCATCTGGCATTATTGAGAGTACCATGATGCAGAGCAAAGGTCTTACGGGTTTGGAACGACCTGAGGGTGAGTAATTAATGACAGAATTTTCATTTTTTGGGTTAACTTTCCCTTTAACTGCTATGTGCTACCATTAAAAAAAACTATTTAGATCAATGTTCTTATTGTGTTCACACTTTTGCAGCTTTTAAAGTGGGGATACGGTTAAGGTTATGAACAGTTTTTATGGTATGGAAAGTTAAGAATGTCAATAGTGTAATTAAAAATCTAACTGCAGAAAGTAATTACAGATCTAAATATATGCAGGTATTTCTTAAATATAAGCACAATGTAAAAACATGTATCTACACAAAGAGTGCTTTGTATCAAATGATTCATTCAAATGTTAGTACAGAAAAAAAGTAAAATTATGATTTCACTTAGCAGCTTAATCATTTATTCTCATGGGACTGTGTTCGCCCACAGTAAATCACTTGCCAGTGACTGTAACTATTATACAGATCATCATCAGCCACTTATTCCAACAGCTAAAATATAATGTATCATGTTAATAATATTATAACACTAGCTGAAACTTGAAATGGTATAAATGTATAAAAATGGTGTCACGGATAGTGTGATATGTGACAAGAATCTAAGGCCTGTCTTGGCCTGTAATGTGATGGCTAAAATTTACACTGAAACAAGTCGCCATATTTTTCACAGTTGTTATGTAACTAGCCAAGTTTGCCAATGGACTGTAAGAGCTTAGCTAGCATGGCAGATTTGCTTACAGTCCTGTGAAACTGTTGCGCTGTAAGCTTCATGTGAGCCCATTTGGCTATATACATTTTCACACCTCTGTATCAACACGGTGCCTTGCTAAGTTGTTTTATTGCTTCTTCTCTGGGAATTTGTGTTATGTGGGTGAAATGGTTCTGGGCTCGCAGCAAATGACATTGCTAGCCAAGTGTAAACAAAGCGACTTGTGTTGTATGCAAGAACAAGGAGATGCATCCTCTTTTATTCAGTCATGGAAGACTGTGTTGGTGGAAATTTATGTATGTACAGCTTTAAAACAAAAAGATCTATAATACCTTTAAAAAGCTGTCTAATAACATTTACATTCATCTCAGTGGCGCTTGCTTAGTGGGCTTTATCACAATGCATGACGGAACTACGGCTATACAAAAAATACTGTAATTTCTGCATTACCTGAAGTTGTTCCCTTTAATAACGGTCATAAATTTTAAAATGGTTATCAGAAGTGGACCATTGAGAACTATTGAGAACTATAACAAACTTGAAAATGTGCCATCCCTAAAAGTTTGTAGGTTCAAAGATAAAAGTTTCAGGATTCCCACAGAGCACTTCATCACATGAAATTATTCCACCCTCCATAGTTTAATAGCAGCAGTTTGACAAAGAGGTGAAATATTAGCTCTGGCTGGTTTGCTATAGCTGCCAGGGGCAACTCATTTAGTAGGAGAGCATGCATCTCAATGATGGCAGGGATATTCGGTTGCTGCTTTGGGACAGCGGAGTGAATTCTGCCTCCCTACGATGGGAGATTTTAATAAACTGCATTGACAGCACTGTGGCCACTGTTGACCTCACCAGACCGAGGCAGGTTTAAATGAGCTCCACATGCTCATGTTATTGGTAACAGTTGTTGTATCACTTTTCTTCTGCAACAGTATTCCAATTCTTATGATTTGCTTTTGCTGGGAGGACATTTTGGGTTTTATGGTTTGCCTCAGTACAGGCCATTTTAATTTTAATGAGCAGCTAGTCTGATTTTAAATATTTTAGATTTTAAAAAGTAAGAAAGTCTCAAGAATCCTTCTACAGTTTGTATACTGTTGTTATTAAGAAATTAAACATGTATTAAGTATATTTTGATGATATTGTAACAGTTATTCCATTTGTATTAAACAGAGCTGATTAGTCTGCATTTCTAAAACTCGGAGGACAATTAGTATTTCCAAGCGATTGGTTCTCTTGGGAATATCTAGTGTGTTCTTGCAAAGATTAACTTTATTTGAAGAGACTTTAAGGTTTTGACACACAGTCAGATCTAAAACATTCATTTTGAAGCTGGTGTGTTTCTCAGGGTAACGAGGGAGACCTCTGTATATATTAGGCAGTGTTTTTAGGAAAGTCCAAAAGGCTAATCCTGCAAAATTGTGACGAAGCAGTGCCTCCTTATATAACCCGGGTATCTGGCAGCCGCAGCAGGAAAACTGGCTGTAATAAACAGTTTTCAAACAGCACTGACAAACTTACTATGCGCGTCTGCGGCCCTATCAGGTAAAAACAGTTCAAATTACTTAATGTATTCAAATGTAGTGTTGTATATGCATATAATATGGGAACATTAAAGATTGTAAAGCTAGCTGAAAGCAGACTTTTTTTTTTTTTCATTACTAATTTCATGAGTTTTACCTCTGACTACTATGATTTTACTACTGCTGGTTTCTATGAAAGATCTATGCACTGTAAAAAGTTTTCACCAATTTCGACTTAAAAACTTAAGTTTAGCAGCTGCCTTAAAATATGAAGTTAAATTAACTTAAAACTACAAGTCATTTTAACTCATTATAATAAAATCTAATAAAATCTTTTAGGTTGATTTAACTTAATATTTGAAGGCAGCTGCTAAACTTTTTAAGTTGAAACTGGTGAAAAGTAACTTTTATTAGGGAAACTACAAAGGATAATTTATCAAAAGAACTTTAAATGCTAGATCCCATGAATTAAGGACTAAGCTTTCTTCTCTACATACTTTTAATTTTTAATGTTTTTTAAAAAAAAGTTTCTTATGCTCATCAAGGCTGCCTTTATTTACAGAAATACAGAAATAAAATACAGGGAAAAAAATTAATATTGTGAAATATTACTACAGTGCAAAGTAAACATTTTTCTGTTTTAATATACATTAAAATCTAATTTATTCCTGTGATCAAAGCTGAATTTTCAGCATAATTACTCCAGTATTCAGTGTTACATGAGCCTTCAGAAAACATTCTAATATGCTGATTTATTATCAGTGCTGGAAACAGCTGTGCTGCTTTTTGGATATTTTTTGGAACCTGTGGTAAATTTTTTCAGGATTCTTTGATAAATAAATAGTCAAGATTCAGCAAGAATGTGTTAAATTAAATAATAATAATAAAAAGTGATAAAGACTTAAATTGTTAGAAAATATTTAGATTTTGAATAAATTGTGTTCTTTTTAACATTTTATTCATTAAAGAATATATACAGGTTCCAAAAAATATTTGGCAGCACAACTGTTGCCAACATCGATAATTCTAATGATAAATCAGCTTATTGGTATGATTTCTGAAGGATCATGTGACTGGAGACTGGAGTAATGGCTGATGGAAATGCAGCTTTGCATCACAGGAATAAATTATATTTTAAAGTTTATTAAAATAGAAACCATTATTTTGTATTGTAATAACATTTCACAATATTTTTGATCAAATACATGCAGCCTTGATGAGCATAAGAGACTTCTTTAAAAAACATTACTAGTGTTACTGATACACTAGAATATCATCATTGATTAAATTTTAATTGAAGTAAACTGATATTTCAAGAGCCTGATGAAAAATCAATATCAGTATCTTACAGTGTTGCCAAGTCCACGGGTTTGGGCAATTGGGCTAGTTTTGAGTAGCAATTGGGAGGGTTTTGTTGTGAAAACCTGCCAACCCTGGTGTCTTACATAAATAAGGTGTTAACTTTTTACAAATGCTACTGTTGTTAAAAAGATGAAAATATAGATTCTCTCTTTCTAAACCTGTATGAATTTCTTTCTTCCACAGAACACATAGATAAATTGAGAATTGTTATCCATACAATAGAAGTAAATGATAATCAAAGTAATCTTCTTTTGTGTTCTGCAGATGAAAGAAAGTCACAAAGCTTTAGAGCAAGATGAAGGTGAATAAATGATGACAGAATTGTCATTTTGGATGAACTGTTCCCTGAATAGCAGGAAATGTAATTTAAATCGTAGCTCAAAATCAGTGCTTTAC
This sequence comes from Cirrhinus mrigala, assembly GCA_036247105.1. Classification (NCBI taxonomy): domain Eukaryota; kingdom Metazoa; phylum Chordata; class Actinopteri; order Cypriniformes; family Cyprinidae; genus Cirrhinus; species Cirrhinus mrigala. Next base: position 18,718,843 of record CM070024.1, read on the forward strand.
TGTCAAACGTGCATTTCTATGTGACAAAAATGCAGTTTTTACGATACTGTATTTCTATCCCTTTTGTCTGTTTACTAACCCCAGAAAAACATTTACAAAAGAAAATCGTGAGCTGGATGGCCATTGATTGAATTTTAGCCCCAGTCCAAGTCCTGCTTTCTAAGGGCTTCAACTAAAAGGATGTGAGTTTGTAAGAAATCATTTAAGAGCTGCTGTTAAAAGAAATGAATAGGTCATTAAATACTAATAAGAGGATGTCAATCAAGTGCAACAGAGAGAGCAATGTTTGATCAATATGCTGAGTGGTTTGTTACTTAACATCAGATTTACATTTTAACAAACCTATATGCAATGCCAATACTTACATTTTAATATATAACATAATTTTAATGAGAAAAGTTCTCATTTTCCATTCTAATTTGTAAGTTTTTCATTCGAATCCATTGTGCACACAAAGTATAGCATACTTTTATATAGATGTCATTTTGCACATTGTTTGATGGAATAATTGCAGAAATAACTGACAGATTAATTGATTATTAAAGCAGTTGCAGCCATAGTGCAAATCATTTGTCACTACAGACTCCTGCTCTGTGTCCCTGCTCAAAACCGGAGCAGGGGGCTAAAAAGCAGGATGATAAAATAGGGGAATGATAAAGGAGCCCTGCTGACAGTGCAGAAGGATACACACCTGATGCTTATTGTGCCATAAATCCAGCTCTATGCCTTTCTTTTTCATCTGTTCATGTAGGCTATAAGTCCTTGAGCTCAAGGTACGTCCACCTTGCCCCGCACCGCTAGACCTATACCGGCCCCTCCACCACGTACCTTTCACTTTCCATGATGATGCCACCACACCTACGTTTTGTTGGATGGCCCCAGCAGAGTAAATGTAATAGCTTGTGCTTTTAGCTTTAACTAAATGGGACTCTGTCTGCATGGATATGATGTAATTACACTAGCAGTATTCTGTTGCAAACCCGAGGGGGTGATTTGGCCAACTCTGACCTTGTCTGTTTAAGATGGATTAAAAACAGTTCTCCCTAAACCAATTAGTTGGACATTATCATGCAAATGACTGTTATTCCTCTTGGTGATCCTAAACACAGATGTGGAAAAGGAGTACACTAGTGGTGATTTCCCTCGAGATCCTTCCAGGATGAACCACAAGCGTACAGTTTGTTCCAGCACGCTCGCATTCTTAAAATACATGCTCCTCTCTTTCCTCCCTGCAGATGCATCATAATAAGCACTTAACAAGACACATAATTCATGAGTGTTTAGTAATAATAAAAACAACATCATCTGAAAGACCAAACATCAGAACGGCTTAAGTTACCATGCCTTGCCAAATAAAAGAAGACACAAGCTTCCAGATGAATGTCTCCTTTTGTTTTTGGAGTTCAGCAAGACTGTGGAAGTTAGAGCATACTGTATAAAAGCTATATAAGAGTGTCTAGGATGTTGTCCGTGTTCTTGCATTTCGCTTGACAGGGCAAACTTAACTCTCCCTAAGCTTAAGTGCTTTTGTTTCATTTGTAGTTTTTCCTCATTTGCTTAGACTCTAAAATCTGTTCTAGTAGACAAATATCCTTAAACCATAATGCAGCTTCTGAAAGAAAGGTTAATTTATCAAAACTTAGTATCACTGAATAACTGTGATCTCACATTGCACATTGTTTTTCTTTTACTCAAAAATGTTTAACCCTCTGGGGTCTGAGGGTGTTTTGGGGCTCTGGAGAAGTTTTGACATGCACTGATATTACAGATAATTTACTCACCCCCTTGTCATCCAACATGTTCATGTCTTTCTTTCTTCAGTCGATAAGAAATTATGTTTCTTGAGGAAAACATTTCAGAAATTATCTCCATAGAGTGGCCATCAATGGTGCCCCCAAGGTGGAAATTCCAAAATGCAGTTTAAATGGAGCTTCAAAGGGCTCTAAATTATCCCAGCCAAAGAAGAAGGGTCTTATCTAGCGAAACGATTGTCATTTTCGAAACAAATTGACAATTTATTTACTTTTTAACATCAGACATTCATCTTGTCTACATCTGCATGAACTCTGTTTTTTCCGGTTCAAGACAGTTAGGGTAGTTTCATTTCTCATAGTTTCAATCTCATTTCTTCCCCCAATTCAAAATCGTCCTACATCGCTGCAGAAGTACCGACCCAGTTTTTACAAAGTGAACATAAGATCAAACGGCCTTTACAAAAAAAGGTAAAACAGCGATGTAAGATGATTTTGAAGCTGAAGAAGAAAACAAGATGGGAGTTTTTCGACATACCCTACCTGTATTGACCTGGATTACACAGACTACGCATGTGCATCACAGAGATGAGACAAGATGAGCATTTGAGGTTAAAAAGTATATAAATTGTCCCTTCCTCCTCGGCTGGGATCTTTGAGAGCCATTTGAAGCAGCATTTAAACTGCATGTTGGAAGTTCAGATTTGCGGGCACCATTGAGGTCCACTATATGGAGGTAATTCCTTAAATGTTTTCCTCAGGAAACATAATTTCTTTACGACTGAAGAAAGAAAGACATGAACATCTTTGATGACAAAGGGATGAGTAAATTATCTGTAAATTCTTGTTCTGGAAGTGAACTAACCTTTAAAAACGTATTAATAGATACAGTCTGATAACACTGTATTCAGCACAAACTGGGCTACAATAATATGTGAGCAGCATGAATGTAGACGTTTGTGGACAAATGTCATATTAATAGCCGATCGGCTTGTGGGCATGATCACGTTCGATATAATGAGCTTAGACAGGAACGACTGTACATCACGTTGGTTTCATATGGATTACTTTATCACTGAATATTTGTTTTCAGCATGACTTTTAAAAAAGCTTTCAATAGATGTATCTCTCATGTCTGTGTGTCAAGTATTCCCTGGGTTTTGATTTATTTTTGTGACGCGTTTCACAGAGAACACAGGAAGAAGACAGATTTCTTTATTTTACAAAAGCACAAAGTTTTGTTGTTATTATGATTATATACAAATAAAAGTAGACTCTTTACAGATTGAAATGATGTATTGCTCTTATCTGTACAATAAAAAATGATGCTACGTTAAATGATGGAGGCTACGTTTACACTAGTGCATTTTCGTTTTAAAATGGCATTTTAAAATGAAAACGTTCCTCGTCTACACTGGCATTTTCACTGCGTTTCAGAAACAATCTCCATCTACACTACAGAACTGAAAATGTATGTCACATGACCATTCATGCAGATACAACCATAGATATGCATAGGTGGATTCCCTATCATTTAGATGGCGGATGAGTCTACGTGCTTGAAGCAGTCGAATAGGGAATCTACCTATACATATCTATGGGTACAACGAGCATGATGTTATCATTTACATGGTCGTCGAGGATACACAGAGCGAATGTGGGCAGCCACGCAATCGTTTTCAAATGTCCCCGTTTTGGTCCGTTTACACTGAAACGCAACCCCGGAGTTTTCAAACTAAAACTGGGTCTTCAGCGTTTTCAATAGTCTCCATTTTCGAGGGTCGAATACGCAGGAGTAGTGTAAATGATAGGTGTAACCGTCTAAAAAGTTATGTGTTTTAAAACGTAAACACACTAGTGTAAACGTAACCTTAAGTTCCCTTCAGGGGTTATCAGGAAAAATGCCACAAAATGGGCCAGCGTGCTTTTCAACCCCAGAGGGTTAAATCCAAATATTTTTAAAGATTGTTTTAGTATTTTCTTACCTTAAAATATTTTTACTACATAGTTTTATTCAACAGATTAAATGTACATATTAGGAAATGTATTAAATTATCGCTTATATTTATTCACAAACTTAGAATACTGTTTTAAGGAAAGTAGCTGTCAAACTACTAGACCAAATAACTGTACAAGAACTGTATTTTATAATACATTTTTGCAATACTTAAACATTTAAACTTTTTTTTACATAATTTATTCATCTTGGGTAATATTAATTTAAGACTTTACATTAGTTAATTGATTATGAAACGTGACTATTACATGATTGTTAAAATCAAAAGTTGTATCTATTAATATTATTTAATAGACCTAAGCTAGCATCAGCAAATAATAAACAGTTGTCTTTTTATCATCCAACTGGTTGACATTGCAAATTCTAGACTGGGAAAGTCATTTGGGGACAATTGGGGGCTCGTCCGGGATTTGAACCCGGGAATTACTGTAACAAATGTATTGATTATTGTTAGTAATTTAGATGCTATTTACACTAAGTGAAAATAGCATATTTTATTAGTGATAGATGCCATTTATAGTAAGTGCAAACAGAAATGGATTCTATTTTCAAGAAAATAGCACTATTTTCGTAATGATATGCTATTTACAATAAGTGCAAATAGCAATGGATTCCATTTACACCATGTAATAAATAGCAGTATTTTCATTGCAATAATATTAGTTAGATTTATACTACTTTTATATACTACTTTTATTTATACTACTATTTGCACCTCAGTATTGTAGTAGATAATATAAAAGTATGCAATAATAACGTATAATAACGTACGAGTGCAAATTATCATTTTTATTAAAATCACTAAATGGACGCTGCCTTATTTGGACAATAAAGCCCTTCCACCAACACCACTGGAGCTGTTGTTTAGCAGGCATCTTTTGTAATGTTGACTAGCCCAACCACACACTGATAGGCAGAGTTTGTGTAAATCTGCCAATAAGGTATATTTTTAAATATTTCAACCTGTTAAATTAACATTGTATCATAAAGCATGACTTAACAATGGGTATTGTATGGTTAAAAGTCAACATTAACTATTAAGACATTAAATGCTGTAAAAATGTGGCTCGCTGTTAGATCATGATACCTACTACATTAACCATGTTAACACGTTGAACCTTATTATAAAGTGTACTTATCCTTTTTACCTGTACACCCACTGTAATTCATGTAGATTGGTATTTTGCACAGTTCAAAATGTTTAGAGGTTTCCCTAAAAAAAAACTCATTAAAACTCAAACTCAATTCATTACAGTAAGAGGTCATGGTATTATTGCTTTTAATAAAGCTCACAGTGTGTGATCATGTGTAATTGTGTTAGAGAGTTTTGTAAGCCATATAAAAGCAAAGTTTGAATTACATAAAGATGACTTTCAGGGGGGTGATTTAGGTTTGTCTGGGGTTTCTGCAATTGAGTTGAACTCTCTTATTTCATTGTTAGTTTTGAGAAAGTTTTGTTTGTTATTTTTGAGAAATGTGACCTAACAATTGTTTTTCCTGTTCCCTTTACCTTAACTTTTGACTGCTCTGAAAGCAGAAACTCTCCATATGACCCTATTGATGCTGGATTGGTGTTCATGCCCAAAGCCAAAAGCTGCTCTGCTCATTAAAACTCCCTGCTGTGTGCCCATGGTGCCCTAGTGTATTGTGAAATTATCATAGAGAAACAACCATAGAAAGCCTATACTTCCCTTTAATCAACAACCCAAAGGAACTGTATAACCTTCACATTATTCAAACAGCTCATACTGCCTTTGTTTCACATGTAGCTGTTCAAACCACATACCACCATTTTAAGCCATACTGGTGAAAAGACGAGGCATATCTCCAAGTGTAATTTTGATACTGATATTAGCAAATCATACTTGCCAGTTACATTGAGCAAACTGATATCAGTGGTTAAACCAAGGGAATTTTCAATGCACCTACAACTTATAACATGACCACTGTACCTTCCTGGATATAGTCAGTGCTGTGTGTGTGGATATATATCTGCAAACGATTGTCAGAGATAGATCAGGCATACAAAGAGATTCTTTCCCAGGTGCATTTGCCAGTGAGGACATACGGTGTGATGTAAATTTGAAACTGTGGCCAAATGAAGAATTTGGCTTGCATTTTTATTGTTATATCTGTGCCAATCTGTATGTTTCGAGATGGATGTGTTGTATGGATACATTTAGGTGCTTGTTTTTGTATTGCAGATATATACTGAAATGCATTTCTTATTGGACTTAAGTAAATCATGTTAAGGAATAAAACAAAATTTGTGATTTACATTTGTACTGTAGTCCATACAACACAATAAAAGCATGCCATTCTTTTTTTTTTTTTTTTTTTCAAGATCAGAGAGCAGAGTTGAATTTGCTCTTTTAAGACAAACAAAGGTCATTCATTGAACATTTAAACAATCAAAGTGCACTTGTAGTCTTACACATGAATACCTATACATCCACACTTCATTTATTACTGAATTTAAAGCTTATTAAATATCACTAATTCTCAATTGCCCAAAGCCAGCGCTCATTATGAGGCATTTCCATCTTACTCTGCGTTTAGTTTTGCTATCTTTGCATGTATGGTTAATTAACATATAAACTTCTTTTGCCTGGATGCAGCTGAGCGATCTTGAACTGCATAATTAAGTCAGGCAACATTTGAACCACTCAAGGGGCTGGACCTCTGTCCTCTAGAGACAAGCTTCAAATTCTAAACCATAATTTTTGTCATTACTTGGTGATCAGATTAGCAAGAAGTTCACAGGCATTTAGTATTAATTCTGAAACTCTCGTTTTAGTATATTTTCAGATTTATTAACAATTTGACAAATGATTAATGATTGATAGCTTGACAGCGGTGTAAAATAACCCATTACAGGTTTTCTGTCAAAGTAGAAGCAGGTGGAGACGTGGACTCATTTTCTATAGAAGGCTGAAAGGTATATGACAGAAATCTATATGAGAAGGAAAACCTCCCAAGCCAATCGAAGCAGATTGTGAGAACATTAGCTGCTTTGGACTCTTGCCTGATGCTCATGGCAGACACAAGACACTCCTCTGCTGTCTGGCCCAGGCAACAGTAACGTTACCTGTGATGTAGTATTCCTGCTCTGACCTGAAGCAGACTACAGACAAAATTCTGATTCTAAATTAATTCATAATTTAGATTTCTAATTAAAATTGAATAGGCTATGTAATATCTTTTTTATTCTTTATACTAGCTACTACTGGTTTGTTTTTTTTCTCTAAATGTGTTATTAATAGAGTTGAAGTACTTAGACTCCAGACTTGGAATCGAACTTAGACTGATATTTTGGTTGCAGAATTTTTTCAAAGTACAGACAAATTCATGTCATGTGTAACACAAAAGCACATTAATAAATATCTCCCACTCAAACTTAAGTTGATTAAAAACTAGGACTCAGCTCGGACTTGACAAAGTGGACTCAGACCCAACACTAGTTATTTAAATACTGTATTTAAGAAGTATTTTAAAGTATATTCTTTTCTTTTCTTTTAAATATACACCAAAACTGAACAATAGAAGACTGGAAAAAGGTTGCCTGTTCTGATTCTTGATTTTTGCTGAGATATTCAGATATTAGAATCAGAATTTGGTCCACATAACATGAAAGCATGGATTCATCTTTCCTTTTATCAACGGTTCATGCTGCTGCTGCTGTAGGTCTAAACGGTGTGGGGGAGGTTGCTTGGCACACTTCTGGCCTCTTAGTTTTGGCCAGCAAGTGAGCATTGTTTAAGACAGGGGTTTTCAACTCTGGCCCTCGAGGTCCACTTTCCTAGAGTTTAGCTCCAACCTTAATCAAACACACCTGAACAAGCTAATCAAGGTCTTCAGGCTCACTAGAAAGTTGCTTTCAGGTAAGTTTGATAAAGGTTGGAGCTAAGCAGAAAAGTGAATCTCGAGGGACAGAGTTGAGAATCCCTGGTTTAAACACCACAGCTTACCAGAGCTCCACTGTGGACGGCTGTCCTTTCAGTCTAGTCAAAAAAAGCATGTCACCAGTTCAGCTGGCTCCCCCAAGGTCTTTTCCTCCTCCCGCTTCTCCTAGGCCAGGTGTAGGCAAATTCAGTCCTAGAAAGCCACAGTCTTGCAGAGTTCAGATTTAACCCTGAAAAAAAACCTCACCTGCCTAGCCTTAGTAATCCTAAAGACAGTAGGTGCATTTGCATTACAGATTTGCACAAAACCTTTGCCATATTTTATAAATGTCGATAAAAAAACTGTTGCGAAATTACAGCATTTCCATTAACCGACATTAATGCGTATTTTTTTACCTCTCACGATAAGTCGATGGGGATGGATGTTGGTAGGTTTACGTATGTCACAGCCACCGCACTAGCCATTAATTTTAATCGTAGGAGACGTAGGCAACTATCTTTCCAGAAGCAGCACAGAGAGCCACTTCTGGGACACTTCTGAAACTAAATCAAGGCACTGTGCGCCTGGTGTAAACACAAGCATAGACTAGAGTGGCCGCAATCAGGCAAGGATTGTGTAGTTAATACTTGATGACATATGAGGTGTTTTTTTTTTTTTTTTTGAGGTTATAGTACATTAAAGAATGATCATGAGACTTTTATGTATGCAAAGTAACCTGTTAAGTGACCTGTAAATGCGAAAAAGCCATTTCCATTGCAGTTTTGCGAAATATTCTTTTTTTTTTTTTTGGATTCGGAAACCACCTCATGCTAGCATAAAAACATTTTTACTATATATGGGAGTTTTTGCAAAACTGACGTGTTTCCATTAGGTGTATTTTTAAGTCACAATTTCAATTTGCGAAATTTAAAGGGTAATGGAAACATAGCTATTGCTCTGTGCCTCACGCAGAACCTGATTTTACCAAGTACGACATGTTCCTGGATCAACATCTTTGTTGACCCTGGAACAACATGGTGATTAACCAATCAGATTTGAAAAAACAGTTTATAGTTTTTGTGAAGTTTAGGCTTACAATCAGTGTTTGGTGCTTGTACATCAGTGTTATTCATCTATCATTTCCTCTGATTTTAGGGATTACTCATGGGTAAGGTTAGGTTTAGGTGTAGGGATGTGGTCAAGATTAAATTTTTGGATTAAAATGTTGTTCCAGGGTCAACAAAATATGTTGACCCAGGAACACATCAAACTCAGCAAAATCAGGACGTGCGTACATATAGCCCTTACTTTCAGCTCTCTATGATTATGTTGCCCTTTTCTTTGTTATCTTGTACACCTGTATGTTTTGGTTTATAAATAAAGAGCAACTGTTGCAAACACATTTTCCCCTCTAGTCTTCCTTGCTCCTGCAACCCAGCTGTGATTGGATTGTGTGATGTATTAAATATTCTTTACATCCAAACTAATACTTTAAAGGGATAGTTCGCCCAAAAATTAAAATTACTCCATGATTTACTCACCCTTAGGCCATCCTAGGTGTATTTGACTTTCTTCTTTCAGACGAATACAATCTGAGTTATATTTAAAAATGTCCTGACTCTTCGAAGGTTTATAATGACAGTGAATGGCTGTTGATATTCAGTAGTCCAATACAGGTTTATCTCCAATTTGCCTCAACACACCTGCCTGGAAGTTTCTAGCACAGGGACAGGCAACGTCAGTCCTAGAGTGCTGATGTCCTGCAGAGATTAGTTCGAACCCTGAAAAAAAAAACTCACAGGTCAACGGCACTCCAAGACCGATGTTGCCTATCCCTGTTCTAGCATGCCTAGTAAGAACTTGATTAGCTGTTTCAGGTGTGTTTAATTGGGGTTGGAGCTAAACTCTGCAGAACACTGGCCCTCCAGGACTGAGTTTGAGCACCCCTTGTCCAACAGAAGTCCAATAAAGTGCATCCATCCATCATTAAAAGTACTCCACATGGCTTTTTGGGATGCATAAAAGCCTTCTTATAAAACTTTATGAACTATAATTTCTAGCTTCCGCTAGCTGTCGTATGCACAGCGGAGGGCACAGGATGCAGGCATAGTGTAAGCTCTGGAAGCGAACACAGAAGCACAGAGGAGAGAGCAAAACAAAATATCTGCCACAAATTAGAAGCACAAAATGAGGATTTCTAAAGAATATTTTTAAAGGTGAAGTCCACTTCCAAAACAAAGATTCACATATAATCTACTCGCCCCTTTGACATCCAAGATGTTTATGTCTTTCTTTCGTCAGTTGTAAAGAAATCATGTTTTTTGAGGAAAACATTTCTGCATTTTTCTCCATATAATGGACTGCTATGGTGCCTAAAAGGCAGTTTAAATGCGGTTTCAAACGATTCCAAATGCGGTTGTAAACGATCCCAGCCGAGGAAGAAGGGTCTTATCTAGCGAAACAATCGGTTATTTTCATAAAAAAAATACAATTTAAATACTTTTTAATCTTAAACGCACGTCTTGCCTTTCTCTCCCTGAACTCTGTGTATTCTGACTCAAGACAGTTAGGGTATGTCAAAAAACTCCAATCCTATTTTCTCCCTCAACTTCAAAAATCATTTCAAAATCATCCTACATCGCTGCAGAAGTTCCGACCCAGTCTTTGCAAAGTGAACATGCAAAGAAGATCAAATACCCTTAACAAAAAAGGTAAAACAGCTATATAGGACGATTTCGAAGTTGAGGGAGAACATGAGATGGGAGTTTTTTGACATACCCTAACTGTCATGAACCAGAACAAAAACAGTCGAAAGTATATAAATAGTTTTATTTATTTATTTTTTTTTTTTTTTATTAAAATAACTGATCGTTTCGCTAGATAAGACCCTTCTTTCTCGGCTGGGATCGTTTACAACCACATTTGGAATCGTTTGAAGCTGCATTTAAACAGCATTTCGGAAGTTCAAAATCGGGGCACCATATCAGTCCATTACATGGAGAAAAATGCTGAAATGTTTTCCTCAAAAACCATAATTTCTTTACGACTGAAGAAAGAAAGGCATGAACATCTTGGATGACAAGGGGGTGAGTAAATTATTTGTAAATCTTGTTCTGGAAGTGGAGTTCTCCTTTAAAGGATTTTGATGTAAGCCAAGAACAGACTGATTTTCCTTTGCTGTAATCAAAATTTGGTTTTCATGAGACTAGCATATTCTCACTGGAGCTTACGCTACACCTACATCCTACGTCATCTGCTGGAATGCTACTCTCTTGTAAATGCATGTATGACAGTTAATGGAAGTTTTAAATATAGAAATGTTTCTCACACAAACACATTCCTTTGCTTCAGAAGGCATTTATTTACCCCCCAGAGCCATGTGGAGTATTTTTTATGATGGATGGATGCATTTTTCTGGCCTTCAAAATCTTGACCCCCATTCATTTCCATTATAAAGTTTGGAAAACAGCTGACAGGAGTGACGGGCAAATGAAGCCTCCTGAAGCACCGAGACTTTCCTCTGACTGTTTCGGAAAAAGATTCAAAGCTTCGAGAGTGTCAAAAACAGCGCAATCTGGTGGTTAGTAAAAAATAAAGCAGCCAAAAGCTTGTGAAGCTCCGTTGGAAGAAGCATTCACCGCAATTTCCATAGATCGATCCATGTTATTTGCACAAATAAAAGCCTAACCGTGTGTGTTTTTGTATGTTAATTTTCTGACTCTGATAAATTAATTTACCCATTTAACAGTGACATTAAATGCCAGTACGAATATCAATATGATGTAATAGAAGAATAGTGTACACATATTTTAACTGCATATGGCATATATTTAATTTTCCTTAAATAATTTGTATTCTTCATATTACTTGTATGACTGGCTATTTAAAAATGTAATTATTAAATAAGTCCCAATGAAAATGTACTCGCAAAGTAAGATCTGGTTGTCGAACATTAGGACACGCAAAGTGAATCACGCAGATGACTGGACAGAAAGTGAGGCTTCTACGAAAGGGATTGCTACGTTTACAAGCCTCGAATCGAGGCTTCATCTGGCATGCCCTTTAACACAAGAAGTCTGTGTGCCATTTAATTAAGCCAACTACTGTAGCCTATATCCAGCTTAGGCATGTTCTCCATTTATTTTTAATTTGTATATATACTATTTAAATGACAGCTTGGTAAATCTGTTGACGATCAAATATTTAATATTGCTACTCATCATACTTGGTACATTATCAGCAGTGGAAGATGTTCAAACTAATATCACATAATTTAGGTCTCTAGGATGATTGGTTGATATACCAGAGGTGAGGCAAGCCTCCCTTGTGAGGTTTCTTTTCTCAGCACTATGCCTTTAATGCTTTTCCCTAAATTAAATTTCTTGTTTGAAAAGTACAAAAACTTCATAGGGAATTGCTGAAAATTCTCAGATTTCTTTGTGAAGTTGTTCTGAATAACCTCATACATTGTTGTCACATTAATATAGTTTTTAATAAAATCAGTGAAGCTGTGTATTTGTTGGCTTTATAAGCCGTTTGAAATTAAAGCTTGAATTTAATTAAAATGAGTCATAATTTTAATTTAAAGGGTTTCATTTTGCAAAAGATAAAGCATCATATGCTCTCATGAGAGCAGTACTGTAATTACAGTACTTTTGCACAGGTGCTGCCTGTCATTGCACACAATGATCATTTTGAAAGCACAAACCACAGACAAGTCCTATTTGTAAAATGCATTTTTCACAGTTCAAGAGCTGACTATTATATCATGTATAATTTAACATTTGACAATAATTGTAATATAAAAACGTACTCCACCTGCAGTGCATAGATCAAGCCATAGCGCCCCTTTTATGATTTTATTTTTCTTTCTCTCAGCTCTCAAGTGAAATACACATGAGAACTTGTTAGAATATTGCTTATGTGGTGTCTCTGAATTAGCACAAGCACCTCTTACCGTGCAGGTGAGAGATTAGCTCGTGCAGTGTCAGGTGTGTAAAGAATTCCCAAGTGACCTGTGTTACACAGCCCGCTCATGAATAATTGAACGTGGATCGTTTCCCTGTGGTGCACAGTTGCAGCCACAAGCCTACCTAGACTATGATTTAGAGAACAGCAAATAAGTGTGTTGCATAAGTGCCTGTATGTCATATTAGTTGCCATCGCCTTAAGCAGTGGTTTGTGCTATTTTTAGTCCTCACAGCACCAGTAGAAACCCTAATGGGACAGCTGCCAAGAACAGTAAACATCATTCAGTATAGCACCTTATTAATGTCTAAATACTCTGTGCGCAAGGACACAGTGTGAATTTAGCTACTGACAATTTCAAGATTAAAAAAAAACTGTGACCTTTTTCCAGCATACTTTTACTAAATGAAGTCAGAGTTGTCCAATTTAAGACTTAGTTGTGGACTATAACAGTCTCCTTCTGCAAGTAAATACTGCTGCTTTACTGTTCACCGACCGAACACCAGTAGACCGGTGGTGCGAACGGGCGATCAAATGTCAGACGGGTTAATTCCCTTGTGTCGCCAAGATCTGGTTCATCGGTCTCTGTCTGCATGGTTCCACCAAAGAGAATGTCATTCTGCAAGACCAGCTCAGACCAACCAATTCAGCCATGAATGTCACCAGAAGACTTTATTTTGGCTTGTACCAGTCTAAGGGATCCCCACAAGCACGGATTTCATTTGAAACTGCTGTATGCGCCGATAATCACAAATTTAATTTCATCCAAGCTCATGTCGCTAAGCAGGTTTTAGAGGTTCTGTCTATGTGCGTGTGTCTGCTTTCGTCTTCGTTTTTGAGAGTACCATCTATAAAATGTCTCCTCTACCTGACAGATATCAGTGAAATAGGTGTCCTGAGAAATCACACCTGTCTTTGTGTCAACCCGAGACTCCAAAAAAAGAGTCAGGGGAGCAGCCCATTCTTTTTTTAGCCAACCGCAAACGCTGTCTGCCTGTGAATCATTGTGTGTGAATAGGTTTGCTGGTTGGGCAATATCATTAGTTGGAATTTGAATTAAATTGGCCAAATTCCCACAGGAAGTTCAATTAGAATTGTAATGACGGGAAGAGGAATTTGCTGAATTCAGCACAGGTAATCGATTCGAGGAAGAGAGATGTTCTTCCTTCTTGGTCCATTCTTCCTCTTCCATTTCTGTTTCTTCTTCCACTCTTGAGTCTATGGCAGCCGATAGAACCGTTTGCAGAAAAGTTGTGAAATTTGGCACACAGATAGAGGACAGTCTCACCATTAGCCATAGCACGTTTGGAGTCTCTAACTCTAACTCTCTAGCGCCAAAGTTCACTCATGTTTATATAAATAACGTGTAAATAAATTGTAAGATTTAGTTTTTTCGCTATTTTTAATAGTTCGTAAAACATGCTTTTTCAAGCTTGCCCTATACAGTTTGTCTGATTTTAACCAAAATTGGCTCCGATAAGCAAAAAGTTATGGAAATTCAAGTTGATTAGTCAAAGCATTCTCGAATAACATGCAAACAAATCTATGAAAAGCATGCAAAAATGGATGCGAGACTTCATCTCCGCAGTGGGTTGACATATTAAGACCAAACTTGGTGTGTGTTATAATAAGGATGACCTGAGGCTACCTGCACAGTGCCACCTAGTGGTCAGGAGATACAAAAAATGGATATTTTAGTTTATAGCTTCTGAATAGTTCGGCCAAAAATCACAAAACTCTCTTTAGGCCTCTTTAGATTTGGTGGAAGAGTCGAACTGTACCAAATTTTCCCATGTCAGCCATTTTGGGCATCGGTCATTTTGATTTTTGTTGTAAAATGCTATATTTTATGATCACATTGACATATTTTTTACAAAACTCCGTATGTGTCTTTGGCACCATGCCCTGACGCGACTCAAAAAGTTTGGAGGCAGCGCCCATCTTGTGGTCAAAAGTTATAATAAAATAAAAAAAAATGGCAATAACTATTAGCCTATTGTAATGAAACTGTTCTTGGTATATTCCTTGGATCATTCCGAGATCATGCCATAATTGGATGAAATTGAAACCTGGATTGAAAACCTACTTTTTTGAACTCCTCCTAGACCGTTTGTCTGATTTTCATCAAATTTGAGTCAGATCATCTCCACACTGTGCTGACAAAATGTTATGGATTTCGTGTTGATAGACAAAAACATTTGTTTATAGCACCACAACAAAACTGGGGCATGATGCCAGGCTACGTCTGAGGCTGTATCTGTGCAAAGCTTTGACAAATTGACACCAGCTTTGTGTGTGTCACCTCACACAAAACACACCACATCAATTTGATAACAGTGCCACCTATTGGTCAAAAGTAATAACCCATTAAGTCGTATTACTAGTGGTTGTATTTATGATTTTTCACCCATTTTGACTGAAATCGTCTTAAAATGGCTTCAGTTACTCATTGCTTCAGTTGTTCTGATGCTTGCTGCCTTGCTTGCCTAGTGCTTGGCCCCTTAATTGCTGCTTGCAGCTATATTTATTTTTGTTTTCTTATATTTGTTGTACAAAAAGTACTCTCATAGCTTCATAAAATTACTACTGATGTTGAACCACTGATGTCACATGGACTATTTTAACAATGTCCTTACTACTTTTTTGGACCTTGACTATGGTAGTTGCGTTGCTGTCTATGCAGGGTCAGAAAGCCCTTGGATTCCAACAAAAATATTTTAATTTGTGTTCAGAAGATGAACGAAGGTCTTACGGATTTGGAACGACATGACGGTGAGTAATTAATGACAGAATTTTCCTTTTTGGGTCAATTATCATTTTAATAGTGAGAATCTGTCTCCAAAAGTATGACCAAAATTGGTTATATATATGTACTTGGATTTTAGTTTTAATACAATTATAATTGTACTTACTTACATTCAAATGTGTTTCTGCTTCAATTCAGATTCATGAACTGAATTGTAATTTAATAAGCAGTTTAATTAATGTGTCACAACCCTGTGTAGAAGTGATGGAGGTGGTCTGAAACAGTAGCAGAATTTAGCAACGGCTTTATTCACTTACAGCACCTTTAAAGGGTACAAACTTGCACCTGCCAGACACCATACTGTCAGCAGTTGCTAATTAGTATTAACTAATGCTACCATCATACGGTTTCACCGCTACAGAGTCTCTAGCTGATATTACAACCTGAAAAAAAAGCCTCAAAATATTTTAATATCCTTTTATTTGGGGAAAATGGTTTTTGCAACTTAATGAGTCCCACGAGTATTTTATCAAATGGTATCTCAAAAAAGCTTTTAAAATTGTGTGTTTAATAAACGTGGGAGTATTTTAAATGGGTCCTCTGTAGGTAAAAAGCATGCTAATTATGCGCCAGTTTAAATTTAATATGACAACCCTGAAATTAGTTTGTAAGGTGAGTTGTTTGTGTCAGTTAATTGTGTTCTCAGAGCATGTGGGAGAAAAGCTGGGTGTCAGGAAATAAACCTAGCAAACTGTCATGTCCTGCACTTTCCATTTCATTTCATGGACACAAAATATCAAGCCTTGGTTATTACAACGATGCTTTATTTAGCACCACCAATTTTAGAGTACTGCTAACAGATGGATAGTAAAAAAAAAAAAAAAAAAAAATCTAAATTATATATTTCGATTAATTTGATGAATACATGCTTGAATTAATTTTTTTTTTTTTTTTACCATTCCACCACTTCAGCCCCTTGGAATCCAAATGATAATCTAGAACAACATGCATCAGTTATAAAACTATGACATCCTTGAACATAAAAAGAGAGCTTTTGAAATGCAGCATCTGTACTTTTAAAGCCTATTAAATCAAATTGCTACAATAAGCAATTGCCAGTAAGAAGAGTAACGTTATAATCCTTTGTTGATGCCAGCAGCAGGAACATGCCTTAAACTCTCAGAACCTGTTGCTCTGATTGCTTATATTGCTTTTCAAGTTATTTCCTGTCTCGCGGGTCTGAGCCGCATTGTGTTTTTTACCTAGGGTTCTACAAGGATTTTACTTTACCGAGACAGCTGATCAATTTGTTCATTAAATGACTCCTAGCAGTCTTTGATGGAAATGGACCAGCAGCATATTTAAAGCATTTATTATGTAGAGACAGACACAGAAAAGAATTATGAATTGGAGAATTATGCAGCAGAAGGCAAAAAGGGTCAGCCTTAAAATTTCACCCCTACAAATTGAGCATTATTGTTTCTCTATTGCCCATTGAGTGCCTATAAAGTCCACTTTACCACATGGTGTCAGACTAGAAATAACCATAATAAAATCTCAGTGACCCATTAGATGTAAGTGGCGCCGTTGTTCGCTAATCGCTAAGTTATTTTCCTGTCATGTATCTGCACAGCTGAAAGGGGTCATTCTTTTTAAAAAATGAATATTTATATACGAAGTGCTGTGGATCACTTATTTTTTTGGTCACACAATCACTTTTTATTTTAAGTGTCTCTCACTCAGTATGCACATATGCCTGTAAAGAATTCTTCTTAATACTTTTTTCTAACAACTTTAGTCTATACTAATAGTATTTTTTAGTTGAACTTGTAAGCAGAGTAGGTGAGTTGGACTAATGCATCTTTTGAGTTCAAATAGGGCTACATGAAAAAAATGGCCTTTCCCAGCATGCACTGGGGCATGTATAATTAATATGGTTGCATTGTTTGGGGAATGCCATTTGTTGTCATGTTTAGTAACTTGTTTCTTAATGCCAGGATGAGTTTGTTCCTGGTTGATTGTTGCCCTTGTCGTATTTCATGTACCAAATGTTGAGGACTGTGTGCACAGTTAACATGCATTTCTCATTAAAAAAAAAAAAAAGGAAAGAAAAGAAAGAAAGAAAGAAATATAGCAGAACAATTTAAAACAATGTAAGGGTCATTCCATTAAATCTGCACCTTTTCCACTTTTCCACAAGTTTAATCAACATTTTTTTAAATATCCGTGAAATAAAGACACCTTAAAATGACAAGAAGTTGTATTGTGCCATCTCAGGCTTTATTATTTCATGACTATTTTTCTGCCTTGTGTTTTGGTTTTTTTGTCAACCTTGTTACCGACTCAAGTGTTACTGCATTAGCTCAATAATACACAAGGGTGACATTTAAAATGTTTGAATTTAACACAGACACTCTTTAAAAACAGGGTCAAACCTAATCAATTTCATCCCTTTTACCCACATGGCAAAACCAGTTACTCTAAAAAGCAACAAGTTGACTGTAACAGGTTTGACGATTTCAAACAAATTTGGTAATTGCTAATAGTCAAGTTCACAAAAGCACATATTGTACACTTTGAAAGGATTTTACTTGTAGATATTGATTATATTAAATGTACGAAAAAATTGTTTAAATTTACATTTTTAAAATTTTGAACAGGATTGACATTGCATGATCCCCCCCCTCAGTCAAGCCTCATAAAGCATCAAAAATAGAATATTATAGAGGAGTGAGAAAAACATGCTTATGTTTTAAGTTTTGGAATCCTGGTTGAGAGATGATGTAACCTCCTAGAAATTATGTAACTTGAATGTACTTTATTTTGCAAGGGTTTTTGATGAGGTAACAGGGCTAACATGAAATCAGGGGACATCAATAAAACGATTTATATTGCATAGAAAAAAATGCATACGTATGCCAAAAACATTGCTTAACAATGAGACTATATTTAAAACACTACGCCGAATGTGATTTTTATATCATTTTACCTTCATTTTGCAAATTAAAAGTCCTGCTGAAAAAGAAAAATCATAGTGAGGGACAGGCCAAAAACCTTACCGGCATAAATGCTATTTACATTATTTAAAATAATATTTAATTGTCTTTTTTAAAATGTAATATTGATGAAAACATAGATAGTATTGTTATGTTTGATTATTTCTCAGGGACGCAAAAGGCACCGATTTCGTGGTATTACTTGTAAATAAAAGAAATACTGTCCATAGAGCTAGTTTTATATTAGGTGTGGGAAATTTGGAACGTTTTACTGATGGATCTCAAAATGAATGAACCTTTTTTCAAGTCATTTCTTTAAGTTCATTTATTTCAGCAGAATATAGCTAAAATTTTACGTTAATAGCCAAATTCAGCTGCCGCCTGACAAAAGCAATGCATTCTGGTTAGAAAATGTGATACGACACCTTACGATCACGTGCCATCAAAGTACCGTGAGAGCAAAATGAGACCAGCCACCTAGGTCAGGCATTGCAGTTGCTCAAAATCTCTGCATGATTCTAACTATTTTAAATAATGATTATGTCATGGTAACCTGACATTTAAACATTTGCTCAAAACATTTAATTAAAGGAGTACTTCACCCAAAAATTACAATTAGAAATTTTACTCACCCTCAAGCCATCCAAGATGCCACCAAAGATGACTGATTCTTCATAAAAGAAAGAACAGGTGTCTTCAGAATGAGAGTTCAAACTGCTAATTAAAACTTCACAGTAATCCACAAGCAATCAACAATTAACATCAAAGGATTAGGTCACTTCCAGAATGAATTTCCTGATCATTTATTCACCCCAATGTCATCCAAGATGTTTGTGTTTCTTTCTTCAGTTACTAAGAAATTAAGTTTTTTGAGGAAAACATTCCAGGATTTTTCTCCATATAATGTACTTCAATGGCAGCCAGTGGGTTGAAGGTCCAAATTGCAGTTTCAGTGCAGCTTCAATTCAACTCGGCACTACATGATCCCAGCCGAGGAATAAGTGTCTAATCTAGAGAAACGATCGGTTATTTCCTTAAAAAATTATACACTTTTTAACCACAAATTTAACTCACACTAGCTCTGCGATGTGCATGCACGTCTTCACACATTACGTAATAATGTTGGAAGGGAGATGCACGGTTAGTTCTTCATCTGTGTATTTTGGTTAAAAAAGGCAGGGTAGGGCAAAAAACTCTCATTTTCTCCTCCAACTTTAACATCATCCAACATCATTGTTTTACCTTTTTTTTGTAAAGGGCGTTTGACTTTCTACGTCACACATACGTGATTATGTAATGCGTTAGGTTGAGCTAGTGCAAGATGATCATTTGTGGTTCAAAAGTATAGAAATTTGTATTTTTCTTAGAAAATGACCGGTTGTTTTACTAGATAAGACCCTTATTCCTCGGCTAGGATCATGTTGAGCCCTTTAAAGCTGCATTGAAACGGCAGTTTAGACCCACAGCACTTCGGCTCTCATTGAAGTCCAGTATATGGAGAAAAATCCCGGAATGGTTTCCTCAAAAACCTTAATTTCTTTTTTCGACTGAAGAAAGAAAGACATGAACATCTTGGATGACATGGGGTGAGTAAATTATCAGGAAATTTTCATTCTGGAAGTGAACTTCTCCTTAACAACTTGTGAATTGAAAAGCTTGTAATAAACAAATCCATCATTAAAGCATTTTAGCTTTAAATTGTCACCTCTGGCCAAAATAAAAGTCCATAATCTATAATAATGCTTCCTTCAGATTCAGTCACGAAGTCCATCCCTTGTTGTCCACTTGCTTCAACTATCACATTTGTTTAGAACTGTTTTGAACTGTATTTATTTGTGAATGGTGCTTTATCTGTGCATGTTTCTTTCTTTTTAGTATTGTGTGTTCAGTGATAGCAGACTCATAAATATTTACTTGTATTTATTTAGCCAGAAGCAATGGTTTAAAATTAAAAACATCTTATTTATAGATTTATTTATTACAAGCATGCAGCTTTTTGCGTAACAAGATGTTAACTGATGGACTGGAGTTGTGTGGATTACTTGTGGATTACTGTGATGTTTTTTTCAGATGATTGGACTCTCATTTACACACCCATTCACAGGAGATTGATTAGAAAGCAATTGATGTAATGCTACATTTCTCCAAATCTGTTCTGATGAAGAAACAAACTCATCTACATCTTGGATGGCTGGAGAAGTGAGTAAATTTTCTAACTAATTTTAATATTTAGGTAAACTATTCCTTCAAGTAAATGAATTAAACTTAGAAAAGCCTTCACTGTTGCCTTCATTTTAATACGTTCACTGTGTACATTTTTTACAATGTAGCTGAATGAGGTAGAGGCTGTTGTTTGACAGTTCTGCCAAAAGCAGACTGTTTTTCATCACAGGTCACTCTCTTCACACTCTTACTAGACCGAGATACTGTCCTCTTTAATACGGCCTCTGCAATGATTAATGGGATACTCAAGTGAATATTTTCCCACAGGAGTACTAGTGACATTTTGATTTCACATTCAAGCATGAAAACCACTGTGGATACTCATAATTGCTATCATTACTGTTGACACAAGCACAAAAATAATGCTTAAATTCCAGGAGAAAAGGGGAAAAATAAAACCGCAAGAGTCAGCTGTTTTCATTATCTTTCCAAGTAATCTCATTTGCCTGCAAATGCAGGTATCTTTCTAGAATGAAATACAATGATTGTGATTAAAGTACAACAGCATTTGCTTGAACTTAATGCACAGTGGATGAGTGTAGACTAACAAAATACATAGGATACGTGGCGAATATATGAACTATTACAAAGGTTTTTTATTTTTTCTTTTTTGTCTTTTGGCATCCATATACATAAGTGAGCCATATGGGCGTTACGTTTCAGCTGTTTTCTGCCCCTTAATGCTGTAGGAGTGTATGCAGCAGGATAAACAGCAGCACTAATGAGGAGAGCTCTAAGCCATGCAGCAAAGACTCAGATGGATCCCTTCTCACCTGTTGGCCCATGTTGCTATGGTAACTGATATGTCAGGAGAGAACAGTAAATACATATGCTAATGTGTTGGAGTTGTGGGTTTTATCATGTCTGGTTAATGAAACCAGACAGGCTAAGAGAATTTCATGGTTGGATGGATGAATGGTTGGATGGATGGTTGGATGGATGGATGAGACGGAATGATTAAAAAATTTTAAAAATGTGGCTCTCATCCTGGAATTGCAGCTTGAGCGAAGACGGGCGAATGTTAAATTGACACTTGAGGCTCGTTCATGTTTAACTACACGGCAATGCCTTCTGGTATTTCACAAGATGTCAAACAATTGTTGCATGACTAGTATGATTTATGATTGTTATCATGTGTAATAGCTCACTGGTCTGTTTGCTTGGCAGTGGTCTAATATTTCTTTAGGTAATGGCATGGCATGGAATGTCAAAACACATAATGTCAGCAGCAACTCAACTCTGCTCCAAAACTCAGTGAGCTGCCTTAGTGTTTATTCCCTGCATAGGCAGCTGCCTGCTAAAGCAACATCCTAATCATCGTGGAACTTCACAAGTGACTGATTTGAAACATTCTGTGTAGGGAGCAACTCTGTGTGCCAAGAGACACAATAAAAAATTCAGTAGCGTTTGATGTTAGCACAATACTTTACTAAACTCTAAAAAAAAATGCTGGGTTAAAAACAACCATTTCTGTACTCTAAAAAATGCTTGGTTATTTTTTTAACCCAAATGCTGGGTTCAGCCCGTTTGGTAATTTTATTGGGTTATTTTTCATATTTTTACCCAGGTGCTGGGTAGTTTTTCTGCAACTCAGCTGCTGGGTCTTTTAACGCTGGGTTATTTTTTTCTACCCAAACACTGGGTTAAGCCTGTCTCTGACGAAACAACCCAGCTGCTGAGTCACAGTCAGAGTGCAGGCTTTTTGAGTCCTCCACAGGAGAGGCAGGTTCTCAGCGCTGCCGATTTGGTGCACTTCTTCAGTGAAATAAAGGTTTTATACTTTTTTTTTTTCATTTATAAAGTCTTTACTGTGTTGTAAGGATGAGGTGTCACTCAGCTGCGTCAACAGCGGTTGTTTCGCAGGATGGAAATGCCTTTTGCCTTGGATAAAATAAAAGGATTTTATTTGTTATTGTACTCAGTTTAAATTAGTTTGACATTAAAACATGTTCTCTGATCTCAGTACTGTTTGTTTATGGGCAGGTTTCGGAGTCAGTCACGGCATCTTTCAGCTACGAGTGTTACACAAGGCCGCAGTCTAAAGTTTGCAGTTACCCCACCGAAGAGCAGCCCTTCACCGGCTCAGACTTCTGTAACACATCAACACAAGAATTAGTAGTATTTCGGTCAAAAGTGATTACAGAGAACGGCTATATACATTTTTTATGTCTTAAATGCTTGTTAAACGAATTAAAATGTATTATTGTACACTATGCTTTATTCACTCAAATAAATTCAATTTGTCTTGTATTTTGTCCATGTGTTCTTGCTTAATAATAAATGTTTATCTTTTATTATTGCCTCTAGTAATTCTGTGTGTGTTTTTATAAATTCCAGTCCATTTTAAGCCAGCAATATAATAATTTTTAAACAATAGTTGACTTACATAAAATAACCCAGCTTGTTTGGTAAAAACATTTAACCCAACCAGCTGGGTCAAAATAACCCAGCATGTAGAACAATAGTCTAATATTTACCCAGCGCTGGGTTGCCAAATAACCCAAGTTGGGCTGTTTTTAACCCAGCATTTTTTAGAGCGTGGGTTATTTGGCAACCTAGCGCAGGGTAAATACTGGAGAGAACCCATGCTGGGTTATTCTGACCCATTCTGTTGGGTTTTATCAATGCTATCTCATGACCAGTTCGTACTTTATAAGGTGGCTAATTCGTACAAATTCATATGACCTCGCTCCTACAAATTTGTACGATTTCAGTGGCAGGTAGGTTTAGGGGCGGGCTAAGATGTAGGTCATTCGTACAAATTCAAATTCATATTTTCGCTAAAAGCGTATGAATTTGTACGAGTGAGGTCATACGAATTTTTACGAATTAGCCACTTCGTAAAATATGTACAAATTGCTGTGAGATCAGGCTGGTTTTATACATTAACCTATTTGCTCGGTTGTTTTTTGTTATGAGTGCTTAGAAAAACACTATATAAATGTAATGAATTATCATTATTATTATTATTATTATTATTATTATTTTTATTAAACGCATAGCTTGACCACAGCTGCAACAATGGTGCACTATCAATAGCGCTCCTGTTGTAGTCAGTGGAGCACACGGAAACGTTATTACCTATAACAGCGAAGTCATGTCGTGTTTCGGCCCTGGTCGCACATTCATTTGGTGGGAGAAACTTCCATGGTGGCGCCGGCATGTCGTTCCAAGCAGACATTAGTTGGGATGTATATTTAAACAAAATAAAAAGGAAATATGTGAGACTACAGACGTTTTACTATTTATACACTAATAATTTGATAAGAATACAATGAAATGCATACCTTAATGATTAAGATTGCTGGTTAAAACTGGATATATTTGTCAGCGGTCAAATATGACAGGAAACTTCCTAAATGACATTAAGGGTTAATGGGTTAGGAAGTTTCCCATCAGTGAAGTTTTCTCTCAGGACAGACCACAAAATGACCACTGACAAATGGTCTAACATTTTAACCAGTTTGGCACAGACTACCCAACTTACATTGACCCAGCACTGGGTACAGTAGGTGAGTGAGGGGGTTCATCATTTGTATTGACAGTAAAAAATGACCCAGCAGCAGAGTTACTTTAAATTACATTTTTCCCCACATCAGTTTACACTCAATACACCATAATGATCAAAAAAAAAAATAATAATAATAAAAAATTGTGATAGCTTTGCAAATTTATTAAAAATAAAACACTGAAATAAGTACATTGCATAAGTATTCATACCATTAACTCAGTACCCTCAAGTCTTTTTGGGTATGATGTGACAAGTTTTGCACATCTGCATTTGGCAATTATCTGCCATTCTTCAACTAAAGTGACCATCAGCTTCTTGGTCACCAGTATAACAAAGCCTCTTCTCCATCAACTGCTCAGTTTGGCCAGGAGGCCAGCTCTAGGAAGAGTCCTAGTTGTTCCAAGAGTCTTCCATTATGGATAATGGAGGCTACATGCATCTGTGAACCTTCAATGCAGCAGATATTTTTTTCTGAACTCTCCCCCTGATGCCTTGACACAAGCCTGTTTCTGCGCTCTACAGGCAATTATTTTGACCTCAGGGCTTGGTTTTTGCTCTAATATGCATTTTCAGCTGTTAGACCTTTTCTGAAAGGTATGTGCAAATGAATTTGCCACAGTTTAACTCCACTCGAAGTGTAGTAAGATCTGCAAGCGATATGAGTGCTCCTGAGCTAAATTTCAACTGTCCCAAAAAAGGGAATAAATACTTATGCAATGGAATACTTTTAGTTTTTTTTTTTCTAATAAATTTGCAGGTTACAAACCTGTTTTGTGCTTTGTGATTATAGTGCGTGGAGTGTAGATTGATGTGGAAATAAAAAAAGTAATTTAAAGCAGTTTAACATAAGGCTGCAACATAACAAAACATGAAAATAATGAAGGGGTATGAATACTTTCGCAAGGCACTGTAAATGACCACACTGATGCTTTTTCACAATTATATCCAATAAAAGTGAGGTAAATAATATTTATATCACCAGAATATCCATTCTGGGAAACATAATTACATTTCATCTCACTCTGAAGGGCATAGATGTCTTAAGCTTACGATGTAATGGAAGTAGCGACAGATCTTTCCTTCTGTATTGTAACATATATCTGAGTGAAAACACTTGGTTTGTTGTTTGCTCAGAGTTTAATGGATTTCTTTAGCTGACTGTGATGATGCAAATGCTATCTCACCTACTACATTTCCATTTGATTGCAAAGACAAACATAATCTGGTTATTCCTCTGCACCTAAGTGAGAAACTTTGCAGTAATTCAGCAGTCTTATCATGTTCAGCCAAAGTCCCAGCCCATAAACCTCAAATCAAGCCATAATAAGTATATTAAAATGGAGTCAGACCTAAGATTATCCTTACCACTCTGTATCACACTGCTGCGTTGTTTTAATTTTTCCACAGGGAAGGTACTTGCAAAATTCAATTATTCTAACAGATTATTAACAGATTCCCTACACAAGAAGGTGGTGACCGTGTTGCAATATTTGCATTTATTGTCCAATTTCCTCTCATTAGTTCAAGAAAAGGGGTTAAGCTTAAACTAAGTGGTTTAGAGATCGTTATTCCAGAGAGATCAGAGATCTAGTTAAATACAAAGATCGCTAATGGGATGTGAACTGTATAGCTTTATGTACTCATAAAGATGACTGGCATATTGTGTGGCACCTGGGCATGGAGATGAAGTACCTCTTGCTCCTTTGCTTTAGAAGCCCCAGAGAATCATTAAATCACAGGGGTGATTCAGCAGCCTGTGTATAGCACCGCATTGCTGTTTCACCAGGCAATCATTTGACTCAGTTGGAAAGCCAGAAGTAAAACATCTTGTGCTTGCAATAAGAATGAAGGCAAAATGTCAACATGCTGCTTCTGAGGACCAGAACAGGACCACTACAAGAAAAGAAGCAATCGGCATTATTATCTATCACAAGAAGAGGGACAGAGGGATAATAATGCAGGTTTTACTCTCTTTTCCTTCCATCCATGTTTTCATACAAGTTGGGAATTTAATTTACATGAAAATGTAGAACACTGCTAAGACAACTAGTTAATAAACCAGTGCTTGAGTCCCTTGTGATCAAGAAAACAAAATATACTCAGTATACTCAATACTCAATTTCATGAAAATTCTCAGAAATAGAAGCAGAACTTCTAGCCACTGCGGCTCTTTTATTAATGGAGTCCCATTATGCTTTTTACATTCTTCCTTTAGTGCATACGGTTGCTGTTGCTAATGAAAAAGTTCTGCAAAGTTACAATGCACAAAGTCTTATAGGCCACATTCATAAACAATTTAAAATAACTATTTTTTATTTATATTTGTAATTTAATAATTAATTTTAAGTGATGACTGAATTTTCAGCACCCAGTCTTCAGCATCCTTATAATATGATGATTTGGTACATTTTTCAGGATTATTTGCATTTATTTGAAGTATTAGTAGTAGTATACTTGTAAGTGTACTATTCCAATACTCCTTAGGACTAAATTGTCCCACTTTTTAGTATATAAAAGTATACTTTTAAGTATACTTCAAGTTTAACAGTAGTAAACTTTGAGTCCACAACTAGCTTACATCTAAGTTTTTAGTTTACACTGCAACTCTACTAAAAGTGAACTTATACTGTGGGTATACTGCTTAATTTTAAGTAAATACTTTTTAATATTGTCTCAGTAAACATTTTATTCTAGCTTCATGCATTCTTTTTTTTAAACACTTGAATGTGGGTAAGTTTCATAAATAAAAAAAGAAAAAAAAAGAAAGAAACAATATTTTTTAACAAAACGCTAAACTGGATTCAGAATGATAATCAAAACATAGATGTAATCGATCAACACCCTAATGATTGACAGTCATTATTACCTCTTCATGGGTCGACATTTTACTCAATAACGTTACACAGTTTTGATGATTTTTAACGTCTGATGATCGCCTTAGATTACATGTGGAAGCATCTGTTGTTTAGGTTTCTTTTTCGCTTGTGTTTTTAAAATTCTGTACATAAGAGTGTAATAGCGCCCCCTACCATATAACAATGAAAACATGGATTCTCTAAGCTTGGTATAGTATACGTTAAATATATTTAGAATTTTTGCTGGGTGCTGGGCACAAAATGGGGGGAAATATTTTTTATTTGAATCCCATTTCCTGTATTTACATACATTAGATAGCAAGAACTTTTGGGCCAAATGTGGGCAATAGCTGGCACATATGGCTTAGATATGGCATGGCTGAACAGATATGGGCCAGATTGTTACCATATATGTTTTGCCATAAGTTTAGAATTTGCGGGAAATTATTGCTTGGTTCACAGCTCATTTTGAGGTATATGGTCCAGATAACAACAAACACATTAGAACCAAGTAAGGTTTAGCTGTGGCT
This sequence comes from Cirrhinus mrigala, assembly GCA_036247105.1. Taxonomy (NCBI): domain Eukaryota; kingdom Metazoa; phylum Chordata; class Actinopteri; order Cypriniformes; family Cyprinidae; genus Cirrhinus; species Cirrhinus mrigala. Next base: position 18,746,322 of record CM070024.1, read on the forward strand.
GACATTGGTAAACATCGGTAAACTGGCTAACATTTGGATTACACTTGGAAAACACATCAAGTTTGGCTGATGTCCAGCAGGCCACACCTCGGTTGCTATGATGACCGCGTCAATTTGACCGAAAGGTGGCAATTCCCTCACGGATTTTCCGTCACACAAGTGCTTCAGGTAAGTTATATTTTGGCATTTTAAAGTAATTTTATTTAAATATTCATGATTATGTGTCAGCATTTCTAGTTATTAGATTCCAATAATCACGCAATCCGGGTTAATACAAAATCACTTATTTTAGATAGAGATTGATTTTTGAATTTGTTTATAAAGCATTTTTCACGTTTTCAGTGCTTTTCACTGCTCTGTGGTGTGGTAAAACATACAGGTCTTGACGTAAAAGATAACAGTCGAAGCCATTAGAAAAATCATCTTACATTTCTTAAAATGGGCTTTGATGTAACGTAGTAATCCCGATTTCATAGTCCCGTTTTTTTTAACTATTTTTTAACCATTTTAAGCGGTTTTCAAAAACTCTTTCTATGCATGTCCCAGTTAGCAAATTTCCTTTGTCCCGGATCTGGCTGTAATCTACAGATAAAGTGTGGCCCAGATTAGTATTAGTTCGCTGGCCCAAAATTGGCCCATATGTTTTTAGACAGAACTGAACCAAGCCAGAGCCATAACTCCGCCGTTCATAAGTACTTGATGCAGTGTTGAGAAAATACTTCGAAAATTTAAATATTTTTTGTACTTTAAGTCAAATGCTGTATGCCCAGGAGCTAAGTATAGCCTGGTACATGGTGTTTGTGTGAATGTCCACAAAACTTGAAGACTTCATATTAGTAGTAGGAAAGAAAATTTTAAAGATGAAAAAGAATTCATGAGATAATCATGAATAATTTGTTACCACTGTGTGAATAATATAATAATAAGTAAAAAGTAAGTATAGTTTGAAAATGTATTTGAAAATGTAACAACTTGATTACACTGTTGAACATTTTGAGTTTTAGTGTAATCCTGCAGGTCTACCTTTCAGTTTGTACTACTGATAATAATTATTAAATTTCTCTTCACTGTAGGTGCTGTCAGGCAGAATCCCCTGACTGGAAGGGCTTCAGATAAAGACACTGAAATGAACTGTATAAAGTGGCTGCACCTGTCTGCAGAACGAGATGGTGGGAGGAAAGAGAGAATGAATAAACAACAGTGCATTGCTGACCCCCCTTAGGCAGTTTGCAGCATTACTAACACCAACACACTTTCAAGCAACACTTTTCTACTCAACACTCAAGTTTAATGTTATTTGTTCTTAAAAACTGGTTTTTTTTAATGCTAAATGTATATCTGTTGAATATTCTTAAAAATGGATTCCAACTCCGATTTGTCCATTTCATAATTTTCTTTTTGAATGTTAAAAGTATATCTGTTGAATATTCCTAAAAATTGATTCCAACTCAAATTCGTCAGTTTCATAATGTTTGGTTTGAATATTAATTGTGTTTGTTTTATATTCTTAAAAAATGATTCCAACTCAAATTGTAATGTTAAATATGTGTTTTATATTTATAAGAACATTCTAACTCAATACTGAGTAACTGTAAAGCGCCTGCACTGATAAAATAATTTTTTTTTTCACTGATAATTTAACCTGCACTGATAAAAGTAAATTATTTTATTTACATTTTTGTTGTTGAGTGTATGTTGTTTGTGTGTGATTTACTCTCTAGTTAATACAAATTTTACATATACAGTCAGCCGCATGTGGGCCACATTAGGGCAGTGAGGTCTTAACAGAACTCAGCCTTACTAAAATGAAACATAAGGCCCATATATGGGCCACATAAAAATGTATTACTTGGCTCATGATAGGCGGAGTTATGGCTCTGGTTTGGTTCAGTTCTGGCTAAAAACATATGGGCCAATTTTGGGCCGGCGAACAAAATCTAATCTGGGCCACACTTTAGCTGTAGGTTTGGGCCAGATCCGGGCCAAAGGAAATTTGCTAACTAGGTGACTGGCTTCTCTTATCATTGTGAGTCTCTCCAGACCTTAAAACTTGAGTTATGAACTTCTAGAATGTTTGACCTCTTAACTGAAGATCTTTTTACAAATATAAATAAGAATAGTATAAATAATAAAAAAAAAAATAGTCGTATTAAGTGCAAACAATAAGTTCAGCCATAATCAAATTAGGCTAGGCTACCCTCTCAATATTCAAAGTGCAAATAGAGACCAAATTTTCCAAGCATGATACAGAGCTATAGACAACTACACTAGCCTACATACAAATAACAGCCTAGATATGTTATTTAGCCTAATTTGCGAGCATTGGGGGACTGCTCTCTAAACGCAGGGTATTAAAATTGCTTTTGAATGCGCGTGCATGTTTTCCTTTCGGTTTTACCGATCGCGCGAATTCTCGGTGGTGCTGAGCGTGCATTCTACTATTCAAGACATTAATTTAACAAACGAATTTGAAAGTGGGGGAGACACAAACGTTATTTTGAAAGTGTCCCCCCTGTCCCCAGTGGAAATTACGCCCCTGAAGTCAAGTATACTTAAATGTCATTTTAAGTATATCTCTAAGAAGTACATAAAGCACATTTCTGAGAAGTACTTGAACAGTAGACTGAAAGTATACTTTCCTATTATTTAGTTTAAAAGAAGTATACTAATAGTACACTTGAATAAACTTCTTTTTCGTAAGGGGGGTCAGTGACCTGCAGAGTGGCTCCAACCTGCTCCAACACTCTTGCCTTTAAGTTTCTAGAAATCCTAAAGTTTTTGATTGGTTAAAATGTATTGAATTAGGGTTGGAGTTATCCTCTGCAGGATATTAGCCCTCCAGGAACAGGACTAGGAACCCCTTGTATATCGCAAGTTTGAGACCAGAGGTGTTAAAAAAAATCTGTCAGCAAACAACAATTTTGGTCTACAACATCAAGTTCTTCTGGATTTGACCAAATTCCTCCAGGAGGGTTTTCTCTAATAATCTCTAGTACCACATCAGCATACAATCCACAAAGACCCATCGCTGATTCATCCTAAAGCATCTGAGGGGATTTAGAGGAGCATGTTGTGGCAGCTCATAAGAATCCTTGTCAATAGCTACTTGCAGTTCAAACCCTATAAAAAGAAGAGAGAAAGAGAGCAGTGTTCAACTTTCTATCTCAACTTGCTGAATGGATAGCTGTCGTCTTTGATGTTGCTATTGATTTTTCAAGCCAGCAGTCTTTAACGAGTGTCAATTTCAAAGGATGTTGCTGTTTAGCTATGCAAAGAGAGCACTTAATCCCACTGTAGATTAAGGAGGGTTTCACATTGCATTCCAATACAGCAAAAACACAGCAGCCTGCATGATTGGAATATCGAGCAGCAAATGATATTGAATGAAAATGCAAAGCTGCTCTCTGAGCTCACTGCGAACATGTCGGCTCTCCTCGAAGAGGAGATTGATCCTGTATAACAACTTACCCATAAGTAAGTGATGATCTGGTTTCCCAGGTTTGAGAGGAAAACCATTTTTCCTTTTTCCAAACCAAAGAAGCAATTCAATCTAGCTCGGCAAATGCAAAAAGTCTGAAGGTTTTTCCATCTACATATGATGAAGAAAATGTTTTAGTATTGCAGGGAAGGTTTTATATTAGAGCTAATCCTTGTAAATAATGAATCAGATGATGATACTCGACATCTCGCCACAACGAGAGCTCTTAGAAAGCATCCAGCTGACAGTCATGCTTGAGGTCATTATCCTGCCATCCAGCTGTCAATATTCAGGTGAAGGGACCATGACACTGTATCAGAAAATCAATTAAGATGGACATCTCACATCCTGCCTCTAGTTAGACCACCAAACTGTTTACTGTAGAAATACACTCTCCCGAATGAATGAATGATTTATGATTTATTTGTATAATCAAATAAATATCACCATTTTTTGACACTTTTTCATACAGTTAGCTTTGAGGCCATCAGTCTACTATTGTGTTTTCTTTTATCAAATTCAAAATGTACAATCTTTCCTAAAAAATAAAAAAAGGACCAAAATCACAAGAAAATTGTTCTTGTTAAGACATTTAATTGGGTGCTTAAACTGGATGCTGTGGTTAAAACTACCTAGCAGCATCAACTACTTAGCTGGGTACATGTGACAGGAAATAAAGACGTTCAGCTGGGGTGGCATACAAACTCAAACAGCAATTTACAAAGAATAGTGCCAAGTACAACAAAAAGAACCACTTAAATACCAACCCATGCTCTTCACACTCCAAAGAAAAGCTGAGAAAATGAGCAGTTGCAGTGAATCAGGGGCCTACTCGCTTTGTCAAAACATTTAGCAAGATTTTGGAGCCTGTCTCATTTGAATACAACAAGACAGCCAAGCTTTAAAAGCAAAAGCAGATTCATTACCAGAATCTAAGCTTTGGCTTTATAAAGTGAGTGATGTAGGTATTTGCTCCACTGCACAACTTGAAAATCTCAGCTGCTTCTCGATTAGGATAGTAAGGTTTGCTGTCACCAAGGGAGATATGAGTAGGAATCTATAAACTAGAAGGATAAACAAGGTAAAGGCTTGAGCCCATCTGCTGGGGAGCGATGAACTTGATTGCTTTTTCCTCCTGAGTGGCCAAGGGCACCAAGTCTGTCCTCACAGTCAGTGTGTAATCCTCCATTTTTTAATACTTACAAACATCTTCTCAGTGCCTCTCTTCTGACGGCTGTTTTGAGCTAAAACTTCTGGGTGGAACGCTTGTCTGAGCGAATCAAGTTGTAAATGACATTGTTCAAAGTAGGCAGTCAGTCAGAGCGAGTACTATGAGCTAAGCTGCATTCATGCAGAAGTACACTCAAGTGTGTTGCTGTCAGGAGTGATGACTGCGAATGGCAGAATGATGGAGGGAAATGAGATAAACCATAATGAGAGGAATGAAGCATTAGTGTTATGGCAGTAGAGGGACATCTCGCAGTGCAACTAGGACAGCAGAGGTGACAGAAACCATTCACCCTGTTTTTACTTTAAGGCCAAATTTCCATAGCTTATAGGCTTCTTGTTGTTGACTCAAGTGAACTGCAGTGCTTTAAAGACACATGCATGGTACTATGACTTGGGGTGGCATGCCACCAGTGAAGAAATGATATGATTATTATATACGTAGATGTTATTTTATGCTTCAGTGTCTGTAATGTGTTCCAGAACCTGACTTTACACACAAATACCTGCGAATACACACTGCCTTTAAGCTTGAATCCAGAATTTCTGATGATTTCATCATGTCTCACAGTGATTTCAGTGATTAAAATAACAAGGTTATTTAGGTATAATCTGAGAAAGAATGTATTTTGTAGCAAGAAGATTTCACCCGTTTTTTTGAGCCATTTCAAGTTATACAGACCAAAACTGTCCAGCCTACTAAGTTGCTGTCATTAGCAGTAAAGCCGCATGGGATAAAGTGATTTCATGGAGAGTGAAGCACAGTCTCGGAGAGATCTCAGTGCTCCCCTGCGGGAAAAGCACAGATACCACTTGCAGTTATTTTGCTGCCCTGCTGACTCACTTGTGTTGATCAATAGCTAATTCGCTTACATAATTAAGAGCCACAGCAATCAGAACCTTCTAGAGAATGTGATAATTAATCAATGTGGTTCAGTGTTTCCCGTCTGGTGCTCTGTCATTTTCCCCCATCCATTCTGCATACAGAGCAGTGCAGAGCAGCAAACCTGCATCGGAAATTCGGACTCTCTGGGCATCTTTGTTCTCTCATCACAGTGGCTGTCATCTACACACTTCTGAAATGCACATGAATATAAAACTAATCTGAAAAATATGAATTATCATCCCTACATATCCCTACAATAGGTAATGAAAATTAATTTTTAGAGACAGACAGATGGATGATGATATAGTAAGTGCAGTAGAAAGGTAGACAGATGGACAAACAGACAGGCAGATAGATAGACGGACAGATAGACGGATCTGGACAGATAGACGTATGGGAATATGGACGGACGGACAGATAGACGGATGAACGTGGACAGACGGACGGACGGACGGACGAACAGATAGATAGATAGAAGGATGGTAAATAGATGGATAGATAGATAGATAGATAGATAGATAGATAGATAGATAGATAGATAGATAGATAGATGTACAGACGGAAAGACAGATAGACGTATGAGCATATGGACAGACGGACAGATAGACGGACGGACGGACAGACAGATAGACAGATAGACAGATAGATAGATAGATAGATAGATAGAAGGATGGTAAATAGATAGATAGAAGGATGGTAAATAGATAGATAGATAGATAGATAGATAGATGGACAGACGGACAGATAGATGTAAGGACATATGGACGGACGGACAGATAGATGGATGAACATATGGATGGACAGACAGACAGACAGACAGAGATAGATAGATAGATAGATAGATAGATAGATAGATAGATAGATGGACAGAGAGTTGGATGGACGGACAGATGGACAGACAGATGAGCTCGATAGATAGATAGATAGAAAGAAAGAAAGAAAGAAGATAGCCGCTCCACTGAGGAAAGGCCCCGGCTGCAGGACCTCTAGAAGAAATATTTAATGTCATGCCACATTGGCTGTCTGTAGGTGCCATGATACTTAAATCCAAGATTCTTTTCTAACCGACAATTCTGCCAAAGGCTGAAACCTTCATAAAAGCTTACATCTCAATCACTGCAATCTGCTGCTTCAGATGGTCTCACATCCCAACTCCCCCCATCTCTCCAGGTCTGCTGGAACAAAACTGCCAGAAGACACTATCAGAAGAGCTAACTCAACAGTTATGCTCAAACGCAGCCTTAACACAGACTTCTCATTGTACACACTCTTCTCATCTCAAAAACCTCCACTCCCGCGTTTTATACTTGGCATGCTTCCCCGCACAATCTAGCGCAACAATCCAATTTGTACTGAGCTGATGAGGTCACCTGATGGCTCGATGACTCTTACTAAATGAACAGTGATATTATCTAGCACTTTGACAGCAGTGACACTATACATGTGTGTTGTAACACTCTTCTATCATGCTCATGGTGTTGTTCTTGGCTCTGGAGGCCAAATATATAAGTTTCTTGTAAAAGAAGATGGGGGTGAGAAACCAAGACCAGATACCGAACTGCAGGGGGGCCTTCTGTGCATGGCACCCGCATATAGCCTGCTATAAACCCCAAAGAGATTTCTGGCTGTCCACTCTAAATTGCAGTATGTTACAGTTTGAGTTCCAAACTCTGTTCTCTGAAATGAGTGCCTTGCAATTAAAGAAACCAAAGGAGCTGATGTGAAAATGCATGGTGGATGAGTGGAAGCCAGAGTGGGACAGAGGCAGCAGATGGTCCAATCTTTCTCATTTCAGGTGGTGGAATTTATTTCCTGGGTAATTGGGGGTAAAACGAGGCAATGGCAGTTAACAGGTCCACATTTGTCATTCAGGTATGCACAGAACTCATTTTTTGCACTAATTGGTGAGTATATTATTAATTTATTGAGTCTTAGTGTATTTATTATACTAGAGACATAAGTAATATGACATACGTAACATATATATGAGCAATATCACACTAGTAGCAGTGCAATATGGTTGTATATCAGCTACAGCTGTGATTCGGCCATAGGCACGAGGCCGAATATTGCATTTATACAATAGTTCGATAACATAAGTGTGTCAGTAAAAAAGAGACAACAATGGAGTGTCTTTAAAAACCCTCTTTTGTGTGGAACTACTTCCTTCCACCACGGATTCAAATTGCAGTTTGACAGTTTAACAGCTGAGCTGAGCCCAAGCCTCAGTTACTAATTCGAAAAAGTCACTTTAGAACTAGCATTGAAGGAACGTTGAATTGCTTCATTAAAAGCTTATTGTTTTACTGTATAAAAAGCTTACTGAATTATGTAGAGTATTATAAGAGAGAGATGGACTGAGCAAGTGTGATTAATAATAATAGATTAATAAATAATAGAAATAATTCCCAAAGACTTCCCATTAGATTTACCCAAAACAAATTATATCTCATGTTTAATGACTATAGAGACATCAGAGCCAGCGGCAAATTCTAGAAGATCAGGCCAAGGTAAGATTGCTCTCAGCTTTAAATGTTATCTTTATTAACAAACCGCATCTCTGAAGTCTAAACAAGTTTATTCTCACCTAAAAACTTTTAAAACTACATTCTGTGACACATAAACAGTATTATTTAAAATAAAATAAAATAAAATGCATTTGGGAGTCCGCCATGACACCCGCTGTGAGTACACCGCAAATGGTGTGATACAAATGGGGGAAACGGTTGGAGCTGTTATCACTAGAATATCGCACTCCTCTCAGGCAATTAGATTTGAGGACCAGAAAGAACCGTTGTATAAAGATTTTTTTACAGAAAATATTACATAAATATGAGTAATGCAAATTATTTATAGACAAAGTTATGTTTTATGTTCAGTTTTATACTTGCTTGGTCATTAGTCAGAGATCTGATTGGCTGCTAGTTTGACTAATTGAATTAATGTGCTATTTACTATCTTAGGGTGCAATCATAATCTATTGTTTTTAGAGCAATAAACACTGTGGGAACAGCAGTAAAATGACTCTGGATGAGCAATTCCAGCAGTGATATATAACATGTCTTGCATTCTGCTGCATCCGACAGACAGTAGACAGTAAGTGTGATGACGTGACAAAGTCTAATTATCGTCTGGGCTGCTGCAGAATGACAAATGCGAGCTTGCATATAGGTGTTGTCAGCTGAATGCTAGCGAATAAGATATGCTTCATTTTATGCTTCACAGATTGCATGTCCATATAGATTTCTTTGTTTTTTTTAAGCAAGTAAATTAATTAAATTAAATTAAATCAATTAAAATGTAATTTTTATTAGAAGCTTCGTACATGTACCTAATGTTTCCTGATATAATCATGTTACAGTAAAGAATACAGGTCTCATAGGAATAACATTGTTTTGGTGATACTGAGCACTGTTTAATATTGTTTCTTTTTGTTTACACTGAATTTCATTATTACATTTTAGTAGAAACCATCAGTGCTGGGAAGAAATGTTACTGCCCTTGATCCCAATTTTAGTTTCATTAAACACAAGCAAAACCTTCACATCCACCAAATACCCTGAACATATTCATGGCTTGAACCGTGAGGGGATCTGGCAGCTCCTCTGCACTCATGACAGCAATAGAGAATCTAATTACTTAGAATCTGTCAGGTTCCAGTAGTTTCCATTTGTCATAATCTCACCACTAGCTGTAAATGACTCAGAGAGGTTAATAGCAAGCCGCTGGAGTCTAGAGGGTGGCTTTTCAATGATGGCCAGGTCAGATTTTAGCTTATGACAGGATTAGGTCTCATAGCAATTTTAATTTATTCAAAAACATGGTAACAGTTTATAAAACTTGCTAATATTAGTTTTTTAAGTAGGTATAATGCACTAACAATTAACAATAATTTCCCAAACTTATGTATGTTCATTGTGATTGTTTTATTTTTTATAACTTGAAATCTTAAAGAGGTCATAAACTGAGAAACCAAAATTCCCTTAAAGGAACACTCTACTATTTTTGAAAATCCAGCTCCCCTAGAGTTAAACAGTTGAGTTTTACCGTTTTCGAATCCATTCAGCCAATCTCCGGGTCTGGCGGTAGCACTTTTAGCATAGCTTAGCATAGATAATTGAATGTGATTAGCGTTAGCATCTCGCCCAAAAATGACCAAAGAGTTTAGATATTTTTCCTATTTAAAACTTGACTACATAATTACAACGTGTACTAAGATGGACGGAATATGAAAAGTTGCGATTTTCTAGGCTAATATGGCTATGAACTATACTCTCATTCCTGCATAATAATCAAGGAACTTTGCTGCCTTACCATGGGTGCCGCATGCGCAATGATATTACACAGCGCCTGAAAGTGACCAGCACTAAGTTTGTGTAGTTGCAGAGTTGTAGTCGGCAGAGTTGATGGCTGCATTACGCCAGAATGAGAGTATAGTTCCTAGCCATATTGGCCTAGAAAATCGCAACATTTTTTATATTCCGTCCATCTTAGTACACAATGTAACTACAGTGGAGTCAAGTTTTAAATAGAAAAAATATCGAAACTCTTTGGTCATTTTTGAGCGAGATGCTAACGGTCTAATCAGATTCAATGATCTATGCTAAGATATGCTAAAAGTGCTACCGCCAGACCCGGAGATCAGCTGAATGGATTCGAAAACGGTAAAACTCAACTGTTTAACTCTGGGGGAGATGGAAAATCAGCCAATTTTCAACAATAGTGGAGTGTTCCTTTAATTTTTTGACGTGTAAGAGGTCATTGTACTATAAAAACATCCTGTAAGTTTCCGAACTCGAAACTTTCTCATTAGCCTAAACATAGCTTATATTAAAGCCAATCTGCCAAAACAACAGGTTGTGGAATGTGCCACTCTATGATGTAATAGTGTGTCTAAACACTGCCTGCACAGAAGAAGATCAACTCCTGTTTCTACATCACTGCCTATTTAGCCCCGCCCACTGTTTTGGGGATATAGTGTAAATTACAAGAGGTGGACAGAGGTCTATGCAGAAACCAAACGATAAATACAACAAGATGATGTGTAGTGCCAAGCTTTCCATTGCCTTCCTTCTGATCCCAACATTAGAAAAGAAAATAAATCATAGCAGCATCCATCTATGAAGAATGTAGGCTGTCAAACATACACAACTATTAGCCAATCATAGCAGTGGACGTTTACTTCCGAGTTTACAATCAGTCACGCCTATTCAAACAGAGCGTTCGGGTTAGAAAATAGCCATATTACTTCTAAATTATGAAGGTTTTTGGTGTAAAATCTTGATAACATCATAAGGGGACCTCAGAGAACAGTACAAAATAATAAAAAAACGTTCAGCAGTTGAGCAGTTCATGATCCCTTTAAAAATATATTAGTAGTATACAATTTGGGTCCTAAAGATTTTTGATGTTTTTGAAAGTCTCTTATGCTCACCAAGGCTGCATTTATTTGTTGTTGTGAACATTTATATATTTGAAAATGTAATCTATTCCTGTGATGGCAAAGCTGGATTTTCAGCAGCCATTACTCTAGTCTTCAGAGTCAAATATTCCTTCAAAAATTATTGATTTGGTGCTCAATAAACTTTTCTTATTATTATTAATGTTGAAAACAGTTGTACTTCTGTAAAACTTTTAGCACTCTATTCTGTAGGCATATCATATTATGTCAGTGTGGTAAATTTGAATTGAATTCAGGGTGAAAAAAAGAAAAGAAAAAAAGATGAATTGTCACCAAAGCCCTTACTGTATACAAATGTCTTTAAAATATGTATACATATATAATAGACAGAACAAACAACAATTCCTTCAATGTATAAAAGGACCTAAACCTGGCTAGAGTCAGTTTTGATTAAAAAAAAAAAAAAAAAGATGAATTTGATAAAATATGTCTTAAACATATGTAAAGTGCTCTGTCAAAAGCATGACATAAAAGGTCATTTGAAGCAGTAATATGTGAACTCTATTCACTAACATACTTTTATATTTTCAAAACCCAGCTCCACCCAGCTCGCTTATCATACGTTAGAACTGATGGAGCATGATATGGAGCTTTTCATAACTCAGCTCTATCCTACTTTTATGAAAATGGCTTTCAACAATATGTGTATAGTGGAAATCGCAACCCGATTTTATGAGAAAATGAGACTTCATATAAATTTGTACAGCTTAATTAGTACACAAACGTGCGATTTTTAGAAAATAAATAAATAATACCTTAATAATATATTATAATACACTCTAAAAAATAAAATTGCTTCACCATGCCATAGCAGAACGTTTTTTGTCTAAATGGTTCCACAAAGAACCTTTAATATCTGAAGGACCTTTCTGCTTCACCAAAGGTTCTTTGTGTTCAAAGAAGGTTCTTCAGATTATAAAAAGATAAGAAAGAGATGGTTCTTTAAAGAACCTTTGACTAAATGTTTTTTTATAGAACCAAAAATGGTTCTTCTATGGCATCCCTGTGAACCTTTTAAACACCTTTATTTATTAAAAAATTACATAATACACTTCCATATATGGGAAACTTGTGTTCATATTTTTCAATATACTGCAATATAGACCATTTATAGAGCTATAATGGTATTAAAAAATCTCAGGAATTAACACATGGGTTTACAACAACGCATGGGTTTTTAAAACAAGACACATATTTATAAATCTGTCTAGTAAATGTCTTTTTGATGTCATGGCAACACAATTATATATACTGAACATACATGCTCTCATATAGAATATATGAATTTATACAATAGTTCTTTCTGGTTCTTGAATATGATTGGCTGAGAGCCTTTTCCAGATGTACAATATTCTAGTGATAACAGCACTCCAACTGTATCAGGCCCCGATCACACCGAACGCGTTTTTGCAGCGAGAGGCGCCTTTTTTAAATTGTTTTCTACTGGCAGTGAGCGTTATGCGCGCTGTTTATGCACTGCGGGCCCCTTGCGTTTTAACCGCCTGCTGTGCCTCGCGTTTTTTCCGGAGCGCTCCGAGCGCCTGATATTGAAAACAAAAAGCAACTCTGAGCGGAAAAGCGCCCTACGTCATCGTGTTTTTTTCCATTGTCCAATTAAATTAATGGAGAGGCGGGCCTTCCATTGTGGTGACGAAAGTGCTGTATTTTTTAAGGTTTTTGCTGATATGACAGTTTACTAAACAGCTAAAAACCAAAGATTTTAGAGCACCTGCGCTATAATCCTTTGATTAGATTGACAGGACGGCCGACTTGATGGTTGCCTAGCAACATAAAATACCACAACTCTTTTTTTAAAAGTCACCAGAAAAGGCAGTGTGGTGCGCCTCACGTTTCCAAACGTAAAAAACGTGTTCGCTGTGATCAGGGCCTCACTCTGCCTGTAGTATTTCTCACAGCGAGTGTCATGGCAGATGCCCAAATTCACTATAATTTTATCAATAATATTATTATTCCATCATTAGATGGCGACAAGAGACAAAAAAAGAGAGTTATTTTTACTTTCAACACCACCTTGTAAGATGCAGCCAACAAATGCACTGAGCAGCATTATTATCATAAATCACCCTTAACAGATGATAGGATAGTACGACAGAGATAGTCCTCAGGGGACATTCAAACTAGTGTTTTATTGTGAATATGACATTGAACTGAAAAATAAATGCTGTATCAGAGGCAGATAATCATAATCGCTCAGTCCATATCTCTCAACTCAGTGTACCTTCGTTCGTTACTAGTTCTAAAATGACGTTTCGAATTAGAAACGGAGGCTTGGGCTCAGCTGTTAAACTGTTAAACAGAGATTTGAATCTGTGGTGGAAGGAAGTAGCTCTGCACAAAAGAGGGTTTTTAAAGACAATCCGTTGTTGTCTCTTTTTTATTTACACACTTGTGCCATCAAACTGTTGCATAAACACAATATCACACTCATAGCAGTGCAATATGGCTGTATATCAGCACGCTGTGATTACCTACAGCACTCGGCCTGTGACCTCGTGCTTACGGCTGAATCACAGCCATGCTGATATACAGCCATATCACACTGCTACAAGTGTGAAATTGCTCATATGTAACTAAGAGGACTGTACAATTTAAAAAAAATAAATAAATAAATTACAAATGATATTGCACAAATTCATGTGAAAACATAAAACTGCCAAAATTTTAAATGGTTGCAAAATGGAAATCATTAAGTTGTCGTTTTCCAAGTCAGCAGATTATAAGAAGATGGAATTAACTTAAGTGAATATAGCATTTGTTTCTGTTTTCCTGTGAATTTGTGGTAAACATTGCTACCTGTTCTCAGCTGATGGGTGACAGGGACTAGTTTTGGTAGCAGTGACTCAATGTCAGTGGAGATTTTTGTGCCCCGTGTCTGTTCTCAGAGGACAAACCCAGACACAGCCAGCTTAAAATAGATTTTGCAGGCAGTACATCAGTGTGAGTTTAGGCATCAGGATGTGGTCTGCACGCTGTGCTGTGTTTTACATAATGAGCTTAGCTCAGAGCGGATGGCTGGAGGAGGCCTGAATGCAGAGTGATCCTGGACCAAACCTCTGTCACTCAGCGCCACCAGACACCAAAGCTCATTACTGGAAAGTGATTATGAAGCGATTTTTGCATATTAGGACAATGATTTTGAATCCGAAACAAGAATTCAGTCAGCCAGAAGAAAACATCTTTGGGGACATTGAGTCAGCGAGCTCCCTTAATGTTCAAGTTTTGACGGATGAGTCATAGTTTTTGATTCAGTTAGCCATAAATTTTATGGAATTATTGCGGAAAAGCAGCGAGACGTAAAAGTTGATGTCACATCCTATGTGAGCAGGCAGCAGAAGGGCATAAGAAATGAAATTCTTTGTTGTTCAGGGCTTTTTTTGCATCCCCAAAAAATATTTCAGAAAAAGTCTTTGTACTCCGGCTAAACCGTTTCCTTGAAAGCATAAGGAAATGGGACTGTATTCGTTGTGCACTTCACCTACCTTAAGGCTTGAAATGCAGAAACACTGCTTTGATAAAACTTCACAACCACATTAATTTCAATATTTAAATTTCTGGATCTCACCACACTCAGAACTTACTAAAAGCTTTTATCTAAAAACGTGTTTGCTTCTGTCAATCAATATCTTTTAATTTACTTCAAATCTATCCTAAGCTACATTAATGTTAACATGAATACAGTAATTGGACTGATGGCTCAGTCAAGCTGAAAAGCTTTCAAGTAAACACCTTCATCAAACCAACTGAGCTTGATCCAAATGAAATTTCAATTGGATTATAAGCGTTGGTATAGATCTGATCAATAAAAAAAGAAGCATGTAAAGCTTTAAGCATGTGAAACACTATCCATAATTTCTGTGTTTACCACCGAGCTGTGGGTTAGAGTAATGGTGATGGGCGTTCTGTTTCCAACATGCGCTGCACACAGTAGACCAATCACCACAGATTGGGTCATTGGACCAATCACCGCAGATTAGTGTCACGCAAAAGGAGGAAATGAATCATTTGCAAACCATTTGGGAGTCACTGAGCAAAAAAGGTAAAAATAAATGCATATCATAAAACAATAAAAGTGTTTTTTGACCTTGCATGCATGTCAACCTGTTGTGGCAAATCGCAAAATCAAAATATGAACCTTTTATAATCCATAATAGCCCTGCTGAAAAAACAGCTAAAACCAGCCTAAGGTCATCCAGCCTGGTCTTAGCTGGTCAGCAGCTGGTTTTAGAGGGGTTTTGGCCACTTCCTTAGTTGGTCAGGCTGGGAGACCAGCTGGAACGGCCAGCTAAAACCAGCCTGGCCAGGCTGGGAGACCAGCTAAAACCAGCTACTTCCAGCTTAAACCAGCTAAGACCAGCCTAGGCTGGTTTTAGCTGTTTTTTTTTTTTAGCATGGAGGGGCACTTAAAACTTGCTCTCATCCCTAAACTAAACTTTGGACTACACAACACTACATGAGAGGCTTGGTCACTGCAGAGTCCACTTTCAGTCTGACTACTTTTAAACATGCCAAGAGAACTGGCAAGCAATTCCAGCTGGAGTTTTGAACCGAGAGTCTCTACAGTATCATGTCTTCACATGCATCTGTCTTATGTGGATAACCAGCCTTTTTGGGAACCTTGAATGAGTTAGTAACATTGTTAAAGGGGTCCTATTATGCTCTTTTACAATATCTTGATTTTGTTTTGGGGGTGTACTAGAACATGCTCTCATGGTTGGTGGTGGAAGCAGCAGACAGTAATTCATAAGAGCAGAGAGGTTAAATTTTTATTAGAAGATGAAACCTTGTTTTACTTTGTTTGCGGGTTGCTTTTAAAAAGATGGATGTGTCACTTTGGTTTTGAATAATGCTGAGGCCTGAACGCAAACTGCAGACTGCAGTTTTCTGCTATTTTTGTGCTGATTTTGAGGGAAATTCTACAGAATTCCTTCATTTAAAAGTGATAAATGGAACTGAAAGCACTTCAGTCATGTTGATAACTAAAAAGCATTACCAATTTCACAAACACATTTACATTAGCAGCAGGTTATACGCTGAAATACACAGACTAAGTCTAAGTTTTACATTATTTTCTTTGCATGAATATATCTCCACCAGTACCACTGCTTACTGCAATCTTATATATGGTGGTTTCGATCGCTAAAAGAGTGTCAGATGCCAAAGGAGGAATAAATGAGCATTTAAAGCTGCTCAATACTGCTGTCAGAAATCTTTCACAAGTACAGATGAGATTTTCCTTCAGAGATAATCTAAAGGTGACATTGTGAAGATACAGGGCTGGAGTGTATATGCGAGAGAGGGACACGTCAGGATAGTAAAATAACCTCAGCTGCCGATTTCATGGTGAAACACTTTGCTGTCTTCCTCACTATGTTTAAAATGTAAAATGCAATTTAGATATGGTGATCAGAGGTCAGCTGGGCATTTCAATAGACAGAGGTGAACATAAACAGTTACCACTCCAATGCACAAAAGTTTATGAAAGCATTAAATTACATTTTATATATATATATATATATATGGTATACCATAACTTAATAACAAGAAATGTGTCTTTTTAAGAAACAGTATAAATATTATTGAATAATAACACTGAAATTTTTTATAATAATTATATTTATATTATGTGTAAATATCATACATATTGTAAATAAATTGTTTAGGATTTTTAGTTAAGTTTCTTTCTTCATTCAGTACTTTTCATCTTGGAACAAAAATGAAATGGTTCCAGAAGTTATCATTTTATTTATATAAAAATATTATTGCAGAATATTTTCTCAACACTTGTCTAACTGTGGTAATAATTCAATACATGGAGCTGAAAATCAGCTTGTAACCAGCCTGTTGTTTAAATTCATTGTTTCACTGAAGTGAATTCTAGTATTTATAACAAATATTTGACACATCAAAACAAAAATCTGCTCAGTGGTCGTGTTCTGGACTGGAGAAAGCCACCATGATAATGTCACTGGATAATATTTATATGCACTGGAGATCAAAAACACTATTTAACTGACAGCATTCCTCTAATTTTCACTGAGATTGCAAGATGGCAGGCCACTTTAAGCTGACTAAAACCCTGCGACAGGAGGTTGTCCAGATGAAGGCCAACGGGATGGCACTTCCAGCTACTGTTCTAAATCTGCGATTTCTTGAATATTGCAGCTTAAAGGGGTTCTACGATGCTTTTTCACTCTTTTAATTTTAGTCAGTGTGTAGTGTGTATGTTTGGACATAAAAAAGATCTACAAAGTTACAAATCTCAAAGTCCACTCCAAAGGGAGATATTTTGTTTTTTTTTAAAAAAATCCCTTTTCAAGAACTACAACGAATGGCTCCTTTGGACTACAGTGTTTGTTTTCCGGATGTTATGATGTCACAACACAGACCATTACCCTTATGCAATCTCAGTGAAAATTAGAGGAATGCTGTCAGTTAAATAGTGTTTTTGATCTCCAGTGCATATAAATATTATCCAGTGACATTATCATAGTGGCTTTCTCCAGTCCTGAACACGACCACTGAGCAGATTTTTGTTTTGATGTGTCAAATATTTGTTATAAATATTTGAATTCACTTCAGCGAACCAATGAATTTAAACAACAGGCAGGTTACAAACTGATTTTCAGCTCCATGTATTGAATTATTACCACAGTTAGACAAGTGTTGAGAAAATATTCTGCAATAATATTTTTATATGAATAAAATTATAACTTCTGGAACCATTTCATTTTTCTCGTGTTACAAGCTGAAAAGTACTGAATGAAGAAACTTAACTAAAAATCCTAAACAATTTATTTACAGTATGTGTGATATTTACACATAATATAAATATAATTATTATTAAACATTTCAGTGTTATTATTCAATAATATTTATACTGTTTCTTAAAAAGACACATTTCTTGTTACTGAGTTATGGTATACCATATATATATATATATATATATATATATATATATATATAATGTAATGTAATGCTTTCATAAACCTTTGTGCATTGGACTGGTAACTTTATGTTCACCTCTGTCTATTGAAATGCCCAGCAGACCTCTGATCACCAGAAGACAGCAAAGTGTTTCACCATGAAATCGGCAGCTGAGGTTATTTTACTATCCTGACGTGTCCCTCTCTCGCATATACACTCCAGCCCTGTATCTTCACAATGTCACCTTTAGATTATCTCTGGAGGAAAATCTCATCTGTACTTGTGAAAGATTTCTGACAGCAGTATTGAGCAGCTTTAAATGCTCATTTATTCCTCCTTTGGCATCTGACACTCTTTTAGCGATCGAAACCACCATATATAAGATTGCAGTAAGCAGTGGTACTGGTGGAGATATATTCATGCAAAGAAAATAATGTAAAACTTGGACTTAGTCTGTGAATTTCAGCGTATAACCTGCTGCTAATGTAAATGTGTTTGTGAAATTGGTAATGCTTTTTAGTTATCAACATGACTGAAGTGCTTTCAGTTCCATTTATCACTTTTAAATTAAAGAATTCTGTAAAATTTCCCTCAAAATCAGCACAAAAATAGCAGAAAACTGCAGTCTGCAGTTTGCGTTCAGGCCTCAGCATTACTCAAAACCAAAGTGACACATCCATCTTTTTAAAAGCAACCCGCAAACAAAGTAAAACAAGGTTTCATCTTCTAATAAAAATTGAACCTCTCTGCTCTTATGAATTACTGTCTGCTGCTTCCACTTTTCTGTGGTCAATTAATAATTATGTCTCAGGGTAAGAATTTTTTGTTATTATTATTGCATTAAAATTCATTGATCTTTTTTCAGGACTATTTAAAATGACGGATGAACCCATTTTAAACCTGCCAGAGTCATGACGAACAACAAGACCTGGAGTAACAAGATAAGTGGGCAAGGCTTGTGGTCAAAAGTAAACCCAAAATCTGCCTTTTAATCCTAATATAACTGCTTCTGTGTTTATTTAAAATGTCACTGAAAGTCTCCATACTGTATGTGAACATAAAGGAACATTTTCAAACTTAACTGACACTTATTATATCCATAGCAACTTTATATAGCGAAAATTTACTTACTAGAGCAACAGTTGACCTGAGGCAAGCAGAGTGCATTACTCTTCACAATCTATTTTTATTCCTCAGGAACTGAGCGTTAAGGCTGAGGTGTGAATTGGCATAAAGACCTCAGGCCCAGAAGCTTTTAAGACCACCTATAAAGAAGAAACACTATTGAATGATACATCTCTGCTTGTATTTCCCCATGTTTACAAAGGAACCCTTCCTCTTTTCAAACCACAGGTAATGCATAATTCATGAGCACATGAATTATGAAGTGATGTTGATAAGAAGACTCAGCTCTGTCTCCTGCGGTCCGTCTTCACAGGATTCCTGTCTGTCTTACTGATATCATCAATTACAGTCATTCTAGAAGAAGACAGTTTTTTTTTTTTTTTAATGTTGCTTTTTGCATGTTTGCGCATGTATAATTGTGTAATACAAACTCAGATTCTGACTTTTTTCGCAGAATTGTGATAAATAAACTCACAATTGTGAGTTATAAAGCCAGACTTGCAATAAACTCGCAGTTCTGAGAAATCAAATCGATAAAAGCTCGCTAGTCTGACTTTTTTTCCTCAGAATTGAGATATAAACTCGCAATTGTGAGTTAAAAAGCCAGAATTGCGATAAACTCGCAGTTCTGAGAAATCAAGTTGATAAAAAACTCTCAATTCTGACTTTTTTTCTGGCAAATGCGAGTTTGTATCTGACAAATGTGACTTTATAACTTGAAATTGAGTTTATATCTCACAAATCTGAGAAAAAAAGTCAGAATTGTGAGATACAAACTTGCATTTGCTTACCAGTCGATAAAAAACTCTCAATTATTTTTTTTCCTCGTAAATATGAGCTTGTATCCTGCAATTCTGACTTTTTTCCTTAGGTTTGTGAGATATAAACTCACAATTTCGAGTTATAAAGTCGCAGTTCTGAAATATAAGGTCGACAAATAAACTCTCAATTCAGACTTTTTTCTCGCAAAAGCGAGTTGGACTTTTTTCCTCAGAATTGTGAGATATAAACTCACAGTTGCAAGTTATAGTCAGAATTGCAATAAACTCACAGTTCTGAGAAATGAAGTTGACAAATAAACTCTCAGTTCAAACTTTTTTCCTCGCAAATGCGAGTTTGTGTCTCGCAATTCTAACTTTTTTCCTCAGAATTGTGAGATATAAACTCACAACTGTGAGTTACAGTCAGAGTTGCGATAAACTTGCAGTTCTGAAAAATGAAGTCAATAAAAAAACTCGCATTTCCAACTTTTTTCTTTAGAATTGTGTGAATAAAGCCCAAGTTTGGGGACTTTACATTCTCACAATTTCAAGTTAATGTCTCACAATTCTGACTTAATAACTCACAACTGTTATAAAGTCAGAATTGCTGAGAAAAGCATCACAATTGCGAGATATTAATTTTGGTGAAAATAAAAGTCAGAATTGTGAGTTCAATTCTGATTTTATTTCTCAGATTTGCGACTTTCTTTTTGTGAGTTTAAATCTCGGAATTCTTTAAAAAAAGGGTCAGAACTGCAAGTTCTCGCAATTCTGAGGGGAATAAAAGTCAGAATTATTAGTTTGTTTCATGCATTTCAGAGAAGAAAATAATTTGACTTTTGATCAATTAAATGCATCCTTATTGAATAAAAGTATTATTTCTTTCAAAAAGGAAAAAAAAACATTTGTTTGGCAGTTTATATAACATTATAAAATTTCTACAAAATTTTATAAATATTTTATAAAGTATGTATGTATGTATGTATGTATGTGTTTTCTAAATATATATTATTTAGTGAAAATTATTTCCACAGTCTTCTGCATCCTGTTAGTCTGTTCTTCAGAGTGAATTATTTTTATTACAGCACATCTGTTCGCTAAAACTCGATGAGCATTACAGCTCCTTTCAAGCCAAAGGGTCAGGAATTGGCCATGACTGTGTAAAAGCACTAAACAATTACCTTCATCATATGGCTGCCCTTCAACCCTGAACTCTCTTATAATTACCTAAGTGCTCCATACTAAATGAATACAGTCACCTTAGAAAGGAAGGGTGAGTGACAGAAATAATATAGAGGGTTTTTTTTTTTTTTTTTTTTTTCTGTTTCCCATTCGTTCAAACACATCAGTGGACAAATGTTATTATTATAGAGTTAGATAAACAGTTCTTTTTAAAACCCTAAAAAAACAAATATCCAATAAGCATTTATGTTCCGACTAATGTATCTACAAGAGAAATGTATCGCAGTGGCCTTTCAATAACCTCTAAATATTGTTCCATGCAGTCCCTGCTTAATGGACAGGACTATTGACGTGTGTGTGGTGAGGAACAGAGAAGGCCCCGGGGGTGTTCATAACAGGAGGACTCTGCAAGACATCTCACAGTGGGAGGAAATGCAATCTGACTGCATCACACTGTAAAGTGTTTCCCTGTTGCTCTCACGCTGGAAACAAATCAGCACTGTCGCTGTTTTATCATGGCTGCGCCATTGGAAAAAGAACGCTGGAAGCTGCAAATATTATTTTGCACTATTGTGCATCTAAAATACACTGGGAAAAATAAAATAAGAAAAATTACTCTAGAACTACCAAATGTAGTATTGCTACAATCCCTTTTCACCTTGTTTAAGTTTACGTTATGATAGCTTACTGTATAAAAAATGCAATTTATATATTTTATACCCTATTTTCTTGATCAGCCTTGTACTACTATGACATACTTGCAAAATAATCAATATCAGATGATGCTGCATTGACAGAACATGAGTACTATCTATACTTATATTAGATTTGCATATGAATATGTAGATTTACGTATGATTTATGTATGTTACCAGAATTTTTGTTTAAATTTGACTCATAAATTCCGCACAACTATTGGCACCAAATAAAATTGTAATTTGTTTGGTCCGGACATTGTCTCAGCTAATGACTAATGAGTTTGGGGGGCGGTGCTACCTGTCTGTCTGACCAATGGAAGAGAGGGGAAGTAAATAAAACTTATTTCAATACAGTCTATCTTTTTACAGTGACATAGACAAAATATTAAAAATTGTTTAATTTAATTAATTAATTAATTTAGTTAATTTTAAATATAGCTGAAATAAAACAAAATATAACTATGAAAAAAGTACATTAAAAAATAATAAAAATTATATAAAATTACTAAACCATAAACTAAAAAGAACAATAGTAAATACTGTTGAAATCAATTAATAAGTCTTTTCTTAATAAATTTGTGTTTCTTTTTTCTTTAGTTTATTTTTAAAACTATTTCATTGCACAACATAAACCTCAACATGGCTTAATAATTACCCAGAGAAATTTCTAATAGCATATCAATAATATAAATACTACATAAATAATAAAATAGTATAAATATTATAATAGTATATGAATAATATTAATATAAAACTGCATAGAAATAAAATTTAAGTTTATCAATTAATAAGTTTTTTTTATTCATTCATTCATTTTTTTTTCTTTTGAGTGCCATAACACTGCACAGAAATTATTTTTATCACAATTAACAATTGATAATATTTATTCATTCATTCATTCATTCATTTATTTATTCATTTATTTATTTTTCTTTTGAGTGCTATAACACTGCACAGAAATTATTTTTATCACAATTAACAATTAATAGTATTTATTAAGTAATTTATTTATTTATTCATTCATTCATTCATACCAAAAACTATTATTCACAAGATAAACATAACAAAATAACAATTTCTAATAGTTTAATAATAATTTAAATACTATATAAATAATATAATAGTATACATATTAAAATAGTATATGAGTAATATTAACATAACACTGCATAGAAATTATATTTAGCACAGTTAATAATAATATTTTATTTAGTTAGTTAGTTAGCTGTTAGTTAGTTAGTTAGTTAGTTAGTTAGTTAGTTAGTTAGTCAGTTAGTCAGTTAGTTAGTGCAGAAAACTACTTGATTTCACAAGATATATCTCAACGTTGCTTCAAAATTACCCAGAGAAATGTCTAATTTTTTATATTAATATAAATGTTATGTAAATAATATAATAGTGTAATTAATAAGCCATTTATTTATTTAGTTAGTTAGTTAGTTAGTTAGTTAGTGCCAAAAACTATTTGATTGCACAAGATAAACAATGTAATAATTACCCAAACAAATGTGTAATTCTAGTATATAAATAATTTAAATGCTGTATATATATATATATATATATATATATATATATATATATATATATATATATATATATATATATATATAATTAGTATACAAGTCATTTAAACATAATACTGCATAGAAATTATATTTATTACAATTAATAAGTACTTTATTTTAGTTAGTTAATTTAGTTAGTTAGTTAGTTAGTTAGTTAGTTAGTTAGTGCCAAACAATTTAATAATTACCCAAACAAATGTGTAATTCTAGTATATAAATAATTTAAATGCTGTATATATATATATATATATATATATATATATATATATATATATATATATATATATATATATATATATATATATATATATATTAGTATATAAGTCATTTAAACATAATACTGCATAGAAATTATATTTATTACAATTAATAAGTACTTTATTTTAGTTAATTAATTTAGTTAGTTAGTTAGTTAGTTAGTGCCAAAAACTATTTGATTGCACAAGATAAACAATTTAATAATTACCCAAACAAATGTGTAATTCTAGTATATAAATAATTTAAATGCTGTATATATATATATATATATATATATATATATATATATATATATATATATATATATATATATATATATATATTAGTATATAAGTCATTTAAACATAATACTGCATAGAAATTATATTTATTACAATTAATAAGTACTTTATTTTATTTATTTACTTTGTGTTTGCTTGTTTTTTGTTGTTTGTTTTTGAAAAATACATATATTGAATACATTTTTTTTACATTTTTTTTAGTTATTTTGTTTGTGTATTTATTTTTATTTTTTATTTATTTATTTATTTTCTGAGTGCCAAAAACTATTGATTTCACACAATAAACCTCAATAAGGCTCTAAAATTACTCTGAAATCTCTACCCTAAAAGTCACTGTAAACCACTTAGACACTGTTCATTTCCTCACTGCCTTTAAAAAATAAAAAATAAAAAATAAAAACACTGATATACAGGATGGTTATAAAATCAAAGGTCACACAAAGAAGGTTCCTCAGATCTGCTGTTGCTAGAAAGAGAAGAGGAAATGCCAAATCGCAGGTCCGTTCTCTCAGCAGGAGGCCAGAGCTTTGAGACCCAATTAAACTGAGGGTTCATGTGAAATCACCTTTTCATGGCGTGCCAAACACCTGCTTATCCCTGCTCGGTAACACTCTTAAAGCATTGCTTTTGTTTGGTGCTTACCTTTAAAATTAGATTCTATTTTTTTTTTACCATGCTTCACCTCTCACGGTTGTGCCTGGGTGTTTGGACTGCAAGGCGAAGATAAGGAAATGTGTGTTGGCTTATTCGAACAGTGAAATTGGTTTTAGATCACATAGCAGGGCTTTTTCAGCCATGCTAGAGGACTCTTTTGTGATGCTTACCAGGCAAAACTGCCACTGAACGAATCAGAGGGAATGTGAAAAGCATTTCTTCAGTCTGCCACATAAAACCATGCCTATAGAAAGTCAGTCAAGGTACTTAGGCTGCATGCAGTGTCCAGTCACCTGGCAGATTTCTTACTGATTCATATTGTGCAAGGGTAAATTCATTTTATCCATGTGTAACCTCAGTGCTCTCTGGTAGATTACAAAATATGTTATATATAGCACTGATATATATTAAAAATTAGTTTATCTTTAGACAAAAACTTCTCTGAGTTAGATTTTAGTCTCGTAAAATGCTTTACGTGACAATTCAAGAAATTATTGTCCTAAATAATAGGCTTCTTCCTTCCTTATCTTGCAATGTAACACAAATCTGATTTAATTTGATGGGTTTAGGCAAAATGCTAGATGGGAGATTTTGGAAAAGCTCTACAGAATCAGAATTAATGTAAGAAAGACTGTGACTGCAAGAAGTCTTGCACTGATGCTCATTTGTGTCATATTGTGACTTACACCTGTCTGTGACAACATAAAATAATTTGAGGAAGCAGAATGAACCGTAACGCAGGTAATGCATTCCAAAGAAGCAGTGTTTTGTTCTTTAAAAAATAAAGGCTACGTTAAATAAAATAAAAAATAAATTCCTAGTTCCGCACAGGCATCACAGATGACAAAACATCTACTTTGTTCAAAAGTTTTCAACCCTTCACCTTCTTTAGCCCCAATGGCAAACCAATTTAGAAAACTAATTTAAAAAGGTTTAATAAAACAGATTGGCTCAAAGCCACTAAAAAGTAATTCACAGCTTAATAACTTTATTCTCTACATCCACTAATATCTGAACTTTGTGACCATGTAGCTATATTTTCTCATCTTATATTTAGATTAGTTTCATGTTATATTATCATATTACTTCTGATTTGACTTGCATATCAGAGTATTTCCCTGTACTGCAGTGTAAAGTGTCACTCATGGTTTCATCTTGGTGTTTGACGCCTCTCAGCCTCTATTAGACTCGATGTTACACTGCCGTCAGACTATGTGAGCAGTTGCATAATTTTGCCTGGAGTAAGAAGCATGTTTTTTGAAAGTCAGAGAAAGTCAGTTCGCTTTCTCTCACTCCAGTACAGCTAATAAAACTACATCATGAGCCTAACACACATTAGCAGTCTTATATTGGTGTTTCAATAAAATATAGTTGAACAAAAATAAAGTTTTAAATAAAACAATAAAGTGTATTTTCTTTTATTTTAGTTTAGTCTAAGTGAATTTAAGTTAAAGGGTTAGTTCACCCAAAAATGAAAATTACCCCATGTTTTATTCACTCTCAAGCCATCCTAGGTGTATATGAATTTCTTCTTTCAGATGAAGAGTTATTTTAAGCTTTATAATGGCAGTGAATAGGTGGTAATATTCAATAGTCTAAACCGAAGCACATTTTTGTAAGATAACAAATGATTGAAAAAGCATTAGCAGATGAAACAAAGCAGTTTTCCAACTCACAGCTCACTTTTGATAGAAAGATAATCAGTAAAGAGGCGCTTTATTTACAGCATTTGGGTAGATGATGGATTTAACACCCGTGAATTTATCAGATTTATTCCTGTTATGATTTTCTCAGAAATACCATCATCATTCAAGCATTTGCAAAGTATTAGACAAGGATGCCAAGGGACCATTTATGAATTTTTATAAGCAATTTTATTTGACTTGAAAAATTCTATCTGCAGTGTTTGTGACAAGCCAGTCTGGTCTTATTGTTTATACGTAGGTATTTACACGTAACATTTAGAGGCACAAAACGTACATTTTTGTATGCTTTTATTGATGGTAAGACGTACAGCTTAGACGCATTTCAATGTTTAAAACGTATAAATCGATACGCATTTTTAGCTAAAAAACGTCAATTATTTACGTATCTTTTATATCATTAAGATAGTCGCATCAATGCCTTTTTATCATTTTATCAACCAGCGATTTAGATTTTTAGCCCCCTTAATCCACCCCAAACCTAAACCTACCCATTTTATAGCGAATATAAATTTATATAAAACGTAACTGACCAAAACATGCAGGGATATTACCATTTTTAGTAACAATATAGAATAAAAATATTTTTTATAGTCGCCAATCCGACTCCTCCCTCTAAACCTAACCATAACTCGCTCTGTACAGTAATAAAGAAAAACATAACAGACAAATAAGTGCAATCGCAATCATTTATTCATTGCAAAAATGTCAAACGCAATACCAAAAAGCAGTCCAAGTGACGACGCATTGCAGCCGCAGTCCTTTCTGTCGAAATACTGAAGGTTTGTGTAAGGTGCAGAGCAGAATTTAAGTTGTTAATCGCTGAAAATAATATCCAGATTATTTTCTCTATCCATTTTTTTACGGTGCACGTATATCATTCAAAACACCTCACCAGAAACACGGCATGTCGTAATCTGTGACAAATGCAGGCGAGAGCCAATGAGCGTTCGACTATCCTGCCTGTATTTTATGGTTCAACTGTTAGTCACAGCATGTTGGAGAAAACGCCTTTTATGTCCCATCACGTTAATATTATATGAATGGTTGAACGATTGCAGAAATGTTAATTATTTTAAGGGTTTAAAGTGTAGTCTTGTTTAACATTATGTAGGCCTATTCTTGGAAACCAGCGGGCAGCAGAAATCACACAGAATAGAATAATTTCATATTAAATAAATTAATAATGCAATTGAAAACATAAGGTCATTGGTATGACAAATAAAAACAACAGTAATGAAATTAATGCCGCCATTTCAGTATTCATAAGGATCCGTTTTTAGTTTAAAAGCTGAAAATACGTAAGTATTTGTACGTTTAGATGCTGTAAAAACGTCGGTATTGTACGTTTTAGTGTCTGGAAAAACGTTTTGTAGAACCACATTTTACGTAAAATGCATACGAATTATCATGAGATCACGTTGGTCAAATACACTGTCCTAAAAAAATTACAAAAATGTATGTCATGAGCATATGGGCATACGTATCAGCTTAAGAGTAAAAGGGATAGTTTATCCAAAAATGAAAATTGCCTCATGATTTACTCATCATCAAGCCATCCTA
This sequence comes from Cirrhinus mrigala, assembly GCA_036247105.1. NCBI lineage: Eukaryota > Metazoa > Chordata > Actinopteri > Cypriniformes > Cyprinidae > Cirrhinus > Cirrhinus mrigala. Next base: position 18,774,109 of record CM070024.1, read on the forward strand.
GGTGTATATGACTTTCTTCTTTCAGATGAATACAATCTGACTTATATATAAAAATGTCCTCGCTCTTCCAAACTTTATAATAGCAGTGAATGGCAGTTAAAAAAGTGCATCCATTCATCATAAAAAGTACTCCACACGGTTCAAGGGGGTTAATCAAGGCCTTCTGAAGCGAAACGATGTGTTTGTATAAGGAAAATGTCCATATTTAAAACTTTAGAAACCGTAAACTCTAACTTTTGTTAACTGCCATACACACAATCTCGAAAGAGTAGCATTCCAGCAGATGAGAAGACGAATTAGAAGAAGAAAACGAAGTTACAAATCATATACAGTACAGTAATTGTGTGTTTATTAGTTTAAGAGCAGAATACTGAAATATAGGGGAAGCTTGTCAATATCTGCATTTACCTTACCCTTCAAACTGCGCAAATTGAAAATACGCCTAATGGAAACGTGTCAATTTCGCAAAAACGCCCATATATCGCAAAAAGGAGGTGGTTTTCACGAAACTTCAGTGGAAACAGTTTTTTTTTCTTTCTTTTTTTTTTCTCATTTACTGCTCTCTTGGCGTACATAAAAGTCACATGGTTAATATTTAAAGGAGAAGTTTACCTTCAGAACAAAAATGTACAGATAATGTACTAACCCATTTGTCATCCAAGATGTTCATGTCTTTCTTTCTTCAGTCATAAAGAAATTATGCTTTTTGAGGAAAAAAAAATCAGGGATGTTCTCCATATAGTGGACTTTAATGGTGCCCCCCAAGTTTAAACTTCCAAAATGCAGTTTAAATGCAGCTTCAAAGGGCTGTCAACAATCCCAGCTGAGGAAGAAGGGTCTTATCTAGCAAAATGATCGGTTATTTTCTAAAAAGAAATTACGGTTGATATACTTTTTAACCTCAGGCGCTCTGTTTTTTCCTAGTCAATCCAGGAAGGGTACGTGGAAAAACTCCCATCTCATTTTCTCCTTCAACTTCAAAATTGCCCTACGTCGCTGCAGAAGTAGCGACCCAGTGTTTACAAAGTGAACATGCACAGAAGATCAAACACCCTTTACAAAAAAGGTAAAACAGTAATGTAGGACGATTTTGAAGTAGAAGGAGAAAATGAGATGGGAGTTTTTCCACGTACCCTAACTGACTTGAACCGGAAAAAACGGAGTTCATGCAGACCCAGACAAGATAAGCATTTGAGGTTAAAAGATATATAAATTTTTTTTAGAAAATAACCGATCGTTTCGCTAGATAAGGCCCTTCTTCCTCAGCTGGGATCATTTAGAGCCCTTTGAAGCTGCATTGAAACTGCATTTTGTACGTTTGAACTCGGGTGCACCATAGAAGTCCATATTATGGAGAAAAATCCTGAAATGTTTTCTTCAAAAAACAATTTCTTTAAGACTGAAGAAAGAAAGAACATGAACATCTTGGATGACAAGGGGGTGAGTACATTGTCTGTAAATTTTTGTTCTGGAAGTGAACTTTAATGTACTATAACCTCAATAAAAAAAACACCATACATGCCTGCTCACAAGTATAAGGGCCTGTCCTTGCCATTAATGCTTGAATAAGCCCTTATTTACACTGCACATGTCTGCAGCACATTACGGCTCTGAAACAACTGACGGAGCTGATCGCAGCCACTAGTCAATGCTTGTGTTTATACCAGCTGCACTGTGGCATGTTTTAGTGCATCCAAGGCAGCTCTCCATGCTGCTTTGCTAAAGATATACATCTACATCTCCTTCAATTAAAAATAATTGCTAGAGCGGTGGCTGCGATATATACACAAACCTATAACATCGGTCATCATGACTTATTGCGAAAGGAAAAAAAATATGTTTTGGTCGCATAACAACGCTGTCATTTTTCAATCATTTTTTATCAAAATTTATAATATATCGCAAAAGTTTTGCGCAAATCTGTAATGGAAACGCACGTATAGGAAGAGACGGTGGGTTATGAATGCATAATATGAGTGACATATGAGTCATAACACATCACAGAAGAGAAAACTTACTGAGACAATGCTGGAAGGAGTGAGTGCTCATCAGCATTTTCAGTGGAAAATTAATTTAAATGATGATTCTGTCTGCAGCAATATGAGGGCACCATGTAAATGTCTAAATTTTTCTCCAGGTATGCACACTTTTGAACTATAAGCCCTTACTGACGCTGTTCACCGCTGCAAACCTGACTGAATATGAATGTGTGTTGTTATTCTATTTAAAATGTCATACAGTATTAGTGGATTATTTTGCATTTCTAACATAAATTAAGAAATGACTGTCCCTGCAACCTAGTTTTATCAAAACAGTGGTCAAATATTTCTAAGTTGGAGTCTTTAGTAAGTAAGAGTGTGATGTTTTAACGAGGTGTGAATGTAAAACAACAATAATCTGAGGCCACCGGGGATTACAAATCTACAACAAACCCCATCCTGACCTCAAGACAAAAACGTACCTGTGGGAACGTTTTTGCGAGATGCAAAATACATAACAATAAGTACATATCACTGCAGTTTCCAACAGAAATGTCCACTGAGTGGTGCTATAAGAGTGTTTGCTTGTTTGTTTTTTCCCTTGAACAGACGAACGTACATATGGCACATTTTATGTGACGTTGGTTTTGTACATGTCACCGCAGTTCTGACTTGAAATCTCCGTTGAGTGGAGCTATAACTCGAATGATCCGTGACGTACCATCTGCGCTACACGTAAACCTACTCGATAGTATGAGCAAAAGTGAATGTGATGAGAAAACACAATTGTAAGCATGCCATTTTAGCTTGATTTTTGATCTTTCAGCTATTTCATTGTGGGTCATGTTTTTCACTGGATTCGTACCCAAGAATTCCGCATCCTAATCCAATTCCGTGCTGGCTGAGCTACTCAGCAAATTTGTTAGTTCTGGAAAGCAAAACATATGGAGCTGTAATCATAACTGTGTATGAAAATGATTACAAGTGCTCACTGTTTTACCGCCTCTAGTTTTCTTTTTCTGTCGGACACTGGAGTGATATGTACCTATTGGTACGTATTTTGTCTCGTGAAAATGCTCCCGCAAGTATGTCATGAGATCAGGTAGACAAACCCAGAGAAACGCCTCCACACATGAAACTAATAAATACACGATTACGATAATATGTGATTTGTATCCTCATTTTGTACTTCTAATTTGTGACCATTGTTTTGTTTTGCTCTCTCCTCTGCACTTCTGAGTTAATCACTTCTCACCAGAACTGATGGGACGCCCACCTCACTCATCTCATGAACGTGCATATGTTAGTTAGCAGAAGCTAGAGATCATGGTTTATGAAGTTATATGGATATTTTTCTTGCACAAACGCATCATTTCACTTCAGAAAGCCTTTAGTAACCTCTAGGGCTGCATGGAGTACTTTTTATGATGGATGGATGCACTTTATTGGACTTTGGGATCTCAACAGCCATTCACTGCCATTATAAAGCTTGGAAGAGCCAGGACATTTTTTAATATAACTTTTATTGTATTCATCTGAACGATGAAAGTCATATACACCTATGACTTGATGATGAGTAAATCATGGGGTATTTTCATTTTTGGGTGAATTATCACTTTAACTCTTAACACTTACACTGTAAAAAAACAAAAAACACAATTTGTTGAGTCAGCTAAAATAATTTGTTACCCTGCTACCTTAACATTTTAAGTTTAGTCAACTCAAATAAGTTTAGTCAACTTGAAATGTTAAGTTGTACTATGTAATAACTTAGATATTTGTGTTTGTTAAACTTAACAGATGGGTAAGTAACCCAGCTGCCTTAAAATTTTAAGTTGAATCAACTCAAATATCTAAGTTATCACTTAGTATAATTTAACATTTCAAGCTGAATAAACTGTTTTTGAGTTGACTGAACTTAAAATTTTAAGGCAGCCAGGTTACAAATTATTTTAAGTTGACTCAACAAATAGTTTTTTAGTGTATGCCCACATGCTCATACTTTTTCGCACACTTTTTAGGACAGTGTATTTGTCACAAACACTGCAGATAAAATTTTTCTAGTCAAGTAAAACCGCATATAAAAATTCATAAGTGGTCCCATTGCATCTTTGTCTAATACGCTTGAATGATGACAGTATTTCTGAGAAAATCATAACAGTAATAAATCTGATAAATTCACAGGAGCCAAATCCATCATCTACCCAAATGCTGTAAATAAAGCGCCTCTTTACTGATTATCTTTCTATCAAAAGTGAGCTGTGAGTCGGAAAACCGCTTTGTTTCATCTGCTGATGTTTTTTCAATCATTTGTTATCTCACAAAAAATGTACTTCGGCTTCCCAGAAGTGAAGTAACAACAACTACGATCGTCATCTTCCCTGCTGTAGTGACTGTGACTGGTGCTCGGTTATTAATTTTGCTCCAGCAAAACGAACAACAGGAAGAAATGTGAGGAAAATACGCGGGAGGAAATGAATAGTGTGATTCATTGTCATTCTACACATGTCTCCCAAAGATTCCCTTCACAACAGCACTGAGCGTTGTCAGGAGAAAGTGAAAAGAAGAGGATCAAACATGCAGATGTCTCCTCTTCAAACTCGCTCTGTAGTTCAAAGAAAACAAAGTAAATTTGGAAAACACGCTCTGGCACCAACGTGACTTTAATTAGTTTTCTTATTTTTGATTCCTCTTAATGAGTTTGGCAGATGCAGTGAGGACTGAACTATCGTAAATGAGGAGGCTGAACTTTGCCACCAGATATTCTCACGGGTACCGTGACATCTACTTGAAAGAGAAGAAGAGACTTAAGATCCTGAAATTTCTGATTCATCAGAAACTTCTATGCTTTGTGGATTCTCCTGAATCAGAGATCTTGTGAGGTAACCTAACTTAGTACAAGGAAGTCAAAGAGTACAAAAGGGGAGGTTTAAAATATCCGCATGAATGTATGCGTGTTCTTTAAATGTATCCAACAACAAAATGAGCTTAGAAGAAGTTTTTAGCCACTGAAGATGTTTTGTAGGTAGAACTGTATTTGTAGGTTCTCAAGTACAGGTCTTGACCCTCTAGATAAAAATTCAATGCTTGCTGTGTTTGCTTTGTAAGTTTCTTGAGCCTGCTGTAACTTTTTCTTCTGTTTCACAGTACAGTTCGGTATCCTAAGTTGCTAAGCCCACAGCACTACCCAGTTTCCTCTAGAAGAACAAGCAAATAGAGGAAAGCCCAACTGCAGGCTACAGTACAGAGCAAAGCAAACAAGAGGGAATTTAAAATCATCTACCGCCTGCATGGGGCAAAATCTCTCACTTTCCCTCTGTTTCCTTTTGACCAGTGCACATCCATCTCTTCTTTGTGTGTTTGCATTGCAGCACTCCACTTTAGCTAAAGGAAGCCTCTATTCTAATGCTATTAATGGTTTCCACGTAGGCTCGGCTCTCTTTATACACTATACAGACTGCTGTGCCAGTCATCAGTGGATTATGAAATGCTGTAATCACTGGTTCCACTTGCCTGATTTCAGGATGATTTAGGGTTAGATTCTGCTGCCGCCGCCACTGCTGGAGGATTAGAGATGCAGAGTGGAAAATAGGGAAGACTAAATTGAACAGCAAAGAAAAATCCAATTTATTCTAAAACATATTAGGATATATTTACACAAAATGAATGATTTTTATATAAAATAATTCTTTTTTTTTGGCATTTTATGTTGTGCAGTTCCTCCAGTAGGTATTCTAAGGTCACCTCACAATACAATATACCTCTCAGGCTGTAACTGTGGTTTGCATACAGCACACTGTTGCTAACTTATAAAAATGAGAGTGGGAGTATGATTTTCAGTAACATGTGCTTGGAATGATTTCTGATTTGCAAAGCATTTTTATCTGCCGTTTTACTTTAAAAACACTGTTCAATTATAAATATTCTTATGTACAAAAGTTTGGGGTCAGTAAGATTTTTTAATGTTTTTGAAAAACGTCTCTATTGCTCGCTCAGGCTGCATTAATGTAATCAAAAATACAGTACAAACAGTAATATTGTAAAATATTATCACAGTTCAGAAGAACTGTTTTCTAATTCAAAGGGGACATAGCATGAATATCTGACTTTTTCCATGTTTAAGTTCTATAATCGGGTCTCCGATGCATCTACCAACCCAGAAAACATGAAAAAGGACAAGCCTGTTTTGGTAAGCCTTTCTCTTCAAGCATGTGAAAAAACGAGACGCTCAAATTTCGCTCGCCTTATGACGTAGAAAGGGAATGTTATTATAATATTACCGACCCTTAATCTGTACGTGTAACGAGGTGAACGAGACGAGAGGCGAGCGGATCCATATGCAAGCTTTTATTTGAAACGCGAAACAAAGACATGGTCGTACAGGCTGGGTCGAGACGGGAGCAGACAGGAATATCAAAGACACTGGGAGAGAGTAATCCTATAAACGTGAGCAATAGTCCAAAAGGCAGGCGGCTAGACAGTCCAAACGAGAAACCAGGCGAGAGAACAAAACCAGGAACCAGGAACGAGGAAACTAGGAAACGCTAACAATAACAACAACAGGAAAATACAACCAACCGTGAAGTGCACTGAAAAGGAGCGGGGTTTTTATAGGGCGCCTGATTGGTCACGGGGACTGACGCAATCAGAGCGGTGGAGGATGGGAGATGCAGTCCGAGATGCAAAGCGACAGTCAGAGTGAGTGGGTGGAGCGAGAGTGACATCTGGTGGTGAGAAGACAACGGGACACCGACCAGGTTCGTGACATAGCCCCCCCCCAAGGAGCGGCTTCCAGACGCTCGAAAGAAACAACAGTCCAGGGGAGCGGTGGGATGGGGGGGGAAACAGGGCGAGGGCTGGAGGACCAGGTCCATGAGGGAAGCCCAGAGATTGAGGCAGGACCGACAGAGCAGGTACCCTCCAGGGTGGGGCCGGAGGTGGAGCAGGAGGCGCAGGAGCCCTCCAGGGCGGAGCCGGAGGCAGAGCAGGAGGCGCAGGAGCCCTCCAGGGCGGAGGTGGAGCAGGAGCCTTCCAGGGAGGGGCCAGAGGCGGAGCAGGAGGCGCAGGAGCCCTCCAGGGCGGAGCCGGAGGCAGAGCAGGAGGCGCAGGAGCCCTCCAGGGCGGAGCCGGAGGCAGAGCAGGAGGCAGAGCAGGAGGCAGAGCAGGAGGCGCAGGAGCCCTCCAGGGCGGAGCCGGAGGCAGAGCAGGAGGCGCAGCAGCCCTCCAGGGCGGAACAGGAGGCGGAGCAAGAGGTACCGCAGCCCTCCGGGGCGGAACAGGAGGCGGAGCAGGAGGTACCGCAGCCCTCCGGGGCGGAACAGGCGGCGGAGCAGCCCTCCGGGGCGGAACGGGAGGCGCAACAGCCCTCCGGGGCGGAACGGGAGGCGCAACAGCCCTCCGGGGCGGAACGGGAGGCTGCGTCTTGGACGGGGACCTGGGGAGAACAGTGACAGAGGATGCAGACAGGAAAAAGGGAGAAGCAGAGAGCTTGTAGGGGGACGCCACCTCCAAGGGAGGATCCACAGCCATGGCTGACACCTCTGGAGGTATGGGCGCAGCTTCTCCGACCAAGTGGCACTCTGGAACAGGCTTGTGACCAGGCGAAAACTCTGGAGCTGACTTGTGACCAGGCGGGAGCTGGGGCAGAGCAGGAAACTGCGTTATAGCCTGGGATCTGGAAACGGCAGAGACAGAAGAGGTAGAAAGAATTTGGGGAGAAGCAGAGAGTCTGTAGAGGGACGCCGCCTCCATGGGAGGATCCACAGCCGAAGCTGACACCTCAGGAGGCATAGGCGCGGCTTCTCCCACCGGTGAGGCCTCTGGGTCTGTCTCGTGGTCAGACGGGACCTCTGGAGCAGACTTGAGACCAGACGGGACCTCTGGAGCAAACCTGAGACCAGACGGGACCTCTGGAGCACAGTGTGCAGCCCACACACACCAGATGGCAACCGCCATTAAAGGAAGAGCAGCAGCGGGAGGTTGTGGTGGGTCCAGTCCGCTGGCTATCCCGATAGGCCATGGTCTTGGGATGTCTGACGAGATGTGACTTGACTTGGGGTCGTTGGACTGGGCATGACCTGGCTCTGGGCCATCAGACGGGGCATGGTAAAGTTCTGGGTGGTCAGACGAGACGTGGCCTGAGTCTGGGCGGTCAGACGAGACGTGGCCTGAGTCTGGGCGGTCAGACGAGACGTGGCCTGAGTCTGGGCGGTCAGACGAGACGTGGCCTGAGTCTGGGCCGTCAGGCGGGACGTGGCTTGAGTCTGGGCCGTCAGGCGGGACGTGGCTTGAGTCTGGGCCGTCAGGCGGGACGTGGCTTGAGTCTGGGCCGTCAGGCGGGACGTGGCTTGAGTCTGCGCCGTCAGGCGGGACGTGGCTTGAGTCTGGGCCGTCAGGCGGGACGTGACTGGACTCTGGGCCGTCAGGCGGGACGTGACTGGACTCTGGGCCGTCAGGCGGGACGTGACTGGACTCTGGGCCGTCAGGCGGGACGTGACTGGACTCTGGGCCGTCAGGCGGGACGTGACTGGACTCTGGGCCGTCAGGCGGGACGTGACTGGACTCTGGGCCGTCAGGCGGGACGTGACTGGACTCTGACTCTTGGAGATCAGCCCTGACATTGCTTGACGCAGGTACGACCGCCTTGACGTTGCTGGACTTGGAAGCTTGACTGGACGCTGAAGCTTGACTGGACGCTGAAACTGCATAATGACAGGACCTGACAACTATGCTTGACTCACGAGGATCTGCTGAGGCCTGGCTTGCTTCAGGAACAACAGCTGTAACGTGACTTGGCTCAAGAACGACAGCTGTAACGTGACTTGGCTCAGGAACGACAGCTGTAAAGTGACTTGGCTCAGGAACGACAGCTGTGACTTGGCGCGACTCGTGAGGAACAGCGACTGTGTCTTGACCTGACCCTGTTGCTGGACCAGACTTGGAAGCTTGATCGGATGTAAATGCTTGACCGGACTTGGAGGCCTGACCTGACCTTGGAGCGGCAGCTGGAGCTTGACTTGACTCAGAAGATGCACCTGCAGCTTGACTTGGCTCTGGAAATGAAGCGGTGTCCTGACTTGTTCTTACAGGAACAGCAGCTGTAACATGACTTGACTTGGCAAGGACAGCAGCTGTAATGTGACCTGACTCGTGAAGAACAGGTGTGACTTGGCTTGACTCGTGGGGAACAGCTGTGACCTGGCTTGACTCGTGGAGAACGGCAGCTGTGTCTTGACTTGACTCAGGGATAGTCGCCGTGACATGGAGCGCCACTTTAGCTGCCCATACCGTCATTAGGGGTGAGTCCAGCACGTGGGCCATCATGAGGCGTGGCTTGGAGACAGCGACCCTCTTGTGGAGTGACTCTGGGATGGCGGCCATCTTGTGGGCTGGTTGTGGGAAGGCAGCCATGACAGGTGCAGGCCCTGGACGGGCAGGCATGGCGTGAGCAGGCCCTGGAGCGGCAGGCATGGCGTGAGCGGGCTGTGGCTTGGCTGGCGTGGCGTTAGCGGGCGCTGGCTTGACAAATGCAGGAAACATAGCTCCAGCTTGACTTGACACAGGAAACACAGCTGCAATCTGACTTGACTTGGGAAACACAGTTGCAACTTGACTTGACTTGGAAACTTGACTTGCCTCGGGAAAAGCAGCTGCAACTTGGGTAGACTTGGAAACTTGACTTGACTCAGGAAATGTAGCTGTAGCTTGACCTGACTTAGGAAATGCAGCTGCAACTTGACTTGACTTGGAACCTTTACTTGACTCTGGAAATGCAGCTGTAACTCCACATAGCTCTGGTATGGCGGCTGTGACGTGACGGAGCTCTGTTTCCGCCGCCATCTTGTGAACGGACTCCGCCGTCGCCGCCATTGCACGAGCGCGCTCCGACACGGACGCCATTTCACGAGCGATCCAGGCGGCAAACGTGTTCGTGGGATCGTGCTCCGGCATGACCGCCAATTTGCGAGGGGAACGCGCGGGCGCCATTACCGCGTTGTCGCGTTCCCTCTGCGCGACCCCCACGGTGCACGGCGAACCCACACACGACAGCGCAAAGTTCAGAAACGCCTTGAGCGACGAGCGCGGGCCCTCGCGTCTCAGTCGCGCACGGAGGGGCTGGTTCATGCCGTCACAGAAAATCTCAATTTTAATACAGTCCGGGAGGGTGGAGTAGTTGGAAATCGAAACAAACTCACGGGTATATTGTTCGAGGGTGTGGGATCCTTGTTTGATTCTGCATAGAGTTGTGTCTGTGTCCATATCTGAAGAATGTCCGGGGTGAAAGCTGCTGGATCCTGTTGTGACGGTTGGTTCTGTAACGAGGTGAACGAGACGAGAGGCGAGCGGATCCATATGCAAGCTTTTATTTGAAACGCGAAACAAAGACATGGTCGTACAGGCTGGGTCGAGACGGGAGCAGACAGGAATATCAAAGACACTGGGAGAGAGTAATCCTATAAACGTGAGCAATAGTCCAAAAGGCAGGCGGCTAGACAGTCCAAACGAGAAACCAGGCGAGAGAACAAAACCAGGAACCAGGAACGAGGAAACTAGGAAACGCTAACAATAACAACAACAGGAAAATACAACCAACCGTGAAGTGCACTGAAAAGGAGCGGGGTTTTTATAGGGCGCCTGATTGGTCACGGGGACTGACGCAATCAGAGCGGTGGAGGATGGGAGATGCAGTCCGAGATGCAAAGCGACAGTCAGAGTGAGTGGGTGGAGCGAGAGTGACATCTGGTGGTGAGAAGACAACGGGACACCGACCAGGTTCGTGACAGTACGTTTCCACCCACGGCGCCGTCATTTTGTTTTCGCAAGCGACAATAGTGTACCAGTTTTAACACCATGGCAAAAGTTTGAGCAAAGCATAACAAAGCATAACTAACTGTTCTGCCACTGGCTGCACAGACGAGCACAGAACACTATTTAGAGTCCCAGCCTTAGAGAAGACAAGAGAGCAGTGGATTTATTAATGTATTTACTGTATATTACACTGCTGCCACACAGATCTAATTTAAGCATGCGATTTCTTTCCCAGCTGTTTACCCTGTTTTTGTAACCCGTGTGTTTCCAATATAAACTTGTGTGTATTCAACAGTTTAAGCGCAATAAGACATGATAGAGAGAGTTTAATACTCACGTGCCGTGTGACAGCCATGTGCGTGCTTTGGATATGTGTGCTCAGAAAACCAGTATATCAAAACTAATATGGTTTTAGCCCTATTCTGGAAAAGGGGGCGCGGAGCAGAAGCTCATTTGCATTTAAACAGCCATGCACGAAAACAGTGCGTTTCTGCTTACACTCAAAATAGGCAGTTTCAAAATAGATTAACAAACGATCTGTAGCGTATTTTGAGCTGAAACTTCACAGACACATTCTGGGGACACCTAAGACTTATATTACATATATACAAAGGGGCATAATAGGTCTCCTTTAATATATTTGAAAAATGTAATTTACTCCAGTCTTTGGTGTCATATGATCCTTCAGAAATCATTCTAATATGCTGTATATATACTGAATATTGTGTTCAAGAAATGTTTAAATATTATTTTTAAAGTTTAAAACAGTTGTGTTGCTTAGTATGTTTGGAAAAAATCATGATATATCTTTTTCAAGATTCCTTAAGGTATAGAAATTTCAAAAGAACAGCATTTATTTAAAAAATAAATCTTTTTCAGTATTATAAATGTTTTTACTGTCAGTTTCTATTAATAAAATGCATCCTTGTGCTAAAAAAGTACTTCTTTATAAAAAAAAGTTTAAATAACGGCATGTAGATTTACAGTAATTGAATAGAAATGTTTCTAATATTTCACTATATACTGTGAACATATCAGTTTCTATCACCCTTAGCACAATAACCTGAACCAACAAATAATTTAAGTAATGTTACTGTGAAGTGAAGTTGTAAAAGAATTGTAATTTACCTAGGAGTAAATGTAGTTGTTTTTTTTTTCTTCGCAGTAATATTCTACGTCAGTGGTTCCCAACCACGAAACACTGCATGTTTTCCATGTCTCCTTAATCAAACACACCTGATTCAGATCATCAGCTCATTAGTAAAGACTCCAAGACCTGAAATGGGTGTGTCAGACAAAGGAGAGATGCAAAATGTGTAGTTTTGGGGGGCCTCCAGGAACGTGGTTGGGAACCACTGTTCTACATGATCATCTGGGATTGAGGACTATGCATAGTTTAATCCACAGCATGAACTTCTCAAGATTTATTTAAGATTTGGAAAATATAAAACAAATACATCTTTAGTTCGCTCTGAGTATCTTATTTTACTACTAGTGAGCTGGAAACATCTTTTTAACATCTGTTTTCTGTAAAACTGTGTTGTCAAACACACAAATCCTCCGTAGTCTGACATGAGAAAAGAGCAAAAACTTCTGGGAAAATTGTGGATGACAACCGGAGTGGTCACAGTTTATTTTAAAGGAGAAATCCACTATCAAAACAAAGATTCACATATAATGTACTCACCCTCTTGTCATCCAAGATGTTCATGTCTTTCTTTCTTCAGTCATAAAGAAATTGTGTTTTTTTGAGGAAAACATTTCAGCATTTTTCTCCATATAATGGACTGCTATGGTGCCCCAATTTTGCAGTTTGAAAGCGGCTTCAAACAATTCCAAATGCGGTTGTAAATGATCCCAGCTGAGAACGAAGGGTCTTATCTGGCGTAACGATTAGTTATTTTGATAAAAATAATACAATTTATATACTTTTTAATGTCAAATGCTTGTCTAGTCTTACTCTGCCTGGACTGTTTTTTTTTTTTTTTTTCCGGTTCATGACAGTTAGGGTATGTTGAAAAACTCCCATCTTATGTTCTCCCTCAACTTCAAAATCGTCCTATATTACCGTGTTACCTTTTTTTTTAAGGGTGTTTGATCCTCAATGGGGGCACCATAGAAGTCCACACTGAAAAAAGTTTTTCAAGCGGTTCCTCATCCAATTAATAATTTGTCTTTCAATTCAGTTTACAATTTTTTGTTTTATTTTTCAAATAATATTTTTTTAGTTCAAGACATTGGTAAATATAAATATTTTTAATTGAGAACTCAACTAAAACATTTTTGTTTTGACCAATGTAAAATATCAAGGTTAAGTTAATTAACTTAAATTAAAATTATTAATTCATCTCGTGACCACGCCCCACCCACACTGGTGCTGTTACCGAGTCGGTTACCGACGCCATTTCTGCCACTGTGAGAGTTCAAGGAGCCTTGGATGAGAAGGTGGAAATTTTGTTTTAGATAGTTCTATGGACGTTCTTTTCCGCTATTTACACTGTATCGTTCTTTCTTTGTCACGAAAAAACTGTTTGTGCTCGGCAAAAAATGTTGTTTGTTTAAATGATGGGACATTCTCCGTTAGCTAGTTCGTTTTCTCACTCGCCTGCAGCGGACAGACCCGCGCTTGAACGCGGACCAGTGAGTAAGCGTGACGTTTTTTTCGCTATTCCTTTTTTTCACTCGAAGTTGTTTGTGAGGAGTGTAAACTGGTTTGACTCATACCGCAGTTGCGATTTCAGCGAGAGGAGAGACAATAGTGGAGCTAATATGGTGAGTGCAATAATTTACCACGTTTATATGAGACATGGCTATTGTTTGAAAGAGTACGTTTAAGTTAATTAACGGTATAAATACAAAAACGGATGAATATATTTCTGTTCTATCTAGGCTGAGAGCCCTCTTAATGACTGTCTTGTTTTGGAGGGAACAAGAAATAGAAGAGATGCTTTGGAAGTGTAAGTATGATCCACATAACTGTTATAAGAGAGCACAGCTGTGTTAAACATTATACCCCGTTTTCACAGACAAGACTTCAGGCTAGTCTCAGACTAAAATGCATGTTCGAGCAGTCTTAACTGAAAATATCTTTACTGACGCATCCTAAAATATGTCAGTGCCATTGTCTTGTCTCAAGATGCACACCAGTAAAGTTTTTAAGGCCTTTTTATAAAAGTTATTTAAATATTCTAATTTAACTAAGGCATAGTCCTGACTTAAGCTAAGCCCTGTCTGTGAAACCCTGTCTCTATGTTCAAACATAGAACTTGTACAAGAACGGAATAATTTCCTTGTTTACATTAGACATGTACATACATTTAAATCACTTTATGCACAAAATCTGTACACTTATGCACCCCTTATACCAAAACTCCAGATCAGCTGTATGTTGTGGATTAACTGAGACCTGGGGGCTGTTTCATAAAACAGGTTATTGATTACACCTTATTGAATAGCACACTGCATAATTAAATGCAAACTATTAAGTCAGATGCCCTTATAAAGACTAACTTGCTCTTTTACGAACTTTTGCTCTTCACAGAAAAGTTGTCAATGACAAGCCTGACATCACCCAGATGATAATTCAAAGGCCAGCTCTTTTTACAGTAAACCAGGTATGTAAGTGCATCATCCCATGTTGCAATCGCCATAATTACAAGATTCTAACTTGGGAAAAGTGTTCATGTCCTTGTAGAACTCATAATTATTCATAATGTCTTTGTCAATCTGTTTCTTCCTCTGTTAGGATGCAGCTGACAAGACAGACTCCAGTACGAATCCTCAGCGTTGATCAAGAAAGTCCACAGCTCAAAACCCATCTAGAGTGGAAATCATCTTGGAAGAAAATTTTGTAATGGATGGACTGACCAATCTCAGGCCTTCTGTGTCCATTGTTTTCAGACTAATTTATGCCCTGCACCTGGACTAAGTGTATGAAAAGCACTTTATATTTTATTCAGCAGGTAATGCTCAACCTCAGAAAAGGTGAGTTAGCACCTACAATTCCGTACTGCCAAAATTGTGAACTGAGAGTGAAATAAAACCATAAAAAGTTTGTTAAACTAGTGTTTTCATGTTTTATGTGGAAACGTTTTCAGAAAAACGTTGTGTTTTTAAATTTAATTGAATTAAAATAAAACAGAATATTGCATATCACTTTGTCTTTTTTCTTAATTTTATAGTTTAACAAATTTGAATAGTAAAACAACTGATGTAGATGTAGTAAAAATGTTTTCATTCAACTAATTAAAAAAATTTAGGGTAATGGTTCACATCTATATTTTATAATTTTAGCCAATGAAAAATAAATAACTTGTTCTAAACAATATTATTTTGATCTAAACAAAAAAAAGAATTTAAATTAATTGACTTTGTTGAACAAGAAATATATACTTTGTGTCAAGTTATATAAAATAGTTTTCATAGACATAGAAAATATTGTTTAGGGCAAGTTATTTATTTTTCATTGGCTAAAATTATAAAATATAGATGTGAACCATTACCCTAAAAATTTTTATTTATGTGAATGAAAATATTTTTTCAGTGCATATTATGGAGAAAAATGCTGAAATGTTTTCCTCAAAAAACTATTTCTTTACGGCTGAAGAAAGAAAGACATGAACATCTTGGATGACAAGGGGGTGAGTACATTTTATGTGAATCTTTGTTTTGGAAGTGGACTTCTCTTTTAAGGTCTAATTCTCACTATTAATAAATCATTAACTATGACTTTTGCCTCAGTAAACTCTTAATTTACTGCGTATTAACAGTTATTAAGATTAAGTTTAGGTTTTAGGAAGGATTAGGGATGTAGAAAATGTAGTTAATAGTGAGAATTGTTCACTATACTAAAGTGTTGCTGCTGTAGTTATTTGCAAGGATCTTTGTTCTACTTTGTTCTAACTTTTGGTTTGAAAGTATGTTGGTTAGTTTATTGGGTTACTCTGATACAGCACAGTATGTCTGAAAGACCGTGAGATGACTGGCTCTGGCTTGAGGAGATTGTGGCCTACAGGCATTATTAGAGGTGAAGCACTCACCTCTGCTTTTCCTTTGTTGGATAGCCCTTCTGAGTGAACCTGAGATTGCAGAGGGTACCAACATGAATCAGACTGAAGTGCAGCAACTCACACAGGTCTCATATCGCTATCACGGGGGAAAAAAACGTACTAAGTAACCTCCAAGAAGGAATGGGAATAGCCAGCTCTTAATGTGGTTTCAGAGCTGATCCCAGGTTTTTTCTTCGTTACTGTCTCATAAGTGCACTGTAATGTGGGCGCTGCTTCAAAACGGCACATCGGTCATGAGTCCAGTAGATGTTCCTGGTGTCAAGCGCATTAGAAAATGTTCTTTGAAGCGATTCTAAGATGATACTTATGGGGGCTGTTTTCAGTAAACATGAAGATAAATCGCTGTATGAGAAAACTTCTGCTGCATGTGGTGTTCAGTAGGGCAATCAATGAATCAACAAAACCATAAACCATGAACCATAAAGCGCTAGAGTGATGAGGTGACACACAGTCTTTATGACTTCCATAGGTATTGATAGAACAACACACAATAAGCAAGAGCAACAAAAGCACAAGATAATCTGTGTGCTATGAAGTCCACAATTCTGTTTTAAAGAGGATAATGTTGGTACCTCGGTTAAGCTTTTGTCTGTGATGTTAGAAGTACAAAAACTGAGGTTTTCAGCTCAGAAGAGGATTAGGGCTCAGAGATTCTGCCAGGGATGGTCTGTATTTTACCCGTAATTGTCAGGAGAAATAAAAAGCACTACCAGACTGCCATCTGGGGAAAAAGAAAGTCTTTCTTTGTTCATCTCACCGCAATTCCATCAAGCAGTTTTTCCCTTCGGGAATGTAGTCTGTTGCTATGGAAATTTAAAGTTGCATCTGTTTTGAGCTTTGAAAGTATAGGGGTATTTGTCTTTATGCCAAGTGTAATTCTGCTTATGTGAATTCATGTTATATTATATGTAAGATATTAAGATATTACTGTAGATATTAAGATTTCATACAAATGATCAAATAGACTGGGACTCTACAGTCCCAGCAGTCTTTGTTGGCCCAGAGCCTTACGCTCATTAAGTCCTCATCTTAATCTAATTGCTCCAAACAAACAGCATGTGCACAAAACAAGCAAGTCCGAATAAACAAAACATTTTTATTAAAATAGCATTGTTTCAGTGCATAGATTATTACTTATTTAACAGCCTATTTTATTATTTTACAACTCATGTTTCTGTAAGAAATAAGAGCCTTTATGCTTTCAGATATTTCACTATTTGGCTGCCTCTGCAATGTCAACCAGAGAATCATATGCTTTCATATTTCATGAGCACATAATTTGTTCTTGCAGATAATACAGTTGGGTCACTAAAAATTTTCTAATTAGGTCTGTTGGGTGATATGTGACCCTGGACCACAAAACCAGGCTTACGTTGCATGGGTATATTTGTAGAAATAGCCAAAAATATATTGGATCAAATTTATAGATTTTTCTTTTATGTGAAAAATCATTAGGATATTAAGTAAAGATCATGTTCTATGAAGATATTTTGTAAAATTCCCACCGTAAATGTATAAAAACTGTTTTTGATTAGTAATATGCTTTGCTATGAAATTCATTTGCACAACTTTAAAGGCAATTTTCTCAGTATTTTGATTTTTTTTTTTGCACCTTCAGATTCCAGATTCAAATAGTTGTATCTCGGCCAAATATTGTCCTTTCTTAACAAACCATACATCAACAGAAAGCTTATTTATTCAGCTTTCAGACAATGTATAAATCTCAATTTCAAGAAATTTTACACTTACGACTGGTTTTGTGGTCCAGTTTCAAATACATGTGGAGGAAGATGTTTTGTGGGTAAATATAAAGCGCAAATGTTATTTGTTTGTTTAATTAATTAAACTTTGACCCCTTCAATTAATTATTTTGGGATTCAAACACTCAAAAAAAAAAAAAAGGATTTTTAATGCTTGTTCAAATTACTATGGTTAAAATGAGCAGAAACAACTAAATCCTTTAATCCTTTAATGTTCTTACCTTAACGTATTTCCATTATGTTTGTTCCACTTAAATTTGTAAAAATTAATTGAGCTTAATCATTTTGTAAATGATAAAAAGTGGTTGTGTAGTTACTGACAAAAATGGTCATTTTAAATGTTTTTAATAAAAGAAAATTACATGTTAGAGTTCTTATACATGTAATGGTGAGTTATTTTTGAGATTTAGAAGAGGTTTGGAGATTAGAAAAAGCAATGCCAGTTCTGAGATCAGTTTTCCTTGCTCAACTATGAATGAAATTATTCTTAACGTGCCACAAGTGTTATTGCTAAATACTTTGAAATTATTGTTAACATGCCAACATGTGTTTTTGCTAAATACTTCAAAAAAAAAAAAATGGCTCAATTGTCCAGTGAACTTAATTAAATTAAGTAAATACTTTTCCACGCAATTAGTTCAGATCCATATAACAAGACTAAATCATGTTCAATTAAATGAATAATGTTTTGTTAAGCCAACTAAACATTATTTGTTTGATTGAACTTGTTTTAATCCTGTTGTATGAACCTGAACTTATTGCGTGAAAAAGTTTACTTTAATTTACTTAAGTTCATTGAAAAAGTTATTTTTTTGAGTGAAAAAGGAAGTGTAGTGAAGAGGATGTGTACCGCTTTTGCTTTTTGTTGACCAGACTGTGTGAGATTAACACCATTAATGGGTGTAATTCATTTCATGTTCTTAGTATATTAACAATATTAACAAATGTGTGCCTGTGAAGAGATGACGCCAACTCTGAATCAACATACAAAACATGACTGCAACATGTATTTAATACTTTAAAGGCACAATATGTGCTTTTTGTCATTAGAGGGCACATATTTAAAACAAACAAAGAAACAAAGGCGTAATTTGATGGCAGTGTAATTGAGTGTGGAATCATGGGAGTTGTCGTCTTCATCCCCACAGCCGATGCAATCCGACGGGGCTTGGGCAGAAATCATGTTCATGGATGAGCTAATTTATTAAAGACTTATTAACATCACTGTAGTATGAAGCAGGGGCTGAAAGCCGTATAAGCAAAACAAGGCCGCTGGAGCAATTGCTAATGAGAGACGAGCGCGCCACACAGTTCAAAAGCAGCTGAGCTTTTTATGCCACAGTCGACTGCTTCCATGTTTAAAAAAATAAATACATATTGTGCCTTTGATGTGTTTATTTTCTCTGCTTATATGAATATATGACCTGAAAAGGATAGTTCACCCAAAAATTAAAATTATCCCATTATTCACTCAACCTCAAGCCACCCTAGGTGTATATGACTTTCATCTTTTAGACAAATACAATCAGATTTATATTAGAAATGTCCTGGCTCCTCCAAGCTTAATAATGTCAGTGAATGGCTGTTGAGATTCAATAGTCCAATGAAGTGCATCCATCCATCATAACAAGTACTCCACCTGAATTTGGGGAGGGGTTAAAAAAGGCCTTCTGAAGTGAATCGTTGCGTTTGTGCAATAAAAATATCCATATTTAAAACTTCAAAAACCGTAATCTCTAGCTTTTGTTAACTGTCTTACACACATTTACAGGAGAGTGCACTGTAAAAAGTTTTCACCAGTATCAACTTAAAATCTTAAGTTCAGCAGCTGCCTTAAAATTTTATGTTAAACTTAAAACTACAAGTCATTTCAGCTCACTACAATAAAATGAGTTAAACTAACTTGTACTTTTAAGTTGATGTAACTTATGAGTTGACATTACTTGTACTTTTAAGTTGACTTAACGTAAATTTTTAAGGCAGTTGCTAAACTCAAGTTTTTAAGTTGAAACAGGTGAAAAATCTTTACAGTGTGGCGTTCCAGCCAATGACGTCTGATGTAGGCGTAGCATAAGCTCCATTGAGAATACGCTAATCTCATAAGAGCCAAGTTTTGTTTTCAACAAAGGAAAACCAGTCTCCTCTTGGCTTATATTAAAATCTTTCGACATTTTTCTTTACAAATCCTCGTTTTGTACTTCTAATTTGTGACCGGTGTTTTGTTTTGCTCTCTCCACTGCGCATTTGTTAACTGTCCACCTACATCCTACGTCATCCGATGGAACGCCACTGTCTCGTGAACTTGCGTACGACAGTTACCTGAAGCTAGATATTACGGTTTTTAAGTTTTTAGATATGGATATTTTTCTTACATAAACGCATCAAATTGCTTTTTATGATAGATGGATGCACTTTATTGGACCTCGAAATCTCAACAGCCATTCAGTGCCATTATAAACCTTAGAAGAGCCAAGATGTTTTTAACCCTCTAAGCGCCAAAGCGACAAGACGTCACACTTAATAAAATAGACTGTAGTTCCTAATATGTTGTAACATTTCTTTTGTATTACCAACCACTAGATAGCAGACATGTAGTACTTTGATTCTAGACCAAAATTACGTCATGTTCCTATTCAACATGTTTGACGAAATAGCAGAGGAATTGAGCTATCGTGTCATTCATGCGGAAGCAGTTCAGTTCATAGCGTGCGAGTAAATTGTGAGATTTGTGAGAGAAAATCACCAAATGGTTAATGAAAAGTTGTACTGTGAGGATGTGTTGCAAATGTTATTTGCCGATTCTGACTCTGAAGGGGAATATTTGCGTTTTGAAAATGACGATCGGTCGTCTAATAATCATGCTTCTCCCGGTACATCTTTGCAGCGCAATGGTGCTGCCGTGCAAGGCGAAAGTGTTCACGAAGCACAAACAAGTGATCATTTCGACCCTTTGCTCAATGGGGATGGGGGTGGCAGGGGTAAACAAGGGGCTGGAAGTAGTACTAGCTACTGGATGTAGCACTACAGCGGCTCTGGATCCAGTGCCCCAAAGGGGTGGGAGTGGCCTCGCTCTGCATGGGAGAGCTGAGAGACGTTGTAGAGGCAGCAGGGGCGATCTGGATCATGCGTTTTACTACTATATAGTATAGTAATATAGTAATAGTTTAGTACTTTCTTCTGTTTAATTGTTGGTTTCCTCTTTTCTGTTCATTTGGAATGAGGATGAAAAGACACACACACACAAAAAAAAAACATGCAAATAAGTTCAAACATCCATTCAATATCTATTACTTCCTGAATATTATATTACATCTGAAGAACCTTTCTGTTTTACAAAAGATTCTTTGTGGCGAAAGTTGGTTCTTCAGATTACAAAAAGGTAAGAAAGAGATGGTTCTTTAAAGAACCTTTGACTGAATGTTTATTTGTGGAACCAAAAATGGTTCTTTTATGGCATCGCTTGAAGAACCGTTTTAAGCACCTTTATTTTTAAGAGTGTACTGATGAACTGATCAAAAAGTAGGCTACTGTTCACATGCGTTTTACTTTATCCACCTTATTTTTCAATGCTGAAGTAAGCTGTTTTCTGGTAATGTGTTAGACATCCGGTTTATAATCCGCGATAGGGAAATAACCAGAAGAATATCGAAGTTCAGTAAACGGTAAAACAGTTTGCACTACAAACCAGTGTGTTCATAATTAAGATAATACAGTAAAATAATACGGTAAGACACACCAGTTTGCTGCTAAAAGTAGCTGGAAGTGGATGAGACCGGAAGCCAGACACAAAAAAAATTACAAATGGCTGCACCCACTCTTATGGGAAAAATAAGGTAGATAGCAAGGGTCCTCAACCCTGGTCCTGGAGATTGACTTTCCTGCAAAGTTCAGCTCCAACCCTGTCCAAACACACCTGAACCAGCTAATTAGGATCTGAAGGAGCACTTGATAATTACAGACAGGTGTGTTTGATTAGGGTTGGAGCTGAACTCTGCAGGAAAGTCGATCTCCAGGACCAGGGTTGAGCACCCCTGCTTTATAGTATACTAATATAGTAAAAATCTTGTACTTTCTCCTGTTTTATTGTTGGTTTCCTCTTTTCTGATCATTTGAAACAAGGATAAAAAGACAAAAAAAAAAAAAAAAAAAAAATGCAAATAAGTTCAAACATCAATTCAATATCTACTATTTCCTGAATATTGCAAAATTCAAGATGCCCCCCCCCCCAATGACGTCATAATAAGCAATTTAGATAAGTATATTTACACCCCACATAAACTTTTAGTCATGCCCAACATTTTTCTAATTTACAGTAGATCTCTATCTTTAAGCCCTTTCAAGCCACAAGCTTTTGAATTCTTGATGTCAAAATTTTTCCAAAAAAAAAACCTCTTATTGTATTCGTCTGGAAGAAGAAAGTCATATACACCTAGGATGGCTTTGAGAGTGAGCAAATCATGGGGTAATTTTCATTTTTGGGTGAACTATCCCTTTAACTAACTGCATAATTAGTATCATGTTAGAACTATTCTTTATTTACTTACTTACTTAAACTTAATAAAACTTATGTTATATGTCCTGGCATTTTTAAAACTACAAAACGCATATAAAGGTGACTTTCAAATAAAATGGACAGACTGCGGTTTATGGTATTCCCCTGATTTATATTAGAAATAATTATATCGTTTAGAGTATGCAAATAAAATATGCAAATAAACAGCTTTTACAAGCAGCAGGCGGTGAGTCAGCCAGGACATAAATACATTCCTCTAGCAGAGCAGAACTAACAGATGCAGTAAAATCTTTATGCCATCGGAAATTATTGGACACTATTACATGATGCAAGTCAATATACCATTTGACATCTGTCCGCAGATTCTAGCAATGCTGTTGCTATAAAAGTACTGGACAGTTTTATTGGTTAAACGGTTCCCTTTGTATGCTGTACAAGAGAAAAGTTACACCCAGCCATCTAGCAAAGTTAATAATGAGGGTGACAGTGATATCTCATGAACTCCTTCCATGGTACAAAATGACAGCAACTATGGCTTATGGTGGGCAGACTAGAAACGGTAATGGAAACAAATTCCTTGCAAACATACAAAAAACAAGCTATATTTCCGATCTCATTTGTCCGAGCAAAACTCCCCCCTTCCCTCAGCCAATTACTGGGGAATGATAAGGCTGGCATTTCTTCAGAGGTCACCGGGCAAAGAAGAGAGCTCATCAGACAAGCAGGATATGCTGGTGTTATGTATGAACCATCAGTGTGTATTAGGCCACCAGCAACTCAATCACTTCGGGTGCCCTCGAGGCAGACGTTTGGCCCTAAATGACTTGCGAAGCAACATGAAAGTTGGATTGAAGTGCCTGACAGACAGAGATAATGACATTTTGTGCACACAATGTGAAATCTACAAAATTAAGAAACGATACTTGGTTTGAAGAGGCCAGGCTTTTGGTGAGCTTTGCATGTTATTTTGGGCAAAACATACCGCAATTGAGAGGGCGTAAATTGAGGTTTTCATACAAGGGCAGGCTTGATTGCCTTGCGGATTAATTCTGTTTTGCAGCTCATTTGCGCATTTAACACTAGATGACCTTACTTGGCTTCGCAAAATAATCCTTCGGCAACCGTCTAAAGGAGATTTTTGTTTCATCAGCCGCTGACTGTGTGGCTGCTCACCAACCATTTGAACTGATGACAGGTCTAATCTTCAAAAAGATTAAAGGAATTGTCTTGAATTTGCCTGGATCACCTTGTCAGAGCAGAACTAATTAGAGCTACTTGCTAAAGCTTAGATTTCAGAGTCGGCTACACCTTTATAATGCCATGAACTTCAGCGTTTTTATCGAACCTTTTTAAAGGACAGCGGAGCAAGTTCAAGTTTTAAAAATAAATACAAATTTGGAGGTAGCCATATAAAATATTAAGTCAAGACCTTTCCAGAAGGATTTTCTCTATAGAAAGAAAGTAGAGATTAAAAGAAAGGAGCTGCACTGCTTTGGTATGATACAAAAGGACTTGAAATAAAAAGCATGGTATAAACAGAAGCTAGATTCATTTAACATCATACAAAATTCAAGAGATAAAAAACAATATCTGCACTCGACGTTGTACTTCATAGTTATTTTTAGAGTGAAATAAGCACTTTTATTTGCAGTGGCAAACTGAAGTCCTGTCAATTATAGTTTCCCAGCAGAAATTCTCATTGTACTTTCATTTCACTGCCTCATTATTTTTTTCTGCTCTAGACATACATGACGGATAGCTAATCAGCAGACTGTCAGAAAGTTATCAACCAGCTTATTGTTTTAATTATCTCTTTTTTCATGGCTATGGTTTCCCAGAATCCAAAGCAAAAGCTTCACGAGCTTGAGAGTGATTCTTTATGTGGCTCATTTTTCCCCTGATTTACTCTTTGTCATGCATATTATGTTGTAATTTTCTTTCAAGGTGGAAATTTGATTTAAAACAATTCTCCCAGCTGAGGCTCTGTTTCTATCTTGGTGATTCATATTATTTAATAACATACTTGGGAAACTGTCTAGATTTGCCTGCATTAAATTTCACTGTCTGTCTTTGGATGTCATATGGAGGATATTGAAATGTTTGGCTGTATTTCAAAAGCTAACATGTTTATTCCCTCTGCATCTTCTTTTCATCAGCTGGTTTGTCATATCTATGCATATAAATCTTCTATATAGATGTACGCCCCGCTTCCTGTTTTATAACTATATTTCTTGTGGGTGAGTAAATATACACACGTAAGTTCTGTAAGGGTAAGTTCTCATGGCATGTCATTCCAAACCCGTAAGACCTTGGTTCATCTTCAGAACACAAATTAAGATATTTTTGATGAAATCCAAGACCTTTCTGACCCTGAATAGACAGCAACGCAACTACCACATTAAAGGCTCAGAAAGGTAGCAAGGACATCTACGAGAATACTTGTGTGCAAAGAAAACAATAAAAACTACTTTTTTTCAACTATTTCTTCTCTTCCTTGTCAATCTTCTGATGTTTTGAACCAGTTGTGAACTGCTTAGGACCTCATACATGCTTAAAATATTATTTTTGGCTTCTCTCCTATTCCTAATAAGAGTAGTCCCATTTTCCAATAGTCTTTCAAGTCTACTCGACTCATTCGAGAGATCTTAAAATGTCACCATTTTCAAAGGTCAGGCATCCACTTACCAAGCAAAGACTGCAGTTTTGCCTGGTTAATTGGTTTACATCTCAGGGACTCTCTGCTACATTAGCGCTACAGCACTGCAATGCTATTTTTTTAAAGTCTTTGTATCTCAAACATTTTTTCACGAGCAATCTAAATTAAAAGGTTAGTGCAATAGTGGGTAAAAGACATTTTCTACTAAGACTTTTTTAATGAAGGGATGTATTTGTTTGCGCCAAACATACAGCCTGATGCACCCAAATGAATTGATACTGACTGATCGTCTAAACATTATCCCATTTATCACCAACCTAAATATTATTTCAGTAAAATTTATCATCATGTCTTACACAATTCTGAATCTCTGAAAAAAAAAAAAACATATGAAACAGTAAAGCAAGCAAAGAAATAGTGCCAACAGCAGTCCAACAGAATTTAAATTAGTGATTCCAATTGCCATTTCTTCATATTTTCACAATTTAACCAATCTATTGTTTATTGATTCTGTTCTATTTTTACTTGTCTTTATTAACTAATGATATTTACTGCTATTCAAGAGAATATTCTTCATTTTCTTCACATATTATCTCTTCATATTTGAACTGGAACTCTCAGTTCCTCTTTAGATTGTGTAATGAGCTCTAGTTGATATTTAATGGTCATTTCTAATGCAGAATCTGCTCAGCTCTTTGTGCATAACTGGACAAGGCTGAAATGAAATGCATACTAATATCTCCTAATGCAGTATTCACTATTATACTCTTTCTTTTTTAGATGACACATGTCTTGGATACAGACAGCTCACTCCACAAAAGCTATTCACTCAAAGACTTAATTAATGGCTCTCTATTAGGAGTCCTCTAAAGACCCCTTCAATAGTATCCCAGGATCACAGTAATGCATGAATTTCTCCATAACATTTAAAGCATGTTTACGAATGATTGCGGGTTGTTTTGAAGTAGGCCCATTCTGGGTGTACAATTAACTCTCCTGCCTTCATTCCAAAGATAAATTAAAGAATAATGAGGTAATTAAAACAAATATATTAACATTTACGATATTATGAGAGAAAAATAAAAACATTACGTGTCACATACAGCCATAGCTGTAGAAAATACTGATGTGACAATTCTGCAAGTGGTTCAATCTGTGCTCGTTAACTTGTTCATCTCTAATTTAAGTCAATTTATTAGCGTTATGCACATAGAATCATTCACTTATAGAGGTAAAATGTGGAACATTGTAATGATATACTTCTCTATCTTCCATCTAGTAGGCTCTTAAGAAACATAAACAGAAAAAACCTAAAGGATGCTATGCACAATGCATTTTAACTGCAGTTTTACATATTTACACTCATGAGGAACTATCAAGAAGAACAAGAATATTTAACATAAACATTCATGAAGTTTGCCCACAAAAAAACATGTTTTAATGCATTTTCTGTGCAATCCACACATAATTACCTGCATGATTTAAATTCATTCCACAAGAAAGTTTCTTTGACGACAGTGTGATTGCATTTTTATGAGACCAAACATACAGTTTAATATTCATTAAACACTCTATTGAGAGTTTTCAATGCCCTCGGAGGAGGTTGATGCAAGACACCGGTTCTTCCTAATGAGCTCAACATATCAATTTTACATCACTGTATCAATATACATGGGGCCATAAAGCTAGGTGCATAAAACACTCTGTTAAAGGCCAACACATTCGTGGTCATCAGCAGGACTTCTGAGGAAATTGGGCCGTGTCTCTTTTGCTGATGAGGGGAGGAAATGAGATCGAGCATGTCAGCAATCTTTTTGCCATGATAGCAGGTCATTAAGAAGGAGTCAGCACATGACTGACAAATAGATTAAAGGAAAATGTCAGCGCTAATATCCTAACCGCGTATTTATGGTCGTTCAATTGCATGTTTGTCAGAATTCATTCTCTCCAAATTGCCCCACTTCAGTTTAGACATCCAAAGAGGATACTGTATTGAATAAAGGAGCAGAGGGGATTCTCCCATCTCTTTCACAGCACATTTCACAGCATCAGGACTGCCTCCGGGCATGATATTGAAAATGGCAGATGAGAAAAGCTCTTATGGAGCTAAGAGAGCAAACCTGAGTCGAGGTGGCGCGTGAATGGCATGCCGAACAGTAATGACTTTCTCTTGACTCGCTGAAAGTATCCGGGCTGCCGGGCGAGTCCTTCGAGTGCTGCGCTTCCATTGACTGGCTGTCCCGTGTTTCTCTCATGAATATTCTGCCTTTCTCTGCTGTGTTTTACCCGACGCTGGGAGACAACAAAGAGCGCGGGTCTGGAGACAATGCTGCAGTCATTTGCATGGACCGCAAGCGGCATACCTCAGACGACTTTTCGCTTTCAGCCGGTGTCATAATAGGCACGGTCTTATTCGAGATGTACGAACGCACTACAGATTGATCGCATGAATGTCTCGGACCTTCATTTGTGGAACTAATGGACTGAGGTTCAAGCCGCAGCAGTCGATAACACCGCTCCACGCATTCACTCCAAAATCAATGTGCATCTCCACTTGGGTCTTAACCTACATCAAGCCCTGAGGATCCGTCAGAATAGTTTTGATCTGCTGTGAATCACGTATAAACTAATTATTGCCTGATCGGACCAGGCTTCATCCAGCAGCGAATGGCTGACGGTGTATAAAACAGCATTTCTATTCAAATTCGTTTTGAAAACATGCGAACAATGCCGCTGCAATTGACGATAACAAGCGACAGACAGCTGGCGATGTTCTAATAACCCCGGGTCACCCACTCATCCTTGTAAATTGCTCATGTATAATGAAACCCATTGTTTATTCCCGCTGCAAAACAACATAATTACGCGATTCGTTTTCTATGAGGTTCAAAAACGCTTTCTTAGCTTGGCAATTTGAAATAATGCAAAATCAATGAGGGAGAGTTCAGCTGGAAAATGAGAATATCTAGGTGCTGTAAAGGTGAGCTCACTGTGCATCATCTCTCCCTTCATCATCACTTTAAGTAGGTCCCAATGCACATCCTGTCTCTAATTAGCACCACTGGGGCTGTGAATCATTTGTAGCACACTGCGGAGCAGGCTTTCGGTTCAGAATGACTGGAAACTCATTTACTGTCCATAAAGCGATGGGAAAAGTTTCATGCATGAACTGATGGAAGTTGTTGCATGATGCTCTTGATTTTTTTTCCTTCTTCCATTTCAGCAATTTCAAAACTCTTAAGTAGCAAAGTTAGGACTTTGCTGAAAGTCGGTTTATGTCTAATAATGAGTCATACCTCAGCCGGTGAGAAGATGTGCACCTTAATTTTCCATCTGAATTCACCCTAATTGATTTTTTTTATGCATAAAAGGGGCTCATCATGAGGAAGATCATTTGAATTCATCATGAAACCTTCTATTTAATCTCTAGATATTCATATCTCTTCAAAGAGTTGATAGGACTAGTGTTGATATTGTCTCAGAGTGTTGTTTTCATCCTAAATTTTAGTACAAAGGGGACTTTTATACGCCTATATGTTCTGTAGTATATCAATGACGTGTAGTAAACAACCCTGAAAGATAAAAGAATAAAGGAGGTAGGCTACAAATAGAAAAAAAGTTTTTTTCCCTTGGAGACAGACAGGTTAACAGCCTAGTTTGGCCATATTTTGATGTATTGTACCAGGGGGAGGAAATCAGGAGTGTAACTCAGAAGGGAAACTCCCACCTGCACTGGATCTATGTGGGACTCTCAAGGCGCAGTCAGGCCTGAGAGACCTCAGAGCAGAGACAAACATTTGTCACATCCGTGAGCGGATGCTAATCGAACATGTGCTGTCACAGAACTACCTACACAGCAGAATACAGAGTGGAAAAATGCCTGAGAAGGATCCGTTTTTCTACACAAGACATGACATCATAGCACGTGTGTCCATGGGGTCACAAACTTCTGGACACTTGTAACATATGGTTGTTCTCTCCTTCAGAATACTACCATCAAGGGAGTCGTGGTGGCATCATTGTCTTAGGAGGAGAATTTCATAGCATTTATGTTCTGTTTCTGTGGTGGAAATTACAGCACAGCTAGACATAAATAACATATATTACACACTGTGAGACATACAGTAATATGTATCACACACCACTGCTCAAAAGTTGGGGTCACTTAGAAGTTGTTGAGGAAATGAATGTTTTTATTCTGCAAGGATGCATTAAATTCATCATAAGTGACTGTAAAGGCATTTATAATGTTAGAGAAGATTTATATTTTTAATATTTTCTGTTCATTTCAACTTTCTATTCATCAAAGGATCTAACAAAGTGTACTGGTTTGCACAAAAATATGAAGCGCAACCGTTTTGATCATTTGACCAAGAAGAAAAGTTTCTTGAGCGCAATAACATCAGCATGTTATTATTTCACTCTTGCTCAGATTATCGTAGTTTTAAATGTAATAATTTGTATTCATGTATACATAGATTTAAAATCTGGATCTGCGACAAGAATAAATGAAAGGAGAAGTCCACTTCCAGAACAAAGATTTACATATAATGTACTCACCCCCTTGATGTTCATGTCTTTCTTTTTTCAGTCGTAAAGAAATTGTTTTTTTAGGAAAACATTTCTTTTATAATGGACTTCTGTGGTGCACCGTGTTTGGACTTCCAAAATGTAGTTTAAATGCAGCTTCAAACGATCCCAAATGTGGCTGTAAACGAGGAAGAAGGGTCTAATCTTGTGAAATGATCGGTTATTTTCATAAAAACAATACAATTCATATACTTTTTAATGTTAAACTCTCGATGTGGGATGATTTTGAAATTATTTTTGAAGTTGAGGGAGAAAATACGATTGGAGTTTTTCAACATGCCCTAACAGTGTTGAACCAGAATACACAGAGTTCAGGTAGAGCAAGACAAGACGAGAGTTTGAGATTAAAACGTATTTAAATTGGTTTTTTTTTTTTTTTAAGAAAATAACTGATCGTTTCGCTAGATAAGACCCTTCTTCCTCGGCTGGGATCATTTACAACCACATTTGGGATCATTTGAAGCCACATTTCAACTACATTTTGGAAGTTCAAACTCAGGGCACCTTAGCAGTCCATTACATGCAGAAAAATCCTGAAATGTTTTCCTCCAAAAAACACAATTTCTTTACAACTGAAGAAAGAAAGACATGAGCATCTTGGATGACAAGGGGGTGAGTACATTATCTGTAAATTTTTGTTCTGGAAGTGGACTTCTCCTTTAATTATAAGTCATAAAATGCATTTGAAAAATAGTAAAAATAAAAGAATGTTAAAGACAAACGTTTTAATGTAATCTTGATGTAACTAAAATAACATTTTTAAATCTAATTAATTTCATAGAAATCAAAACCTTAGAACAGTGGTTTTGAATTTGATTGCGAGGCTAAAATTTGGTTTAGGCAGGTGAACAAAATTTGGGCTACTTTGGGGTCAGTTTGTCAGTTTTTCTGTTGGAGTGGGAAGGTTTTGTTGAGCTTTTGAGCTGGAAATTATCTATCCAATCTGACAACACTGCCTGAAAAAGGTCTTCAGATTTGAAGAAACAATCATATTACACAAAGCATGTGAATATCATCACCACAATTACAACTAAAAACCAGCAATATGGTAAACAGTTCTATTCAGAGATATCACGCACACACAGATCTTCATCTACTTTCATTTCATTCAGTGTAAAAGGCCTATTACAGGTAGTGCACAGATTCCTCCTCACATTTTGCAGCAGCAAATATTCAGTGAATGAATTATAACCCAGGACTTTCATTTCACATATCTCAATTGAATTAATGTGCTTCTGCTTGGAGGATCATTAGCATCATTCTAGAGGCCTTACTCGGTACAGTGGACTAACCCTCATTTACACTTTCATTGTGACTGAAAATGCAGGTAAAATTGTAACATTTATCTGCCTCTGTTCCTGGTGACCCTGAGTAAGTTCATCTTAGTAAGACTAATTCCAGGGGCCTTGGGCTACCATGAGACATTTACCTCAGAAATCTTTCCTTGTGATGAACTGTGTTGTTTCGCAAGTTGAGACGTACAACCAAGAACTGAACTGGTAGGAACTGCATAAAGAATTCTGTCAGACTACTTTTTGGGTTAGACCGCTTATGACTTGTGACAAGATTTCCGCATGCTCTACTTTTGGCTGTGAGCAGCTTTAATTTTGGATGGGAATTTGATAACTGCCCTTTCTTTAGGCAGTATAGGGATTAGTGTAGGGATTATTGCTTTAAAATCCCAAATTCGTGATACATTATACATTGGCTTGATGCGTCAGACTTCCTTTTGCAAAAGACTTTTATGGGTTTTGTGCCTTTAAAGGGATCAGATAGCGGAGCAGTGGCAGAAAATGACAAGGGGAAGAGGACGGTAAGATTTATATTTACATTTAATCCTTTACCAGACACTTTTATCCAAAAAAAAGCTACATTGTAGCAAGTTTCACATGTACATTAGTACTAAAAACAAAGAGATTTTTAGAAAACTTAAGTGTCTTTAAGGTTTTAGATTAGCTAGGTGCTTCAAAAGAAATATGACTTTAAAAACTAAGGAATTTGGTAAATGGCATTCATATTAAAGGTATAGACCACCCAAAAAAGAAAATTGCGTCATTAATTACTCACACTCATGTTGTTCCAAACACGTAAGACATTTGTTTATCTTCGGAACACAAATTAAGATATTTTTTTACTCTGCATAGACAGCAATGTAACTACTACGTTTAAGGCCAGAAAGTTAGTAAAGACATCATTAAAATAGTCCATGTGACATCAATGGTTCAATCTTGAACATGGTAGTTGCATATGTAGGGTCAGAAAGCTCTCAGATTCTATCAAAAATATCTTAATTTGTGTTCTGAAGATGAACAAAGGTCTTACGGGTTTAAAACAGCATGAGGATGAGTAATTAATGACAATTTTCACTTTTGGGTGAATTATCCCTTTAGCAGTTTGATGGGTTTAGTTGTTTTACGTTTGAAGTCACTGAAAAACGAAAAGCATGCTCACTTTCTGTACCCAAATTTTACACTCATCCAATGAAAAGCTCTTAAAGAAGTGTTAATTCAGAGCTCAGTTACTGAGCATCAATATAACTGTTATGAGCAGGGCTCTCATCCAGCCCAGAATCATCACACTCCAGTCTGAAGCATCTCTCAGTTTGACAGCGGGGAATCTTTAACCTCCACCCTCAACTCCCTTATGCTGTCTGGCAGCCGCTTCAGGTGTTGAAGTGTGATTTCCACACGGTACTTAGATAAACAAACATTCAGTTTACATACTACTTACAACTAGATCACATGGAGTAGCCTAATTCCCACACTCTACGAAAAGTCTGT
This sequence comes from Cirrhinus mrigala, assembly GCA_036247105.1. Classification (NCBI taxonomy): domain Eukaryota; kingdom Metazoa; phylum Chordata; class Actinopteri; order Cypriniformes; family Cyprinidae; genus Cirrhinus; species Cirrhinus mrigala. The sequence continues at coordinate 18,806,264 of CM070024.1, forward strand.
AAAAATTTGACCCAGTGTAACGTGTTAATATGAAGGAATTTTCTGTAGTGATTTTTTTTACAGGTGTTTAGCCAATATTTTCAATTATGCATTGTATTGTGTTTTGGGGTTGAAAGAAATGTGACCCTGGACCACAAAGCCAGTCTTCAGTAGCAGAGGTATATTTGTAGCAATAGCCAAAAATACACTGTATGGGTCAAAATTATTGATTTTTCTTTTATGCCAAAATCATTAGGATATTAGGTAAAGATGTTCCAAGAAGATATTTTTTAAATATCAAAACTTCATTTTTGATACTTTTAAACTTAACTTGGACAACTTTAAAGGTGATTTTCTCAATTTTTTTTTATTTATTTATTTATTTTATTTTTTTGCACCCTCAGATTCCAAATATTCAAATAGTAGCATCACAGCCAAATATTGTCCAATACTAACAAATGATACATCAGTGGAAAGCTTATTTATTCAGCTTTGATCTATAAATCTCAATTTAAAAAATGTCTGTAAACTGTGAAATGTATTTGAGTTTGTTTGGTTTTTTTTTAAACCTGTATGGGAATTTCAGCTTCACTGAATTATACAGTATTGTATCTAGATGTTTAATTTATTATTGACTAAACAATGTTTGTACTGAAAAGGTTTGGTTTGTTTATGCACATTTAATTTTTTCTTGGCCATTTCAGAATCAATTACTTCCAAGAGGCTCTTCACCATCATGCATCTGCTTTCCTATATAATATACATTTACGCTCTATTCACCACTTCTTAGCATCTTCTGGCATATGGAAAATGTTTCCCCAGAAGTCATAATTACAGAATTCATGCAATGTCTGCCTTTGAATAAGCTCCACTGTATTTCCAGACAAGTCATACTGTATAGCTGAAGCAAAAATAGTACTGATACTGTAGATTTTTTTCTTTCTCTCTCTCTCTTAAGCATTAATATTTCTAAAATGATTTGTGATTATCCTGACCTTTGCAAGACCTGGTTAGTTTTGTGCTACATTTGCAACAAACAGAATCGGTTTCACTTTATTTTGATGGTCACTTTAACACATTTTGTTGACTATAAGTAACATTGCGTCTACATGTCTACTAACTCTCAGAGTGTTAGTAGACTGGTAGGGTTAGGGTTAGAATAAGTTGACATGTACTTGCAAAGTGACTTACTGTCAGTAGAATGTCTGACAGTCTACCAATACTCTAATGAGAGTTAGCTGATATGTAGGTTCACATGACTTACTGTCAAGAGAATGTTCAAAAGGGACCATTAAAATAAAGTGTTACCTCCGAATCTTGTGCAAACACAATTTAAGCAAAGATGCAGTGATCTATTATAAACTCAAGGTGATATATAATACCTGAAAAAAGATTAACAGCAGCTCAGCAAAACACACAATTAATTCTGAATACCCGTCAAAGGAGAAAAAGAAGATGGGCATCGACCAGCCAAACCTTGAACCCTTGGTAAAACTGAATGTTTCGAAATTCATCCATCTTTAATCATTATAGATCCATCCTGATTTTAAATACAGTAGATCTTGAGTGCAATCATACAACCTTCATCTTGCTGGAATCAAGACCACCTGGTTTTACAGTATTTAAAGGGATAAAATTGAAAAAATGAAAATTCTGTCATGCACATCCTCATGCCGTTCCAAACCCATAAGACCTTCGTTCATCTTTGGAACACAAATGAACATATTTCTGATGAAATCCGAGAGCTTTCTGACCCTGCATAGGGTCGTTATTGTTGTTTTCTTTGTGAACAGAAAGTATTCTCATGGAATATTTTATTGATGTCCTTACTACCTTTCTGGGCCTTGAACATGGTAGTACCATTGCTGTCTATGCAATGGTCAGAAAGCTCTCAGATTTCATCAAAAATATCCCCATTTGTGTTCCAAAGATGAACGAAGGTATTATGTTTTTGGAACGACGAGATGATAAGTAATTAATGACAGAATTTTCATTTTGGGTGAACTATCCCTTTAACTGCCTTTAGCTTAATCCATGTAAACTGAGGTGAAAGCGTCCCGACTTCCATTACATCATATGTGCGCGCATGTGTGTTGCCAACAAAGCTATCAGATATGCAAGCCCACGGCTTTCGATGCTGAGATGAAAGCTGCTTGAGTGGCATGTAGTGGTGTGATTGGAGACTTGGGGTTTGATCTTGAAAGGAGGTACCAGTAATGCATTCAGTAGATGTGAAGCCTCCAGAGAGGCCTCAAAGCAGCAGGGATTATATATCCACCAAAAAAAGCCCTATTGTAAAATGACACAGCCCACTCAGTATGGGACGGCTTAGTGTAATGGTGCATATCTAGAAAAGGTCACATTGTTAGAACCATGAATTATACACAGCTGTTCTCTCTCATTGTGTGCATACATATTCCAACGTCTACCCTGTCGGAGTCAGTCAGATTTTCCTCTGCCTCTGGTGTACGTGAGGCGAGATGAGCTTGCTATCCGTGGCAAGTGTCACCATCCGTCACCGTAATGGTTTCATGAGCAAACCTCTCACCTAGAGCGGTCCAGTCACACTTCAGGTTAAAGTGTGGGCAGAAAACTTTGTAACCTTATGTTCAACAAAAGCATCTAATGTACTAAAAGTTCCCTTTACACAGCTTGATTGCAACTGTGAAAATGTGTGAGGAAAAATGTGCTTCCTGTGTGTGACTGGGTACGGGTTGTTGCGGTCTTTTTCTGAGGCTTGGTTTTCCACACTCCATTACCCTTTTTCATCTGCATTCTAAGCTCTAATGACCAACATGTCAAGTTTTGGCTGGCTAGCATGGTTTAATTTTGGTGGATGCCATAACAACACCATTATGGGACGAAAAGTATATTTATCCATGGACAGCCATTTAAAAGTACCCTTTAGTTTTTCCAAATACTGAATTATTTGTTCATGTATTATACAATAGTTCTAGTCCACAAATGTGAATGGTTCAGGAAAAATTGTCAGTCTGTTTGTTTTAGTGATTGGAATTTCTGAGTGACTCAGTTACATGCTTTCTCCAATAGGTGGCAACAAGTGACTGACCGTTTTGTTCCAAAAACACTGATTCATTTAATAACATTGAATCATTCAGTCAGCTGGTTCATTTGAAACACTGCTTCGTTCAGAAACAAAACATTGTTTATGAATTAGTTATTGAATCATTCACTCAATTGAGTCATTCAGTCTGAATTCAGCATTTAAGCTAGGTCATAACGGATTCCGCCCCCTGCAATCACAGTGCAAAAATACTATGAAACATATAGTTTTTGAAAAATACTTCTTATTAAATATTTGTATTTTATCTTACGTTCTATTAATATAAGACAGTGAATGTCAAAAGTCTGTGGTCTCCCATGGGCTCTTAATAATTTACAACTAATAAAACATAATGGACTCATCTTTAAAAACATTTTATCTTGCATTTCAGGGCTGTACGCTTACTTTTCTTTTTAGGAGCACTTGTGCTCCTAACTTAAAAAATTTATGAACACAGTCAAAATTTTAGAAGCGCCTTCTAATCAATGATCAAAACCTGCTAAAATTATGAGCTATTTTTTAAGCTTTTTAAAATTTCTAATTAAAACAACAGAATAAGAACAAGCAGAATAAGAATAAGTTAATAATAAAATGAAATCAGTATTAACTAAATTAATTTGTACTACAGAGGTGGCATAGAAGAGCAGAAAAGTGGCTTGTAGGTGTATTTTCATATTTGATGAGGCTCAGAGGTGGCATGAGTGCAATCAAATTCATAAACTCATGTTGAGATTAATGTTTTAAATATGAGATTTTGAATACATAAATATTAAACGGTAGAAATATTAAACAGTAGGTAGCGGCAAGTCACTGATTTAATTACTGAATCATATCATTCATTTGATTTGTTCGAACAGCTGATTCATTCAGGAATAAAGCAAGTGACTGACTTTATGAATGGGAAATTGAATCATTGACTCACTAGATTCCTTAAAAACGCACGTTCATTCATAAAAGAAACACTGCTGTGTTTGAATGGAGATGCATAGTGGATTAGTTGTGACTGTGTTTCAGAATATTTTTGACGACGAAATAGAGCAAAATCAGGCAATAGTGTTATAGTCAGACAATGTAATTCACTTTAATATTAGCTTCATTTATTTAACTGTTGTATTAAATCAGTATCTTATTTACAAACTCCCTTAAAAATCATCAGTTGTCACTCATCTTAGTTCATCGCAGTCTCACAGAGTTCTATTATAATCAACAAGGCTCTCTACCATGCACAATGGATCTTTTATACATTCTCTCTACACTTTGTTTATGAAAGGATTTGTGAGATATGTCTGTGATTCATTACTCAATGTTGCAAAAATAGAAACCTTTGAAGCTCCCATCCATGCAAACACAAATATGCTGATCGGGTCAGTCGCATATGGTGCTCCTAAATATTTTTTCATAGTCGCAAACTGTAGAGCCTTGCATTTCATAATAAAATCAACAAAACTCAATGGTGCCTTATTTTCTGTCCATTATTTTTCATGAATTTGAAAGCATGCAAAGGATGATGGGTGTTTTGAGAACAGGAAGGATACATTTGATCTTTAAAAATACACATGGCATAAAAACAAAGGCTGCCTTCCAAGGGTCCTTCCAAATCTTTTAAATTGCTTGAGATGCACCTTAAAACAGAGCCTTCCAATTGAGAAACATCTTCTGATTCATGCATGAACAAATGAGTCATTGAAACATTCACTCAACCAATTTGGTCACCAGTGTTGGGGAAAGCTACTTTTAACAGTAATGCATTACAATTTTGCGTTACTCCCTGAAAAAGTAACTAATTACGTTACTTGGTTACTTTTTATGGAAAATAATGCGTTACACTACTTTTGCGTTACTTTTTAAAACTGGGCGGGGCTTGCTTCTTTGTTTTTAATTTAAAACAATTCTAATGTAAAAGCCCTTTTACACCAAAAGTGAAATGAATTCACTTCAGGCTGAAAGAAAAGTACATTTATGCAGGAGATCACTCTTCAGCTATAAAAAACAAATAAATAAAATAAAAAATAAAAAAAAGAACAAATGTTAGTTTATCTAAAGTAATTTTTGCTTATTAGTATGGTTGAATTGCATCATTGAATGTCAGCAGCAAAGACACTGGTTAATAAAATGGGATTAAATACATAAAGGATATTTGTTTTAACATATTTAATTATTGTAGGGTTGCGTCATATTCTGAGTTTGCATTTCACTGTTTTTATTCATTTTGAGGAATACTAAATCTGTTTTTTGTGAGTTAGATGAATTAATGCATGTTCACATTTAGTCTAGAATACAGTAACATCATGTTTACTCCCAATTTCCCGACAGGAGACTTGTTAATCAATAAATGGGGAAAAAAGTAACTGCCGTTACTTATTTGAAACAGTAACTCAGATATTTTCTTAGAAATTCAAAAGTAATGTGTTACTTTACTAGTTACTTGAAAAAGTAATATTATTACGTAACTTGCATTTTTTGTAATGCGTTACCCCCAACACTGTTGGTCACTAAGTCATTCAGGACTGGTTGCATTCACTAAAAAACAGACAAAGTAACTGGTAACTTTGTATCTAACGTGTAAGTTATTCCATTTTAACATGTAATGGAGTAACAGTGGCAGAACTGTATGTCAGTATGAAATTATTTATGAAAATTGTTTCATAAATAATTTCAACAACATCACACTTGCAATTGAATAGAAAAACTGTAAACTGTATATCGGCAGCAGTCTTCAGTATCTTAGTGGAAGCAGTAGGTTGTATTTTGTCCTACTGTTTTATAAACATTAGGGCATACTCCTCATTGTACAGTATGTACTGCTTTTAATATTCTATATATCATAAAAGTATGCTTATTCATAGGAGGAAATGAGTTCCCAAAGCCACCTACACTCTTAAAAATAAAGGTGCTTTAAAAGGTTCTTCACAGTGATGCCATAGAAGAACCATTTTTGGTTGCACAAAGAACCATTCAGTCAAAGGTTCTTTAAAGAACCATCTCTTAACATTTTATTATCTGAAGAACCTTCTTTCGCCAAAAAAGAACAAAATGTTTTCCAGATGTTAAAGGTTCTTTATGGAACCATTTAGACAAAAAAGGTTCTTCTATGACATCGTGAAGCACCTTTATTTTTAAGAGTGTATGCAACAATATGAGGGAATACAAACAGAAAGCCTTCTCCAGTCATTACAGGCCTCCTTGCCAATGACCATCACCTGCAGGACCAATAAAATTCCAACAGTCAAACCCTGTTAGTATCAGCTCACCCAGAACTTCAGCTGCTGTCCAGGACAGGCGATATCCCCAAGGAAGTTATAGTGCACATGCATTAAACTTTTATGAAATGTTAAACATAACCCAACAGCTTTGTGACAATCAAACAATAGATTGATTCCCCTTTCAAATGTAAGCCACGAAGGGTGACAACCCTGTTGGGTATATGAAATGTTCATGTAGAGGCCAGTCTGAGTGTCTCATTTATTATCCATGTGCTCTTCACTACAGATCACGTTATTCCTTGAAGCATGGAAGGGCTCTAGAGGCCAGAAGCGAACCGCAGAGATCGCTTCATGCTGTAACCCCTACTTGAGATTCCACTCTATGACTTCACGCTTAAACATAAGCAGGTTAGACTGATTAATGCATGTAAATATCTTTTATATGTGTGCTGAGGTAGTGAAATTACTATAATTGCACTTGTACAATTTATAAAATGGCTTTTTAAAAGATGCAAAAAGTGATAATGGACATTTGAAAGCATAAAGTGCCATTTTAAATATTCACAATCTAGCAAAGTGTAAAACCATGTCTCAAACGATCTTAGGGCAAGAAGATCCCCAGGTATTAAATATAGTATAGCTTTAAAATGGCTTCAACCTGAATGAACTCATGTATTAATCTTAAAAAATTCAAAATGATGCTATTTGCTTGGTAATTAGATGCATGTTTCTCGTAGTGGAAGACAGGGCTGGAAGCAGGGAAGCATGGTGTAAGTTGAAGTGGCTTGATATTTCAGACAGTGTGTGGTGAAGTCAATACAAGAGCCTCTGCTCTAAAACAAGCGTCCACTTGTGTTGCACTTCTAATAAGGGCTGTAAACAAAATTGAGACTGTTGATAAATTCATGGCTTAATTACAGAATTATAGCCACACAATAACAATTTTACATTGGGCTTGTTTATAAAACAGATGCTTCTAGCAAGATGCAGGACTCCCTTTAAGTTGTATATGGTTATATTTAGCATTAATAACTAATAGCGTAATCATTATCTGGCCACATTTTTAGAATGTCCTCTCAAATGTTGAAAAGTGGCTTTTAAAATTATTAGAGTTGTGGTGGTGTGTTTGTTTTAAATCTCTGGGTAATGTAAACTGTGTATTGTGAGGACAAGTCAAATATATACTTATAGGAACAACTGCAAGTGTGAACTTCAATTAAAGTTGAACTGTGAGTTTAAATTACAATGTTTGACTGATTGCATGTTTGTATCCTGCAGTCTGTGAGGTGTCATTATGTCATTAAGCGTGGGAGGGAAATGCTAGTACCTACAAAATAACATAAAAGCTCCCCTTCCTATAATTACTACACCTTACTCATAAAACCAGCCAAGACTTATTATTGGCTCTAATTAACCTTGAGAATATGTGTTTGTTTTTAGAGTTTAAATACCTACAATTTTCATCTGTTCTTCCTGTCTCAATTTAAATGTCAATTTAGGGTGCTTGTTATTGGCATTACAGAAGCTCTTCATTTGTACTGTAGCTGTGTGCAATGAGAGAGTGCAAAGTAAACAATCATATCAAAATATAGGAAAAAATAAAATAATATTGCAATACAGAAAAAAAGTATAACTTAAAAAAAATAGTCAACCAGTGCAAATTGTGTCATCATTTACTCACCTGTATGCCTATATGACTTTCTTCTGTGGTACACAAATAAAACTAGTTCTTTAAGTGTTAAAGGGATAGTTCACCCAAAAATTTTAATTCTGTCATTAATTACTCACCCTCATGCCGTTCCAAACCTGTAAGACCTTCATTTATCTTCGGAACACAAATTAAGATATTTTTGATGAAATCCGAAAGCCTTCTGACCCTGCATAGACAGCAACTCAACTACTATGTTCAAAGCCCAGAATGATAGGGACAGAAAAGGACAGAAAGATGAAGAATGAGACTAAATGTGTCAATGTGCCAAACAACTGTGAAAATGAACCAAACACGGAGCAAGGAAGAGTTCTCAGACTGTGACACGCAAGGACTGTAGAGTACTGTAACATGGTAGTCCCTGAGTTCTCCAAAAACAAAAGGCAGTTGTTTACTGTTGTGTATTGTGTGCATTCTGTCCAAAAACACAGCTCTGTCTCAATTTCATGGACACATCCTTACTTCCTGTGGCAGCCATGTGCTCCAGTGTCTGCCTGTTTCTATAGTGATTAGACAGATTATTTTTTGACAGTACATCTACAGATTTTTTAGTTCGGTGGCTGAGAGAGATCAAATTGCGGCAACTAAAGAAAACACATGCAAATAGAAAAAGCACCAGCAAATCGAAAAAACATTTTCAACAGTTTGACAACACACATGTGCTGCAAATACTCACAACACAACCAAATACAGAAACACGCTGCAAATACTCACAACCAAATACAGAAAGGCATTTCAAATACACACAACACAACCAAATACAGAAATGCGCTGCAGATACTCAGAATCAAATACAGAAACGTGTGGCAGATACTCATAAGCAAACACCGAAATGTGCTGCGAATACTCACAACTAAATACAAAAACATGCTGCAAATACTCACAACCAAATACAGAAATGCTCTGCAAATGCTCACAACACAACCAAATACAGAAGCATGCTGCAAATATGCACAACACAACTAAATACAGAAATCTGCTGCAATACTCACAACCACATACAGAAACGTAATGCAAATACGTACAACACAACCAAATACAGAAATGCGCTGCAAATATGCACAACCCAACAAAATACAAAACTGCACTGCAAATACTCACAACCAAATACAGAGATGCACTGCAAATACTCACAACACAACCAAATACAGAAACACGCTTCAAATACGCACAACACAACCAAATACAGAAATTTGCTGCCAATACTCACAACCCAATACAGAAACATGTGGCAGATACTCACAAGCAAACACCGAAATGTGCTGCAAATACTCACAACTAAATACAGAAATGCACTGCAAATGCTCACAACACAACCAAATACAGAAACGCGCTGCAAATATGCACAACACAACTAAATACAGAAATATTCTGCAAATACTCATAACCAAATACAGAAACGTGCTGAAAATATGCACAACCCAACCAAATACAAAACAGCACTGCAAATACTCACAACCAAATACAAAGATACACTGCAAATATTCACAACACAACCAAATAGTGAAACATGCTGCAAATACGCACAACACAACCAAATACAGAAATGCGCTGCAAATACTCACAACCAAATACAGAAACACGTGGCAGATACTCACAACTAAATACAAAAACATGCTGCAAATACTCACAACCAAATACAGAAAAGCACTACAAATGTTCACAACACAACCAAATACAGAAACGCGCTGCAAATACGCACAACACAACTAAATACAGAAACATGCTGCAAATACTCACAACCAAATACAGAAACATGCTGCAAATATGCACAACACAACAACATACAGAAATGCACTGCTAATACTCACAACACAACCAAATACAGAAATGTGCTGCAAATACTCACAACCAAATACAGAAACGTGTTGTAGATACTAAGAAGCGAATACCGAAATGTGCTGCAAATACTCACAACTAAATACAGAAACACGCTGCAAATACAACATAACCAAATACAGAAACACGCTGTAAATACGCATAACACAACCAAATACAGAAATACGCTGCAAATACTCACAACCAAATACAGAAACACGCTGCAACTACAACACAACCAAATACAGAAATGCGCTGCAAATACTCACAACCAAATACAGAAACATGTGGCAGATACTCACAAACAAACACTGAAATGTGCTGCAAATACTCACAACTAAATACAGAAACATGCTGCAAATACTCACAACCAAATACAGAAATACACTACAAATGTTCACAACACAACCAAATACAGAAACGCCCTGCAAATAAGCACGACACAACTAAATACAGAAATGTGCTGCAAATACTCACAACCAAATACAGAAACATAGTGCAAATATGTACAACACAACCACATACAGAAATGCGCTGCAAATACTCACAACACAACCAAATACAGAAATGTGCTGCAAATACTCACAACCCAATACAGAAACATGTTACAGATACTCACAAGCAAACACCGAAATGTGCTGCAAATACTCACAACTAAATACAGAAATGCACTGCAAATGCTCACAACACAACCAAATACAGAAACGCGCTGCAAATATACACAACACAACTAAATACAGAAATGTGCCACAAATACTCACAACCAAATACAGAAACATAGTGCAAATATGTACAACACAACCACATACATAAATGCGCTGCAAATACTCAAGTAAATACAGAAATGCACTGCAAATACTCACAACACAACCAAATACAGAAATGTGCTGCAAATACTCACAACCAAATACAGAAACGAGCTGCAAATACGCACAATACAATCAAATACAGAAATGCGCAGCAAATACTCACAACCAAATACAGAAACACGTTGCAAAAACAACATAACCAAATATAGAAACACGCTGTAAATATGCACAACACAACCAAATACAGAAACGTGCTGCAAATACTCACAACCAAATACAGAAACATGTTGTAGATACTCAGAAGCAAATGTGCTGCAAATACTCACAACCAAATACAGAAACGAGCTGCAAATATGCACAACACAATCAAATACAGAAATGCGCTGCAAATACTCACAACTAAATACAGGAACACGCTACAAATACAAAACAACCAAATGCAGAAATGCATTGCAAATACTCACAACTCAACCAAATACAGAAACGCGCTGCAAATACTCACAACCAAATACAGAAACGCGCAGTTGCTTCTCCAAATCTGTTCTGATGAAGGCACAACTTTATCTACACATTGGATGGCCTGAGGGGGAGTAAATTTTCAGCAAATTTTCAGTTTGGGGTGAACTATTCTTTTAATTCTTATGGTTGTTTCACTCTATCATTGTTTTAAAATTTCTGGCTGTATTAACATGTCTCCTGATTTATGTCCACCACCACAGTGCTCGGCCCTGCAGGTCTGAATGAATCCCAGTGTCACTGCACCATGTAGTGGGGTGGCCACATGTCACTTTTAATGATAGCTGCCATTACTTTGAGCTGGCCCATGAAATGGTAAGAGCACACATCTGTGAATTTACAGCCAACTGCACCACAGTAATTCACACTGCATAAAATTCTGCTACACTAGCCAGACTGGATGTGCATGCAAGCATGTGAGGGTTAGCCCTCTGAGTGTGTTTTGCCATCACCTGGCCAGCCGACAAAACAGAAGCACATGGTTATCAAGAGGGGCGGAGTAATCACATGCAGCTAATTCCCATTGGCTGCCATTGCAGAAAAGGACAAAAGAAGCACTCACCCCATGCTTATTGTAGTTGTTTTAGAGGGAGGACAGAGTGCACTACTGAAATTCCCTTAACACCTGAATAACCTTTCCATAAACCCTTGTCTTCTCATCACAATATGGGTGTGCAATCACCAAATTTAGGTCTTATTGACATAACCATACTTGTACTTACAAAATCTGCTTGTGGTCAGAAGTATTTCAATGGCCTGTTATTGATTTCCAATGTCAATTTGGGTTTTCATTCATTCTTTTCAGTCCACCAGAGGAGACTCTCAGAGAGTACAACCGAGGACAAAACTGGCATAATTAACACATTTAATCTAAAAACATTCTTATTACCTGAAATAAAACTTTAACTTAAAATCAAATTAAATTAAATTGATTTGAATGTAATTTAATTTTAGCTAGTTGCCAAGGAAACATTTTTCATTTTCATATTTTCATTTAATTTAATTTAATTTCCTAAAAAAACTACAACTGAAAATTAAATGAAAATTAATAATAAAAAAAACTACATGGACATATTTAATATATAGATATACTGTATGCACGCCCGCACACACACACACACACACACACACACACACACACACACAATATGTAAAACAGAAAATAAATAAATATGAATTCAAAATATTAATAAAAACTATAATAGTTAACACTAATCTAAATGCCCTTCAGCAAAGTGGAAATTATTATAATATTAACAACATGTAATAGCTGTATGAGCACTGTTTTAGCAAACTATAAAGATTTAAACAAAATGTAAACTGCACATGGAAAATTGGTAATTAAACCTAATAATAATAGGGCTGTCAGTTTAAGGCGTTAACTTAATTAATTAGTTATGAAAAAATAACGCGATTAAAATATTTTAACGCAGTTAACGCACTGGCCCCGCCCCCACACCTGTACGTCATCTTATATTTCATATAGTTGACTGCTGACAAATATGATGCAGGGTAACAACTCCACAAATGCAGTTATGCCCTAAAAATCAAGATATTGGTGCAAAAAAAAAAAAAAAAAAGCCCTTTTTGTGTGTGTTTTGTCTCATATTTATATATATCACATATCACAGGATATCACACGGGCAGCAAGAGCAATATGACACGAGTGCTGATTTTGTCCCGATCTATGACGAGCTTAAAAATGTGATTTTATAAAGCAGTTCAGAATATTGTGTTATATTTATTTTAAACACTATATCATGTGTTTTTGCTCAATTTTGCCTTACCTTTGAAGTCATAGCAGAATTGTTGCGCATCTCCAACCAACACAGCAGTGTTTAATTTCTGAATGAATCTTCATTTTGAACAAATCTTTAATATGACTCGGGAAGATCGAGTCGTCTCGGGAAGTGATTCGTTCAGTCGTGCATGCGCAACATCCTGTTAGGTTCTGTACAGGAATCAGTTCACCTGTTTCGAGTCTTCGGGTTTTTCGAGTCGTTCGTTCATATTATGGGGCTGTCACGTGATGAACGAACAACTGTTGTCTGTTTCTTATAGCATTATAAGTTTGTCTTGTTTGTAGTGTGATCAACGTTTGTGTAAGCAGTAGATGCGTTAGGGAAGTAACGTAACATTTTAATTATATTTTGCTAAAATGAACGAAATGACTCGAAAAAAGATTCGTTCATTTTGCTGAACGAGACTCAAAGGTCCGAGTCGGTAAAATGATCCGAATTTCCCATCACTAGAACGAACCGTGTGAATCAATTATTTAGAGAGCCATTTATTTCATTCCTGAATGAATCAGCCGTTTGAACGATTCGAAGACATTTACAGCCACCTGCTGGCAGATTTAGTTTCTTATTTAGAGCGTAATTTCATCAAAAAATAAATAAAGAAAAATAAAGAAAAAATAATAAAGAAAAATAAAAAACATTAAAGGGATAGTTGATGTTGAATGATCTTTCTAAAGCTACAGTTTGTAATGTCTACTTGATACTTTCACACAAAACACAAAAATAGATTTTAATAATATTTTGCGGGTATTTTCAAAGTCAAATTTATTTTGCGATTAATTAGATTAATTAATCAAAACATCATGTAATTAATTAGAGTAAAATTAATCGACTGACAGCCCTAAATAATAATAATAATAATAATAATAATAATAATAATTGAGTAAAAGATTTGTATTTGCATTTATTTTCATAAGTTGAAGTAATGCTTTCTGTATCCCTACGAAGAGGAGACAAGCATATTGAATATGTCATTACTTTCTGCCTCTAGTTCTAGTAGAAAATAATTGAAACTGATTCGACACATTAATCTTACATTTATCCTATGGCACATTGCTGTAACATTAACAAGTTAATTGCATATTGCATTCCATACAACCTATTTGCTGAGTTCATTAAAAGTTATTTGATACCTGCATACTGTAACCTTGATAATGTTGAGAGAAAAAAAAGAGTAGATGCACACTTCCACTTGGTCTGCATGATGACCTTCAACACAATTTGCTATGTACGAATCTTGGTAGTTTTAAAGGGACAGTTCAAACAAAAATGAAAATTCTGTCTATAACTATTCACCCTCACGTCAACAAAGGTCTTATGAGTTTGGAACGACATGAGTGCAAGTAATTAGTGACAGAATTTAAATTTTTGGGTATAATATCCCATTAATGAAATTATTACTAGTGGTATATCAAAGAAGTTTGGTTCAGTTTACAAAGATCTTTCCCTTTTTGTCCCCACAGATGGAGCCTTACAGAAGTGTATTTGCTTGTACATCCATGCTTCTATTTGTGTACGTGTAATTGAGATTTTTTTCCCAACAAAGAGGTGTACAAAGGTTTAGTACATTATCATGCTGCGCACACTCAAGTCTCTGAGCATCTGCTCTGGTTAGAGTGCATTGTGTTTCTTGTATGCAGCAGTGTGGAGTCTAGGTGCAGAGCTGTTTGGAAACGAATGCCTGTATAATCAATGAAAAACAAACAGTACAAGGCTCTGCGCGTGTGGGTTCATGTGTGCTTGTATACGTGTGTGCGTGTGTATAACCTAGACCTTCTAAAAGCGGATGGAGGTGTGTGTGTTAGTATAATTGTGTTAGTCATTGAATAGGACCTGCAGCTCACTGAATGGAAGATTTTTGTATCCTTGCTCAGTCAAGATGTCTTCATCGAGTTGGAGCCGTGCCTGGTGAGCACTCACTAAGGAGTTCTTTTCGCCACAGCTCAAAAACCTCAGCAATGTGATCAAAACCAATTTCCCCATTTGAATAAGCTTGAATGCGTTTCCTTATCTCAGCTTTGCAGTCCAAAAAATCCAGGCTCAGATGATAGGTCTGTGGAATGGTGAAGAAACGGAATTAATTTTGAGGGTAAGCACCGAGCAAAAGCATGCTTTATGATTGTACCCTTGCAGGTATAAACAGGAGCTTCAACTCACCTTGAAAAGGTGATTTCACCTGAGCTCTTGATTTAATTGAGTCTTACAGCCCGGGCCCATTGCTTTGATTTAAAACCTGTTTACACTGAATGCGAACTGTCGCAAGAAAAAAACTTGCACTAAACTGTGCATTCCTACTGAACTGTTTGGCCTATAACAAAGCCATTTATTCATGTTTGAGTTAAAACAAAAATCTTTAAAAACATCGGTAGTTATTTATTTAGTCATTTTTGAGTTAGTGCCCATAGCGGTCTATGTCCAAAAAATAATGAAAACATGGAAACACTTTAGATAACATTAGTTAACATGACCTAAGAATGAACAATACTTCCACAGCATTTATCAGTCTTAGTTAATGTTAATTTCAGCATTTACTTCTGCATTATTACAATCACAAGTTGTGTTTGTTAACATTAGTTAATGCACTGTGAACTAACATGAACCATGAACAACTATATTTTTTAACTAACATTAACAAAGATTAATATATAGTGTAATAATATAGTGTATTGTTCATTGTTTATTCATGTTAGTAAATACACTAAAAGAGGTTACATCCAGAACAAAAATTTACAGATAATGTACTCACCCTCTTGTCATCCAAGATGTTCATGTCTTTCTTTCTTCAGTTGTAAAGAAATTAAGTTTTTTGAGGAAAACATTTCAAGATTTTTCTCCGCTATGGTGCCCCGAGTTTGAACTTCCAAAATGCAGTTTAAAGGCAGCAAACAATCCCAAATGTGGTTGTAAACGATTACAGCTGAGGAAGAAGGGTCTTATCTAGCGAAACGATCAGTTATTTTCATTAAAAAAAAACAAGTTAAATACTTTTTAACCTCAAACGCTCTGCCTGCTCTGCCTGAACTGCCTGAATCGTATTTTCTCCCTCAACTTCATTTCAAAATCATCCTACATCGCTGCAGAAGTACCAACCCAGTCTTTGTAAAGTGAACATGCAAAGAAGATCAAACACCCTTAACAAAAAAGGTAAAACAGCGATATAGGACGATTTTGAAGTTGAGGGAGAAGTTTTTCAACATACCCTAACTGAGTTCAGGCAGAGCAAGACAAGATGAGCGTTTGATAGTAAAAAGTATATAAGTTGTATTTTTTTAAATTAAAATAAATGATCATTTCGCTAGATAAGACCCTCCTTCCTTGGCTGGAATCATTTACAACCACTATATGAAGAAAAGTCCTGAAATGTCTTCCTCAAAAAACATAATTTCTTTATGACTGAAGAAAGAAAGACATGAATATTATGGATGACAAGTGGGATAATTACATTATCTGTAATTTTTTTGTTCTGGAAGTGAACAAATGTTAACTAATGTTAACAAGTACACCTTATTGTAAACTGTTACCGAAAATGTTAATAATTCATCATATACATGTAAACTCTCTATATTAGTAGTAGTAGTAGTAGTAAAAATATATTATTTATTAATAGGTTTCCTCTTTTTTACTTTTTTTTTAATAATTCAAGCTAAATTGCTACTGAACTTGACAGCACACATTTTTGTTTGAATGGGAAAGACAACAGCTTTGACATTTTCATAATAACTCCTTACTTTTTTTTGGTGACGGAAGAATCAGTGTTTGAGCAACATAATGGATGATAGGTGATGAGAGAACTTTTACTTTAAAGTAGTTTATCAGGGGTAAGTAGGTTATTTCTGACCCAGCGTTTTAGACAAGCACATCTTGTGCCAATTTTCATGCAACTTAAATATGAAAAATAATACTTTAGGTCACACAGTAGGTCACAGTCTCACATGTGCACTCAAACTCTATTCAGCTTAGATTTTTGTTTGCCTGGATGCATTTAGATGCTGTGTATCTTTTGTTTTGTCTCTTTTTTTTCACCTCATACTACACATTTAGGCTTTTTAAAAGGTTTTGGGTTTTGGTTTGTTTCATGGCCTGAGCAGGGAAGTTTTATTTTCTCACGCATACCCATTATCAAGTGGATCGCACATATGCTGACCCATAGCATCACCCTGGACTCGGCTCTATTGTTACGTTGTGTCCGTAGCATATATTATGTGTAAAGTGAAATCTAATTTAGTGATAGGGACATTTTATTCATAGTGTACAAGATAGTTGCACATTTAAAGAGATAGTTTGCCATAAAATGAAAATTCTGTGAATAATTACTCACCTTCATGTCGTTCCAAACACGCAAGACTTTCGTTCATCCTTGGAACACAAATTAAGAGATTTTTGATGAAATCAAAGCTTTCTGACCCGGGATTCTGATGAAGAACTTCCATCTCTCTTAGTTTATTGTCTATATATTCTAGTTCATATATAGTTGAGTTTAAAAGTTTACATACACCTTGCAGAATCTGCAAAATTTTAATTATTTTACCAAAATAAGTGTACACCCCTGGCTCTTAATGCATCATTTTTCCTTCTGGAGCATCAGTTAATATGTGAACCTTCTTTAATAGTTGCATTTGAGTCCCTCAGTTGTCCTCAGTGTGAAAAGATAGATTTCAAAGTCTTACAGTCATTGTTGGAAAGGGTTCCAATACACAAAAATTCTGAAAAAACAAAGTAATTGTTGGACCCGAAGGATTTTTCTGAAGAACAGCAGGCAGTTTAACTGTTCAGGACAAAAGGAACTTGTGAACAACTATCACTAAACAAAAAAACACAGCTGTGGATCATTCAGGTAACAACACTATTAAGAATCAAGTGTATGTAAACTTTTGAACAGAGTCATTTTTATAAATTCAACTATTATTTTTTCTTGTGGACTATGTGTAAACGTACATAAAACATAACAAGCATTTTGTATGATCCCACTTATTTTGGTAAAATAATTAGCATTTTGCAGATTCTGCAAGGTGTATGTAAACTTTTGACCTCAACTGTAAGTAAGGCTGGACAAGAAAGTTCTCAGATTTTATTAAAAATATCTTACTTTGTTTTCAGAAGATGAATGAAGGTCTTACAGGTTTATAACGACAAGGATGAGTAATTAAAGACAGAATTTTCATTTTTGGGTGAATTGTTCGTTTAAATGTTTGTGGGGGGTTTTGTAATCACAAGAATCTTTTATTTATGCTTCAATGAGAGACAATGAAATTATGTAAATAATTAGCATTATTAACTGTCTAAACTGTAGTGATTAGCATTCCTGCAGCTGACTCATAAAGGTTGCGTAGTGACATTGCCCATGGTGTTGTCAATGTCAGAACTGATGTTCTATGTTAGGAAAACACACACACACACACACATTCATTATTCATCAGTGACTGCTTTGTTGTGATTGCTGCTAGTTTATGACATTTAAAAAAATTCTGCAAAGCTGAAAAGTTGTATTATTTTTTATTATTATTATTATTTTTTAATTAGTATTTTTGTAATAGTCATCTTCAGCTTTTCCATCCTTTTTTCCATGTTAACTGTTAGGTAATTAAGACAAATGAACTCACTGAAATTAAATTTTATCTTAATTGATGTGGTCCGGCTTAACTGGACTGGTTCTTTCTGTCAGCGATAAGAAAGACAGATTACTGAGAGATTAAAGAGCTCTGAATCGAAGATCTGCAATACCTAATTACTCACTTAACAAATTAAATTACACATACAACTGGCAAACAAGATCACGAACAGATTTAAACAAATGCTGATCGTATCATGGTTGAATTTGAGAATTCACAGTTTGTGTGGCAGATCGTTTAATGTGGCTGTCTTAATCTAATGCAGGCTTTATACAAAGACTACTGCAGCTCTAGTCTCTGTGCTTTAAACACTACGACCATGGTTCGCCCCCAGTCTGTTCAGTGATCATTTGAATTGTGTGCTCATGCTATTTTTAGTTATGTCTTGATCCATAAGTACTTTAGGACAGACAGAGATTCTGCCAGTTTCCTTAACAACTATTCCTGTATGATGACAGTGTGCAATTATTTGAATAAATATCTTCCATTGTGATCTGAACTTTTTCAGAAAAACCTATCCTTGGATGACACTTAAAAATAAGAGAAAATGGTGACAAGTTTCTTTTTACTGTCTTAGCGGTAATTAGTTTTGAGTGTTCCTCTGGAAAGTGGGCTTGTAGAATTGGGCTAAACATAAATATTTTGCCTTCTCAGAGGTAATTTTTCAGGCCTGATGTTACCAGAAGTAGAGCAACCGCTGAACTAGAACGGCATGTTTTATTTCAGTGAACCGAACAGAAACAGGAAGAAACCGAAACACCTTGCAGAATTTTGAGCAGGTAAACTCAGGTAACAGCGCAGCAGGCCAAACTTCTCATGTTTTTATATGTTGTAGCTCTAAGAAAAACGAGAGGGTAAAGAATCTTTATTTCTGACAGAAATATCAAACTCATGATGACTCAGCAATACTGTACCATCTGACTGTGTGAAAAGTTCCATTGGATTTAAGGTTGAAAGTACATAGTTAACAGAGTAACTAGCATTACAGAAAAATGGTAGTCCCATGCAAGGGTTTATAATCATTTAATCTCTATTTTTACAGTGAAAATTGTTACTGAATATCACATTTATTATATTAGTGCCTAAACTATACATCACAACATTCTCGGAAACGTTTCTCTGATTGTCTTGTTTTTCTCCATACGTCTGTGTAATGACTCTGTTGGAGTCTGTTTACATCAGTGAAATGATTTATACATCTCTTTCAGGATTCGTGGAATTCAAAAGGCTTGAGGAAAAACAATCTCTGTGTCTTGTACCTCTTTCTGTTTGTCAGGGTGGATTACTGAACGGAAGGCAGTGAGCTGTGGTCTGGAGAAAGGAAAGTGTATGAGCTCCTAAAGTGAATATGACAGATCTATGAGAGAAAAATCTCATTTTTCATATCTGGGGAATATTGGCCCATTTAGGCCTTCAGTAGTCTGATGAACAGAACAGCAATGGCTCTTTTCTTATCTTTTCTGTAAAAGCTGTTCCCACTAGTAAAGTCTCAATCTGTTGCCATCTGTGAGCCGTTGTGATTTACACATCTTCTGTTAATACTAAGGTTCAGATGACGGCAGGGAACATCAGGTGTTGCTTTCCCATGAGACTGCGGTAATTATTCACTCATCTTGAAGGGGATACAGTCGCATAGCACAAAAACGTCATAATAAAAAATCAGGCAACCTATTGTACTTCCAGTTCAATCAGAGTTGTGAATGGAAATGCGTGAAACGGATAATTCTTTTAACTGGAGAAAGGTATCATCGTAATTTCAGCTGAATGCACTGAATGCTTTTATTCAGATGAAACACGCTCTTGAATATTTATTTGGCAAAATCAGCACGGCTTGAAAAGTTGGCTGTCTTTTTCTGCAGCCCATAACTTCGACTCATGAAAGGCGTGTTTTTAACAAGCTGAAGAATTGAGATTCATACGCCGTCACCACAGCACAGCGCAATGAAAGAGATTTCTCATTCTCTGTGCAAATGAAGTCACAATAAATGATCTGTGCTTCCCGACAGGAACCATCTTCAAACTTCGGAGAGATTCTCTGACACGCTCTCCAAACACACTCCATTCCTCTCAGCCCACTCCCTCCTTGAAATTCAACCCTTTCTCAAACTGAATCGTATGAATTATTTACCTCAGATGACAGGACTGTGGGCTTCAAGCTCGGATGATGACGACTTGGCTCGGTCCGTTTCTAAACAGTGTTTATTGTCATTAGAGCTCTCACATTTCTTTCTGCCTTTAATGAAACTCATAGTTAACAGTTAAAAAGAACAATTACTGCATCAATTCTAGGTATTCCCAGGGATATAAAATACATATTCTTTTGGTGTCATCTCTGTGTGGGATTAAAGGTGATGCAGTATAGCAGAAGTTCAAGAACGAGTCAAAAACAGCTCAAAGAGAAAGGCTTTCAGGAGTCGGATCTGAAGATGCAGCTCAATTGCAAAGAGCACAGGGAGTCAGAGTACTCCACACCACAGCTTTACAACTTTCAGCCAAGCCACATTTGACTTTTGACATTGTATAACATCAGAGTATATAATGAATCTTTTCCAGATCCGTTTATATCCAAGTACTGTGCTGTGCATTCTTTCAGGTGCATTATGAAATTTTGCATTGATAAAAGTGATAGAATTTCCATTAATTACTCACCCTCATGTTGTTCCAAACCCATAAGACCGTCGTTCATCTTTGGAACACAAAGATATTTTTGATGAAATCCGAAAACTTTCTGACCCTGCACAGACAGCAACACAGTCAAGATCACTTCGAAGGATTTCAGACAGGTCATTACCATAATAATGATGACTTATAGCACAACAATATCTTGTTCTCTACTGTCCATTGTGCATAAATGTTGTATATGATGTGTTTGATGGCGCATGAAATTCATGGAAGAAAAATCAATGTCCTCCTCTCAACTTTCCCATGAGAGTCATGGAGGAATTTTATGAATTTTTAATTGATGGCAGGGTTGGTCTGCCATCTAGACAGCATCTCCCTGTCCCAAGCTTCTCTGAGTTCTCCATGTGAGTAAATCTGCATTGATGACAGATGAGAAATATTGGCCAATAAAAAGTGAAATTTTGAAATCTCCATTAATCTTGTGACAGCTTTGTGATTTCCTTTCAAGAATGAAATATGTGCATTTAATGAAACGTCATGGGCCATGCACAGTTTTGGTGTGTTTTTGTGTTCACACTCTGTCAGATTTTTCCCAGCACTCTCTTTTTGGATCTGTCAATGGAGACTTGAGAAATTGTGTGGTTTCGTTGATTCTTAGCAGGACTTTGACAGTTATTTTTTAAGTGAAGAGCTGAATTTTCTTCCCCAGCAGAATCTAATGGCCATATAACTGGAAGCAACAGTTATTTTTTGCCTTTTCCACTTTATATACTACAGTATAGCACCACTACTAATGAATGTTGTTCTCAGAAGACCCTTAAAGGCATTTTCAAAAGAACTTTCTCTATACGATCTACTGCTTTTACATCTGGACTCCTCACCATAGGGGTAAAACTTCAACATTCATTAACCGAAGAGGAAAAGTACTTGTTATGTTTCTTTTTCAAGTCCTAGATTTTGTTTGTTTGTTTCTAAATCTAACATTTTATAGCCCCTCTCACACATAAATTACCAGTAAATTACCGTTAAGAGTTCATGTGTGAACAGGATATTTTCGAAAAATACCGGTAAATTGCCAGAACGATGCTGTAAGCTGTAACATTACCAGTAAATTACCGGTAATGTGCATTGTGTGAATGCAGAACGAGATTAGCAGTATGAGCACGTACAAGTTTAGAACTCGCTGATGTAAGACGTCTGCTCTGGGCCAATCAGAACATTCTGAAGCAGATCACACATTTACTCGGTGGTTTGAAGTCATCTAACATGATGTCTCTGGGCCAAAAGCAGCTGCATGATGTTAACGTTTGAAACAAAAATGAAAACATCAACAAAAACACCGGGAGACGCAGCCATTTGAGATCATTTCTGGATAATGATGTCACAGAATTTACCGGTATTTTGAAAGTGATGTGTGAATGGTGCTTTACCGGTAAAAAGACAGAACATCATTGCCTGAGTGAACAGTGCATTTTGTATTTACCGGTAAAGTTGTTCCGGTAATATTACAGCAATTTACTGGTATTTACTGTGTGAAAGAGGTTATTGTTGTGAACAACAGCATCTAAATATTAAAGTCATTATATATATTTATATAAATGTAATTTTAGATTAATTGTTACTTTAGTTTTCAGTGTCACATGATCCTTCTGATTTGAAATAAACACTTTTTATTATTATCAATGTTGAAAACAGTTGTGCCGCTTATTATTTTGTGGTAACCTGTGATATATTTTTATTTCAGAAGCTTTTGATATATAGAACATTCTTTGTCATGGTATTTACTTGAGATGGAGACAAGGAACACGGAGACGAAGGAGAATCATGAATTACAGTCTTTAATAATCCAAACAAGGGGTAACAAAGGGCAGGCAGGAACACACACGTAGCGTATAGTATGGACAACACCGGACGAAGGAATCACAGGACATACTACACTTTAAATACTAATCTGAACAGGGATAATTGACAAGACACACCTGAACCAAATTAACATAATCAAACATGGGAGAAACCAGGTCACGGAGATCACATGGGGACAGAGAGCCCCCCTCCCGGAAGGCGCGTCCTTACGCCACAAAGGGAGCAACAAAGGGAGGGATGGGTGGGAAATTATGAGGAGGGAACTTATGAGGAGGCTCGGGTGGAGGACAGACACCCAGGAGGAGGGCAGCAGACAGAGTCCAAGGTGCAGATGATGGAGGGAGAAGCCAGGGAGGAGCCAAGGCGGACCAGACGGAACGAGGGGCCAGGGAGGAGACAGGAGGGGCATGGAGCAGGCGGTGCCAGGTGGGACCCCGCCCAGAGCCGTAAAAGCGATCCACGGTGGAGCCAACAGAGAAGGAGAGCCGATGAACCAGAGTGATAAGGAGGATCCGGAGGGCCACAGCGGAACAGATGGCTCAGGCGAAGGAGGAGCCTGATGGAGCTGGAGGGACAGAGGGACAAAGCACAGCAGGGAGAGTTGAGTGCGTCCATAGTCGCC
Source organism: Cirrhinus mrigala (assembly GCA_036247105.1). Classification (NCBI taxonomy): domain Eukaryota; kingdom Metazoa; phylum Chordata; class Actinopteri; order Cypriniformes; family Cyprinidae; genus Cirrhinus; species Cirrhinus mrigala. The sequence continues at coordinate 18,829,876 of CM070024.1, forward strand.
TTGATGACAGACAAGGCGGAGCTGGAGGGACGAGTGAGCCCGGCAGAGCCAGTGGACTGCCGGGCCACGGTGGAGAGGAGGGAGCTAGGAGCCATGGTGGAGTCCTGGACTCAGAGGCTGGAGGCAGATACAGGGGAACACTGAACAAAACGCTGAAAAAAAAAACAGATGGGTAAAGGTACAAATAAACTTTTTGTCGGTCCAGTGTTCTGTGACGGTAACTACTGTGTTGGAGACAAGGAATGCAGAGACGAAAGAGAATTGCGAATAACAGTCTTTAATAATCCAAACAAGGGGTAACACAGGGCAGACAGGAACACACACATAGCACATAGTTTGGACAATACTGGACAAAGGAATCACAGGACAGACTACACTTTATATACTAGACACACCTGAACCAAATGAACAAAATCAAACACAGGAGAAACTAGGTCATGGGAGGTCACATGGGGACAGAAAGAACAACAAAACAGGTTCAGGGGTGTGATAATTCTAAAGATTAGAATTTATTTGAAACTGATTGTTTTTAGCATGATATATATATATGGTAACGCTTTAGATTACAACCCGCAAAGAACTACGTAATTAAACTGAATTTACGGTGTATGTTTCTGCAATTATAGTGTACCTATAAAGTATGTACATGTAGGTATAAGGGAACAACATGTTATATTTGGGTAATAAGGGGATAACAAACCAGATATTCAACCTGCAAAAAACTACATAAATATACTGAAATTACGGTGTACGTTTCTGTAATTATAGTGTACCTATTAGTACGTATGTGTAGGTATACGGGAACAATATGTTACGTTTTGGTAATAGAGAGTAACAACCAGAAATACAACCTGCAAAGAACTGCGTAAATAAACTAAAGTTACAGTGAATGTTTCGTATTTATATTGTACCTACGTGTAAGTATAAGGGAACAATAGGTTACGTTTATCACAGATATACAAATAATTTATAATGGATTCATTTAAAAAACTTAACAGGTACCTGTTCTATTAAATCGTAAGTTTGGTGTATCTATACGTAAGCTTTTTAAAATTACTGGGAAATTATACTCTTGTTCCATGTAGTTACAGGGTAATTTTGCCATCTGCGGGCTGTAAATTAAAGTGGCGATTGTTCCCCTCTTGTTCAAGGACGTTACAGGGTACAATACCAACAATAACAATAACAATAACAACGCGACGTAAAATGTGGTTCTACAAAATGTACATTTATTTACATTTTACAGACAATAAATGTGCAATACTGACATATTTACATCATCTAAACATTTAACGTTTACGTAATATGAAATTATAACATTTCATTCTGTTCTGTGTGATTTCTGTTGCCAGCTCGTTTCCAAGAATAGGTCTACATCATGTTATCATGACTACACGTTAAACCCTTAAAATAAATAATATTTCTGCAATCGTTTAATCATTCATGTAATATTAACTTCGTTTGTGGTGGAACACAAAGGCGTTTTCTCTAACATGCTGTGACTAACAATAGAACCATAAAATACACCGAACACGCATCATAATTACAAACTAAACCATTTTATTTGTGCGCTGTAACCCAGATCTTCAGAATCCATACGATTTGCAAGGACCAGAACCAAATTCAAGGCTTTGTCCGGCGATCTTCATCTCCATCTCTAGCAGCGAGTCCAGCAGCAACAGCCGTAAACCCGTGCTAAAGTTCATTTTGCGACAGGAAAATCGGACGTTCATTGGCTCTCGCCTGCATTCGTCACAGATTACGACATGCCGTGTTTCTGGTGAGATGTGTTGGACGCGCGGGCGCCTTCGAGGAGTGGATCAAGACAATAATCTGGATAATATTTTCAGCGATTAACAATTTAAATTCTGCTCTCATCCTACTGCACCTCAAACCTACTGTATTCCGCCAAAAAAAGACTGCGGCTGCAACGCATCGTTATTTGGAATACTTTTTTGTAAGGCTGTTGACATTTTTGCAATAAATAAATGATTGTGATTGCACTTTCCTGTTTTTTATATTTTTATTACTGTTCAGTCATAGTTAACGTTAGGTTTAGAGGTAGAAGTGGGATTAGCGACTATAAAAAATATTAAAATACACAGATTGTGTGTTTATGTATTGAACCTACACTGTAACGTCCTTGAACAAGAGGGGAACAATCGCCACTTTAATTTACAGCCCGCAGATGGCACAATTACCCTGTAACTACATGGAACAAGAGTATAATTTCCCAGTAATTTTAAAAAGCTTACATATAGATACACCAAATTTACGATTTAATAGAACAGGTACCTGTTACGTTTTTTAAATTAATCCATTATAAATTATTTTTAATTATTTGTATATCTGTTTGCTACCCCGTTATTACCCAAACGTAACATATTGCTCCCTTATACTTACACGTAGGTACAATATAAATACGAAACATACACTGTAACTTCAGTTTACTTGCGCAGTTCTTTGCAGGTTGTATATCTGGTTGTTACCCCCGAATGACCAAAACGTAACATAGCCTATTGTTCTCTTATACCAACACATACGTACTAATAGGTACACTATAATTACAGAAACGTACACCGTAAATTCAGTATATTTATGTAGTTCTTTGCAGGTTCAATATCTGGTTTGTTATCCCCTTATTACCCAAATATAACATATTGTATCCTTATACCTACATGTACGCACTTTATAGGTACACTATAATTGCAAAAAACATACACCGTAAATTCAGTTTACTTACGTAGTTCTTTGCGGGTTGTAATCTAAAGCGTTACCATATATATATATATTCCTTTATTGTCATTTGTCCTTGTGAGGACATTTTTTGGTTCCCATGAGGAAACAAGCTTATAAATCATACAGAATGAAGTTTTTGAAAAATCTAAAAATGCATACTATTTTGAGGGTTAGGGTTAAAATTATAGAAAATATAGTTTGTACAGTATAAAAAACATTACGCCTATGGAATGCCCCCATTTTCCAGTGTGTGTGTGTGTGTGTGTGTGTGTACAATTGATATAAATATTTATATATTGACAAATATTATTATTTTGTTTATTGTAACAAGACACAGGGATTTTTTTAAACCTCCTGTACGAACTGACATTAAACTGCACCAGACATCCCAGTGATTTATATGAGAGGAGACATTTTACATATTAGGAAAGTGTGTTTGCTTATTACCTCAGCTCACTTAACTGTAAAGCTGTTTGTGCAATACAGTGTAACAAAACAATGAAGCAATCGTATGTAAAACGTAGCTCATTACTGGGAAGTGACATGGTTTTGAAAAGAGCGAAACTACTGTCAGGGTGCTTCAAAATATAGTTAAGTTAGTGCCACCCTTACTTTTAGTTAGTCACTCCCAAACATTGAGTTGTTACTGTTTTTTTTTTTTTTGTTTTGAATAACTATACCTTTTGGGTCTTTTCTCTTTACATAATGTTTCTATTTAACACACTATCTAGGAAAATGTATGAGACAGTGACAGAAATTATAATATTTGAAAATATATCTTTGAAAGTCATTGAGATTTTAATGCACAGGGGAGGATATGCCACTCCACAGAGCAGATGGCAGGTGAACATAATCACCCACATACACCTGCTAAAGCTGAAGATTTTCAGCATGAGGTCACGGATCATTTTCAAGTTTACCATGCAGAGATAGTTGTGAAATTGTGTAAGCAGTGGGGCGTTCGCTAGTTTTCACAGCAAAAATCTGTATTATTTATTTATATCTGCAACAAAAACATTCTCATTAATAAATGTCAAACAATAAATGTTAAGCTCATCATGGAGAAGGGATTAAATACAAACTACAAAAAGGACACAACCAATCAGCTATTCAATCACCTAACAGTTGTACACCTGCAGTCTAGTTTAATCAGGTATTAATCTGCTGAAAATCACTCTGCATTGTGAAAATTGTCATTCACTGTAGCATCAAACACTCTGGTTTATCATAGACTGATTTACAAACCAAAAAACAACTAAATACTAAAACTTTAGCTAAAATTAAAATAAAATAAGAAGACATAAAAATAAAAACATTCAAAATATTATTAAAAACTGATGAGCTATTTTTAAAACTGACATTTAATAATGGTAACAATAAAAAATGATATATAAAACTGAATAAAAATGTTCGTTGACAAGTTTTTTCCCCCTTAACTAAAACGAGATGAAGACGAGATGACAATAAGATCAATAAACAATAACTGTGACTATATCAACATGCAATATCGTTGGCGATAAAAGACTAAATTAATAAAAACTATACAAAAAAAGAGAGAGAGACAAAATCGTGGACTGCAGTATGTGCTTATACTACACAAGCGTTCATGTTTGCGGTTGCCAGATATCAAGAGTTCAAATCCCCAAAATCTCTTCTCTGTTAAAAGGATACTTTTTCTGCCCAATGTTTTGATTAATTTGATTTAATCTGATCTTTAATTTGATTTTGATTTAATCTGGCAATCATGCGCTCGCTCTTCATTGCGGAAGTGTGACGATGATCTGACTTTTTCTTAGAATTATGAAATATAAAATCGCAATTGTGAGTAATAAAGTCAGAATTTCATGATATAAACTCACAATTGCAAAAAATAAAGAGGATTGCTAGATAAAAACTCACAATTCTGACTTTTTTCTTGCAATTGCGACTTTATGCCTCACAATTCTGTTCTATAATGGTTTTCTATGGGGGAGAAAACACTTAACGTGCATTAGCATGTTGCGTTCATGGATATCTGTTATATTAATAGTAATGTTATTAATATTAAAATTGTTATTAGTATTAGTGTTTACTAATACTGAATTTGGGCCTCCAGTGTCACTGTTTTAGCACATTAAGCCACATTTTAGAATGGTCCCAAAACTGTGCCTTGAACTAAGCAATCACTGTGTTTCTTTATACTTGAGTTCAAAATAAAACTCTATGATCTGCTCCATTGTGAGTGTACAGAGCTGTAGGAACCACTAAGCTGTGAAAGTAAACAGGAAGTGTTTGCAGTGTTGCCAACTGCTTTCAATGGAAAGTAGCTAAAGCCAGCTTGAAAAGTTGCTAAATGTCGCTAGATGACATTATACGCCAATTAGGATGTTCATGACGTCATTGCGTCATATTGCTTTTTACATTTGTTTGCCTCTCTGTGCTCACATACTGTTTTTTTAATGCAGCCAAATTCTCAGTAAAACTGTTTTCATTCATATTTTGTCAATTTTTAATTAAAAAAATCACTAAGGGGGTCTTAAAAGTCACTAAATCTAGCGACAAAGTTGGCAACAAGTGTTTGTCCAAACTCAACCGGTTTTGCGAGAGAACGCAAAAGTTTTGCCAAGGAACACAAATATTTTTGCGAGAGAAAGTTTTTTGAGGGAATGCAGAAGTTTTCAGAAATTTTCCCACCCCAAATTTTTTCCACCACCATGTCCCTTTTGGGGCTCCATAGTATCTCACAATTCTAACTTTTTTCTTGCAATTGTGAGTTTACATCTTACAATCCTGACATTTTTCTTGCAATCATTTTCTTGAGTTATAAACTCGCAACTGCGAGTTATAAAGTCCAATTTTGAGGGGGAAAAAAGAATATGTTCTCAGAATTGCAAGTTTATTTCTCACAATTCTGACTTAATAACTCACAATTGACCTATCAGTAAGCTCCGCCCCCCTTAGTTAGTGTTGCTGCCTCGGACAAACAAACGGAGTTTCCCACTGTCTTGTCCAAAGTTTTTGATAAGTGTTGAAAACAGAAGGAGCACCTCTCGTCGAGGAGGATTCAAGTAGGACTTAAATATGCCATGGAAGAATATATTAATAATTGTAAAATAAATATGGTAAGTAACATGATTAATTTGGAAGCAAGGGTTTACAGATCGCAGTGCAAAAGGGTGAAATCTCATGTTATGATCGTCACGATCGCAGATGACAAAATCCAGAATCAACACTGTTCATGTACCGCAGTGTAAAATTAAGTAATTTACATTTAACCAGTTTAATATGAAGAGGCACTGAAATGTAGACTTTCGTTTATGTTTTTGACCCACACCGTACATGACGTGAGAATAGTTAGCTGAGGTTTGTACATTAGCTTGGGCTCACTAACTTAAACGTTAGCTAGTTTTAGCCAGAGATATTAACGATAATAACAGACAGTATCTGCCTGAGCAGATGAAAATTGCCACTTAATGAGAGTATGACAACCAAAAAATGAACGTTGAATAATAAAATAAGTTCCAAATCTCTCAGGACACCTGGAATCAGTGTTACAAGTACCCCAGGCACATCATTTTATTATTTTTGTAGCATAAACACCATCAAAATGTTTAGAGCTTCAGATCTTCCAATGTTTCTCTATGGCGCTGTAACCTAAAGATGTTCGAGTTCCATTCTCCGTGCAACTGATACTCAACTGCCATTGGCTCATCTGCGTTCGAGGGGAGGGGCTTAATGATAGGTCAGTTGTGAATTATAAAGTCAGAATTGCTAGATAAAAACACAATTCTGAGAAATAAAGTCACAATGGCAAGATATAAACTTTCAATTATGAAAAAAACAGTCAGAATTCTGAGTTTATATCTCACAATTCTGACTATTTCTCATAACTGTGAGTGTATATTTTGCAATTCTCACTTAATAACTCACAATTGTGAGTTTATATCACGCAATTCTGACTTAATTTCTCAGAATTGCGAGTTTATCCCCTAGTTTCACAGACAAGGCATAAGTCTAGTCCTAGACTAAAATGTAAGTCTGAGCTGTTGTTACTTAAATGTCCTAACTGAACTATGGGCTAATCCTGGCTTAGTCTAAGCCCTGTCTGTAAAACCAGGCCTATATCTCACAATTCTGAGAAAAAAATTGCAAGTTTGTATCACATAACTGCAATAAAAAAAAAAAATAAAAAATGTGAGATAAAAATGTATTCAGTGGCAGAAAGGGGCTTCCATAGAAAACCCCAACAAACAAGTAAGCTGTAAGCAATCACCATGTGAGATGTTCGGCTTAAATGAAAGTGTCATCCAGCCAGTATGAGTTCTGTCGTGAGATCTCGACTACTATATTCTTTGCACTTACTAGACTAAACTAGACTAAAATTCTCATTTAGACTTTTAGCCATCTAAAACCTGACTAAACAATAACAGGACAAGGTTGACTAACTATAATAACTTACATTTGACTAATTTAACAGACTAAGACTAAATTAACAATGGCAAAATTAGGTAACACTTTAGAATAGGGAACACTTATTCACTAGTAACTATGATTCTTCCCTTAATAAATTCCTAATTTGCTGCTTATTAATAGTTAGTAAGGTAATTGTTAAGGTAATGGTAAAGTGATATAATATCCAAACTTGCGGTGTAGAACTTCAAACTTTTAAAAGAAACAATTCAGATGAAGCGTTCATGTACATGCAGTCCCAGTATGACAGTTCACGTTAGTCTCCAGCATCCCTCATATCCAACAGTGCGAGCAAATAAACAACACAATCAGATCTCAGTGAATTCCCCTGTCAGTATACTATTTACCCAGCCATCCTGTCAGTCAGTCACAATCAATCAGACACTGTTGCGCTCCAGGCCTGAATAACCTTGATCGTCTTGCAGATGTCCTCAGTACTTCAGTTCCACACCTGTGCTGATGTTAAGAATCAGTCATTCTTGCTGGCTTTGACACAAAAATAAACACTGAGACCGGCTCTTAAAGTGATTCTGAATGTAATTGTGTTTTTCACCACTATGAACTTTCAGATAACAATGATGGTGAGGAATAGAGAGGAGAAAAGCAGAGGAAGACATCAAGGTTTTGAATAACATTTCAAGGTCAACACATCAGCCCTTATCTAGGAGCAGCTTGTACACAGAGTGATCAGCAATTCAAAAAACAGCTTCATTGAGTTTCCCAGGAAGCTGTCAGTGTGAATTATTCAGCTCTATTAAGGGTGAAAATAGATGTGAAGCAGAGACAGACACTTAAGAATTTGAAAATTACCACAACGTTCTCAGCCAATGTTCTGGCAAGGTTAATGTTCTGGCAAGGTTCTCTCAAAGTTATTAACAAACGTACAGTAACGTTAATAGAATGTTAGTTTAGAATTATCTGGTCTTTAATCATGTTGAGAGTGAGATGTGAGCACAAAAATGCTATTTATACATTGTTAATGGAATGTTAATCTTATTTTTTATTTGTCTAACATTTTTTAAATGATATTAGTTTCAGAATCTTGTTTTCATAATCTTTGCAAATGTTCCATTAACATTCATATAACATTCAGTTTTTTGAAGAAAGTCTCTACTGTTATTTAGTTAGTTAGTTAGAAAATGGGGTCCAAAAAAACACACACTGGAACCTTTTATTGTATGAACAGAGAAATACTGAGACATGTTTGTGTTTCACAGTAGAAGGAAATTTATACAGATTTGGAACAGTATGAGGATGAATAAACGAGAGCGGACTTTTTACTTTTTTTTTTTTTTTTTTAAATATACTGAATATAGAAATATGAAATGTTAAAAACAGTAGGTGGTGGCACATAATTGTTTTTATTAATGAATCACTGATTCATTTAATTCATTCAAAATTACTGATTTATTCAAGCAAGTGACTGTTTAATTAATGGGTCATTGAATCATTGATTCACCTGATTTATTCAGAAAATCTGAAACATTCAAGAACGAAACACAACTGTTTTGAAAGGAGATTCAACAGTTCTACTGTTTTGTTTTGTTTTGTTTTGTTTCCTTATGTAATTATGTCATTGGGGTCCAGATAAAAAAAAAAAAAAAAATACATTGGACCATAGTGACTTTTATTGCATAAGAAATATTGAAACATATGTGTTACACTAAAGAAGAAAAGTTATACAGATATACAGTATTTGAGTTTTTTTATTTTTTATTTTTGGTTTCTTTTAAGTGGATGGTGGGTCACACTGTAAAATCCCAAAAACAAAAGCAAAAAAAAACAAAAAAAACACTATAAAAGTGACATAAAAGTAGTCTATATTCCAAACCTTCTAAAGTCACAGGCAGACTAAAATGTAGCCATTATTCACTAATTATCTTTGTTCAAGACTGTGTATCTATGACCAAATATGTAAGGGAAGACATGAATATAATGTCAGGTCACAAAATGATGAAACATCAGCCACAGGAGGAGCACCTGTGCCAGGTCAAACATTCAGTCGGTCACGTTGAACTGAGTGTGCTTTTTACACAAGCATGCAGCTTTAACCAGCCTTTAGCATATTTTCTCTGAATTCTCCTTCTGAGCCAGCTGAAAGAAAAAATGTATGAAGCCAGCTCACAGAATCAAGCACAGTCCATGAAAGGCTGTAATTAAAAAGATGAAGCTGTTTTACCCTGACTTTGTACTACTGTCTGTGGACCAGACGGGGTGTGACATGTGTGTGCTTATGTTTTGAGAGGTTAAGGCTTGCAGCGCCACTGGAGCCACAGGTAAAACATTATTATCAAGTGGATTTAGAGAAGAACATGCTGTGGGTCAAAACACTGTGTTGGCCCCCAGGGATGTGAAACTTTACCTCAGGCAAAGCTGAAAGAAGATCTCTATATCAGTCTCTGTTGGACCGTACTGTTCCCCTACCCTGGGGGGGATGGAAAATGTGCTGTTTCTTATCACAAAATGCAGAAATGTAATAACTAATGAGCAGGATTGAAAGCAGATTCAATTAATTATACAAAACACATGAACATATTAACATACAAATTAGAGCTAGAAGGCAGAATTCTTAATTCTAACTTGAAGGCCCAATCATTTTAATAAGAAAATCACTCTTATGTTTAAAGAAGCACAAGTGCTGAGCACATGCATTAAAACAGCACTTCAGAATATAGATTTTGTTATTTAGAGTTCAAGCAATTACAGCAGTTTTTAGTTCTTGACATAGTCCTTATTGTGTTATTCCAGAGCTGTGAATATGTGAACATTACGACTGAATGAATGATTTGTTTCAGGAAGGTCATGTTGTATGCTGATGATTCTCTAAAAAGAACTAGTTTATAAAAATCATTTGACTTCACTAGTCGTATTTCTGTTTTTGCATGCAGCCCACAAGAAAAACTAAGAAAGAAGATTAATTAATTTACATCCTTAAAGGATTAGTTTACAAATTCAAATTTCCTGATAATTTACTCACCCTATGTCATCCAAGATGTTCATGTTTTGTTCTTTCTTCATTTGAAAAGAAATTAAGGTTTTTGAGGAAAATTCCAGGATTTTTCTATAGTAGATTTCAATGGGGGTCAATGGGTTGAAGGTCCAAATTGCAGTTTCAGTGCAGCTTCAACGGGCTCTACATGATCCTAGCCAAGAAATAAGGGTCTTATCTAGCAAAACAATCAGTCATTTTCTAAAAAACTTTTTAGCCACAAATGCTCGTCTAGCACTAGCTCTGTGACCTTTGTCTACGATTTCTAGCACGTAATCACGTTGGTGTCACACCCCTGTGGACTGTTTATGTTGGTTTCTCCCTCTTGTGCCCATATTTGGTTGTTCCTGTTTACTGTCCTCATTTAATAATCATGAGGTTTCCTTGTATCACCTGTGCCTTAATTACGTTCATTGTTATCACCTGTCTTTATAAGCTGCATTCTGTTCAGTGTTTGGTGTCCGGTCTTGTCAATGTTAACGTCAACGTCAACGTATGTGTGTATCTACCCTCCTCCTGTGGATTTATCTGTTTTGGAGTTTTCCTGTGGATTATATTAAAGACTTTATCTTTGACCTTCATCTTCGTTCGCCCCTTCCTCGCACGATACATGACAGAAGACCGGACCAGTTTAATTATGGAGGTTGCCGCTCGCTTCTCTGCTTTAGTCCACAGAGGTCTTGCATTCGCTGGTTACTATGTCGGCGCTGGACAACGCCACGCTCAACTCTCTGTTCTGGATTGGGACGAATTACTACCGCCCTGTGGACCTCCCAGACACCACAGGACTGAGCTGGAGGGAAGGGATCCTCAGGTGTCTGGAGAGTGTCCAGCCCCAATCCAGAACCAGCCCGCTCCACGCTCAAGCCTGCCGGCCTCTTATGTGACAAGCCACATTAATAATGAGGACATTATGGACCTGGCGCTCCCCATTGGGTTTTATGCCCCTATCCTCTCTCCTTCTCCTACGTCTCCGCTGGTCCCGTCCAGCCCTCCTGAGCACCGTCCAGATCACCTGTCTTTATAAGTTGCATTCTGTTCATTGTTTGGTGTCCGGTCTCATCAATGTTAACGTCAACATCAATGTATGCGTGTTTTGGAGTTTTCCTGTGGATTATATTAAAGACTTTATCTTTGACTTTCGTCTTCGTTCGCCCCTTCCTCACACGATATGTGACAGTTGGAAAGGTCACACGTACTTAGTTCTTTGTTTTTGTACTTCGATTCAAAAAGTAGGGGAGGACGAAAAACCCCATCTTATTTTCCTTCAACTTCAAAATGGTCAGACATTGTTGTGTTACCTTTTTTGTTAAGGACGTTTGACTTTCTTTGCACGTTCGCTTTGTAAACACTAGTGTGGTACTTTCGCCTACGTCACGTGTGACCTTTCCAATATAATTACGTAATGTGTGAAGTGTTTTTTTGAAAATGACCAAACGTTTCGCTAGATAAGACCCTCATTTCTAGAGCCCTTTGAAGTTGCAATTTGGACCTTCAACCCGATGGCCACCATTGTGGTCCAGTATATGTAGAAAAATCCTGGAATGTTTTTCTCAAAAACCTTCATTTCTTTTCGAGTGAAGAAAGAAAGACATGAACATCTTGGATGACATGGGGGTGACTAAATTATCAGGAAATTTAATGTAGGAGTACCTAGTCCTTCAATTTATTGCAAATAAGACATTATGGTAGTCGTAATAAACACTGCAGTGCAAAGGTAAAAGAAAAAAGTCACTGTGAACAAGTGAACAACATTTACTTGGCCGTTTAACTATAGATTTACTGATAACCAAGTTTAAAGATTCAAAGACTCGCCAATCAATAGCTCAGCTCCAGTCGGATCAGTGAGATTACTGGTGGGAGCAGTGATGATAACATAATGTCTGAAAGGCCATTACACAGGTTGTGGTTTCCATGGTGATCATGAATGTACTTTGAGAGGTGCAATGGTGAGGTTTATTCAGTCTCTTCTGATAAGAACATTTGTTTGAAAACACAACAGGGGAAATTGTATGTTTTGACATAGTTGTTATGCCTCACAGTGTTTTTCCTGGCAATGCTCTTTGGCACTCACTTTCAGAGCATTCCGGGCCTGATTGATTGCACTCTGTAAACTATCTGCGAGAAGGAACAATTCACTTAATCAGTGGATCTTAGACATTGACAGTAGAATTTTAATAAGAACACAAGCTGTTCCTTTCATTCTTTTAAATGGGTATTCAGTTGCTACTTTGTAAGCCTTAAAGGGACAGTTCACCCAAAAAAAAGAAAATTATGCCATTAATTTCTCACCTTCTTGTCGTTCCAAACCCGTAAGACCTTCAGGACACAAATTAAGATATTTTTAATGCAATCCAAGAGCTTTCTGACCTTGCATAGACAGCAAAACAACTACCACTTTGTGCATTTATCATAGAATTAGTCCTTCTATTTAGTCTTATCTTTTCAGTGAATGATTTGTTCTCAACTTGGGGCCAGATTTACTAACAGCTTGTGCCAGTGCAAACTGTCTTTTGGCGTTAAAATAGTACTTTCAGGATTTACTGAAGACACACAGTGAAGAATTAGTGCTGAAAAGGTGTAGACACAGTTATTTTTGCACCTGACCTTTGAATATGCATTTGTAGGATTTTTCCTGTTCAGATGCAAAGTATATAGGAGGAGATTATTAAAATAAATCACGTGACGGAATTTACTTACATTTGCGTGTGTCAAATTACTGGTATTTGCACCATTAATTAACCCCTATAAAAAGCATGTATTAGAGCAGGTAGCTCTTGGTAGATTGCGCTGGTCATTGTGGAAATGATCTGGCTGCAGCTGTGTTCTTTAATGTACACATTGTCAGTAAATCACACGCAGAATTGTCCCCTCCCATCGGCGCTTTTATGGAACTGCGCTCTAGCGCTAATTTGCCCTGTTTAGTAAATCATTTCCCATGTTCCATCTCACTGATTACACTCACAGCTGAAACCAATCACACGGCCTATATAACAGCCATTAACATGCCCTTCCATGCCAAGTATTGTAAGCACATATCGCTACCCTAGCTGATAGCTACTTTACAGAGCCTGCTGATTTTTTTAGTCATAGTCATAGTCTTGCCTTGTCATGCTTTCCTGTGTTTCAATCCTTGCCTGTGTATTTTGGATTACCCTTTGTCTTGCCGTTTGGATATTGTTTGCACCTCGCTTGGACCATTGCCAGTCTTGGATTATCTGTTTGCTTCACCCTCTGGATATTGTTAGCCTCCAATCGACCACGCCTGTTTTGGAATACCCTCTGTCTTGTCTGGATTATCCCTGTTTGCTATTGTCTGACCCCTTGCCTGTTTTTTGACCATATTTATAAATAAAGCCCCGCATATGGATCCACATGCTTCCTCTGTTTATTCTGTAACAATATGGACCTAGGGTGCATAACACCAAAAATGAGGACATTTTGCAGGATCCAGTGAAGCCAAAAACTGGAAAATAATCCAAAATTTATAAGCAGTGACAGAAACTTTTTTTTTTTCATTATAAGAGGTAACATTTATCCCCTCAAACTGAGATTAATGTTTAAATATAAAATATATTGAATATTGAAATATGAAATGTTAAAAAAAGGAAATGGGTGATGGCAAATTTAATAAGTAAATCATTGATTCAACCAATTCATTCAAAATGACTGATTCAATCAAGCGACTGTTAATAGGGCACTGAATCATTGACTTCATTTAGAAACATTGAAACATTCAAGAACGAGATGCAACAGTTCTACTGTGAATCTCTTTAGAATTATTTTTCTTGGTGGAATAGAGCAAAAATACTCAATACTAACAATATTGTTATCTAAAGGCCAAGACACTGACAGACACAGACCAACAGTCAACAGATTACAGTACATCAATTTTAGATGTTCTAAGACCCAACAATCACAGATTCATCATGTTTAACCTGCAAAAACGAGAGCCAACCAATGTCAACAGATGTTGACTGTGGTAATGCATTGATCAGACAAAACCCATCAAACATGTCTGTTGCCGTTTATCTAGTCTCATGCAGCCAACTTTCAGACTGACGGCAGAAGGTCTGGAAACTTTGGCCGTTTTGAATGGCCAAGGCCCACCCAAGAGGCTGATAGGTACAGCAACCAAATAATTTTGTTTTGTTTTGTGTCGCATCACATTTAGAGGTGTGGAAATATCGCCACAATAGTGGGTATGCATTGACGTCACTTTCCTCCCGGGACATGCCCCTTCAGCCAGACTGAGTGGCAAAAGAGCTTTCAGCATTAATGTATTTAACAGGGAAGATGCGAAAACGCAAATAAAACAAACGATAATCAGTTTAAACTAAAGGTTGCTGAACCTGATATAAGGTTCCTAACAACTTAACAAATATCCAGTGGTCAGTGGATGCCGATGCAGCCAGAAATTGTGTTTTCTAACACATATATGTGTCTGATTTTGACACCGGGGAAAATAAATAAAGCAAATTTGCCTGTAAACTCATTTTGTAAATACAAAATAAGTTGGTCTAAACCCCGATGATCACTTATATCAATGATATATATTGTCATATCGTCCAACTGAAAAACGTATATAGTTGTTGTCAGTGTTTATTTAAAAACATCCAGTTATGCAGAATTTAAGATGGTAAATATTTAGTTGATGACTTGTCAATACGATATACTGCAATACAATATATAGGATATGATTTTACTGCACAATTCAACATATTAACATGAAATGAAACTGCAAATCTGTGTTTTGCTGCCTGGAGACCATTTGTTTCTTTGAATTGCAGCGATTAATTTGCTTCTCTTTTCAGTAGCTTTCAGCAGTCAAATATAAAAATATACCTCAGGTTTCTTGTCAAATCTCTTTGTATAGTCAATCACAAACCTCGTTCTTGTTTTAGAGGTGTTTTACATGTTCTGTCACAGCATTCACATTGAAACCAATGCTGCCACTCAGTCTTTTTGCCACTCAATGGGCGGAGCCGCAGCCATTCCAGCTGACGGACTGAGTTGCAAAAGAAGCAGCTGCGTGAATAGACTTAATAGGGAAGCTGCAAAAACACGAGTAAAACAAAATGATAATCATTTTGCTGGACTTGGTAAAATGTTCCTTACAACTTCCACTGGATATTTATATGCAGCCAGGAATCGTGTTTCCTGACATTTATATGTGCCTGATTTCAACACCGGGGAAATAAACAAAGCAGATTTGCCTGTGAACACATTTTGTAAATACAAAATAGGCTGGCCTAGACCCCGGTGATCACTTATATCAATGTTATATATATGGTCATATGGTCCAGCCCAAAATCTTATATAGTTTTTGTGAGTGTTTATTTAAAAACATCCAGTTATGCAAAATTTAAGATGGTAAATATTTAATTGATGAGTTGTCAATATGATATATGACAATACAATATATAGGGTTTAATTTTACTGCAATATTCAACATATTAACATGAAATGATAACTACAAATCCATGTTTCGCCACCTGGAGTCCATTTGTTTCTTGCAGCATCCATTTTCTTTTCCTTTTCGTAGCTTTTGGCAGCCTGTAAAAATATACCTCAGGTTTCTTGTCAGATCTCTTTGTACAGTCAATCGCAAAGCTCATTCTGGTTTTAGAGGTGTTTTGTGTGTTCTGTCACAGCATTCACGTTGAAACCAATGCTGCCACTCAGTCTTTTTGCCACTCAGTGGGCGGAGCCGCAGCCACTCCAGCTGACGGTGATGTCACATGCATACCCTCTATAACAGACCGGTGTCCGCCATTTTCTGCACTCAAGGAGCTGTAGTGACAACAATGTTTTGTAAGCAATGCAGGTGTTTTGTAGATGGGTGTAAAAGTGAACATAAGAGTCTTCATTTTCTCCCAACATCAGAGGCAATGAAGACGCAGTGGATTCATTTGTTTTTGATGGTAACGTGCTGAATACACAAAAAATCAGAAGTGAGGGGTGGAGTGAGCAGTAGCTCATTATCATTTAAAGAAACATGCACCGAAATGGGAAACATAAAAGAAACATACCAACTTGTGGAAAATGGGCAATGTCCCCTTTAATATTAACTAAAACAGTCTATTTTTAAATTAATTAATTTATTTATTAGATACTATTGCATAAAGTGTAAAATAGTAATCATTTTGAAAGAAAGACAAATGAGCATCGAGCTCCAGACTGATGATCACCCTATATAGACCACTTCTATTAAACTTTTATGCTGTTTTTGAGTTATAAAGCCCAATTCCCTGTGGTTGCATGGAAAAGAACAACAATTCTTCAAAAAAATTTCCTTTTGGGTCTCATGAGAGAGTCACAGGTGCTTGAAAAGACATGATGAAAGTAAATGAAAAAAAAAATTCTCATTTTTGGGCAAACTATACCTTTAAATTCTTCACTTCCCAAACTGTGAAACAAGATAATACACCATTCACAGTTTAAACTCAGCCTGTTATTGGAATAACAATTCTCCAACAAACAGCGTGAGCCAAGCACGCTTTACTGATGCCCATCCACCCCCTTCCACACAGACAGAACTTTCACAACACCGTCAAGGGGATTGCTTAGGATAGGAAGGTTGCCGCAATTCTTTGATGCCGCAGCAGGATTCCATTAAAGATGTGCGGTATGAGACGATGACAGGCTTTCAGAACTGCACTTCATATTGTGGTAGTGCTGGCGAGAGACAAAGAGACAGAGGGAAAGAAGAGCGAGAGAGTGAGGACAGCTAAAAAAAGGGCATGTTTAATGAAGTCCCGGAACAAAGAGGTATACACACTCTCACACTCCAAAAGAGCATGTGTGATAAGTGCAGGCCTTTGTTTTTAGAAGCTTCCAGGGAAATGTTTAGCACAATCTGCACGTGCACATGTTAATGATAATAATTCCTTACATCATATACAGTTGTTTTTCACACTCAAAACATTTTAAAAAAGAGAAATGTTCTGAACCCCTACCAGTGTTTAGCATCTACCTGGATGATGCAACCGCAGACAAAGAGCACAAGAACGCCCTCCACACAGCAGCTAACAGTGAGAGGAGATGGAGACTGTAGGCAAAAAGTGAATGTGATGGTTAGGAGGTCATGGGATATTTAGTATCTACAGAGAGTCATGACCTAAGGTTAACTTCTGATCCAAAAGACACTGCTTTTTTTTTTTTTAAATGTATCCATCACTATGCTGGGGCATTAGGACCCTGAACAGCAGTTAGACAGCAGAAAATATTTTGTATTTTCTAGTTTGTTGTGAACGAATATGCTGCATTACTACTCAAGCATGTACAAATTGATTTCAAGGAAGAAAAAAAAAACTCTTGTATTATTTATATACAGATTCTAGAATAATTTAAAAGGTATAAAATTAAGCAACATCGACAGGACTTTAAGGTGCTGGTGGTCCCAGCCTGCATGAGGGCATGCATAATTAATATTGTTGCATTTTGTTAGTTTTATTTTGAGAGTAAGTTGTTAAGTGTCAGCTGGAGTTCATTTTCTATGGATGATTTGTTCAGAAATTATAAACTGATTTTAACCATTATTGTAGCAGGTGTTGAGGTGTATGTGTGCAGTTGAATCTCTTGTTTGTTAAAGGGTTACTTCACCCAAAAGAGAGATTTCTGACCCTGCATAAACAAAAAATAAGGTTGTACCACTGATGTCACATGGACTATTTTTTACATCTTTACTACCTTTCTGGTCCTTGAACGTGTCAGTTATATTACAGTCATAAATCAAAAATCATCCAGTTCTGGTCGAGGTTGCTTTAAATGTTAATGAGCTCTGCTCGCCCCGCCCCTCTCTTTTCTCTGTGGAATGAACAGTCTGTTTACTTTAGCCACATTTAGCTTCATTTAGCCGCTAAACTTGCTAACTAGCACGTTATTAGGAAAGGCAATCGCAAAGATTTGCTGTAAGTGAAGCTGGATCACGAATGATTCGCGCGAATATAGACAGATATATGTAGATCGGAAGGCGCATTCCCTTCACAAACAAATGTAATCCATTGCATCTTCAGTGGCTCAGATGTCGGGAGTAAATGACGACCACTATGTTCATTATTACATCCAGCAACACAACACCTCAATCGCTCAGTCTGAGATATTCTAGTCTAACTTACATCCCTGCTCTGGCATCAAAACAATGGAGGTTACTGGACTGTTACAGCTGATTTAAGGCGGGTCTGAGGTAAGATGCTCATATCCATTAACTATCATGGGAGCGGCCTCTGAGAATGGCTCGATTTGAAAAAGGGGATATTATTTTTACAGATTAATTAAAAACCACTGTAAAAACACTGCCAACACACATTAATGTTCAAATAACATGTAAAAGTGAACTTTGCATCCGATGACCCCTTTAAGAACAATTTGTTTAAAAGTGCATGCAAAGACATTTTATTTTGTACTGTTTTCTGAGGTCCATTTATAATGTTATCAAGATTTTTGCATCAAAAATAATAATTTAGAAGTAATAGGCTATTTTCTTTCCTGCTTTTATCACCCCTCAGCAGAATTGTTTGAACAGGCGTGACGGATTGTAGACTCAAAAGTAAACACCCGCTGCTATGATTGGCTAGGAGCGTACATTAGGTTTAAAACACATAATTCAATAACGTGAAATTTAGTCCCTGGAATAACCCTGCCAACAAAACATGTATTTTACCCCCCAGAATGTGATTTTTACTGGGGGACCCTCTCCAAAATGTGATTGGGCTAGCTTTGGGCTAGTTTGTGAAGATCTCATCACCTAGACAGCCATTGGCACAAGACAACAGGAACCATATGAGTTCTCGGCACAATCTGAATTTGCTGCGACAAGGGACAAAACTGCTGGTTCATCTAGCCAGAGGAGAACTGGCATCCAGACTGAACCTGGTTTCTCCCAAGATTTTTGCTCCATTTTGTCATATATGTGACCCTGGACTACAAAGCCAGTCTTAAGTCGCTGGGGTATATTAGTAGCAATAGCCAAAAATACATTGTAAGGGTCAAAATTATTGATTTTTCTTTTATGCCAAAAATCATTAGGAAATTAAGTGAAGATCATGTTCCATGAATATATTTAGTAAAATTCCTACTGTAAATATATCAAAACTTAATTTTTGATTAGTAATATGCATTATTAAGAACTTCATTTGGACAACTTTAAAGGCAATTTTCTCAATATTTAGATTTTTTTGCACACCCAGATTCCATATATTCAAATAGTTTTATCTCGGTCAAATATTATCCTATCCTAACAAACCATACATCTGTGGAAAGCTTATTTAGTGATGTATAAATCTCAATTTTGAAAAATTGACCCTTATGACTGGTTTTGTGGTCCAGGGTCACATATAGAGTTTTGGTTCCTTGCCACTGTCACCTCTGGCTTGCTTAATTTCCGGCGATATTGTATACTATTTGAACTGAACTGAGCTGGATGATGACATCACTGAATTCAATTATATACAGCCTTTAACTGAAAACTGAGTGTTAACTGTTGTCCTTTTGCATTATTGACACACTATTTTCCTATTTAATACTGTAGAGCTGCTTTGAAACAATCTGTACTGTTAAAAGCGCTATACTGTTTAATTAAAGGTGACTTGACTTGACTAGTTTTGAGTAGCGATTGGGCAGGTTTTGTTGTGAAAACCTGGCAACCCTGTTAATAGTGACCACGTAATGAAAACATTTTTGTTGCGACATCACTGTCGGATCCAACATAGTCACACAGCATCATCTTCTAGTTTCAATCATTTTGAAAATCCAGCGTCGAAATGAGGGATCGAGCTTTGCATCGCTGGCACTATGGGTAATTGTAAACGAATCAGCGGTAAAATTAAGTAAACAAAGGACCAAGTTCTTACTGACGCGGTCTGGAACTTCATTAAAAATAAAGTTCGTCCACTCTTTCCTAACGCTGGGATCTCGTAAACACTACATGCGCAAATCTGTGGGTGGGGCTAAACAGGCAGCGATTTTGATTTTCTTCTGCAAAAGCAGTGCTTAAAGGATTAGTTCACCAAAAAATGAAAATTAGCCCATGATTTACTCACCCTCACAGCATTCTAGGTGTATATGACTTCCTACTTCCTTCAGATGAATCCAATCGGAGTTATATTAAAAAATGTCCTGGCTCTAATCTAGCTTGCGCTCACTGTTGTACATGGAAGCAGCTCCTGGCGGATGACGTAGGATGTCGGCATTGCGTATGCACCTGTGAGTCTCATGAAACCAAACGTTTGTTTACAGGCGCAAAGGAAGCAGTTATCCGCCCAGAGATAGCGCAAGCTAGAATAAAGTGATTATTGCATTTTAAATATGGATATTATGGATTCTCTATAGGAGGCCTTTATTCACCCCCTGGAGTAGTGTGAGGCACTTTTTATGATGGATGGATGCACTTTTTTGGACTAGTTTTGACCTTTTGAAGACAAACAACTGCCTATTGTCATTATAAACCTTGACAGAGCCAGGACATTTTTTTAATGTAACTCTTGACTGGATTCGTCTGAAAGAAGGAAGTCATATAGGATGCCGTGAGGGTAAGTAAATAATTAGCTAATTTTTATTTTGGGGTGAACTATCCCTTTAATCTACCCATTACATCATAGGAACATTCCAAAAGCTGTCATTTTGGAAGACTGCCTTCAATATAAGCTGTTTTCAGAGTTCTGAAACTTACAGGATGTTTTTATAGTACAACGACCTCTTATATGTCAAAAGATCAAAGCAATTTTGGTTTCTCAGGTCACCCCTTTATAATTTTACTATTATTGTCTCAAGCAACATGTGAAATATTGAGGATTCAGACATACTGTACTGAGGAATGATATGATACTCTGATGAAAATTGCCACTGAATGGTGAAAGTTACTATGGAATCCCTCGGAGTGCATTAAAAATGTATCAAAGACTGTCAAAGTAGCCTGAGAATGTTGAAGTATCAAGTCAAGCAAAAAAAATCTGGAGTATTAGCATGGACTACCTTGAAAACGCATCTTTCCCAAGGATGGATTGCTGATACGTGTCAGCTTCTGTTACTATTTGTGGGAGACAGACATGCCTGCTCTGTCATTCAGTGTCAGTCAGCGGCATACTGAGATGAAAGTCTGTTCAGGCGTACAGTGGTTTAATCAGAGATTTGGGGTTTGATGTTGAAAGCAGAGGCCACTAATGGATTCAATAGATGTAGAGTCTCGAGAGAGGGGACTTTGAGCAGCAGGGATTACATGAAAAACCTCCATCTTAGTTCAGTATAGCCATATAAACCCACTCGTGATTGGGGCAATGCATGCATGGCAAGAGATCAGAATTCCTCTGAGACATTTTTACACCATCAAAGAAGAGAAATGTCTTCATCTTGATTGATTCCTTTTTTTTTTTTTTTTTTAGACTAAGTCTTCAAAGTACACAAATATATTTCTGATCAATAGCAAATAGATCTTTTTGACTAAATATAAATGCATTTCTGCGTAAAACAAATATGCAGTATGATATGACCTGCAGCTTAGTTATAGCAATAGGATTAAAATAAGAAAACACTAAAGGGAGTGTGTACTTTAAGGTAACGGGGACCTGAAAAAAGACTTGTTTGAACACTGAAAAACAAAAATAAATGTACAGAATGATGCTGAAGGCATACCAAAGCAAAAAAATGAAATAATATTACCATTTATTGCTAAAGGAAACAAAAATAGACATGGAAACAGAAAGAGATGCAGGGAATGGAAACCACTTACATGCTTTTCCAGGTACATTTGCTGTAAACTTTTAATGAAACCTTTTTAAATTCCCCCACTCTATCACAACAACAATGAATCATAAGAGGTAGCAAACATTACTCATACAACGCAACTGCATTGATGGTGATATTTTCTAGCAACGTGGACTTGTTTTGATTTTTTTTTTTTTTTCGCATTTGTCCATATTTAATAACGTACACTTTAGAAACAAAAGCCCCTTTCACACAGCAATCCCGGTAAATTGCCGTAAAATTATCAGTATGGCTTTACCAGTAAATACACAAATATGCTGTTCACACAGGCAACAGCGCCAGGCCCGGCATCAAGGGGCATGCAGTGATCTGAAGGACTGACCCCTTCACCCCGGGAATACAATTTTAAACGTAAAAAGCTTAACCGAATGCGATTTCAGCCGAGGGGTACCCCTCTGATCTGATTTGTGCCACCTCAGATTCAATTTGACCCACTCTAACCCCTCAAAACTTGTCGATTTTAACCATTTGGTGCGGACGATCACCGGTGTATTTAAACTTTTACTGCTAAACTCAAACGTGCTTTTGCGCCTTGTCTGGCGCTGAGCCAGAAAGACACGCTCAGTGCTTTTAGCCTATATCAGAACGATTCGGTGTTTTCAACCACATAAAAATAGTGTTTCAGACATAAAAGACATTTGTTATATACACACTGATGTTTGTGAGTTTGTTAAATGCACTGGTGTGTAAGGAAAGCAGCAATAATCCTTTCAATTAAAATCTGACGACGTATTTTATTCATATAGAAAAGTCATTAAATCTAGTAACAATATTGATAAGCTGGCTACAGTAAACCAGTGTTTTGAGTGAATCGGATGAGTCAAAGATTCAATGATTCACTCATAAAGACAGTTCACACCACTAATACATATCATATTTGATCTTCCTTTTAAACAAATAAGCTTGCCTTTTCAAATACTATAAAAGTGACCCAGGACCACAAAATCAGTCATAAAGGTCCATTTTTGAAATACAACTATTTGAACATGTTAGGGTGCAAAACAAAAAAATCAAAATATTGAGAAAATCGCCTTTAAAATGATCCAAATTTAGTTCTTAGCAATGCATATTACTAATATAAAATTAAGTTTTAATATATATACATTAAGAAAGCAGCCTGTCATGAATGAGCAGGGAGAGCAGCAATAATAACCCCCCAGGGTAAACAGAACAGAACAAAGCAGATATCATTACTGTACTTAATGATATTTAAGTGAAAGACATTATTCAGATAAAAGGAGTATGATTCAATTAGGAATATCAGAAGCCAAGTCCTGACTGTGGCAAAAGGAGGAGTTGGGGATGGAGGATGGTGTTTTGCTCCTGAGCAAACGAAAAAGCTGCCGAATAATACTGAATAGGGCTTATATAGGAATGTCGCGATAGGTGTCGTATTCCTATAGGTAGCTGTGATCAGCTGAGAGTCAGCTGATGTGAGCATGACTCATGTGACCTCCCAGAACTAACGCTATATGCTTAATTTAATATCCTAATGATTTTTGGCATAAAAGAATAATCAATAGTTCTGATCCATACAATGTATTTTTGACTACTGCTACAAATATACCCGCGCTACTTCAAGAAGTCCACTTCCAAAACAAAAATTTAAAGATAATGTACTCACCCACTTGTCATCCAAGATGTTCATGTCTTTCTTTCTTCAGTCGTAAAGAAATTATGTTTTCTGAGGAAAACATTTCAGCATTTTTCTCCATATAGTGGACTTCTATGGGTTTTGTTTGTAAACGTTTGATTTAGTTGCACTTCCTTAGCCTTTGCGCGTTAGCTTTATAAACACTGGGTCTGTAGTTCCGCCTACGTTCCGTGTGACCTTTCGACGTGATTCAATAGTATGTAGTGACAGATCGTTTCGCTAGATAAGACCCTTATTCCTCGGCTGGGATTGTTTAGAGCCCTTTGAAGCTGCATTTAAACTACATTTTGGAAGTTCAAAATCAGGGCACCAATGAAGTCCATTATATGGAGAAAAATGCTGAAATGCTTTCCTCAAAAACCATAATTTCTTCACGACTGAAGACAGAAAAACATGAACATCTTGGATGATAAGGGGGTGAGTACATTTTTGTAAACTGTTGCTCTGAAAGTGGAGTTCTTCTTTGAGACAGGTTTTGCGGTCCAGGGTCACAAATAAGAAGACTTAACACAAATCACTTATGATTCTGTTATGACTCTGTCAAATTTGCTTTAACTGCACTGCAAACTTCAGCAACATTCTTAGGGCCAGATTTACTAGCAGCTTGCACCAGTGCAAACCCCCTTTTTTTTCATTAAAAAATCTGTCACGATTTACTAATGACAGGTGAAAGAGTTTTGCAGCTAACCTTGTTGCATACAAAGATCCTTTAAGGCAAGTAATTTCACTCGGTGGCCAACTTTGAAATCCCTTTTGGGCAGCTATTTCAGTCAAGCAGGTACAGCTCCCATCTCTTTGAATGGGAAAACATCAAATTCTCCAAAGCTGTTCACCAAGCTGATGATTAAACTCAAAGTGTTAAGTTACCCAAAAATTAAAATTCTGTCATTAATTACCCTTATGTCGTTCCAAACTCGTAAGGCCTTCGTTCATCTTTAGAACGCAAATTAAGATACTTTTGATGAAATTCGAGAGCTTTCTGATCCTGCATAGCAACAGCAATGCAACTGAAACGGTCAAACGCCCCAGAAAGGTAGTAAGGACATCTTTAAAATAGTCCATGTGACATCAGTGGTTCAACCGCAATGTTATGAAGCTACGAAAATACTTTTTGTGTGCAAAGAAAACAAAACTAATGACTTTATTTAACAGTTTTTTTTTCTTTTTTTGATGCTGCTGGCATTCTGATCATTGTTCCAAATCCACTTTCTTCTGAGAACCCCTTAAATATTCTGAAAATATCTTCTTCTGTATTCCACAGAAGAAAAAAAAGAATTCTTGGCTGAATTATCCCTTATATAGAGAATATATCATGCCATACAATGGATTTTGAGTCTCATTTTGTATTGTGGTCTAAAACATGCATGCAGTAAGAAATTATTAAATCTTTTCTCCCTGCACCAAGGGTGATCGGTTTAATGGCGAGTGCCAATACAGGGAGTGATGACATCAAGCTGACACCTGCTCTGATAGATTTGTGATTGTAGAGGGCATTTTCTCTTTCATGTCGTACAGTATTGCAGAGAGATCTCCCTCCTACACAGGGTACGTACAGAATGATGACACCAAATTTGAAAAGCTCTTTGAATAAGGAGCATTATGAAAAGGAATAAGAGATGAAGACTCAGCGAGTGTCCTGTTGAATCCTCCTAGTAATTAGATCAAGGTAGATACAGCTCTACATCCCAGCTCCGCTGAGGCAATGTGACCCCCACGAACAGTTCTGAACGTGATATGATATGCACTGCTGAATGTTCGGAGGAGAATAGGAGCGTGCGAAATGCAGCTCAAATACAGGAGACAGAGGTTAAAGAATAATGGATTTCGCAGATACCAGCAACTGTGTGTGTGGGGGAAATCTGTTTTGAAAGCAGTTACCATTTACTACATTTGGCCTAGAGTTAATTTAACAGTCAGTAATTATATTGATTTTAAGTATCACAAACCTCATTTCACAACGTGGTCACTAGATGCTTTAATGGTAAGTTCACCCCAAAATGAAAATTCTGTCATTAATTACTCACCCTCATGTCATTACAAACCTGTAAGACCTTCGTTCATCTTCAGAACACAAATTAATACAATTTTGATGTAATCCAAGAGCCTTATGACCCTGCATAGACAGCAACACAACTGATACGTTCAAGGCCCAAAAAGGTAGTAAGGACAGGACTGGTGTTCAGACATAGAACCCAGATGCATTACACTTTGTTTACAAGCAGAAGAAGATGCACGCTGTACACAAAACAGTCTTCGGAATAGAGGTTGAATGACTTTCGATTTTTTTTTTTTAAGTGGATGTTTATGTGACTAGTCGCTGATGATGTCATTAAAGGGTCATGAAACCCCTGTTTCAGCACTGGTTAGTTCTCACCATAGTTTTGAAAAATGCTGCAAAAGTGGGCGTGGTGCGCTGCGGAGCGGTGAGGGAAGAGGGGAGAGAGTCAAATTCGGGTTCAGACAGTTTCATTTCGCTCCCACTGAGTTAACAACACAAATAAATGCACAGGCATTTGCACTCTGCATCGAAAACATATATATGAACGTGCTATTGCACCTCTATTAACTTTTAAGGCTTATTTTGCGTCACAAACTGTGACGTCAGCACAATGTAGATTTTAAACCCGGAAGATGAAAATAAAGCAAAAAAGCTCAGAATTAACCAGTTTTCTCCATCAATTAAAATTAATGGATGCTTACATTGTCATATATGATGTGCAACACAAACACCTCTGCTCAAATCTCAGAAAAAGTAGTCTGGGGTTTCATGAACCTTTAATGAACAAATAAGCCTGAACCTTGAGCTAAGACTCAAACACCTTGTGCATAGCTATGGCATATGGCACAGCGCTGCCCATATGGCTATTGCTCCTATAACAGCTCATTTCTATCATTTCCTTTGTTTTTGGGTTGTTATATTTCAAACAGATTTCTGCTCGTTTTAAATCAGATAAAGATAAAGTAGCACAGTAAAGATTACATTTATATGAATGCATTAGACAGAGAGCGACTGCATGTGTGAATTAATTCTACCTGGCAGCATCTTTCTACAAGCTGCGGGTTTTTGTTACTAAGAAATATATGCTAGAATATTTCAGTTTCTAACCTGAATTACTGAGAAGTTACAGAACAGTTTTGACAATGCATTTCCACGCTACTGAATGAATCTCGTGATCTGTGTGTGATGTATGAGCGATTAAAGGAGAAGTTCACTTCCAGAAGAAAAATATACAGATAATGTACTCACCTCGTTGTAATTCAGGATGTTCATCCCTTTCTTTCTTCAGTCGTAAAGAAATTATGTTTTTTGAGGAAAACATTTCAGAATTTTTCTCCATATAATGGACTGGTATGGTGCCCCGAGTGTGAACTTTCAAAACGCAGTTTAAATGCGGCTTTAAACGATCCCAAATGCGGTTGTAAATGATCCCAGCAGAGGAAGAAGGGTCTTATCTAGTGTAACAATCGGTTATTTTCATAAAAATAATACAATTTATATACTTTTTAATGTCAACCGCTCATCTTGTCTTACTCTGCTTGGACTGTTTTTTTTCTGGTTCATGACAGTTAGGGTATGTCGAAACTCCCATCTCATGTTCTCCCTCAACTTCAAAATCGCCCTGTATCGCTGTTTTACCTTTTTTGTTAAGGGTGTTTGATCTTCTTTGCATGTTCACTTTGCAAAGACTGGGTCGGTATTTCTGCAGCAATGTAGGATGATTTTGAAATGGTTTTTAAAGTTGAGTTTTTTGATATACCCGTCTTAAAGTGCCCCTATTATGCCATTTTAAAGGTTGCTAATATTGTTTTAATAGACTCCCAAAACAGGTTCACATGTATGCAAGGTCAAAAAACACTTCAGTTTTCTCCAAAAACAGATTTAATTTTACCCCATTTCTAAATGATTCATAAACGACTCGTGCGAGCAGTTTGAAGAATCAGTCTCTCTAAACCCCTCCTTCCCGTGAGCCCTCACTGCTGTGATTGGTCAGATGGCGCAGTCCTTTATGATTGGTCTACCGCGTACGGCATGTCGGAAAACGAAACGCCCATTGCCATAACTGACCGACAGCCCTGGATACTTGTCAATACATAGAAAAAATAGCATTGATTTTCCCATACCATTTCCAGCCAGAGTCTGATGATGAAACGCCTGAAGTGGCTGATCACAAGTTAGCACGGTCTACCATGGAAAGTGCTCGCAATCTGTTTATGTAAGCGAACCGGGCACACCTCTATGTTGTAAACTTCAGCATTGTATAATGCATTAAGGCAGCTTTCACACCGAACGCGGAAAGCGCTGCGCTGGCCACTGGGTTCAGTGCAGCCCTTCAGAGCGCAGCGGCAAAAGTTCATTTGAACAACTCATTTGAACTTTGTCTGCAGCGTGCGCGCTCCACTGCGCGTGTGCTTTGGTTAAGGCAGAAACAAGCCGTCCACGCAGGGTGGAAGAAATTGAAACGAATGGGTTTCATAGCACAGCGCTTTCCGCATTCGGTGTGAAAGCCGCTTCGTGCGCCACCCTTTATCATTACTCCAACTAATGAGACAAACAGACAGTCAAGCTGCATCAATCACAAATTGTCAGACTACAGTGGGTCCACAGCTGAACAACAGAACTACAGAAGCGTGAGTTAGCTGGTTAGCAAGACATGTGCAGGGTTGTTACACAACATAACATACACAATTACATACTTTGAACGATCGCTAGAAAATACAATCTTTGTAGATTCATCATCTTTTGGAAGTGAATATAAAACAATTTTACTCACAGCGTAGGATACAGCATCTTCTGTATAATGTATGTGTAAATTTCCATGTGACGCAAACCACATGGAAATTTTACTGTTTGTGGGCAGGCAAGCACATTATGCAAATGTGTTACTTCGTGACATGTGGCCGTAACAGGAAAAAGATTCAAAATCCTGACGACTCGTTCAGGCAAATGTGAGCCGACTCTTTTTTTTTATTTATCGTGCACTGTCGGCTTCACAACTTTGCAGATAGTTTATGTTCACATACAGCTACATGACACACTGCATGAAAGATCATATTTGAAAAGGCATAATAGGGGCACTTTAAGGCAGAATACACAGAGTTCAGGAGAGCAAGGCAAGACGAGCGTTTGAGATTAAAAAGTATTAAAATTGTATTTTTTTAATGAAAATAACTAGATTAGATTAGATAACTAGATAGGTAGATAAGACCTTTCTTTCTTCAGCTGGGATCATTTACAACCACATTTGGGATCGTTTGAAGTCCCATTTAAACTGCATTTTGGAAGTTCAAACTCGGGGCACCATAGAAGTCCACTATAAGGAGAAAAATCCTGAAATGTTTTCCACGTAATTTCTTTACAACTGAAGAAAGAAAGACATGAACATCTTGGATGACAAGGGGGTGAGTACACTATATGTGAATCTTTGTTTTGGAAGTGGACTTCTCCTTTAAGTGCACACAACAAGGTAACAATTCTTCATTTCAAGTTGAACATTACAGTTGAAAGTTGTCTTGATTTGGTGAATGATTCATTAGAGTAATTTAAATCAGTAAATTACAATTTATAAGACTTTTGACAAATTCATTAAAAGGTGAGTTATTAGAGTCATTACGTTCATTTGTTTGCAAATCTTATTGTAGTAATAAGCTCAGAGTGCGATTTCTTTTGTTGTATTTTAGAACGTTCTCTTTTTGGCAAACATTTAAATGGTTCAAGGTTGATATGGATTTTTAAATGTTTCAGAAATAAGTCTTTTGCTCACCAAGGCTGCATTTTTTTTTTTTTTTTTTTTTTTTTTTTGAGTTAAAATAACCATTTTAAAATGTGATTTAAAATGTTATTCATCCATGTGTATCCATACATTTTAGTACTTTTGTTATGTGCAGTTTTATTAGTTTTTCTTTCTTAATATTTTTATTCCTTAACTTATATTAAGTCATTTTAGTACTTAAATAAGAAACCTTTAATTTCAATTAATTGCCAAGGCAACATTTCTATTTTTTAAGTTCTTAATTTTTCATCTAATATTTATATTTTTATTTCAATTCATAAAAATGATTAGATGTAATTTTAGTAACAACATAGCTTCTTAACTCCTTCACAATGAGTCAGTATTTTATAATCATGCTCATGTATTGTAACATGCATTTTCTGTGAAGCTGCTTTGAAACAATATGCACTGTAAAAAGCATTAATAAACGTAAATATTCTGGAACCATCGAAAGCTGCCTCAAAAGAAACTATCACATTCATTTTTTACAGATATTTGTCCCCAAAGCTGTGCAAAAAAATTTATCAAAGCTATTCTGTAACGTCTGATGTAATAAAGCAATAGACCTGTAAATAAAAAATAAATAAATAAATAACTGGATGTATTCTACATCTTTACATGTCTCATCAAAAAATCTGTGTGTTCTAACTTGAGAGTTGTTCCGCGTGTCATCTACTGAAAGACTGTTTTAATATTTCAGTCAACAGCCCTAATGGTAAATGCATTCATGTTTATTTGCTCGTATGAGAACAGCATAAATATTGCTTCTGTCCTGATTAAAATTTCATCTTGGCATGTGGCTGATTAACAATAGTTATTTCACCAATAGTTGTTCCTCTTTTACAGTAGCTAAGTATTAATTTACCACTACAGGAGAGAATGTTCCATTCATTCGAAGAAAGAAACTGAACTGAACATAATGTGACAAACAGAGATCCTTGAAATAAAGATTGTAATACATACACAGCATTTCAAACAACACAAAGTGTTGTCCTTGCAAGGTTCACGTCACAACAGTTGCACACACAAAAGTGAACTTGTCAGCTCCTGTTGCCATGGAAACAAAACAAACACTGCAACAACTAAGGCTGTGTCCGAAAGCTCTAAAATGCTGCCTTCGGAGGCAGCATTCCAAGGCAGGAAGGCATCAAGGAACATCCGAATCCAAATTCTGCTTCACTTCCTGTCTCCGGAGGTACCTTCTTTTGATCAAACTTTGAAGGCAGCATAGATGTGTCCTTCGCTGCCTTCAATTTCCCACAACCCTGTGCGTGTGCGTCATATTAGCCACATCTCATTTGAAGGCTGCATCCTCTAAAGGTCGCATTTGAAGGCTGCACATGACATCGGGGAGGTCTCATTTAAGAAAAGTAACGGTTAAATTGCAAAGTAAAAAATAAATTATAGTATTTTATCTAAATAGCGTACAATGACAACAAATACAAATCACCAGAGAAAAACATGACTGTATAGGCGTTAATATTTTTAAGAGCTGCTTGCACTTGCTCAGAATAAATGCACTAATTTGAATCCATTGTGTTCATTCGAGTGCTCAGTCATGTGGCCAGAACACAACACATACACACTCACAGAAATTATACAACCTCCTTCTATCGTACCACACACAGGACCAAATTGATTTCTCTTTTGCGGTTTTTAATAACTAGGTGGCACTGATATATCTGCCAGAAAAAATAAACACACTATAGATTGATCTCGGCCAGTTGATCATGTAAGTGAACCACCGCTCTGCACATTTTGTATCTCAGATGTATGTTCTATTCAAAAGTAAGTGCCCTGTGAACTTGAAACATTCCTTATTCCAGTTTGAAGACAGCGTATATGTTCCATTCATCGAGCATTAAAGTGTGCGAGAAATGAATTTAAATTGCATTTATTTACAGAGGTATATTATATCACACTTCTCTAGTAAGTTTCGTCTGTGTGTGAAGACGATGCAGGCGGTGGCATAGTGCAAATCTATGTATGAATATTCTTAAGTAAAATAAACTTCAACTGATTTCCCCTGCTCAGGGAGTAGGGAGCAATGGCCATTGTGTAGGGACCATGTCAATCAGAACACAGTTCCCTATCTGTCGGTCACTACGAGTTATGTCGTGACGACATTAGGGGGAATCACCTGGGAGTCCCAATCATTTCTAAATTAAGAGAAAACGCCAATGAAAATTAGCTAGTGGATTTGCATAATGCGCCACTCCCCGTGTACATGGGTATAAAGAGGCACAGATGCCGAGAGGATGAACATGCTTGATCTCCACAAAGCCTGTGGACACAGCAGTGTCCCAGTCTGCAGCGATTCCCCTGGGCACTTCAACTAAAAGAGCAATTTCCTAAAAGAACAAAGCACCAGAAGCTGCTTGTCTCCCTCCTCCGTCCTCACTACCCTTGATGGCGGGGCTGCCAGGGAGTACGTGGACATTCCTCAGGTGAAGAGAGTGGTTGCAGTGCATTCATGCCCACAAAACACCACCACCTTGGGGGATCTTCTGCGTCTCCCGGCGACTCCAACCCGAGTCAATTTGGGGAAACTCAGGTAGACTTGTTTGCTTCCCACGTGTCCTCCCACTGCCAGCTGTAGTTTTTCCCCCGACCGAGGGGCCCCTCAGCATGGATGCACTGGCACACAGCTGGCCTCAGGCTCTACACAAGTATGCATTTACCCCAGTGAGCCTCCTCACACAGATGCTGTGCAAGGTCAGGGGGGACGAGGAACAGGTCCTGCTGGTTGCGCCATACTGGCCCACTCGGACCTGGTTTCCAGAACTCATGTTCCTCGCGACAGCCCCACCCTGGCGCATCCTTCTGAGGAAGGAGCTCCTTTCTCAGGGGCTCGGCACATGTGGCACCCACGTCCAGATATGTGGAACCTCCATGTGTGGCTCCTGGATGGGACGCGGCGGACTTGAGTGGTCTCCCACAAACTGTGGTGGATACCATCACTCAGGCTAGGGCCTCTTCTACGAGGCAAGCCTATGCTCTGAAGTGGAGTCTGTTCGCAAACTGGTGTTCTTCCCTTGAGAAGACCCCTGAAGATGCACGATTGGAGTAGTGCTTTCTTTCCAGCAAGAAAGTTTGGAGCGTAGGCTGTCACCCTCCACCCTGAAAGTGTATGTGGCTGCTATCGCATCACATCACGATGCAGTGAATGTCCGGTCCCTGGGTAAGCACAATCTCATCGTCAGGTTCCTAAGGGGTGCCAGAAGGTTGAATCCTCCTAGGCCACCCCTGGTGCCCTCTAGGATCTCTCTGTCATCTTGACTGGACCTCAGAGGGGTACCTTTGAGCCACTGAACTCAGTCGAGCTGAAGTTCCTGTCTGCTGAGACAGCACTCCTGACGTGCTCACTTCCATCAAGAGGGTGGGGGACTTCCAAGCATTTTTGGTAAGTGAAGAGTGCCTAGTGTTTGGGCCAGCCTACTCTCACGTTGTCCTGAGACCCCGGTCTGGAACCTTGCCCAAGGTTCCCACCACGCCTTTCGCGATCAGGTGTTGAAGCTGCAAGCACTGCCCTCGGAGGAGGCAGATCCAGCCTTGGCGTTGCTGTGTCCCGTAAGAGCGTTACGCATATACGTGGACCGCACCCAGAGCTTCAGAAGCTCCAAGCAGCTTTTGTCTGCTACAGAGGTCAGCAGAAAGGGAAAGCTGTCTCCAAGCAGAGATTGACCCTCTGGATAGTGGATGTCATCGCCTTGGTGTGCCAATCCCAAGGCGACCTATGCCCCCTAGGGGTGAGGGCTCACTCCACACGGAGCGTTGCCTCCTCCTATGCATTGGCGCACGATGCCTCTCTGGCAGACATCCATAGAGCTGCGGGCTGGGCGACACCGAATCTCCGCATTGAGCCAGTTTCTTCCCGTGTGTTGGGTAACAGGTAAGTGGTGGGAAGAACTAGCCGGTGACACGTTTGCTGTGCCATTCCCCTTCACCCGGGAACACTCTGTCAGTCTCTGCTGGCAGTCGTTCCATCCCTACTCTCAGGTAGGACCTGCCTCAGAGACCCATTACATATGTAGTACTGCCCCAGGCCTGGGTCAGTCCATATCTGAGTCTCCACATGTCACCTCCCTACGGGCAGGATGTGGCCTCCATAGCGCCCTTCTCTGGAAGGCTCGCTTCCTCATCGTTACGAACCAACCAACTTTCATTGAAGGTCGAAATTCCTTCAGCTAAGAATTTCTGTGGTGAAAGGAACAGCGGCTGGGCTATCACCAGCAGCGGTATACTCACCTCTGGTCCCTACGGGTACCAAGGTCAGCGAATTCGCGCTGGGGCGGTGGGAAGGTTACGACCTTTGCATAGCATTTGTCTGACACATGATGCTTGTCAATATTTGCAATGCCATAGGGTTGTGACGGGGTTCAGGTTGCAGCGTTTTCCATAGACCCCTACTGTCATCGCAACATAACTCATAGTGACCTACAGATAGGGAACGAGGGATGGAGGGAACGGAAACATTATGTCCCCATGCCACAATCTCGAACCATCGCTGGCTGCCAGGGACATGTTCTTGGCTCCTCAGCGTAAAACCTGATGAGTGGATGCATCTGTGCCTCTTTATACCCATGTACACGGGGAGTGGCGCATTTTGCAAAACCACTAGCCAATTTTCATTGGCGTTTTCTCTTAATCAGAGATGATTGGGGCACCCAGGTGATTCCCCCTAACGTCGCCACAACATAACGTCTCTGTTCCCTCCATCAGGGAACAAGGGTTACATACGTAACTGAGACATTCTGTCATGGAGCTCTCTTTGAACTACCTGGTTAGTTTTTTAATTTAATCAGGTTAAATAAGAGATGCATGCAATATAGGTAGAGCAACGGTATGTGAGGTCTGGAATTGAGAAACGCTGATGTATTTAGTCATATCGCCCTAATTTCATTAAGGAATAAAGTGCATTATATTGTGAAAGCTCTACACCAAATAAGTTTTACTGGACTTAAATTAAACAAATACACGCTTTCTTACAAAGAGCTGCTGAACAGTAAATCAAAATCAAGAAGAGTGATCGCAACGAGCCATATCACAAATTAAAGTACATTTCCATACGTGTTAGTGTGAACACTTACAAATTCAAGTGGATTGGAAATTATGAATCTGTAATAAATAATAAATACAAACGACAAAGCCAGATTTCGGGTCAAGTTGTTTATTTTCATTGAGCTGCTTTCGCCATTGTGTTGTTTCAAACTGAAAAGCATAAAATTGCGCTTCATTTTAGCAGCATTTTCCTAGGTAACCTAGCAACGACTTCACGTTACTCTGCCTCTGAAGTCTGTCTCTTCGCAGCCTTCGAAGTCACTGCCTGATAGGGCAGCGAGGCAGCAAGTCAGCTGACTAGGCTTTCGGACGCAGCCTAAATTTGACTTGAGGGGTTAAGTCAGGATATAGTTAGCAGAAATAAGATGAGCATGTAGATATTACACAATGGATGAGATTTTACATTTCACATTTCTTTACAAAGATTACCTGTTTACTGTGTTTCCCCTGCTATTAGTCATCGTCCGCACGGCTCCTTTATAAATGGTCAGGGATTGCTATAATCAGTGAAGTGGTGTAGTCATTCCCAGACTTCTAATTTGTTTTCAGTCATACATTGTTAAACTCATGCGCACGCTCGTTCTCGCCCAGATATGGGCCATTAGTCACCGCCGCACGTGTCTCCCCTCATTGAGCGCAATAAGGTCACTTCGCCCTCTCTGATTTTGTCTCTTATGTCAGCGTGTTACAGTGAGAAGACACAGAGAAGAGCAGCAAGGCTGAACATGAGCACAGACGAGAATCAGCACGGCAGCCTCACACCACTCAGCCTCAAACGCACCTCAGACACAGCATGCTGATTACACAAGACGAGTGATAGCACAGATATCACCCAATCTTTCACTTTCACAAAGCACACGGGAACAGCTAACGCTAGCAAAGGGGTCGGTAGACTTAGAAACGAGTGCCACCACTGGAACACAAAAGGATAAACATAAGGAAAACATGAAATATGATGATCTATGCAGTACATACGACCATTCAATAAATTTGGGGTCAGTAAGATTTTTGAATTTTTTTTAAAGAAGATTCTTACGTTAACCAAGACTATTTAATCAAGACTGTAAAATCAGTATTATAAAATGGATAGCTCTGGTCCTTGATTTTGATCGGTTGAGCCACATTCTAAGGCTGTGTTTACACTAGTGCATTTTTGTTTTAAAACGGCGTTTTAAAATGAAAACAATCCTCATCTATGAACGTTTTCACTGCGTTTCAGAAAAACGCATGTCACATGACCATTCATGCAGGTACAACCATAGATATGTATAGGTAGACGCCCTATTATTTAGATGCGGACGCGTCTACGTGCTTGGGGAATCTACCTATACATATCTATGAGCACAACGAGTATGATGGTATTGTTTACACCAATGTGTGTGGTTCTCAACTCCAGCCCTCAGGGCCCACTGCTCTGCACATTTTGTATGTTTCTGAATCTGACATACTTAGTTCAGTTCATGGACCTTTTTCCTAATGAGCTGATGATCTGAATCAGGTGTGTTAAATGAAGGAGACATACAAAATGTGCTGAGCAGTGGGCCTCGAGGACTGGAGTTGAGAACCACTGGTTTACACGGTTGTCAAGGATACACAGACCGAATGTGGGCAGCCACGTCATCGTTTTCAAAAGTCTCAGTTTTGGTCCGTTTACACTGAAACACAACCCCGGAGTTTTCAAACTAAAACGGGGTCTGTAGGATTTTTTAAAAGTCTCTGTTTTCGACAGTCGAAAACCCAGAAGTAGTGTAAACGATAGGCGTAACCGTAGCAAAAGTTTTAAAATGAAAATGCATTAGTGTAAACGCAGCCTAAGCTGTTGTAAATTACTCTACAAACATACACCTTTGTTTCTTCTGTGTGTTGCTTGGCAACCACTTTGTTGCAACCACAACTTTTTCTGAGGAACTACGTTGTTTGGTGGAAGAATACTATTTATTATTTATTTGCTCTGTTTTATTTTGTGAAAACTTACAATGTATATGGAATAACCGTTTTATGAAAGCAATAAGCCTGTGAAGCCGTGGTTTACAGTTTATTTATAACAGCTAAGTGGGTTGCGTCGTGCCTAACAATGCCCCTTAGCTGTTATAAATTTCACGGTAAACCATGGCTTCTTGGGGCTTATTGTTTTAATAAAGTGAAATTTATTACAATTTAATTTGAATAATAATAGATCTACGTTAAAGATTTATGTAATTTTAAAAATCTACATCGTTTTACACACATTTTGGACAATGGGGAGCCATTATTTCAAAATCAAATGGTTACACTCAGTGAGTTACTGGCGCTATCTTTTGCTATTTTTACCGCAACACTATGCGAAAAAAAAAAAAACTAATACGATGCTACATTGTGCGACTTTCAGTCGAAGGGCAACAAGAGAAGCGATGCAAGTCTTCACTGCTTTCCTAGCGATCAGAAGAGGAGAAAAGAATGGGGACATGCCTGTTGATGAATAAAACTTCCTAAAGACCTGTGTTTTTGTTCTTTCCACTTTAGCCTTGATGCCTCTAAAGCATTTAGTAGACCACAGCTACTGAAAGAGCGTAAAAAACAGCAGAGGCAAGAAACGCTAGATGTCATTTCACTCCATATCCAGGGGCGTTTCGACTCCTTGTGTGAGAAAATCAATGGTACAGCATTTGGTTTAAGCTTATATCCATCGCCACCTGTAAGCTCTTTCAGTAGCTGTCGTCATCGTTTCAGTGTTTTATTTTCCAAGTTGTGTTACGGTAAAAATAGCAACAGGTAGCAGCAGTAGCACACCGAGTGCAAACATTTGACTTCATCAAAATAATGGCATCCCCATAGTCCAAAATATGTATAAAACAATGTGGATTTTTTTTTTAAATAACATACATCTTTTACGTTATATTAAGCAATCCTAGTCCTAAAGTGCCCCTGTTATGGATTTTTGAAAATTACCTTTCATGCAAAGTGCAACAGCTCTAAGTGAACGAAAACATCCTGCATAGTTGTAAATCTAAAAAGTGCTCCGTGTATAAAATTATTGTCTTTAAAAAGAAAGAGTTGATTCCGAGTCATGTAAACAAGCCGTTTTTAAAACAAATCTTAAAGGAAAAGTTCACTTCCAGAACAAAAATGTACAGATAATATACTCAGCCCCCTTGTCATGCAAGATGTTCGTGTCTTTCTTCCTTCAGTCGTAAAGAAAGTTTCCTGAGGAAAACATTTCAGGAATGTTCTTCATATAGTGGAGTTCTATATATGGTGCCCGCAAATTTGACCTTCCAAAATGCAGTTTAAATGCAGCTTCTAAGGGCTCCAAACGATCCCAGCCGAGGAATAAGGGTATTATCTAGTGAAACGACCTCAAACCTCAAATTATCGTCTTGTCTAGCTCTGCAATGCGCATTCGAACTCTGTGTAATCCGGGTCAATACAGTTAGGGTATGTCGAAAAACTCCCATCTCATTTCAAAATCATCCTACATCACTGTTTTACCTTTTTTTGTAAAGAGTGTTTGACCCTCCTTGCACGTTCACTTTGTAAACACTGGGTTGGTACTTTTGCAGCGATGTAGGATGATTTTGAAGTTGGAGGAGAAAATGAGATGGGAGTTTTTCCAGAGACGGGACCAATCACTGCAGATTAGCTTCACGCAAGGAAATGAATCGTTGAGCGTACCATTTGGGAGCCATTGCGCAAATAAGGTAAAAATTAATGCATATTATAAGACAATGAAAGTGTTTTTTGACCTCGCGTGTATGTCAGCCTGTTTTTGGAGACTACCAAAAAAACCTTTCATAATCCATTATAAGGGTACCTTAATACCAGGGGTTCCTTTTAAGGGTGTAATATGAGTAAAATTAGCTTTGGCGAAGAGAATAGAATATTTAAATTGAATTTTAAGTATGATAATCCAACCCTTGATTATACAAATCAAAGATTAAACCCACTAATAAAGATGTTGGATATCTGATGCTGATATTTTTTTCTAAATCTCCATGTGGCAACAAATATGTAGAATATTCCTCACTGTAAGCAACCAAACCATAAATCTGACAAAAACTGATCTGTGATGCAATGGGTTGTGCAAGTTAATGGATCAGGTGACCTGTGGGTCACGCTGTGTGGTTCAGTTGGGTAGTGCGGCAGCGCTCAGGACAGCACTAAAGCACTTCGTAAAGCACTCTTTTCTGTTGCTTTTTGTTCTCCAAACATCACTGTGTAAATAACGGGATAGCACTTCATGTCAGAAAGGTTGCCAGCACCTACACTAGTACAAAGAGAGCGTCTTTTCTTTTGGAATTAGCTATGATATGAACAATTACAGAGTCGTGGTTTATGTTGGAGTATATGAGTGTAAATAATTCAATTGCACAAAATCACTGAGTTCAGTGCTGTACTTGGCAACAACAGCAACAGTAAATTCCACTGAAAGGATGAATGACCTGCAAAGATAAGCAGGGTAGCAAATTGCTGTTGTGCAGAATTAGCTCTGTAAACCGGTGTCATTCATTGTATGTAATAAAAAATTAAGGGTCTTTGTTTTGGATCATATTTTAGTACTGAATGTTTGTGTTGTTTACATGAGATCCATTTGAGCCCCATTGAAACGGCCTGGTGAAAAAAGATGACGAATATTGTATTTTTAACGCTCTCAGGATTGATTCAGTCTGAATAACCCATACAGCAAATTCCAGCACACAGTTATTGCAATTAGTCTGAAAGGGAAAATATATGCCTAGTGAACAGTAAAAGCTCCAAGCAATATTTCTTCAGAAAGGCCAGTTGTTGTCAGGGAGAAATGCATTTTATGCTCAAAAGCCCAACCTCAGTCAAGAAACGGATGCTCTTTTTAGCATTAGTAACCGATCAGTATAAGCACTGCAACTTGGCATTTTCTAAAAAGAAAGTATCCGCACAGACCACTGAAATCATATCATCCATGAATTCTCATAGTTGTGAAGATAAAAAGAAGGACAAGCAGCAAACAAACAACATTTAAAGAGATAGTACATCCAAAAATGAAAATTCTGTGATTAATTACTCACCCTCATGTTGTTCCAAACCTTTCAGACCTTTGATCATCTCCAGAACACAAATTAAGATATATTTGATGAAATGCGAGTGCTTTCTGACCCTGCATAGACAGCAATGCAACTGACATGTTCAAGGACCAGAAAGGTAGTAAGGACATCATTAAAATAGTCCATGTGACATTAGTGGTTTCACTGCTAAGTACTGTTATGAACGCACGTCAAAGACTGACACAGAAAAGAAGAAATTGTTGAAGTCATTATTTTTGCTTTCTTTGTGCACAAAAAATATTCTCGTAGCTTCATAAAATTCTGGTGAACCACTGTTGTCACATGGACTATTTTAACAACATCTTTACTACCTTTCAGGGCCTTGAACATGTCAGTTGCGTTGCTGCTTATGCAGGGTCAGAAAGCTCTCGGATTTCATCAAAAATACCTTAATTTGTGGTCCGAAGATAAAGGTCTTACAGGTTTGGAACAACATGAGGGTAAATAAATAATGACAGAATTTACATTTTTAGGTGAACTATCCCTTACAAAATGTGATCGTCCAAGAATGGAGCTTTTAAAAAAAATTAGCAGTAAACCTTATATCAGTGTTGTGAAAAACCTTATAACAGACAGGGGTTTTCGACAACTGAACTGGTGATCTGGAAAAGACACAGATTGTACAAGGCTATTGCTTTTGTCTATTTTCTAGCATCGTTGCACAGAATGATCACTGCTGTATCATCAGCTACACAGCAGGAGTTATAAAGGTATGAACGTTATATCTATATATATATTATTAAAAAACAAATCTGCTGGTCCAATATATTTATGGATTGACATAACACTTTTTACCTTTAACGTGTTACATAAAAGAAAAAAAACACTGAAATAATCAGCTGGATACACAACAAACAACAATAATGGCGTAAGATTGCAAAACGCACCATACAGCCAGATGATGCATTAGCACACCTAAGAGGTTTTTTGCACAGTTTACTGTATTTGGCCACAAAAAATGATTATGGCGATAATAGGCTGAGAGCAGGAGCTGTTTGAAGGACACGGGTATGAAATGAAGAGTCTGTTGTGGCATATTGTGAAACACTCAGTTGCCACAGCGGAGATCAACATCCAGCAGACAAAGACGCCCGACTGACTGATTGACTAAAATTGAGCGTTTAAGAGAAACAGAGAGGCAGCATTTGTCATTCATATTACTAAAGTTCTAAAGTGTTTTTCAAACCAGAACAGAAGAAGAAGAAAATTATAAAAGCAAAAGAGCGCTGCATCAATGATCAATGCTATTTCAGTTCTCAAACTTTGTGAGCCTGTTTTGTTCAATAAGCATATTGGGGAGACAAATCGGGGAGAAATTTTCCTGAAAAGTCTTTGATAGGTTCCACTGTGACAACTATTGGGGCATGTTGACACAAAAGCTCAATTTGTGTCCACCTATATCCCTGATAGCACACGTACATCTCAGAGACGTCTATTTGACATCTGCAAGACGTATTTTTTACGTAGTTTGCTCATCTGCAATACGTCCATTGGACGTTTCCTATCAGATGTCAAATAGATGTCTATTAGATGTCTTTAAGATGTTCATGATTTAGAATGAATGTAAAACTGACATCTTACAGACGTTTGTACACAGCAGATGCTTTCCAGATCAAGAGATCTTTAATAAACATCTCGCAGACGTACGTGTGCTATCTGGGATCTTTTATTCAACCTGATCTCATGACGAAAACATACCTGTGGGAACTTTTTCGCAAGATGGAAAATACGTAGCACCTTGTACGTTTCGTGACATATTTGATGTGAAATGTCCACTTAGTGGCGCTAAAAGAGTGTTCGTTTTTTTTCCTAGAAAAGATTAACTTGACTTGACAAGTTCTGACTTGAAATGTCCATTGAGTGGCGCAATAACTCTAATGCTCTGTGACGTTTTTAAAATAACATACCATCTGCACTACACCTGAACCTACCTGATAGTATGAACAAAAAGCAAATGTGACATAAAAACGCAATAGGTTGTTTGCACATGACGTCATTACTGTGGCGCGAAATGCAGCTGGAGGGCAGGAAGTGATTTTTCTCCATAGGAATCACTAGCAGAAACTCAAAATGCCTATGTTTTGCGTTGTTTATGGATGCTCAAATCGGTCAAACCGAGAAACCACAAAAGAGCTTTTATCATGTATGAAAATTTGTTGTTCATAAGGGGGGAAAGGCAAGAAATTGACTGAAAACCGCAGGAAAAAGAGGCTTGTAAACCTCCGTCTGTGGTCAGGAGGAGTGTCGGATAATGCTTGTGTGTGCAAATGGTTAAGAAAAGATATAATAATACGTTAAGATATTAATAAAGAAATATATAAATAGATACAGCGTGAGACAGTGAGAATTCACTTAATGCTAAACGCCACACGTAGACACAATATAAGATATCATATTTGTAGTTTCAAGAGCGTCATTAATTATAACGGAACATTGTGAGATTTCAATAAATTGAAGTGAGTGACAGCTTTTTAGTGACTATACGGAAGCGCTATTTGCTCGCTTTCTATAAACAGTTCGGAATTTTAATGAAAGTTTCGCTTTGCGTGCTGCTAACAGGACCAATAGCCACAAAACCGAGCAAATACCGCTTTCATATAGTCACTAAAAAGGAAAGGAAAAGGAAAGGACGTCTGTCAAAAAGCTGTCACTCACTTCAATTTATCGCAATCTCACAAGGTCCCATTGTAATCAACTGCAAATATAATATCTTATTTACATTGTATCTACGTGTGGCATTTAGCATTGAGTGAATTCTCAGCATCTCACCCTGTATCTATTTACATATATCTTAATATTATTATATCTTTTATTAATCATTCGCGCACACAGGCGTTATCTGACTGTCCTCCTGACCGCAGACGCAGGTTTACAAGCCACTTTTCCCTGCTTTTTTTCAGTCAATCCTTGCCTTTTCCTCCTTAAGAACAGCAAATTTTCATACACGATACGAAATGAAATTTCTCGGTTTGACCGATTTCCATAAACAACTGAAAACACAGTCATTTTGAGATTCTGCTATTGATTCCTATAGAGAAAAATCACTTCCTGCCCTCCATCTGCATTTCGCGCCTCCTCAGAATCACGTGATTGCAAACAACCTATTGCAAGCATGCCGTTTTAGCTTGTTTTTCCATCTCTCATCCTTCAGCTATTTCATCATGAGTCATGTTTTTCATAGGATTCTTACCCCATAAGTCTTACTGGTACGTATTTTCCGTCTAGCGAAAAAGTTCCCACAGGTATGTTTTCATCAGGAGATCAGGTAGCTTTTCTTCCTGTGCAATAAAGGTAGAAATGTTCTATAGCTTTTTTTGTAGCTAAAACTTTCAGGTAGGTA
Organism: Cirrhinus mrigala; assembly: GCA_036247105.1. Taxonomy (NCBI): domain Eukaryota; kingdom Metazoa; phylum Chordata; class Actinopteri; order Cypriniformes; family Cyprinidae; genus Cirrhinus; species Cirrhinus mrigala. Next base: position 18,872,699 of record CM070024.1, read on the forward strand.
GGTGATACTGGCTTTAAATCACACTTTTAACAGCATAAAGCTGCACTGATACCAACAAATTCCAATCGTTGTGGGGTTTTGTTGGGGTCAGTGTGTTAACCCTGTTGTTTTTTGCCTGGGCGGAGTGAATCAGCCCATACTTGGTGTCATAAAAGAATGATACAATCAATAGTATGTTTTACCTTGCTTGTAAAAAAAAGTGACTCTGCTAAAGCTTAACAAAAAGAACTGGTATGTGATTCAGAGCGACTAGTCACACGGATCTTCACAAACCTTATAACATTGTGCATTTACCACCTCAGATTCACAAAATAAACTACAGTCTGCGAAGCAGTGGCAAGTAGGCAGGTATATGTGGCCTTCAGGTTGTGCAGTAATTATTCTGCCTCTCTAGGCTTCTTCGTTTGGTGACTTTGTAATGCTAATAAATGAAAGCTTTTAAAGATAAGACCATTACTCTCTGTACAAAATGCAGAAAGTTTTCCTCACGGCAATGTGAAGTTTTGAAGCTTTGACCAATATCATCGAGGGAAATTTCACTAGGAGACTCATTATTTCACCACATCAAATTATCATATGCTGAAGCCCAGAAGGCAACTCTGCTTTCAGCAGCGAAACAGTGTGTACCAACCATGCAGTTATTCACCTTAAGCATTTCTGTAATTGGCTAATTAAAAGATGAGGTTTTGTAATGGTATTATCTTTAAGAACCCGCAATCAGATTAGACTTTGATTAGACTTTAAATAACAAACCTATAACATGAAATGTTCATTCAAAATCTACATCAGGGGCGTTTCCTCTGAATAGGCAAGGGAGGGAGTGCCTCCTCAAAACATTGGATGAGAAAAAATGTGTAGTACAAAAATAAAACAAAGCCAATATTACAAAATATAATATTTAAATGTGTATAAATCACTTAAACATCATTCAGCAGAGTAAAGTTAGTGCAGGAGTCATGTCTCTCTCGCCTCTCCTGAGCTCAATGAGTTTTAACAGACCCCCTAAAGAAGGGCCTGTCAGCTCTGTCCCTTGAAATCCATTTTCCTGCAAAGTTCAACTCCAACCCTAATCAAACACACATGGACAAGTTAATCAGGGTCTTTAGGATCACTAGAAAATTATCCACCTTATTTTCCAATGTGGAAGTAAACTGTTTTCTGGTAATGTGTTAGACGTCCGGTTCATAATCCGCCATAGGGAAATAACGAGAAGAATATCGAAGTGCAGTAAACGGTAAAACAGTTTGCACTACAAACCAGTATGTTCATAATTAAGATAATACATTAAAATAACATGGTGAGACACATCAGTTTGCAATATCAAACAGCAAAACAAGCTTTTTGAGCAGCTAAAAATAACTGAAAGTGGATGAGACGGAAGCCAGACACAAAAAAATTACAAATGGCTGCACCCACTCTTATGGGAAAAATAAGGTGGATAGGCAGGTGAGTTTGATCAAGGTTGGAGCTAAATTCTGCAGGAAAATGGATCTCAAGGGCCAGAGTTAAGAGCTCCTTCCCTAAAGCATGTGGTGTGTTTGGAGGGTGGTAACTGAGAATGAATGGGGGAAAGTCATGTGAGAGGAGGCAATGTCTCCATTGTGATATGATTGGATATGACTGGTTATGTTGGGCTGGGATTGGTTCATGGGATAAATCCCGCCTTTTGTGTTTGTGCAAATCAGTCTGAGTGAACAATGTAGTGGCATTAATAGGAAGACTAATTTAAAAAAGCAAGTAAACAACTCACACGTTTAGATATAACCACTTTGTTACATTAAAACAAGACTTAAAATGGCATGAAAACATGATCTTTGGGTGTTTTAGTGAGTAATCAGCTTGGTGAAATTTTAAATATTGTGACCAATATTTACTGAGCTTTGATGACTGATGATTTGAAAAATTCAAAAATAGTTAAAAGTTAACTATTAAAAAGAATAGCTGAACATAAGTTTGCAAATAAAATATATTTAATGTTAAAATATATTTATAAATAAAATATATTAAAATTGTTACTGCCTTGAGTTATTATGAATAAATGTGAAATGCTTAAAAACACTAATTTAATTAGATTCATACTTGACATTAATAAATAGAATATGGATTACATTATTCATGTAAAAATATAAAATTGTTTTTTTTTTTCTTTTTCTGATAGTGTAAGTAATGTTTATTTAACCAAGAAAACGTGACTGGGACATGAATATATATATTTGATTTATTAAAAAAAAAACTTGAGAACTTGAGAACTTCCACATTTCAAAATGCCACAGCACACCACAGACCTAAATGCATTTCTTCCTTCTGTGAAACATTAAAAAAAAAAAAAAGATATTTTGTTAAAAATCCATATTGTTGTTTCGGACTCCATTGATTTTCATTATGTGGACAAAACAGTTCTTCAAAATATCTTGTGTGTACGTGTGTGTGTTCCCCAGAAGAAAGAAGGTCACACACAGGTACAGGATGACATGAGGGTGAAAAAAATTCACAGAAGTTTCATTTTTAAGTTTCATTCCTTAAACAGGTTACTACTTTACATTCTGTACTGCACAGAGTTTAACTTGTGTGTCTATTTTGTTCAATAACCATACTGGGGAGACAAAATCTGAAATCAATCTGCTTTTGATTTTATATTTTATATACGCCTTTTGCGTTTCATTAATGTTGAATAGTCTATAACAGGCTGCTTAAAAGCAGGTTCCACCATGACAACTTAGGATGTGTTTACCCTTGTAGTTCAGTTTGTTTGGTTCATTTGATCCGGACCAAAAAGAAAAATGATACATTTGGTCCTGGTCCACTTAGTGTTCACACTGGCATTTTTGACAGTGAATCTAAAGATACCAAACCTAAAGGCATAGAAATGCATTCACAACCTGATTGGTCAGGTTGAATGATGTATATTTCATAACGGAACTTACTGAACACCCTAAACAAAAGTTGTGTTCGACTTTAAGCGCCACTGCGCAGACCAATCAATGTATGACATCAAAGTACCCATTCACTGATTGGTCTGCTCAGAGCTGCTTTAAATTGAATAGGCTACACCTAATGTAATTTGCTGGAGTGCGCTCATTGTTGCATGTACATATGATTTCATTTTCACCACCTGCGAACTCACAAAGAGCTCATAAAAGGCACTTTACCTCCACGTTGCTCCACGTTTCCCTGTGCTCATTTTGTTTTGGATACACCGCTTGTTCCCTTGTCCCCTTGTCATTACATCCTGCTTTTAGTTTGTTTTAAAGTATTTGGCCCGTGTTGCATTCATATTTCATTTGAACCGCACCAGAGTTCGTTTGGAAGCAGACAGAGACCCATCTTTTTAGCGGCCTTGGTCCACTTGTTTGGTGTGCACCAGGGTTTGGATGGCAGCGTTCACACCTATTTAAATGAACCACACTAATGAAGCAATCACACCCTTGTAGTTCAGTTCGGTTGGTTCATTTGGTCTGGGCCAAAAAGGAAAATGATACATTTGGTTCTGGTCCACTTAGCGTTCACACTGGCATTTTGACAGTGAACCTAAAGATACCGAACCTAAAAGATAGTGATACGTTCACAACCTGATTGGTTGGGTTGAATGATGTATATTTTGTGACGGAACACGAAATAAGCCGAATACAGCTAATGCCGTCGGCTGGACTAAGCGCACTCGTTGCGTGAAATCATGTCATATTGCATCACATCTTGTCGTCTTGTGCTGTTTTTAGTTAGTATTTCAGAAGTATTTGGTCCGTGTTAAATTCATATTTCATTCAAACCGCACCAGAGTTTGTTTGGAAGCGGACCGAGACCCATCTTTTTAGTGGGCTCTGTCCACTTGTTTGGTGTGCACCATGGTTCGGATGGCAGCGTATTCAAACTAGGAAAGTCCACTAGTTCACTTGCTTTGGTCTGGACCAAATACAATGTTGATTTTGCTTGTTTGGTTTGGTTCACGTTTAGCCCTATTTGCAAGTGAACCAGAAACTGTAAACAAAACCACATGTGTGCTAAGGTTATCCATTAATTGGTTCATCCATTGACCTGTACCAGAGTTCATTTGGAACTCAACTGGCTCTTGGTACGGTTGTTTGGCCCACACCCGAGTGCGACTGTTGTATTCACACCTGCCCAAAAGATGTGCACCAAGGGAGAAACGAACTTGAGTTCAATTCAATCAAATCAAACAAGACAGTTGTGAATACACCCTAATTCAAATGAGTCACACTAACGGAGCAGTCGAACCAAACATGACAAGTATGAACACACCCTTAGTCTAATATGCCTGACTATTGGGGGCATGCTGTCTCAGAAAAATCAAATTGTGCTCAGCTGTTTCTATTTTTTTATTTGTTTTCTGGACAACAAAGGTAGAAATGCTTAGTAGCTTCTTTTGTAGCCAGGACTTCAAGGTATGGGTCTGTATAGAAACTCACATTCAAAAATAAAGGATGAAGCGTGACAGCTAGCCCCAGTCGTCTCCACTATTTACTTCCTGATTATTCCTTCTCAGAACATGGGGACAAATTCATCCTTTATAAGAAAGGATAAACACAGTCCAATCGAAATCCGGTTACCTCGTGTTTTACTGAACAAAGAGAGGGCCAATCAATCCCAGACGATGCAGTTTGTGAGACACTTTTTGCGACACGTCAGCCGCCAGTCTGGGAGAAATGATCACTCATGTTACCCTGAGGGCCACAATAAAAGGGAGGAAAGCTGGCTTTCACTGTCAGACTCTCTGCGCTATTGAAGCACTTTCCTCCTCAGATGACAGTTCGACACAATTGTACTAGCAAAATTTATCTGACCCCCATCTCTCCAGACAGACTTTCTTTCCCACACATACACATACATTTACCCACCCACGTTTTGGAACCAAAAAAGGGACAACAGCACCCTCTAAAGCCAAAACGGAGACTAGCAATTAGTTAAAAGCCATTAATGGTGCATTAACGTCTCCTGCTGGAGGAAATGATCTACTGTGCCTGTAGAGACGCAACACAGAGGGTGTTTTTCCGATTAAACTTTGGTCCCGTAAAATGAAAGAAGACCAGTATCTTATGGGGTTTTGCCAGTTTTGTAATGTGTTAATGTGTGTTAATATCAGGATTGTATAAACAGCTTTAATCCCTATGCGGTGTGGAAGAGCACTTCTGTGGCAGCATACATTTCACACCCTCAGTGTTTCATTGTGACTGTAAATCCGGATCAGAGAGGATGTCTCACAGTAACTGGATTACAGAGATCTGGATTACATTTGTCCTCCACATGCTTAGCCTGGGTTTATTATTTGCTTAGTACAAACGGGGGTTCAAGAGGGAAATAGAAGCAACAAGAACCTGGGAGCCAGTGTAAGTCATATTAATTCATTTCAGATCCCTTGTAAACACCAGCTTAACTGTGGCAACAAGCCAATATGGCTGATAAAAGATTGCTCGTGTAAGGTCAAATATTAACAGGGAACTTTAGTTTCGCTCTTTGCAGTGTTAAAATCAAAACTAATCCTTAGGCTTGTAATGTAGATAATGTCATATTCTGATGATTGATTTTAATGGTATAAAACGATCCATACAGTATTGTAAAGTCTGATTCTGAGCACTTTCGTAATGTGAATTGTATATAAGGAAAATCCTGTTTGAATGAATGAATGAATAATAGATACATGAGCAGTAAATAAATTAAATGTTTAAGTAAAAACTGAAATTAGTAATTTAGGAGTCCAAATTAATAATTTATAAGAGTAGAAAAGTAATTTACAAAACTAATATACTAAATGAGTGTAGAAGTTCAATTTAAGAAAATTCAAGATTTTAGTTGATTATATATTGCTGTTTCTGTTTATTTATCAAACATACATAGGACAATTTAACAAACAGAATAATTACTATGTACAGACTTCTGTATTTTTCTTTAAAATGCCTAACATAATTCTACATAATTTATGCATATTTATATGTGACCCTGGACCACAAAACCAGTCTTGAGTAGCACGGGTATATTTGCAGCAAAAATACACTGTATGGGTCAAAATTGTTAATTTTTCTTTTATACCAAAAATCATTAGGATATTAAGTAAAGATATTTTGTACATTTTCGACCATAAATGTATTAAAACGTAATTTTTGATTATTAATATGCATTGCTAAGAACTTTATTTGGATGACTTTAAAGGCGATTTTCTCAGTATTTTGATTTTTTTTACACCCTCAGATTCCAGATTTTCAAATAGTTATATCTTGGCCAAATATTTTACTATCATAACAAACCTTATTTATTTACTTTAACAAAGCTTATTTATTCAGCTTTCAGATGTTGTGTAAATCTCAATTTCAAAAAATTGACCCTTATAACTGGTTTTGTGGTCCCGGGTCATATATTTTTATATTTGTTCCTTTTGTATTTTAAATGTGTACTTATTTAAATGTAATATAAAATGAATTAATTCAATTTTTTATATTTAAATAAATTCTCTCACTTATAGAGGGTTTGCACTTACTTCACAGTTTGGTCAGTTACTTGGATGTGCGGCCATATTGGAAATACTCGGATGTAAACAACAGCATGGATTGGCATGGTTAATGCACTACTAAATAGGTTGCTCTGCTAATTTATGCTGTTTAAACCATGGAAAAAATGTGGAAGCTGCTAAATCCCATACACTGTAAAAAAAAAAAAAAAAAAGAAAAAAAAAAAAAAAAACAGTTTGTTGAGTCAACTTAAAATAATTTGTAACCTGGCTGCCTTAAAAATTTTAAGTTCAGTCAACTCAAAAAAAAGTTTATTCAACTTGAAATGTTAAATTATACTAAGTGACAACTTAGATATTTGAGTTGAATCAACTTCAAATTTTAAGGCAGCTGGGTTACTTACTCATCTGTTAGGTTCCGCAAACACAAATATCTTAGTTGTTGCTTAGTACAACTTAACATTTCAAGTTGACTAAACTTATTTTAGTTGACTGAACTTCAAATCTTAAGGCAGCAGGGTAACAAATTATTTTAAGCTGACTCAACAAATTGTGTTTTTTATTTTTTACAGTGTAGAGAAGGACTTATTTTGGAAAGGGTGAAAATGTTTGACAAACTACATTTAATATGGTGGTAATGATACGTATGAGCAGTATTAATTAAGATATTAGCGTAATATTTCACCTACCTAACCGGTAATTATAAGAACAAACACAAATGTTGTAAAAATTCTTGCCCTGGAAATGCTGGTTTTGTTTCTCAGACAGTTTTTTGCACTCTTCTCCATGAATTATTATAACTTTTGGCAGTCTTTAGTACTCAAAATGTTTTTCCCGGTCTTACCGATTAGTACAGGCCAAAATATGACAATTAACCATTTTCAGCAGCAATAATCAGCAAAATATGCAAGTTTCATTCGGTTGTGTGGTACTGTTTGTGTTTAGTGTCGCCAATATGGCTGATTAATGACACATCGTGAAAAACACTCTGTAAATTATTATTTTTACTATTAACTTATTTTTTAATACACTGCTGTGAAATTGCATGTAGGAAGTTTGCCTTTTCACTCACTCACTTTTCCTTCTATCTCTCTCTCTTTTTTGGGGGGGATTCACACCTATGTTTTGGCACGTGTGGATAGCTCAACACAGGCGTAGGATTGTTCAGCATACTGATGCATCTCAAGAGTTGCAAGGGTCACTCACAGGTGGGCAGTAGTGTACAGATTCTGGACAGCAAGCAATCTGGTTCAATAAAGGCTGTGTTATGCTGGAAGAACCATACCTGAATGGGTCGACACGGCTTGTCAGCTACTTACATTCGCAGCCTAACATCTCTAACCCAGCAGTTTCGCTTCAATTCACACACTGCAGCGGCTGTGACAGGCAGGATCAATTCTGGGAGGACCCGCATTTCACAACTTCACTTAAGTGACTTAAAGCAGTTAATGTGTGAAAAATCTTCAAATAAAGAAAAACGAGTTTGGACTGACTTCACGGAAAGAGCATCTAAGCAAGAGTGCTGGAACTAGTGACTTCACATTAGTGAACGAATCATTCTTTTGAACTGGATCTTTTCAGTGAATCAGTTGCACCTGTTCACTTGTTCACGAATCAAACTGAATCAGTGCGAGCGGTTCTCCAGTCAACAACTGACTGACTCACTGACTCTTTTGAACATGTGGGATTCGTTATGAGCATTTGGAATAAATTGAGCTAGATTTGACTAATGAAGCCAAAACATTACAAATACAACATACTGGAAAATTATGATTTGATTGTGAAACATTTTACTAGCACAATGTTATATTAAAACATGTAAAGTTATTTACCATTACAGCCAAGGGGCAGGCTATATGAATGTTAGCATTATAGAGTGTTTTCACGACACGTTTTTGCACAGAAGAAGAGTGCAAAAAAACTGTCTGAGGAACAAAAGGCATTTGTAGTTGGCCAGACTGAACCAGGATTTCCAGGGCAAGAATCTTGACAACTTTCATGTTTGTTCTTATCATTTCTGGTCAGGCAGGTGAAATATTAGGATAATATTTTAATTAATACTGCTCATATGTATCTTTACCACCTATTAACTTTAGTTTGTCAAAATATTGCATATCTTGGTAACTGACCAAACAGTGACTTAAGTGCAAACCCTCCCTATGTGGGATTCATTATGAGCATTTGGAATAAACTGAGGTAGATCTGACTAATGGATTAAAAAAGTAAGTTACTTGAATAGCAGACATGTTACAAATAAAATATACTGGACATTTATGACTTGACTGCGTAATGATTTTACTAGCAAAATGTAACATTTAAAACATGAAAAACATTTCAGCCAAATGGCAGGCTATATGAATTAGCATTGTGTTAATTCAGTTTATGCTACTTAGGTTCTAAAAAATGTTTTTATTAGCTGATAAAAAAAAAAAAAAAAAACACTGAACTAGGACTAAACATACTTATTAACATAGAAGGACAAACTATAATCCATTTTAAAATGTGACTTGGTTTTTTAGCCAATGTTTCTCTGTTTTGTTTCTCAACGGCTCTAGGCAAGAATATCAAGGACCGCGATTACGTAATAAGACGCAAATAACTACATTATTTAACCAGTTCTTTGAAACAGATTCTTTAAAAGAGTTGTTTCGATTAAATGATTATGACTTGCCTTTGTGTGCAACAAATGTTGCAAAACTTGTTGCGTATTTATCCAGCAGGTGGCAGAAGTGTAGTACGTCCTTGAGATTGATGAACGTCAAGTGCTTCTGATAGACGTGACCACGCCCCCACCGCGAGTTTGTGTCCGTTGTCAAGGAAGCGCGTCAATGGTTACCGACATGGCGTAACTGTTTCAGCTGTAGCGAAGGACGATAAAGGCTTACTTGTGGCTGCTTTAATTTAAAACAATGTCAAAATAGCATTTAATCGGTTTTGGTCTAGATGGATTTCTTATCAAACTACCGTAAGTTATAAAGTCATAGGTAGCAAGTGTTCTGCGCTGCCTGTCTGTATTTAGCTGTCGCACTGGCTGGCCGGTCTTCATTTTGCTCTCATTTTTCAGAGCACCAATATTTTACTTGAGCAGATAAATTCTGGTCTTGCCAGCTATGTTATTGCGCGGCCGTTTCAACATCAGTAAGATGCAGCTTTTCTTGTTCGGATGAGAAGTGTGGAGTGTTGCGACCTGTCATCAGCTTGTCATCCTGATATTCGGGATGCCAGTCCTGGAGGACACACTTTACTACTCGTATCCTTTTCCCTGCCTGAATTACCAGCGTCTATTTATGTGGAGGCTGTTCTCATAGTTTTACTAGCAGCGTATGAACTACTGTACTTCAGAAAAACATAACAGGTTTTATTTGTTATTCTTGCATAATGGACCTTGGCTAACTAATGACTAAGTAAGATCCGTGTGAAACATTATTACAGTTTAAAGAAATGTTTTCTATTTAAATGTCTTCTAAAATGTAATTTGTTCCAGTGATGGCAAAGCTGAATTATCAGCAGCGATTTTTCTAATGATGTGTCAGTTTTTAAGAATAATGGTTATCATTATTATCTATCATATCTTGTTGTTACCTTATACTACCAGTCAAAAGTTTTTGAACAGTAAGATTTTGAATAATTTTTAAAGTATTCTCTCCTGCTTACCAAGCCTGCACAGCAAAAGCAGTAATATTGTGAAATATTTTTACTATTTAAAATAACTGCTTTCTATTTTAATATATTTTAAAATGCGATTTATTTTTGTGATCAAAGCTAAATTTTTAGCATCATTACTCCAGTCTTGAGTGTAACATGATCCTTCAGAAATCATTCTAATATGCTGATTTGCTGTTCAAGAAACATTATTATTATTATCAATATTTAAAATAGTTGATTACAATTCTTTCAGGATTCTTTGATGAATAGAAAGATCCAAAGATCAGCATTTATCTGAAATAAAAAGCTTTATACATTATTTTTTAATTTAAAAAAAAATAAATAAAATAAAATAAATAAATAAATATATATATATATATATAAGAAATTATAGAAATTAATTATATAAATTAATACTTTCATTTAGCAAGGATGCTTTAAATTGATCAAAAGTGATGATAAAGACATTTTCAGCTTTGAAATTACAGGAATAAATTACATTTTAAAATATATTCAGTATATTCATTAGTAAAAATATTTCAACGTTTTGCTGTATTTGATGTACTTCGGATCAAATAAATGCAGGATTGGTGAGCAGAAGAGACTTAAAAAAAACATTAAAAATCTTACTGTTCAAAACTTTTGACTGGAAGTGTATATTATATAAAAAAATTTTTGCTGCTTATTTTTTTGTGAAAACATTTTTTGTAACATGATATTTGTCTTTACTGTGACTTTTGGTTAATTTAATGCATCCTTGCTGAATAAAAGTATTATTATTATTTTTTTTTTTAATGTCATACTTAGCCCACTTTTGAAAGGTGGTATATCCCAGTTTTTCATAAAAAAAAATATTAAGCAGCAAAAACAATTTTCAACGTTAATAAAATATGAAATGTTTTCAAGTGCCAAATCAGCATATTATGGCTGCTGAATTTTTAAATATATTCAGTTAGGAAACAGTTATTTTAAATTGTAATAGTATCTTGCAATATGACTGTTTTTACTGTATTTTTGTAAATAAATCCAGCCTTGGTGAGCATAAGATAGATATTACATATATTTTTGTATTTTCTTTGTTGTTTTATCTTCGTGCTGTGCATATCATAAGAATGTTTTATTCTGTAATAATAATACCTTCCTTGACATTGTATCACATCAGGAACATTAGATCAGGTGTACATGAACAGAATGAAGATGAAAGAGAAGCGTTGGTACAAGAACAGAGGTACTGTCGATCTCGGGCTCGCAAGCTGTTCTTAGAAACAAATCGCAGACGAAAGTAAGTGTGTCAAAAATAAATCAGATTTTGTATTTATTTCATTACTGTGTAGAAAGTCTGAGTGATTATATTTGAGTGATTATTTTTTATTTTAGCTTAATGTTTTTCAGCATCCAGATCTTAGGTTAAAAAGCATTTATTTGTATCAAAGACAAGTATTTAGATGGTGTACACTACCAGTCAAAAGAGCAGAAGACCCTTTTTTCCATTTTAGGGAATTCTTTTATGGGATTCTTCACCAAACAGCAATTAAAACACAAATTGAATAGATCATTTATTGTTTATAGAAAACAAATCTTTGTTCTTTGCTGTCCATCTAAATTATACATTTACAAGTATGTCAACATCCATTTCCTAAAACATTTAATACATTGCAGCATAGATATTAAGCTACACAGCTCTAGCATTTCAGTCTCTGGGGACTTGTTATTAGATGAGGTGGCAATAACAAGAAAGAAATAGCATCAGCGTATTCACCAAGGAGGCAAGCACGCTAAAAGACTGCCGGGTGAGTGTCCCCGAGATCAGACGCGGTGCACAGCTGCTGAATTTAGTGTTGACAGTGAGTGTCAGATATACTAAGAACTGTCTCCATGCTGTTAATGACTCAGTCTGGGTTTTTGACCTGGGCACATTGAAAGTGAAGCTACCCTACAGGGTACAGATACTGTTATACAATCCCGTATTTGTCAGCCAGGATTTACCAGCTTGAAATAGAAGCTCTAATCAGCAAGAGCAAAGGAACATTACTTTATAGAAAGCAGAGATGCTGAGAAAGAGGAGTGCGTCTCCCCCAGAGAAGGCTGGGACACAGATCCGGAGCTATTTTTGTGGTGATTAAATAATTCCTGAAACATATCGAGTGCAGTACAGAATTTCATGAGCTTCAGTGACAGGACACTCATTTTTGTCTTTATTCAAAAATAAATAAAAATGCAGTTCATGCATTCAGTGATATGAAAACACTTTTATGATGAGCATGTTTTTTTATTTATGATTAAAATATATGTAAATATAATACCAATACATGCATTTATTTGATCCAAAGTACAGCAAAAACAGTAAAATTTGGAAATATTTTACTGTTTAAAATAACTGTTTTCTATTTGAATATGTTTTAAAATGTATTTTATTCCTGTGGTCAAAGCTACATTTTCAGCATCATTACTCCAGTCTTCAGTGTCACATGATCCTTCAGAAATCATTCTTATAAGCAAATTTTCTGTTCAAGAAACATTTATTATTATTATTAATATTTAAAACAGCTGAGTCATTTTTTTTTAGGATTCTTTGATGAATAGCAAAATCCAAAGATCAGAATTTATCTGAAATAAGAAACTTTTCTTTTTTTTTTTACACTGTACCATTCAAAAGCTTGGAGTCAGTATACTTTTTTTTTTTTGGCTAAGAAATGATAGAAATTAATACTTTTATTTAGCAAGGATGCTTTAAATTGATCAAAAGTGATGATGAAGACATTTATAATGTTACAAAATATTTCTATTTCAGATAAATGCTGTTCTTCCGCACTTTCTATTCCTCAAAAAAACCTGAAAAAATTCAACTTAATATATGTTAATAAATGTTTTTGAGCAGCAAATCAGAATATTAGAATGATTTCCAGAGGATCATGTGACTGGAGTAATGATGCTAAAAATTCAGCTTTGAAATCGCAGGAATAAATTACATTTTAAAATATATTCAAATAGAAAACAGTTATTTAAAAATGTTTAAAAATGTTACTGTTTTTGCTGTACTTTGAATCAAATACATGCAGGCTTGGTGAGCAGAAGAGACTTTTTTAAAACCATTGAAAATCTTACTGTTCAAAAACATTTGACTGGTAATGTTATAAAGAAAAAAGCTTCATTAAAAGTATGAAATTAAGTAGTAGAAACCTTATTAGGTAGTAATCATTTATTATAAAGACTGTGTGTCCAGGACAATATGTTTCTTAAAGTATTATTTTTTAAATAAATATTTATTATTTTATTAAATAAAATATTTTTATGACAAGGAAAGGTTAGTTCAGGTTGCTTTACTATGGTAACTGATTCTACATGAATGTTTTTGCAGTTCTGACTGACGACTCAGTGGGTTTGCAGCATAGGCATGCACTAGTTTCTGTGCCATTAACAAATTAATTTAGCTGAAATGCATCTGTTACAGAAGGCTCAGGTTTCTGTTGACCCTGGAAAGTAAACGTCTGAGATAACGGCAGCTTGCGCAATGAGCTGATATTGCAAATTAGATTAAAGTCTCATTTCCATTTTAAGTCAAGTGGTGTATTTGATATGCTCCACACAGTTGCCAAAGTTCTCATTCATCCGTGTTAAAAATAATTAATTATATCTTCAAGAGGACACAGTGTGTGCAAAACATTGTTTAACTGTCAAAGGTCACAAAAACAGCATACATTTTCATAATCTTGTATTCTCTTTAGGGCTTTAGAAGAGAGAAGGAAACAGTGGGATGTTCAGGAGCAGAGACTGAGGGAGAATATCCTACAGCAACGTCATCAGAGGGTCCAGGATGCCACAGAGAACTTCCAAAGAGCTCATCTCCCTCCTTCCCAGAGAAAAAGACCAGGTAAGTTCAACGAAACAGCCTAATGTGACTATGCTGTTTATCTCTTGAACTGTCTGTTAGCGGTTATTATTAGGTCAGTACATGATGTAAACATCTCATCGTCTATTTAAAAAAAGTTATTTGTGTCCTTCAGCAGCCTTTAAGAAAACACCCAACCTTGATGAAGCACTTCATCATATTCAGGGCAGTCTGCACTTATATACTCAACAATCTCCATTTTTGGCCAGTGGCTCCACCATTAGCAGGTACAACATTGCATGGCAATATTTGGTTGAAGATACATAACATTTCTTTAATTAATGAAGTCCATCTAATTATCATTCTAATATGTATTTATTATCAATGTTGAAAACATTCGAGCAGCATAAAATATTTTTTAGGAACCTGTGTTTTTTTTTTTTTTTTAATTCTTTGATGAATAAAAAGTTAAAAAGAACAGCATTTATTCAAAATAGAATTTTTTTCTTACAATATAAGTCTTTACTATTACTTTTGATCAATTTAACACATCCTGGTTAAATAAAAGTATTAATTTCTTTCAAAGAAAGAAAGAAAGAAAGAAAGAATTTACTGACCCAAAATTTTTAACGATAGTGTATATTGTTAAAAAAGATTTCTATTTTAAATAAATGCTGTTTTTTTAATGTTTTATTCATCAAAAAATATAGAAAACAGTATCACAGCTTCCACAAAAAAAGCAGCACAAATGTTTCCAACATTTTTAATAAATCAGCATGTTAGAATGATTTATGAAGGATCATTTGACACTGAAGACTAGAGTAATGATGCTGAAAATTCAGCTTTGCATCACAAGAATAAATTCTATTTTAAAGTATATTAAACACAGAAAGTATATTAAACACAGAAAAGACTTCTTTAAAAACATTACAAATCTTACTGATCCTAAACAGTGTGTGTGTGTGTATATATATATATATATATAATTTTGAATAATAATAAAATAATAATAAAAATTAATGCAGTTCTATACAATGTTAGATATAAGAAAGGTCAGATGAATAATTTTAAGAGAAAACTAAAAACTTTTTTAGATTTTAATTAGCACATTTCTGAAGCATCCCTTGCATTGTTTTTCTTTTATTACATATTTTAATTTAAATATTTTGTTGTAATAATTTTCATCTTTAAAATGATGTTCGTCTTTAATGTATGTTACATTAATTATGGCTAATATGCTTGTTGTATTTTTTTTTTTTTAAGCATTGAACACATTTTGGGCTGCATTTCGTGTATAAAAGGTGTTATATGAATGTATATTTATCATTCCTGTGGCTGCATTGAATCATCTGTTTATTTTAGGAGCTGCACTCCCTCCCCAAAGCCTTCAGGGGGCGCCCGTCACCTACGTGCCTTATCTGCAGCAGATGCCTATGCTAAACTCCTGCAGGAGAAAAGCCTGAGTAACTTCAAGAACAACCAGCTGCACTTCCTCAGTGAGCAACAGGAGACCCAGACAGTTCTGAAAGAAAAAGAGCAGGCTGATCTACAGGTTAATATACATACTCATAAACCTATATGCATAATTAAAGCATTCCTGATAGTGTTCATTTAAATAACTTTTTATAATATGTTGCTGATGAATATACATACTCATAAACCTATATGCATAATTAAAGCATTCCTGATAGTGTTCATTTAAATAACTTTTTATAATATGTTGCTGATGAGTTAAGTCCATCATCTGGAAGTTTATGTAATTCCGAGCAGAGGCTTTTGTTTGTTTACAGTTAGAAGATTGTAATTGCGATCAACTTCCTTGTACCAGTGATAGTTCACAGTGATTCACTAGGGCTGTGATTGTGTGTGTTGAAAGGCCTGTTGGCAGATTTGCTTAAGGAGTGTGTGAAGGTTTTAAGATCCAATTCCAACTATTGGGGAAACAGAACGAAACTGTAATTTTAGCCCAGGGCTCCTCTTGTCATGACATGCCGTAGCATCTTCTGAAAAAACTAAAGAGATGAGCTCATCCTGAAGCTTTAATCACACAAATGTATATTAAAACCACAGATGCACATTCCCCTATCTCTATACCTCAAACAAACATTCTTTCACTCTTGCACACTTAGTTATGTCCTCTTACACACACCAGCTGGAATGTTACCTGCACTGGCTTGTAGCCAACACATAATTTAATACAGTGAACTGCAAACAGAGCAGGACACAGAAGGTAATAACCCTATTTATAGGATAGGTTTTAGGCTTAGGTATTCTTAGAAAAGTGTTCCATTCAGTGCACAAATGTAGTCAGACTTATGAAATGCCCTTCATACGAATGTCTTTGGTTTTCCTACTGGAAATTTAGTATGCTATTATATACAGTTGAGGTCAAATGTTTACATCCACCTTGCAGAATCTGCAAAATGTTAATCATTTTGACAAAATAAGAGAGATCATACAAAATGTGAATGTTATTTTTTTATTTAGTACTGACCTGAACAAGATATTTCACATAAAAGATGTTTACATATAGTCCACAAGAGAAAATAATAGTTGAATTTATAAAAATAACACCGTTCAAAAGTTTACATACACTTGATTTTTTTTGTGATAGTTGTTCATGAGTCCCTTGTTTGTCCTGAAAAGTTAATCTGCCTGCTGTTCTTCAGAAAAATCCTTCAGGTCCCACAAATTCTTTAGTTTTTCAGCATTTTTGTGAAAACTTTTGAACAGAATGAAGATGTGTACATTTTTCTTATTTTGCAAAAATATCATATTTGTTTAATTTAGTATTGCCCTTCCGTACCTACAGAAGATACTTACATGTTTCCTAGAAGACAAAATAAGTTGAATTTACCCTGATACCCCCCCCCCCCCCCCCCCCCGGTTCTTAATGCATCATGTTTCTTTCTAAAGCATCAGTTCTATATGAGTCCCTCAATTGTCCTCAGTATGAAAAGATGGATCTCAAAATCATGCAATCATTGTTGGAAAGGGTTCAAATACACAAAAATGCTTAAAAACCAAAGGATTTGACGGACTTGAAGGACTTTTCTGAAGAACAGCCAGCAGTTAAACTGTTCAGGACAAATAAGGGACTTATGAACAACTACCACTAAACAAACAAACAAAAAAATGCTGTGGGTCATCAAGTAACAGCACAGTATTAAGAATCAAGCATATGTAAACTTTTGAACTGGGTCATTTTTATAAATTCAACTGCTATTTTCTCTTGTGGACTTTATGTAAATGTCCTTTTATGTGAAATGTCTTATTCAGGTCAGTAATAAATAAAAAATAACATGCATTTTGTTTGATCCCTCTTATTTTGGTAAAATAATTAGCATTTTGCAGATTCTACAAGATGTATGTAAACTTTTGACCTCTATTGTATATATGTATATTAATCTGTCCTTCTATTCATTGTAAAAAGTCGAGCAGAAACTAACTTTATTTCCCTTACAGTTAAAGATTAACTTCCTATGTTTTATTTCCATCCCTCTGCAGCATGCATGCAACATGATCTCCAAAAAGCAGCCAGTCTGCCAGTATCAGTGCATAAGTGCTCTAATGTGTTTTTTTATATATATTGATTTTTAGGAGTATCTTGATACCCCACGTAGCGAGACAGAGAGTCTGTCTAGTCTGGACAGTTTAGAGAACGGAGACACTCAGAAGACCCATAACACTACACCGGTTTGTTGCTCCCACCAGAGCACCACCTGTACCCAGTCTTTCTACCTCCCTGTGGATCCCCCTAAGCTCCAAGACACCAAAAGTCCTGGACCATTCAGACAGTGCAACAACCCGTGTTCACCGTCTCACCCATCCTCTTCTGTAGCAAAGAGTTTCCTGGAGGAGTTCTTAAATCATGAAAGCAAACTCAGTCTTAACTCATCCTCACCAAAGGATCATGAGTCAACAGAGCAAAACAGGAGTCTCCGGAATTGCACACAAGAAAGATTTGATAACTCAAAAGACCAATTGCAGACCTTCAACACCCAGTCTACTCACGGTTGCCAAAAAGAGTTGACTCAGCAGGACTTAGCGGCTAATTCAGAACATATGACTCATGATAATGACAGGAACGCTCAAGGGAACATTTTGAAAGACAAAGGATCTGTGGTTGCCCACTGCAGAATACAAGCCGTGCCAGATACCACACCCCTGGAATTCTCAAGTCTGACTAAAGACTTCAAGTCAGAATCCAAGCAGCAGACAAGAACCCTGGAGGAGAAAAATGCTAAACATTTATCAGAAACACAGGCCAGCAGATGCAAACACAGTTCATTCGAAGCTTTTTCAAGCTCCTCTGCTCATCTCAGCATAACATATCGGAGTTCCTCAAACATACAACCAACAGAAGAACTGAGTTCTTCCCAGTCACATAAATGCAAACCAGATGTATATGTTTCCACAGGGCTCAAGATAGAATCCAAACCGCTGAGCATGGAGGACAGTATAAGCATAGATCCTTCAGATCCTAAAAATGAAACGGATGTCACCAAATTGGCAAAAGCTGGTATGCTGAACTCTTCTAAATGCTTGGCAGAACCAACCAGAACATCTGCAGACCCCATGACCCATTCTGCACCTAACAACAATGTCAGATTTCTGAAAGGGATTCTTAAAAACCATTTAAAATCCAGATCAGGAAATGTCAAATTCACTTACACTCCTGGCCATTTGCTTTTCACAAAGGAAGTGGCCATATTAATCCGGGACAGCGTAGAGCTGGCCAGGGCGAAACTCAATGAGCCAGAGCAGAATAGGACCATTAAGAAGAAACTACGTTGGTTTGATGAGGTTGATGGAGTTGAGCGGGTGGACCGAGCATTTAGAGACCCCAGCAGGCATTCTAACCTGCCTCAACAAACCCATAAACATTTCTCAGCAGATCACTCGGACCATGTGAATTTACTCACAGGGGTATCAAAGAACATCTCCAGTAAGACCTCTGCTGCCCCCGCCGGGCCCCAATCCACTAGACAGGCCTGGGCAGATGTAGGGCCCCAAGAAAGCCGCACACAGGAGCCTACATCTCAAAGAAGAGTCCCCTGCGTCGGAGGCCCACGGGCTCCCCGGAGAGCACGCTCAGCTAGAGTCACCTCGTGTCCCGTTACCTCCCGGGCCAGGAAGGGCACTATCATCAGACCGCAATCTGCCAGGGAAGCGCAACATGTGGCCAAGACCCAGGGGAAGATTTTGGTGCCTCGACCCCCTCCAAAACCTGAAGCTGTGGAGTGCAATTTAGCTGAGTGTCCTGTGTACATCTCAAAGACGTCCTGCAATGACGATGGTGTACAGAGCAGACCAGATCTGCAGGATCTGGGCCTTTACAAAGACACTCCAGATAGCCAGACAATAGTTCATCGGCCTGCCCTCAGAACAGATGCTATCTGTGCTCCAGTGCCACCCTACTGTACCTACACCCATGAGGCAGGCATCTGTTCCCTCTCCCCTCCAGATGCCCTTGCAGACAATGCCAGGCACAGGTGTGGAGAGAATGGGATGTGTTTGGACCAGACTCCAACAGATGAGGAGATTACACTGCTGTGGCATGGAGTACGAAATGCTCTTGCCAGCAAAGACGGTAAAGAAAATCACAAACTCAGTATTTCTGACCTAACACATTGTGATTTTAAAATCCCACTACATATTGGTGTATAGCATTTTAGCTGTGTAAAGCCTGACACATGAAATATTCTAAGGGTGCGTACACTACCAGTCAAAAGTTTTTGAACAGTAAGATTTTTTTATGTTTTTTAAAGAATCTCTTCTGCTCACCAAGCCTGCATGTGTTTGATCCAAAGTACAGCAAAAACAGTATAATTTTGAAATATTTGAAATTTAGAAATTTAATAACAGATTTCTATTTGAATATATTTTAAAATGTAATTTATTCTTGTAATTTCAAAGCTGAATTTTTAGCATCATTACCCCAGTCACATGATCTTTCAGAAATCATTCTAATATTCTGATTTGCTGCTCAAAAAACATTTGTTATTATTATTATGTTGAAAACAGCTGAGTAGAATTTTTTCAAGTTACTTTGATGAATACAAAGTTTAGACAAACAGCATTTATCTAAATAGAAACATTTTTTAACATTATAAATGTCTTTCATCACTTTTGATCAATTTAAAGCATCCTTGCTTAAAAAAAGTATTCTATAATAAGCTTTTAACTGTTTTAAATACTGATAATAATAATAATAATAATAATAATAATAATAATAAATGTTTCTTGAACAGCAAATCAGCATATTAAAATGATTTCTAAATGATCATGTGACATTGAAGACAGGAGTAATGATGCTGAAAATTTAGCTTTGATCACCAGAATATAATTTTAAAATATATTTAAATAGAAAACAGTTATATTAAAAAGTAAAAATATTTCAAATGTTACTGTTTTTGCTGTACTTTGGATCAAATAAATGCAGACTTGGTGAGCAGAAAATACCTCTTTAAAACAAAAATCTTACTGTTCAAAAACTTCTGACTTGAAGTATATGTTGTTTTTGTGATCAATAAATTGTAATAATTTATGTCAGGCTTTTATGATAATTTATTATTCAAATATGTGTTTTTGGTTGCATTTACAATTATTGAATCAATTTTTTATATGGAACTTTGTGGTAGACAAAAAAAAATATTAAAATAAAACAGAATTACACAGTCATTACACTGTAAATAAATCCATATATATATATATAAGAAATTGGAAAATGGTTGAAATTGTAAAAATCAAACAGGCTGCCTATGTCAAAAATACAGTATTTAATAATTTTGGTAACACTTTATTTTAAGGACCAATTCTCACTATTAACTAGTAGCTTAAATGCATTGCAGGATAATTTCCTGAAAAATGTATAAAAACATTTCCAACCATTTTTTCTATAATGTATGAAATATTAAGTACGTATAGATCGATTGTATACAAAAGTTTTGTGTTGATCATGTGGTAACATTTTAGTATAGGGACCAATTCTCGCTATTAACTAGTTGCTTAGCAACATGCCTATTATTAACATATTGGCTGTTTATTAGTACTTATAAAGCACATATTCTGCATGATCATATTTTACATCCCTAATCCTACCCAATACCTAAACTTAACAACTACCTTACTAAATATTAATAAGCAGCAAATCAGGAGTTTATTGAGGCAAAGGTCATAGTTAATGGTTTGTTAATACAAGAATTGGACCTTAAAATAAAGTGTGACTAAAGTGTAGAGGCTTCAGCTGGCATGCAAGCGTTGTGTCACATGGCACAGAATTTTCTCTTACATTGTGTACCAAGTCTGACAAATTACTTGTTGCACCATGCTTGTAACAAGTTACAGCTTATGTTTATACTAGTTACAGAAGTTTATTACTTCCCTGTTTCTGTATTTTTCCATTCTGCTTTACGACTTTCAAATGTTGAGAATTATTGTTAACCTGCTGTGGAAAAAAGAAACATTTTCAGTAGCTGTCTTTCAGCTGACAAGGAACATTCCGGCCGCATATTACAAAACCAACAGTCATGGAATCATCAGCTTCCCATGAACTTTCACTGCACCTTGTCATATAGTCAAATGAGAGTCGATTGAAAGAACTGAGCTCCCTTTGTGTGTCGGCAAGTTCAGCAGCTTTGTTTGAGATTCTTGGGGGATATTTTTCTAGAGTCTTTGGAAAAGGATTTTTTTTTTAGTGTTGGATCAATAGAGTCTGTTTTCTTTGGCCCTCCGCACAGCACCGCACCACTTGGGATTACTACTCTGTTGAAATGGATCCATTTAATGATGGACTGTTGCTCCTCAGGGGTCAATTATTTTTTAGAGCATCAGGAAACCTCTGCATTTGGAGGACAGAGACCTTAAGAACAGGAGAACTGACTTTCATGCATTGAGACCTTTTAATTAAACTGTCTGACGTCTTCTTCTTTTGTCTTTTCTCTCTGAATTGTCTTAGGTGACCCTCAAAGTTTTCTCGCTCACAATGGCCCGTTGTCTTCTTCGCCTCAAGTCTGTGCCAGCCTGTCCCACGTCACTATCAATGGTGATAGTCTGATCAGTGGTGTCAAAGGAGCCGCAAAAATGGGTGGCTTTTTCTTGTCTTCCTCTAACGGTAAGTTTTATATAATTAATGATGTCAAACAAGCCTTTATAATCCATTTATCTCCTCGGTTACCAAAAGCCAGAACATTTACCTTTTATAGCAAGTGATAAAACATGAATAAAGACATGTCAACTGCTTCACTAGAGTTGTTTAGACTTTAAAAGTCACAGAGCTTATATGTAAGCCCTTACATCAAGACAATATTTTTCAGAGATTTAGTGCTAATTAGGTCAATTATCTTTGAGGTGAAGTAGTTTGTTAATCACAGAAGATTTTGCTTTTTAATCTGAGTTTCTTCTGTAAATCAGTGAGAAGTCCAATGAGAAGACAGTCTATGGAGAGTAATATGGTGAAGAACAGAGTTTCAGTGGAAAACAGCAGGAACCAAACTGCAGGAACAACACAAAGAAAGCCCAGTTTTCCTTATCAGGTAAACATGCAAAAGTAAAAAAGAGACATTTTCATTAGGTGTCTTTGAACTAAGGATATTTATGTAATTCTAATGAATAAAAACAGAAATAAATACAAAAAAACCTCATTTAAATAAAGCAGCGCCTTTGCTAATCACTTATCTGGTGTATAGTTTAAAGGATAAATGTAATGTTGACAATATACTTGTAAACCTTTGTGTTCATATCAACTATGTTGCTGTTGGCTTTTTAACACTTTAGGATTGTGTTCATCAAATGTTCACTTCTGGTTTAACAGGTCACTGTGCCAAAACCTCACCATCCAAATAAAAATGGTCATGCAGCTGACAGTGAAGGTAATTTATCAAGTAAATGAATATCCAGTATCCTATTATGTAGATAAATAGGCCATCTCTGCAGATTTTCAGCTGGGCAAGAGCAAACATACATTAATCATGTTAGGTGCAGCATGTTTAAAAAAATGCTCAAACAAAAGTAAAATATTGTCATTATTAACTTACCATCATTTCAATCCCTTATGCAATTATTTTTTTTCTTTCTTTTTTTTTTCTACGGGATACGAAAGACATTTTTGAGAAAAATAGCCAAAAGCATCATAAAAATATCATAATTCACAGGCAGAGCAAGATTATCAGTTAAAGGTTCACCAAAAAATGGAAATTACCCCATGATTTACTCACCCTCAAGCCATCCTAGGTGTATATGACTTCTTCTTTCAGACAAATACAATCAGAGTTATATACAAAATACCCTGGCTCTTACATGCTTTATAATGACAGTGAATGGCTGTTGAGATTCAGTAGTCCGGTAGAAGTCCAATAAAGTCATCTCTCATGAACACGTGTATGACAATTAGCAGAAACCAGAGATTATGGCTTTTAAAGGTTTAAATACGGATATTTTTCTTAAACAGACACACCGATTTACTTCAGAAGGCTTTTATTAACCCCCTGGAGCTGTGTGGAGTACTTTTTATGATGGATGGATGCACTTTATTGAACTATTGATTCTCAACAGCAATTCACTGCCATTATAAAGCTTGGAAGAGCCAGGACTTTTTTGAATATAACTAGGATTGTATTCGTCTGAAAGAATAAAGTCATATACACCTAGGATGGCATGTGAGTGAGTAAAACATGAGGTTATTTTCATTTTTGGGTGAACTATCCCTTGAATATTGCTGTAAATTTAATTCTGTTTTTGCATAAAAAACAGATTTAAATGGTTTAAGAAAACTTAGAATATACCACACAAGTCATATTTTATTTAATATTTTATTGTTGTTTTATTTAAAGGGGTCATCGAATGCAAAGTTCACTTTACATGTTGTTTGAACATTAATGTGTGTTGGCAGTGTATGTACACATCTACCCTATAATAATAAAAATCCATACAGTGGTTTTTAATTAATCTGTAAAAATAATATCCCCTTTTTCAAATCGAGCCATTCTCAAAGGGCCGCTCCCACGATTGTTGACTGACATGAGCGTCTTACCTCATATCAGCTGTAACAGTCCGACCTTCATTGTTTCGATGCCGGAGCAGGGATGCAAGTTAGACAAGAATATCTCAGATTGAGTGATTGAGGTGTGTTGCTGGATGTAATAATGAACATAGTGGTCAACATCTGAGCCACTGAAGATGCAGTGGATTACGTTTGTTTGTGAAGGGAATGCACCTTCCAATCTACATATATCCGTCTATGTTTGCGCAAATCATCCGTGATCCAGCTTCACCTAAAGCGGAAGTGAGTATAAGGGTTTTTTTATGAATCTCTGCAATCACCTTTCCTAATAACGTGCTAGTTAGCAAGTTTCGCTGCTAAATGCGGCTAAGGTAAACAATTTCTCAGAGCAGCTTGTCACTCCACAGAGAGAAGAGAGGGGCGGGGCAAGCAGAGCTCATTTGCATTTAAAGGAACAATCCATCAGAATGGGATGATTTTTGCAGAGCTCATTTTGACTAGGTAAAAAGGGTGTTGTTTTACAAAACCATTGAGAATTTTTAACCAAAGTATATTATAGACTTTTCATTAAGACCTTAAAGAATCATCAACTTGTGGAAAATGGGCATCCGATGACCCCTTTTAATTTATTTTGTGTGTGTTTGGCAGCTCCTGAAACATGAGGGAAATCTTTTATTTAATTTCCATTTTTTTGCTCATTTTTGATCAAATTTACACTACCATTACATCACAGTCAGTAAGATTTTTTAGTGTTTTTGAAAGAAGTTTCTTCAGTAATACTGTAAAAAAAATTATATTGTGAAATAATTTAAATTGTAATTTTTTTTCCTGTGAGGGCAAAGCTACATTTTTGCAGAAACTTTGATCCTTTTTGTTTTTTACAAATTTTTTGATTAATAGTAAGTTCAAAAGAACAGCGTTTATTTGAAATAAAAATCCTTTGCAGCATTATAAATGTTTTTACTGTCGCTTTTGATCAGTTAACTTGCTAAATAAAAATATGAAACAGATTTTGAATGCTAGTATGTGATTATCCAATCAAACTTCTATAAGAAGCGAAATTGTTTAACACTCTTAAGTTGTGACTTTTAAGCATTAAAGGGATAGTTCACACAAAAATGAAAATTCTGCCATTACTTACTCACCCTCATGTCGTTCCAAACCCGTAAGATCTTCGTTCATCTTCAGAACACAAATTAAAATATTTTTGATGAAATCCGAGAACTTTCTGACCCTGCATAGACAACAAGGGAACTGAAATGTTCCCAGATCCAGAAACGTAGTAAGGACATCGGCAAAACAACTTTATTCAACAATTCTTCTCCCCCGCATGACTCCGCCACCGTCTGCCACCATTATCGAGAGCACTACGATACATGCAAAGAACTGTTGAATAAAGTGATTATTTTTTTGTTTTCTTTTCACACAAAAAGTATTCTCGTAGGTTCGGAAATTACAGTAGAACCACTGATGTCAAATGGACTATTTTAACAATGTCTTTACTACATTTCTGGGTCTGTAAACATTTCAGTTCCTTTGCTGTCTATGCAGGGTCAGAAAACTCTCAGATTTCATCAAAAATGTTTTAATTTGTTCCAAAGTTGAACAAAGGACTTACCAGTAATAAATGACAGAATTTTCATTTTCAACTATCCCTTTAAAGGAGAAGTTCACTTCCAGAACAAAAATTTACAGATAATGTACTCACCCCCTTTGTCATCCAAGATGTTCATGTCTTTCTTCCTCAGTCGTAAAGAAATTATGTTTTTTTGAGGAAAACATTTCAGGATTGTCTCTCCATATAGTGGACTCACAGTGTCTGTGAGTTTGAACTTCCAAAATGCAGTTTAAATGCAGCTTCAAAGGGCTCCAAACGATCCCAGCCGAGGAAGAAGGATCTTATCTAGAAAAATCAGTTGTTTTCTAAAAAAAAATTGACTATTTATATACTTTTTAACTTCAAATGCTCGTCTTGTCTAGCTCTGCATGAACTCTGTGTATTCCAGTTCAAGACAATTCCCATCTCATTTTCCTCTTCCAACTGCAGAATCGTCCTACATCACTGCAAACATACCAACCCAGTGTTTACAAAGTGAACATGCAAAAAGATAAAACACCCTTTACAAAAAAAGGCAAAACAGCAATGTAGGACAATTTTGAAGTTGGAGAAGGAAATGAGATGGGAGTTTTCTTCGACGTACCCTAACTTTCTTGAACCGGAAGACACAGAGTTCACACAGAGCTATTCAAGATGAGCGTTTGAAGTTAAAATGTATATAAAAAAGTTTTTTAAAAAATGACTGATTGTTTCACTAGGTAAGACCCTTCTTCCTCGGCTGGGATCGTTTAGAGCCCTTTGACGCGGCATTTAAACTGCATTTTGGAAGTTCAAACTCACAGGCACCATAGAAATCCACTACATGGAGAGAAATCCTGAAATGTTTTCCTCAGAAAACATAATTTCTTTACGACTGAAGAAAGAAAGACATTGAACATCTTGAATGACAAGGGGGTGAGTAAATTATCTGGAAATTTTTGTTCTGGAAGTGAACTTTTCCTTTAACATTGTTTTTTTTTTTTTCATTGTTACAGGCCCAGAGGTGTCAGACGGTGCTAATGAAGTAGCAGACTGTGCTCATTCCCATAAGTTCTGCTACGGTCCGATTGGTCCATTGAGCCAGAGAATACAGTCCCTCAGTGTCAGCGCTCTGTCACTAGAGGAGCAGAAGATCCTGCAGTCACTCGAGAGACTTAATCAACGCCTGCAATGTCAGTTTTATTTTAAAATCAAGTACATGTAATCCACACAGTCTGACACAAACTTACATGTTCATCAGAGATGTGTGGCTAGGGCAGTACTTTCTTAATTTGGCCCTGTGTATGTGTTTTCTTGTTTTAATGTTTTCAAAATACCACCAGCTGTGTTACTGATCAGTTCTACTTGATTTAACAGATGTGCAAGATACAGCTGGTGGCAACCCAGCAGTGAAGGGCATCTTTACTTTGGCTCCTGCATTTGTGAGTATCACCCATATAATCAGAGGAAGCGATCTGTTCCACTGAACTAACATGACCTGTTCACAGCTCTGTCCCCTCTTTCTGTCTTTTCATCCTTGAAGAACCAGCCTGGCGAGACTGTAGGTGTCACCATGCGTAGGCGAGGAGCCTCGGCTGATAATCGCACCAGAACTCAACAGCGTTACTGACTACACCTCCCATGATCCACCACTCCCTCAAGCACCTTCTGTCAGATGCACTTTGCAAACATTCAAACTTTTACGATTAAATGCTGAGACATACTCAAATACTTTATCCGAGTGGTGTTGAGAGTATCTACTTGTTTTTTAAAGGAATAGCTCACCCAAAAATGAACATTTGGAGAAGTGTACTCACCCCCAAGCCATCCAAGATGTAGATGAGTTTGTTTCTTCATTAAAACAGATTTGGAGAAATTTTGCACTGCATCACTTGCTCACCAATGGATCCATTGCAGTGAATGGGTGCCGTCAGAAGGAGAGTTCAGACAGCTGATAAAAACATCACAAGTAACCCATACGATTCTAGTCCATCAAGTAATATCTTATAAAGCGAAAACTTGTGTGTTTTTTAACTTTAAATCTGTCTTTTAGTGCAAAAATTGTCTCTTCTGAATCAGGAGAGAAATATGCACTGATCAAGTAGTGTTTATAAGCAAAAACAGTCCAAAACAGTTATAAACAAAGCATAGATGGAAGATTTTAATGCAAGTGGACAACAGGGATAGCCATTTTTACTGGAGGAAGTATTATTATGGATTATGAACTATTATGGATAGTTCAAAAAAAGTTCAAAAGCCTTAATTATAGATTTGTTTCTTATAAACAGGCAGCTTGTCACTTCACAAGATGATAATTGATCGACTAGAGTCATGTGGATTACTAATTCTTTTTATCAGCTGTTTGGACTGTCATTCTGACGGCACCCATTTACCCATTTAATGAGCAACTGATGTAATGCTAAATTTCTCTAAATCTGTCCTGTTGAAGAAACTCATCTATACCTTGAATGGCCTGAGGGTGAGTAAATTTCCATTTTTGAATGAACTATTATTTTTATCAGGTGTAATATGTGTGAAATTATTCTGGCAATACACAATATTTAATGTTTGTGTAAAAAAAACTAGTGCTGTCAAACAATTAATTGAAATTAATCACATCCAAAAAAAAAGTTTGTGTTCAAGAAATATATGTGTACACACATATATTATGTAAACAAAAACTTTTATCTTGGGTGCGATTAATTGTGATTAATTGCTTTTAATCGTTTAATATCACTATAAAAAAAAAAAAAAGAAAATGTATTTAATGTTCACGTGTTGTTTGCCTTCTAATTAGTTGATATTTATTTTTTACCTTAAGATTCTAAATATATTTTCATAAGAATTGTACATTATTAATGTATACATATTCATATTTTTATTCTAAACAATCTTGACTCTTGGAAAAAAAAAAAAAAAAAAAAAAAAAAAAAAAAGCACAAATTTGTTTTGCTTGTTTTCTAAGTGCCGAAACAGGATAAAGGGCTTTTTGTGTAACTTGACCTTAGTTGAATGTCGGTTAAGCATAAAAATGGATACAGATTTACATTGTATGTGTGGCATAATCGTGACAGGTTTTTCTGGGTGTGTATTTTACGTTTGTATGTGTGTCTATGACCTGTGTGAGTGATGCTTTGTGTTTGTGTGTGTGTAATCAGTGTATACATGCATGGGAAAGCTTATCTAGGTGTGTGACAGTGACGTTTGAGTGACTATTAATTACTTCGGTGCATTAGAGACTCACCACACAGGCTTTGCAGGATAACGAAGTCAAACTTCTGATGCTCTTGTGCCATTACCACCCTATAACTGTCATCACATCATGTAACCCCTCTGTACAAAGCTGTCATTCATTTTACAAAACCTACTATTCTGCGCAATCAATTGCTACATGAAGGAAGGCTACATTTTCAGTACCGATTCTAAATTATATTATAAGCATGACAATTTTTGTGAAAATAAAAAGGAAAAAAACTTCAGAATGCATTCGGTACATAATTACATAATTGATAATAATAATAATAATAATAATAATAATAATAATGTAATAACAATTACATAATTAATGTCATACTATACTTCCATAAGCTTTCTTTTTTTATTTATATCACAGAATCTGCAATTTTTCTTTGTTTTAATACCTTTATATAGAACATTTTTATGTATTTGTAAGTCTCCTATGCTCAGTAAAACTGATCAAAAACACAGTAAAAGCAGTAATATTGTGAAATATTATTACAGTTTCAAATAACACTTTTCTATTTTTTGTTCTCTCTATTTTTAAAAATCGTTTTATTATTTTTACTTATATTTTCTTTCTTTTTTATTTTTATAATTTCTCATTTTTATTTAATCCTGGGATGGTAAAGCTGAATTTTCAGCATCATTACTCCAGTCTTCAGTGTCATATGATCATTCAAAAATCATTCTAATATGCTGATAATGTTAAAAATATTTGCTCTGCTTGATATTTTTTCGTGATAACCATGATGCATTTTTCTTAAGGGTCTGTGAAAAAGGACAGCAGTTATTTGAATTCAAAAAATCTTTTGTGACATTATAAATGTCTTTACTGTCACTTTTGATCATATGTTAAAATTATTTAGTAAGATTAATTTTTCTCCAAAATAAAAGTCTTACTTACATAGTGTATTATGTATTTTTCCTTTTGTAACAACCACTACAGTGCTTAAATTAAACATAAAAACTATTTTCTTTAAACCAGTGCAATTATTTATTGTCTTTTGTATATTTAGAGACAAAAAAAAATCACATTTTACTAAATCACAAACTGCAGTTTGAAATTTTTAATAATGCATCATAAAAACAAATTTCATAACTTTCGTGGTACTCGCATGAATGTGCGGCAAAGACTGACAGAAGAAAAATTGTAGAATAAAGCCGTTATTTTTGTTTCCTTTGCACACAAAAAGTATTATCATAGCTTCATAAAATTAAGGTTGAACTACTGATGTCACATGGACTATTTTAATGATGTTCTTACTATTTATCTGGTCCTTGAACGTAGTAGTTGCGCTGCTGCCTTTGCAGGGTCAGAAAGCAAAGGTTATACGGGTAATTAATGTATACGAGTAATTAATGACATAATTTTAATTTTTACTGTTTCAGACCTTTTTTTTACTTATTCAGTAATACTGATTTTACAGCACTAACACTGTTGGGTGAAAACAAAACTTTAACCTAATTGAGCTGAATGCTGACATTACTGTCTTCTATAGAGCTGCTTTATTGCATAATCATCTTTGTTTAAAATTTGATGAATTTTGCAGTATCAACACTTGAGCTGCTTTACAGCAGAGTTTGTCTTATATTTGATTAAGTTTGCATCACTGACTTCTATTAATTTCCTGTTTATTACTGTGAAGCTGCTTGGAGACAATCAGTATTGTATAAAGCACTATTGAAATAAAGGTGACTTAATTGTAAAGATTACAAAACAATGTATTAGTGTTTGTGCAGCTTCAGGAAGTGGAAGCTTCATGGAGCCACCCAAAGAAACGTTAAAACGGTTGGCCCTCAAATAATGAATGATGATCACTTTGATGAAAACACAAAGGTCAACAGGTACAGGAGTAAACAATGAAATGTTCTGCACAAAACTGCCCTGAATGGCTGCACAGGAAAAAAACATTACACAAAAACGGCTGTGAAAGCACAGCTGAAATTTAAAATAAAAATGTGATCAGATAAAGCTATGGGGAATCTTAGCTTTTCACATCTTACATTTAGTGCTGACGTATGCTGCAGGTCTCTGCTATGGTGGTTAGCAGGGTCCGGGCCTCCCGTTACAAACAGCAGGTAGGCTACTGAAAGAGACAGAGGGGGAGCAGTATTAGGAAAGTCCTCGAGTCGGGACTCGAATTCGGGATGCCCGGAGTAGTGTTGCCAAGTCTGGTGTTTTATCGCAGAATTGGGCTACTTTGAAACTGTTGACCAAATAACGTAATATTTAGTCCCTGGAATGCGAATTTTGCCAGTGGAACTCCAACAAAAACACATATTTTATCCCCAGGAACAGGATTTTTAACGGTGGACCCCCCTTGAAATGCATTTGGGCTAGTTTTGAGTAGCAATTGGGTGAGTTTTCTTGTGAAAACCTGGCAACCCGGAGCGCAATGGTGCTGCCCACAATATTGGCGCCGACTTGAACACTCCACTTTTTTTGAAAATAGGCTCATTGTCCAACTCCCCTAGAGTTAAACAGTTGAGTTTTACTGTTTATGAAGCATAGCATCTCACTCAAAAATGACCATATATAATGACGATATTTTTCCTATTTAAAACTTGACTCTTCTGTAGTTACATCGTGTACTAAGACTGACGGAAAATGAAAAGTTGCGATTTTCTAGGCTGATATGGCTAGGAACTATACTCTCATTCCGGCGTGATAAGGAACTTTACTGCCGTACCATGGGTGCAGCAGGCGCACTGATATTACGCAGCCATCAACTCTGCCGGCTGCAACTCTGCATCTACACAAACTTAGTGCCGTTATCACTAAGTTTGTCTAGCCATATCGACCTAGAAAATCGCAACTTTTAATTTTTTTGTCCGTCTTTGTACACGGTGTAACTACAGAAGAGTCAAGTTTTAAATAGGAAAAATATCGAAACTCTTTGGTCATTTTTGAGCGAGATGCTAACGGTCTAATTGGATTCAATGATCTATTCTAAGCTATGCTAAAAGTGCTACCGCCAGACCCGGAGAACAGCTGAATGGATTCGAAAACGGTAAAACTTAACTGTTTAACTCTAGGGGAGTTGGAAAATGAGCCTTTTTTCCAAAAAAGTGGAGTGTTGCTTTAAAGGATTAGTTCACTTTCAGAACAAAAAATTACAGATAATGTACTCTACCCTTGCCATCCAAGATGTTCATTATTTCTTTCTTCAGTCGTAAATCTTTTTTTTTCTTTTTTTTTATTTTTTTTTTTTTTGGAAAACATTTCAGGATTTGTCTCTATGTATTGGACTTCTATGGTGCCCCCAAATTTGAACTTCCAAAATGCAGCTTCAAAGAGCTCTAAACGATCCCAGCTGAGGAAGAAGGGTCTTATCTAGCAAAACGGTTGTTTTTTTTTTTTTTTGTTTGTTTGTTTTTTTTACAATTACAATTTATATACGTTTTAACCTCAAACGCTCCTCTTGTCTAGGTCTGTGTGTTTTTTCTGTCATAACAGTTAGGGTACGTCTAAAAATCCCATCTCATTTTCTCCTCCACCTTCAAAATCATCCTACATCCCTGCAGAGGTAATGACCCAATGTTTACAAAGTGAACATGCAAAGAATATCAAATATCCTTTGCAAAAAAAAAAAAAAAAAAAAGGTAAAACAGTGAAGTAGGACGGTTTTGAAGTTGGAGGAGAAAATGAGAAATTTTAGACGTACCCTAACTGTCTGAGAAAAAACAGTTCAGGTAGAGCTAGACAAGAGGAGCGTTTGAGGTTAAAATGTATATGAATTGTATTTTTCTTCTCTTTTCTTTTCTTTTTTTAGAAAATAACCGATGGTTTCGCTGGATAAAACCCTTATTCCTCGGCTGGGATCATTTAGAGCCCTTTGAAGCTGCATTTAAACTGCATTTTGGAAGTTTAAATTTGGGCGCACTATCGAAGTCATGGAGAGAAATCTTGAAATGTTTTCTTTAAAAAACATAATTCCTTTACGACTAAAGAAAGAAAGACATGAACATCTTGGATGACAAGGGGGTGAGTACATTATCTGTAAATTTCTGTTTTGGAAGTGAACTAATCCTTTAATAAATATTTTTACATTTTTAAAATAGTTGTATGTGTTTGCAAGCCGCTTTATGTTTATGCGCGCCTTCGTCATTTAGAAAACAAACAAAAAACACCTCTGCCTGAGCATTCTTGATTGTTGAGTAACAAACGTGACTTTTTGGTGGAACCCCAGCTTTCGGTTTTTTTCGACGGAACTTCGGTTGATGTGTTACGGTAATCGCTGCCAATTTTCCAATTCAGTTATTAACTCGGATAGCAGGCTTACGGGATACCAATGCTTACTTAACCGCTCATGCAAAAGAGAAAGAAAACACCCTTCTAACTTCATGCTCTGTGTGGTTTAAGATTCTCCGGCGTTCATTCTGTCAGGTCTTTCAGGGAAGGGTGCAGTCTCTTCTCCGGTCAGCTTGCCTTGGCTTGTTGCAGCGGGTGGAGGAGGTCCCTGCACCTTTGAAGAATTTGGCAGAGATTGCCTCTTTGAAATGTGACAAATTGAAATGTATTGCAAGAACACACTTGCTGAACAGGTTTTCGTCTCATTGTGTGTCTGTACTGTACTGTCTAAAGGGCAGTTTCTCACCTAAATTTCTCTTTCCACCTGACAGGGGGAGGTTTTCCTTTGCTGACGGATTTAATGTTTACGTTTCCACTTTATATACAAAAAAAAGTTGCTGCTCATATGTAACTTGGTGTTTGTGTGAGAACAAGGAATCCTGTAGCTACATTTTGCAGTTTCATAATCGTGTGTTGTTCTCTTTATCACTATGTCATGACTTTTATATATATATATAAAATGAATAATGGATCATTAACTACATTACAAAAAGAGACTACTAGAGATGAGTAAACTAAAAACAAAACAATTTATTACCTCTGGTGTGGTTCATTGCTAAAAATCCTAAAATGACTTAAGACATAATCGACTTTGAGTTGATACTTGGTTTATGGAGCAAACATTACAGTCTATAATGTCCCGAAGTGTAATATAGAGATGCTGCTCGTCTGCATTTGAGCTTTATTATCATTCTGAAATCAGTTTTTCTTTTGCATTTGTATAAGGTGAATACATACAAAAGAAAGGGCATGGCAATTTCCTTGTCTTCGTTATAATAGTATCAGTCAGCAGTCAGTCAGCTCTTGACAGATGTTCATGTTATGCAACAAAACATTGCAATTAAACCATCACAGACACAGTAGGCTGGGGATTATGAGATAACTGCAGTTCTAGCCATGCAGATGAATGGCAAATCATACAAATGTACACAATTCTACCTTTAGAAAAAAAAAAAACAGTATAAGCAGTGTAGCTCAAGAAGGAGTTATTTCGCAAGATATGTAGTCTAGTCAGCTTTTAAAAGATTTGTAAAAAGTTTGTTACAAATGAATACATTCAAATATGATATGTACAACGTACAATGTGTAATTAAATGCAAGATTGTTGAATATTTTCAGTGATTGTTTGAAGGGACAGCTTGCCCAAAAATGGAAATTTGCTGAAAATTTACTCACCCTCAGGCCAGCTGAGATGTAGATGAGCTTGTTTCTTCATCAGAACAGATTTGGAGGAATTTAGCATTACATCACTTGCTCACCAATGGAGCCTCTGTAGTGAATGGGTGCCATCAGAATGATAGTCCAAACAGCTGATGAAGACATCACAATAATCCTCAAATCATTCACACATGACTCCAGTCAATTAATTAATGTCTTGCGAAGCTAAAAGGAGCATGTTTGTATTTAAAAAAGTCATCTTGTCTGAATCAGGAGAGAAATCTGCACAGATCAAGCATAGTTTCTAAGCAAAAACAGTCTAGGACAACAGGAGATGTACTTTGTTACTTGAGGAAGTGTAATTATGGATTATCAACTGCCACTCTTGGCTAGAGATATAGTTTAAGTTATAATGCAGCTTTTTATTTAAATAAAACCACAAAACCAGTCATTAGGGTCCATTTTTTTAAATTGAGCTTTATACATCATCTGAACGCTAAATAAATAAGCTTTCCACTGATGTATGGTTTGTTAGGATAGGACAATATTTGGCCGAGATTCAACTATTTGAAAATCTGGAATCTGAGGGTGCAAAAAATCAAAAAAATTGAGAAAATCAAGTTTTAAAGTTGTCCAAATGAAGTTCTTAGAAATGCATACTAATCAAAAATTAAGTTTTGATATATTTACAGTAGGAAATATACAAAGTATCTTCATGGAACGTGATCTTTACTTAATATCCTAATGATTTTTGGCATAGAGAAATCAATAATTTTGACCCATATAATGCATTTTTGGTTATTGCTACAAATACTCATGCTACTTAAGACTGGTTTTGTGGTTCGGGTTCACATTTAAAGAAACAGTTTGCCCCAAAAATTTTAATTTGCTGAAAACATAATCAGGCCAGCTGAGATGTAGATGAGTGCTGGAACAGATTTGGAGAAATTTAGCATTCCATCAATTGCTCTCGAATTGATCCTCTGCAGTGAATGGGTGCCGTCAGAATGAGAGTCTAAACAGCTAAAAAAATGTCACAATAATCCACAAGTAATCCACACATGACTCCAGTCCATCAATTCATGTCTTGTGAAGTGAGAAGCTGCTTATTACAAATAAACCATAAAAAAGTCATTTTATCTGAACCAGGAGAGAAATATGCACAGATCAAACACAGTTTATAAGCAAAAACAGTCTAAAATGGTTCTAAACAAATCGTGAATTTTGATGTGAGAGGATAACAGGGAATGGACTTTTTTTTTTTTACTGGAGGAAGCATTGGTATGAAATATTAACTGGTTTACATGATTTAAAATTCCTTAATGATGGATTAGTTTCTTACAAACATGCAGCTTTTCACTTAAATAAAACATTAACTGATAGACTGGAATTGCTTGGATTACTTGTGGATTATTGTGATGTTTTTTTCAGATTCTCATTCCGACGGCACCCATGCACAGTTGGTGAGCAAGTGATTTAATGCTAAATTTCTCCAAATCTGTTCTGATTAAACATATTTATTTCAATCTTGGATAGCCTGAGTACATTTTCATTCCATTTCTTTGTGGTGAACTATTCTTTTGAGGTTGGTTATTCATGCAAAGACATGTTAGAGAGAAAATATTATGTCATTTTATTATTAATGCATTATTTTTTAAATAACGCCAAAAGTAATTCAAATTAATTAAGATGATAAAAAATGACAATATAATGTCTAATGATTAGATAATCTTTCTAAACTATCATTGGCGCCTATAGAGGGCGCACAGACGCTCCCGTTTCCATTCAGATGACGATTATGGAAGCATTTCCACTGCTATCTTCATTATCACAGGGATTATTAACAAAACAAATACGTTGTCTCATAGGGACTTACACCATAGGGAATTACACCATTTGTGACAGATGATTGAAAAGATGAGAGGAAAATGAGCAAAAACAGTCATATTTTCCATATTTTCTTATGTAGGTTTGAGCCTACACTTTTATAATGCTAAACCACTGACAAATAACTTTGTTCAATAACACTTCCGTTTCTTGTGTAATACTGATGTCAACACTTGTCACAGGCTCCAAGATAATTGTCACAGGCTCAAAGATGTTGGGACATGTTGACTAAATGATGGAGTTACCCTCAGGACAGCTAAGTGGGTGGTCTCCCCCAGGGTTGGGCAGGGTAGCCCCTCAGAACAAACCTCAAATACTGCCTCAATCATTTCAGGATATTTACCACTATTTAATGATCTTACACACACACAAACAGGACAATCAAATTTAGGCAGTAACATTTTTTCACTGACCGTAAATAAACAGCAACTTATTCGTAGTCTAATGCCAAGTTATAGTACTGTTGCAAACCTTCAAATACTGTGGTAAAATTGATCTATTTTATTATCTGTCTGCTACCAAACAAAGCTGAAGCGCTACCAACATCACTCTCATTTCACTTTTAATATGGCATTTTCATTCAAAGTCTTCAAAGGTCACATTATGAGGATGATGGTCAAGTAATGATTTCACACCATTCACAAATGATCGTGTTAAAACTAATAACTCATTGGTCTCCCCTGCATTCACTTTGTGATGACTAGAGTTTAATATGGAGATAATTCAGAGAAGAATCTAAATGACAAGGCATTGACAAAAACCACACAAATAATGTGGTTAATTATATATGGCTTGCAGAGACAGTTCGTGCTATAGGGCTAGATATTGGTTGGCTGGTTAAAAGGAAAAAGTACAAAGTAACTTTTTTAATCCATTCATCATGCTCTTACAGTTCCCGCAGGGGATTAAAAGGGGTTCATAATCAGTCACTCAATGTTAAATGTATGGGAAAAGAGCTGGGCTCAGTCTTGACAAAATGATTTCTCAATGGCCTGGGAAGGCTCATTTACATAACAATTATGGGAACTGCATGGAACTACTTTTCTGCGGCTTTCTACATAATGAAAGACAATTTATTTCTTTATTCATAAAGAAGCGAGTGCTTGAACTTCACTGGTGTATTTTTGTATAATGAGATTTATTCCG
Source organism: Cirrhinus mrigala (assembly GCA_036247105.1). NCBI lineage: Eukaryota > Metazoa > Chordata > Actinopteri > Cypriniformes > Cyprinidae > Cirrhinus > Cirrhinus mrigala. The sequence continues at coordinate 18,909,991 of CM070024.1, forward strand.
TGGTGAGTGACACTTCATGGCATAACTTAAATATGAATGAAAAATTGCGACACCCTCTAAAAAAACGCACAGATCAGCCTTGAATGATCACTTTGTTGTAAAAGAAAATGCAGTGTCATGATGATTGTTTTATTATCATGAACCTTTTTAATGAGATTCAAAAGTAAATACATTACCAGTCAAAAGTTTTTGAACAGTAAGATTTTTTTTTTTTTAAAGAAGTCTCTTCTGATCACCAAGCCGCATTTATTTGATTTAAGCAAAAACAGAAAAATGTAGAAATATTTTTTACTATTTAAATGTTTTTGTTTTTTATTTGAATATATTCTAAAATGTAATTTATTCCTGTGATTTTAAAGCTGAATTTTTTAGCATCATTACTCCAGTCGCATGATACTTCAGAAATCATTTTAATATTCTGATTTGCTGCTCAAAACATTTATTATTATGTTGAAAACAGATAAGCAGATTTTTTTCATGTTTCTTTGATGAATAGAATGTTCTGAAAAACAGCATTTATCTGAAATAGAAATCATTTGTAACATAATAAATGTCTTTATCATCACTTTCGATCAATTTAAAGAATCATTGCTAATACAAGTATTAATTTCTATAATGTCTTTAATGTCTGTAATTTCTTAAAAAAAAATATACTCACTCCAAGATTTTGAATGGTATATTGTATAATGTTACAAAAGCTTTTTATTTCAGATAAATGCTGATCTTTGGATCTTTCTATCCATCAAATAATGCTGAAAAAAATGTACTCAACTGTTTTAAATATTGATAATAATAATAATAATAATAAATGTTTCTTGAACAGCAAATCAGCATATTAGAATGATTTCTGAAGGATCATGTGACACTTAAGACTGGAGTAATGATGCTGAAAATTTGGCTTTGATTATAGGAATAAATTACATTTTAAAACCGTAATTTTTAAATAGTAAAATATTTCAAAATTGTACTATTTTTGCTGTACTTTGGATGAAATAAATGCAGGCTGGGTGAGCAGAAGAGGCTTCTTTTTTTAAAAAAAAATAAATAAATAAATCTTACTGTTCAAAAACTTCTGACTGGTAGTGTAGATTAAAAGTAAATATTAAAATATGCATGCAAATTTATTTGCTTGAAATAAATTATAATATAGATTTATAAGACAATAATGGATATATAAACACTTTATTAATCATTCCTAAACCACTAATGCCTGAAATATAAATATTTATGGACTGAATACATGGGCCCCCACACAGAAGAAAATCTTGTAGCTTTAAAGGCTCCTGCTGAAACCCCGCCCCTCTGAGTCAGCGGTCACATGACTCATAAAGTTTGATGTCCTGCCCAAACTTTCAGAAGTTGAGAGAAGAAAAAAAAAAAAAAAAAAAAAAAAGTTAGTTAGGTTAGTGAGAGGGCTGTGATTTTCAATGCGCAGTACAGTCATTACCAATGTCTGCGTTAGAGGAGCCGTAAACTTTTGGGAGAGTCTCACGGACAGCGCATTTAAAGAGTTCACATACTTTAGAAGAAGTTTAAACGAAAAAGTTTAGTAGATATGCGCGTTTCCACATTTCTTGGGGTGTTCTCGGGAAGCAGAAAAACAGCGTTGCCTACTTTTTTCCCAAGGCTTGGATAACTAATAAAGCGGACGCGCAGAAAACAGCTTTGAGCTGTTTGGATTTACTTTTTCGGTATTTTATGGTTGTAGTCAATTTTCCTGTTCACAGCATTTCACTCGGATAGAAAGAAGAGCTACATTTTATCTGGAGTCATGGATCCGAGCCAGCACAATCCTCCTGCCGGCCATCAGATCGTCCATGTTCGGGGAGACTCCGAGACCGATCTGGAGGCTCTTTTTAACGCTGTGATGAACCCGAAAAACGCCATCATCCCCCCTTCCGTGCCGATGAGGTTGAGAAAGCTGCCAGACTCATTCTTCAAGCCGCCAGAGCCAAAGTCCCACTCCAGACAAGTAAGACCACCCCCTCTGAAACCACAAACTATTTCCACAAACTTTTCCTGCGTCTGACACTGCAACTGGAGCGCGGGGCCACTGCACAGCTTTACGCGACTTTTCAGCCTGCAGGTCGACGCGTCAGTGTTTGTTGATTATATTGATGCGTTTAGTGTGTCGTCAGGGGCGTCGTAGTTGGGTGAAAAGTGGGACTAAATTACCAGGGCCCCAAGTGGGGGGAGGGCCCCTGAGGAGTGAAATTTTATTTTCTTGCAGGCCTATAATGTTAGGCTGCCTTTGGTGGCATCTACTGTTAGCTTTTAAGGATTCTGCAAATAAAACAGAAATTCCGAGAAGTTGTGTAATAAGGCTTTTTTTGTTATACATATAAGAGTTCTTAGATTAGTAGTAAGGTTAGTTGTAGGTAGTTGTGAACCTCGAGCTTACGGGGGCCCATGGACACTGCTTGTGCATAGGGCCCAGAATTTGGTGCTACGCCCCTGTGTGTCGTAACACTAGCAAGTGTAGATTTGTTTTTTGCATGAACAAAGAAATGCATTAGGCGGAAAATACAATAAATAAATAAATAAGTGCACAAGCGGACGTATGCCCTCATACGACAACAAGTTTAAAGAGTTTAAAGTTGAAATAGTAATTACATGTCAGTCTTGATTTATAACAAATCTAAATTAAAATAAAAAATAAATAGAATAGTCATAACACAAAAGTCACAATGCCTTAGTGTAGTATATATAACTCGTGTGCAAGCTACCAACTATTTCATAGGAAAAGTAACGTTAACTTAACTAAAAGTTTGCTTTAATACAGAAGAAAACTGTTGTGACTCTATTATTCAGCCCTAGCACTAGTTAAAGTTGAAAAAAGGGTACCACTGTGGCTGTACCGTGGTACAGTGATGATAATACATGGTACTTTGGATTTTGATACTTAGTGGGTTCAAATGTCTTGACGGACAGTACAAAGTGATTCACTAGCTCTCACAAGATTTCCAGGTTTAATTTCAGTTGATGATAGGTAAACATTACACTTTATCCAGCTTTTTGTGCTGTTATATAAAACTTTCTGTTACTGTTTTACGAAGAAAGTTTCCAATCGATTCAGTTCAAGAGTGAGCTACTGTAGTGATTCTGAATCGCGAAACGATTCAGACTATTTGCAAACCCGTTTATACAGTTCATTGAAAAGAACCGACTCAAAAGAGTGATTCTATTGCGCTTCGCACAACGCTAGTTGTGATTCTAAACACCTAAAAGAAAACACTACGACTTCAATCCTGAAATATGCTTTTCAGTGTTTTGTTCCTTTACTTTTAATGCTTGATTTTTCGATTAAACGTTTTGCCTACACTTGGATTTTGCATTATAAGAATGGTGATATATAAAGGGTCCGTTTTATAGTTTAGCTTATAAACCATATGCGGTTTAAAGTCTTTAGCTTCCAGCACTTGTTCCACGAGTGAAGATACAGCTTAAGATAAAGCTTAACAAAAAATAGAAAAAAGTTATCAACAAAAGTAATCGAGTTTTTCCACATCTTGCGCATGCGCACATGTTGAGTTCTCCTGAAAGTTGCCCCAGGACAGCCTGTTTCCTTCTTAGCTCCTCCTAAAGTCTGCAGCGTAGGCCACATCCGTTTCTTAAGTTTTTGTTATTGTAAAAGGAGCTGATAAAACGAATGAAAGCAACACTCAGCTGTGATTCAAGATGACTACAGTGCCCTTGAGTATATTTAATCAGTTGTGTTTTACTTTTCCATGTTTGTTTTTTTTTATTCATTTTGGAAATACGTTGTTGTTATTATCCTAGTTCGTATGCACTTTGACTTTCCCATTATTGACTGGAAAAGAAATGACTCATTTCCCATACTTCACTAACCCTCCAAAGTTCACATAGTTTACAATTATTCGAAAGCATTTTAAGTAAGCATTTTATTTTATTTAACATCGCTGCAGAAAACGAAACCGATTCAAAATAGATTTTTTTCCTCATGCTTCCTTTAAAAAGTTATAAACTAGAGTAATTAAAGTTACAAAGAATTGTTTACGGTAACAGATTTTACATGTGGAGGACTTACGACTTACGGCATCAAGAAAACAGATTTGTTACATATGAAAGGAAAGAAAACAAAAGCGAAAGAAACAATGTTTTAATAATTAATAAGCATCATTGTAATCCTGTTATCATTTCAACAGAAGTACAAGAGGAAAACTTTTCAGTATAAAGAAAATATTTAGTATAAATTCCCAGTCAAAAGTTTTTGAACAGTAAGATTTTTAATGTTTTTTTAAAAGTCTCCTCTGCAAAAACAGTACAATTTTGAAATATCTGTGCTATTTAAAATAACTGTTTTCTATTTGAATAGATTTTAAAACGTAATTTATTCTTGTGATTTTAAAGCTGAAATTTTAGCAGTAAACAGTTATTTTAAATATTACAAATATTTCACAATATTACTGCTTTTGCTGTATATTGGATCAAACAGATGCAGGCTTGGTGAGCAGAAGAGACTTCTGTATAAAATAAATAATCTTACTGTTCAAAAACTTTTGACTGGTAGTGTAAAAACTTCACAATGGGGCATCTTTGAGTTTCATACATTGAGAATCATTGCTGTATATATATGTACGTGTGTGTGTGCACATGTTCTTTGTGTATATATGTGACTTAATGAATTATGAAGGTTTAGACGTAAGTCTCTTTGCTATATAAGAGACTTATGGCTTGTAGCCTTTTTGCTTTAAATCTAATCCTAATCTAAATGTCTTCTTTATGCTGAGATAATCCTCTATCCCTGTACAGGCCAGCACGGATGCAGGTACTGCTGGTACCCTCACGCCCCAGCACGTCAGGGCACACTCCTCACCCGCCTCCCTGCAGCTGGGTGCAGTTTCTCCTGGCACACTGAGCAGCATGGGTCCAGCAAACCCCCAACCTCAGCACCTCCGCCAGTCTTCTTACGAAATACCTGACGATGTTCCGCTGCCCCCAGGCTGGGAGATGGCCAAGACCCCTTCAGGCCAGAGATACTTCCTAAAGTGAGTTGTTAACGTTGTCATGCTTGATATGACGTGTATGTCAACATTGTTTGGTGCTGTTTTATGTTTTTTAAAATAATAAGACATTTTGCGGTCAAGTTTGCAGTGCTCCAAGTCTTTTTAAAGATGGAAGACTTACTACTCTGTTTCAGTTGAGAATACTATTTCAACAGCCATTTATCACACATTTTAAACTAAGATTTTTCAGATTCTCACATTGTACACTACAGTCTTCTAGCTCATGCCATCCTGGATATGTTTTAGCGATTCATAAATCATAGAATCATGATTCTTCCAGCAGTATTACAAGACACTCTTTGCACCATTTGTTACTTCTTTTGGCATCTAATAGAGCTTTTGGACCTAAAACGGTGGCGTGTGATGTCAGACTCGCAAGCTGTTAGTTACATTAGGAAAATGATGTAGTTTTTTATTTAAAATGTGCAGATGAAAGCTCATTTTTAATCAAAACTCTCAAAAAGGAGTATTTTTTTCCAGCTGGTTTATATATCCTAGTCTTTTCTAGTGTGTTAGCCTGTTTGCCAAGGTTTCCTTCTCTCTCCGTGTGTGTGTGGGTACTTAGTGCTTCTGCGTATTGGGTTTCAGAGGGGAACAAAGGCCCAGTGTAGCAGCGTAGAACGAGTGGAGGACGGGCCGGCCTGGTAAACTCATCTGCCTGGCCGCAGAAGCCTGTCCAGAGGAGTTAAAAGGGCAGATTTAAGGAGTACATTGTGTCTTTTTGATAAGTCCTATTCAAGCTGTCATTATTTATTTGATAGTTGCTATATTAGGACCGAATACAACGTTTCTGGGATGTCTGGAACTGTGACCCTCCGACCAATCGCTTCTAGACAAACATGATTAGTCTCCAATTTACTATGATAAAACAGAGAGGTTTTAAAACCAGATGTTTAGAAGAGGAACATCTGGAGAACATCTGCTTCATTTGGACTAGATCTCTAGAAATTGTGCAAAAGGGGGTTGAGGGACAGGAAGGGGAAAACGCCATTCGTGTAGACGGCTCACAAGACCAAGGCTAATGTTTTGGAAATGTCGCAACCGCTAATGCATCCAACAATGAGGACGCTTAATCCTCAAGACTCGGCTCCGAATTTAGTCTGGTAGTTCTCGTTCTACTTAAAAGAACGAACGAAAAAACGAAGACTTATTTCCTTCTACCTTTTTGAGTGATCTGTGTGTGGGAAACGTTTGGTTTTCATCCTGTCACTGGTGAAATGCATAAATGTGACCCTGGACCACAAAACCAGTCTTAAGTAGCACAGGTATATTTGTAGCAATAGCCAACGATGCATTGTGTGGGTCAATATTATCGATTTTTCTTTTATGCCAAAAAACATTAGGATATTAAGTAAAGATCATGTTCCATGAAGATATTTTGTAAATATATCAAAACTTAATTTTTGATTAGTAATATGCTTTGCTAAAAACTTAATTTGAACAACTTTAAGGTCTCAATGTTTAGTTTTTTTTACATCTTACATTCTAGATTTCCAAATAGTTGTATCTCGGCCAATCCCATCAATGAAAAGCTTATTTATTCTTCTTTGAGATGATGTATAAATCTCAGTTTCAAAAAATTGACCTTTATGACTTCTGCTCTTGTCTGTACAACCCTGTCCTTTTAACTTCTTTGTTTGGGGTTTTAGAGAAAGGCGGGCTCATTTTATTCAACGTCTTATTGCTTTGTTTGTGGATAACTTTCCCACAGGAAGCTGACATGGTTGTCAACAATTCCTCATTTTTCTAGTGAGCATATCATCCTATCAAATTCAAGGAGCTGAAAGAAAAGTCAGATGTCTTTTAGCATCTCATCTGTTGTTTCTAAGACCATGTGTGTCAAGTTAAAAATAGTCCAATTTAAAAAAACATGTCTCAAGACCCATGTGTTTTGCTCTATTGCATCTTATGTAAACTCCTAAGAATGTTCCTGATTCAGGGCTGGTGAATCTAAAACATATTTTTGAATGTTATGAGTATTGTTTCTAAGCCAGTGTGTCAGGTTTAAAATAGCATGACTTAAAATGTGTCTCGCAGGGGGCATTGGGTTTCTTTGGTTTGTACGCCTTATGTAAACTCCAAAGATTCGGATTCAAGCATCATGAGAGTTGTTTCTGAGACAGCTTGTCAAGTTAAAAATAGTCCAGCTTGAGATGTGTAATTTTGTTCCATTGCTTTGAACATCTCATTCAAACTCTTAAGAATAAGTCTGATTCAGGTCAGATGAATCTGAAACCATTATAATTATACTGTGCTTCTTTTTAGACCAACTAGTTGAGTTTTGCGGTTCCTTGTTACATTGTCAAATGTTGACAGCTTGATATCTATTGTTATTCGGGTCTGGTATAGATTAAAGGGATAGTTCATCCAAAAATGAAAATTCTGTCATTGTTTACTCACCTTCTGGTTGTTCCAAACCTGTTGAACACAAATGAATACATTTGAGGTCAAAGGTTTACATCCCGCTTTCAGCAAGATCTGCAAAATGTTAATTATTTTACCAAAATAAGAGGGATCATATAAAATGCATGTTATTGTTTATTTGGTACTGACCTGAATAAGATATTTCACATAAAAGATGTCTACATATAGTCCACAAGAGAAAATAATAGTTGAATTTATAAAAATGACCCGTCCTGTTCTTATGTGAATGATCAACAGCTGCGTTTTGTTTTTGTTTTTTTTTTGTTTAGTGGTAGTTGTTCAGGAGTCCCTTTTTTGTCCTGAACAGTTATACTGCCTGCTGTTCTTCAGAAAAGTCCTTCAGGTTCCACAAATTCTTTGGTTTTCCAGCATTTTTGTGTATTTGAACCCTTTCCAGCAATGACTGTATGATTTTGAGATCCATCTTTTCACACTAAGGACAACTGAGGGATTACAAAAGGTTCAAACGCTCACCGATGCTCCAGAAGGAAAAACCATACATTAAAAGCTGGGGGGTGAAAAAAAGATCAGGGTAAATTTAACTTATTTAGTCTTCTGGGAGACATGTAACTATCTTCTGTAGCCTCTGAAGGGCAGTACTAAATGAAAAAAATATGATATGTAGGCAAAATAAGAAAAATGTACACATCTCCATTTGTTTCAAAAGTTTTCACCCCCTGGCTCTTAATGCACTTTTTTTTTTCTTTTTTTGACTATTCAGGACAAACAAGAAACTCATGAACAACTATCAGTAAAAAAAAAAAAAAAAAAAAAAAAACAGATGTGGATCATTCAGGTAAGAACACAATATTAAGATTTAAGGGGATCTAAACTTTTGAACGAGGTCAACTATTATGTTTTTCTTGTGGACTATATGTAAACATCTTTTTGTGTGAAATATCTTATTCAGGTCAGTACTAAATAAACAATAACATGCATTTTGTATGATCCCTCTTATTTTGGTAAAATTAACATTTTGCAGATTCTGAAAGGGGGATGTAAACTTTTGACCTCAACTGTATATTTTTGAAGAATGTTGGTAATTAAACAGTTGACTATAGCCACTGACTGTTGGTAAATACAGATTAATTTACCAGATGCATAAAATGTTAAATAATTAATGATTAATGATTCTTTGCAACTCCCGTTGCACATTAAATGTGTAGTTTGAATCTAGAAACACGTTAGGCTTCAGGAAGTTTGTCCTGGAAAACAAACACACTCCTATTTATAATCAGGCCCTCTTCAGATGAGGGGTGGTGAGAGGGCTGTGAGCCAACTTGTTTGAAACTGTAACAAGCTCACATTACTTTCAGGTGACCACTACTGTTCTGCATGTACACAACCCTCACACAAGTCTTCTTCTCCTAAGGCCAGAGATTTCATTAGAGAGCATATCTGTTACCATTCATTTCGCTTGCAGATAAGCAGATGGCGGTGTGCGAGGTATCCCGCGTTTGGCCACATGTGAGTCACACAGCTAAGGGAAGTCTGACAAGCAGCCTGGTTTCCGTTTCGGCATGAATGAAAGGGCAGTTTGTGAATCCGCTCAGTAGAGATAAAGTAAAGAGAGAGAGAGAGAGAGCATGAGCGGGTTGCTTTATTTATCCAGTGACACTCATGTGACCTGGTCAGATATAGACAAACAAACAAGACTCACAGTAAAAGATCTATTGCATTAAAACTAGTTAGATTTTAGCCATGAATGGTTACACTGTAACCTTTTTGTCCTATATTTAGTTCAGCCTTTGCTCAGGCTTCAGCGGTGTCCCGTGACACTTTGATAGCGGGAAGAAAATGACAGGAAACACAAAGCTATCAAAAGTCGTAATCAACCTGCAACACCCAGTCATTTGAAGACCGTTTCAGCGCCGCCTCAAAAGCCCGGGATTATAGGGAAGTAGCTCTGCGGCGCTTCCAGATGCTAGTTGTGGATCTTCCTGAGAATCCAAAACAGTGATACCGCATTTTCTGGAAAATAAATTGCATGCGACTAAGTTGGGTCAAAATTACATTGGTAAGAGGGGAATAATTATTTTTATGGATAACTAAAAATGAATGACCCCTAAAGGATTCGATTCTGAATCTCAAGCTTGCGATTTGATTCAATTTTCGATTCGATTTGTGATATGGTGTATATATTGAGCAAAATGCTCCTCTCTAGAGTTTTTTTCTTTCAAGCTGACTAATGAGGTTATGATCACGAATATGTTTTTTTTCTGAGGTGAAAGTGACGTTACACTGTTTACAAGCTGTTATGTTGATGTCTTTCTGCTAAAACTGATTGGGTGATTACATGAGACGGGATACAGATTTCGTTAAGTTGTAATCTTTCTTTTAACATACCTTCGGATGTTTATGTATGTTTTTTTCATGCTGAAACTGAAACTAGAGCCGAGCATTTCCAGCTGCCGCTATCTTTGAACGCTACAGCGTTCTGTCACTCCACATTAAACAGTGGCAAAATGGCATTTATTGTTTGATTACTGTAATAAAATGGATAGAATATGAAATCTGAGCCTTTGTTTGATATCAAAAGTAACAAAGCACAAAGCTTATTACGATTTATGAGATGGAAGGTGCGCTTCAATGTTCTATTCATTAACTGAAAACAGGTTTTTTAATTTACTCTTGTGATTTTAAGAATTGATAAAAACTAGAAATTTATATTTTTTCCCAGCCCTAGTAGTTTAGTTCCCCTTGCTCCACAACAATCCTTTAACGGGATAGCAATGAAAAATATAAGTAGGCTGTAAAACATATAAAAACTCTCATCGCACATTGAGTGCGTAGGTTGAATCTAGAATTAATGGAGGTTAAAACAAAACCTTTTTTTACATCCTAAGTCTCCATCCCCTGTTTTCCCCCCTGTCTTCCTGCTTTCATTATTAACCCTGTGGAAGACAGAAGTGGGAAAGGTCAACATGATGTGTTGACCTCTCCTCTCTTTCCCTTTTCTCCAACAGTTTACTGTGAGCTTTGATTTATAATAGACTCGGACCGAGGGGAAGGGGGGCTCAGGGCGGTTGAGGGTCATCTTGTTTAGTTCTCGCCAGCCTGTTTTTTGGGACCTCAAGAGGAGGGGGGGGTTAAGTTCACAGGGCACTAACACTGAGACCAGGGTCATAAACTAATGAAGGATTCTAATTTAGAGAATGTGGCCAAATAGAGGGGCTAATCAGTGTTTCCGTTGTCTTATTAAAGCCAGGACTCAGTGGGGGGATTTAGCCCTAGCCGAGAAGGGCCCTCAGGGATGTGGACCCCAACTATCACAGGGATTAGACCCTGTGATGGGAACCACCGTTACCCCTCCACCCACCTTAAAACATGCTGCTTTTAATTACTAGGGAAAGGTGTGTCTCAGAGTAGCTCCTGAAGGCAAAACTTAGTTGCGCATACATGCATTTAGACATGTAGCTGAATATGCCTGATAAGGTAATTTTGAAAGAGTTTTTCCAAGAATCTACCATTTGGGTGAGGAGTTAAAGGACGTGACCCATCGTAAGAGTGTGAGGGGACCTGGTGGTGATGGTGAAAGCGTGGTGTTAAGTGATTTAATGAGCACTGTTTGGTTTTCGCAACTTACTCTACCACTAGATCGGTGTGGCCTCAAGGTCTGTAAATTAAAAATGGCCCCCTTGTTTCCTTTCTGCTGTCTGCTCCCACCATGGGATTTTCTGAGGCGAGCGTGATTGGACAAACTCGAAAAACACAAGGACACATGATAGCAGGGCTTCCCTTGAATGTATATCATTAAGACTCTTTCATTACTCGTGGTTTGCATCGAGTTTGAGATGCATGATGGTGTTTACGTACACCTTGCAGAATCTGCAAAATGTTAATTATTTTACCAAAATAAGAGGGATCATACAAAATGCATGTTATCTTATTGATCTGAATAAGATATTTCACATAAAAGATGTTTACATATAGTCCACAAGAGAAAAAAATAGTTGAATTTATAAAAATGACCTGTTCAAAAGTTTACATACGCTTGATTCTTAATGTGTTGTTACCTGAGTGATCCACAGCTGTTTTTTTTTTTTTTTTTGTTTTTTTTTGTTTTTTTGTTTAGTGATAGTTGTTCATGAGTCCCTTGTTTGTCTTGAACAGTTAAACTGCCTGCTGTTCTTCAGAAAAGTCCCTCAGGTCCCTCAAATTATTTGGTTTGTCAGCATTTTTGTGTATTTAAACCATTTCCAACAATGTTTGTATGATTTTGAGATCCATCTTTTCACACCGAGGACAACTGAGAGACTCATATGCAACTACTACAGAAGGTTCAAATGCTCACCGATGCTTCAGAAGGAAACACAATGCATTAAGAGCCAGAGGGTGAAAACTTTTGACACAGAATAAAGATGTGTACATTTTTGTTATTTTGCCTAAATATAATATTTTTTTTCATTTAGTACTCCCCTTGTGAAGCTACAGAAGATGCTTACATGTTTCCCAGAAGACAAAATAAATTAAATTTACCCTGATCTTTAAATTCAAAAGTTTTCACACCCCAGCTCCTAATACAGTGTTTTTCCTTCTGAAGCATCAGTGAGCATTCGAACAGGTTTCACAACAGGTTTGTTGTAAACAGTGTTAACACCTATTGATTTATTAAAGGGAAGTTTAATATTTTAATAGCACTGATTTAATATTGGTGTTCCAGTGGAAACAAAAAGGACAGTTTATTATTATTATTTTTTTTTAAATGTTAGTTTTACTGTTTTGTGCTTACCTCAAGTCTTATATTATTACGTTATGCATAAATTAAACTAAATTGGTTTGTGTCCATAAGGTTCTATATAAAATCTAAACAAATCCGATGATATATCCCAAATTTAAAGGGATAATTCAACCAAAAATTAAATTTCTGTCATTAATTACTCACCCTCATGTCATTTCAAACCCGTAAGAACTTCGTTCATATTTTTGATGAAATCCGAGAGCTTTCTGACCCTGGATAGATGGCAATGCAACTGACACGTTCAAGGCTAGAAAGGTCGCAAGGATATCATGTGTCATCAGTGGTTCAACCTTAATTTCATAAAGCTATTAGAATATTTTTGTGCGCAAAGAAAACAAAAACAAAAACTTCTGTGTCAGTCTTCGTCGTGCGTTCATGAGAGTAGACCTACCACATTTTAATAGTACTGGTTTAACATTGGTGCTCCAGTGGAAACAAACAGGAAAATGTCCTCCCCCCACCTGAGGAGACCATGTGTATTAGGAGCAAGCGACACGCATGCAAGCTTTTGTTTTAGCCATAGCAGTATTGTAGTGCAATGGTGCTGCTCCTGGAAGTGTTACATGTCCAGACACACACTGCCAGCTTAGACGGTCTTTGTTATTGTGTGTGCTGCAGTCTTCTGGGGTGGCCTGTTTTCGTTTGGATTTTCCTCACACACTCAAATGCAATTTTCTGTGGCCAGTTGGGAAAATATTTGCTTTTCTGCCTTTTCCCCCTTCCTGAAAGGAGACATAGATTAAATTCACATCCGAAATGGCTAATCTGGGTTTTACGGGCAAAATCTAGACATGACAGGATTGTGAGGAGTTTTGTTAATGTGATTTTTAGCTTCATCTTCCGGCACTCCTGTCTGTGTTTAAATACGCTCATCGGGAGGCTCGGTGTGATTCACGCTGTGTTGAATTGCACCCTCGTATGTGTGAGTTTGGAGCAGGCGTGTTGTGTACTGCTTTTGGCCGTCTCTTTGATGGCTAACGGTTTAGCCATCTGGGTCAGGCCTCTCTACCCAGCTCCATTTGTAGCACATTTGTGTGGAGGACGGGTGAAGGGAGTGAAAGTTTGCTGTTGCAAATGTGATCAACATCACAGGGAGAGGCTGTCCTCCCCACAAAACCAGGCCACAATCATACTTTTGTTTCATGCATGATCAAGGCCTTTTTATAGGCCTATCTTCTAGAGTTAGACAGTGAAATGCTGGTGTGATGGTTGAAATGTGTGAATCAGTAGAGATTTTGTAAACCATTAATAAAACGGAAGATATCAGAGGACAGGACTGCTTAATGTTTTAGTAACTTTTTTCAAAATAACATTTTGACAGTATTATTGTTTATTATTGTAGCTGTGATTACTGTTACATAATACAATTGTTTATATAATATATATAGTATTTTGGCTATACATCCCTCACGTGTTGAGCCTAAATTGACTTGAGAACTTGTTGTACTTTACGACGTGAGCTGCAGACCCGTTTAAACCCATTTCCTGGTTCAAGTCATTTGTTAGATTACAGTGGCCTCGTTTTTGTAATGTTTAGTTTCCCAGGTCAGGGTGGATTCATTTCTCAGCTCATCTAGTGCGAAGCATTTACTCTGAGCAAATGTGTGTTTGTCAAGCTTGGGCTTTATTGACCACACACAAACAAGCCCCTTTCCTGTTGAAGTGTCATCTGTGAGTGTGTGTGTGTGTGTACATATAGAAAGCAGAGTTAGCCAGACCAGTGTTTACCCAGTCCTGATGTAACACCTTTGCCCCAGACATCAATGCTCCTACTGTCACTGCGGAACAAACTGCCTCAAGAAGAACCCCTGCCTATGTATTTAGGACCAGAGTCTCATTCAAAACCCTCTTTACATTTACTAAATAGCTCAGCAAGTGTGTTGAATGTGTCACATTCAGCTTTATGCTGTTTTGGTTCTTGGTTTCTCATTAGCAGTTGTTTAATGGTATATGAAGAGCCACCTTCAATGTGAAAAATCACTTCTGAGAACTTCATAACCTTTACCCAAGTTTCTCTCTAGTACCTCTCTCTCTGACTCCGTTAACTCGCTGCTTTGTCCGCTGGCCCCTGTGATATGAGCCCTCCTTCAAAGAGGAACTTAAATCCAGCCAGAGGTCAGCAGGTCGCTCAATAATCTCTCCTGATGATGTCCTGCTGACGGAAGCTCAGTCACTCATCCGCCCGTCCTGATGCACGCTCGCTCGCTCGGCCGTGAGGAAGAAATGGAGAGCTGACTGAGGTCTGATGTCCTCTTTCTGTCCTGACTAACAGCATTCAGTCATTCGTAATGGCTGCCGCTCTTTGGCCTCATTAGATGCAGTTTGTGTTATGCTAAGCTAATATACTGAGTTCTTGTGAACGCAGTTCTAGAAGTCATTATTTTAACAGTGTTTACTAGTAATACGCAGATGCACTAGTGTTTAAAAGTTTGGGCTCAATAAGATTTATACTTAAATTCTGTAAAAACAGTAATATTGTGAAATAAGTATTTTATGAGGTGGCAAATTAGTAGGAATTTGTACAAAGGACCACCCCTAACCCTGCCCCTAAACTTACCCCTCACAGAAATTGTACAAATTTCTGAAATCTCATAAAATATTTTTTATATATGTGTTGTATTGTATTATGTATTGCCAACAGATGATTATATAAGTAATAAATTATGATATTTTTATTTTGTATCGACCCTACTGTCAAAACAAATATTCATTGACAACCCCATTTCATGACAATTTGTACATATTTTACGAGGTGGCTAATTCATACAAATATGTAAAACCTCACTTATACAATTATACATTAAATTTATGATTTGTAAAAAAAATTGTTTTACGATTATTGTTTTTTTTTTTTTTTTTAATTGTACGTATTTTATGAGTTGACATTTGTACAACTTCACTCATACAAATTTGATTTATGATTTTTTTTTTTAAGAAATCTTACGTATTTAAAGAGGTGGCAAATTCGTACGACCTCACTTGTATAAATTAAATTTATGATTTGTAAAAAAAAAAAAAATTGTTGTACGACATGGCAGATTTGTACAAATTCGTATGATCTCACTTGTACAAATTTGATTTGTAATTTCTTTTTAATTATTATTTATTTTATATGTTTTTTTAATTGTACGTATTTTATGAGTTGACAAATTTGTACAGATTCGTACAACTTCACTCATACAAGTTTGATTTATGATTTTTAAAGAAATCTTACATATTTTAAGAGGTGGCAAATTCGTACGACCTCAATCGTACAAATTAAATTAACATTTTGTAAAAAAATGGTACGTATTTTACGAGGTGGCAAAATTTTTACAGATTCATACGACTTCGCTTGTACAAATTCGATTCATGATTTGTAAAAAAAAAATCTTATGTGTTTTACGAGGTGGCAAATTCGTACACATTTGTATGACCTCACTCATACAAATTCAATTTACAATTAGTAAAAAAAAAAAAAAAAAAAAAAACGTATGTATTTTATGAGATGGCAAATTTGTATGACCTCACTCGTTCAAATTTGATTTACAATTTGTAAAAAAAAAAAAACGTACATATTTTACGAGGTGGCAAATTCATACAAATTCTTACAAAGGACCACCTCAATCCTGCACCTAAACTTACCCCTCACAGAAATCATACAAAAATGTACGAGTGAGGCCATATGAAATACATGCAAAGTTGTCTTTGATCACTAGCTTAAAATAATATTCATGTTAAATACAACTAAGTCTTTACGAGCAAAGTCAGTGCAATCCTGTCAGTTACTAATGAAAATGATCTCAGTTCGTCCCTCAACTTAAAAAAAAAAAACTAACAAAAATGTGAATTAATGCATCTACAATTCAAGAATGTTTTTAGAACTTCAATGGTAAACAGATGCTGTTTATGGAGCTTGAGTTGTATTTTATCTGAAATATGCCTTCACCACTAAATTCTCAGGTGAAAGTAAGTATAATGCTCTTTTTGGATACAGATGGAGAATTGGGAATGCTGTCTTGGCACTTTTCGCTGTTTTGAATACAGCTCATCCAGTATATGCTCCATATTTCGAGGTCAAATATTTGTTATTTCTCAGGCAAAGTGGAAAACATGCAGTGCTGGCGAAGTTGAGTGCAACTGTGAGAAGCATTCATCGCTGCACCTCAAGCTCTGCTGTGTTATAAATAACTGCAGCACAATAAACAGGGCCCTGATAATTGGGCCATCAATCATGTAGAGCGCTTGGGTGGGTCTCTAGGCCCAGTGCCGTGAGCTCGCTAACCTCCCCTCTCCACCTACCACCACCACCACCACCTCCTCCTCCTCCTCAAGCGCTCTCTGGTTTCATGAGCAGTGATAACAGCTGGAGAGGAAATCAGGAAGTGAGCTTCTATAGAGCACTGTCTCCTTTAGTGTCGTGGAGTGATTCCTGTGTGGTCATGGCTCAATGTGATTTGAGTGCCAGAATCCCCACCTCCGCTCTCCCTGTCTGTTGGCTATAAAGCAAAAGCCTGCTACCAGGGTTGTAGACCTTTCTTTGTCTGTTTGTCATTCTCCCAGTCTGTCTTTTCACTGCTTAGTCTGGGATGGAAGTAGTGCTCCAGAAAGAAGGTTGCAGTCGTCTGGCTGATGATGTTTGAAGCTCTGGAGGGTGTTTGTGGGGGTCTCTTGAGCGGACGTCTATCCTGTCTATGCTTTTGTCCCAATCTCTGGCCCCATAATCTTCAATAACGCCACTCAGCTGGTGGCCCCCAGCGATCTGTAATGGGCCTGAGCGGCAGTGATGGTTTTCCGGTGGGAGTGTGGGATACCGTTGCCATAGGTGTTAGTTTGTTGGTGTGAATGTGCTGTCAGCCTCATTAAACTGTACTGATGAGTGATCTTAACTGGTCACTTATTACGTTTTACAAGAAATTGCATTTCTTTGCAATTTCTCAGTAAAAAGTGATTCTACCAGTGTTGGGGAAAGTTGCTTTTAAAAGTAACGCATTGCAATTTTGCATTACTCCAAAAAAAAGTAACTAAGTATGTTATTTAGTTACTTTTTATGAAAAGCAATGTGTTATGTTACTTTTGCATTACTTTTTAAATCTGGGCAGAGCTTGCTGCTTTTTTTTTTTTTTTTTTTTTTTTTTTGGCAAACGTAAAAGCCCTTTCACACTAAAAGTGAAATTAATTCACATCAGGCTGAAAAAAAGTACATTCACGCAGGAGATCACTCTTCAGCTATAAAAAAAAAAACAAAACATGAAGCACAAATGTTGGTTTATCAAAAGTAGTTTTTGCTTATTCATATGGTTGAATTTGATAATCGAAGGTTCAGCAGCAAAGATACTGGTTCATAAATGGGATTAAATACATAAAGGATATTTGTATTATTTAACATATTTAATTATTGCAGGCTTCTGTCATATTCTGAGTTTGCATTTCACTGTTTTTATTCATTTTGAGAAATAGTTAATCTGTTTTTGTGAGGGAGATGAATTAATGCAGGTTCGCGTTTAACCTAGAAGGGTACAGTAACAGTTTCTACACAATTTTTTAGCTAGGTAAAGTTGAGTTAAAAGTATTGGCACACCATAATATTATTATGACTAGGGCTAGGTTAAAAAAAAAAAAAAATATATATATATATATATATATATATTTAAAAAATATATATATATTTTCCTGATTTTTATCATTTCTCATTTTTACGAAATGATATTGATTCTTAAATCTAAAGAATCAATTAGTCTAGCCTGTTTTCACTTAACGAGTGGAACATTGTAGCGCACCTCCCATCTAATAAATCGTAATAAGCTTTGTGCTTTGTTACTTTTGATATGAAACAAAACCTCAGATTTCAAATCCTGTCCATTTTTTTACAATATTCAAACAATTAATACCGTTTGGCCGCTGTTTAATGTGGATTGACGCATCTCAGTTCAAGAATGCATGTGAACTGATCATCTCCTCAGCACGAAATATGAATAAACATGAACAAACATCCGAAATCCGTATCTTGTCTAATGTAATTGTTCAATCGGTGTTTCAACCGCACAAATACGTCAGTGTAATAACTAGTTTCAAACAGTTTCACGTAATGTCACATTTACCTCAGAAAAAACATATTTGGTGACCATAAACTCATAGTCAGCTAGAAAAAATTCTAGAGAGTAGCATTTTTTCTGAATATATGCACCATATAACACGTTCATTATATTTTTTACTCTGTCAATGTTTGAATAAATCTGTCTTTTATGACAGCCACCATTTAAATGTTTATATTTCAAAAAAACGAATTGGAGTAGAAACATCATAATGTAATTGTAACTTTATTATTATAAGAACTTCAATGAGCGTAAGTTGTATACAAATCAGTGGATTTTAACCTTCAACATTATAGAAATGTAGTACCAACTGAGTCTCATGTATATTTTACAGCATTTGTTGAGAGATTTTTTTTTTTTCTTTGAAAATTTAACATGTACTTTATCTGATATATATCCAAAATAATCAAAATGAAATCGGAAACCGAATTGAATCGGAGCTTGTGAATCAGAATCGAATCAAATTCTGAAATTTGTATCAAAACCCAGCGCTAATTCTGACTCTGACACTTCAGTTTATCAAATGGAGGATGGCATCATGAATAAATGATGGACAAAGTATTATATTCATATGGGTTTCACCATTATTGTTATTCTTGGCTGCTTTTTGACTGTCCTCCCATTTTCCCGGTACTTTCCCGCTGAGTAAAGGAAAGCCAGTCTGCCTCATTTGTGAAGTGTTCGTGTGTGCTGGAAGTGCAGAAAGAACATTGCATGAGCAGACGCTCAAGAATGACGCAATGCTAGGGCTCTGACCCAGACTGGATTGTGTGCTTTTGACTACAAAAACACATTTGCTCTGTTCCGAAAGCTAGTGAGCTGCCTGTAGAGACAACAGCATCACAGACAGAAAATCAGTTCCAGAAGGTGAGCAACATAATAATACTGCCTTCTAAGAGATTCGTCACAAAGACGGCAATCCCATAATGCATTGAGATGAGGTCAGTGAAAAAAATGAGGTGAGGGGATTGGCCATTTTAATTGATTTCATTCTGTGTCTGTATTTTAATTACACTACCATTTAAAAGTATCAGAACTTTCATCCAGCAAGGGTGCTTGTTTTGTAGATTCAAATCATTATTTATGAGGTTCTGTGATGCTGCCTATGCAGGCAGTGAGTCGCCTCAATAGATTTTGGAACGAAGCCAGTCTTTTAGTTTGAATTCAGTGTGTCTGGAGTTTGTTTGCAGATTTTTGCCTTCGAACCACTGCCAGAAAACAGCACGTTGTAAGTAAGCTGTCGTTCGTGTTTCTTACGGTCAATAGTTCTCGTTCTGGATCACTGCGACACTGAATTAAACATAAGCGTCAGTGTTTTGCATGGAAAAGGCAGCGTGTGGGCAGAGCGCTGGGGCTAATAAAGCCCACCTGTGTGAGTGCGCCTGCGTCTGCTCTCGCTGAAACCCAAGAGGAGATCTTCATATTCGACATCCTGTGCTCCAATTAAAATTAACTCACACACCGCCTCTCCCTCCCTCGCTCCCCCCGTGTCTCTGTCATAGTTTCCAGCAGCAATAGGAGGGGGAGGATCGGGGTGACATAAAGTGTAACAGGACCACAGCGATCCACTCAGCCAATGGAGTTCTGAGAGATTGCTTCCACGCTCGTTTTTTCCTCCTTCTTTTCCTCCTCTGTGGCCTTTTCTTTTTGTTTGACGGTCATTCGGCCCTCCCCCGTGACCCTCCTGAAGAGGCCCCCTGTTCCTCGTCTGCTGCGGCCTGGGCTGTTTTCCTGGAGAGTGTGTGTGTGTGTGAGGGTTGGGGGTAGGGTGGCTTACTGGTTGGTAGGTGGGTGGGAGAGGGGCAGTTTTTGGCAGGTCCTTTGATCAGTAAAGCATAAACAAGAGGGAGCTTAGAGAAGAGGGGGTGGTGAAGTGCTGAGTCAGTCTCTCTCTTTCTCTCTCTCCTCTTTTTGTTATTCTTGCTCCCTCCCTCTCTCTCTCATAAGGCAGTGATGGCCGAATAGTGACTAATTGGTGGCAAAGAGAAAGTGACGGCAGGAAAAAATGGTCGCAGCGCTGTGTTTATGATGGGAAAGGGTCTTGCCAATTCTGTACTGCAAACAAAACATGTCAAAGTTGCAGAATTCATTTATTCACAAGGTCAAACATCCTCCCAAGTTTTTTTTTGGTCCTGTGGTTTCTCTTCCAGTAGACTAGTGGTCAGCTGTCTATCGAGACTAGTGGCCAAACAGCATGTTTTTTTTTTTTTTTTGGTCTGATGTCAGTGTCAAGAGTTCAGGGTGGCTGATGGTCTATATAATGCTAGTATATTATAAATATGTGACCCTGGACCTCAAAACTAAATAAGTAAATAAGCTTTCCATTGATGTGTGGTTTGTTAGGCTAGGACAATATCTGGCTGGAGATACAACTATTTCAAAATCTGGAATCTGAGGGTGCAAAAAAAGCAAAATATTGAGAAAATTGCCTTTAAAGTTGTCCAGATGAAGTTCTTAGCTATGCATATTACTAAACGTATCAAAAATTAAGTTTTGATATATTTACGGTAGGAAATTTACAAAATGTCTTTATGGAACATGAGCTTTACTTAATATCCTAATGATTCTTGGCACAAAAATCAATAATTTTGACCCTTACAATGTATTTTTGGCTATTGCTACAAATATACCTGTGCTACTTACGACTGGTTTTGTGGTCCAGGGTCACATATATTGATGAATACTTTTATTCAGAAAATTATACATTAAACTGATCAAAAGTGACAGTAAAGACATCTGTAATGTTGTAGAAGATTTTTATTTCAGATAAATTCTGTTCTTAGAAAAAAAAAAAAAGATTTCTGAAGGAACACTGACACTGAAAACTGAAGTAATGGCTGCTGAAAATTTAGCTTTGCCACCACATTAAAAAAAAAAATATATATTTTTTTTTTAATGAGTACTGTCAAACGATTAATCGCGATTAATCGCATCCAACAATAAAAGTTTTTGTTTACATAATATATGTGTGGGTACTGTGTATATTTAATATGTATATATAGATACACACACACACACACACACACACACACACATGTATATTTTTAAGAAAAAATGTTATGTATATATTATATATATTTATATATAATATAAATTGAAATGAATATAAATGTATACATGTATGTACTTGTAAATATTTTCAAAACATGAAAATATTATGTATATCTTTATATACATAATAAATACACACAGCACACACACATATATTATGTAAACAAAAACTTTTATTTGGATGCAATTAAACACGATTAATCATTTGACAACACTATTAAATATGTTAAAATAGAAAAGCTATTTTAAATTGTAATTATATTTCACAATATTACTAGTTTTACTCTATTAAACAAGCATAAGATTTTTCTTTCAAACAGTAAAAAATATTAACATTAACAAAAAAAATGTAAACATTCAAAAAAAAAATCTTACCATACAGACCCAAGACTTATAAACAGTAGAGTGAACTGCGTTCTGTGTGATTTCTAAAACATTTAAAGCTTTTGACAAATAATTTATTTGTAAATAAAACTTAGGGGCCGTTTACACAACAACATTTTCAGCCAAAAACGGGAATCTTTTTATGCGTTTTGTCTGTTCGTTTACACGTCAGTGGCGTTTTGGGGACTGAAAGAGGTTTCATAGTGCAAGTTTTTAAAAACGCCACCATTAGCATTTCCATGTAAACACCCAAAACGGTGACGTCACGCGCATACGTTCGTAGTAGGTGTTGGGTATGTAGACATGCGCAGTACGTGTTGATTTTAAAGGCAAGTGCGAACAAATAGCACGCCAACTACTGGCCTGGCATATGTAATACAGCATTTTTGGCAGTTTTCGCGGATATGTGTAAGCGTGAATCATTTTGAAAACATTGTCGTGTATACGTAAAACTTTTTAAAAATGTAAGGGTCAGTTTTTTGTCGTGTAAACGTAGCCTTATGAACAGTGTTGCCAAGAATTGGGCTACTTTAACACTGTTACCGCGGGTTGTTTTTGATGTCCGCGGGATGAAGCGACCCCCAATAACGTTTCACATTTAGCCCCTGAAATATACATTTACCAGGAGAACCCAGACCAAAAAAAACGTGTATTTTATCCCCCGAAACGCAATTGGACAAGTTTTGAGTAGCAATTGGGCGGGTTTTGTTGTGAAAACCTGGCAACCCCGCTTATAAACAGTAGAGTAAATTGCATTCTGTTTGATTTTTTTTTTTTTTTTTTTTTTTTTTTTTCTAAAACATTTAGAGCTTTTGACAAATAATTTACTTGTAAATGAAACTTAGACTGGAGGTTGACAAGTGAAATATTACCTATGTGTGAAGTTATCCTTCATAGAAATGTTAAGGCACTAATGTGTTAACTACAAAAACAATTAAGCAATTTAATGTACTGATTGACAACCCTAATTATACATAATTGAATTCTGTTATGTCAATAAGGCTTATATAAATTGGTTTAAATGAAGGAATCAATGAAAATTACAGAATATTTTTCATAATCATTTTTGTAAAATTGACAATTTTCTTTTAGTAGATTTACAAACTGACACCAAAATGCGGTGACACTTATTTGTGACCCTGGACCACAAAACCAGTCTCAAGTAGCACAGGTTTATTTGTAGCAATAGCCAAAAATACATTTGTATGGGTTCAAATTATTTCTTTTATGCCAAAAATCATTAGGATTTTAATTAAAGATCATGTTCCATGAAGATATTTTGTAAATTACTTACCATAAATGTATCAAAACTTGATTAGTAATATTAAAAATAAGTAATATGAAAACTTTGATTAGTAATATGCATTGCTAAGAACTTCATTTGGACAACTTTAAAAGCGATTTTTTCAGTATTTAGATTTTTTTGGACCCTCAGATTTCAGGTGTTCAAATAGTTGTATCTCAGCTAAATATTGTCCTATCTTAACAAACCATACATCAATGGAAAGTCTATTTTTTTTTTATTTATTCTGAAAAATTGACTCTTCTGACTGTCCTTATGGTCCAGGGTCACATGTATTATCCAATCAAAGTTGTTTATCAGTCAGTGCCAGTAACCTCGAAATAGATTTATTGGACTATCACTAGTCGAGAAAGATGCCCAAGTTCAGTGCATGCAAATCTTACGTTTTCAGCAACAAAAACTGTCTTAAATAGGCAAAGAGAGCAGAGCTGGGGGAAACGAGGAACAAGTGAATAGCATTTAGGGGTTTGGGTCGTAGCTTGGTCTGAGCTTTTGTCCAGCAGGTGAAAGCTTTGTAAAACTGGCGCCAGATTGTTAAAGAGCCTGACACTTCAGTGTGTTGGAACAGGCAGCGAGAGAAAGAAACCTCCTGGGAGGAGACCCATGACTGACCCTGCCTGAATGTACAGGCCCTCGCCTGAGAGAGAGAGAAAGAGAACGGGAGAGAGAGGGGCCTTTTCCTGTGTTAGCTCTACATCTTAATCGAGCAACAAGCCCCAACAAAGCCATCATTAGAAATGCCTTTACACTGAGGGCTGCAGCCCGTTCTCACTGAGTGGTGTTTATTAGCGTTTCACAACAGCCTAGTTTGTCCCGAAGTTATATAAATCTGCTTCTTTCAGTAGTGTTTACTTGCAGCAGTATTTTCGAGTTAGTTGTAGTTTCGTAGACCTGACAGAACGTGCAATGCCTCCAATCGCAGGTCTTTTGAACCACCCACTGCTCGTAAATCGCGTGCTTGTGCCTCAGGACACCAAAACCATTTTCTTGGAAAGCTTTATTTGTTTAAAAGAAAATGTGAAGATTAGCAGCTAGCGTTTAGGCAGGAGAAGGGTTGTCAGGTTTGATCTTAAGGAAGCTGCATGATTAGATCATGAAATGTGCCATGATAGTACGCTAGAAAACATATGAATGTTGGTTTTTGGAGGCAGATAGTTTTGGATTAACTTTGTTTTGGTTGTTCAGATGACCTTTAAGTGATAAACTGCAGTGAAAAGGACTAAAGGAGAACAACACTGTGTCAAGCAGCACTGCTTTCCCTGCCACCCTGCTGTCTAAGATCTGAATAAACAGAAGGGTCTAAGTCTGGCTTCAGTCGCTCCTTTTAGACTTGTTGATTCGTTTTCCAGTAACCGTGTTATTCATCACCTTACACAGTAATGTGTGACTTCATGTGCAGATGTCACCGGTTCAGTCCACTGCACGCAGGCAAATCGCATGTAAACGGGGTCGAAGTTCACTCAGCGGCCTACGGTTATCCATGCTCCCTCCTCCGCAGCAATACATCAGCAGATCTGACACACGAGTGGGTGGCAATCGTAAAGTTTATGAAATGGACTTTCATAAGAGCCTATATTTAGCAGCCAGGGCAAGCGAAATGAATGGGAGTTTCATTGCTAACAGGACAGGCCATCATTTACACTTGCTTGCAGGAGGCTTCGGAGATGTTTGGTTCCTGCTCGCTTTTGCTTATGCAGATTAAAGGACTGAGATGCTGTCCAAATGGATCTGCGTTCAGGTGTTTACAAAGATCTTGTAAAAGTTCCACATGCTGGGAGTTTTATCTGAGCGCTCTGTTTAAATCAAATAAACCAATGTGAGATATCCAACACTGGTTTATACTGTTGAAATATCAGATTTATGCAGCCCAGAATGAGAACAAATGTAATCACTTGTAATATTCACACATGCATATACAGTTGAAGTCGAAAGTTTACATACTCCTTGTGGAATCTGCAAAATGTTAATTATTTGACCAAAATAAGAGGGATCATACAAAATGCATGTTATTTTTTTTATTTAGTACTGACCTGAATAAGATATTTCACATAAAAGATGTTTACATATAGTCCACAAGAGAAAATAATAGTTGAATTTATAAAAATGACACCGTTCAAAAGTTTACATACACTTGATTCTTAATACTGTAAAAAATCCTTCAGGTCCCACAGATTCTTTGGTTTTTCAGCATTTTTGTGTATTTGAACCCTTTCAAACAATGACTGTATGATTTTTTCAGATCCATCTTTTCACACTGAGGACAACTGAGGGACTCAACTATTACAAAAGATCAAAAAAACTAACTGAGCAATCAGAAGGAAAAACCATGCATTAAGAGCCCGGGGGTGAAAACTTTTGGAATTTGAAGATAAATTTAACTTATTTTGTCTTCTGGGGAACATGTAACTATCTTCTGTAGGTTCTGATGGGTAGTACTAATGAAAAAAAATATGATATTTAAGCAAAGTAAGAAAAACGTACACATCTTCATTCTGTTCAAAAATATTTTCACCCCCGGGTGTTAATCCATCAGTGCGCATTTGAACCTTCTGTAATGGTTGCATATGAGTCCCTCAGTTGTCCTCAGTGTGAAAAGATTGATTTCAAAAATCATACAGTCATTGCTGGAAAGGGTTCAAATGCACAAAAATGCTGAAAAACTCTCTGTGAGACTTTTCTGAAGAACAGCAGGCAGTTTAACTGTTTAGGACAAACACACGTCTTTTATGTGAAGTATCTTATTCAGGTCAGTACTGAATAAAAAAAGAAGTTTTGTAAGATCCCTCCTTTTTTGGTAAAATAATTCACATTTTGCAGATTCTGCAAGGTGTATGTAAACTTTTGACTTCGACTGTATAGTATATATATAAAGCTTGTTAGGATTTAGCTCACAGCCACAATATTTTTCTTTAATTGTCCTGTTTATTGTTTCCTCACAGTCATAATGACCAGACGACCACCTGGCAGGACCCACGTAAGGCCCTCCTTCAGATGAACCAGGCCGCCCCGGCCAGCCCAGTGCCTGTGCAGCAGCCGAACATCATGAACCCTGCCTCAGGTCAGCAGCTCCAGACACTCATTTCATATTAAACACTACATTCTTAGTCCCAGCATTCTTATGGTAATTCTACGGGTGTAGCAGTCCGAGCTGTTTATTTACATCCCTCCCAAACCCGCCTCTACCTCAGCAAATGCAAAAAACACCTTATCAGGGCAGACGAATGCAAATGAATGCATGTGAATGGCAATTGATGATTAGGTAGATGTGTCTGGTTGGAGTGACAATAGTGACCTGGGTGTCCAGACTATGAAAGGTTCAACAGGAACTCAGACAAGACTGGTCCCGTTCAGTGTTTTAAGGTGGTCCCTACAGACTTTTATGTCATTCTTTGTGAAGTCGTCTGGTCCTGGAAAGTGTAGAGTGCAAGAGTTTCTGCCCACTTTTTTTCAAGCGGCCTCGATTCCGGAAGGACGTTTCTTATGGAATTTTTTTAAAAGTCTTGTTATATGGTTATAATCCAGCTACGAGGTGAATCACAACATTACAAAATTTCAATCAAAGCAAAAGTGTTTAAAAATCACTTTGCATTAAACTATCCTGTGATTGGTGGAGACCTCTTTGCAATTTACAAATTTATATAAAAAAAGAAAAAAAAAACACTACCAGTCAAAATTAAGATTTTTAATGTTTTTCAAAGTCTCTTCTGCTTACCAAGCCTACATTTATTTGATCAAACACAGCAAAAGCAGTAATATTATGAAACATTTTTACTATTTAAAATAGCTGCTTTCTGTTTGAATATAGTTTAAAATGTAATTTATTCCTGTGATCAAAGCTAAATTTTCAGCATCATTACTCCAGTCTTCAGTAAGAGACAGAAATTATTCTAATATGCTGTTTTGCTGTTTAAGAAACATTTATTATTACTATTATTATTATTTAAAACAGTTGAGTACAGGATTCTTTGATAAATAGAAAAATCCAAACATCAGCATTTATCTGAAATAAAAAGCTTTTGTAAAAAGCATTATACACTATACCATTCAAAAGCTTTTTTTTAATAGATTTTTATAGATATATTTTTATAGATTAAGCTTTTAATTATAGATTATAATTATAAATTTTATAAATTATAGAAATTAATACTTTTATTTAGCAATGATTCTTTAAATTGATCAAAAGTGATGATAAATG
The DNA here is from genome assembly GCA_036247105.1 of Cirrhinus mrigala. NCBI lineage: Eukaryota > Metazoa > Chordata > Actinopteri > Cypriniformes > Cyprinidae > Cirrhinus > Cirrhinus mrigala. The sequence goes on from CM070024.1 coordinate 18,937,190, forward strand.
TTTATAATGTTACAGATTTATATTTCAGTTAAATGTTGTTCTTCTGAACTTTCTATCCTGAAAAAATTCTACTCAGCTGTTTTCAACATAATAAGAATAATAATAAATGTTTTTTATGCAGCATATCAGAATATTAGAATGATTTCTGAAGGATCATGTAACTAGACTAATGATGCTAAAAATTCAGCTTTGAAATCACAGGAATAAATCACATTTTAAAATATATTTAAATTTTAAGTAGTAAAAATATTAAGGAATATTACTGCTTTTGCTGTACTTTGGATCAAATAAATGCAGGCTTGGTGAGCAGAAGAGACTTCTTTAAAAAAAAACATTAAAAATCTTACTGTTCAAAAACTTTTGACTGGTCGTGTAAGTTAAAAATAATGCGGACTGAACAGTACTTTCACAAAACTGTGAAAATGTGGGAGGAAAAAAAAATCAGATTTTGGCCAAAGATTACCAAAATGAGAATTTCAGTTAGTGCTGGATAATTTACTGTACACTGACTGTTCTCTCTCAGGTCCTCTTCCTGATGGTTGGGAGCAAGCTATTACCTCAGAAGGAGAGATCTACTATATCAATCACAAGAACAAAACCACCTCTTGGCTGGACCCACGACTTGACCCGCGTTACGGTGAGCTTAAAGTCCTAAAAGTTCATAATAATAATAAAAATAGCATCATAATAAATCATACTTTTGATTGAACATTGGTCTCTTAGCATGACAGTGCTGCCACTATTTTATAAAAGAAATAAGCCTCCTAAATAGTGATGCACTGAAATTTCAGCAAACCGAAAACATTAATCAAATTTGACAAAAAAAAAAAAAAAAAAACGGTTAAAGGGATAGCTTATCTAAAAATGAAAATTATATCATTAATTACTCATCCTCATGTTGTTCCAAAACCGTAAGACCTTCGTTCATCCTCAAAACGCAAATTAAGATATTTTTGATGAAATCCAAAAAGCTTTTTGATAATGCATAGACAGCAACACAACTACCACGTCCAAGGCCCAGAAAGATATTAGGGACATCGTTAAAAAAGTCCATGTGACATCAATGGTTCAGCTGTAATTTTATGAAGCTATGAGAATACTTTTTGTGTGCGAAGAAAACAAAAATAATAGGCCCAGGACAGGACTGAGAACACAAGACTGCTGTGGTAAAATAACGGTCTCTTATTGCTATATTATTATGCTGATTACAAACCGAGTGTGGATGGCTACTCTGCGATATGACAGTGAGAGTGTGTTTTTGTGGCACACTATTCAGAGAGTATTCCTGCTTCCTGTGACTCATACTGAGGTTAGCCAAAACTGCTCCACACTCAGGACTCTGCCATGTGATCCCTTTACTCGCACACAAACACAAACTAGCTCAAACTGCATCTGATTATGCCATTCCCTAAACCCCTTGTTCAGATACACATCCATAATCCATACGGCAGAGGCGATATCCAAGCAGTGGAACTGTCACGTTAATCTAATCATCTGTTTTTTTTTTTTTTTTTTTTGCCGTCGAGATAAATGGTTCACCGAAAGGTTGTCAGACTGAGACGTTTGTCCTTTTTCTACCCCTTTCAGTCCCTCTCTTTAATCTCCTTCTATGAGCACGTAAGGCTCACAAAGAGATGAAGGCTTCTACTTATGTCACTTTGAGTTACTCACGCTTGAGGTGCTTTCCCTTCATCCCAAAGGAGGTTTCCCGAGGGACACTATCTCACTATCTACTGCATGTATGAACGAGCATGTTTTGCCTATTTTTGACAAATCCTCAATTACAAAACCGGTTTTCGTACACCTAACACGCAAGTGGTCGTAGGTAAAGTGGTAAACAGTCTGAAAGCCTGGGTCAGGAGAGAGAGAGAAAGAGCGAAAGAGAAAAAGAAAGGGGGGTCGGCTCTGGTGGGTGAAGCCCTTTGAAGATTTATAAGTGTTCAGCGGACAAGCCTGGTGGGCCCCTGAATTACAGACGTAATGTGAGGGGGAGAACTGCAAGAGGGGTAGACGCGGTTAACTCGTTCCTTGCCGCAAGTTGAGAATGTTTGGGCGTTACCGTGCGGTTTTATGAAACTGCTTGTGTCTGCATTTTATGACGACCTTTGTGTTTGCGTTTTCATCCCTCAGATCCTCTGAGGAGGCATTTGGATGAACGTTATCCCACCGACTTCAAAAACATGGCTTTTAAAGAACGTTAGCTCCTCCTTGCACCCAAAAAACACTTATTTATGTTTCTAACCTGACACGTTGTCCCGTCTGGGTCTTCGCTAACCCATTGGAGACTCTTAGGTAATTTGAGCCGGGAGTAGAATAGGATTGTACTCCTTTAACAGAGAACTGAAGTCTGGCCATTCTCTCTTTCTGTCTCACCCCCCTTCCCACCCCGCGTGAGGCCCAGCGCAGGCAGAACTGTTCTCAGCTGCACATCTAGACGGAGTTGAGTTGGTGCCAGGCCTCTCGATGCTGCAGCTCTGCTGCTAATCTGTTCCAGACCTTTTCAGTCAAAGAGACCCAATGTTAGAGAGAGAGAGAGAGAGAGAAAGAGGAAGGGGGCAGGCGGAGGCAGGGCCAGAGAGGGGGAAGGGAAGAAGAAAAAGAAAGGGAGGAATAGGAGAAAAAGGAAGAAAGCCCACAGGATAAACTTGTGCCTCCTTTCGAATTGACGAACAGTCCACCATGGGACTTTATGATGTATTTCACACTTCCGACTCACATCGACTCCATCTTTATTTGTGGTGGTGTCGTTTTTGAGCACAAAGGCCGACTTGAACCCTGGTTATCGGCCATGTGCTGCGGGCTGCTTGGATTATCACAGTCCTTCGGTGCAGGAGTTGGCACCTTGTTGGCAAGTGCGGAGTGATGTCATGCTCTTGTGAAGCACTCATCTTTTCCAGAGCTTTGCGCTGACACACAAACTCATGAATGGTTGCATAAACACTTCATGACTCCCGAGGCGCTCGCCTTATTGGGAAACGGGATGACGAATGTGACATCCGTGGTTCACATTCAAAAGGTGACAGAGTTTATCAGTGCGTTCATAGAGTTCATGTTTTCTGAAGTAAATGTTAGTTCCCACCACCACACTGCTAAGCGTTGTTGCTGAGGCGTTTTGTGTTAGGGTGTTGCTATTTGGGTGCTAGCGTGTTTTGGGTGGTTGCTTACTAGCCCCCTTCACACCTTCATTCGAATAGTATCTGAATTTTTTTTAAAACCAGATTACATATACACCTTTTGCTGCGTTCACACCATGTTTTAATTAATAGATGACGACACAAGACAATTTACTCAAGATGTTCACATCCTCAGAACTATGCATTTCTATGTAAACATCATTAAAGGGATAGTTCACCCAGTAATGAAAATTGTCATTAATTACTCGCCCTCATGTCGTTACAGACCCGTAACACCGTGTCCTAACTAGTGCCGCAATATGCAGTAAAAGTATCTTTTCCATGTTAATCAGAGTTTTTGTCCTAACTAGCCATGACGCGACACACAGAATTTCATTGGGGCTGGAACTACATGCAAACTATATGACAGTGATAATTTCAGGTAATAATAATATGTGCTTTATTAAAAGTTAAATGTGTCTAATGTGAGTTTGAATATCATTTTGCGTGACCTAATACCCATACTGGAAGCAACAGCAGATAGTTTACCCTCAGACATCTTTGGAACACAAATGAAGATATTTTTGATGAAATCCGAGAGCTTTCTGACCCTGCATACACAGCAACGCAACTACCACGTTTAAGGCCCAGAAACGTAGTAAGGACATTGTTAAAATAGTCCATGTGACATCATGTGACACGTGTTGTGGCACTATTGTGAACGCGCGTTGAAGACTGACACGTCGTTAGAAAAGTCGTTATTTTTGTTTTCTTTGTGCAGTTTTATGTAGGGCTGTCAGTAACAATTTCTTTAATCGAGTAATCTGTCTATTATTCTGACGATTAGTACTAAGTAAAACAGGACGATTAGAACTAATTGGATCATTCTAATAACTTTTTTGGAGTAATACAAATAGACCTAAGTGAACAATAGCATTTAAAATGACTTAAAATACATATATAATTGCAATGAGGCAATAATAATTAGTTCAAAGCAAGTAATCATATAATTGTTTGGCCAACAATTATTTGGTGATTGTTTTTACACTTTACTGCACGATCTAATCTGTGTTTAATATTGACTCAACAACATTTATTTCAAATGTCCTCTTAATCTTTAAAATTTGGCCATTTCTTTATGATAGTAAAGCTACAGCCACTGTAATTTCTTGAATATTTGTACACCAAATTGTGTAAACTCAGAGTGAGGGTTTAAACTTTTATTTTGAAATCATGATGAACAGTTAGCATACCGAGAAAGATACTGATGTATTCTCCTGTGTTTGCGTAGGTTAATAAATTACCTTACAAATCTGATAAAATAGCATACATTGCGTTTCCAGATGAACCCTACAATAACCCAAACTCACAACAACATGCAGAGATTGAGTTTGAGACGCTCCACACGTGTAAATGATAAAAGTTTGTTTAGCAGCATTTACTGTGATCAAGATGCCTGTACGTAATCTACAAATATGTTAAACCTGCATTGCATATATTTTATGGCTGTCAGTCGATTAATTGCGATTAATCGCACAAAAAATAAAAATTTGAGTTTGCCTAATATATGTGTGTGTACTGTGTGTAATTAGTATGTGTATAAATAAATACACACAAATTAATGTATATATTAAAGAAATGTTATTTATGTACAAAAATATTTTTATTTATATATAATATAAATTATATAGAAATGATAATAAATACAAACACTTGTAAATATTTCTTAAATATATACATGGATGTTTTTGTATTTATAAATACATAATAATTACACATAGCACACACACACACGTATATATTAGGCAAACTCAAACTTTTATTTTATATGCGATTAATCACAATTAATCGTTTGACAGCCCATTTATTTAATGGAATAGCAGCGTTTGTGAATTCTTAAAAGCATTATGCTTTATTATGATTTTTAATTGGGTTTAATATGTGGAATGCGCCACGTCTGGTATTTTACGATTACTCTACATAACTCTACAAGGATTTTTTTTTAAATCGAATATTTGAATAGAATCGAGAAATCATTGTAAGTGCCCTTTTTTAAAAAGAAATGAGATAAAAGGGCTTCCATGTAAAATGTGGTTAAATCAGGTGCGCATATCTGAAAAACGCAACGCAAATGAAAACAAAAAGCCGAGGACCTCTTAGAAAGCACTTTGATGACTGAGTTTGCTGACGTTACATATTACTTGAGAAGCTTAGTGGCTTAGTGTGAACGGAAACACATTTGCATTTCTCACTGCAGTAATCACTAATAATAACTGTGAAAGTCTCCAAGTCTTGATGTATAAATATACCACCTGCTGTTTCCACTTGTAAGCGATACGGCTTCCATTTTGCTTTCAACTGGTTTCCTACTACACGCCAGTCACAGCTGAGCTTCCTCACGCTGGCTTCCGGCAGCTCACAGCTTGCTTTTGTGTGGCCCGCTGAGGTTTATGTATGATCTTCTGGACACACATTGACTCTATTTCCCTGTCTTTACTCGCTTATCTCTTAACTGGACTTGAACGCAACTCGAGCGCTGCTTTTATACAATAAACCTGTTAAATCGACAGCCAGCAAATATTTACAAAGGCTTCAAAGGTCCTGCCGCCACGTTTCCTGACGTTTCCCAACACCCCGTTCAGTCTCACCTGCAAAGGAGCTGCTATTGGTTGGCAGGTTTGTGAGATGGGCCTGATAAAGAGCCGTTATTACTAGACGATCGTGTTCCAGAGCTAGCCTGGAGAAGACGAACAAACTACGTCAATCTGAGATTTTATCTCGCTCACTCTCTTTTTATTTGTGTTCCTCTGGCACGTTTCCTCCTCCTCCTGGAGAACACGTCCGTGGCACGAACCTGCAGTTCTGCTGCACTTATGCAACACTGAGTCATTCAGCCACATGGATAAGACTTGTTTGTGTGTTCTAGTCATCTTCGTGCTGTGGTATGGAGTTTCCCAAGTCAGATACCCACAGCAGTCAAGTACAGACTAGTCAGGGAAATCCAGACCTGAGAATCGAGAGTTTTTGTTGTGTTCCCGTTCACAGACGCAACAAATCTGGCTGCAAGGTATCAGTCTGGTCACTCTCAGCCATTACTGCTCCACCAGAGCCGTCATTTGGCATCAATAGACCCCTATCTATGCGAGATAAGAGTCTTTAAAGAGAAACAAATACGCACACACAAATGCGCACACACACACACTCCCCCACTGGCACTCGTATACATTCCCACACACTCTTCCACGCCTCGGGCGGTGTGGGGGATGGTGGTTGTGGTGTATGTGAGGCGTGGTGAGTCTCTGATCTGATTCCCATGGTGAGAGGAGAGCGGAGACTCATTCAGGCCTGAGGTAGTGTAAACACACTCTGATTGAATGGTGATGAGGATAAGCGGGGAAGACGGGGCTCCCTCGCGCATGACAACGCCAGCTCCATCACAGCTTTGTTGTCTCTGGTGGCCCCAGTGCATAAGTAAACAGCAATTTTCATTGGTCCAATTACTGTAATACCCCACCCCACGTTTGTTTTTGTGTTTGCGTCTGTGGCGATACGCATTGCTCCATTCACTTGCATTCATAGGCCTTTTTATACCCTGTGTCGTATACATGGCTAATGCTACTACCCGCTTTAGTGACAGATTTTATGAATGCTTACATCTGACTGGAGATTAAATCTTATGTGATTATTTAATTTTTTAAATATAAATGTAAAATTACACTACCAGAAACAATTCTAAATCCTGCATTTATTTGATCCAAAATACAGCAAGAGCAGTAGTATTGTGAAATAATTTTATTATTTAAAATAACTGCTTTCTATTTGAATATATTTTAAAATGTAATTTATTCATGTGATCAAAGCTAAATTTTCAGCATCATTACTGCAGTCTTCGATGTCACATGATCCTTCAGAAATCATTCTAATATGGTGATTTGCTCTTCAAGATCAATATTTAAAACAGTTGAGTATATTTCAGGATTTTTTGAAGAATAGAAAGATCAGCACTGATCTGAAATAAAAAGCTTTTGTAACATTATACCATTAAAAAGAGTCAGTGTAAATATAGGAAATAATATAGAAAATAATACTTTTATTTAGCAAGGATGCTTTAAATTGATCAAACGTGATGATAAAGATGTTTATAATGATACTAAAGATTTCTATTTTCAGATAAATGCTGTTCTTCTGAACTTTTTATTCATTAAAGGAACCTGGAAAATTTTACGCCGCTGTTTTCAACATAATAATTATAATACTAATAAATGTTTTTTGAGCAGCAAATCAGAATATTAAAATGATTTCTGAAGGATCATGTGACTGAAGTAATGATGCTAAAAATTCAGCTTTAAAATTACAGGAATAAATTACATTTTAAAATATATTCAAATAGACTTCTTTAAAAAAAACAAACAAACAAACAAAAAAAACATAAAAAAATCTTCCTGTTCAAAAACTTTTGACTGGTAGTGTGTTACATCCTTTTTTGTAAATTTTAATGAACACAACATTTTTTAAAATAATATTATTGTATTAAAGAAGAGAATGTGTATAAATAGCCAAACAGCAATATCTGAATATATATTAAAAAATTCTGAATGTTTATTTGTTAATCTGAATGTATTAAGTTATAAGTCTGTAATAAGTTGTTTTATATATAAGTAGTTATATACTTTATAACTCGCAATTGCGAGTTTCTATCACAATTCTGACAAAAATTGTGAGATATAAACTCATATTTGTGAAGAAAAAAAGTCAGAATTGCACGTTTTTTTCTCGCAATTCTGACTTTATAACTCGCAATTACAAGTTTATATCATGCAATTCTGACTTTGTAACTCCCAATTTTGAATTTATTTCTCACAATTCTCAGAAAAAAGTATGAATTGCGAGAAAACAGTCTGAATTGCAAGATAAGACACATTTGTGAGGAAAAAGTCAGAATTTCATGTTGTTTCTTGCAATTCTGACTTTATAACTTGCAGTTACAAGTTTATAACTCACAGTTCTGAGAAAAAAGTAGGAATTGTGAGGAAAAAGTCTGAATTGTGAGATTTTGAGAATTCAAAGTTTATCTTGCAATTCTAAGTTTATAAGAAAAAAAAGTCTAAATTGTGAGATATTCTAGCATTTGTGAGAAAACAAATCGAATTGCAAGTTTTTTTTCTCGCAATTCTGACTAACTCACAGTTGCGAGTTTATATCATGCAATTCTGACTGTATAACTCGCAATTACGAGTTTATATCTCACAGTTCTGAGAAAAAAAAGTCAGAATTGTGAGTTTATATCATGCAATTCTGACTTTATAACTCACAATTGCAAGTTTATATGAAGCAATTCTGAGGGAAAAAGTCAGAATTGTGAGATGAAAAGTCACAATAACCTTTTTTTTTTTAATTCTAAATAATTATTTATAAATCTGATCGTATTAAGTTGTTATAAGTCTGTTATAAGTTGTTATATAAACCATACATAAATTGCAAAAGAACAACTAAATAAATAAATGCACAAAGAAATAAAAATAAAACATTTGTTTCCTCAGCTATGAACCAGCAGCGAATCTCCCAGAGTGCTCCAGTGAAACAAGGCTCCCAGTTGCCCTCCAGCCCACAAAGTGGAGTGATGGGTGGAAACAGCCAGATCAGGCTGCAACAGATCCAGATGGAGAAAGAGAGACTGAGGATCAAACAAGAGCTCCTTCGCCAGAGACCCCAGGTCAGACACACACACCTGTCAGAACATTCTGTCCTCACACGCTCGACGGGCACACGGTCTTCCGCTGCAGAAACGGGCCTGATCTGTGTACTCGCCATTCGTGTAGCTTATTTTTGTTTGTAATGTACCGTATCGTATAATTGTACAGGTTGTTTTGACAGATTATTGGCATAAGGTCTGGTCCACCTTTTGGCCTTTTCATGCATCTGACGAATATGTAAAGCAACTTTTGTTTCTCAGTACATATTGTGTAAGTAGAGATACTTGCTGTGTATGTTTTTGTGAGCTATCAAATAAGAGGTTAGAAGATGAGGGGGCAGACGGCGAGGCGGAGGAGGTTTTGCTCAGCTGCCCCTGCTTTGGAATGTAAACACGGTGTTGACTCAGTGCTGCAGACCCCCCTGCTGGAAAACCAAATAAACAGAGATCTTCAGGGATGATCTTACCGGCTCAAGCTAGAAGCAGCTCACTTAAAACACCAATAAAGATAGGCCTTCAAATACACTTACAGGCATTGATGTGGTGGCTGGAAATCCTACACTGAATCACTCATGTTTTAAAAATTAAAATCAGCATGAAACTGCATTAAAAACATATTTATCAAACTAAAATGTAGTGTAGGACTTTATGGAAGCCCATTTCCGCCACTGAATAAAAAATTAACGAAAAGTAATTGTGACTTTATATCTCACAATTCTTAATTTTTTTTTTCTTGCCATAGCACGTTTACGTCTCACAGTTCTGACTTTATAACATGCAAGTGTGAGTTAAGTCAGAATTGTGAGATATTAACTGAGAACATATCTTTTTTATAAATTGGACTTTATAACTCGCAATTGCGTTTATATCTCACAATTCTGAAAAAAGGGTCGGAATTACAAGAAAAAAAGTGTGAATTGTGAGATATAAACTCACATTTGCAAGAGTTTTTTTCTTGTAATTCTGACTTTATAACTCACAATTGCGAGTTTCTGTCTCCCAATTCTGAGAAAAGAGTATGAATTGTGAGAAAATTCTACATTGTGAGATATAAACTCACATTTGCGAGATAAAAAGTCAGAATTGAACGTTTTTACTCGCAATTCTGACTTACAACTTGCAGTTGCGAGTTCATATTATGCAATTCTGACTTTCTAACTTGCTTAAGTTTATATCTCCTAATTCTGAGAAAAAAGTAAGGATTGTGAGGAAAAAGTCTGATTTGTGAGATATAAACTTGCATTTGTAAGAGAAAAAGTCAGAATTGCAATTTCTTTTCCGTAATTCTGACTTTATAACTCGCAATTATGATTTTCTATTGGACAATACTGAGAAAAAAGTAGGAATTGTGAGAAAAAAAGTCAAAATTGTATGATAGAAATTCGCTTTTGCAAGGAAAAAAAAGTCTGAATTGTAAGTTTTTTTCTTGAGTTTATATCTCACAATTCGGAGAAAAAAAGTCAGAATTGTGAGTTTTTCTCGTAATTCTGACTTTATAAATCACAATTGTGAGTTTATATCAGGCATCCCTGGTGAAAAAAACAGAATATGCTGGCTAGGTAGGTTTTGATGCTGGTTTAAGCTGGTCCTTTGCTGGTTTATGCTGGTCCTTAGCTGGTTTAAGCTGGTCCTTTGCTGGTTTTTGCTGGTCATGTTGCTGGTCAAGGACCAGCATGAACCAGCAAAGGACCAGCTTAAACCAACATCAAAACATACCTACCAGCATATGCTGGTTTTTTCACCAGGGATATCTGACTTTATAACTTGCAATTGTGAGTTTCTATCTCACAATTCTGAAAAAAAGTAGGAATTGTGAGAAAAAGTCGAAATTGTGAGAGAAACTCGCATTTGCGAGAGAAAAAGTCACGTTTGCACATTTATTGCTTGCAATTCTGACTTTATAACTCACAGTTACGAGTTTATATCTCACAAATTTTAAGACAAAAGTAGGAAATGCTGAAGAAAAAAAGTCTAAATTGTGAGATAGAAACTCACATTTTCGAGAAAAGTCAGAATTGCAAGTTTATATTTCTTGTTTATGTCTCACAATTCTATAAAATCACAAATTCTGACTTTATAACTCGCAATCACAAGTTTATATCTCACAATTCTAAGAAAAAAGTCAGAATTGTGAGTTTATATCACACAATTCTGGCTTTATGAACTCACAATTGTGTGTATCCCACAATTCTGATAATATAACTCAAAATTGCAAGTTTACATCATGCAAATATGAGAAAAAAATCTGAATTGTGAGATAAAAAGTCGCAAAAACTTCAATATAATAATATTGTTTTTTTCTTTCTTTTTTTTTTTTAATTCGGTGCCGAACCAGGCTTCCAAAGAACTTGATACCGATCTTAGTGAAATAAAATACCAAAAAAAAAAACCTAATTAAAAATAACAATATAAATTACCACAAATTCATATTAGATTACAACTTTATAAGACACCTAACATTGGTATTTAGTACCATTATTTAAGTGATATCAGTTTACACACTAACTCCGGCAGCTCCAAAATATTAAAACTAATTATATATATATATATATATATATATATATATATATATATATAAAAAACTAAAAGTTCAACTAAAATGAACAGATCAACTGTAAAATAAAATACAGCTAATAAAAACTACATTTAAAGATGTCAGCCAAAAGAGAAGGAGATTTCTTTCTTTTATATAATGTGATTAAATCTTTCATTTGTAACAAGATGAGTAAAGTGCTTTTGCAGAGTCAATAGGATCAGTGTTAAAAGTCATGTTGACTTGCTGAGAAAACTTTTCTGTGGTGACAGCCTGTTGAGTTGTCCTTTAGTCAGCGAAAGTAGTGACCATATTTAAGTTTCAATTAGTCATAGGAAGTCTGTAATAAAAATCCAAGATCTGACCCTTCTGCCGAACCCGAAATGATGTGCAATAAACCCACACCTTCGCGTGAGTCTCTGCAAACCACCAGTTTGAGCTGAGGCAGTAAAATAATCAAGGATGTTGACAGACAGTCTTGCACAATCCATTGACAAATGATAACCAGATTTGTAACTCATGACTTGTTGGATGGGAAAGGCTTTTATTTCACTCAAGAGGGTGATACAGGAAACTAAGTAAAACTTGTAGGTTAAGTTCGTTGCCTTTTTTTTTCTTCCTTTCCCATACCTCAATCAGCGTTTCGCGTACGTGGTTTGAAAGTAAAACCAGTATAGTTTGTTCTGTCCTTTTTTCTTCACGAGAAAAAATGCATCCGCTCTCATCTCAGTACTTGGAGTAATTCCAAAGAAAATCATTAATTTCGTCTTGTGTTAAGCTTCCGTTCCTGCAAACCCAGTCTGCTCACTTTATGAATTTCGCACTTTGACACACATTTCTTTTGTGTACAGGAGCTCGCACTGAGAAACCAGCTGCCGACCAGCATGGAGCAGGATGGCGGAACTCAGAACCCTGTGTCCTCACCCGGCATGGGACAAGACGCCCGTAACATGACCACCAACAGCTCTGACCCGTTCTTGAACAGGTAAGATGCACCAAACTGCAGTCATACAAGGGAAAAACTCACTTTTGCATTTGCGTATGGTTGTAGTTACCAGTTAAAAGGCACATAAGGGCAATGAACCTTCCCACAAAGGATGTTTGGCTGCATTGTGTGTTGTTGTTTTTTTTGAAAAACTTGAATGACACTCACTGGTGACCCCTGCTGGAGAACATGTAAAAAGCAAGTCAGCATTACCCTGCTTTTGCAGAGAAATGCACCCTCCAGTGGCCATCAAGCACATAACTCTCCTCCTATATGAGCGCAGATAAGGGATTGATGTGAATAACAAGGCGGCCCGTGAGAACATGTGGTCTCGGACTTAGACAAGGCCACCCCCCCCACCTCTGCCGTGCTCACAAAGAGCTCATTCATCCTGCAACTCTCATGCACTGAAGCCACATTTCATTCTGTTAATTAGAAGAAACTTGCTGTATTTTCCTTCACTGTAGCATGTCCCCTGCTCTCTTTATTTGAGCGCTCTGTACTGAACTGCCTGCCTGCTATTTATAGAGAGCTTTTCTCAGACCACCAGCATAACAACACCTTTTACAATGAGTCTCAAAGGCAGTTCAAAGCAGGCCACCGCGAGTAGCACAAGCAGAAACACTTTGAGCAATTATTAGCGGAACGAGCAATAATTATTAGCAGTTATTTTGGATAAATCTAAACAAGTTAAAAGGCAATGGCTACAAAATTTGTGTAAATTACTGGATACATTTTTATTTTATTCACGCTCATGACTTCATGAATTCAATTTTTTTTTGTTTTGTTTTTTTGGATTTCACTGCTTTGCACTTTTATATTCTTAGCTTGTTTTGAGGGTGGGTTTTGGTCAAAAATAATCAACTGTGACCTAATTGACCTAATGCCCACACACATATATATATATATATATATATATATATATATATATATATATATGTGTGTATGTGTGTGTGTGTATATATAAATTAAATACAAATTTGACTATTATTTTTTATATTATTGTAAAATAAAAAAATAAAACACCCTAAACATTTGATCAATTTTATACATTATACATGATATTATATGCGTGTGTGTGTGTGTGTGTGTGTGTGTGTGTGTGTATATATATATATATATATATAATTACATATTATGATTTTTATTTTACATATTTGACAAAAAAGAAAAATATATAATATAAAATATAATATAAATATATAACAGAATGAAAAAAATCATGAAAAAGTATATTTATGTACAAAAATGTTCAAAAGTTTGGTGTGTGTGTGTTTTTTTTTTTTTTTTTTTGGAGGTTTGTTTGTTTGTTTGTTTGTTTTCAGTTTTTTTTTTATGCTCACCAAAGTACAGTAAAAACAGTAGTAAAAATATATATTTTTGGTCAAATATGTAAAATAAAAAAATCAAGAAAAAGTATATTTATATACATTGTATAAAACTGTTCAAAAGTTTGGGGTGTTCAAAGATTTTTGTTTGTTTTTTTGTAGGTTTGTTGGTTTTTTTGTTTGTTTGTTTTGTTTTGTTTTTAATGCTCACCAAAGCTTCATTTATTTGATCAGAAATACAGTAAAAACAGTAATATAAATTTAAAAAAAAAAAAGATGAATTTTTTTTGGTCAAATATGTAAAATAAAAATGATGAAAAAGTATACTATGTACTGTAAACTATTCAAAAGTTTGGGGTGTTTAAGGATGTTTTTTTAATGCTCACAAAAGCTTTATTTAATCAAAAATACAGTAAAAACGGTAATATAAATTAATGTAAAAAAAAAAAAGTTTTTTTAATGCTCTGATCAAAAAACAGTAAAACAGTAATGTAAAAAAATTATATATATAATTTTGTGTCAGATATGTAAAATAAAAATCATGAAAAAGTATATTTATGTACAATAAAACTGTTCAACAGTTAGGTTTTTAATGCTCACCAAAGCTTCATTTATTTGACCAAAAACACAGTTAAAAAAAAATATATATATTTACACTGAATACAACTGTTCAAAAGTTTTTTTTTTTTTTTTTTGCTAACCAAAGCTTCATTTATTTGATCAAAAATACAGTGAAATAGTAATGTAAAAAAAGACTAAAATAAATCTTTCCTGTTTTAGTATGCTTTTAAAATGTAGTTTGTTCCTGTGATAGCAAAGCTGAATTTTCACCAGCCGTTATTCCAGCTTTCAGTGTCACATGATCCTTAAGAAATAATTGTAAAACATTTCCGAACATTATTACAGTGTTGAAAACACTGCTACCTATTTTTTGTGGAAACCATGATAATTTTTTCCATTATTCTTTGATGGATATAAGGTTCAGAATTCATTTGAAATACAAATCTTTCGTAACATATTACATTTATTTTAAAGTCTCTCTTAAACAATTTAATGTGTCCTTGCTGAACCCAAAATTTTGAACATGCAGTGTAAGTGTACACCACGTACACAATTTAGATTTGTCTAATCAATTGTGGTCTGTTGTTTTTTTCTGTACAGTGGGACATATCACTCCAGAGACGAGAGCACAGACAGTGGCCTGAGCATGAGCAGTTACAGCGTCCCCCGCACTCCAGACGACTTCCTCAACAGTGTAGACGAGATGGAGACAGGTATGCCCACAACAACCAAATATAATACTTACACATATGACCACACTTAACATCAGCACATTTTAAAACAACCATCTCGCTTCCAGGTGATACCCTCGGCCCCAGCTCCATGGCCACACAGCCCAGCCGCTTCCCCGACTACCTAGACGCGATCCCGGGCACAGATGTGGACCTGGGCACCCTGGAGGGGGAGAGCATGGCGGTAGAGGGCGAGGAGCTAATGCCCAGCCTGCAAGAAGCCCTGAGCTCCGACATCCTCAACGACATGGAGTCCGTGCTGGCAGCTACCAAGATCGACAAGGAGAACTTTCTAACCTGGCTATAGAGCGCCTGAATCCAGCACTACGCCTTCTCTTCCGACATGCTGAACTGCTGCCTAATCCAATCTGTGAAGGATGTGCTTCGAGCTGAGAAAAAAAAAAGAAAAGAAAAGACATTTCACCCTACTGGACAGTTTTTGTCATTTGTTTTTCTTTATCTTCACTACGGTTTTAAAAAGCAGAGGTATTTTAACCTTTGGTCCTTTTTGTGCTTTCTTATGTCTTTTTTCCATGTCTGCATCCTCAAGGCTGGCCCATGAACAGACAAGTATTCACAAGTACCCAAATCTCCCCCACGGCTGTGCAAGTGCGAGTTTGCGAATGTGAAGATGCGTGCGCGAAATGTCGCTTTTTTCCCCCCCTCGTGAAAACGAGACGGCTCAGGCGTTCCCCAAAACAGACGAAGCCCTAAATCAATCGATCTTCATTGACTGCAACTCCCGTCTCAGAAAATCCTCGATCTCAGCTGTACACTAACGAGCTTGAGAAACCAAAAAGCGACGAGGAGGTCGTCTGTACGTGTTTTCCGACGGGATACCGATCGAAAGGTCTAAATCGACGTGTGAAAGGGTTTCGACGTGTGGCTTTGGTTAAACAAATACTGCTGCTTGGCTGTGCCAGCATATCACACTAGAAACTGTATAATCAAGTGCCTTCAGACGAGAAAATTGAAACATGTTCCTGTCATTTTTACACTTTTACGCTTACTTACTCGCTTCATTAATCAAAGTATATTTCTTTCAAAGGTTTTATGAAAAATATTATGTTGGGAATTAGGGTTTGATTTCGTTTTTCTTTAAAGAACCCTAGCCTCTTTGTGTGTTAGTTTTATTTAAACCTGATTTTGTTTTTCTGAGGGTTACGGCATTCACGTGTGATCAAAGAACTCTCTCGTTTTAACAGAACAACTACTCTAAGAGCTGCCTTACAGTACATGATTCACAACGAACACTAACTAGATGGACGCTATCATTTCTGAGGGGGGAGGGGGTAATTTCTGGTTTTGGTTTTGTTGCCGATATCTATTTTTATCTAACAGTTTTTAGTATCTCAGTTGATATTTTCTTGCTCGCTTGCTTATTTTTAGCGAAAATCTTTTTGTTGTTGTTTTTATCCAAAAGCGAGGAACAAATATCAAGGGCACTTTGATCAAGACAGACATCTCTGATATGAGCTCCAGTAGAGTCTGTGCCAGTTATGTTGGTGCCGAGACAGATATCGACAGGAAAAGGAAAGTTCTGATACATTTAGATGGGTAGCGGAGCATGTTTTGAGGGTTAGATTAGCCGTTAGCTTGGATTTGGTAACTGCGGATGTGAACGATAGAGTAGACTTCATGGAAACAATCAGTTATCGTTTCTGTCAGGATTTCTTCGAGGCTTCCAAAGACTTTTTTTTTCTTTTTTTTTTTATTAGTAACGGATGACAAATAATTTATCATACAGTACGTGTGTAAGACATAAGCTAATGAGAAAAGGTCTAATTGATTTGTGAGGAGATTCTAATGAAGCAAGATCAATGCTGGTTCTGATGTCAGTACTAAAGACACATTAAACAGGTTTACATTGGTTCACTAGATAGAACACTACAGGGACTTGCCCATTACAAATTTGCTGCAGATGCTTTGCATATGAATATTTCCTCTTGTTTACACTACGATTAACTGGCCCGTACACTAAATGTATGTTGTACTGATTTTTGTAAAAGGTGAAGTTTTATCAATTTTCTGTGGTCTGTTGGGGTGGATGGATATACCGCCTCAGCAAAAATGTTATGATCGAAAACGGCAAGCTGGGCCATATAGAAAGTTAAAAAGAAGACAATATATTTTTGCAAACATAGTATTGATGGCAGACTCTAGTGGGGTAAAACAGTGTTTGGAGAGAGCAATGCAACAAAATGTTTTATGAATTGTGGGTATTGCACGTTTCTAGAACATTGACTAAAATGTGTATGTCACTTAAACATGATTTTATGCTTGCTTTAGTGTGCATCTGTTCAGAATATATAGTAACTGTTTACTTTTTTTTTGTTGTAGTGGTAGTACTAATCACACAAGTTAAAGGATTGGTATTTAGATTTCTTTTAAATGCACCCAGAATGAATTTATATCCATTTATTATGATCTCTTTTTTTTTTTTTTTCTTTTTTTTTTTTTTTAATCAATGTATGTGCATGTACCTTAGAACCTTAAGTTCTGTTACATTATATCTCTTTACATATTACTTTAAAATTGGCCTGGAATAAAGTATATACTTTGGTAGATGCTGTGTATTTATGCATTGTGAGCAAAGAGTATTTCTTGTAAATTGACCCATCGCAAATTCCGCCGCCTTTAGTTACTGCTGCTATGTCTGACTAGCCATCCGCTTTCACACTACACATCATAATGTTCTCACGCAGTGAAAAATACATTGCGGAGCAAAGAGGAAGCTGACAACACGCCGAGAGGCAAGACAGAAGTTACTTCTGGTATAAAAACATGGTCTAGGTTTGCAAATTTGGTCATTTGTTTAAAAGGGTCATCGGGTGCCCATTTTCCACAAGTTGATATGATTCTTTAGGGTCTTAATGAAAAGTCTATAATATATTTTGATTAAAAATTCTCAGTGGTAGTGTAAAATACCCCTTTTACCTTGCCAAAATCAGCTCTGCAAAAATTATCTCATTTTGGTCGAGGCTGCTTTAAATGCAAATGAGCTCTGCTCGCCCTCTCCTCTCTTCTCTCTGCTGCGCTGAGAGATTGTTTACTTTAGCCACATTTAGCGCGTTTAGCCGCTAAACTTGCTAACTAGCATATTATTAGGAAAGACGATCGCAAAGATTCATAAAAAAAAAACCCTATACTCACTTCTGCTGTAAGTGAAGCTGGATCACGAATGATTCGCGCGAACATAGACGGATATATGTAGATCAGGAGGCGCATTCCCTTCACAAACAAATATAATCCATTACATCTTCAGCAGCTCAGATGTCCGGAGTGAATGACGACCACTACGTTCATTACATCTAGCAACACAACACCTCAATCGCTCAATTGGAGATATTCTTGTCTAACTTACACCCCTACTCTGGCATCAAAACAAACAGGGCGGAATGTTAAAACTGATCTAAGGTAAGACGCTCATGTCAATCAACTATGGTGGGAGCGGCCTCTGTCGATGTGACGCCACAACGACAGGCATCTGAGAATGACTCGATTTGAAAAAGGGGATATTATTTTTACAGATTAATTAAAAACCACTGCGTGGATTTTTATCATTATAAGGTAGATTTGTATATACACTGCCAACACATATTAATGTTCAAACAACATGTAAAATTGAACTTAGCATCCGATGACCCCTTTAAGAGATTCAAACTATAAATACAGTTTTATGGCTTTTTAATGTGTCATGACATACGTTGTAGTGCCTCAGTGGAAGCATGTGAACCTACCGTCTTTTCAAATGTGACCTTGGACCACATATTTGTAGCAATAGCCAAAAATATAATGTATGGGTCAAAATTATAATTTTTTCTTTTATGCCAAAAATCATTAGGATGTTAAGTGAAGATATTTGTAAATTTCCTGCCATAAATATATCAAAACTTAATTTTTGATTAGTAATATGCATTGCTAAGAATTTCATTTGTACTTTTTTAAATTTTAAAGGTGATTTTCTCAATATTTAGATTTTTTGCACCCCCCAGATATTCAAATAGTTGTATCTCAGCCAAATATTGTCCTATCCTAACAAACCATACATCAGTGGAAAGCAATCAATATTCAAGCTTCTGATGATGTATAAATCCCAAAATTGCAAAAACTTGACCCTTATGACTGGTTTCGTGGTCCAGGGTCATAAATTCACTTGAAGCACAAAATAAACATGAACATTAGAACGTATTTTTTTTTTTTCAACCATGGAAAGACGTCAATACCAGGGCTGTCCTCGACTTGTTGTTCATTTGAAGCATTAGTCGACTAATCACACGTTTATTAAAAGGGTTATCGGATATCAAGTTGATATGATTCGTTAAGGTCTTAATGGGAAGTCTATAACATACTTTGGTTAAAATTTCTCAGTGGTAGTGTAAAAAACACCCTTTTTACTTTGTCAAAATCTGTTCTGCAGACATCAACCGGTTTTGTTGCACGTTCCTTTAAATGCTAATGAGCTCTGCTCACCCCACCCCTCTTTTCTGTGGGGTGATGAGCCATTCTGTTTACTTCAGCCATGAAACTTGCTAACTAGCACATTATTAAGAAAGGTGGTTTGCAAACATGCATAAACAACCCTCATACTCACTTCTTCTGTAGGTGAAGCTGCATCACGAATGATTTGTGTAAACATAGATGCATTTATGTAGATGGCATTTCCTTCAAAAACGAAAGTAATGTTGATTCTCTGTGTCTTCAGCAGCTCAGATGTCAGGAGTAAATGACAACTGCTATGGTCATTATTACATCCAGCAACAAAACACCTCAATCGCTCAATCCGAGACATTCTTGTCTTCCTCTGCACCGGAGTCGAAACAATGGTGGTTGGACTGTTACAGCTCATCAGGGTGGGTCTAAACAAAGACTTTATATATAGGAAGACTGTGCACTCCTTCTACTTATGAATGGGAGAAAGTGCAACACCCAATATGGCGATTAAGCCAATTGTTGATTACTAATGTCATCACTTCACTGCAGCTGCCGTTAGAAGCTCCAGTTCCTTATAGAAACAGGCAGCGTTCGCAAACTCACGCTCATGACTGCGCATTAGCTGCTCTAGCCTTGAAAAATAAGCCTTTTCTAATGCCATTTAAGCATAAAAAACAACAATTATGAGGCAGTTGTTGTCGGATGTCATTGGTGATTTCAGATATTAAATTTAATCGTGAGCTTAGTGAACCGTTTTGGAGAGTTTTATGTTTCCCCATTCAAAGATATAGGAGCTGCACTTGCATGCCCGAGAAGCGTTTCATAGATGGCTGCCAAGTGAAATGACTTGCCTTAAAGGAGAACTCCACTTGCAGAACAACAATTTACAAATAATTTACCCACCCCCTTGTCATCCAAGATGTCCATGTCTTTCTGTCTTCAGTCGTAAAGAAATTATGGTTTTTGAGGAAAGCATTTCAGGATTTTTCTCCATATAATGGACTTCATTGGTGCCTCGATTTTGAACCAAAATGTAGTTTAAATGCAGCTTCAAAGTGCTCTAAACAATCCCAGCCTAGGAAGAAGAGTCTTATCTAGCGAAACTTAATTTTTATAACTGAAATAAAAATATGAAAATAAAAATTTGTATACTTTTTAAGCACAAAAGCTCGTGTAGCACAGGCTCTGGGATGTGCGTCCACGATGCTACGAATTAGTGATGGGTTGTTTGAATGAATCTTTAATGTGACTCGGGAAGAACAAGTGATTCGTTCAGTCGCGCATGTGCAACATCCTATTAGGTTCTGTACTGGAATTAGTTCACCTGTTTCGAGTCTTCGGGTTTTTCAGTTCGTTCGTTCATCTTATGGGGCTGTCACGTGATGAACGAACGACTCGAACCCGAAGACTCGAGAGATGAACTAATCAATTATTTTTCCGGCTCACACTGCATTGGTTAAGCTTATGAAGCTGTCACGTGATGAACGAACGACTCAAACCTGAAAACTTGTCAGATGAGAGGTGAGGTGAGCTAATCATAGACTAAAGACCCAGGTAACAATGAATTAATCTTTTCTGTTTCTTATAGCATTACAAGTTTGTCTTGTTTGTAGTGTGATCAACGTTTGTGTAAGCAGTAGATGTGTTAGGGAAGTGACCTTTCGACGTGATTCAATAGTATGTAGTGTCATGGCGTGCATCCCAGAGCCTGTGCTACACAAGCTTTTGTGCTTTAAAAGTATACAAATTTTTATTTTTCAAAAAAAAAGACTGATCGTTTCGCTAGATAAGACACTTCTTCCTCGGCTGGGATCATTTAGAGCCCTTTGAAGCTGCATTTAAACTACATTTTGGAAGTTCAAAATTGGGGCACCAATGAAATCCATTATATGGAGAAGAATCCTGAAATGCTTTCCTGAAAAACAATCATTTCTTCACGACTGAAGACAGAAAGACATGAACATCTTGGATGACAAGGGGGTGAGTAAATTATTTGTGAATTGTTGTTCTGGAAGTGGAGTTCTCTTTTAAAGGGACTTTGGGTCTAAGGTAAGACGATTGCGTCAGTCTTGGGAGTGGCCTTGGTCAGTGTTCATTGTGATGTCACACCGACAAGAAGCTGAGAATGGCTTGATTTGAAAAAGGCGATATTACTTACAAAGATTAAAAAATACCACTGGGTGGATTTTTATCATTATAGGGTGGTTGTGTACACACACTGCCAACACACATTTATGTTCAAACAACATGTAAAAGGGAGTTTTGCCTCCAATGGCCTCTTTAATAAACCATTTAAATCATAATAATGAGTCTTTAATTGCCTATGTTTTACGATGAACATGCAGTCCACTTTATTGGATCACTTTCTCTACCATACATGAAACCAATATCAACACATTTCAAAAAGCACATACACCATGAACTTTTATACAAAAATACCATAATCTTAAAAGGGAAAAAAAGTCCCTGAACTATAACAAGATAATCTGATATTTATATAAGTCTATATATATATCTATGTATATAATGTAAATAATATATGACTTTTTTTATATAAAAAGACTTTTACAGGTTCATGTTTTAAATACTATAGATGTTCAGTCTAGTTTAAGTACAAACTCTGTCCTGTTCTGTAGTACAAAAACAAAAATTGCTATTACACTGTTCAAGTATTCACTACTTAAAATCTAAAAACTGCTAGGGAACAAGCTATTTAAGATTACAGTATAAAATGTATCAAACCAGACACTGTCTCATTTGCATACCAACCACATGGTGAAAATTTTCTCTTCAGATCATGACTATCTTGTGTTTTAGCTTTTATTTCCTCAAGGGCTCCATTTTCAAATGATGGCATCGTGTTCCTCACTGCAGGACATGAAATAAATATTATCTGTGTTACATTATTACAAATGAACATATAAAACATGGGGTAATGCATAACAGAGTGCTACGGTCGGGTTCCGGAAGTAAAAACACCAATCATTTTCTCAATAAGGAAATTCATTTTTAACCAATAACTTTTAAAATGTTAAACACAGACCTGCTGTGCGCTACAAGGCTGTGTATATGTTTAACAGTTGAATTTGTGGTGAAGAACTACATTACCCATGATACTCTACCAGAAAATTCCACCCGGGTAATGGGAAAAAATTGTCATTGCTTCATGGAACTGTAGTTCTTTCCCTCATTAAAGCTGTTAAACATTTAGTTCACTCCTAAATTCAAATTTCCTGTTAATTTACTCACCCTGCATGTCATCCAAGATGTTCATGTCTTTCTTTCTTCAGTCGAAAAGAAATGAAGGTTTTTGAGGAAAACATTCCAGGGTTTCCATATAGTGGGCTACAATGGGGATCAGTGGGTTGAAGGTCCAAACTGCAGTTTCAGTGCAGCTTCAAAGAACTCTACATGATCCCAGCCAAGTAATACATGTCGTATCTAGTGAAACGATCTGTCATTTTCTAAAAAAAAAAAAAAAATATATATATATATATATACTGTTTAACCACAAATGCTTGTCTTCAAAAAAGTAGGGTAGGGTAAACCTGATTTTCTCCTCCAACTTTAAAATCATCTGACATCGTTGTTTTACCTTTTTTGTAAAGGGCATTTCTTTCTTTGCACGTTTGCTTGGGTCGGTACTTCCACCTACGTAATGTGTGACCTTTCCAACATGATTACATAATGCATTTGTGGTTAAAAATAATATACTTTTTATTTTTATTTATTTTTTTTAGAAAATGACCCATTGTTTCACTAGATAAGACCCTTATTCCTCAGCTGGAATCGTGTAGAGTCAACACTTTCTCATTACCAATTCGTACAAATTTTACAAGGTGGTTAATTCGTACAAATTTGTATGACCTCACTCGTACAATTTTGTATGATTTATCTAAACGCCAGTGACGGGTAGGTTTAGGAGTGGGGTTAGGTGTAGGTCATTCATACAAACTGTGCAAATATGTACAATTTAGCAAAAATCTTATGAATTTGCACGAGTGAGGTAATATGAACTGCTGTGAGATCAGGCTGGTAGAGCCCTTTGAAACTGCATTGAAACTGCAGTTTGGACCTTCAACCCGTTGGCTACCATTTAAGTCCACTATATGGAGAAATATCCTGGAATGTTTTCCTCAAAAACCTTAATTTCTTTTCGACTGAAGAAAGAAAGACATGAACATCTTGGATGACACAGGAGTGAGTAAATTATAAGGAAACTTTCATGTAAATATACTGAAGAACAATCAAGCTCTGATGATACTCACATGACTCTGTAGCGCAATTCCCGCTGTGAGCAGGCCAACCTGTAACCCAGAGTGACGACTAGCATGATGATAAAGGCCAGCATCATACCACCAATGAAACTTCCCACGTGGAACCGAGGACCTGGTGTTGGGATACTAGAAGAAACGCCTGTTTTATCTGTCCAAGAACATTGTTGGTTGTTTTAAAATATGATTGTATATGAAGAGTTTGGTTCCAAAACGCCATGAACGCCATTTTTTACAAAATTGAGTTCCTCCCAAAATCAGTATTGTATCTGGTCGGTATTGCATAGGCAGTTTTTATAATTTTACCCAAAATGCGATATCCGCCATTTTATTCTGTAATTTTTTCTCACTATCTTTCCAAACCGCGACAAACGCCAGTCTCCCTTCTCTGCAAAATGCAATACATCCGCTCAGCCAATCACAGCGTAGCATTTCACGCATTGTAAACAGTAAAGGCGTGCTTTGAATACACCCCCATCCTAGTTTTCAACGTTGAGTAATGTATCACAGACATATTTGACGAATCCTTTCATAAACAAAGTATAGAGAGAGAGTAAATAAGAGATCAATTGTGCAGTGTAGAGAGCTTCGTTGATTATAATGGAACTTTGTGAGATCGGATGAACTAAGATGAGTGACAGCTTTTAATTCTTTTTAAGGGAGTTTGTAAATGAGATATTGATTTAATACAACAGTTAAATAAACAAGAAGTTAATATTAAGTGACTTACGTTGTCTTACTATAACACTTTTGCCTGATTTTGCTCTATTTCATTGACAAAAATAGTTTGAAAGTCACCACTGAGCCGCTGCGCATCTCCATTCAAACAGCGGTGTTTTGTTTACATATGAACGTGCGTTTTCTAGTGAGTCAATGAATCAATTACCCATTCATAAAAAGAGTCACTTGCTTTATTCCTGAATTAATCAGCCGTTCGAGCGAATCAAATAAATATGATTCAGAAATTAAATCAGTGACTTGCCGCCACCTGCTGGCAGTTTTGTTTCATTTTTATATTCTTTTGTTATTAAAATCATTTAATATTTCTGTTCAAAATTGTATATTTAAAACATTAATCTCAACAAGAGTTTATGAATTTGATTGCACTTATGCCATCTCCGAGCCTCATTAAACATGAGCCTCATTGCGTTTTAGAAAAAAATAATCAGTTTTTATAATAAATCTTTGAAATCAAAATCTGGATTTGAATTTTTAATGTTATTATAACCTAAAGATGCTATCTTGCCACTTTCTTGGTAAAGAAAACATATTTTTACTTAAATTAATCAAAATGGACTTATTGCATTTTGGAACCAAACGCTTTATATGTTGATGATGGTGTTGGTGAAACCAGTGCAATCAACTGATCAAAAGTAGTGCAACAAATCAGGAAATCATGCTGTACCTGCAGATGCAGAAATCAGACATTTGCTCTCTGTTGAGATGTGCACAGTGTTCACAGATGGTTCAGCTGGGGTGATGGGTTCAGCTTTGGGCATTAATGTTGAATAGTTAGACATGTTTGATCCAGTCACTGAAGTTTCTCCTTCAGCTGAATGAGCCTGGACAGCTCTCCTGTCTACACATGGAAAATCCAGATCATTTTATTTGTTCTTATATTACAGAAATTACAATAAAAGCCACCAGCGGTGTTCTTTAATAGTGTTGTGTAAGATTTTGATGCAATAGCACACATCTGGTCCAAAACATTGCGAATGCTGCAATCTGTGTTGTCGTGGAAAATTTGAGTAAGATGGTGTGAGTTAAGAGATTCATATGGATGTACTACTTGAGAATAACTCATTTACATCTTGTTGTTTACATGTAGATTGTCTCAAAACAGTGAGCAGTGAACCATCTACCTAGACTAGTGGTTCTCAACCAGGACCTGGAATAAAGTATATACTTTGGAAGATAATGTCTTTAATCAGATACTGATTAAAGATTAAAAAATGTTACACATTTAGTGTAACTGTGTCTGAGAAAAAATGCTTTACACAGTAATGCATGCAAGCTACGCCATTACACCAAATCACTTTATTGAATTATTTTCGCTACCATGCATGAAAGCACCTTTCAGCAATACTATAAAGTGAGAAATGTCTCTGAACTGTAACCAAAAGATAATCCAATCATGCCTCTTACGTTTCTTTAAAAAGAAATGTACAGGTGTTATACACTACAGATGTTACAAACTGATTTAAATGTCCTGCAGTACAACAAAACTAGAAAGAAAAAAAAAACACCCTGAAAATATACTGAGTTCAAGTATTCAGGGGGTAACAGGGGACATTAGTAAAGTTCCATGACAGCCTCAAAATAACTTAAGAATTATTTAAAATAAGACAAAATAAGCATTAAACAACTTAATAAGGCCAAACAACTAAAAATTAACATATTTATTTATTTATGTAAGTATGTATGTATATATGTTGATTATTAATTTTTTTATTATTATTTATTTATTTTTATTTTTTGAAGAGGAAGAAGCAGAACCAAGGTTTCCAATTTCTTCAAAAATCTGGATGTATAAGGGTGCCTAATTTTAAAAGTGCAATTTGTAGGCCTTAAAAAAGCGAATTAATTCCATATTTTGTTAGGTAGAAACTGTCCATATTTTTTTTTTTTTTAAAGAAGTCTCTTCTGCTCACCAAGCCTGCATTTATTTGATTCAAAGCACAGCAAAAACAATTTAAAATAACTGTTTTCTATTTGAATAAATTTTACAAAATGTAATTTATTTCTGTGATTTGAAAGCTGAATTTTTAGCATCATTACTCCAGTCACATGATCATTCTGAAATCATTCTATTATTCTGATTTGCTGCTCAACAAAACATTATTATTATTATTATTATTATACTGAAAATTTTTTTTCAGGTTTCGTTGATGAATACAAAATTTAAAAGAACAGCATTTCTGACCAGAATCCTGAAATAAATGTACTCAACTGTTTTAAATATTGATAATAATAAAAAATGTTTCTTGAACAGCAGATTGGCATATTAGAATGATTTCTGAAGGATCATGTGACACTGAAGACTGGAGTAATTATTCTGAAAATGTAGCTTTGATCACAGGAATAAACTACATTTTAAAATATATTCAAATAGAAAGCAGTTATTTCATATAGTAAAAATATTTCACAATATAACTGCTTTTGCTGTATTTTGGATAAAAATAAATGCAGGCTTGGTGAACAGAAGATACTTCTTTAAAAACATAAAAAATCTTACTGTTCAAAAACTTTTGACTGGAAACGTGTATATGTGACCCTGTACCACAAAACAAGGATAGAACAATATTTGGCCAAGATACAACTTTTTGAAAATCTGGAATCTGAGTGTGCAAAAAATAATAATAATAATAAATAAATAAAAAAATAAAAAATATTGAGAAAGTCACCTTTAAAGTTGCCCAAATAAAGTTCTTAACAGTGGCTTCTTATCAAAAATTAAGTTTTGATATATTTACAGTAGGAATTTTACAAAAATGTCTCCATGGAACATGATCTTTACTTAATATCTTAATGTGGATATATCATAATGGCATAAAACAAAATCAATAATTTTGACCCATACAATCTGTGTTTGGCTATTGCTACAAATATACCCCAGTGACTTAAGACTTTGTGGTCCAGGGTCACATATGTCTGTGATGTGTTGCTATAGGTTGCTAAGGTCCTCTGGCTTATTGCTAGGTCGTTTCAAGGCAGTAACTAGGCTGTTTCTTAATGACTGTTTATTAAAGAATCTACCTCTCTCTGACCCTTTTACAGTCGTCCAGCTTCTTCTCGCTGTATGTGGGAAGCACCTAAAAGACTAATAAGATTGGTAAGCATGAGCAAATAGTGATGTTTTGCTTCAGGCACCATTACAATGAAATTTGGCATCTTTTGCCCTAATTTCGGAGCCTGCGCAGCTGTCTAGCTAGGCAGCTCAGTCAGTTTTGGGACAAACCAAAATGTTCTAAACTCTGTGTACACGTATACACAATGGAAGCTTTCGCAATTTCCGTTAAACAGCGTATTTTCCACCGAGTTCGTATAATATAAATAAACATCTGAGAAACACTTACCCGATGACAAAAGCAGACAGGAATTAATGAAGATGAAACACAAACAGCGGTTCATTTTCTTGACGAATAAACTTAAGTCTAAACTAAACCTACAGTCCCAAACTAAACGGCGGTCATGACGGACAAAAAAAGCTTAGTCTTCTGAGTCTGTCCTCACTATCAACGACTTTATCGAACTGCGTCATGTCAGCAAGAGGAACGCGTTATAAATAATTCTTAAATGAGATTATACTTTAATATCCAGATGTAGTAAACACCAGCACAGCAACAGCGACTGAAACGGTGAACTAGGTGGTCTTTACTGGGGGTTTGGTCTGCACATCTGTCGGTGTGTGTGTTCCAATAAAACGGGCGTTCACGCTTCATATCTGATCCAATATTATTGTCGAAATTATGCTTTATGTATCTATCTATCTATGAATAAATGACGTCCAAGCAAGTGAGCTGAAACTTTTTTATTATTATTTTTGCAAAGCATCACAGTCTGGAGTGAATCGAAATACATTTACAACAATTAAGTGCACTCACACACTTTTAACTGAACATCACGAAATGTCAAAAACAAAAATACTTCATTGTCTTTTCGAATTTATGACCACTTAATGTAAGCATTAAGTAAAACAAAAAAGAGATGCATATCTATCAGTGTTTGTGCCTGGCCCTGGTCTTGCGTCCAAAATTTCTACGTTTTGTTAAAGCTACTATGACAATTATGGCATTCATATGAATCATATCAGTTGCTGTGCACCAAAACCAAATGTTTATTATAAGCTATCAAGGTTTTAGGGCTGTACTACATCAGTGTTTTTCACCTCAACTTGTGACTCATGCTACGTATTAAGGCAGTTAAAAAAAAACAAAAAACAAAAACAAACAATCTGGGCATGTCTGCAGGATTTCCGAAATTGGCACATGGATTTATTTGAAACAGATTTTACTAAACGGAATTCCATAAAAACATTAGGCCTTTCTGTTAAACATAAATTTGACATGCATGAAAATGCTTACATGCCAATTTTCACAAAAAAGCAAGACTTCATCACATTTCTGTAATTTACACTAAAAATACAGAACTGTGGAAAACTGAGGCCACTGGATTCTACATTACACATCTCATTAGTGAGCTAAACGCTAAAGTGCCAAAGAGAATGAGGGACTGATACCCTAAACACAGTCATGTTGATGCATAAGAATGTAATAGGCTGCAGAAAAGGAGGAATTCATTAGTACAAATAAGAAATTTATACAATACAGTGTGTACAGAACTGCAAAATCGTGATAAACATTTTCGCTTGTGGTGGGTTGGTTTTGTTTGAAGTAAAATTATTCGGTCTGGGCTCAACTTTGGAATTCAATAACGAGCAATCGACATGCAAGCGAATGCTTTTCTATACTCGACCTCGGCTGGTGTTCTCACATTTACCTTACTAGTTACTTCTAGTCGCCAGGGCACAGATGTTGTTTAAAGATCATTCCTTGAGTTTGACTGCAGGAAATTAAGGTACAATTTTTGTTGATCTCTTCCAGACCAGCATAAAACAAAATGATCCGCAATGACGACAAAAAACCTTCTCACTGCATGGAGCCAAACTTCTGGAAGAAAGAAGACCTTTCTTCTGATGCTTCTGACTGCTCATCAAGTGAGTCTTACATCTCATCCAAACCAAAGTCCTCTTCAGGAAAGTCTCCGACAGTTACTGAGAGGGGCTTCACGAAGGCGCCGTATTTTGGCTCGCACTCAAAGTAACGTTTCCCATTCACACTAAATCAGGAAAAACATAACGCATCAGTTAGACTTTCTCTTAAGGTTTATGTAAGGGTCACATTAGTCATTTTCAGAGACATGCTGGTCTTATACATAAACATAAATAACTTGTGCGTGCACCGACCTGCCATCATTCTTCCCAAGCGGCTCATCATATTTCACACCAACCCAGTAGCCCGGTTTGAAATCTGTTGTACCTGCAAACAAAGAAATCGTTTCAGCCCCTTTCAATAATAATATTAAATAAAATATCGTCATTTTATATGGTCATTTTTGAGCGAGATGCTATCGGTCTAATCACATTCAATGATCCATGCTAAGCTATGCTGAAAGTGCTACCGCCAGACCTGGAGATTGGCTGAATGGATTTGAAAACGGTAAAAGTCAACTGTTTAACTCCAGGGGAGTTGGACAATAAGCCTATTTTCAAAAAAAGTTGAGTGTTCCTTTAAGGTCATATTTATTTCTTGGCTGTATTATGAGTGTGTGTAAAATTCAAGTGGTAAATTAGAGCAGATGCAATTAAACCAGGTCAAGCAAACAGCACAAAGTCTTAATCTGAGAGGTGTGATATGAAAATGAGGTTAAGCTTACCCACAAACATAACAGTGCCAATCTTGGTAGGCTGCCCAGGAACTTGAACTTTGCAGCGGTTTCCAACAGCAAGGGCTTCCATGGCCACCTTCTCTTCCTCTTCTTTCTTAGCAAGAGCCTCTTCTTGCTTGGCCCTGTTTTCCTCATTAAATCGACCTAACTTCATATTCTTCTTGAAGTTCCGTATTGAATCTGACAAGTAAGATTTAAACTGAAATGTTAGATATTTGCTTATATTAATTGTAAAGGCACTTGTAATACACATTTCTACATTTCTCAACCATTATAGACCTAATTTTACCATAACGCTGTATTTGAAGCACTGATGCAGTGAAACAAAAAATGCAAATGTAAATGTATCGCATAATCATTCCACTTTGACCCATGTTAACAAAATTGTTAAAACGTCAGAATGAAACCCTATCTAGTTACTGAACTTATGAACTATTTCATGCATATTTACTTGATTTTGTAATTTTGTAATCAAAATGTCAAAGAGATAGTTCATGCAAAAATTAGAACTGTCATCTTTTTCATCTTCAGAACACAAATTAAGATATTTTTCATGAAATCTGAGTTTTCTGACCCTGCATAGACAGCAACACAACTGACATGTTTAAGGCCCAGAAAGGTAGTAACGATATCATTAAAAGTCCATGTGACATCAGTAATTCAATCACTGTGTTATGAAGCTATGAGAATACTTTCTGTGTGCAGAAAACAAAAATAGCGCCTACAATTTCTTCTCTTCTGTGTCAGTCTTTGTAAATCATAAACTTTGTAAACATGTCTGAACATATCAACAGAGAGGATGACTTGCAATTTTTTGCCCAGCTTTACTTATTTGAACCAAAATATAGATGAACTGTGTCAGCAGCACCACACGCATCGTGGTACTCTCATGAACACATGTCGAAGGCTGACACGGAAGAGGAAAAAATGATTGAAATGGTCTTTATATTATTTTTTGTTTTTTTAAATGGTCATTATTTTTGTTTTATTTGCACACAAAAAGTATTTTCATGGCTTCATAACATTACAGTTTGAACCACTGATGTCTCATGGACTATTTTAACGATGTTCTCACTGTAGGCATTATCAATTTTGTAGTATTGCGATATGCAAAACTGTCTCAATATCATGGTCACGTGACTGTATGAAACAAAACGTGTCCCAGGCAAAAAAGTGTAGTTTTTTCAGCCAGCAGAGCAGAGGGAAGTGGGAACTACAATTCCCATCAACCCATGCATACCCAACAACTTTTGTGCTTTTGCTGCCTCTACAACAGTGGTTTTCCAAGCCTGGGGTCACCAGGATGATTTAAGGAAAAAATATATATGTACCAAGATTTTTTTTGTTCAGAGCAGAGTTACATAAGCTCATGAATCCTGTATTATAACATTATAAGTATATTATAATATACTATAGTATATATTATAGTATACTATATATATATTATTATAGACACAATGAAAAAAAAATAAAAATGATTCATTGTGCAATTAATGCAAACTTGTGAGATCACAATAAACTGAAATGAGTGACAGCTTTTTAGTGACTATAGAGGGAGTGCTCCTATTTAATCCATTCAAAATTTTCAATCATCAAGGTCCAGTAGGTGCAATTATATTTAATAATAATATTTTATTTTATAAAATGGCATTTTAGGTCATTTGACCCATCTCATAGTATACCTCATACCTCTAAGCAACAGTTATGATTAGAGGATAAAGAAATGAGGACAGAATATGACCTGGTTAATTTGTACATCACTGTAATATTCAATCACTGTTTAATAAACACGTCTGGAACTTTCTCCAAGTCTTTTTTTTTTTAAAATCACAATAAATATTGTACCATGAACATTATATCGAGGTATTATGGTACCATGAGATTTTGATTTTTTTTACATCCCTACCTTACTACCTTTCTGGGCCTTGGACCTGGTAGTTGCACTGCTGTCTATATGGTCAGAAAGCTCCCGAATTTAATCAAAAATATCTTAATCTGTGTTCCAAAGATGAACAAAGGTCTTACAGTTATGGAACTACATGAGGTTGAGTAATTAATGACAGAATTTTCATTTTTGCTTGAATTATTCCTTTAACTCCATTTAAAACCTGCACTTTTCCTACAATTGACTGCAAGCTCACATTTAGTCGATCTGCCTCCATCCAGTCAATGATTGACAGAACCCTGTTCTACTTTGTTTTTTTTTCCATTTTCAGTAGTCCATTTAACTCACATGTATATCACAATAAGGAAGATATGACGTGTGTCTTGTAAGTTAAATCACAGCTCAACTATTTGAGCAGTTACTATAAGTTGCCATAAATTAAATCACTCAGCAAATGTGTCACAGGCAGAAATCTCATTGCTATATTTGGATTACCTGCCCTTTTTTCATAGGCTTCATCAGAGATCTCGAATTTCTCCACCTTTGACAAATCAGTGAATTCCCCGCTCTGCGTACCACTGCGGTCTGTCACCTGCACAGAAATCAACACGATTATACTATAAGAATTAAGAATCTTTAAAAATGGTTTCAGAACAGCACAGCTTTGAAGCTCTAGATATCATCATCTCACGTCTCTTCAACAGATTCTAATTTTGTCATGTCACTTGTTTTTTGTGTAGATGGGGTGTCACAAAGGAGTCAATACCCACATGTATTCTGCAGTCATCATCCACAGGATAGGAGCCAAGCAACGCTTCATTGTTGTCTAACTTCTGTAAGAGCTTGTCTGAAGTGCTGAAGAGCTCAAGGTCCATACAGGCAGCTGGGGTGCCCACAATCAACTCCAGTTTACTCTGAAAAATAAACATACATGTTAAACTAGGTAATACTAAAACATTAATATGATTGCAAATAGACCCTAACAGTTTGATGACCTATGATGTGGTACACCAAAAAAAAAAAAAAAAAAGTAAAGTGCAAAAATTTTACTTTCATGGGTACAAAAGCTCATCACTCAGGCAGTATCCTTAAAGGCCAATTTTGTACCTTATTTACCCCTAAGTGTATGGGGTTCCATTTGTGCCAAAAATGAGTTGACTGCTTTGTACTATACATTTGTCTTTGTCATTGCCTACTTGTTCAGGTAAATCAGAGTATATTGACCTGTATGTTGTCTGTTGATGTAGTCTTAATCTGTCGTCCTGCCTTCTTTTTCACAGTCATTTTTACTGTTGTCCTTATTGTCATTTTGTTCATCTTTGGTCATCTTTACGGTCATCTTAACGGTCATCTTATTCTGTCATCCTTAATATCATCTTATTCTGTTGTCCTTACTGTCGTTTGTAAGTCCTGACAGTAAGGAGAACAAGACGACAGTAAGGACGACAGAATAAGTGGACAAAAACGACAGAATAAGTCGACATTAAGGACGACAGAATAAGATGACATTAACAAAGACAAAATAAGTCGACATTAACGACGACAGTAAAGATGACAGAAGTCAACATTAAGGACAACAGAATAATCAACATTAACGGTGACAGAATAAGTCGACATTAAGGACGACAGAATAAAGCCTAGTTCACACTACAGGATTTTAAGCCCGATTTGCAAGTTAACAAGCTCATCGACCTGTCAGGCTGTGATCGGGGGAAAGTCAGTGGGTGAATGGAGCTTGTTAGTCTTTATGTGCGAACTATTCAAAGACGCATCAAAGAGGTTTGCAGGACGACAGTTATTCTGAACAGATATTAAGGATGACAGTAAAGACAACAGAATAAGTTGACATTAAGGACACCAGAATAAGATGACAATAAAGACGACAGTAAAGCTGACAGAGTAAGTTAACATTAAGGATGACAGAATAAAGCCTAGTTCACACTACAGGATTTTAAGATTTGCAAGTTAGCGAGCTCGCCGACCCTTCTGGCTGTGATCGGGGGAAAAATTATCAAATAACAATAATCTAGCATGCTAAATATCTATACCGGTCGGCCGACTGGACATCACGTGGTGTCACGTGTCGTGACGAGCTACAGCCAATGAGAAAGAAAGCCATGGGTTGAGGTCACTGGAAGGAAAACAACAGCAGTATGAGGCGGACTGCGGGAGGAATGGGGGGTGGGGGGGTCACGATGCCGCCTCAACACCATGATGCCTGTCAGGCAATGGCATCGTCTATCGGCCCAACCCTAGCTTGCAGCACTAATTTCTTCCCGATGTCCATTTTTAAATAAATTACTCTTTTTCGCACCATTCCTGTTCCACTTCTCGTGTGTGATTTCATGACAAAATGTGGTTTGGGGGCTGGATGGAGCTGGATGGGGGTTACATGTAGTGTGTAACCCCTGGTTGCGGATTATTTACGTAGTGTCGTGTAAACACCACAACAACTTAAAGACAGACAATCAAGTCATGCAGTATGAAAAGCACAGCAATCTAACGATGTTTAAAGTCGTGTAGTGTGAACTTGGCTTAAGACGACAGTAAAGATGACAGATAAGTCAACATTAAGGACAACAGAATAAGTCGGCATTAAGGACGACAGAATAGGATGACAGTAAAGATGACGTCAACAGACAACATACACGTCAACATACTCTGATTTACCTGAACAAGTAGGCAATGACTGTAGACAAAGACAAATATATAGTACAAAGCACAAAGCAGTCGACTCGTTTTTGGCACAAATGGAACCCCATATAAATGGTTCATAGAAGTACCTTGAGGGTACATATTACAACTCAGCATCATTAATATTCATCTTTTAGAGGTTGATAATGTACAAAATCATTTCTTTAAAGGTACTGACAAAATGAAAATCTCTTGTACACCTTTATTCTTGCAAATTTCATCTGACTATATGCAGTCAGGGCCATTTTTAAGAAATCAAAGCTTTACAGTGCAACATACTTAATTCTGGAATAGGTAATAACACATTTAACGTTAGTGTGATGTCTGACATATTTAATGTCTGGTTACTTGGTAGTCATAATACTAGTATGTTATATGAATCACACAAGGTGCATGATCTGCCCTGCCACACCTTAAACTCTGCGATCGTTATGCCTCTGTTGAATCTCCGGTTGACTTCAAACGAGCTGACGGTGCTGGTCACCCGTACAGACACGGTGGGGTTGGTGATGACTGTCACACTTCCGTCCATCTTCCGTTACTAAACAAACTCTTATGCTGCTGGTATGGTCGAGCTGAAAATCAAATGATGCGTTTGATATTCATGCAGCAAAATACAGACGTCCAGACAGAACAGTTATTTTGTCACGGCTTCTACTTAAGGTTTAATACTTGCTATCTTGCTGGTTGCTATAGCTAGCCAGTATTTACATGCACTCACGTGACAAGCCCTTCACTTTTATTCACTGCTTCAGTCAGCTGCTTGTGCGTTCAGTTCTCATCAGCTCCAGGCGATCCGATATTTTATGGCGTGTATTCAAAATTCAAGACCCAAAAACGTGTGTTGTCTTCTTGTTTTAGCTCTTAAGAAAAGATCTTCCGTCAAAGACCACACCACTAGATTCTGGAAGCTTCTGCCCACCCACATTGACCTTTGAGCCAATAAAAATTGGCAATCGGGCGGGATCTTGGATTCAACCAATAAGAACATGTTATTAGTCTTTCAGTGGGCGGGGAAAACGTACTCTGTCGAATCGGGGTGCTCGGTGCAAGAGTTATTGTCCAATCACAGTTTGTTTTGTTGAAGCGGACCGCTCCCGAAAGATGCTCAAAAAACACACACGCTTGCAGTACTAAATGTATTCCACACGATGCTGCTAGAATTTCACAAACGCTTCAAAAAAGCTCAAAACACGATTGTAAAGTCTTTCAGAAATTGCTAGTAAATTTCACAAAGAAACGGCAAGCGTCCGAATTAAACGTTAGGTTTTGCAGTTGAACGACTGAAAACGTGATAATCTTTGTTTTATTTACAGCTTCGAAAAATATATATATTTTACACTGTAAGATATTTAACTGAAATATAAAATAATCTTTTTGACTAGATAAATAAATGTTAGGATACTAGTTTGGGATATATACTAACTAGTGTCTCATTAATTACTAAAATTGTATAGCAGTAGCCTAAATATTGTA
The DNA here is from genome assembly GCA_036247105.1 of Cirrhinus mrigala. Taxonomy (NCBI): domain Eukaryota; kingdom Metazoa; phylum Chordata; class Actinopteri; order Cypriniformes; family Cyprinidae; genus Cirrhinus; species Cirrhinus mrigala. The sequence continues at coordinate 18,973,343 of CM070024.1, forward strand.
CTAGTTTCTCATAACTAAATGTAAGTACTAGTACTGATTTAATAACTACTAGTAATCATTTAGTACTAGTTACATTTTTTAACATAGGTTGTCAACATTAGTTACCATGAACTATGAAAAATATGTTTAAAACATTTGTTAATCCTTGTTAATGTGAATTTTAAAACATTTACTAATACATTATTAGATTCAAAAGTTGTATCTGTTAACATTATAATTTATTAGACCAGAGCTAACATGAATTAAGTATGAACGGTTCTGTTTTTATTAACTAATGTTAACAAAATTAGTAAGTACTGTAACAAATGTATTGATTATTGAATGATAGTCCATGGTTGAAACTAAGGTTAGCTAATTAGACCTTATTGGACCTACCTTCAAAGCTGATATAATTTAAAGACACATTAGTTAAAGTGTACTTAAATATACAAACATATACAACAGGATAAGAGACTAATAGGCTGAAAAACAATACACATTTAGCTATATCTCTGCAGTAGCAGTTAAAGTGGTTCTAAAAACAGCTACTCATCTTGACTGCAAAACATGACTGGCTATGTTAAAAGGCAAGTGTGCACAGGCAGAAGATCAAAGGGTTAGGGGTTATGGGCTGAGAGGATAGAAAGTTGTAGGATGGGGGTGACAGACTACAGCCTGATCTCCCGCCTTCCTGAAAACAAAGTTTACATTCTTGCAAACTGATGATATGGAGGTACAGAGCTCTGCTTCATCTCATTCTGTCCATCTGCTTCCAGGTGTGCGTGTCCTCTTTCACATTTCAACCCTTACTCTCCCTGTCAATCAAGCATGCAAAGTATCAAAACACACACGCACACAACGTTGGTTTCATTATATTACTCAGGACATCTCACAACATCGGTTGTCTATAGTGAATTCTCCTACTGACACACTAAACCAAATCAATTAATGAAATATCAGATATGGTTTATGTCAAAAAAGACCTGATCAATCTTATCACTTCTAGACATTCATGGGTTTATTACAGACAGTTTCAATCCATAATATAGAGGGTGTTCAGTAGGCATATACAGTTTAAGTCAAGAGTTACACCTACATACATACACCTTGCAGAATCTACAAAATGTTAAATATTTTACCCAAATAAGAGGGAGCATACAAAATGCTATTCATACAAATCATACAAAATGTTATTTTTTTATTTAGTACTGACCTGAATAAGATATTTCACATAAAAGATATTTACATGTAGTCCACAAGAAAAAATAATAGTTGAATTTATAAAAATTACCCCGTTCAAAAGTTTATATACATTTGATTCCTAATACTGTGTTGTTACCTGAATGATCCACTGGTACATACACACATTATATATATATATATATATATATAGTGATAGTTGTCCTTGAGGTCCTTGTTTGTCCAGAACAGTTAAACTGCTTCCTGTTTTTTTAAGAAAAATCCTTCAGGTCCCACAAATTCTGTGGTTTTTCAGGGTTTTTGTGTATTTGAACCCTTTCCAACAATGACTGTATGATTTTGAGATCCATCTTTTCACACTGATGACAAGCGAGGGACTCATATGCAACTGTTACAAAAGGATCAAATGCTCACTGATGCTCCAGAAGGAAACACGATGCATTAAGAGCCGGGGGGTGAAAACTTTTTGAATTTGAAGATCAGTGTAATTTTACTTATTTCGTCCTCTGGGAAACATGTAAGTATCTTCTGTAGCTTCAGAAGGGCAGTACTAAATAAATAAAAAAAAAAAGATATTTAGGCAAAATAAAAATGTACACAACTTCACTCTGTTCAAAAGTTTACACCCTTGACTCTTAATGCATCATTTTTTTCCTTCTGGAGCATCAGTGAGAGTTTGAACCTTGTGTAATAGTTGCATATGAGTCCCTCAGTTGTCCTCAGTGTGAAAAGATGAATCTCAAAATCATACAGTCATTGTTGGAAAGGGTCCAAATGCACAAAAAATGCCGGAAAACCAAACAATTTGTGGCGCCTGAAGGATTTTTCTGAAGAACAGTGGGCAGTTTAACTGTTCAGGAGAAACAACTATCACTAAAAACAAAACAAAACAAAACAAAAGTATTAAGAATCAAGCATATGTAAACTTTTGAATGGGGCCATTTTTATAAATTCAGCTATTATTTTCTCTTGTGGATTATATGTAACCGTGTTTTATGTGAAATACCTTATTCAGGTCAGTACTAACTAAAACAATATCACACATTTTGTATGATCCCTCTTATTTTGGTAAAATAATTAATATTTTGCAGATTCTGCAAAGTGTATGCGAAGTGTATAAAATTCTGCATATAACTTGTAAAATAAGTTGCTGGATGGAATAAAAAATAGTAATAATAAAATTATATCTAAAATATTAATATATGTAGTTTGTTGTGCAAACCTTCATGTCCACATGTGAGTTTGAAAGCAGTTTGTATGCAAAGACGTGAACTTAAAAAACTTGTGAGATTTGTTTGTTGTTTGCTTCTCAATGTGAAACAAATGTGGTCTGGAAAAAAAGGATTGCACAATGGTAATGAAGGAGCCAGATTGAAATGCAGCAGGCCTGTGGTGGATGTCTAGATGGGGGAGGTTGACGAAACGCAGGGGCGTGACGCCTCGCTTTGCAGCAGCGCTCACTCGCCTACGGGAGAATGGGAGAGAGACACAGAAGGGGAGGGAGGAGGAACTTGAAGGAAAAAAGTTAAAATAAAAATGGCTTCCTTGTCTTTGGAGTCTACAGAACAAAGTGAAAATGGCCCAAAGGAGTCCACGCAAGATGAAGCCAAAGTGAAAGAGGAGACGGATCCGGACGAAGTTTCGGAACAACTGCTCCAAAGCTTCCAGAACTCGGCGCTCAGTTTTTCCACCGATCAGGTCGCGTGTCTGTGCGAAGCGCTCCTGCAAGCGGGCAATGTGGATCGCCTGTGGAGATTCCTCTCCACCATCCCTCCTTCGGCCGATCTGCTACGTGGCAACGAAACCCTACTGAAGGCCCAGGCTCTGGTCGCCTTCCACCGGGAGGAATTCAACGAGCTCTACGCCATCCTGGACAGTCATGACTTCCACCCGAGTAACCATGGGTTCCTTCAAGACCTCTACTTGAAGGCGCGCTACAAGGAGGCTGAGAGGTCCCGGGGTCGCAGTCTAGGCGCCGTGGACAAATACCGACTGCGTAAAAAGTTTCCTTTGCCCAAAACTATCTGGGACGGAGAGGAGACGGTGTACTGCTTCAAGGAGAAGTCGCGCAACGCTCTGAAGGAATGTTACAAGATCAACAGGTATCCCACTCCGGTCGAGAAGAAGAATTTAGCCAAAGTCACCGGACTTTCTTTGACTCAAGTCAGCAACTGGTTCAAGAATCGCCGACAGAGGGACCGGACCCCGTCCGGTACCAACAGCAAAAGGTAAGCGCATTGTATTTCGATCGTCAGTGATTTCTCTCAGGCCTGAGAGAAACATTCTTGAGCCAAACTGAGAGAAGATTGCTGTAAACAAACCGCTATTGTGTGCGAGGTTTACACTAGAACGAGGGTGTAAACTAAAATTTTTAACGTCTGAACAGATCGCACGCTCTGGTGGAGCTTGTTACATTCTCATTTTACTGTAAGTACTCTTAAAGGCCTAGTGTACAACAGATGATACATTGTTGTGTGTAATAAACCTTTGAACGTACTAGGAAACTTTTTTGTTTGTTGGTTTGAACACTGATGGTTGATACAGACGTAAAAACGTTTCGCATTTGGTAAAAATTTGCCTTGCATTATAATTGTTCAATCAAGTGTCTGACAAGTGAAAATGACAAGGAGGTCTTAGAAAACAGGCTGAAAGCATGTTGCTTTGTTGTGAAATGTGAGATAGGGGCGCCAGGAGTGGCTCGAGTTTCCTGAACTCCTGCGCCACAAAGTCTTCCTGTAATCCATGGATAGTTAAATCTCAAGACGAAGAGAACATGGTTAAATAAATAAATAAATAAATAAATAAATAATAGCTTCATTGAGATTTAAGTGTGCTTACAGTGGTTCCACAAAGTATTTGGATAGTTTCTTTAGTCTTGTTTTGTGTGTGTTTTTCTACATTCAATTTAAAGAGCTTCATAAATTCTTAATAAGTATAATGAGATAGGCTGCCTCCATAATAAACAATTGCAGTCACATTTTGTGAGGAAAATAATACTATAATACTAAAATAATATAATTTCAACAACATTTCTTTATCTACATAAAAAGAGAATCTGAATATGTTCAAACTACAATTATCTCAAATGTTTTGGAAAGATTGAATCAAAAATAATTACTTTAGATATAGTTGGCTTGAATTTGGTCCATGAGGGATGAATTAATGGAGCCAAATTATCTAAATGTTATGATGTTGTCAATTATGCTTATTCCCTAAAAGCACATGTGTGCTGTGCAGATCCCTATTCTGTGTATTTTCATCAGAAAGTTATAATAGAATGCAGAAATACAATTTAGTTTTCTAGTATGTGTGACCCTGGACCACAAAACCAGTCATAAGGATACGTTTTTTAAAAATTGAGATCTATACATAATCTGAAAGCTGAATAAATAAGATGTTTGGTTTGTTAGGATAGGAGAATATTTGGCCTAGATAGAACTATTTGAAAATCTGGAATCTGAGGGTGGAAAAAAAATCAAAATATTAAGAAAATCACCTTTAAATTTGTTCAAATTAAGTTCTTAGCAATGAATATAACTGATCAAAAATTAAGTTTTGATTTATTTACAGTAGTAAATTTACAAATGATTTTAATGGAACATGATCTTTACTTAATATCCTAATGATTTTTGGCATAAAAGAAAAATCAATATTTTTGACCCATACAGTGTATTGTTGGCTATTGCTGCAAATATACCCATGCTACTTATGACTGGTTTTGGGGTTCAGGGTCACATATGTTTACTGATCTAAAATACATGTCTAAAACATTATGCATCAGATGTCAGAACAATATTCAGGATCCATTTATGTTGTACATGTATGCAAATATTTGTGAATGCACTCTTTTTATCTGTGATTCTGAAATTTTCATATGCGTTTTTAATATTCGTCAAAATTTGTCAAGCACAGAACGTCACCTTGGTTCAAAATTGTCAAAACGCCTCTCAAAGTGCTTGTTACGGATGTGAAAAAAAAAAAAATTATGACTGCGTGATGAAAGTTTCGGGGGACTGACACAACGTGAGACATCACTGAGTCTGGTTTGTAAATAATTTAGGTTTCTCTTCTAGTGATACAGCTGTCAAAAAAGCTTTGGATGATTAATGGTAGACATCCACAGAGACTACATTTAGATTGTTTAACCAAATGTAATGTTTCTGTCTTTCTTTTAGTGAATCTGATGGAAACCACAGCACAGAAGATGAAGCCAGCAAGGGAGACCTGGAGGATATTGCTGACAAACCTGCTGCTCAAGAGACAGGCAGCTCCAATGCTTCTCTTATATCTCTCTCTGGTGCTCCTTGCAGTACTGGTCAGCTTATTCTCAACAGCACCGGGGGATTCCTTACTAGCTCTCATCCACTGCTGCTCAATGGGAGCCCTATACTCTCGGGGGCAGGAACGGGGGTCATCATCAATGGGTTGACCTTGAGCGATGGCCACACAGTCACTCTCAGTCCTGTTACAGCTAACGCACCATTGCTACTAAACGGAGCTCAAGTAATCTCCAAAGATGAACGGGGCATCAATGATATAGAGGCCCAAGGCAGCCTACCCACTGTGGTTCTGAATCCACAAGCCAGTCTAACTAGCACAATACCTCTCTCGCTTAGCGAGGATGCAAAAACACCCAGCAGCAACGTCTCTCCGCTGGATTTCATCAGTCTTCCAGAGGCCTCTCAATCACTCCCTACAAACTCAATGTCCTCGCCCACCATCTCTACTTCTGTCATCTCTCCCACGTCTCTTTCTTCAGTGGCACTGACCCCAAATAGTATTCATGCATCAACAGCTGGCTCCTTGAGTTCAGTCATCTCCAGTCCCATGATGCCACTACAGCCCACACAGCCACCTGAAATTGTTGTATTAGGAAAAGCTGATCCTCAGTCACCAACTCGCTGCTCTATCTCTAGCCCTCAGGTGCTGTCTTTACCCCAGGTGGTACCATCAATACAGGGCGTTCCAGTTTCTCAACTGATGCAGCATCCATCTGGGGCAACCATGTCATCATGCCCCCAGCTTGTTCCAGTCTCCCCAGTGAATTCACAGTTACCCCAAGTCCCTATTCCTCAGTTTCAGACACAGACCTTGCACATTGGTCCAAGACTTGCGCAAGCACAGACGCAAAATGGCTTAACCACGTTAACCACCAGTAGTGCTTTATCACTCCCCCAGATGGCTGATGGGCAAGTGCTTACACCTCAGCTAGGAGATGAATCTACTTCAGCTACCCTACCACAGATACAGACCTCCATGGGAACACAAGTTATACCCATCTCCTCACCGACTCAAGTTGTGCCCATATCCCAAACCAAAGACTCAGTCCAACCTCAGCTGGTCCCGCTGTCACTGCCTCAACTTATGCCTGTGTCATCCATTGCGGGAACTCCAACTGGAACCCTGTCCTTCCCTCAGGTGGTCCCAGCAACTCCATCTCTTTCTATTCCATCCCCTGGAGGTGCTTTCCAGATTCTGACATCTGGATCTGGAACAGGATTGAGTGTTGCCCAGGGACCGATACGCCTTAGCCCAATAGGTCCTCCTCAGAGTGTCCCTACTGGTACCATCCCAGGTGTTCAGCTTCTCAACTCTGGGGTGATTCAGCTACCTTCTGCCTCTCCAGGTAGGTCTCAAAAGGAATTTGACTAATAATAGTTGTTTGTTTTATTCTGAAATGAGATGCATTTATTCTGTTTTTGTCTCCAGGCAACATCCTACTAGCAGGTGGCATCGGGGGCAGCCCCATCCTAAGTGTTCAAAATGGCAAACTCATCCTCACTATCCCAGCTGGCATCCAGTTCGCCAGCATGCCTGTCAAGTCCGTCCCAGACAATTCAGTCCCAAGCAACAATACCCTTGATCCTCAATCCTCAGCTGTACATGCACTTGAGAATCAACCAGCACCTTCACTCACTGCTCAAACCTCAAATTCATTACAGTCATCTCCTTTGGGGTTTGTTGGCTCCTCTACACTTTACTGCAGCCCTGAGCCAGGGACAATTGCCAACCCAACCCCAGGAGCCTCTCCTGACACCCCAGACTCTTCTAGCACTCCCACTCCTACAAGCGTCCTACAATCCCAACAGACTCTTAGTCCTGATAGCATGCTCCCACTCAGTCCAATATGTAGCGGTGTGGCAACTAGCCACCAACTCTCCCAGCCAGCCTGGAGCCCTGTCCCGCTGTCCTCCTCTGCTGGTCTGACATTATTTGACATGCGTGGGAAAGGAGACCTTCCGGAGGACCCCGCTTTGTTGGGCTTGCCAGGCGGAGAGTCCCTCCTGTTGGGCACTCCTCCTCCAGGCGAAGATGTGGATAGAGATTCTCAGTTGGATGAGGTGGAGGACATGGATGGGGACTCGAAAATTCTTACACAACTGCAGTCTGTCCCTGTGGATGATGATCTGGGTTTGTAACTGCCAGTTCTTTTGACAACCTACTAGATGCAGTTAGTGCTAAATCTCAACCTGCAAAATTTCGACCATTCGACCATGTCCTACAAGTGAGAGGAACTATGATTTATGACCTCAAAGGTTTGGAGTCTTTCCCCACTCTTCCCTGTGTAGATGGAGTTTTAAATAGAGGAAGTATCCAACCTAATAATGGAGTTGTGAAAACTATATTCGGCAAGGGCATGACTATAGAGGTTTAATTGCAGTAGAGGAGAGCACTGCCATTTGTATAACCAATATTCACCTCTCGGACAAGGATGTGTCTACGTTTTTGATGAAACGCAGAGCTTGAGGCTTGTTACAAGGGACTACATGACTCCCTAAGTGGCAAGAACACACTAATATGTCAGAGGCAATCAAGATTGTTTTACCTGGGAGTGAAGAGCATGCAGGAACTCCTTCTTTTGTGCCTTACATTTTTGTTATTTCTCAGTTTTTTAGAGTAAATGACTCTGACAAGTACTTTTAGCTTACTAAGTCATATTAGGTTTCCCCGTCCTAAAGACAATCTAATAGAGGTACATATATGTTTATGCTGGTCCCAAAACTGGTGTCTTCAAGTGAAATGGGTCAACTCATTCTATGTATGAAATGAGTCTGAACACGAACTAGGCACTGACATCCTATACAGGTGGCTCATAAAGATATCTGGATGCACCAACAACACCCTGTGCTGGGAGAACAAAATCAGATAGATTTCAGTAAACTCACAACACTGGGCGCAAGATAAGACTTGGATGAGAGACCAGTCTTTAAATGTGCCTGTGACAACTGCATTGGATGTGCTACAACCTCACTGCTCAGTTTAGGTGCTGTTTTAATGTTTTTTTGCTTTAAAGGATTAGTTCACTTCAGAAGTTGAGTTTCCAGATAATACATTCACCCCCGTGTCATCCAAGATGTTCATGTATGTCTTTATGTTAAAAATAAGTTACGTTTTTGAGGAAACATTCCAGGATTTTTCTCCATATAGTGGACTTCAATGGGGATCAACGGGTTGAATGTCCAAATTGGAGTTTCAATGCAGCTTCAAAGGACTCTACACAATCCCAGCTGAGGAATAAGGGTCTTATCTAGCAAAACGATTGGTCATTTTCTAAAAAAAATGAAACATTTCTATACTTTTTAACCACAAATACTCATCTTACACCAGCTCTGCTTCCACAACTTCATGCATTACATAATCATGTTGGAAAGATCACGCATGACGTAGGCGGAAGTACCAACCCAGTGTTTACAAAGCGAACGTGCGAAGGCTAAGTCAAACGCCCTTTACAAGAAAGGTAAAACAACGATGTCGGGCGATTTTGAAGTTGGAGGAGAAAATGAGATGAGTTTTTCGCCATACCCTACCTTTCTGAATCGAAGTACACTGATGAAGAACTAACCACATGTGACCTTTCCAACGTAACGAGTGCATCGCAGAGCTAGTGCAAGTCGTGCATTGTCTTTTTTTTTTTTTTGAAAATGGCAATCGTTTTGTTAGATAAGACCCTTATTCTTTGTCTGGGATTGTGTAGAGTCTTTTGAAGATGCATTGAAACTGCAGTTTGGACCTTCAACCTGCTGATCCCCACTTAAGTCCACTATATGGAGGAAAATATTTTCCTCAAAAACCTTTATTTCTCTTTGACTGAAGAAAGAAAGACAGGAAAATCTTGGATGACATGGGGGTCAGGAAATTTTAATTCAGGAGTGAACTAATCCTATAAAGTTCAATTGCATTACACTTCAATAACATTACACTTTGAACACACAGTGAAGCACTGTTTATGTTGTTTTATATTCCATGCATACACAATCTTGCAGCGTAAATTTATGATGGCACACTAAACTGACCATGGAAGTCCTTTGTTGTATAACGGATAATTGATGTTGGTTTCCATAGATAAACCATTGAGCTTACCCAAGCATTCCAGCTCATTACCATTAAACTGTGTGTAAACCTAATAGGCTTGAGTGTTTGAAGGGAACTGAAGTACTGAATATTTGTCTATGCAACTGTTCCGCATGAACCCTAAGATTTGTTTACTGTTTAAAACAGCCACTTCTTACACTACAGATCCACCATGTACATTTACAGTGAAATGTCTTTTGTTGTTATCCTGTTTCTTTTAAAAATCAAATATTTTAATTGTAGAATTTCCACTAAACCCCACCCCCCCCCATTTAATTTTTATCAAATGCAATTTAGTCTAGGTGATTCAAATCTACAAGTATGACTCTATATATTTTGCACATTTTATTGTTTTTATTCATGAAGCATTTACATTTGTTTTCTTGCCCGACACAATTTGGTGCTATTTTCAAACCATTCAACTAAACCGTAAAGCTTTTGTGGAATATTTGGCCTGTGAGATTTCGACTGGTGCCCAGCAGTCACTCTTTGTTAGCTCTAGCCTTAAGTATACCTGTCTTTGTTGTTGTAGCAATATTTAATGCATTTATCAATCATTTCGGGGTCATTCAACCTTAAAGCTGTTTCCCCTTATTCTAGCTTAGGTTTACACTCCATTTTTGTGACATAACACAAAAGCTTTGTGTAGCGTCGTCTTTGATTTTTCTGAAAGTGTTTGTATTTTACACATTTATGTTACATAGGACTTTTTGCATTGACTTGCCAAAGGTTTTTGTTTTGTTTGTTTTTCTTTCTCAAGCACCTGGACAATGTTTTACCTTTTTAAATTCTTTTTTTTTTGGAAAGTAAGGGAATGTGCGCGTGTGTGTATGTGTTTGTTCATGAGTATTGCTATTACTCCTCCAGAATGTAATGATTACTATGTTAATGCACATGTATTTTAGTCAGTAGAGTTATATTTGTTTGTTCTGTTCAATACTTTTGCTTCACTATCATGTACAAACAGAAAAATATGCAGCTGATCAAACCAAAGAGTTTTTTTTTTCTTTTTTTTTTTTTTGATCATTTCATTTAGAAAGGGAGTTTTTGTCATTATTGTAAACGACATCTCTTTTTATAGAGGTGTGTTTTGTATCTTATAGTTATTTTATTTTTTATATTCCATTTTGTGATATGTAATAAACATATATAATGCTATCTGAATTGGTCTGGAATTAATCTAAAGTACTTTTTACTAAAATGCCTTTGTCTTAATATAACAAAACTATCCATCTATCTATCTATGTATATATATGTATATGTGTGACCCTGGACCACAAAACCAGTCTTAAGTCGCTGGGGTATATTTGTAGCAATAGCCAAAAATACATTGTATGGTTCAAAATTATAGATTTTTCTTTTATGCCAAAAATCATTAGGAAATTAAGTAAAGATCATGTTCCATGAAGATATTTTGTAAAATCCCTACTGTAAATATATAAAAACTTAATTTTTGATTAGTATTATGCATTGCTAGAAGCTTAATTTGGACAACTTTAAAGGTGATTTTCTCAGTATTTTGATTTTTTTGTATACTCAGATTCCATATATTGAAATAGTTGTATCTCAGCCAAATATTGTTCTATTCTAATAAACCATACATCAATGGAAAGCTTATATATTCAGCTTACTGATGATGTATAAATCTCAGTTTCGAAAAATTAACCCTTGTGACTGGTTTTGTGGTCCAAGCTCAGATATATATATATATATTCTGCAATACCATCTCTAACCAAATTGTCTAACAAATGCTGCCACCATGATTTGATTAGGAAATAACATTGCCTTCATATTTAAATAAGTGCCTTTGTGCACCTGACATCTTCCCCAGGTAATTGATACAAATACAAACATCACTTAGTCTGAGAGGTTTGTGTGTGTGTGTTGGTGCCTGTGTGTTTTTTTAACCCCTATGCTCTCCGATTACCTGCATGTACCAAGTTGTCTGGGCGGGTCTTTGTGGCTGGAGAAGGTAAAACCTGCTAAAACAAAAAAGCTGATACACTCATCGGCTGCACTTATTGGGTAGCACGTCACTGGAGAACAAAAAGGCTATTGTGAGATCCCTTTTACCTGAGCGTTTCTACATTGCATTCAAATCAGTGTGGTTCTGCACACTTCTTCTGTAGGTTTCTGTATTCTTGTTCAGCTTTGGCTGTGAAACAGGTCTTGGTTGTCCTCTGGAACCCTTTCAGTGGTAACATTGTGGGACGTTTTACAACTTGCTTTACAGGCTAATTCCTCCTCATCCCTTGTGGAACCTTCCACCGTCCTTGTTCTGATCATGGCGATGGGCTTCTCCCCAGAGCAGGTGGCGTGTGTTTGTGAGGTACTTCTCCAGAGTGGAAGCATGGATCGCTTGTCCTCATTCTTATGCTCTTTACCTTCCATTTCTTCGTCCAATGTTTATCTGGGAATGGCCCAGAGTCAAGAGAGCGTGCTGAAAGCACGAGCTGCGGTCGCCTTCCACCACTGTCGTTTTGCCGAGCTCTACGCCTTGTTAGAGGGGAACGTGTTCTCTCCGCGCAGTCACCCTCTCCTCCAGCAGCTCTGGCTCCGGGCTCACTACATGGAGGCTGAATTACAAAGGGGCCGCCCTCTTGGGGCCGTGGGGAAGTACCGCATCCGCCGCAAGTTCCCTCTTCCTCGTACCATCTGGGATGGAGAGGAAACCAGCTACTGCTTCAAGGTGTTTAAATCTTTTGATGTAGTACATAAGTTTTAAACACTAAGTCCTTAATGTAAATGAATCAGTGAGCAGTGATTTATTTGATTGTGTGGTAGTCTCAAATTTTTAAGACCTTTCGGTTGCATCCTCTGCTCACAGGAAAAGTCTCGCAGTGTGTTGCGAGAGTGGTACTGCAGAAAGCCGTACCCCTCGCCACGAGAGAAAAGAGATTTGGCTGCAGCCACTGGACTCACTGCTACACAAGTCAGCAACTGGTTCAAGAACCGTCGTCAGCGGGACAGAGCTGCGACCAGCCGTCAGGGGTAAGACACTCTCTTACTCTACATACTCCAGCTGAACAACATGGTCTATTCCTGCTGGAATACAAGGAATAATTTTCACTCAGGAACTGCTAGTAAAATTTACAAATGTGACCCTGGACCACAAAACCAGTCATAAGTAGCATGAGTATATGTAGCAATAGCCAAAAATACGGGTCACCTTAAAAAATAAGGGTCAAAGTCATTGCCAAAAATCATTAGGATATTAATTAAAGATCATGTTCCATGAAGATATTTTATATTCCTACTGTAAAAAAAAAAAAAAAAAAAAAAAAATATATATATATATATATATAAACTTATCTTTTGTTTAGTAATATGCATTGCTGAGAACTTCATTTGTACTTTAAAAGCGGTTTTCTCAATATTTTGATTTTGTTTTTTTTTGTTTTTTTCCCCGCACCCTCAGATTCCAGATATTCAAATAGTTGTATCTCGGCCAAATGCCTGCAAACCCAACACACCATACATCAATGGAAAGCTTATTTGTTTAGCTTTCAGATGATCAAAAATGGACCCTAATGACTGGTTTTGTGGTCCAGAATCAAAAATAGGAAGTGGCAAGTAACATATTGAAATGTGAAATTTTGAAGTAGGCAGACTTAAATAGTATTTTCTTGTAAAACATACTCCAAGAATCTTTATTTACAACATTACTCTTACTTTTCTACGTCCTATGCAATGTTTGGCTTTAGATCTGTGGTGCTGTATGTCATTTTTTGACTGTACCAATGCATTAAAACACCATAACACTTTTGCAGATATTTACAAAAAGTTGACACTTGTTTCTCCAAAAAAACAACGCTAAAGTCAGTTATTCTACTTTTAAAATGTGCGTTCTGTGTCAGAATGCAAGGTCACTGCACACTGAGTCTGAAATTTTCATATGTGTATTTTTTTTTTTTTTCGTATTCTAAATCAAAATGCTTGCTAGGGATGTGAAAAAGCAGAAAATCGAATCTGATCCGAATTTGTTTATGACAGACGAAAGTTTCAGAATTACAGACTCAGTGTACAATGACTTTAAAGGGGTCATCGGATGCAAAGTTCACTTTTACATGTTGTTTGATCATTAATGTGTGTTGGCAGTGTATGTACAAATCTACCCTATAATGATAAAAATCCATGCAGTGGTTTTTAATTAATTTGTAAAAATAATATCCCCGTTTTCAAATCGAGCCGTTCTCAGATGCCTGTCAGAGGCCGCTCCCACGATAGTTGATTGACATGAGCGTCTTACCTCAGACCCACCTTTAATCAGCTGTAACAGTCCTGTAACCTCCATTGTTTCGATGCTAGAGCAGGGATGTAAGTTAGACAAGAATATCTCAGACTGAGCGATTGAGGTGTTGTGTTGCCGGATGTAATAATGAACACAGTGGTCGTCATTTACTCCCGACATCTGAGCCGCTGAAGATGTAGTGGATTACGTTTGTTTGTGAAGGGAATGCGCCTCCTGATCTACATATATCCATCTATGTTTGTGCGAATCGTGATCCAGCTTTACTTACAGCAGAAGTGAGTATAAGGGTTTTTTTTTTTTTTTTATGAATCTTTGCGATCGCCTTTCCTAATAACGTGCCAGTTAGCAAGTTCAGCAGCTAAATGCGGCTAAAGTAAACAGGCTCCTCACTCCACAAAGAGAAGAGAGGCGGGGCGAGCAGAGCTCATTAACATTTAAAGCTACCTCAACCAGAACAGGATGATTTTTGCAGAGCTGATTTTCGCAAGGTAAAAAAGGTGTTATTTACACTACCATTGAGAATTTTTAACCAAAGTATATTATAGATTTTTCATTAAGACCCTAAAGAATCATATCAACTTGTGGAAAATGGGCATCCAATGACCCCTTTAAAAGGGGCTATGTGTACATACTCGAAACCATGATCAGCAGCGATTGGCTGGAGGCAACAGCAACGTAATGACATCATATAATTAAAAACACAGACACCTGACGAAAAGCTTGACAAATTTCTGGACTTTTATAAGGAAACAGCCAAGCGAACAAAACTACATAAATGTTATAATAGATCAATAAAATGTGCACTGTTTTTATTTTGTTTATTTTGTTTGTTTATTCCAAATTATTTATATTCACGATTTCTAATTTTTGTACAGGCTTCACATTTTTTATTTCAATGTAATAATTAACAATTAATTTTATTTTATCTTTGAAACCAACATGTTACGTGACAGCATTAATTACATTTTCTTAAGGGTCAAGATCTCGTGCTCCATAAAGCCACTCCCATAATAGCTGTCATCAATCAAATTAATGCACGACTCTACATTATCTGTATAGCATGTGTGTAAGATTCTAATACATTTATAAATTATTTTATAACGAATAAACCTTTTTAATGAGTAAACCTGGCTGTCTATTATAGACTACACAACATTATAATATTGTTTTCCAATTAAATTTTTAATTATTATTATTTTAAATTATTATCCCTGGATCAATAGTACTCTTATAAAAAAGCAATAGTGGTTGGGACAGATTTTAAGTATCAATTCTGCTTAAATGCAATCTGCTTAGATGCAATCTAATCATTTTTACATGAAATAAGCCTGCTCCCGAGCAGGTTCAAGCTTAAGAACCTGTTGCTATGACAGCAAGTCCGGGATCGAAGAACAAGCAAGATCATGCCAATCGTCAACAGTCAAATCCAGCTAACTGAGTTAGCGACGTACGAAGAACGGGCCCCCTGTTTGAAAGAAAATCAGTTGCAGTCTGTTGTCTTCTTTCATTGGTACCATGCTGCCCTCTGCTGGATGAGTCACAAACCAAAATAATTCAGAACTGAATTCAGAATCACTAACTTCAAAACCCCATGTACATATTCATATTTGATCTCAGTATGACATATTTCAGGTTTTAAATCCGAGCTATTTCTGTGTTCCAGCAGAACCTCAGCAGGAGCGTTCCTGAGTTCAGATGAGGAACTCTCACCGCCAGCGAGTCCCAGTACACTCTTCTCCTGCTCCCAGCAGCTCTCTGCCCACCCGCCCCCTCTACGCCACCTGGGACCAGCACACTACTGAAATTAATGCAGTGAAATACAGGTCAAATAACAAGATTTTGCAGTTTAAAGGTGCTGTGTTTTGTATATAAATTGTCCCTTCTACCTGACAAGACAACAAAGTTGAAATAGACGCCTTAAGTCACAGCTGTGAGCCCTAGACTCTGTAAACAGCATAAAAGAGAGTCAGGCGAATAGACCCAAAGTCCCTTTTTTTTTGCCTTCTGTGCAGATGTATTTTCTGACATGAGGTTGGTTGACAGTCTGGTTAGCAAAATCGCTTACAGCACCTTTAACAAAGTCAAACTTGAGCTCTGTTAAACAAAAAGCATCGGCTGACTTGGTAAGTTTGTAGTGCAAACTAACATTTGTGCTTAACTGCATGTAGTTCAGGAAAGCAAGGACATTTCACTTGTGGAGCTAGCAATAGTTTGAATTAAAAATGTTAAAGTATCTTCCATTTTTCACAATTTGTGACAACTCATAATGCTGCATCTTCTTCCATCGCTAGAAGTGAATAACATATCTCTCTCTCTCTTTGTTTTTTTAAAGTCTGCACAAAATAAAAAAAAAAAATCACCTCATCTATTTTCTAAATGCATGTTATTGATTTTATTGTGAAAATTAATTAATGCATCTGTTTCATCTTTTAAAAAAATTGACATCATTTTCAGTCAAACTCAATCTTTCACTGATGTATGTATACCGAGATAGAACTATTATTTTTGTTAAAAAAAACGCCCTTTATACAATTGACTGAAACTATGGTCATCCGTTTCACTCAGATATGCATCATAATACAGAAGAAAAGATGTGCCTCTGCTTCCGTTTCATTGCTGTCCCAAATAGTAGCATATCAATATAGCAGCAATGTTAAATTTGCTGTAACTCAACACAGGGTCGGTCTTTGTGTATTAATCCACCTTATTTCAACTCGAAAGTAAGCTGTTTTCTGTGTGAATGTGCGAGCCTTTCTATTCATTAGCCGCTAGGGAAATAACCAGACGATAACAAAGTGCGGCAGTGTTGCCAAATCTGTGGGTTACCCGCGGAATAGCGGATTTACACTTAAATTAAGATTTGGTCAGTTACCCGGATGCACGGCCATACTGGCGATACTTGGATGTAAACAACAGAAGAATGAGAAGGACTCATAAGCAGGAAAGGGCACAATATTTTAACAAACTAAAATTGATTGCTAAAATACAAGCAGTATAAATCAAAATATCATCCTAATATTTCACCTACCTGACCAGAAATGATAAGAACAAACAGGAAAGTTAAGATTCTTGCCCTGAAAATCCTGGTTCATTTTGGCAAGCCACAAACGCCTTGTGTTCCTCAGACAGTTTTTTGCACTCCACTCCTTGATTTGTTCTAACTTTTGGCAGTCTATAGTACTCCAAATGTTTTTCCCTGTCCAACTGATTAGTACAGTCCAAAACATGACAGTAATTGACATTTTCAGCAGCAATAATCAGCAAAATATGTGATTTTTTTTTTTTTTGGTTCAGTGCTGCCAATATGGCCGATAGCTATAAGAAAGTACAGCAGTGTTGCCATATCTGTATTTTTTTTTTTTTTTTTTTTCTTCCTGTGGAATCGTCCACGTTAACACTGCTGGTGCAGAACTAAAGCGGTCCTAGTAATGTGATATTTAGCTCCTGGAATGCAAATTTTACTAGAGGAACCTCACCAAAAACTTGTTTTACCCCCTGGCAACGCTGAAGTGCGGTAAATGGTAAAACACACTAGTTGGCAATATCAAGTAGCAAAGCAATCTGTTTTGTACAGCTATAAATAGCTGGATGCGGGCGACACCTGAAGTCTCGCACATTAAATTTACAAAATGGTCATGCCTGCTCTTACGGGAAAAAAAACATAAGGTGGATACCTAAACGAAATGAAAGACACAAATCCAGTGTTTGCGCTAAGTTTATTATGAATATCCATTAGACTCTTTCTTGGTCTATTGGTTCATAACAGTAACAGCTCAGTGACTAAGGAATGTAAAAAATAAGATCTACCTCTCTCAGATCACATGAAATACTACTCACAGATTCTTAAAACAAGTGACTTTCAATGTCTTGCATACTAACCTACATGTAAAGTGCACCATCACTGCCTTTCCCGACCACTGCTTGAATGCAACAGCATTTAAAATACAGTTCATCAGCAAATACTGTGTAAGTTATTAAAACAAGTCAAATTAATGATATGAAATCACAAAATTCTGGTCTAACAGTCTTTTTAAGGATGAAATTAGGGCTCATACAGCTGCCGTGACATGAGTGGTTGTCCGTCCTGTTATGTTATGGCTCTTTTCTGCAGAAAAATATACGAGTATCTTCAGCATATACCATTCACACTCCAAATAAACACATCATTATGCTGTGTCTCTTTGGTTATTCTAATCTATGGCTCTATTATTATTACTATTATTTTCAGCTCCTACGTTAAACATTCATCGAGGTCTGCTGTAGGATTGTGATTATAGCATGTTTAGAGGCTCAGGTACTCGGCCACGAAGATGGCCAGGATTTTAGTTAGGTTTTCTACTGTGGGTCTGTGCATCCTCTCCTCTGCATCATCCAGTGTGTGCCAAAACACAGGAAACGGTGTGGGGATCAAGTGAAGCACAGGTACACCTGGTTGATGGGTATAAACAAGACGGATTAAACTTATTTGATCTATTTCATTTATGTTGTTGCACAAAAAAGTAAACAACCGTGATGTATCACTTGAATTTTATATAGGCTACTGAATGCATTCTTGCTGAAATAAAAAAAAAAATGAGTTTTTAAAAAATCTTACCCCTAGACTTTTGAATAATAGTGTATGTTGTCTGTTTACTGACCTCTGTTTAAAAATGGAATGTGATCATCCTGCACGGGGCCGAGATAAAAATCTTTTCTGAAGTAACTCTGTTCTGATGGGTGAGATGTCAACAAACCCTGTTTGTGAAGTCTCTTCTCTGAAAAAGAAACAGAGAGGAATGCTGACTGATGTTTTTTTTTTGGTATTTTTTGCACCTGGGTTGTTTTGAACTTATACCTGCAGTGATTAATCTGTCAAACCATCTGGCTGTGTTATCAAAATGATTAACAATCAATGGTTCTGGTCCACCAAGCAGGTCCAGCAGCACTAACAGGTCCTGAAAGGAACATAAGAGAGTTTCAGCATTAAAATAATAGGGTATTCACAGGTCATTAAAAGTACTGAAGGTAAAAAAAACTATTTAATAGTGTATATTTTTCCCTTCTTAGGTCTTGTGTGACAAACTAATTTAAAAACTATTTAAAATAAAAATAAAAATCTATTACTACTACAATATCACTACTGTAAGGTGAAATAATTTTTAAAAGCATAAAACATTTAAAAAAAAAAATAATAATAATAATCATGTTCAAATGTAATGCATTTACCACGGTATTTTTCTTGCTGGTGTAGACATGACCTTCCTCAGGTCTAGGTGATTAATCAAAATAAAAATTTAAATTTTACTGCTACTGTAATATTACTATTATACTATAAAGTATTAGTAGTAGTAGACATAATAATAGTAATAATAATATAGTAATAATAATAATAATAAAATTATATTGCAGTAATATAAAATATATTTTATATATAAGAATCTGTTACTACTCCAATATCACTACTGTATCGTAAATAATAATAATAATAATAATAATAATAATAATAATAATAATAATAATGAATTAAAATAATAACATTATTATTAATTAAATATTATATAAAATATACAAAATATAAAATAATACCAAGGTATTACTTGCTTGTGTTAACATTTCCTTCATCAGGTCTAGGATGATACTACTGTAATATTACTATTATACTGTAAAGTAGTAGTATTCGTAGTAGTAGACACAATAATAATAATAATAATAATAATAATAAAAATTATAATACAGTAATATAAAATATAATGTTTTATATATAATATATAAAAATCTGTTACTACTACAATATCACTGCTGTATCGTAAAATAATAATAATAATAATAATAATAATAATAATGATAATGAATTTAAATAATAACATTATTATTAATTAAATATAATATAAAATATACAAAATATAAAATCATGTTTTAATATAATTGTAATAAATTTACCAAGGTATTACTTGCTTGTGTTAACATTTCCTTCCTCAGGTCTTAAAACTGTATTACTACTATAATATGACTATTATACTACTATTATACTATAAAGTAGTAGTAGTAGTAAAATAATAATAATAATAATAATAATAATAATAATAATAATAATATAATAATAATAATACTACAATTACAATACAACTATATAAAATATATATATAATATTTTATATATAATATATAAAAAAATATATTACTACTACAATATCCCTACTGTAAGGTAAAATAAAAAAATAAACATTCTATTGCTACTGTAATATTACTATCATACTTAAAAGTAATAATAATAATAATAATAAAGTTATTTAAAGTTATATTTTATAATATAATATTTTATATATATATAATATAAAAATATATTACTACTATATCATCACTACTGTAAGGTAAAAACACATAAGAATTACAATAAAAAATTAAAATAAAATAATAACATTATTATTAATGAAATATTTTATAAAATATAAAACAAAATATTAAATCATGTTTAAACGTAATTGCAATGAAATTAGCCAAGGTAGTTCTTGCTTGTTTTAACATTTCCTTCCTCAGGTCTAGGATGATTAATCAAAATAAATTTTAAATAAAAAATTCTATTACTACTGTAATATTACTATTTTACTATAAAGTAGCAGTAAGAGTAGTAGTAAAAAATAAATAAATAAATAATAATAATACTAATAATAATAATAATTATAATAATAATAATAATGCCAGAAGAACTATGGCAACATCTCCAAGATGCTTCAAGAAACCTGCAAAGTACTGTTAAAAGTTTTAGGCACTTGTGTAAAAATGCTGTAAAATGAGTATGCTGTCAAAAATAATGCCATAAATAGATTTTATTTATCAATTAACTTCTATTAACTAAATTAAATCAACATTTGGTAAACCATATTTGCATTTAAAACAGCTTTTGCCCTAGGTACATTTGTGCATGAGTTTTCAGGTAGCTTTGCATGTAGGTTTCTTGAAGCATCATGGAGCTGTTGCCACAGTTCTTCTGGAAGTAGTCGGTCTCAGTTTGTTCTGTTTCCTCATGTCATTCCAGACAGACTGGATGATGTGAGATCAGTTATATAAAATATAATACATACATATATATATATACATTGTCAAACATGATTTTTTTTTTACCTTCATTAAAAACATTTTTATAGTCATTCTATACAACTTGTACAGGGTGTTTTTGTGTATAAACCTCCAATGAATTTATTCTTTAATTTGTTGTGCATGTATGAATTCAACTCATTCTGCAGCTGATGTTTTAGAGGTTAGTGACAAACCAAATCAACTGAATTGAACCTGTACTGGATGATAAATCAAAGTTACTAGGAGGTCTTAAAATATTTCAAACATCTTGAAAAGGGTATTAAAAAGTATTAAATTTGACACGTTGATACCTGCAGATACCCTGAACTAAAACCCTCTCATCCGCAAACGTTCTTTACTTTTATTCAATACATTCAATACAGCAAAATATATGAAAATCAAACAGACTGATCCCAGTACACACAACCTCACCACTGCCTGGAGAAGAGTGGTTTTGGTGGATCCAGAAGGATGGGGAGTACGGGCCATAAGTTCAGCCAGATGACGAGAACCATAAAGGGAGTCTGTTTCTGTCCATTCCTCAAATGCCTCCTCTCCATCAAAAAACACTAACTGCAAAGTCACCGCAGATCTCTGGAGAGAAAAACAAAAAGAGAAGAAGCAAGTAATCTGTGATGTGGTAATCCAACACCATCTCATAATAATGAACACACACTTTAGAACGATTCAGCACTGTGAATGTTTCTCAGAAAACATCTAGAAGAATCATTTACCTGTTGTTTTAGGGCTTTAAGCTGTGTGTCCAGAGCAGTGGCCAGCTCCAAGATCATAGCACAGGGTATTGCTGAATCACTGGCACCCACAAACACCCGCTTGGGGTTTTTAGGGTCCACGGGTAAGATCTTTGAGTCATGGTGGCATGCCAGAAGCAGCCTACGAGGAGCAGAGGGGTCCAGAACTGCTAGCACATTGGTGAAGGTCACGTCCCCCTTCGGGGTGGGTGAAACGAAAGAATTCTCCTCCAGCATCCATCCTGCCGACAGCGAACCCAGCTGGGAGAAGATATGCTGTAGTTGGAAGAGGTGAGAGAACTTTAATGACCTTCACTGCATACTTATCAGAAGAAGATACTTAAAGAAATAGCTCACTTTACTTTACGCACCCTGAATGATTTTATTTGTATTTTTTTGGATGAAATTTAGAATTACATTACTTGCTAATCAACAAATGCTCTGCAGTGAATGGGTGCCGTCAGAATGAGAGTCCAAACAGCTAATAAAAACATCACAATAATTCACAATTTGGACTCCAGTCCATCAATAAATATTCGAGACATGAAAAGCTACATGTTTGTAAGAAATAAATCCATCATTAAGGTCAATATTCCATAATTATGCTTTCTTCACTGAAAAAGTCCATACCTTTTTGTCCTCTCACATCAAAATCCACCAAACTATTTGCTTAGAAATTGTAAATAGTGCTTGATTTGTGCATATACAGTCATGTGAAAAAGTTAGAACACCCTATTGAATTCAAAAGTTTTCTGTGTCAGGACATAATTAAAAAAAAAATCTGGTCCTTGGCAGGTCTTAAAATCTAGAAAATAAAACCTCAGATGAACATCAACACGTGACGTATTGCACCATGTCATTATTTATTTAACCAAAATAAAGGCAAAATGGAAAAGCCATGGGTGATAAAGTTAGGACACTCTCAAGTTTGTAGGTCTGGAGCCTTCAGGTGCATGTCAACACAATGCCAAGGAGGAAAGACAACAGCAGTGATCTTAGAGACGTAATTGTTGCTGCCATCAATCTGGGAAGGGTAATACGGTCATTTCCAAACAATCTGAATTCCATCATTCTACAGTGAGGAAATTTATTCACAAGTCGAAGACATTCAAAGCAGACAGCAATACTCCCAGGAGTGGTTGTCCCAGTAAATTCACCCCAAGATCAGACTGTATAATGCTCAGAGAAATGGCAGACAACCTAAAAACTTCACAGCAGACTCTACAGGCCTCAGTTAACATGTTAAATGATAATGTTCATGGCAGTATAATTAGAAAAATATGGGACAAGTATGACATGTTTGGAAGGCTTGCCAGAAGAAAGCCTCTTCTATCTAAAAAAAAACATGGCGGCATGGTTTAGGTTTGCTAAATTGCATATAAAACGAACCATAATGCTTCCAGAACAATGTCCTTTGAAGAGACGAGACCAAAGTGGAGATGTTTGGCCATAATGCACAGTGCCAAGAAAACACCACATACCAAAAGTCTCACATGCTGGTGGACAGCTGACAATTTTGGGCTTGTTTTTTAGTCACAGGACCTGGGCACCTCACAATCATGAGCTGACGATGAAGTCCTCTGTTTACCAAAGTATTCTGGAGTCAAATGTGAGGACATAGTTGGGCCAAATAATAATCCCAATAATCCCAAGCACACCAGAAAATCTACAATAGAACAGCTGAAAAGAATCAAGAGTTGCAATAGCCCAGCCAAACTCCAGACTTCATCCTGACTGAAATGCTGTGGTGAGAGCTGTGCATGAACAAATGCCACAAACCTCAATAAACTACAGCAATGTTGTAAAGAAAAGCGAGACAGAATTCCTCCAGAATCATGTGAGAGACTGATAAAGGTCATACAGAAAATGAAAACTTCAATATTCGCTCCTAAAAGTGGATCTACAGGCAATTGAATTATAGTGTGTCCTAACTTTGTCACACAAGGCTTTTCCATCTTGGCTTTATTTTTGTTAAATAAGTAATGACACAGTGTGATACGTCACATGTTCATCTAAAGTTTTATTTTCCAAATTTTAAGACCTGCCAAAGGACCAGATATTGTTTTATTATGTCCTGACACAGAAAGCCATGGAATTCAATAGGATGTCCTAACTTTTTCACGTGACTGTATCTTCCTTGATTCAGACAAGATCTAAGAAAAAAACATCTTGATGGATTTACTTCTTACAAACTGCAGCTTTTCGCTTCACAAGGTTTTAATTGATGGACTGAAGTTGTGTTGATTACTTGTGGATTATTGTGATGTTTTTATCAGCTGTTTGGACTCTCATTCTGATGGCACCCAAACACTGCAGAGGATCCACTGGTGAGCAGGTGATGTAATGTTACATTTCTCCAAATCTGTTCTCAGGGCTCGACAATAAGGAGTGCCCGATGGCCCGGGGCCTGCGTGAAAGATACTTGGGACAGTTGACGAATCTGTCACTGGCTGACTGGGCCACTGCTGCGTCTGCACGAAAGTTTATCATTTGCACGTGCCTTGTTCTATTAAAATTTAAAGCGATTACATAGAGACAGAGCCTACAGAAATGTGTCAAAATACCCGTTTTGACGAGTAACTTTTTAGCTTTAACAATGATTAATCTATATTTATACAGTGGTGTACAGATGACATATTTCAACCGATCTCTGTTCTGGGCTTGCACACGAACTGCATGCAATACATTTTCAAAATGTCATGTGTGTGGAAATATTACGAACTCTTTAAACATCCGTTAACCGTTTTAATCCGTATCCATTTAAACATCCGCCAGAGACGCTGAAGAGTAAGATAACTGTTCACATTGTGCAAAATATTGGAAATATTATCCTAAATATTGAAACGGGGGTTATATTATTATATTAATGTATTAAGAAATGTTTGCATGGCGTTTTCTTTTCATTTGCCTCTGTATAATGCATTTAAAGTAGCGTTCATAAGCACGGCGCTGCTTTGTTTACAGCGGTAACCAAGGAAACACTAGCTGTGTCCGAAACCGCTCCCTATCCACTATATAGTGCACTATATCGGGTGTCAGCCATTTTGTAGTGATGTCCGAATTCTGAGTGAACGACTTCATTCCCTACATTCGTTCACTACTTTTTACCCACAGCGCATTCTGATTTCGAGTGTACAACCCATGTACACTCGCTGTAGCACTATATCCCACAATCCAATGTGGAGAACCGATAAGCTGGAAGAGAGAGCGGGAGCGAACAAGTTTGAATGAGAGATGCCGTTTACATCTTTATTATTTCTGCTTTATTGTTTATTTCATGCATTATTCACATCAAAATATATTATATAGGCATTAAGTTTAATATTTTACTAATTTAATGAGCTGGCATCTTTGTTAATTTACAAAAAATGATAATTTGGTGGATATTTCAAAATGTTCGTTGGTAGCGTATTCATTCTGATGTAATATTAACGGTCGCCTGAGGGCGCTCTACGTGCTCGGGAGAGTTTCAAGATACTACAGACAATAAATACATAAAAATATTGACATGTAATTAATGTATGTTTATTTTTCTTGACAGTATTTTAATAGTATTTAATGATTATGAACACATAAGCATTACAGAACAAATTAATACCATTAATAAAACCATAAAGCTGACGCGGTGGTATGTATAATTACAGTATAAAGTCATTTAAAGTGTTATTGCTATTAATATTATTTTCTAAAATAAGGTACATGTAATATAAAAGTACATGTGACAAAGATGTTTTTCGGAACAGCTCCAAGTCTCATGCGAAGTGTAACGTTATATGTCACCGTCCGAATTCGTTCACTTCATTTCGTTCACTCCTTCTGATATAGTCCACTCAACAGCCATTCACTATAAAGGAATTAGTGAATGAGTGAACGAGTGAGCGATTTCGGACACAGCTTAAATTTGCGTTCATTCAGTCCGTCTGCTGTTTTTCCCTAAAGCATTGTTTCATTTGTAATAAACAATTTTTGAACAGACAAATAATGTTTAAAAGTTTATATTTGTTAGGCTATAGGTTTTGCTGTGATATCGAAGTTGGAATCAAGAATTGTACAATTCAATTGGTATGTAAAATTGATGTCATATAAGCTTATTTATTAAAATAAAAAGATAACATGAGTCAAAAACAATGATAATAGCAACTATTTTCATTTTTTTGTGAAAATTTTGACCGGGCCAGTAGAAAAAATCCTTGGCGTTGAGCCCTGATGAAGAAACAAACTCATCTATATCTTGGATGGCCAAAAGGTGAATACATTTTCAGCAAATTTTAATTTTTATTTGAACTACTCCTTTCAAGAAAAGACCAATTTTGTTACTTATAGACTGTATCTTGTAATGTAGGAAATAATGTACAATATATTACAATCTGGGTTTAGGAAGTTATCATGTTGAGATTGAAGATGTTTAGATGGTAGCAGAATGTGTATTTTTTAGGCTGAGGCATTACCTGCCGTACGGTCTGACTGCCTGCAGTCCCGGGCACTCGTTCAATTAGCAGCGGACGCAGATGAGTCTCCCAGAGCCGATACCCGTCCACCTGTGCTGCAAACTTCTTTATTTGTGCCACAGAATATTTATTTGGCTTATGGGCATTCTGCAGAAAGAATGCAGAAAGGAAGACGTGAGCATATGATCATATTTATCTTGTCATGTATAGAACCACATACTAACAAACAAACACAATAAAGGTAGTCCATACTTGTGTGCCACACAATACTAAATATTTACATATTTCATGATGGATTTTTTTTTTCTTTTTCGGAGCATAAGCAAGTGCCCATTTATCTTTGTCCTTAGCTGAATTTTCAGCATCATTGCTCCAGACTTCAGTGTCAAATGATCCTTCAGAAATCATTCTAATATGCTGTTTTACTTTCAGTGTTTGAAACAGTTGTGCTGCTTAATATCTTTAATTTTTTTGGAACCTGTGATACTTTTTTGATTCTTTGGTGAATGAAAAGTTTAAAAGAACAGCATTTATTAAAAATAGAAACCTTTTATAACAATATAAGTCTTTACTATCACTTTTTATCAATTTAACACATCCTTGCTGAATAAAAGTATTAATTTCTTTCTAACAAAGCAGGAAAGAAAAAAATTACTGACCCCAAACTTTGAACTGTAGTGTATATTGTTAAAAGGTCACTATTTTAAATAAATGCTGTTCCTTTAAAATTTTTATTCATCAAAGAATCCTGAAAAAAGTATAACAGGTTCAACATTTTCAACATTGATAAATCAGCATATTAGAATGATTTCTGAAGGATCATGTGACACTGAAGACTGGAGTAAAGATGCTGAAAATTCAGATTTGCATCACAGGAATAAATTTTATTTTAAAGTATATTAAAATAGAAAACTAATTAAATTTCACAATATTACTTTTTTTTCTGCATTTTTAATCAAATAAATGCAGCCTTGATGAGCAGAAAAAACTTCTTTAAAAAAACATTAAAAATCTTACTGATCTCAAACTTTTGAATGGCAGTGTACATTTTCAGTTACATTTAATTTTAGTTTAACTTTTAGTCATGTTTAAATGTGAATTTGCCATCTTAAATATTACTATTTGGGTTTAATTTATTAAATATACAAAATATAAAATATTTAATTTATTATTTTTGTTTCAATGAAGTTTTAGTTTATTTAAGTCTAGTTACTAATTTCAGCACTTCAATTTTAAGTTATTTCAGTAAGTTGCCAAAGCAACATTCCTACAACATTTTTTTTTTTTTTAAATGTATTTATTTCAATTAACAATTTCATTTATTTGTGTTAGTTTAGTTAAAGAAGTTCACGTCCAGAACAAATATTTACAGATAATTTACTCACCCCCTTGTAATCCAAGATGTTCGTGTCTTTCTTTCTACAGTCGATAAGAAATTATGTTTTTTGAGGAAAACATTTCAGGAATCATCTCCATATAGTGGACTTCAATGGTGCCCCAAATTTGAACTTCCAAAATCCAGTTTAAATGTAACCTCAAATGGCTCTAAACCAGGGGTGTCTAATCCAAATTCAGTAGGGGCCATGCTGAGGGCTGTGAATAAAATCAGGGGCCGGACATGCATTTAAATTACAGATTACTGACGAAATATTAGTGTTTTTTTTTTTTGTTTTTTTTAAATAAAAAATAAAAATAAAATTCACAATTCATTAAACCACATTTATTAAAATAACAAGGTTTTAATTTTATTCTTAAGTTGTAACGCATTTGTAACACATTTGTATCACAGCAAGCTTTTTTCTCTTTATCAAAAAATAAGATCTTTGTGTAGCTTAACTGCACTTAAAAACTTCAAAACAGCAGCATAAAGTAGGCTTACTTTAAAAACAAAAACTTCAGTTTTAGAAAAACTGTTTGATAAAGCAAAATTGCCAATAATGGATAGATATAAATTCCACATGATATAGAGACAACAATTGGTATTTGATATTGTATTATTTGTCTTAGTTTGGTAGCTCTTAGTTTGAAACGACAACTTTAACATGAAAGAACACATGCACCGTCCCAAACCTAAGCAAATATAGGCATATTTTAAAACTGTTATCAGACACTATGCATCTTCTTAAGGCCTGTTTACACCTGGTCACTTCATGCGTTTTCGCAGATAGGATATCTGATTTGTTACAACCTTTCTATTCACACATATGTGTCGCGCTATATTTAAATTTAACGGAGTTCAAGTCAACGAAAGCAACAGATAAGGGCTGCATTTTATTCATCATCAGCTAAATTCAAGATAAAAGACCGTAATAGGAGAAAGCGCAGCAACACCACTGGAAAGATACGTTAGTCTTCGGTGTTTCCCCTGCCATTATATTAGGGGGGCGGCCCGCCCCCCTTGAAGGTCAAGTAAACTTTATTTTCTATATAGCGCCAGATCACAACAGACGTCATTTAAGGTTACCTTTCCTACAGAACAGGTCTATACCTTGTTCTTTTATTAAACAAACGAAATAGCCTTATGTTATTTAGCTTATTTACACAACGGCATGTCATTTCTGTCTCTACATTTACGTGGTCACGCGTCTACAATTTCTCTTCCGCTAAAACGTGGACGGGATTGCGGAGTCCATTTATAAAAACGGATTTACTCTATAGCACTCTATAGCCACAGAATTCGTCAATTTTTGAATTAATAAATCAAAAGTAGGTCTCTCACTTAATTCGAATCGCGATTTGGACTAGTGTCTGTGAATATTAAAACGCAAAAAGACGGTTTAAATATGAATCCTCCATGTTCCGCTTGGCTCTGTATGAATGAATGGCGGAGACTCGGCTTTGTCTACTACACAAATACTGAAGCACACGTGACGCTTGCGTTTTTTTTCGGCCTCTGCGTCTCATTATATGACGACATAAACGCATGAACTTAATCTCCAGAACTGCTGTAAGAGTCACTTCATGTAAATTTTACCGTTTAATTTGAGAAAATTAGCATCATATCATAATGTATACAAACAAAAACTAACCGGCAACCTGTCAAAATAAAAGTAATGTTTAACATGTAACAGAAATGTATTAGTCTTGTATTACTTTTGTACAGTATAATGTAGGCGTTTAAATATTCCTATTTCTGGCTAACTTAAATAAAACAATTAAATGCAGAAATTATAATAATAACAGAAATAACAGGTAAAAACTCTGTTTGGCAGCAAATAAAAAGGGTTTAATTTTCATTTCATTAAAAATAAATAAATGTTTAATGCCTGTATTTGATTATCAGAAAAATTAAAACACAAGAATTTCTGAGAGGAAAAAAAAAAAAAAAGATTGAAGGGCCCTATTGTTCAAAATGTTGAAATTTATATATATATATATATATATATATATATATATATATATATATATATATATATATATTTTTTTTTTTTTTTTTTTTTTTTTTTTTTTACTTATTTTTTTTCTGAAATAAATGTGTCCCGCGAGAGTGCAGGTATTTACTTTAAAGGTACTCTTTGTACCGCGAGTGACTCTTGACAATTAGCGAGTTGTGTATAGCGCGACAACACCGCCTGCCTCACAATGTTACTGTCACAGACAAATATTTAAACACGCACGGGCCACATTAAATTGATTCCCAGAAATTGTTGGCGGGCCGTATTTGGCCAGCGGGCCTTGTAATTGATACATGTGCTCTAAACAATTCCAGCTTATCTAGCGAAGTGATCGGTAATTTTCTAAACAAATTGACAATTTATATACTTTTTAACCCTAAATGCTCGTCTTGTCTGTTCTTTTCGATGCGCATATGAACTCTGTGTAATCCGGGTCAATACAGTTAGGGTTTGTCGAAAAACTCCCAATTTTTTTCTTTTCCAACTTCAAAATCATCCTACATCGCTGCAGAAGTACCGACCCAGTGTTTACAAAGTAAACATGCAAGGAAGATCAAACGCCCTTTACAAAAAAAAAAAAAGGTAAAGCAGAGATGTAAGACGATTTTGATGTTGGAGAAGAAAACGAGACGCCAGTTTTTCGATCTACCCTAACTGTATTGACCCGGATTACGCAGAGTTCGCATGCGCATGGCAGAGAATAGACGAGCGTTTAAGGTTAAAAAGTATATAAATTGTCAATTTGTTTAGAAAATGACCGATCGTTTCGCTAGGTAAGACCCTTCTTCAACGGCGGGGATCGTTTAGAGCCCCTTAAAGCTGAATTTAAACTGCATTTTGGAAGTTCAAACTTGGGGCACCGTTTAAGTCCACTATATGAAGATAATTCCTGAAATGTTTTCTTCAGAAAAAAAAACAATTTCTTTACGACTGAAGAAAGAAAGAAAGAAAGAAAGAAAGAAATTAAGAAAGACATGAATATCTTGGATGATAAGGGGGTGAGTAAATTATCTATAAATTTATGTTCTGGAAGTGAACTTCTCCTTTAACGATAATAACCTTGCAAAAAAAATCTATCATGAGGATGGAATTACAGAATTCAGGATTAAATAATGATAGAATTTGTATCTTTGTGTTAAACAACTCTTAAAGTAAGACAGAACTGTTAGATAACTAGTCGTAACATGTCGTGGAAATGCATCTCATTTCAGCTCAATGTCAACTCACCCTGTCCCGGATGAGATGTGCAGCATGATGCTGTAGGGTGCTGCTGGGCTCTGCAGACAGATACAGCGCCAGAATCATGGCCAGCGATAGCGCGCCGCAGAGACACAGCAGCAGCACACGCACGCGCGCCACTCGCAGCGGATCCCAGCCTGCCAGCGCGTGCCCGTTATTGGCGTGCAAAGCTTTGGATCTTCGGCTGGCTCTTGACATTCTGTCGTGGCGTTGACGGCTGACTCCCCGGTTAAAGATGCTGGGAGCAACGGCGAAAGGCGTGTCCCTCCAGCTTCGCCACTGACCGCACGCCAAAGGACACGTCAGTACTTCAAACCGCCAACTTTGTATACTATCGCTACTGTCACCGTGCAGCGCGCACTGATGATGCATAAAACACTATTTTAAATCACATTTTAGAACTAAACGAAACAGGTGAAGTGTTTTTTTCACACGAATATTCAGCCTGAGGTGCGTCAGGTCCTCTTGAACTGCCTCTTAAGCAAAAACCAGAGACGACCTTTACTCCACCAGCATTACTTTTTCCGTTTAAATGTCACATTTCACATTAAATAAAGCGGATTTTACCTTGTTAGAGAATTTAAATACCACCAGGAACGTCTTTAATAGCTCTGCACCTGCCAAGTGCAAAACATAGGCAAATAGGCAAATGTTTACGCCCTTCCGTCTGGAGCCACCGACCTGTCCATTAATCATGCAATCCCTGACTGAACTCTCTGTCAACACTTGAGTTGGACTTCAGCCAGCCTGCTCCAGAAAGTCAGCAACATCATCAGCAGCATTGCCCTCTCATCATTAATGACGCATCTTTAGTCGGTAGATGTTTAAAATACTTGTGCATGGCGAACTAACAAAAGCTGTCTTGTGCTTTTCTGATTTCTTCTTTTATTCAAGCTTGTAGTGGGGGTGTATAGTCTGCTGCAGCCTCTTTTGACTACGCTTCCGCCATGGTGATGTCAGTCTGGCTGGGGTAGCACGTCATCTTAAAGGGACAGGCGCTCAATGAACGCTTGTTGCATTCATGTTGGAATGATCTTACACAGGTCGGCGTTGCGGATAACGCATTACAAGTCACATAATCAGATTTTTTTTTACTAGAGTAACTAGTAAAGTAACGCATTAGAAAATATCTGACTTGTTTAAATGTATAACGCAAGTTACTTTAGTTTCCCATTTATTCACTGACACCTCTCCTGTCCTGTGTTGAGAAAAATTGGGTGCAGACCAGAGGCACTTCCTTCAGCGTAAGGCTTATTAATTTTATTATGTTGTGAAAGGGTCAGGTGACAAAAAGCAACACAAAAGTAACACAATAGGGTGTTTTCACGACGCATCATCAATTGGGCATATTGGCGGCACAGAAAATAAACAATTCCACTGAACCGAACAAAACCCGCATATTTTGCTGATTATTGCTGCTGAAAATGGTCAATTATTGTCATGTTTTGGGCTGTACTAATCGGTCAGACCGGGAAAACATTTTAAGTAGTATAGACTGTCAAAAGTTATAACATACCAAAGAGAAGAGTGCAAAAAAAAAAAAAAAAAAACATGAGGAACATAAGGCGTTTGTGGTTGGCCAAACTGAGCCAGGATTTCCAGGGCAAGAATGGCAACATTCGTGTTTGTTTTTATCATTTCCGGCCAGGTAGGTGAAATATTAGGCTAATATCGTAATTAATACTGCTCGTACATATCTTTACCACCTATTAACTTTAGCTTGTCAAACTGTTGCACCCTTTCGTGCTTATTTAAGTCTCTATGATTTAGCAGCTTCCAAACGTTTTTTTAGGGCTGGTAAACGATTAATTGTGATTAATCGCATACAAAATAAAATAAAAAGTCTGAGTTTGCTTAATATATGTGTGTGCACTTTGTGTAATTATTATGTATATATAAATACACACAAATTCATGTATATATTTAAGAGAAATATGTTATTTATGTACAAAATATTTTTATTTATATTTAATATATATTCTATAAAAATTATAATAAATACATATACTTGTAAATATTTCTTAAATATATGCATGAATGTGCTTGTATTTATATATACATAATTATTACACACAGTACACACACATATATTAGGCAAACTCAAACTTTTATTTTATATGCGATTAATCGCAATTAATCATTTACCAGCCCTAGTTTTTTTCCTGGTTTGGACAGCATAAATTAGCGAAGCATCATATTCAATAGTATGTAACCATGCAATACTGTTTTTTTTTTTTTTAGATCTAATTATCTCCGCTATGGCCGTGCATCCAGGTAACTGACCAAACCATGACTCCAAACCATTGAGTAACGCAACATTGTAATGCATTACTTTTAAAAGTAACTTTTCCCAACACTGGCATAGGTTGAATGAAAATTATTCTTATATTATTCTTAAATGCGTATATAAAAGTTCTTCTTATTATAGTATTTCATTATTTGTTTGTTTGCATGTGCATTAATATTTTTAATTATTAATATTTTCATGAATACACCAACATGTAAAGCACATATATTTTGTAATAATTGTCTTTACATTTTGACTGATTCACCCACCTTAAAGGAGAAGTCCACTTCCAAAACAACAATTTACAAATAATTTACTCACCCCGATTTTGAACTTTTAAAATGTAATTTAAATGCAGCTTCAAAGGACTCTAAACAATCCCAGCTGAGGAAGAAGGGTCTTATCTAGCGAAACGATCGGTCATTTTTTTCGAAAAATAAAAAATTGTATACTTTTTAAGCACAAAAGCTCGTGTAGCACAGATTCTGGCATGCGCGTTCACGACGTACTATTGAATCATGTCGAAAGGTCACGCGGAACGTTGGTGGATCTACAGGCGAACGCGCAAAGACTAAGAAAGTGCAAGTAAGTCAAACGCTGTTTACAAACAAAAAGGTTCAACGTGTCGGACGATTCTGAAGTTGTAGGAGAAAATAGGAGGTCTTTCGCCATGATGAAGATGAAGTTTTTCGCCATACCCTACCTTTTTTAGCCGGAGTACGCAGACAATGAATTTAGACATGATTCGTAGTAGTTAGGGGACGTTCGGATCATTTTACCGACTCGGACCTTTGAGTCTCGTTCAGCAAAATGAACGAATCTTTTTTTCGAGTCATTTCGTTAATTTTACCAAATCAGCGTCAAGTGACAGCCCCATAAGACGAACGAACGATTTGAAAAACCCGAAGACTCGAAACAGGTGAACTAATTCCAGTACAGAACCTAATAGGATGTTGCGCATGCGCTACTGAAGGAATCACTCCCCGAGACGACTCGTTCGTCCCGAGTCACATTAAAGATTCGTTCAAAATGAACGAATCGTTCAAGAAAGACCCGTGGACACGCATCCGAGAAGCTTTGCTACGCGAGCTTTTGTGCTTAAAAAGTATACACATTTTTATTTTTCGAAAAAAATTACCATTCATTTCGCTAGATAAGACCCTTCCTCGGCTGGAATCGTTTAGAGTCCTTTGAAGCTGCATTTAAACTACATTTCGGAAGTTCAAAATTGGGGGCACAATTGAAGTCCATTATATGAAGAAAAATCCTGAAATGCTTTCCTCAAAAACCATAATTTCTTTACGACTGAAGACAGAAAGACATGAACATCTTGGATGACAAGGGGTGAGTAAATTATTTGTAAATTGTTCTTTTGGAAGTGGACTTGTTTAAATTAAAGATGTCTTCTAATATCGCGCTATACGCGTTAATGACCAGCAGAGGGAGCAAATAATTACATTTAACCCAGCAATCTGTTGTTCTACTCGGCGGCGCTGTTGTTCTCTGTGGTGGCAGCAGCTTTCGACATTAAAGCTTCCATCGCTTGTTATGAAAACTGTATTCTTAAAGGAATAGTTCACCCAAAAATGAAAATTCTGTCAATAATTACTCACCCTTACGTCTTTCCAGACCTTTGTTCGTCTTTGGAACACAACTTAAGATATCTTTAATAAAATCCTTTTTGACCTTGCACAAACAGCAACGCAACTGACACGTTCAAGACCCAGGAAGGTAGTTAACAGTCAGCAGCACACGTGTTGGAATCATTTGAGGTTGGCCATTTTTATTTTAGACTGAACTATGCCTTTTTTGCAGCTTAGTGAACATTTTAGATGATGTATTACTCACAGCAAATCCTTATCAAGGATTTACAGACTTAACAACAATAGATTTTTTAGATTAGTAACAAGTCAGCATTTGTACTACTTCACTCTTCCAGTGTAGCATACAATATTAGTCAAAAAATAAATAAATAAAAACAATAATAATAATGGTCAAGAATGTTATCATTATGAAATATTTTAATATATTTTTTATAAAATAATGAAAACATAATTTACACATATTAAATGTACACTCATTGATACAACATCCCCAAAAGAAACTGAAAGATTGATCAGTTATCGACAGTTAAATCGAGGCATCAAAGCCACTGTTTCATGCATGAAGCTAATGAAAACAGAGACAAAAAGATGAATTTCAACAGTTTCTTTAAAAAAAAAAAAGAAAAGAATAAAATCAGCTTTGTACAAAAGATCATGAATCAAACAAAATATAAAGGACAACCTAAAAAATACATCAACTCAGTACCCTCCAATAATGTTACCAAATCTGTAGTCTACTAATTTTCACCTCGAATTTGACTTTCTGCATTTAATAAAAAAGAACAAGAATCAAAATAAATAGTCAAAATATTACACATAAAAATAAACCTTCAAATATTACAGCCGGACTATATAATTTGCAATGATTTAAGAATGCGCAACACAGATGCACATAGAATGTTTTCACAAGTATATTACTCATATTTACCTTTTAAAAATAAAAAAACAAAACAAACAAACTTAATAAAAACACCTCCACCCATCTATCAAACAAACAAACAAACAGAAATCATAAGACAATCCATGGTGTAGATATGACACCCAGCAACCCAAAACTGAGTGAGACACCAAGAGTCTAAAAAAACCCTCCCACTTCTTTGACAGAAAAACACACGGTGGGTGAAGTTCTTGTAGTCACAGCAATGAGATGACAATCTGATAATAAGACAATAAAAATGAATCTAAAACAGTGGGGCAAATGAGCTTATCATCATATGATAATGTCAAGAGTGATGATGTACAACTAAAAACTTCCAAACATGTACACAGACTCATTTAAAGGGACAGTCCACCCATTTACTCACCCACATGTTGTTCCAAACCCGTATGATTAGCTTTCTTCCATGGAACTTAAAAGAATACAACGGAAGTCAAAAGGAACCAAAACTGTTTCTTTTATGTTCCATGAAAGAAATAAAGTCATACAGGTTTGGAACAACATGAGGGTGAGTAAAAAGGTGGACTGTTCCTTTTTTCTCATACTTTATAGTGGGGAGAACATGTAACGCTAGCTATCAGCAGTTCAAAGATTTGTATAAAATCACAATATGTACAATTACACTACTAAACAGCTGCAATGAATGATGTCAGGTCTTTTTTGTATGACAGCGTTTTAGTGCCACGTTAAAAAGTAAAAAAAAAAAAAAATAATAAAATAAATTTTTAAAATAAATAATTAAGATTACAAGATTAAAGTCATAATATTTCAAGATAATAATATATAAAGTCAAAATTCTATGAGAATAAAGTCGAAATATTTCGAGAATAAAGTCGAAATATTACAAGATTAAAGTAAAAATATTTTGAGAATAAATTGATCTACATGCCTGAATACATGGTGAATACAGTGATCTGTCACGCCACATTAGTGTAATAGACATATTGTTTGTATTTCGTTCTAAAACTGACAGATTTTGAAAGCTAAGACTTTGGAAAATCTCCCAGTGCTCCTATCTTGTAAGTTTCTACAAATTTATTCTCAGAATTTTGAATTTATTCTCAAAATATTTTGTCTTTATTCTGGAAACATTCCGACTTTATTCTGGAAACATTCTGACTTCATTCTCGAAACATTCTGATTTCATTCTCGAAACATTCCAACTTTATTCTCGAATCATTTCAACTTTATTCTCAAAACATTTAGAGTTTTATTTTTATATAAAGTCAAAATTACGAAAATAAAGTCAAAATATTTCGAGAATAAAGTCAAAATATTTCGAGAATAAAGTCAAAATATTTTGAGAATAAAGTCAAAATATTTTGAGAATAAAGTCAAAATATTTTGACTATATTCTTGTAGTATTTGACTTTATTCTCGTAATTTCGACTTTATTCTCAAAACATTTTGACATTGTTCTTGAAACATTTAGAATTTTATTCTTGTAATTCTGACTCTATTCTCGTAATTCCAACTTTATTCTCGAAATACTTTGACTTTATTCATGTAATATTTCAACTTTATCCTCGTAATTTCGACTTTATTCTTGAAACATTTCGACATTATTCTTGAAAAATGTAGACTTTATTCTCGAAACATTTAGAGTTTTATTCTTGCAATTCCAACTTTATTCTTGTAATATTTCATCTTTATTCTCGTAATTTCATCTTTATTCTCAAAATCTTTCGACTTTATTCATGTAGTATATGACTTTATTCTTGTAATTTCGACTTAATTCTCGTAATTTCGACTTTATTCTCAAAACATTTGGACATTATTCTTGAAAAATTCGACTTTATTTTCAAAACATTTAGACTTTTATTCTCGTAATTCTGACTTTATTCTCATAATTTCGACTTTATTCTCAAAATATTTTGTCTTTATTTTCAAAACATTTCAACGTTATTTTCGAAACAATTTGACTTTTATTCTCGCAATTCCAACTTTATTCTTGTAATATTTCAACTTTATTCTCGTAATTTCATCTTTATTCTCAAAATATTTCGACATTATTCTCGTAGTATTTCGACTTTATTCTTGTCATTTCGACTTTATTCTCAAAATATTATGACTTTAATCTCGTAATCTTAGATTTGTTTTTTTTTTAAATGTGGCACTAAAAAGCCGTCTGTTTTTTTTTTTATCTCTCACCCCATAAATAAACAAAAACCTTTGCGTTTTACAATGCTAGTTACTGTAATAGGCATGTATATAGTTGTTTTTGTGTGTCTGAGCAAAGCAGACACATTATATTTTCACTTATAGCTATGATGACTAATACAATATACGACTGTTGCAGTGCTTTTTGATGTGAATAAATAGAGACGAATAGATCAGGCGATCGAGAGGGCAGCTTACGGGTCCTGAGAGAGGAGGAGATATTTTTTCCAGTCGCATCAGGTTAAAGGGATGGAGAGAGCTGATATGAGTCGTAATTTACAACACATCGCTGGTCACAGCTGACCACTTTAAGGCAGACATGTACAGAGTAACGTGGGGTACATGATAAACCGTATCCGATCCAGCCTGACTGTTATTCCAGTTCCGTAATCGAGTACAGTGTGGATCGTCTTAGTATGTAAACACGAAGATCTGTCTAGAAGTTGAAAACAGCCATCTATTGCCAACAGTCGTTTCACCTGATAAACCTGAACTAAATACAAATAGAAAAATAGAGTCTGTATGGAACATAGCTGACTAGGGTTTCTTAGTGTCGGCTTTGCATATACATATACATATACAGTGTCGAAATCTGACAGAACAGCCCAAGTTTACACACAGTGCTATGCCGAAACCATACGTAGGAGAGAAAGTGGCATTTCCTGTCACATGACACTGACTGATGTCCATGCACAGAGGAAACGATGGGTGTTACATCACAGTTTTAGTAGTGGTTGCTATCACTGGTCTTTCCGTTCTGGAGAAGTGAAGATCTACAGAGCCATTATTGCAGAGTTTCAGTCACTAAAGGAAGTCTGTTAGAAGATAAATCAGCTGAGATGAGGATGGTTTGAACAATACCATAGCGTTTAATGTACCTGCATGATGTAGAATTACTTTACAGTGTGAGTCGTTCCCAGACCGCTGAACTTTTTCCCTCACAATTACAGTACCGTGAATTCTCGCGACGTTGTGGGAAAGGTAGGATCTCTCACGTGGCTCATGTGTCGGTTTTCTGTTGCTTTTTTTTAGCTGTTGAGCTGACTGTGTACTAAATAAGCCTCTCTGATGTTTAGCGTCTTTCAGTTTTACTGGCTCAAGCTTCGTGTCAACTCGTTGAGTATAAAAATAAATCTAGAATGAGAAAATAGTTCCGAAAGTAGATGAGGAGCTCACTTGATTCAAGGTAGGAAATCATGTGTTGAGTTTGTTTGTTTGTTTAAAAATAGACATTTGTACCAGCTTTAAGTTAAAGCTTTTAAGTCAGACCTGTATACAAACTCTTTCGGTTTCCCTCAGTCGTACTTTCGTAAAGCTCACAGTTTCTTTCGTGTGTGTGGTGAGGACGAGGGCTAGATGAAGGCGAGCAGAACAGTGGATGTACTGGACAATATGAGACTCTGAAGTCAATTAGCTGTTGGCACTGAACGCGCCATGTTAGGCAGAGTACAGGTACGTGAAGATCTCCTCTCATCTCGTCTTAAATGAAAGGGAACAGTCATTTCCTCTCAGGCATGGTTGAGGATAAGAGTTTGCTGAACTTGCGGAGCTGTTCACTGGCTGAGTGCGATTCCTCCTGTAGACGCTGGTTGTTCTGTCTTAGATTAGCCATCTCTGCTAACAACGCTGCCTTGTCCTGTTTCTCCTGAGAGGGTGGGACAGGAAGAGTAAGTTACTTTAAATTCCTCAGGAATTTAAAGGGATAGTTCACCCAAAAATAAAAATTCTGTCATTCATTTTTCACCCTCATGTCATTCCAAACCTATAAGACCTTCATTCGTGTTCAGAATGCAAATTAGTATATTTTTGATGAAATCTGAGAAATCTAGAATAATTTAATAAATTTCACCGATGATGTTACATGGACTATTCTTACGAAGTCCTCCCTAACTTTCTGTGCCTTGAATGTGATACAGCTCCGTTACTGTTTATGGAGGGTCAGAAAGCTCTCAGATTTAATAAAAAATATCTTAATTTGTGTTCCAAAGATTAATGAAAGTCCTACGGATTTGGAATGACATGAGGGTGAGTAATTCATGACAGAATTTTCATTTTTGGGGGGAAATATCCCTAAACGTCACCACACCAAACAGTGATTTCAACTTAACATTTTTATATAAGCGACTACTTTGTGTTTGAATACTCAGCAATAAAATTACAAATACTTGTAACTTACTTTTTCCAGATCATTGTTCAGCTGTTTCAGCATGACTTCCAGATGATACAGACGCCCAGATAGGTCATTAGGAACCTCTTCACTGCAACACACACAAATTAAAAACAAGTTAATATTAGTCTCCTAGTATAGAAGATTCTTATTCCAACATTTAAATACTTTAAGTTAATTTTGAATTAATTTGAGGTGAAGCAAGTTATTGCAGAGCCAACACTGACACCTTTGTAGAACAATACGGATAACAAAACCTAAACTGCAGAAAACACAGAGGAAGAGCAAGTATATATACAGTTGTGTATCCGTCTTACCTGCTGAATGTAGGAGTGGTGCGGGGAGTCTGTGGCGTGTGGAAAGGCACCGGGCTGATGACAGGTCTCAACTCATTGCCGCCCGCATGTGACTCAGACAATGAAAATAAAGAAACAGCTCTTTGCACTGTAAAAAACAAACAAACAAATGAATAGATTTAATCGTTCAGATTGTGACGATTTACACTTTTAAGCCTTTTTATACTACACGGGACTGTTGTAAGAACAGAAACTTAATGGTAGTCTATAAACCATAAAGAGTCACAGTGTTTACACTCTTCAGTGGATTCATCCTACAAATGGCTTACGTATAGTCCATGCATGTTAAGTCGGGTTAGGAGAAAGTTAATTTAAAATGACATCACATTTATATGGAAGCCCATGTCAATGTCAAAATGATGAGATAAGACAAAGTTATGAGAAAGTTGAAATGAGAAAAAAATAAATTACATAAAATATCAGATGAAAAGCTGACATTTCTGCCACAAATGAAAAAAATAATGCTTTGATAAATCATAATTATGACCAAAAAGTTGAGAATTCTGAGATAAAAAGTTGCAATTATGCGACAAGTTGTAAAAATTATGATTTAAAATGTCAAAATTCTGAGGTAAAAAGACAAAATTATGAGAAAGTCGAAATGAGAAAAAAAAATTATGTAAAATGAAAAAAAAAAAAAAAAAAATTCATGCTTAACGTTGCAAAACGTTGAGAATTATGAGATAAAACGTCAAAATAATGACTTAAAATGTTAAGCTTATGAGATAAAAAGACAAAATTATGACCTAGAGTGTAAAAATTATGAGATAAAAGTAAAAATATGAAAAAAAAAAAAAAAAAATTAAATTACATAAAATGTATCAGATGAAAAGCTGATATTTCTGCCACAAAAGAAAAAAAAATATGCATTGGTACATCATTAAGACCAAAAAGTTTAGAATTATAAGATAAAAAGTTGTAATTATGGGATAAAAGTCAAAATTATGACTTAAAATGAGATAAATTATGAGATAAAAACACTAAATTATGAGAGACTCAAAACGAGACAAAAATCAATTACATAAAATATCAAAATCAGATGAAAAGCTGACATTTCTGCCACAAAAGTTAAATAAAATCATGCTTTGGTAAATCATAATTATTACCAGGAATTAATTACCATAATTATCTCAAGAATTATGAGATAAAAAGTTGCAATTATGATATATAAAGTCAAAATTATGAGATAAAATGCCTAAAGAATGAGAAAGTCAAAATGAAGAAAAAAAAAAATAATAATAAATTACATAAAATGTCAAAATCAGATGAAAAGCTGGCATTTCTGCTACAAAAAAAAAAAAAAATCATGCTTTGGTTAATCATAATTATGACCAAAAAGTTGAGAATTGAGATAAAAAGTTGCAATGATGAGATAAATTGTAAAAATTATGACTTAAAATGTCAAAATTCTGAGATAAAAAGACAAAATTATGAGAAAGTTGAAATAAGAAAAAAATAAAAATTCTGTCACAAAAGAAAACAAAAATCATGCTTTGGTAAATCATAATTATGACCAAGAAGTTGAGAATTATGAGATCAAATGTCAAAATAATGACTTAAAATGTTAAGCTTACAAGATAAAAAGACAAAATTATGACCTAAAATGTTGAAATTTTGAGATAAAAAGAGAAGAATTAGATGAAAAGCTGACATTTCTGTCACAAAAGAAGAAAAAAAAAATCATGCTTTGGTAAATCATTAACACCAAAACGTTCAGAATCATGAGATAAAAAGTTGCAATTATGGGATAAAAGTCAAAATTATGAGATAAAAAGACTGAAAAATGAAAATTTTGAAATTAGAAGAAAAGCTGACATTTCTGCCACATAAGAAATAAATCATGCTTTGGTAAATCATAATTATGACCAAAATGTTGAGAATTATGAGATAAGAAGTTGCAATTATGAGATAAAATGTCAAAAATTATGACTTAAAATGACGAAATTATGAGATAAAGGACTAAACTATGAGATAAAGTCGAAAAGAGAAAATAAATCTATCACATAAAACGTTGAAGTCAGCTAAAAAGCTGACATTTCTGCCCAAGAAAAAAATCATGGTTTGATAAATCACAATTATGACCAAAAAGTTGAGAATTATGTCAAAATCATGACTTTAAATGCCAAAATTATGAGATGAAAAGACAAAATAATGGGATAAAGTTTAAGTAAGTAAAATAAATAAATAAATAAATAATCAATTACGTAAAATGTGGAAATCAGATAAAAAGCTGACATTTC
The DNA here is from genome assembly GCA_036247105.1 of Cirrhinus mrigala. Lineage (NCBI taxonomy): Eukaryota > Metazoa > Chordata > Actinopteri > Cypriniformes > Cyprinidae > Cirrhinus > Cirrhinus mrigala. The sequence goes on from CM070024.1 coordinate 19,015,766, forward strand.
TGCAACAAATGAAAACAATCATGCTTTGGTAAATCATAATTATGACCAAAAAGTTGAGAATTATGAGCTAATAAGTTGCAATTAAAAAGTGACAACATTATGACTTAAAATGTTGAAATTATGAGATAAAAGGAGTAAATTATGAGGAAAAAGTCAAAATGAGAAAAAAAAAAAAAAATCAATTACATAAAATGTTAAAATCTGATAAAAAGCTGACATTGAGATAAAAAGACTGAATTATGATAGAAAATGTCATAATTATGAGATATAGTCAGAGAAATGAGTCAAAAAGTCCTAATTTTGGCACAGGTCACAATGATGGGAAAAAAGGTCATAATCAACTTACTTCACAATTTGTATGCATGTACTTTTATGTAATAATTATGATTACCCAAAACATAAAATGGGCTTCCATAACTTAAAGTATCTCGGTTTGACTTCAAGATGAAACACATCAGACAAACACAGCCTCATACCTTCATATGCCTTGGCTGCATTTACTAAGCTGGACCACTCAAGACCACAGGCAGTGTCAGGAAGGGGCATGAGTCCGGGGTCCAGTCTTCTGAGAGGTGGAACCTTATCCCTCACCTCAGTTAGAGATAATTCTGATGCAGACAACGGTACTGTGGGGGACAACAAAATTGACAGTTTACCCCAAAGCTATTAGTAGATAACAGTAAAAGCACACCAACTGACTATGATCAGAAAATCACACCTACCTTTCTTACTAGGCATGAGGGCTCCATGATTGGTGTTGTGGCGACGAGTAGGCAGCGTGCAAGTGAAAAGAAGGTCACTGGGCGGCACTTGTCCTTCAAAAAGAGGCGTGCTTGCATAACTAGAATCTCTCCGTCCACTGCACAGACTCTCATCCGAGAAAGTACGTTGCAGGGTCCGATGAGGAGACTGTAGAGGGAGCACAAACACACAATGTGCTAATGAGTTTGCCTGTCAAGTGTACAAGCAGAAGTTTGTATTTTTTGTCTCATTCTAGTGTTTGTTTACCGCATCCCGTGATGGCGTCTCAGTAGGGTTGTCCATGATGATGAGCTTTTTCAAGTCGTCCTCAATGGTGCTCTTGTGAGATCTGCGTGGTGAGCGCAGGTCCCTCAGAGAGGCACGTAACCGGGGCTGTCCGAACACATTCTTATTGTTCATATCCACTTGCCTGAAAGCACACATTATAATCAGGACCAAGATTCAAATGTGTCATGCATCTGTTTCATATGGATAAACATGAAATATACATTGCACAAACACGCATACTTGTTGCTGTTGCTGTCAGTGGTGCTGGTTGCTGTGCTGTTCTCCTCCTGTTGCCATGTACTCTTGCTCTTACTAAAGGACTTGGGGGCGGAGCTTGAAAGCTGTGCGGAGCCTGATGTGGGTGTGACCGTTGAAGATCTGAAAGGCCGTGGTTTGTCGGCCACAGCAGGGGCCTTGTACCCTTGAGGGGTATAGCAGGTCCTAAATCCCAGACACAAAAATACTCAATTCATAAGTCGGTAGGTCAGACCTGAATTATCCCATATGTGTGTTATGGTTTGCTATGTTTATTGAGATACACATTCAAAAGTTTGAAGTCAATAAGATTTTTTTAATTAAAAGAAACTCCAGAAGGAATCACGATGCATTAAGAGTTGGGGGGTGAAAACTTTTAGAATTGGAAGATCCAAGTAAATTTACTTATTTTGTCTTCTGGGAAACATATAAGTATCTTCTGTAGACTTTGAAGGGCAGTACTAAATGAAAAAAAAATATGATATTTAGGCAAAATAAGGAAAATAATCAAATCTCCATTTTGTTCAAAAGTTTTCACCCCCCAGCTCTTAATGCATTGTTTTTCCTTCTGGAGCATCAGTGAACATTTGAACCCTTTGAATAGTTGCATATGAGTCCCTCAGTTGTCCTCAGTGTGAAAAGATGGATCTCAAAATCATACAGTCATTGTTGGAAAGGGTTCAAATACACAAAAAATGCTGGAATTTGTGGGACCTGAAGGATTTTTCTGAAGAACAGCAGGTAGTTTAACTGTTCAGGACAAACAAGATACTCATGAACAACTATCACTAAACAAAAAAACACCACTGTGGATCATTCAGGTAACAGCACAGTATTAAGAATCAAGCGTATGTAAACTTTTGAACAGGGTCATTTTTATAAATTCAACTATTATTTTCTCATGTGGACTATATGTAATCTTTTATGTGGAATATCTTATTCAGGTCAGTACTAAATAAACAATAACATGGAAGAGGTCTCTATACTGATGCTCCAGAAGGAAACAATGCATAAAGAGCTTGGAGGTGAAAACTTTTTGAATTTGAAGATCAGGGTAAATTTAACTTATTTTGTCTTCTAGGAAACATGTAGCCTCTGAAGGGCAGTACTAAATGAAAAAAAAAAAAAGATATTTAGGCAAAATAAGGAAAATGATCACATCTCCATTTTGTTCAAAAGTTTTCACCCCCAGCTCTTAATGCATTGTTTTTCCTTCTGAAGCATCAGTGAGCGTTTGAACCTTTTGAACAGTTATTGCATATGAGTCACTCAGTTGTCCTCAGTGTGAAAAGATGGATCTCAAAATCATACAGTCATTGCTGGAAAGGGTTCAAATACACAAAAAAATGCTGGAAAACCAAAGAATTTGTGGGACCTAAAGGATTTTTCTGAAGAACAGCAGGTAGTTTAACTGTTCAGGACAAACAAGGGACTCTATCTCTAAACAAAAAAACACAGCTGTGAATCATTCAGGTAACAACACAGTATTAAGAATCAAGCGTATGTAAACTTTTGAACGGTCATTTTTATAAATTCAACAATTATTTTCTCTTGTGGACTATATGTGAATGTCTTTTATGTGAAATATATTACTCAGGTCAGTACTAAATAAACAATAACACTTATTTTGGTAAAATAATTAACTTTGTTAATGATTCTCAAAGGGGGATGCAAACTTTTGACCTCAACTGTACATTTCAGAACAAATCCAATACCTTGATTTGATGTTGTTGACATTGGCTGATCCAGGAGGGGGGAATGTGCGTGTGCGATAGTTCTTGGTTTGATTGTCAGATGCAATGAGGGGTGACGACTCCCTGCGACGACCCTCTCCGGACGCCCTCCCTCCCGTTCCAGACAGCTCCTGCAAGCCGCTGTAGGTAGCAGAGCCATGCAGAGGTTTATGGGGTGTTCCTGCAAGGCTGCGGCTAGGTTTGGTGCCTTTAGTGTTAGGACTTGGCGTGTAGAGAGACGCATCGATGCCACTGTCACTGGACCCTCCCTTGCCCATGATGTCAGGGTCGGGGTCTGACGGGTCACTCAGGGCACCGGAAACCCCACCTCCCACGCTGTCAAACCAGCGCTCATCGCTGTGACTGCTGGAAGCATTACTGGAGAGTGTGTTACTGCTGGAGTGACTGGAATAGTGTGCCTCACCCTGAGAGAAAGCAGGAGGAAGAGTGATTAGTACACAAGGGATCAATGAAACATAACTTCCTGGTTGCATTGATGATGAGGATGAGTTCTTACCTTAGAATGACGGTTTGGAGAGTCCTTCCCTGCAACGTCCTGTCGAGTCTGTCTTCTCGGAGCAGAGCCCACTGAAATGCCTCGTGATGAAGCAGGAACGTGCCACATGGGCTCTGTCCGACACAAACACAAAAGGGGTGAAGCCCAATTCACACCAACACATTTTTTAAAGTTTTAAACTAAAGTAATAATCTTTTTGAAATACCATATAAACGTGTCGAAGACAGAAATCGTTTGCACACAAAAAGTATTCTTATAGCTTCATAATATTAAGGTTGAGCCACTGATGTCACAAGGACTATTTTAACGATGTCCTTACTACCTTTCTGGGCCTTGAACGTGTCAGTTGCTTTGCTGTCTATGCAGGGTCAGAAAGCTTTTGGATTTTATCAAAAATATCTTAATGTGTTCAATGGTTTTTGTAAAGAAGCCTGTATTTACAGTGTATCCAGCAGAGGGCAGAGTTCACTCAGTAATGTGGTGGTCCACAAAACACATTTACACCAGTTTTTGTTTAAGGACTGGTTCTCTCTGCATATCTTTGCATTATACATGTTTGTTTACCTGACTTGTTGCGTTCCATCGTGCTTTCTTGGCTAGTGAAACCAGATGATGATTCTCCACTGGAGACATCGACTGTAACATGTGGATCAAATGGCTGGAGAGGCCGCTGGACTGACCCGAACCTACACACACAACAAATATTAACATGTTATTTAATATATTTTTATTTAACTTACTATAATAAGATGTTAGCCAGTTAAATCTTGACCGCTTGGTTCTGGTTGGCTGGCAGTGTTTTGGAAGAAGGACATGTGGTTAGAGTTAGCAAAACAGTGGAAAAATGCTTACAGCAGCTTGAAAGTTAACATGAAATACTGTTCACAAATAACACGGGATGTAACTTTAGTTATCAGAATGTATGGACTTGTGGAAAGGGTTTCTAAATGACAGGTGGTTGAAGGGGAGTTTGGTCACATCAGCCAAAATGGAAAGTATGTCCTAGAGGCAGATAAAAACAGTTCACTTTCAAATTCGCAATGAAACAGAAATACAGACAGATCTCTTCTTCTGTATTATGACATACAGTTGAAGTCATAAGTTTACATACACCTTGCAGAATCTGCAAAATGTTAATTATTTTACCAAAATAAGAGAGATCATACAAAATGCATGTTATTTTTTATTTAGTACTGACCTGAATAAGATGCTTCACATAAAAGATGTTTACATATAGTCCACAAAAGAAAATAGCTGAATTTATAAAAATGACCCCATTTAAAAGTTAACATATGATTGATTCTTAATACTGTGTTGTTACCTGAATGATCCACAGCTATGTTTTTTTTTTTTTTTTTTTTGTTTAGTGATAGTTCTTCATGAGTCCCTTGTTTGTCCTGAACAGTTAAACTGCCTGTTGTTCTTCAGAAAAAACCTTTAGGTCCCACAAATTCTTTGGTTTTCCAGCATTTTTTGTGTATTTGAACCCTTTCCAACAATAAGAATATAATTCTGAGATCCATCTTTTTACACTGAGGACAACTGAGGGACTCAAGTGCAGCTATTCAAAAGGTTCAAATGTTCACTGATGCTCCAGAAGGAAAAACTATGCATTAAGAGCTGGGGGTGAAAACTTTTGAACAACATGGAGATGTGATAATTTTCCTTATTTTACCTAAATATCATATTTATTTCATTTGCAACTGCCCTTCAGAGGCTACAGAAGAAAGTTACATGTTTTCTAGAAGACAAAATAAGTTAAATTTACCCTGATCTTCAAATTCAAAAAGTGTTCATCCACAAGCTCTTTATGCATTGTTTCGTTATGGAGCATCAGTATAGAGACCTCTTTCATGTTATTGTTTATTTAGTACTGACCTGAATAAGATATTTCACATAAAAGATTACATATAGTCCACAAGAGAAAAAAATAGTTAAATTTATAAAAATGACCCTGTTCAAAAGTTTACATACGCTTGATTCTTAATACTGTGTTGTTACCTGAATGATCCACAGTGGTGTTTTTTTTGTTTAGTGATAGTTGTTCATGAGTATCTTGTTTGTCCTGAACAGTTTAACTGTTTAACCCACAAATTCTTTGGTTTTCCAGCATTTTTGTGTATTTGAACCCTTTCCAACAATAAGAATATGATTTTGAGATCCATCTTTTCACACTGAGGACAACTGAGGGACTCATATGCAACTATTACAGAAGGTTCAAATGCTCACTGATGCTCCAGAAGAAAAAAAAAAGTGCATTAAGAGCCGGGGGTGAAAACTTTTGAACAGAATGAAGATGTGTAAATTTTTCTTATTTTGCTTAAATATCATATATTTTTTTTTATTTAATACTACCCTTCAGAAGCTACAGAAGATACTTGCATGTTTCCCAGAAGACAAAATAAGTAAATTTACCCTGATCTACAAATTCAAAAAGTTTTCACCCCCCAGCTCTTAAAGAAGTCCATTTCCAAAACAAAGATTCACATATAATGTACTCAGCCCCTTGTCATCCAAGATGTTCATGTCTTTCTTTCTTCAGTCGTTAAGAAATTATGTTTTTTGAATGAAGCGTATGTAAACGGGGTCATTTTTATAAATTCAACTATTATTTTCTCTTGTGGACTACATGTAAACATTTTTTATGTGAAATATCTTATTTAGGTCAGTACTAAATATAAAATAACATGCATTTTGTACGAACCCTCTTATTTTGGTAAAATAATTAACATTTTGCAGATTCTGCAAGGTGTATGTAAACTTTTGATTTCAACTGTATATCCAACTGTATTGGAGTTGCGCTCAAAAGTGAAGGCAGATGAATGCGAGCTGGCGGACTGAATGTGACTTGAGAAGTCCTGCATACATCACTAGAGAGAACTCTGTCATTTTGATTAAATCCCCAAGGTCAAATTAAAAAAAAAGAAAAAGAAAAAAGAAACATGCACAGATGAATTGTTCACAATAATATACAACATGCATTTAGAAAATAGGGTTAAATTTCATTTCATGCTGACTTTAATAAAAGACAATCCAAACATCTGATTTGTTATAACATGAATCAATGAGTCATGTGCATTATGAAAAGAAAAAAAAAAAAAAATCAAACAGAGTCATTTTTGACCCTGCAGCTACATCTGCATCATACACATGCCACATTGAATCCCAAGTCTCTTGCAACCCAAGTGTTCTGTCACTTGTCACCTTGTGGATTCAAGTGGTGATGAACAGCTAGATCTGATGGGACTAATAATAGAACTTATTAGCACATCTCGCTGAATCACCACCATAAACCGAGTTAGTGTGAAAATTTAACAGACTCACAGTACCCCATCATTTCTCTATAACGTCCTAATGCACTTTAAACTGTTGACACATTCTTAAACTGTGTGAGCTGGAAATTGCAACTGACTTTAGTATTTACATGTATTTTTAAGGAAAACTGAATATCGCATAGAGGGTGGGGCTTGAATTCATCTCAACTCCTCATAATCTCTAGCTGGCAGAAAATGTTAGGAGAAGAAGGGTTAGATGAACAGTTCACCCAAAAATGTAAATTGTCATTGATTACTCACCCTCATGTTGCTGCAAGCCCGTAAGACCTTCGTTCATCTTCGAAACACAAATTAAGATATTTTTGATGAAATCCGAGAGCTTTCTGACCCTGCATAGACTGCAATACAACTGACACGTTTAAGGCTCTCGGATTTCTTAAAGAAAACAAAGGTCCTACGGGTTTGGAACGACATTAGGGTAAGTAATTAGTGACAGAATTTTCATTTTTGGGTGAACTATACCTTTAAGGATGTTGCTGACTGATCTCAGCAGAAAATAAATGCAATTTCAGAAGAGAAGCAAATTTTCAGGTGTTCAGTAAAGATTACAAAGACAATTTATTTCTACAGATTAACTTTCACAGATTAAATGTTTGCCACAAGACTAGTAATGTGGTCCATTTTGATTCATATGCGGACTTTAAAATATGGTTCAGAATCACAATTATCTTGCTAATAAAGCTCTTTGTGAGCTCTATAAATATTTAAGGTGTTTATTATGGGGATGGTGTTTGGAAGGGACAAGCCCTAATTAGATACAGAACAACCAGGATATGCTAATCAATGACCCACTTTTTTTATTACATTAAATATGAATGCATGTGACTAGGAAACACTGAAAAGGGGGAAAATACAGCATGAAGTCAGCATGATTTTTTTGCCCATTTCCTTTCTTGTTCCTAGTCTTATTGTTAACAATTCAGTCTGTTAGCTGTTCAAAAATCCCCAAACATTCACAGCAAGTTCCTCTGGTTGAACAGGGCAGCTAACCATCAAGCACACTATGAAAGTCTGTACATGCCATGACCTCTGCATTATACACAATCGTACACAGACACACAATAAGCCTTGTAAATGAGCAGTAGTCTAGGTCTAGCTGATACATGCCTCAACCGCAGCCTCTCATTTATCATCAGACACACCCACTCATAATGGATTTCTACCCTACATTTCTAACATTTATAGCTTCTGCTGCATTCGTTCCCAGAAGTTACAGGCAAAATACTGAATATTAACATTAAATGAAAGCACTATGGATAATTCAATAACGTCTCTGATAGCAAACAGGGTAGGGAAGTTCAATTCCCACAATTTGAGTGTATGTGAGTGTATATCACTACAGTTGAGGTCAAAAGTTTACACCCTCCTTAATTCTTAGTGTGCGTTGTTTTTTTTTGTTTGTTTGTTTGTTTAGTGATAATTGTTAATGAGTCCCTTGTTTGTCCTGAACAGTTAAGCTACCTGCTGTTCTTCAGAAAAATCTTTCAGGTCCCACAAATTCTTTGATTTTCCAGCATTTTTGTGTATTTGAACCCTTTCCAACAATGACTGTATGATTTTGAGATCCATCTTTTCACACTGAGGACAACTGAGGGACTCATATGCAACTATTACAGGAGGTTCAAACGCTCATTGATGCTCCAGAAGGAAAAAACGTGCATTAAGAGCTGGGGGTGAAAACTTTTGAACAAAATGGAGATGTGCACATTTTTCTTATTTTGCCTAAATATCACATTTTTTTTTCATTTAGTACTACCATTCAGAGGCTACCGAAGATAGTTACATGTTTCCCAGAAGGCAAAATAAGTTAAATTTACCCTGATCTTCAAATTCAAAAAGTTTTCACTCCCCGCTGTGGATCATTCAGGTAACAACACAGTATTAAGAATCAAGGGAATGTAAACTTTTGAACGGGGTCATTTTTATAAATTCAACTGTTATTTTCTCTTGTGGACTATATGTAAACATCTTATTCAGGTCAGTACTAAATAAAAAAATAACATGCATTTTGTACGATCTCTTATTTTGCAAATTTTGAAAGGGGGGTGTAAACTTTTGACCTCAACTGTATATAATAAAAATGCTTAATAACACAAGCCCTAGTTGCCAGTGAATGGCTCATTTATGAATTTTAGTGTGTGAATCTCTTAGAATTCTCATATTTTGAAACAAAAACAATATACTGATGCCAAATGCTTCAAAAAATAAAACAACTGACCCATCTCGAGTGGGTTTATAGTGGACGAAGGGTCCGCTGAGTCCCGGCACTCCCAGTGCGGTGGAGCTGAACCCAGAGCCTGGACTGGAAAAGCTAGCCGAAGGGTTTCTGTACGGCATCCCTCTGTCCCCGGCAAGAGGAGACACACTGTAATGGTTCTCTGGGTAACTGACAGGCCTGTGGGAGGAGACGGAAATAGCTAGTGAGAAGAAAAACACAGCCAACAGAACTGGCCAATAGTTGGTTTCCTTGAAATTTTAACTATATGCTGAAATGTCTTACCGTTTAGCAGAGATGTGTTGTGGCTCTCTGTATGGAATGGGGACCAGAGCTTTGTGTGTACGGCTGGGGACTGGTGGGGGTCCACTGGAGGTCCAGCGCTGAGCAGAGCTGTGTGTACCAGGGGGGCTGTCCCAGCGCCATACTGGGGTTCGCTGTCCACCACGATACCCTGCAGCCACTGGCTCCGCTTCTCCCTTCTGCTCCATCATCTTCATCTCGTACTCCTCTGTACAGCCCCTACAAACACACAATCATTCCATACATTATTCATATATATTCATGTATATGGGTGCTCTCAAAATCAGCGCATTAACGCAGGAGATTAATTTTTCTAGTTTAACGGCGTTAGCAATATTTAGCAAAGTTAACGCAGGGGTGGAGCTGGGATTGGCCTGCTGCTTCTGTCTTTTGTTTCATCTTGACAAGAAGTGTTTATTTAGTGGCGGCACACGCTGTAGCCTGTATCATTTCATATTAAAGTGCGAATGAAACTACGAGCACGCATGTCAAATCCGCATCACGTTTAGCAGCAGCAGCTCTTAAAAGTAATAGCAGCCAAATAAGCTAAAAACCTAGCTGCTGTGATTTCTATCAATCAAAGAACAAAAGAAAAAGAGGAAATCAATACCTTTTGTAGCTTTAAGGATTCATCTATATTTAATTTAGTATTTAGTGTTTGATAATTTTGTTCATTTTCTGTATGTCCTACTTGCTGAAGGGCACAGGTAAATAATGGGTTTATGTGAAGATTGTTTTAAGTTCATTTAAAATAGAAGTTATTTTTTAAAGTCTAATAAACGTCAACATTGATAGCTCTCAATTATACTGTAATGTTGAATGGCTATAGAAAAAAAAATTCCTAGAGACATCAGTAGTATTGTTATCAGTGATGCTCACCTTCAGTCATAAAAAAAGATTTAAAGAAAATTAAAAATATACTGAGTTTATGTTGTTTCTACATTAATTTGAAGATTGAATGTAAAAACATTGCAATATAAGAGCATATTGAAAAATTTTAATGTTGAAATAGAAATCTTTTCTTGTTTTGTGGTCCAGGGTTTCATATCAGTCATAAGGTCAAGGGTATTTTTTTCAAATTGAAAGCTGAAAGCTGAATAAATAAGCTTTCCACTGATGTATGGTTTGTTAGAATAGAACAATATTTGGCAGACATACAACTATTGGAATATCTGGAATCTGAGGTTGCAAAAAAATCAAAATATTGGGAAAAGTGTCTTTAAAGTTGTCCTAATGAAGTTCTTAGCAGTGGATATTACTAATCAAACATTAAGTTTTAATATATTTATGGTAGGAAATTTACAAAATATCTTCATGGAACATGATTTTTACTTAATATCCTAATGATTTTTGGCATAAAAGAAAAATCGATAATTTTGACCCATACAGTGTATTGTTGGCTATTGCTACAAATATACCCGTGCTACTTACGACTGGTGGTCCAGGGTCTCATTTATAAATGTCAATTCTGATCTATTTCATGCAACCGTGTTAAATCTAATTATGTAATTAGATGTACTTATTCCTTAAAAATCTCACTGAATCCAACATTTGGAACTGTAGGTAATATAAATACAAAAAAACATATTAAAACCTCAGGGAACCCCTACACCACAGTGATCATAGTTGCAGCATCTGAAACTGCCACGGCATTACTTTATTTGCATTTTTTTTAGCAGCTGGTCATTTAGCATGTCAGCCTGTTCCTGTCTAAACAAGCTGAAATGAGGATCAGACGGCTCGTCTCAAGTCAAAAGTCTGGCTATGTGACTGTTTTGAAGCCTGTGTGCCAGATGAAAACTCTACATCCCTTGTTACGAATGTTAAGAGATCTTTCAAAAGAATAGTTCTGCAGTAATTTGAGTGTGTACTTAAGCACAGCGGGTCTAGTTCACTGACAGATTAGTCCCAAATCCCTGTTGACCAGTACACTAACCCGTACTGAATGCCAAACAGCATGAGGATGAAACGCTCTCATCAGCGCCAGAATCCCTCTGGGTCTCTCTGCTTTCTGATGATGATGAGAAACTGAAACCTCACTCTGTGTCGGATGCCGCCACACAACCCTCCCCCCCACTCCCCTCCACTGTCAGCACTTTCACACAAGGACTCAAGTCAAGGTAACTGTCCTTTGATTTGACTTTCTTCTTAACAACAGTTTTATCAATCTCATCTACCTCTATTTAGTTTGTCAGCAGAGAGGGTCAGAACCTTTCCTGACAAAATCATTAAAAAACTACAGTACAGTTTCAAAAGTCAGCAAAGAGGCATTACTTTTTAACACTGATAACAATCAGAAATGCTTCTTAAGCAACATCATTATATTAGAATGATTTCTGAAGGATCATGTGACACTGAAGAATGGAGTATTTCAGCTTTGGCATTACAGGAATACATTACGTTTTAAAATACAGTACAGTAGAAACAGTCATTTTAAATTGTAATAATATTTCACAATATTGCTGTTTTTTTTAACAAATCAATGCATTAGAAAATGAATAAATCTTACCAGTAGTGTATGATTACAAGCTTAGTAAGTCTATGCTACCCTGGCTATCCTACCCATTCAGCCACTGGCAAAAATAACCAACAATTCCCCACAATTCACCTGATATTCCAACTCTAGTAGCACCTTCTGCCCCTTGACATCTATATTTCATGCTACATCATCTTTATTGTATGCTGCTACCTATTATAATCCTCCATCCACAGGGAGGGAGAAAAAGACAGACAAACCGAGAGTCGGAAAGCCAAAATGAGACAAAAGGAAGCAAGGAGGAGAGCAAGAGGAGGAGGGGAGAGTGGAAAACACACCAGACTCCACAGCGCTTTTGTCTAATACACCTAAAAACTCTCTTCTAAAGACCACAAGAGCACATAAACTAGCCCTGACTGACTTCACCGACACGCTGAGAATGTATGGAGGGCACATAGAGATTGTAAACTGAATACTATCAACTGTACTAGTAAAACACGTTCGGGTCTGAGACCACTAATAAAAATGCTACCATTTTACATTTTTTTTGCGTTGTAATTTAATACAATATCGTTCATTACAAATTCTATTATGAGCATACCAATTTGAGTGAAAAATTAAATTAACTTTTTGTTTTTGCTTTAATAACAGCAGCTGTTTATGTAAAAGCTTATGATTGTGTTCTAATCATTATATTGTGGCGACAAATTAAAAATGTATTCCCCTGACTTAATGTGTTCCCTTTTTGTAATTAATTTATGTCCACAATTAAAAGTCACAAAAAAAAAAACAAAGTAGCGACAGAATGAGTGGTTCTATCCATCGGTTGTCAATTGGATGGAGGAAGATCTGAATACGAGCATGTGGTCGATTGTTAGAAATGGAATGGATTTAAAGTGCCCCTATTATGCCATTTTTAAAGTTCCTAATATTGTCTCCTAATATAGTTCCTAATATAGTCTCCTACAAGACTTCATTTAATAGCATTTAATATCACCTCGTTTTCTAGCGATTCTCAATCGTTTTGTTTGAGCAGTTCAAAGATTCAGTCTCTCTAAACCCCGCCTTTTCATGAGTCTACTCTGCTCTGATTGGTCAGATGGCTCAGTCTGTTGTGATTGGTCTATCGCATACTGCGCATGTCAGAAACAATACGCCCACTGTCATAGTTCCGTATTTTGAACGCTTGATAGAAAATATAAACTTCTATTATTTATCATACTTACAGGTTGTGATTCAGTGGAGCCAGCTGGCCATCTTTCAAAAACAAGCGTTTTGTGAATCCCACGTCGAACTCCACAAAATTAGAGAAGTCACTAAAATGATGCGTTTGAGGGCGGGGTTGAGTTGTTTGCGGATAGCCAATGTAGAACATAAGCGGGAATTATTCAGATGTAATATCTAGTGACGTGTAACCGTCACGGAAGTGGGATTCAAATTCCTAATGACTTGTTTTGGATGTACACAGTTTTTTATTTCGGGAGACAATCATTTCATTTATCGTGCACTTTTGGCTTTACAACTGCAGATTGTTTACATTTACATACAGCTTTTAAAACGTATTACTTTTGCTACATTTACGTCTGTCGTTTACACTACTCCAGCGTTTTCGACCCCAGAAAACCTAGATTTTCGAAAATGCTGCAGACCCCGTTTTAGTTAAAAACTCTGGGGTTGCGTTTCAGTGTAAACGGACCAAAACAAAGACTTTTGAAAACGATGGCGTGGCAGCTGACATTCGGTCTGCATATCCTTAAAGACCAATAACATTATGCTCATTTGTTGTGTCCCATTTCGGTCTGCAGTGGAGATTATTTCTGAAACACAGTGAAATCGCCAGTGTAGTCGATGATCGTTTCATTTTAAAAATGCCGTTTTAAAATAAAAACTCGCTAGTGTAAACGGAGCCTGAAACGCAACCCGGGAGTTTTAAACTAAAACAGGATCTGCAGCATTTTCGTAAGTCTCAGTTTTTGAGGGTCGAAAATGGCTTAATAGTGTGTAACCGGACAGGTGTAACCGTATCAAAAGTTATGCGTTTTAAAACGTTTACACTACTCCGGCATTTTCGTTTAAACTACTCATTTACACTACTCCAGCATTTTTGACCCTCAAAAACAGATACTTTTGAAAACACTGCAGACCCCATTTAAGTTTGAAAACTCCAGGGTTGCGTTTCAGTGTAAACAGAACAAAACGAAGACTTAGCTACCCACACTTGGTCTGTGTGTCCTTGCCAACTGTGTAAACAATAACATCATGCTAATTTGTTGTTTCTCATTTCAGAGGGTCATTTAAGAACGGTTAAATTGCAAAGTAAAAAAAAAGAAAAGAAATTACAGTATTTTTACTCTCCAACAGTCAGTTTTGAAACAGTTACTTTACTTAAATAAGACATCCTTGATGACGTACGCAGCCTGAATGGTCATGTGACATGCGTTTCGGATGTGTGGTGTAGACGGAGTTTCTGAAATGCAGTGAAAACGCCAGTGTAGACGAGGATCCTTTTCATTTTAAAACACTGTTTTAAAACAAAAATGCACTTGTCTAAACAGTGTTTGAAATGCAACCCTGGAGTTTTCAAACTAAACCAGGTTCTGCAGCGAAGTACTGCGCATGTCTACATACCCAACACGTACTACACACGCGCACAATGTCACCGTTTTCAAAGATTCCCGTTTTGGGTGTTTACACTGAAATGATAACGGTGGTGTTTCCAGTTCCCAAAACGGCATTGTCGTGTAAACAAACAACCAAAACGCTTAAAAAGTTTCCAGTTTTTGGCTGAAAACATCGTGTAAACGGCCCCTCAGTTTTCAAGGCTTGAAAATGCAGGAGTAGTGTATGCGATAGGCGTAACCGTAGCAAAAGTTATGTTTTAAAATGAAAACGCACTAGTGTACCGTAGCCTAAACATCCACATTGCAGCTAAAATGAGAGAACACATTATTAAACAAACCTACCTCCGTAACTTTGAAAAAATACATTTTAAATTGTATTTTTTTTTTTAAATAGTACGAATCTTAATAAAACTATTTTAGTGTCCTTGTTACACATTGTATGTACTTACTATAATAATAATAATAATAACAGCAAATTATGCATAATTACATGCAACCAACCCTAAACCAAACCCTAATCCTAACCCTACAGCAAGTACATGTTGTTAATTTTTTATTACTCAGTTCTTAAATAATAATTGCACTATAACAAGGACACCTTAAAATATAGTGTAACCCAAATCTTAAAAAAATTCTTATTTTATATCTTTTTTTTTTTTTTTACTTCCAGGATTAAATGGCTTTTTTTTTTTTTTTTTAATCCTACAGTATATTGTGCTTCACTTTAAAAAATAAAGATATTGTCAAACAATTATCAGCCCTTTTTTTTTTTTTTTAAGATGTTAAACACACAATGGCACAAACAGCTCGGACAAAGGCTAGAAAAACCCTCAGCGTGAAATACATGAGCACAGCCTCATGTTGCTACACTGTAGATCTTCCTCTTCATCACTAAAAGAGTGCTGTCAGCTCCACCACTCCTCTTTTACTGCCATCCATTTATCCATCCATCTCTCCATCCAACACCTTCACCGTGTCCAAGTATTTTCATTCCATGTTCTAATACAATTGAGTTCCAGCATTTCACATCCATCCTTTGTCTCCAAGCCCGTCACTAACCTCCGAGTGTAGACCAGACTGTTGTATCGGATGTCCGCGGCAGCGCCATGAGGCTCTGACTGACAGCTGAAGTACAAACGAGCCCTGACAACCGGACACACACACATATACACACAGATTTCTGCTCTCCACCCCTCCAATCCTCTCTTTCACTATGATAACAAGAGGAAGAGAGACAGAGAGGGAGGGTGAGACGGAGGGAGAAACGGGAGGAGGGGTGTTCCTCCCACTTTGTTTCCGAGCGAGGAGGCGCTCAGACATGCCTCAGCATCTACGGTCTTTATATTCTTTCCCCGCATGCTAAACATGCCTCACACCGAACACATTTCTTAATTAAACCCCCTTTATTTATTTATTTTTAGACCCTTTTACAGCATCCAGGCTTTAGCCTCATGCAATCTGCTCCCCTGCACTCTGGACCACTGAGAGGGAAAGAGATACAAACAGATGAGGGAAAACGAAAGAGATAGAATGACAGAAAGACAAGCATGTCGAAGCATGCAATTAACGCGCTCTTTCGTTTTGGGCACAGTGTGGGTGGGGGGTGTTGGGATGCATGTGTGCGCGAGAAAGAGCATCTCAAAAGGAGTTTACTTGCGTAATTTAACCACAACGGCAAACACATGTCCCGCTAGCACGCAATCAAACACGCTGCTGAGTAATTAGTCTCTAACAGCCGCCACTCAGAAGAAAGTTCAGAGTCATGTCATGCTAAACAATGTCAAAAATCCAATATGAAACACATTAAGAATTCAAGCATTTCAGAAGCCTGCAAACGTACCTTTTCGTCGCAGCAAAATTGAGGCTTCACATAATCACTGTTTTCATTTGTAAACTGTTCCATCCCTCTCTCCTCTCCTCTTCTAACACTCTCATTCTCTCCGTCCCTCTCTCTCTCTTTCTCTCTAACACTCCCACTCACTGTTCCCCTGAGAACTGAGGCGTCTGCCAACGTTCTCAAAATCTGGTGAGTGCCTGTGTGTGTATGTGCGCTCGTCGAGTGTGTGTGTGTGTGTTTGTGCATCAGACAAAGAGGAGGTACGAGTGAGAGAAACAAAAGCTTTTTCCCTCTCGTTTGAAGATACAGTGTTTTTTGTATCACCTATAAAAACAGTGAAACTGAATCTTTGAATTATGTCAGTGGGGTGCCAGCCGGCGGGCATTTGCAACAAGCGGCATTAATTCTGCCACGAGGCTCGTCGTTAATCTTTCCAAAACGAGAATGGCTCTCCAGAGGGGTGCAAAGTGCAAAAAAACCAATAGCAACAGCCCTGTCAGATCTGAAATGTGCTGCTGCCCAGATTTTTAAGCTTAAACTTGCTGTTTTCCTATACAGAACGACTATTGCTGACTTGATGTTCCTGCCTTCATTTGTCAGAAAATGTCTTTGAAAGTGAAAACACTGACAGGATTTATATTTTATGTTTTCTGTCTTATTCAAAGAAAAGGATTTCAGGATTGCAGAGGATTTCACCTGGACTGCACTGTAATTGTATAAAACTAGCATTGCTTTAAAACAGATGTAATGAAGGGATTTGATGCTCTCTGGATCTCCAGAACAGCACAGGCAGCAGTACACCGAATGAAGGAAGTAGCCGACGCTTTTGTCTCTAGACTATGAGACAGGCTGGAGTCTGACAGTCTTTTATGGTGCTCTCCGTTAATGATTTATCAAAGCGGAATGAATTTAATGGAGTCACAAGAGCTGTCTAACATTCTGATAAAAATGTTGGGCTAATGGCTCTTTGCTCATCCTCTGCAGGCATATTCAATTAAAGTTCCAAGAGGTCTAATCTCTACATTTCCTTCCCAGCAAATGTCCAAATGATCATACCTTAAACCGATTCAGAAGTTAATTTGTAGTAATAACCCAAATTACTGCAAGAGCAAGTATATGGTATTATGGCTTGCTCAAATGATTTTTAAAGGGATTGAGGGAAACAAGATACAATTCTAATTTCAACATTATTTCTTCTTTAGACATTGTTCTTTAAATAAAATAAGTATCAGCTGTATACAAAGTGACCAATATTCGGTTTTTGACCACTAAATATGGGTAATATTCAACAATCTAGACATGGAGCCATTAAGATCCCCATATATCTGGGACTGAACGATGTGGGTCCTTGAAAATGGAGCGTCCAAAAGAAACTAAACAGCTAGAATCTAAAATCATATTGTGATATCTTTAATAGTTCTTGAGTTATAGGCATGCAAACTTCTGAAAAAAGAATATTTATGGCACTCAGATTCAATGCTCAATGCAGTTCTCTTGACGGAAGGAAACGAAATGCATCTCGTTTCAACATTATTTGTTCTTCACACATTCCACTTTAAAGGAAAAGCAGGATTCTGTTTTTGCAAACTGACCCAAATTTGTTTTTTTGAACACTGAAAATGTGTAAAAGTTATCAATTTACGGCTGGAGCCATATTGAAATTTCAATATTTCAATACATTGGTGGAACCGGGCTTCCATAGATAAAACACATAAACAGCGGATTAAAAAAAATAATAATACTGTTTTGTCTAAATAAATACAAAATAAAACAGAAATCTAAAGCCAGTACTTTTAAATGCTACTAGTAAATTATGAGGTACAGTATAAAAATGGATATTCATTTTGAGATTTGCTAAATATTAAGTTTATTTAAGATTACCTGCTGTTTATAAGTTACTGAATTAAAACAACTTAATTCAGCTTCATACATGTAATTATCAAAAACAATGCCAATATTATAAAATATAACATTAAAAAGTGTATGAATCACTAATTTTTCTAAAGAAATGTTGTCCAACAGCGACCCGCTGTCTTTCTCGCCTCCCCTGAGCCCACTGAGTTTTAACAGACGCCCTAAAGTGTGCGGTGAGTTTGGTGGGGGGTAATTGAGAATGAATGGGGGAAAGTCATGTGAGAGGAGGCAATGCCTCCATCGCAATATCATTGGATATGACTGGTTATGTTCGGCTATGATTTGTTTATGTGATAAATCCTCGTTGTGTGTTCACAAATCAGTCTGTATGCACAATGTAATGGCGTTAGACTAATTATAAAAAGTAAACAACTTAAACACTTAGATATAACCACTTTGTTACATCAAAATAAGACTTAAAATGGTATGAAAACATGATCTGTGGGAGTGTTTAGTGAGTAATCAGTGTGATTGTGAGGAAGTTGGCTGACACCCAACAGCCAGCGTTTGATTTCTCAAAACAGCAGTTATCTAGATTTTAAAATGGCGACAAACACAAAGAACAAGTAAAAATTCCCAAAAGGCTCACCTGCGTGCCCCTCCCTCTTCAAACGGTGGAATAATGACCACTTTTACAGTAACCGAAGTCCGCAGCAGGTCAATCATCTGCTCGTGGGAGAGCGTCACAGCAGCAACTTTGCAGATTTCTACCAAACGGCTACCCTGCCGGAGTCCCGCCTGCCAAGCGAAGCCATATTCCTCCACTTCAGACACAGTTCCATCCAAACGCACATGGAAACCAAGCTGGCCTAAACCATTACGTCGTAGTGTCATATCAACCGTCTCACAACCTACTGTCAATGCCTGCAAGGAAATCACAGACAGGAGTTATAGAGACTATAAATGGCATATCCCCTAATGCAAACCAATTACTTGTATCTGTACCTTAAGTCTCTGCACCACCTCTCTGATGTCTTGTGCACTGCCCTCTGGTACCCGTAAGGCAATATGGTCTCCTCTACCATAGAAAATCTTCAGTGCAAGTCTCTCCGCTGTCCAACCAATCACATCAGCACAGAAACAGTTAAACACCACCTCTTTGGTAGAGCAGTCTGCCAGGACAATGTACTCATTGGAGATGGCTAAAGCGCAAGGAAGCTCGGCGCCTCCGCCACTGAAGTCCTGCGCGAGCACGCGCCAAACAAGCGCCCCTAAGGCACCCATTTCCGCTCCTTCGCGTGCCCGGACGCGTTCCTTGCGTTTGGAGGCCAGAGAGATGAGATTGTTCAGCTTGCCAGCAGTGTCGAGTGGCGTAGTGGAAACGCAGTTCTCCGCCAGGTCCCGCAGGTATCCTTGGCGCGTGCGGGTTGCCATGGCATGGAACTTTTCTGATTTGTGCGCAGCATTCTCTGCGTTGATGATCTTGGCTAGCAGGAAAGCTCGGAAGGCAGCTGGGTCACGGAACGTCAGGCCGTTTGAAGGTAGCGGCGGACCAAACGGAGGGACGTCCTTCATGCGAGTCACTGCCACACTGTAGGAAAAAATGCTGATTACTTATTTCAACAAATCCCAGGAGAGTTTTCACTACATTTTCATATCTCAGTAATGAGCTACAGGCCAACATGCAATACTGTTCTTAGTAGGGTTGCTATGGAAACAAGCCCAACCTGTAGCAGGTGTTGTCAGAGCAAGGGTTGTGCACACGGACAATGACAAACACGTGCTGGAAGTGAGAGCGAATGTTCTGTGGAGTGAACGGTAGGGCTCCCGGCTCCTGGAATATAATCGTGACTATATCATTTCCTATGTGCCTCTTCCTCAGCAGCTGTGAGAGAAATGAAAGGGAGAATAAGTCAGGAATTCAATGCAATAAAAACTCGACTAGATTTTACTTTTAGAAAATGCTGCCACAGTGTTGTAGATGTTTGGGGGGAAGTTGGTATAAGGTTGCGAAGGTGTTCTAGATGGATGCTAAGTGGATTCCGGCCACATTCCCTGACTGTCTAATGCATACTGCACATAAAATTGGAAAGTAGGGCTGTCAAACAATTAATCACATGCAAAATAAAAGTTTGTGTTTACATAAATTGTGTGTGCGTACTGTGTATAATCAATTCTTAATGTATAAATGCACACACACATACATGCATGTTATTTTGAGATCCATCTTTCACACTGAGGACAACTGAGGGACTCATATGCAACTATTACAGGAGGTTTAAATGCTCACTGATGCTCCAGAAGGAAAAAGCTGGGGGTGAAAAACTTTTGAACAGAATGAAGATGTGTACATTTTTCTTATTTTGGCTAAATATTATATTTCTTTTCATTTAGTTCTGCCTTTCAGAGGCTACAGAAGATATTCACATGTTTCCCAGAAGACAAAACAAGTTAAATTTACCCTGATCTTCAAATTCAAAAAGTTTTCACCCCCGGCTCTTAATGCACAGTGTTTCCTTCTGGAGCATCAGTGAGTGTTTGAACCTTCTGTAATAGTTGCATACGAGTCCCTCAGTTGTCCTCAGTGTGAAAAGATGGAAAGGGTTCAAATACACAAAAATGCTGGACAACCAAAGAATTTGTTGGACCTGAAGGATTTTTCTGAAGAACAGCAGGCAGTTTAACTGTTCAGGACAAACAAGGGACTCATGAAGAACTACCACTAAACACAAAAACATCAATGTGGATCATTCAAGTAAAAAAACAGTATTAAGAATCAAGGGGATGCAAACTTTTGAACAGGGTCATTTTTATAAATTCAGCTATTATTTTCTCTTGTGGACTATATGTAAACAATTTTTATGTGAAATATCTTATTCAGGTCAGTACTAAATAAACAAAAACATACATTTTGTATGATCCCTCTTATTTTGGTGAAATAATTAACATTTTTAATGATTCTAAAAGGGGAATGCAAACTTTTGACCTCAACTGTACATGCACCTGTGTGTATTTATATATACATAATAAATATACACAGTACACATATATTAGGTAAGCACAAACTAATTTTGCATGTAATTAATCATGAATAATTGTTTGATCTACTGGAAAGTACTTTCTTTTTTGCTTTTCATCTGTCCATTTGGAAACAATGTCATGTTTACAAGGTTTACAAGGTTTACAAGGTTCCAGGCTGATACAGTGAGTACTTCACTGTAAAAAAAAAAAAAAAAAAGATTGTAATTTTAATGGTAGAAGGCTGAAAATGCTAAATGCTATTATTAAATGGTTAGTTCACCCAAAAATGAAATTTCTGTCATTAATTACTGACCTTCATGTCGTTCCAAACCCGTAAGACCACCATTCATCTTCAGAAGACAAATTAAAATATTTTTGATGAAATCGGAGAATCTTAATTTGTGTTCCGAAGTTTGAAATGACATGAGAGTGAGTAATTAATGACAGAATTTTCATTTTTGGGTGAACTAACCCTTTAATTGGTTAATAGTAAGTTCCCTTACTATATATGGCGAAAAACATTAAGTCTAACATGACATTTCATGTAATTTTATAGTAAAATGCTGTCAAATGAACAGATTTTGAAAATTAAAAAAAAAAGTAATTACAGTTGTATGGTGGTTGTCAGTACGTTTTAAAGATACAAAATAGTATAGACCTTGCTAAATTACTATTATATCAGTTATATATTTATATACATTTTTTGTACTGTAAATTTCAGTTAACCTGATAAAACTTAAAAGGCTACTACAATATTTTTTACATTAAAGTTCTGTCAACCCCAGCTGTCTTTTTTTTTTTTTTTTTTACAGCTTAGCATCACCTTTGAAAGAGACGTAAGACTTCTATGTGATGCACGCTTTAGTGAGATTAGAATAGGTGGTCACTTACTAACCCTAAGTCTCTGACATTGTGGTTTCTAGATATGGTTCAAGTCTGTCCTTTAGTGTAAGTTCAATGTTACTCTTTAATGCACACAATGTACCAGCCAAAAAAAAAAAAAAAAAGCAAGACTGCAAGAGGGAAAGAGTAGGAGAGAGAGAGAGAGAGAGAGAGAGAGCAAGAGAGAGAAAGGATAGAGTGTTCTGTTGAAGGACATAGAAAAAAAGGGAACTGGCAGAAATATCTTCATAGATGCACAATGATTTCTGTGGTGAGAGACACAGAGGTGTGAAAAAGCCTGTTAACAGCACTGCAGCACCAATCTGTGAGACAGCCACTAAAACACATGCAATAAAACGTACTAATGTTGTAAAAAGATCAAGTTGTGCTAGAATTACATTTCCTGAAGGAAATACCAGTGCATTCAAAGAGGCAAGGGTATAACGTTTTAAGTTTTAGATAATCTTAGGTTTTAGCTTCTTTGGCTTTGGTTTTTTGTAAATGAAATGATGTATCCGAGCCACTTTGCTTTTCTATAATCAGATTTAATAAATTTGCTCTCTAAGAGCAATTTTAAGGCATCACTTCCAATGCAAAAGAGGTTCCAAATAGTAGCCAGATATTTCGCTTTGACCAAATTAATAGGAGCATTAAACATATCCTCGGTACAGAAAGCAATTTCAGAATGCATTGCAACAAGCTCAAAGTAAACATATGTTTTTTGGAACCTGTGATTTTTATTTTCTAACAATGTAAGTATTTGCTATCACTTTTTATCAATTTAACACAACCTTGGTGAATAAAAGTATTAATTTCTTTAAAAAAAAACCCACAAACTTTTAAATGGTAGTTATTATTACAAAAGAGGAATATCAATACAGTGGTGCCTGGTGTGTGATGCAAAAAGACATCTGAAATCATTCAGGAGTGCCATTCTCTGCTGTTATGTATGGAGTTGATTTGTCTACTCTAAACTGTGATCAGGGCAACATGTTCTGTGAGTTACACGGACTCGTTTGAACTCTAGGAGTTCGACTAAGACAGCAGAGATGCTGAGAACCGATGTTTAAAACTGAAGTTAATCTACGTTTTAAAATAGACCGTGAAATTAGGAGCATCTCTATGTCTCTATGTGAAAGACTGGCCTCCAATCTGAGTCAGAGCAATAGAGGCTGCCCACCCATTCGCAACAGCGTGAGGGCATCAGTTATATAAGCTATCTTACATTTCAACAACACACAAAGGAAAAACCATGGAAACACTGGACTTTCTTAAATGCTGACAAGGACCTTCCATCCCCTATAATGGGTTCTGAGGGGGGACACTCCTGTAACCTGAAATTATTCTACAGCCTGATATCCCTTTCTACCTCACTGTAATCACTACAACGCACTCCATGTGAGTGGCTGTTTTGTGTGTGTGCTTTAAAAAGAGAGATGATCGTCTGACAGATAAACACTGCCCTCTGCAGGTCATCTGAGAAAGAGCAGATCAGATAAATTTAAAGTTCTGTAATTTCTGCATAACCAAATTGTGCTGCAAAAATAATATTTATTTTTTAATTTTAATAATACTTTTTAAATATTCTATTTATATCAAATTATATTATACAAATAATATATGTCCCTGGGCTAACTCCATACATTTTATAAAGGCAAAAAATACATAATCATATCAGCACAGGCAACAAAAAATAATTCTGAGAACATATCAGTCTTTTTTACCTCAAAACTGGACTTTATAACTTGCAAAGAAAAAAAGTGAAAAAAAAAAAAGTCAAAATTGCGAAATGTAAATCCGGCATTGCAAGACAAAAATAATTGCAATATACTCAGATTTGTGATTTATCTTGCTTTTATCTTGTGATCTCACCATTCTGACTTTCTAACTCACAATTGTGAGTTTATATCATGCAATTTTAAGAAACAAGTCAGAATTCTGAGTTATAAACTTAGAATTGCAAGAAAAAACTCGGAATTGCAAGAAAAATGTCAGAATTGCAAGTTTTTATCATGCTATTCTGACCTTAGAACTCGCAGCTGTGAGTTTATATCATGCAATTTTGAGAAAAAAGTCAGAATTGTGAGATGTAAACAGAATTGCAAGAAAAAACTTGGATTTGCGAGAAAAATGTCATAATTGCAAGTTTTCATACACCTTCTGACTCTGATAACTTGCAATTGTGAGTTTATATCACATAATTCTGAGAAAAAAAAAGTCAGAATTGTGAGATGCAAATTTGCAATTGCAAGAAAAAAGTCAGAATTGTGAGATGTAAACTCAGAATTGCAAGAAAAAAAGTCAGAATTGCAAGATAAAACTCGGATTTGCGAGAAAAATGTCATAATTGTCATAATCTTGCTACAGTATTCTGGCTTTAGAATTCGCAATTGTGAGTTTATATTGTGAGATACAAACTCGGATTTGCGAGGATATTACTTATAAAGTAAGAACAGCAAGTTTTTATCTTGCTATTCTTACTTTATAACTCGCAATTTTGAGTTTATATCACATAATTGTGAGAAAAAAGTCAGAATTGTGAGATACAAATTCAGATTTGCAAGAAAAATGTCAGAATTAGGAGTTTTTATCTAGCTATTCTGACTATAACTCGCAATTTTTAGTTTATATCACGCAATTCAGACAAAAAAGTCAGATTTATGTGAGATGTAAACTCGGAATTGTGAGAAAAAGGCAGAATTGCAAGATTCAAATTCAGATT
The DNA here is from genome assembly GCA_036247105.1 of Cirrhinus mrigala. NCBI lineage: Eukaryota > Metazoa > Chordata > Actinopteri > Cypriniformes > Cyprinidae > Cirrhinus > Cirrhinus mrigala. Next base: position 19,040,566 of record CM070024.1, read on the forward strand.
TGCAAGAAAAATGTCAGAATTGCAAGTTTTTATCTCACTATTTTGACTTTATAACTCAATTGTGAGTTTATATCAGGCATTTCTGAAAAGAAGTCAGAATTGCGAGATATAAACTCGGAATTGTGAGAAAAAAGTCAGAATTGCAAGATACACACTCGGATTTGTGAGAAAAATATCAGATTTGACTTTATAACTCACAATTGTGAGTTTATATCACGTAATTCTGAAAAAAAAAATTGCAAGATGTAAACTCAGAATTGTGAGAAAAAAGTCAGAATTGCAAGATACAAACTTGGATTTGCGAGAAAATTTTTTGTCTTGCTATTCTGACTTTATAACTCGCAATTTTGAGTTTATATCACACAATTCTGAAAAAAAAAAAAAAAAGTCAGAATTGTGAGTTTGTATTACACAATTCTGAGAAAAAAGTCAGAACTTTGAGATAAAAACTCACAATTACCTTTTTTTTTTTTTTAAATCAGTGGCGGAAATGGTCTTCCATATCCAAGTACTAAAAACTATCAGATTAAAATCAGATTTAAAAAATCTTTCCCTTAACGCTCTATTTCACGCAGATGCACATGATTACAATTTGCAAGTAAAATGTGCCACTGCCAACTCAGGTTCCTTTTAAGTGTATTTTCAACAAATGTTTTCATTTCAAGCTGTTGACGCATATGCATGCACATGAAACTTCCTGAGGGCAGAAGATGCCACATTACTGGATCCTAATCAACGGTATGGAAATCACTAGAAATCCACACCCTGCTCTGATTCATACACCAGTGCGTATAAAAACAGCGGGAGAGTTTGACAATAACAAACCGAAAAAGAAAGAACGAAAGCAATTCTTTCATAACCACATTTAACAAAAAAATACAGCCTCTGAGAGTGGACGTCCAGAAGCTGTGGCCCCTTGTATTGCATGAAAAAAAGCTGCTGAATTTCCACTGGATTTACTGCTGCCACTCTATAAACTTTACTACCATTCCAGATGTTTCTTTGCAAACTGGGTCTGCCACATGCAGCACCCACCACAAACACGCTGCTTATGGGAGCAAAGAAAATGAATAGCATGTGAACAACGTGCAAGACATTCTGGGAGTCTATCCAGGTGGGAGAGAGGGGGAGGGATATGTTGGGTCATGTCAGTTCTATACAGGCTCTTGAATGTACTGTTGTACATGTGTGTGTCTTACCTGTTGAGGATTATTAGGCATGTATGGAAGCATGGTGGACACGTGAAACATGATCTCGTAGTCCTGATAGGTTGTATACAGGGAGTGTGTTCCAGTTGAGTCCGCTGTTAAACAAACACATGAATGACCATCAGGTTTTACTCAAAGTTCATGCAACTCGAGTTCTGCCGTCATTAACCATACAAAATTGTGAAATGTATTTATTGCAATATGATAAAGGGATAGTTCACCAAAAAATTAAGATTCTGCCATTAATTACCTACCCTCATGTTGTTCCAAACCCATAAGATCTTCGTTCCCCTTCGAAACACAAATTAAGATTTTTAATGAGCTTTCCAACCCTGCATAGACAGCAACCCAACTGACACGTTCAAGGCCCAGAAAGGTAGTAAGGACATCGAAAAAACAGTCCATGTGACATCAGTGGATACTCTCGTATGACAAAGACTGACACAGAAGAGTAAGTAATTGTTGAATAATGTCTTCTTTGTGCACAAAAAGTACTCTTGTAGCTTTGTAAAATTAAGGCTGAACCACTGATGTCACATTGACTATTTTAATGATGTACTTACTACCTTGCTGGGCCTTGGATGTGTCAGTTTTGTTGCTGTCTATACAGGGTCAGAAAGCTCTCGGATTTCATCAGAAATATCTTAATTTGTGTTCTGAAGATGAATTAAAGTTGTACGGGTTTGGAATCACATGAGGGTGAGTAACTAAGAACAGAATTTTCATTTTTGTCTAAACTATCCCTTTAATTTAACGTTGTCATGCTCATAATATAATCTGTAATAAAAACTAGCAATTACATCAGAAAAATCTTAAAAAGAACCCTTTTTATTAGTTATTTCAGACTTTTGTACATTAAATCTACATGATTCTAGACACAAAGTGTATGTAAACAACAGCAGAGCTGTTATCTGTTCTGGTTTTAATCACATCCTCATACAGTTGAAGTCAAAAGTTTGCATACACTTTGCAGAATCTGCAAAATGTTCATACAAAGGGATCATACAAAATGCATGTTATTTTTTATTTAGTACTGACCTGAATAAGATATTTCATGTAAAAGATGTTTACATAAAGTCCACAAGAGAAAATAATAATTTAATTTATAAAAATTACCCTCTTCAAAAGTTTACATACACTTGATTCCTAATACTGTGTTGTTCCCTGAATGATCCACAGCTGTGTTTTTTGTTTAGTGATAGTTTTTCATGAGAACAACTCCCTGTTGTTCTTCAGAAAAATTCTTCAGGTCCCACAAATTCTTTGGTTTTCCAGCATTTTTGTGTATTTGAACCCTTTCCAACAATGACTTTATGAAGCATGATGCATTAAGAGGCAGAGAGTGAAAACTTTCTGAATTTAAATAAACTTTAATTTAAAACTTTCTGATATTTAGGCAAATATTTCTGTTCAAATGTTTTCACCCCTTGGTCTTAATGTATAATTTTTCCTTCTGAAGCATCAGTGAGTGTTTGAATCTTCTGTAATAGTTGCATATGAGTCAATTATCCTCAGTGTAAAAAAGACAGATCTCAAAATCATACAGTCATTGTTGGAAAACACACAAAAATGCTAAAAAACCAAAGAATTTATAGGACCTGAAGGATTTTTCTGAAGAACTGCGGGCAGCTTAACTATTCAGGACAAACAAGGGACTCATGAACAACTATCACTAAACAAAACAAAACAAAAAAAGCAGCTGTGGATCATTCAAGTAACAGCACAGTATTAAGAATCAAGTGTATGTAAACTTTTGAACGGGTCATTTTTATAAATTCAACTATTATTTTCTCTAGAGAACTATGTAAACATGTGAAATATCTTATTTAGGTCAGTACTAAATAAAAACAATATGAATATAATATGAATAAGAATAATAATATAATAATATAATATATAATAATATGAATTATAATATATAATTATATGAATATGAATTTTGTATGATCCCTCTTATTTTGGTAAAACAATTAACATTTTGAAGATTCTGCAAAGTGTATGTAAACTTCTGGCTTCAACTGTATATAGTAAAAATGCTGAAAATTTTCTGGAATGGTTAAGTTATATTTATAACTAGCTGTGTGTAAAAACTGTCCCAATTTAGCCAAGTAAACGCGCATGTGTGTGTGATATGAGCACTGAAAATGTTAAACGAAACTGTGCAGTGTGTAATTTCTGTGCTATCAAATGGAATTACAGTCTGTTTGTTTGAGCCGTCCTGAGCCAGATTTGTACCAATGAAATTTCACTGCGAATTCATGGAGCTACCCAGTGTGACGCCTCAATTATAACCAAGAGACCGTCAAAATGTATTTACACACTGCGCTTTTGATGGTCGTGGTGGGTTACGACAAGAACTCAGATTAACATAGAAGAGATGTGATTTATCGCTTGACACTTTATTGTGCTAAGCCTTTTTAGGACATGTGTAGGAGACATCAAAAGCCTTGCTCACTTTTGGTGTCTAGCTGGGCAGCATATTTGTTGAAACCCCTCAGACACACAGTTTCTCCCAGCAGCTCGAGGAAGGCGGTGAAGGCTGGCGTCGCCTCTTCATTGTTGTACATCTCCTCCTCCGTGCTCTGTCCCGCTCGACACAGCAGGATGCCCACTTTGTGTTTCTGACTAAGCTGTAAGACACACACGGTGGCAGAGTCACACATACATATATGAGGAACACTGTCATTTTCATTTTGGGGGAACTGTTAAAGACTTTGATCACTCAGGAAGTAGTTTCTAACGAGTCATCATTTACTCACCCCCTGCTCGTCCAGTTTGAGAAGCTGCTCTGTGACCTTTGGTGTGCTGAGAGCCAATCGCAGACAGGACACGCTGAGTTCTGGCAGCACATACTCCAGAACCTCTTTCAAAGGCAAACCACGAACCGTTCCGTGCTTCGCTGTGGACAGAATCGCATCCTCCAGGATCGCTCCTCGTAGCGTGACCAGCTGCAGCAGCCACGGGAAACCATGTGGGGAAACGCACACACACACACACACACACACACACACAACATCAAACACCATCATATGACTGGCCAAATATCCTCTGAGAGCATGTGACAGCATGAGAATGATTATGAATGGCTGTAAAATGGTGTCCAGAAGTGCCCACTGTGTGGCATCCTTTCCCCACTACTCCTGATTCACTGCCTTGCTGCATCTCAAAACCTCTGTCACAACCTCACTCACGCTGATGCTAAAGCTTAGCTATTGGAAAATTTGCACAAACAGGTGGAAACACTGGAATACACAAAATATTTTGTTTTTGAGGCTCGTGTTTCTGGTTTCTTGTGCCATTAGTCACACATCTGAAGATGTCATATGACTGGTCACATGGACAGCCACTCATTCAATCATTCAACTCGAACCTCTGACCAAAATAACGCTGTTGAACCAAGTTTGTACATATTTAAGACTATTTCGAAATGTGTTATGAGAACATTTCACTATAGTGAATGCAAATGAACTGAAGACGCTGCATTGTTCAGAGTGGGTGAGTTTGATGTGTCCAGGCAGCCATGTAATCTGACTAAACCCAGCAGAGCAGCAGTCATACCAGTACAGCTCAGCACTTTTCAAACACGCCATTATTAAGCAAAAATGACTGCATGGCCTTTATAGCAATGTCTCGCACGCAAGGCACAAAACACACTCAGTGTAACTACATTGTAATTCTAGTGTAAATACAGTGTAACATACTTATAATCTCTTCATTGTTTCATACTGTGCGTTTAAATAAACAACTGGCCCAAAAGGCCAAGTGTGGGTTCCATTAAATGGCCCAAACCTCTCTCAAGCCACATTAGCTGGGTTTCCATCCAAAGTTGTGAATTTAACTTGAAATATCGCATAAAACATTTGGGAATAAGCACTGTTTCCATCCAATGAGTCAAAGAGAACAAAATCATCCTGATTCCTGATAAACTGCCACTAAATATTCTTTAGATACGTAGGGAAAGCCACTTAATATTTAAATTTTTATAAATAATAAATTACTTGTTCCTCAGAGCGAGAAGACGCAATAAATGTGGTCATTGCTTTCGGAGGTGGATGCCCTCTGTTTCGGCGACTTTTTTGATACGCTTGAAGCAATTTATTCAGCAAATGCGTTTCCATCTCCTATTTTTGCATTAACCCTCAAAAACCACCTCAAGCAAACATAGAATTAAGGGATTTTTCTTTTAAATTTGGCATTTCCATCACTCGTTTCTGATGCGTTACTTCAAAATTCGTGTGAAAACATAGAAACATAAGCTAGTGTTAAGTCTACCAGAAATAGCCTGTTCAGATTTACTCAGATCGCAGTGATAACAGACAACAAAATGCTTAAAGCAGGACTCCAGATTGCGACTAAAATGGTCACATTTGCGACCAAAAATCTTAATTTGCGAGTGAAGTTTTTGCTAAGGTTGCCACTGGTGACTATATAAACATACATGTTATGGAATTAAAAAAAAAAAAAAAAAAAAAAAAAAATCCTGATTGTTTTGAGATCACATATTTTGTTATGTTCACGTACTAAACTGAGACGATGCGCATCAAAGTTCTGTAGCGGAAAAAAGACTTTCAAACAGTCCTCAACTCCGAAAAGCAGCGTTAATGGCACACTTGCTAAACGCAGCTTCAGTTGTGCAGCGTGAGAGAGATTAAAAATGACAGAGGCGTGCGAAGTTGAACAGCTTGAACAAACTACAACAGGTAAAGTATATGCTATATGCTGTGTTTTGTTAATGCAGATACTTCATATTATTTGTAGTGCACTGGCTGTTCAGTAATCGCAATAAGCTTTTTACCTTTTTTTCCAAAGTATCCGCTGTAAAATTATGCCAAGTGAAATAAAATTCTATCAACAAATACGGTTTTGGCGCTCTTTAATGCGGCAGAAGTGATCGCTTTTAGCGCCTCACTTCAAATGGCAAGTGAACTCATTGTATCTCTCTTTACTACTATATTACGAAATGAACATGAATTAACATCAGAAAGTTGGTTATATTATAAGAGAGCCTACAGTACAATGTACTGAAATGTCTCATGTAATTGCTCATTCAGTGTTTTAAACAGCGGAAAACATGTAAAGCTTAAACAATGCCACGTAATAATACATTTCAGAATGAAATTATTCAGAATTATTCTGTATTATTCAGAATAACCATTCAGCGTCCATTAGCTCATCAGTCAGCTAGAAAAATTATTATAAAGAGGGGCATTTTGCAATATTTATACAGGATCCTACCACGGTCAAGGCAAAGAAACGTAGTAAGGACATCGTTAAATCGTTCATATGACATCAATGGCTCAACCGTAACCTTACGAAGCTACGAGAAATCCCAATAATAATTTTATTCAACAATTCTCCTCCTCTGCCACCCAACGCATATGCGAACTTTCCTCTGCATGTAAATAATGCATGTGCATGGTGCCTTTGTTTATGTTCAGAGGATAGCATGTGCATGCATCGTGATACCCTCCAAAATGGTACGAGGATGACGCAGAATAAGAAGAAGAATTTTTTTTTTTTTGCGCACAAAAAGTATTCTTGTAGCTTCATAAACTTACGGTTGAACCACTGATGTTGCATGGACTATTTTGTCGATGTTCTTGGTACCTTTCTGGACCTTGACTGTGGTAGGACCCTTGCTGTCTATGGAGGGTCAGAGAGCTCTCGGATTTCATCAAAAATATCTTAATTTGTGTTCCGAAGATGAACGAAGGTCTTACGGGTTTGGAACAGCATGAGGTTGAGTAATTAATGACAGAATTTAAATTTTTGGGTGAACTAACCATTTAAGTGTATGTGTTTGTGGGTAAATGAATTGTCTTGTTATGGGTTTATGTGAGCTGAGCCCCAGTTTGATTCAGGTTTAATTCATATAATCTGCACAAACAGTTGTGTCATACACACCTCACTGGTGCGAAAGATGATGCGGTACTGGTACTGGTCCTTTAAATCTTTGGTATCATCCAGTTTCTCTCTTCGAATGCTCAGAGCCACGGGCCCAAGCTTCTCATCGGTACCAAAGTAGTTCCAGTGCTCTGTGGGGAAAGAGAGAGATTACATTTTTTTTTAAAAAAATCAAATTTATTTGTATAGCGCTTTTCACGATACATATCGTTGCAAAGCAACTTTACAGCAAATTAAAGTTTTTACAATATATTAGTAGTAGTAGCTTACTAGAGGTTGACTATTTCAAGTTGATGTACGAATGGCAGAGATGTATGGTAAAGATCAATTAATGACGTAATCATGGATGAATGAAAACCGAGAGAGGATATAAAAAAGACAGATTAATACCATTAATACAGAAAATGAGAATAGAGAAGAGAAGAAAATAATTAATGAGGTGAAGACAATGAATAGGAGGAAAGTGGAAGTTGATATGAGGGATGAGAGATGGAGGGAAGGACACAGAGGACAAAGGAAGGATTTGTAAGGAAACCATACAAATCTAGGTCACGGTGGCTAAAGAACTTCCTGTAGGTACTGTGAGCGTTCAAATCTAATAGAAAACCATAGACAAAGCCACTAACACAATACTGGACATGCTTTTGAGAATGAAGGAAGATCATATAAAATTTGAATTTGCACCCACCTTGCTAAACAATAACAGTATTATTTTTATTACATGTTTTGTTTATAACTGAACATTTTATTACAACAGAACTTTAAAATCTGTTGTGGATTTACAGTTTATGGCAACACATTCATATATGATATACACAGTTAAAGATTTAGACCCCGATTTAAAGGTTTCAATAACCTTTTTTTTAACATATGTTGTATAAACAACATTTTCTTCAATAACAAGAGAAAGACAGACACAAAGAAAACAAAACGAAACAAAGCAAAACAAAAAATTAAAAAGAGAAGGTAAATGCTCAAGTTTCAATAACTTTTTGGTTGGGAATTTTGTTTTTCATGTGTTTCTTTTGGTTTGTTTCATGTGTTTGTTTCTTTTGGTTTGTTCGTTCATTTGTTTCAATTGTTTCATTTGTTTCATATTTTTGTTTCTTTTGGTTTGTTTGTTTAATTTGGTTGGTTTATTTAATGTGTTTTTTTTTTTTTTTGGTTTGTTTCTTTTCTTACATCTGTTTGTTTCTTTTGGTATGTTTGTTCATTTGTTTCAATTGTTTCAATTGCTTGTTTCATATATTTGTTTCTTTTAGTTTCTTAATGTGTTTGTTCCTTTTGGTTGGTTTATTTAATTTGTCTAATGTGTTTGTTTCTTTTGGTTTGTTTCTTTAATTTGTTTCTTTTGGTTTGTTTGTTCGTTTGTTTCAATTGTTTAATTTGTTTGTTTCATATTTTTGTTTCTTTTGGTTTGTTTGTTTAATTTGTTTAATGTGTTTATTTCTTTTGGTTTGTTTCTTTTTTTTTTCATCTGTTTGTTTCTTTTGGTTTGTTTTTACATTTGTTTCAATTGTTTAATTTGTTTGTTTCATATTTTTGTTTCTTTTGGTTTGTTTGTTTAATTTGTTTAATGTGTTTATTTCTTTTGGTTTGTTTCTTTTCTTTCATGTGTTTGTTTCTTTTGGTTTGTTTGTTCATTTGTTTCAATTGTTTCATTTGTTTGTTTCATATTTTTGTCTCTTTTGGTTTGTTTGTTTAATTTGTTTAATGTGTTTATTTCTTCTGGTTTGTTTCTTTTCTTTCATCTGTTTGCTTCGTTTGTTTGTTCATTTGGTTTAACTGATTGTTTCATATATTTGTTTCTTTTGGTTTCTTCATGTGTTTGTTTCTTTTCTTTTAACTGATTGTTTCTTTTGGTTTCTTTGTTAATTTGTTTCAGTTATTTAATTTGTTTCATATATGCGTTTCTTTTGGTTTGTTTGTTTATTTAATTTGTTTAATGCGTTTGTTTTGATTTGTTTGTTTTATTTGCTTCATGTGTTTGTTTTTTATGGTTTGTTTATTTTCATTCAACTGTTTGTTTCTTTTGGTTTATTTGTTTAAATTGTTTAAATTGTTTGTTTTATATATTTGTTTCTTTTGGTTTGTTTGTTTCATTTGTTTAATGTATTTGTTTCTTTTGGTTTATTTATGCTTAATTGTCTTTGGTTTATTTTTTGCTTAATTGTTTAATGCATTTGTTTCTTTTGGTTTGTTTCTTTGCTTTCAAAAGAGACGCATATCATAATAGCAATTCTTGGCTCATTTCAAGTTGTACATAGCATGTGGTAATGAGTGACTCACCGAAAAAGCGATTCAAGTCCATGATTCAGGTGGATGGCTTGTGTGGTCATTTTGGTCTGATTTAAATACGGTTTCAAAAAGGACCACACAAATCATGCAGTTCATCCACAAATTGGCCTGCATGCTGTACTGTATGCTTATTTTTTTTAATGAAAAACACAACACAACACAGCTAAAGAATCTTTTGCTATATTTAACTATATGATTTACTGCAATTTATTATAGCAGGGTTCAAAAATACCACATAGGAAGAAGCATGTGAATGTGATATCTTCAAGTTTCCAGTCTTAATTTCTTGTTGGCATTTGGACTAATGTTTCCTTAATCTGTCATCCAGTTTTTCTCAGCACAGGATATGAGTTTGGTTGTTTTCTGAGGATACTGAAAGCTCAGGAAACTTGAGTTGAGAGAATTATAAGTCTCAGGAGCATGCAGATATGGGCTTTTTAATAACGCAGCAAAGATTTTGATACTACGCAGAGCGTTGCCCTTCCTGACCGAGGAATGCCAAGTCAGTACCGCTGTACAGCTGGCACTCCAACACACATTCACGCACACCGCTTCAGTAACTCACTGAACAAGCCGAGGTATTTCACTATCTCAGACAAGGTGCCGCTATACTGGAAAATTAAGTAAACGGATAACGAAAAGTAATTGGCACCACAAGGAAAAATACCTTGGTGGCTTGGAATCCTTACTCATTAAGTTAAACATTTAACACTTAAATGAGAAAAACAGACTACAATGAAAAGCATGGCTTAAAGGTGAAAAGTGTAATTTAAAAAGTTAAAATACTTTCTCCTTTCCCAGCTTACAGGCAAGTAAGTTGCAAGTAATCCAATCATGAGTTGATTTTCCCAATTAACCAAGCATATCAATCAGCCTAATGCAGAAACATATCAAATAAAAAGAAGAAAATGTACAAAACTTGTTTTTGCATTTGCCTTTAATGCTACTTGTGGTGCAAAAATAACATATTTTACCTTCAAGAACTTTTAAATGGGATATTTTTAATTGCACGCAAAAACCATCAAATGTTAAGATGGTTTAATTTTGCACTGCTGCTTAACTTAAATTGTAAGTGAAGTGCTAAAAATATAAAAACCAGCCTGCATGCCCTTTTGTGGCATGATGCTCACCGAAAACACACTTCCGAAAAATCTGGATGACAGAGATGACTTCTAGAATGGTAACCTTTATCTCCCCAACTCTACTTAATAAACACAGACAACTAATTAGAGCATTCAGATAACCTCACGCCTGCAAGGATTTATCTAATGTGGCTAAGAGGTGACAAACATGGTATTTTTAGACATTGTGTGCATTTAATTTTTTATAACATTGGCATTTTAGAAAGACCTTTAGTGAGATTAACATTTGGAGGGCAGATGTGTGGCAGGAGTATAGCCTTAGCTCCAGTTTGTGGTTCTGTTGGCTAATAGTGAGAAGCATTGATAATTGTGGCATGCTTTGATAATCTCTTCCAAAGGATGAACTTTAGGTAGAATATGGGTTTACAGAATTTATTAAAGGGAACCGAGGGTATTAGGACTTGTGTGATTTTATATAACGTAAATGATGTCTATGTAGTAGAAAACCCATGAAAAAATCCACATTGTTTTATGCATATTATATATATATATATATATATATATATATATATATATATATACACACATAATATATATATATATATTTTGAACTATGGGTGGGCGCTATATATTCAATGATGTGAAATGGTAGCACTCGGTGAGCTACTGGCGCTACCTGTTGCTATTTTTACCACAACACAACTCAGAATACACAACTCTAAATAAAATACTGATACGATGCCATATTGTGTGGCTTTTGGTTCTAATTTTCAATCGAATGGCAACAAGAGAAGCGATGTAAGTCATCACTGCTTTCCTAGCAATAAGAAAAGAAGAAAATAAATGGAAGATGCCTGTGGATGAATAAGACTTCCTAAAAACCTGCGTCTTCTCTCCACTTTAGCCCTGATGCCCCTGAGGCTTTTAGTAAACCATGAAAGAGCTTAAAAAAGGCAGAGACAAAAAACACTAGATGCCATCCTGGTAGGATGTAAACACGCCGACACTACTCATGATGCTGCAGCCACTGAAGGAGTTTCTCAATGTGGATTTCACTCGATATCTGGGGTGTTTAGAGTCCCTGTGAGGAAAAATCGATGGTATGCCATTCGGTTTAAGCTTACGCTTATATCCATCGCCACCTGTAAGCTCTTTCAGTAGCTGTGGTCACTGTATCAGTATTTTATTTTTCGAGTTGTGTTGTAAAAATAGCAACAGGTTTCACCAGTGGCTTACAGAGTGCAACCATTTTATGTTATCGGAAATAATGGCGCCCCCCATAGTCCAAAATAAGTATAAAATTATGTGGATTTTTAATTAACATAAATCTTTCATGGGTTTTCTACTATTCTTAATACCCCTGATTCTCTTTAAAGGTCCTGTAATGAGGCTACATGAATTGTCTACATACAAATCATAAATGTCCTACCTTTCCCAAAGAAGTGTTCATGGAAGTATCTGGCACCCAGGTCAACGTGCTCGATGCAGTGTTGCTGCAGTCTCTCTAACCTGGTTGTTTGAACCTCTGGAGGCACCTCCAGTTTGGACACACTGGAATTACTGCAGCGTGGACGAAGCCGGGCCTCCACGATGCCAGCCTCTCCCCGCTCCGCCCATGAGCTCAAGAAGCTGACATTGCGTTCCCTGTAGCTTCCGGTCTCATTGATGAAGTGCGGGCAGCTCAGCAACAGCTGTTGCTGGGAGCTGGGGTTAACGCTAGCCGAACCACTCTGCTCTGAAAGTTCCAGTCCTGTGGTTGAACCTTCCGATAGGTCCTTGACACTGAGGTCATCAGTGCTGGAGAAGCTGGGCTCCACTCCGCCCAGAGCAATAGCTCTGGAAACTGCCAAAGAAACGGCAGCCGAAGAAGCAGCAGAAGCTCCAGTGGCTGTGTTTCGCCGCTGGGCGGCGTAAGTGCGACGAGCTGCCGCCTCGTTCAAGTCAAACAAAACGCTCTGAGCGTCAAAGTGGGCAAAACTCCGCACACATACCCAGGGTTTGGAAGACAACGTCTCGGGGGGTCGTGTATCATCCGAGTCACCACGGGGCGTCTCTGTTTCTCCTCGGCTAGAGCTGCGGAGTTTGCGGAATAAGGAGGAGGTGCCAAGAGATGACTCTGTGCCACCACTCTTTTTACGTACACGATTCTCCGGGCGGTCATCAGGCCGTGGAGTTGACAAGAAGGCGTGTGATGCCGATCCCTCTAAAGATGCACCAAGCAGCTCTCCGAGCTTCTCAGGAGCTGTGCTACGCTGGTCTGGACGCTCCTGTTGAAACTGGCTGAGCATATCAAAGAAGCTTTGTTCAGACACAGCCTGTACGTTGATGGAAGAGGTACTACCATATTCCCGGAACAAACGACCTTCGACTTCAGTTTCATCTTGCTCACTCAATGTAATCTCGCTGTTGGAGCGCTGTCGGAGTGGAGCGAATCCAGAAGTCCGAAGCCTCGGTGGTGTGCCCGGAACCCTCCTTAGACCTGATTCAAGGAAGTCATCGTCTCTGGTACCTCGCTGTGGTAACCTTGTCACACCTCCACGTGTAAGCCCATCTTCACTACTGAGGTCATCCTGATGACTGCCCTGGCCGTTTTCAAGCAGCGATTCTCGTGAAAGGGCCCTGCGAGGAGGCCATTCGGCAATCCGAGCCCGAACCCCCATTTTGGGCACAGAGACACGGGATGGAGCCGGGTCGCCCATGGAAGAGTGGCCATTATGAAGGGGTAGACGGAGGTGGGGTGGAGGAAGAGGTTGAGAGAGAGGGGTGGCACACACCCCTGTGTCTCTGTACATGTTCATGGAGCCCACCGCAGTCTCAGGGCCAAAAATGAGGGCAGGGGTTGTAGGGGAGAGTGCATCCTGGATCAAGACTGCCGGTGTTCAGTGAGAGGAAAGAGAGATGGACAAGCTCCACACTGCTGTTGCTTCCACCTCCCACACTCATTTCTTTGGTAGGAAAGGCCTCACCTTTCCTAATCCTTCTGGACCAATTTGAAGCTCAAAGGCCACTTAAATCACAGACCTGCAAAAAGACAAGAAACAAAGAGATATTTGGTATTATTCATTTAATCCAGATACTTCTATACAACATTACTCGGTTTGGGATCTTTTTCCTTTCCTTACATACCACTCACTCTAAGCACTTTGAAGCCCCCCAAGGCACTAGTAGAGTTGATTGATATTGAAAAAAAGTCTTTGTGGACAAAAAGTATTCTTGTAGCGTTGTAAAATTACAATTGAACCACTGATGTCACAGACTATTTTAACAATGTCCATACTACCTTTCTGGGTCTGGGAACATTTCAGTTACATTGCTGTTTGGAGGGTGAGAAAGGTCTTGCATTTCATCAAAAATATCTTCATTTGAGTTCCGAAGATGAACAAAGGTCTGGAGAGAATTTTCATTTTTGGGTGAACTATCCCTTTAAATATAAACCTAAAATCACCTATGAGTGGCAGCAAATTACTGCATGAGTGAGTCATTGAGTCATTAATTCAACTGATTTGTTTCAGTAACGAAACACTGTATGTTGCTCAGTGATGGAAAACAGTTCTGCGGCGACTTTGTTTGGAACTACTTTTGTTGTCGAAATACAGTAAAAACAAAAACTCTTGTCTCTAAAATGTCACTTAATATTAATTTCTTGTTTACTGAACTGTTCATCAAATCAATATCACATTTGCAATCGTGCTGATATTTGGAGAAAAACATCACTCTTCATGTGATATTAACTATATGAGATGATATAAATATAACATATTTGCCACCTTGAATCTTGAATTTTAGGGGTATTCTATATGCATTTTAATTGACTAAATCACACAGTAAAAGTTTGAACTAGCTCTAATTGTGCTTGTGCAATAGTCTAACCTACAGTCAAAACAAAATTGTTCAGACACCTTCAACATTTCTCACTTTATCACAGTTTATTCGCTATAGTTTAGAAAATGGTAATACAATATGACAAGAACTCAGAGTTAAATTGTGTCATCTTGATGATTCATCATGATAATGTCAATTCAGAAAACTGTTATTATGACAATATCTACACAACCATCAATACTTTGTTGACCAATTACAAAGCAGCGCTTAATTTTGTTCAGTCTGTGGTGTAAAAAGGTCACATTAGCAATTAAAGAAAAAATACTTAAGCAAAACATGGTCTGAATTACAAAGTGTCTGAATTACTTTTGGTCCCAAATTTTTATAGTCCACTCTATAAAGACTTTTTGGCTATAGTATGTCACAGTTTACTTTAGTTTGCTATCCTCACTTACATAAATGAACTACAGTGTCCTGCACCCACTAGTAAAAAAAAAAAAATCAAAAATTACTTCTGGTGTCTGAATAATTTTCAGCTTGACTACATCTCATAGTGTATGCACACACTCTCTAGGTGTTTTTTGCTTGTTTTTTTGTGATACACATGAAAATGTCAAATCACATATCATTTAAACAGCAATCACGATATTACAGTAGACGATATATATATATATATATATATATATATATATATATATATATATATCGCACACCCCTAGCTCCTAGTTCTCGTAAACCTTATTATACCCTAAAATTTTTCCTGCTAGGGATGAGCAGTTTTGAGAGTCAAATGCTGAGAAAAGCTGACTAAAACTAAAACGAGAAAAGAGAAGTAGGATGAAAAAGCAAGACAAGAAAAAAATTGGCTGGTAGGAGAGAGAGGAAGTGAGGTGAGAGGATTTCAGATGTGGATTTCAAAATACTCTTTTGAGGCTAATCTCTGTTCCTCTTCCTGGCAGATATTCTGTATTAATGCCACAAATATCACTTTGCTAAGCACCACAAACTCATCTCTGCTTTCGTATCCACCTTTCAGTGTCTATAATGTTGGTATACAATGAAGAAAAGCATTTAAACAAAACCTCTAAACAAACAACTATAACACCTAGTTGTACACGCTAACCCAGCAGTTAGCCCTTAAATATTGTTGCCTAATGGTCATTCACTGTAATCTTGATTTTGGATGTCAAGGAGCAAACCCAAAGTCTAAAATTGTGAAAGAGCAGATGTACATGTTTATTAGCGAAAAAGTATTAAAGGGATAGTTCACCCAAAAATAAAAATTCTGTCATTAATTACTCACCCTCATGTCTTTCCAAACCTGTAAGACCTTTGTTCTTCTTCAGAAAAGAAAATTAAGATATTTTTAACGAAATCTGAGAGCTTTCTGATCCTGCATAGACATCAACGCAACTACCACGTTCAAGGCCCAGAAAGGTAGTAAGGACATCAAAAGTATCTTAACTTATGTTTACAAGATGAACGAAGGTCTTACAGGTTTGGAACGACGACATGAGGTTGAGTCATTTAAATTTTTGGGTAAACTATCCCTTTAAGTTACGACAACTGGCAAGCACAAAGCTTATACCACACCTACCACTATGACCACACACCTCACACCTCTAAAAGGTGCTGACAGATTTAGCAGCCATAAAAACCTGTATGACAGATGGAGTTGTTGGGTCAGCAAGGTAAAACATCCAATTACCTGACTTAGAAAGTGAGATTAAGATTCTACCCACATTCAGCTGCATACAAAAGGTTACATAACAAGGACTCTGCGTTGGATTACTGATGGGAACTGCTGAGTGTATAATGAGGTGAACTGTTTTACAGGCTTAACAGAGAATGGTGAAGCATAGGATTGTAACACACTCTAGATTTTGAATGAGACACTCAAACTTTGTGACAGAAAGAAAAGCCCCTTGAGTTCCTGGGTCTCTCCACATGCTTCTTCCCTTTCTGTGAACAAAAGACAAAACGAAACTGACAGAAAGTCAAAGGACAAGACAAACACAAAAAGACAGGATACTAGGCAGAGGCAGAAGCAGAGCAAACAGAGGAGCTGGAAGAGAGGAAATCTGACAGGCTTTGTGGTGAAGGAATCCAGGCAGGAGAGCGAAAGGGAATCCGAATCCCAGTGACTCGCTTTAATATGAAAGTCAGATTGAATCAGGCCTCACTGCAGCTCAATGACTATGAAAAGCCACTCAGCATCGCCTGTTCCTCTGGGTAACTTCACGTTATCTCCCTCTTTATTGTCTCTTCACATCTCAATCTCTTTGGTCGCACTCCATCCATCCAAATATTAGATTACACATCCACAGCTTGTCTCTCTATTTGTGATAAGAAGGTTACAGTAATGGCAATGTATGATACATCTTTCACACATCAACTATCCCATTGCTATTGTTTAGAAATCTGCATACAGGCCAAAATATGTACAAAATATGTCATAGAATAATGCCATCTACACTGTAAAAAAACATTTGTTGAGTCAACTCAAAAAAAGTTTATTCAACTTGAAATGTTAAATTATACTAAGTGACAGCTTAGATATTTGAGTTGAATCAAGTTAAAATTTTAAGGCAGCTGGGTTACTTACCCATCTGTTAAGTTTAGCAAACACAAATATCTAAGTTGTTACTTAGTACAACTTAACATTTCAAGTTAAATAAACTTATTTTAGTTGACTGAACTTAAAATTTTAAGGCAGCAGGGTAACAAATTATTTAAGCTGACTCAGCAAATTGTGTTTTTATTTTTATTTACAGTGTACAAGACTTTTCTCATATGCCACATTTCTGAGTTGAGATTTAGGCTCAAATCCCATCCCAAAATCTAGCCCTTGAGGCAAAGGTTCTCCAATACTCTCCATTTCAAGGTCAGTCTCAGCTTAAGACATGAATGTCTGCTACCTCCTAAGGCATCATCCTAACTGTTACAGAACCTCACTGACTGATTTGGAACACTCTACATGGCCAACAACATGCACGCCATATATAAATATCATTCTTTGCTGGGGATTATGTTCAACTGATTCCCACAGTTTTATGATTTTGTCAGTATCCCAGGGCTTATACTAGGGCTGGGTTTTGACACAAATTTCAGGATTTGATTCTGGTTTACACGCTTGCTAGTCAGTACAATTCCCGATTCGATTTGATTCAATATTGATTATTTTGGATATATATCAGGTACAGTACATGCCAAATTTCTCAAGGAAAATAAAAAAATCTCTCCGCTAATGCTGTAAAATATACATGAGAGTCAGTTGGTACTACATTTTACATTTCTATAATATTGAACGTTAAAATTAACTGATTTGTATACAAATGCTTAAATTACACTTAATGAAGTGTTTATAATAATAAAGTTAAAATTACATAACTATATTTCTACTTCAATTTGTTTTTTAAAATATAAACATTTAAATGATGGCTGTCATAAAAACTATTTTTAGCTAAATATTTGTCTAGCTGACTAACGAGTTCATGGTCACCAAATATGTTTTTCTGAGGTAAATGTGATGTTACTTGACATTGTTTACAAGTTGTTATATTGACATCTTTGCGCTGTTTAAACACAGATTGAGCGATTACATGACCAGGATACAGATTTCGGTAAGCTGTACTCTCTTTTAACATATCAAAATTAACAAAGCACAAAGCTTATTACAATTCACTGGATGGGAGGCGCACTACAATATTTCGTTTATTAACTGAAAACAGGCTAGACTAATCGGTTCTTGGAATTTATTTATCATTTTGTAAAAATAACAATTGATTAAAAATTGAACAAAATTGATGGATTTATTAAAACATAAATGAAACATTGAAGAACAGTAAAAATTATAATGAATTATTATAATGAATTAGCAAAATATCATTTGTCTAGCTGACTAACGAGTTCATGGTCACTGAATATGTTTTTCTGAGGTAAATGTGACGTTATGTGGCATTGTTTACAAGTTGTTATATTGACATCTTTGCACTGTTTAAACACAGATTGAGCGATTACATGACCAGGATACAGATTTCGGTAAGCTGTACTCTCTTTTAACATACTTTGGTTTACTTTTGTTTATTCATGTTTATTTCATGCTGAAACTTGTATTAAAGTGGAGAAGACGGAGGCACTTCAGCGATCTGTCACACATTAAACAGTGCCAAAACAGCATTTATTGTTTGACTATTGTAATAAAATGGAAAGAATTTGAAATCTGTGACCGTTTCATATCAAAAGTAACAAAGCACAAAGCTTATTACGATTCACTGGATGGGAGGCGCACTACAATATTTCGTTTATTAACTGAAAACAGGCTAGACTAATCGGTTCTTGGAATTTATAAATTGACATCATTTTGTAAAAATGACAATTGATTAAAAATCGAACAAAACTGACTGATTTATTCAAACATAAATTAAACATTGAAGAAGAGTAAAAATTATAATGAGTTTGTTATGGTTCGTATATTTAGCAAAATATCATTTGTCTAGCTGACTAACGAGTTCATGGTCACCGAATATGTTTTTCTCAGGTAAATGTGACATTACGTGACATTGTTTACAAGTTGTTATATTGACGTCTTTGCGTGGTTAAACACAGATTGAGCAATTACACGAGACAGGATACAGATTTTGGTAAGCTGTACTCTCTTTTAACATACTTTGGCTGTTTATTCATGTTTATTTCATGCTGAAACTGGTATTAAAGCGGAGGAGATGGAGGCACTTCTGCGATCTGTCACACATTAAACAGAGCCAAAACAGTATTTACTGTTTGACTGTTGTAATAAAATTATTATTATTGGACAGAATTTGAAATCTGAGACTGTTTCATATCAAAAGTAACAAAGCACAAAGCTTATTACGATTCACTGAATGGGAGGCGCCAATAGCTTTGTGGGCAGTGCGCCAACATGTGGTGCAGTTGCGCCTCGGGTGTCCCGAGATCAAATCCCGCCTCATGGACCTTTCCCGATCCCCCCCCCCCCCTCTCCCCCACTCACTTCCTGTCTCATCTCTACTTTCCTGTCAAAAAAAATGGAAAAAAAAGGAGAATTGATTAAAAATGAAAAACATTTCAATTGTTTGATTTTGAATTGATTGAATTGATTTTTTTTTACCCAACCCTAACATCAACAATGTTTTAGTTCTGTAGCATATGTTATATGTTTATCTCCTTGCTATTAAAATTACAATGACACATTGCTAATTCATTAAAAACGTAGCTAACAATCCAGTCAGAACTACAAACACAGCCTTTCACTATAAACAGTGTATGCTGTTATTCACAGCTTTTGCTCTCAGCTATGCTATTGGCAACAGTCACCGAGTTTAAATGCACTGTGGAGCGCGGCCACAGAGCCGCACTGAAGGTGGCTTTTTGTTTCAATGAATGTACAAGCACTTCAAGGCGAGCCCGTGTAAAAGCTTCCCCCAACATTTGGCTGATGCCACCACATCCCAACACTCACAGGGCAAGTTCACAACAACAGCTGCAGGAATAAGGCGTTTCTCACCAACTGAATGTTTCGTTTTTCCTTGGCCTGTAAATTCCTTCTTTTTTTCATCTGTGTAAACTGGGAAAAGCCAGTATGAGCCATTCACTGTGTGAATGAGTGCGAGTATGCAGACTTTTAACTAACACACTCCTGGGAAGCAAGCCGACACCAAGTGCCAGATCTGAAAGACTTCAAACTGTTTTTAATTGCTCACATAGTAATTACCTCCGATTCTGCTACTTCAAACTGAGACCACACACACATACATACACACAGACGATTACATGTAACCAGTAGTGATTTCAATTCTATAATTTTAAGGGTCCAGTTCACCCAAAAATGAAGATTCTGTCATTAATTACTCACCCTCATGTCGTTTCAAACCTATAGGACATTCATTCATCTTCACAACACAAATTAAGATATTTTTGATGAAATCCAAGAGCTTTCCGATCCTTTGGAGCGACATGAGGGTGAGTAATTAATGACAGAATTTTAATTTTTAGGTAGACTATACCTTTAACTATGCTCATCTGAGTTGTGAAGACACCATAATGCCTCAACTAACTTGGGTCTCTTCATCAGACATCGAAAGACAGGATCTGGTGTCGGTTTGTAAGCCTTGGAGCTTTAAATCGCACTCCTCTCACACATACAAACCCAGCCTACAGCCTGTGACTCAGCGTATACCTGCCACAGACTGCCAGGACAGGATCTGTCAATCACAACACAGCTTGCTTCCTCCATCGATTTCCTGTCACTTTGTTTTTGGGGTGTCAGACATGAACCCCCTGGCTGTCACAGCAGGCCAGTGTGTGTTTAAAAAGGATAGACGTGCAGTGGAGGGCAGGGGCCATGCGTTTGATCTGCCCTATAGGGTTTATTTGACTGGGTGTGAAAGACAGACGAAAGCTTGTGACGCAGGAAATGAAAACGGAGGGACATGGTGAAGACAGGAAGGTCATTATTGTTTCATGAGGCTGTGTATTTGACCCGCATTTGCTTCGTGTGTGCAGGCAGGGCCTGGTCATAATCCTTTAATTCACTAAGATAAGCAGTGAAGGTCAAAGGTGCTTAAAATCCATAGTGTGAGTGAAAGCTAATCAATAAAGCAGAGAAAACATATGCAAATCTGAATTATAGATTATAGGAGGTCGTGTGTACACGCGACACATGGTGGGAGTAAGCAGAACAAACAGATACACATTCTGTAGGTTTACAATATAAACTAGTTGGTGGGGTATCAGGATGAGCAGGTTGGCCAATCACACATTTCATTTAAAGCTAGTAAACATCACATACAGCAACTGAGTTTATATTTAGTTCATATAATATTTACTTAAGCAAAAATAAATCATTTGAAAATAAATTGATATGAAAACAATAATTTGAAGTTGATAAAAAATAAACCTCTAAAATAAAAAGATTTATCCTTCAGATTTAACACTGATGTCTAATAATTTATTAGACAGAATTTTTATTAGACAAAGACATTAACTGTCAAAATAAAAGTCCCACTGTTGTCAATACAAAAGTCCAGCTTCTGACACTCATTGGTCAAATAGAAAAACTTATTAGCCGATGCCATGAATTTAAAAAAAATCCAAATAATGACCACCTTAGTGTTATATCGGACTATCACAGAAGTGATTTCATGTTTATCTAGGAATAAATAAAATAACAATAACAGAATAATGACTCTGGTGTAGTGTCATGTACCTCAGACCTAGGGTTGCCAGGTTTTCACAATGATACCAGCCCAACTGCTAATCAGAACTAGCCCAAATCTAGCCCAATTGCGTTTCGCATTCTGGGTGGGTAAAATACGGCTAAAATAGGCTAAATATGATGTTACTGGGGTTGCTTCAACTCGCGGATATGAAAACCAACCCACAGCAACAGTGTTAAAATAGCCCAATTCCATGGGAAAACAGTGGACTTGGCAACACTGCCTAGACCCCAACATGTTTCATAGTGATATGTGGATGATAAGAGCAAACTTTCAGTAAGTATCTGAAACATACTAAACAAATATGGAAAATATAACTTTTAACCTTCAGATAACCTTTAATTGCACCACAATCTACCACAGTCATCCAAAAAAAAAAAAAAAAAAAAAAACACCTACGGATTAAAAACGGGAACATTGCTCACAGCAGGTGACAGTAAATCTCTTGAAAATATATTGCTGAAGGTGGTGAATTTGTTACAAAGTCAGCTATGATGGCTGACTTTAAGGGAGATGAATTTAGAGACAGCTTTTTAAAGAGGGTTGCACCATGCTGACAGTAGTTACTGTTAGCATGCTAATGCGCACAGCATGCCACAAGTATAAAACCCTCAGATCATTTGTGTTTCTAAACTTGTCACCTTTAAAGCACTGCAGTTGAAATCATGTGAGATAAAAAACAGGCAAAAAATAACAAAGAAATGTTCCGTTCCAACATGTCTTGTAATACAAAATGTTGTATATGAATATTCGAAGATGCCACAATCCTGCACAGCTGATGGTTTGCGAACCCACAGTATGGTGAATGACGCAGCATGAATAAATTATGCAGTTACTGTTACAGGATTACTGTTTTGCTGTTTTCTGATTTCAGTTAAACTTTGCTGATGTTTAGTCATTATTGTTAGTCATTGTCAGTCAAATCACTTGAGATAAAAAATAAATTGCAAAAAACTGTCGACCTCACTAACTGACTAGTTAGTTGTTGAATTCCCTGACCCATTTGTAATAGTAACCGATTTTGTTATACTAACACCAGAAAATAATGATCTCAGGAGGCCAGCGGGTTACCAGGAAATGCCCAAGTGTGCCATCTGGCTGGCATGTGATCAAATAGTGCACAGGTGTTCAGGTTTGTGAACGTGACAGTCAAAGCAATAGAACACGTGTAATCTGAGTGTCTAAACACATGGCTAAAACAAACAGGATTAGTATTTTTATAAAACAGGGTGGCAACTAGCCACACCTTCCCCTGACAGCAATAAAATTAAACACTGACCTATTTATTCAACCATCCAACCAATACACAAATGACCTTGTACACAAGATAAAACACCTGATCACGTTTAAGTCAACACTTGACTGGCCGGGAAACCAGAATCTCTGAATTTTTGGAAGACTCCAGATGATAAACGAGAAAAAAAGACAGGAGGAGGAAGTGAATTCTGCTCAAGGGCAACAAAACTCGAAACACCAGTTTGTCCTCGGGGCTCCTAAACACGGCAGTACAAACACAAGCATAGACACGCTTTGTTCAGGTCATTGAGAGATGTGCCATTATCACACCACACAAACACACAACACGGCAGAGGAAAAACAGGTCAGCCCACACAGCAGACAAACAAATCAAGTATCGAAACAAACAGATGAGGCTGCAGGCTGAAAATCTCCCAGGTGGGGGAGTGGCCTTCTGTCTGTTTATCTCTTAAACATTACTTTTATACCGATAAACAACTCTTGTTGTGCAACTGATGGAAAAGCTTGTCAGCTGTCAGGACCTAGAAAGCTGCCTACCTAGACCTAGCATATTTAGGCATCATAGACCTGTTCAAACATTCAAGATAAACATTCAGATTTAATGGTTATAAATGATGCCTAAAAATGCTATCTAGATGGTCAGCCCACTAGGTATTGAACATTGTTAAGACGGAAGGTAACATTCTAATATTGAATCAAATGTTTTGAATGAAATGTGACCCTGGATCACAAAACATAAGGGTCAGTCATAAGGGTTAATTGTTTTGAAATTGAGCTTGATATATCAAAAAGGAAAGCTGGATAAAGAAGCTTCTTTTGATGTGTTGGCCAATATACGACTATTTGAAAATCTGGAATCTAAGGATGCAAAAAAGATCAAAATATTGAGAAAATCACCTTTAAAGTTGTCCAAATGAAGTTCTTAGCAATGCCCACTAATCAGAAATTAGGCTTTGATATATTTACTGTAGGAAATTTACAAAATGTCTTCATGGAACATGATCTTTACTATATCCTAATGAGTTTTGGCCAATCATTTTGACCCATAAAATGTATTTTTGGCTATTGCTACAAATAAAAGACTGGCTAAGACTGGTTTTGTGGTACAGGATCACAAATATGTTGAATTGAACAATTCCAACATGCCAGTGCTACAAGGCTGTGAGCCTAAAACTTAACATGTCAATCTGAGCATATCTGTGATGTTAAAATATGTTGCCTAGGTAGGTAGTCAGCATACAAACAATCAAATGTTCCAACATGCCTATGATGCTCAAAAATAGCATCTAGATGCTGAACTCTCCATATTTTAAAAAAAACCATGAACTAACATTTACATCATTCCAATATGTCTATAGTATTCAAACATTTTATTTAGGAAGTAAGAGTCAAATCAAACATGTTTAACTGAACATTCCAATGTGCCTTATGATGCTCCAAAATGCTGCCTAGAAAGTCAGCTCACTAGATTATGAGGCTACGTTAATGCTAGTGCATTTTTGTTTAAAAAAAAACAAAAAAAAACACGCTTTTGTTACGGTTACGCCTGTCGTTTACACTACTCCGGCGTTTCCGAAACTCGAAAACGGGCACTTTCAAAAACACTGCAGACCCTGTTTTAGTTTGAAAACTCCAGGTGTTGTGTTTCAGTGTAAATGGACCAAAACGGAGACTTTTAAAAAACGATGGTGTAGCTGCCCACATTTGCTCTGCGTATCCTTGATGACCGTGTAAACAGTAACATCATGCTCATTATGAATGGTCATGTACAGTGTTGGGCACGTTACTTTAAAAAAAGTAATTTGTTATAGTTACAAATTGTAACTGAGTTAAATCATTATAAAAGTAACTAATTACCAGGGAAAGTAACTACTGTGTTACTTTTTTTAAAAAATTTTCATATGTGTTAAATAACATGGATGCCCCCAATATCAAATATGGTAAATGAATAAAACATTGTACACTAATCTACACTATTTTAATGTTGCTTTGGGACAATGTGAGAGACACCTTCCAGGGGCTAAATATCATGTTATTGGGACACGAAAAACATCATAATAACAAGAAAACACTGTGCTTTTGTAAAATAAAGGAAATAAACAGGGTGCTCTCTCTGCCATCTCGGTCTCCATCATCTCTCTTCACAGACACGTAAATAAACCAACCTGAATCTCTGTGAATACGTGCCTCACAGACATGAGATGTATGTATAGAAAGCTTGAAATGTCTACTTTTAAATGAATATTCTCACATATTCTCTGATGAAGTAATCCGTATGATACCAAAGTGAGCTCCAGTTTTTACCGTCTAAACTCATCTGTAATTTAATCGCCCATGAGCAGCTCCGCTTTTCAAATTTTAAACATCCACATGAGATGCATGGACACGTAGGTAAACACCCACATCACCTTCGTAAACAAACGTGCATTCATCAAGAACACGAACATTCATCAAGTTCATCTCTGCTACTTTTTGTTACTGGAAGAAGACGTGCTGAGAGGAATAAGCCAGAATTTATCTCAGAAGAAGAATGCAACGCAAAAATTATAGTAATATCACATTTTATTGTCAGTAACATTTACGTTGTAGCAGGGGAAAACAGTAATTCGTTTAATTACTCGTTACTAAAAACCTAATGACATTAGTAGTGCTGTTTATTTATAACGGCGTTATTCCCATCACTAGTCATGTGACATGAGTTTTTGGTTGTGTAGCGTTAATGGAGATTTCTGAAACGCAGTGAAAACGCCAGTGTAGACGAGGAACGGCGTTTTAAAATTAAAACACACTAGCATAAACAGGGTCTGAGTGTCAAACATTTCAAGCGGAACAATCCAAAATCGAATGAAATGTGTTGAATAAAACCAGTGTAATTAAATGTAGTGATGCTCAAGGCATTGTTTAGGTTACTAAAAACTGAACATGTCATTTTATACACTGTTGAAACAAAAAAGTCAAATCAAATATCAAACATTTTAAAGTGAAGTAGGGCTGTCAAACGATTAATCGCGATTATTCGCATACAAAATAAAAGTTTGAGTTTGCCTAATAAATGTGTGTGTAGTGTGTGTAATTATTATGTATATATAAATACACACAGATTAATGTATCAATTTAGGAGAAATATTGTGATTTATGTACAAAATATTTTTATTTATATATACTAGAAATTATATACAAATTCTAATAAATACATATACTTGTAAGTATTTTTTAAATATATACATGAATGTGTTTGTATTTATATATACATAATAATAACTCACAGTACAAACACATATATTAAGCAAACTCAAACTTTTATTTTGTATGCGATTAATCGCAATTAATCGTTTGACAGCCTGAAGTGAAGCATTCAAAAACTGAATCAAGCATGTTTTACTGAACAATTCAACAATGGAAAAAAAATCTCACTAAGTAGTCTCCTGAGTGACTGGTTTTGAGTGTTAAACCAAACATGTTGAATCAAAAATGTCAAACTGAACATTCCGACATGCCAATGATGCTCAAAAATGCTGTCTTACTAGAATAAGTTTACTTAGTTTTAAACCTGAATCTGAACATGCCAGCTTGAATGTTACAACATGCCTATGACTCAGCATCTTGTCTATGATCAAAATTGTTTCCTAGGTAGATAGTGTGCTCACTAAGGTTTGAGACTTGAATCAAACACAACAAATCCAATGTTCCAACATGTCTATAATGCTCAAACATTCCAACAAGATTCCAAAAATGTTTATCCAGACATGTCAAACTGCTCAGTAATGCGTCTAGGTAGTGAGCTCACCAAGTCATTAAAATGAGGGAACTGAGTATAATGCAACACTGTGAATTCCCAATTCTAAGTCATGTGTGAGTGAATATATTACCAGAGAAAGTCCCAGTACTAAGGAAGCCATGAGTTACGGGTCAGTCCATTCCTTTTGTGGGCGTCACTAAGCTGTCAGAAGACGAAGTGATCTGTCAAAGAAACCAGAGTGAGACATTAGCATTGTTACTACCTGCTGCTATAGAAACAGCAGCTCACCAAACAGTACAAGCTATCATTACATATGTGTGTCAGCGAGCATTTTTCAGCATCAGAAACACAAGCAGTGAGAGAAAATGACATGGCACATGTCAAAATAATGAGCTTGATATTATGAATTACAGTGCACGAGGTGCGATACAACATCTATGTGTGAAATAACAGTAGA
This sequence comes from Cirrhinus mrigala, assembly GCA_036247105.1. Classification (NCBI taxonomy): domain Eukaryota; kingdom Metazoa; phylum Chordata; class Actinopteri; order Cypriniformes; family Cyprinidae; genus Cirrhinus; species Cirrhinus mrigala. Next base: position 19,067,568 of record CM070024.1, read on the forward strand.
TGTGGCTTGTGTGTGTGGCACTGCCAGCCCGCAGGCATCTACCCACAGTCTCCTCAGACAATAGAGTCAAAGCAAAGCTGATGGGTACGAGCTGACAGCTGCTGCTCTTGCCTTCGTACCGCTAATGCGACTCGCTCTGCACATACACACACACAGGCTTTGGAATGTCTCCTCGTAGTATGGGACATCAAAGGCAGCCTAAGCCTGATTCATAGCTCGTGAATTTCGGGTTTATCTATCGCACACAGACGTCGCCTGCATAGACACACGCTGTTTTGGAGGGAAAGATACAAAGCATGTGTCTGCATCCACTGAAGGGACAGGAAGAGACGCACTCCGCCACACCAACATTCCCTGCGGCGGCAAACATTATGGCCTGACAGACTCCCGGCCATCAATACTGATCAGTTCAGCTCTAGTTCCTCTCCCGACTGTTTGTGTGGAGTCTGTGCCAGTGGATATCAGCTGACAACGGTGTGTGTGCCTGCTCTGGATCGCAGGCTTAATGTGATACACACCTACGTTTAGTTCACACTGGGCGTCTGACACACTCCCGATTCCATCGGAGAGAATTTACAGCCTTGATTGCCACTACAGCAAATCACATTACAGCCCAGCGCTGCTTCACCATGACAACACATTACAGCATGCTCCACTTCATCCAATTAGGCCTGCCAAGACTCAAAATACAGCACACCAAGGCGGAGGGCAGAGAAAGGGTATTTTGAGGTTACGAACACAGACAGCGTTCAGCGAACAGGCCCTGGGGGAGAAATACGCATGCTTGTTTATGGCATGTAAGGATGTGCAAAACTACATGTTTTCAAAAACAATTAGTTGGTGGCTTCCCTGAACGAACAGTCAACAAACTGGACTTAAAGGGGACATCAGATGCAAAATTTTTTTTTATACAGTGTTTAGATATAAATGTGTCTAAGCAGTGTGTGGACACAACCATTCTATAATGATAAAAATCCATTCATTCCTTTTTTTTTATCCCTCAAAAACCTCAATTATCAAACCGTTTTGATTTGATCAGCATTATGATGTCATACTGCTCAAGCCCCGCCTACGACTGATGATGGACTGTCCCGTTTTAGCATATTCCTGCTCTCAGCCAGCTGTACGCTGTCCGGCATTTTCTCCACGCTCGAGCAGCTGTAGTGACAATAATGTCTCGTAAGCAATGCAGGTATTTTGTATTTAGATTTAGTAAAAGTGAATATAAGAGTCTTTGTTCCCAAAATCAGAGCCACTGAGAACGCAGTGGATTGGTTTTGTTTTTTCGACGGTAACGCGCCACCGAATTCACAAAAAAATTAGAAGAGAGGGGCGGAGTGAGCAGTAGCTCATTATCATTTAAAGAGACATGCACCGAAACAGACCGCTGTGAACAGAGCTGTTTTTGACTAGGTAAAAAACTTGGTAAAAAGGGGGTTGTTTTACATGACCATTAAAGAATTTTAACCTAAGTATATCTATCTAAAATCCTCTGTCTAAAATCTCTAATTTACATTGTTTATACCGTTGGTTATAGCGAATTTATTTGTGAGTGTGCAGAGCTCAAGCTGAACAAGCTCTGGAAATTCTGACTCGCATGCCTCTGATTGGCCATTGCGTTCACATGCTCAGCAAACATATCTGTGAGTGACTACAGCACTCAGCACTGCAGAAACACATAGTAAATTGAAACCTTTGATGTTCTTTACAGATAGGGCTGTCAAACGATTAATCTTGATTAATTGCATCTAAAATAAAAGTTTCTGTTTACATACTATATGTGTGTTTACTGTGTGTATTTATTATGTATATATAAATACACATGTATTAAGGAAAATATTTTAGATTTAAATATAAAACTTTATATATAATTAAATTAAATATATTGTTATTTTTGCTTTCTTTGCGTACAAAAAGTATTCTCGTAGCTTCATAAAATTAGAGAAGTCCACTTTCAACACAAGGATTCACATATAATGTACTCACCCCCTTGTCATCCAAGATGTTCATGTCTTTCTTTCTTCAGTCGTAAAAAAATTATGTTTTTTGAGGAAACAATGTCAGCATTTTTCTCCATATGATGGACTGATATGGTGCCCCGGTTTTGAACTTCCAAAATGCAGTTTAAATGTGGCTTCAAACGATCCCAAATGTGGTTGTAAATGATCCCAGCCAAGAAGGGTCTTATCTAGCATAGCGATCAGTTATTTTCATAAAAAATAATACAATTTATATACTTTTTAAAGTCAAATGCTCATCTTGTCTTACTCTGCCTGGACTGTTTTTTTCCGGTTCATGACAGTTAGGGTATGTTCAAAAACTCCCATCTCATGTTCTCCCTCAACTTCAAAATCGCCCTATATCGCTGTTTTACCTTTTTTGTTAAAGGTGTTTGATCTTCTTTGGATATTTACTTTGCAAAGACTGCGTCAGTACTTTTGCATCTATGTAGGATGATTTTGAAATGAGTTTTGAAGTTGAGGGAGAAAATACGATTGGAGTTTTTCGACATACCCTAACTGTCTTGAGCCAGAATACACAGAGCTCAATGAGAGCACAACAAGACGGGCGTTTGCCATTAAAAAGTATATAAATTGTATTATTTTTGTGAAAATAACCAAACGTTTCGCTAGATAAGACCCTTCTTCCTCATCTGGGATCATTTACAACTGCATTTGGGATCGTTTGAAGCCGCATTTAAACTGCATTTTGGAAGTTCAAACTCGAGGGCACCATAGCAGTCCATTATATGGAGAAAAATCCTGAAATATTTTCCTTTAAAAAACATAATTTCTTTACGACTGAAGAAAGAAACACATGAACATCTTGGATGACAAGGGGGTGAGTACATTATCTGTAAATTTTTGTTCTGGAAGTGAACTTCTCCTTTATGGTTGAACCACTGATGTCACATGGACTATTTTAATGATGTCCTTACTACCTTTTTGGTCTTGAACATGTCAGTTGCTTTGCTGTCTATGAGGTCCGAAAGCTCTCTGATTTCATCAAAAATATCTTAATTTGTGTTCCGAAGATGGACAAAGGTCTTACGGCTTTGGAATGACATGAGGGCGATTAATTAATGACGGAATTTTCATTTTTGGGTGAACTATCCCTTTAAGTAATGACTAGGTACTGAAGTACTAGTACTTTTGACAACACTACATGAATTCCTTCATATAAGACTCATTCTGGTGTTGGAGTGTGACAGAACACAATGCAGTGGCACTAAAATATAAAACGAAAAAGAAAATGAGAAAGAAAAATGAAAAAAAAAAAAGTGTGTAAACCATCTAAATCTGCACAAAAATCTATTAACGGCCAATATACATCTCAAATTGGCAGATATTTGGCATCATGTGGCACTGGCCACTGAAAAATGCATATCAGTCAACCACTAATTGAAAAAAAAAAAAAATAAATAATGTATGAGGAACAGAACAAGCTTTGTTTGTCTTAGCATCAGCAGCAGCGGAAATGAAAAACCCTATAAATACATATGCAAAATAGCAAAATTAAAATTCCTCATAACAGATTAAAAATCCTGTTTTACAGATATCATTAGTGGGACAGCAGCTTGGAAGACACTGCAGGCGCTGACGCTGCAAGAAACTTCAAAGTTTAAAATGGGAGCTGCGTTGTGACGTGCAGTCACATTTCGAATGGAGATCCGCACATTAGAAGGATTATTCAATCTGAGCCGCATGAATATTGTAAAAAGTTGCTATTAATGTGACTATTTCAGTCTCTCCGACTTCCGAGGGTTTCTGTAAATGAGTGAGGCTCTAAATACACATACAGCAGATCCTCTCAAAGAGTTCTCCGCTGAAACAGCCTGCAAGCACAATCTGCATGATGTAATGTCTCCTCGGCTCAACTGTTCTCCTCTCAGTTTGTTGTACTGTCAGATTCCTTCTGGGTTGCTGCCCCAAATACATTAAAATCTCTTTGGGAGGCTCTTGAGGACAGTTTCCCACTTTTACTTCAAATTCAGCATCTTGTACTTGTCCTGACAGCTGAGAATTACAACGGTTGGAAGGGTGACAGTGGAAACACAACATCCTGACATTCAGACGCAACTGTGACAGAACAGAGGGCTCGCTGACAACCTTCACTGGCACGGAGATCGAGGCCGAGGGATGCGCGATACGGATAGAGAGATATTTCCGTCAATTTGGACAAATAGCAGTGAGATTACAGTAGAGCCAAGGAGATCGGCTGCTAAATGAAAATTTGAAGCGCTCTGTGGGGAGACTGCAGATGGCTGAGGGGATTTCACTTCCTTCATCAACCTTTAAAACACTGACAGAAAAGGCAGCGCTTGTGTGTAAACATACAGGCTGACATTCAAAGGAAGCACCATAAGGGAATTTGGTAAGAGCCATGCCTTTTGCTCTCCCTGCATTATAATGAGAGGTGGGGAAACAAAACCTGAGCAGAGGGACAAAATTAGTGATAAGGGCCCTATAAAATCCATTTTTATTTTCACAGAAATTCTGTTTTTTTTTTTCCAAATACCGTTTTTTCCTGTTTTAATTATTCTAGACTGTGTTTTAATAGTTAAATTAAAAAATATTCATAAAAAAAAACATGTAATTATTTGAAATCATTTAATAATATACAATTGAATAGCAATTTATTAAACGTTTAACAAAATTAAAATTTTTTATGGTCCTATGAATTTTTTTTTTTCTCCTCAAATGAATTTTTTTATTACTATTCTGGATTCAATTTTAATAGTTTCATTATGTTAATGTTAATAATCAAAAGCATCTCTAATTAATTGATTTTATAAAAAACATTTATTATTTTATTTATTCATAAATACTGTGTTGCGTATTTTTCTGGTAAATATTCCTTAAGAAATAATGCTTTAATAATAATTTTATTAGTAGTAGTAGTAATACTATCATTACATTAAGTAATATATTTCTGTCACAATTTCTTCAAGTTAAACCAAACTTTTATGTTGACGGGTTGCAGTAAAGACCTTTACGATGATAGTTTTTCTCAAAAGTAAACAGTAAAATGCTCATGAAGTGACTCTTATAGCAATTTTAGAGATTATATTTATATGTTCACATACTCGTATATTGAGGCGACAAAGGCTGAAGAAAACGCAAGCGTTGTGTGCGATTCAGTACTTGGTAGTAAACGAAACCATGCGTCTGCGACAATTATTCACACAGAGACACGCAGTACAGCCAGAATTCATATTTAAATTTTTTTTTGCCTCTTAATATTCACAGACACTAGTCCATATTACATGTTGATTTAAGTGTACTGACATACTGTTGATTTATTCATCCCAAATTTGGCAAATTCCATGACATCCCACGTTATACAGTAAATTCCATTTTTTAATGAATGGATTCTGCGATTCTGACTGATCTCATGATACAATAATCTCACTGAAACTTTAAATAAAACTAAAACAGAGTGAAAAAAGTATTGCTGGGCAACGATTAATCGCAATTAATCACATCCAAAATAAGTTTTTTGTGTACATAATATGTGTGTGTGTGCTGTGTATATATATATATATATATATATTAGGGCTGTCAAAAATAACGCGTTAACGACGTTAATTATTTTTTTGTTGTTAATTACGTCAAATTTTTTAACGCATTTCACGCATGCGCAGTGTGACGAATTATTTGTCAGGAAAGTGGTTGGGGAGCTAAAGGCGAGATGGAGCAAGGTGAGCAAGGTGGGCCTATGGATGGATTCAAATATAAAGAGAATGATGATGGTACAGTTAACAAGTACAAGGTTTTTTGCAAGATTTGTAACAAGGAGTTTCAATTTCACCGGAGCTGTTCAAGCTTGAGGTACCATGTCAACGCCAAACATGCGTTTGCTGGGCTGTCAAGTTCAGCAAGTGGTTTGCGCCAGACCACGCTGGATTTTCGCAGGCCATTAACAAAATCAACCTCAGATAATTTGACCAACACAATAGCAAAATGGATTGCAAAGGACTGTAGACCCATTAGCATTGTAGAAGACTCAGGCTTCATGGATGTTTTGCAAGTGGCGTCTCAAGACTCATCCTATAAGCCACCGTCAAGAGCCACCGTTATGACGAAAATCCACGAGCTCTATGAAAACGAAAAAGAAAAAAGGAAAGAGGTCTTGGCTCAAGTAAATTGTATTGCCCTGACAGGAGACCATTGGACATCAGTGAGTAACAACAATTACCTCGGAGTAACTGCACATTACATCAGTGACACGTGGGAACTGAAGTCTTTTGCGCTGACTATATTAAAAACTGAGGAGCGTCATTTTGTGGAGGCTTGTAAAGAACAGTTCCTGTCTGTTGCACCTAAGTGGGACATCGAGGGCAAAACGACAACCATTGGGACTGATGGCACTGGTGTGTAGTATGTTTCAGCTTGATTTAAACCACCATTATTTGGCTGTGTTAATAAACAGACATAATATGAAAATTATGCATCTGTGTCCTGTTATTTATCTTTTGGTATGCATTTCAGAAAAAAAAAATGGTTAGGATTCAGGTGTAGTTGCAAATAGTGAATAATCCTGATTAATCCACTGAAAATTCTGATTAATCTGATTAAAAATTTTAAAATGTTATATTTATATATTAAATATATTTTTATATAATATAAATTATATTAACATAAATATATACATGTAAATACATGCAAATATTTTCAAAACATATACTGTATGTATCTGTATACATAATAAATATACACAGTACATACACATATATTTTTAAAAACAAAAACTTTTATTTTGGATGCGAGTACTTTTTTTTTATTATTACCTCTAAGATGTAATAAACAGTTAACAATACTGTTCAATAAAATTTTAAATTTGCTTATTGTTATTTGCTTATTGTTGAAACCAGAATGTTTGACCAAAAAAATTATATATTTTCAGTTACCGAAATTCAGTGCATCACCGGACAAAATGTATAAAAAAAAGTGAACGTTGACAGAGAAGAGGAGCACAGTAAAGCATGATGGGCTCAGAGTTTGACCTCTGCTTTCATATGGAAGTGCTTCGGCCCAGTCTCAGTATTGCAGCAACTGCAACAACATACACATAAAAACAGCCTTTGCATGCCGCCAAGTCAAGATCTCATTTCACTTACGACTTGAGAATAAGCACAAATGAAAACCTCACTTCAAACTCAAAGAGAGAACAAAGAGCTATTCATGGCTTCCTGAGAATCAATCTCTCAGCATTATCTCATCTCTTACACCCCAAGCCAGCCTCCGCTCCTCTCTAAGTCCAAGTCTAAGTTCGCAGATCCATGATAAAGCCCACACCACTGCTGGAATCATACCGCATGTACACACAGAAACACACATTATTGTGTCTCCATCACGGCAGTCTTGTGAGGCCACATCTGATGTTGGCATGCACATTCATTCTCGCCGTCTCATATCAATGTCAAAGCGGTACATATCTCATGTTGGGCTGAACAGGTTTTTGATTTACGTGTTGATGGTACTTCTCAAAAAACAGTCAAAAGCCCTTGAGAAACCTGAGATTACACAAAGCCAAACTGTTCAAGCACAGACCAGCCATTACACACACATCGACTGCTTTAAAAAGATCTCTCAATGACAATCAGTAGGAGAGCTGCCAAAGAGGCAATTTCCATCTATTACGCCTGATGACTAATTACTCTCCTTCAGTTCCAAGAAATTCTCGAAATTATGCAACAGGAGGAGATGTCAAACCAGTCTAAGTGAAGAGATACTAATAATAATCCCTGGCAGTTTCCCTTTTTTCTTTCAGACTTCTGCTCAACATGGGTCACAGTCTAAGCTGAGGCTTAGGTAGCCATTAAAACGGCTTCTTCATGAGAATATAAAGAATAAAACTTTTTATTCTTTGTAGATAAAAGAACTAAGGAGACAAACAGCGAACCAGCGACACCATTATGGTGCCTTGCAATATTAGTAAATCCAGTAGACATTAGTGTGTGACTGCTACGGATTTTCCAATTGCCAATGCAAACATATACAGCATTGTTGCTATGTAACTATGAACATGATTTACTAATGTAGATCACAAAATGTGTCTAAATACTTGTATGCATTTTTTCATTAAAAACATTTTGTTAAAATTTTTTTCAAGTATTTAAAGTCTCTTATGCTCACCAAGGCTGCATTTATGTGATCAAAAATACTGTAAACAGCAATATCGTGAAATACTACCACCATACAATAAATCTTTTCTATTTTAAAATGTAATTTATTCCTGTAAAACTGAATTTTCAGCAGCCATTACTCTTTTCTTCAGTGCTCATATGTTGCTCAAGAAAAAAAATCATATTATCAATGCTGCATATCAATAATATCAATATCATCAATGTGGAAACTCAATTTTCCTGGATGCTTTTATGAACAGAAAGTTTGAAAGCACAGCATTTATTTGATATCTAAGTCCCTATGATTTTTTTATTTTTATTTTTTCCAAATTTTGTTTTTCCTTTTTAATTTGTCTTGATTCTGTTTTTTTTTTCCTCCCGATTTAGTTTTTCTAGACTTTTTTAATGGTTAAATTAAATTTTATTCATCAAAAAGCACATCTAAATGACCGAGATCATGAAACTTACACAATTTAACAGCAATTTATTAAAACTTAAAGATTACACTTATAAACACTGTGCTGTGTATTTACTTTTTTTTAATTAAAGGGCCCTATAATTACCCTATTACTCAATTAATCATCAGAATAATTGACCGATTACTCGATTACCAAAATAATTGTTAGTGACAGCCCTGGTGTTGTAGTGAGTAGTAAAACCGCTTGTCTGCGCCATTCATTCAACCAGACACATGCAAAACATGAAGGATTTATATTTAAATACTATTTTTGCTGCTTAATATTCACAGACACTAGTCCATATCGCGTTTCGATTAAAGTGAGTACTGGCCTACTCTGGATTTACTCATCCCAAATTTGCCAAATTCCATGACATTCTGCGTTACACAGTAAATTCCATTTTTATGACTGGATTCTGCGATTCTGTCCATGCTTCTCACATAGCGGAAAGTATAGGCCCCTATAATTACCCAATTACTCGATTAATCATGAGAATAACTGATCAATTACTCAGTTACCAAAATAATTGTTAAGTGACAGCCCTAGTGTTGTAGTGAGTAGTAAAACCGCACATCTGCACCATTTATTCAAACAGACACATGCAAAACATGTAGGATTCATACTTAAATACTATTTTTGCTGCTTAATGTTCACAGACACTAGTCCATATCGCGTTTTGATTGAGGGGTGAGTACTGACCTACTTTTGATTTATTCATTCCAAATTTGCCAAATTCCATGACATTCCGCATTATACAGTAAATTCCATTTTTATGACTGGATTCTGTGATTCCGTCCACGCTTTCCGCATAGAACAAATTATAGGGCCCTATAATTACCCAATTAATCGATTAATCATCAGAATAATCGACCAATTGCTCGATTACCAAAATAGAACTTTTTTGTAACATTATAAATGTCTTTGTTGTCACTATGGATCAATTTAATTCATTCTTGGTGAATAAATACATTAATTTTACTCACCCCAAACTTCTGAACAGTAGTGTACACGGCACGCCTATCAGTACATTTTTAAATGCCACTTAAGTGAGGCCACTACATTATAACGATATAAAATGAGATTATCAAGGGTTTTGAATTGCACATAATGACATTCTTTGAATGATCCAAGTATGATGTGCATCATCCCCACAGTGTTTTAAAAAGCAATTTATTACATGCTTTCAGAAACACAGTCCTTTTGTTTAAAGCGATCCTCCAGGAACTGGGGATCTGGCAGGGTCTCTCAGACTCATGTTTGACCCAGAGCAGGAATGCAGAGATTCAGGCCATTTCCTCCAGCTGTCTGCCTCCAACTCTTTAGCCAGAGAACAACACTTATCTCCTCTTTAATTCTACATGTCCCCCACTCACTTCCTTACATATTTTCCCTTGTTCTTTCTATTCCCGATATCTTGATATCTCCTGATATTATTTTACATTCGTTAAAATGTTACATATATACACAAAACTAAGTCCCTTCTCTCATTCTCTCTGTTGGCAAACTTCTGAGACTATGCCAACAACCGCAGGGGTCCTGATAATGATGACAGCATACAGGACTGAATTACATCCCCACAGCTGCTAGAGCTACATCCCTCTCCCGAGAGAGCGAACATACACGTTTGCACAAGCGCACACACACGACAGACTGCACTCTAGTTGGCACACATAACTACTGTGTAAAAAAGGGGTCACAGGAAGTACTGGATATGTTCACTTGTTTCCAATTACTGAGCTGTCAACACTAGGTACTATCCAGTAATTCCAAAAGAATACTGTTTTAGAATGCTGTCCACCTCATGCATAAACAGTTTAAAACCCTTATTAATTTATCTAACCAGACTCAGGTGAAACATAATTTCATTTCCAAACATGCTGTTGATTTGCCGAAGCACAGTCTGTGAAACACTAATACAAAGCATGACTGAATCAGAGTTTACATTGAGGGACTTGCGAGACGCAGAATTAAATTAGCATGCAAGCATCATAACCATGTCCAGGCATGCGTCTAGTTTAACCCGGCCTAATTAATGTTATGATAGACTGACGGATACATAGATACTTAGCTGATCCCTAAAGGGAAATGCTGTGACTAACATTTAGCTAAAGGAGACACAGCACTGGGTCCATAGAGGCCCATTTGGGGGGACAACTCACGCTGCCCTGTGATTGAGTGTGTCATCACATAATGAATGTGTATGATGAGAGCTGTGCCATGAGGGGCCGAAGACATAACCGGTAACTGTAGCGCACTGCAGACAGCTTAACAAGAACTGATGGACCTAGTGATGAGGACATACAACATCCGGTGGGGGACAGATGAGGCTTTGCAGGCCAGGCTAGAGTGAAGTTTCATTGGGGAATGCTAAAGCTCCCCTTCTTCTGGTTTTTGCTTGGAGAAATACCCCTCCAGCATAGATTCTCACTTTGGATTAACATTGGGTCAATCATAGATTAAAAAGCCTTAATTAAAACTTCATCCCAGACTGCTACAAAAATAACAACTGCAGGAACAACTGAAATACAACAGTAGAAGTCTTAAGCAAAAGCTAACAATTATTGTAATGAAGAATTATCATTAATATTAATAGCATTAATAAACAGCTTCCATTTTTATCTCAATTATGTTAAATATTACTTGGCAGAAGAATGTTTTATTTCTAGTATTATGATAATTGATGTATTGTTGTATTGTTGTTGTTGTTGTTGTTGTTGCTGTTATTATTATTATTATTATTATTATTATTATTATTATTATTATAGTAAGAATTATTAATGTTAACAACACTAAAACGCTAACTTTTATGCTGTTTATAACTATATTAATAAACAGCCAACAGTTATCTCATTAAACATTATATGGCAGAAAAACTGTTTATTCACATGACATTAATAATAATAATAATAATAATAATAATAATAATAATAATAATAATAATAATAATAACAATAATTAAGATGACTAAAAATAATAAAAACTATATAGAATAATTATTGTTGTTGTTACTATTATTATTATTATTATTATTGTTTTGTTGTTGTAAACAATACTAAGTAATAATAATAATAATAATAATAATAAAATATATTAATATTAATTAATATAAATATTAATAATATAAAAATATTAATATTAATTGAATAATTATTGTTGATAACACTAATAAACAGCCTATTTATTATTAGTAGTAGTAGTAATAGTATTATTATTGCTATTATTATTATTCCTAAAAAATATATTATTATTGCATATATTAGTAACATTTTAGTAATACTGAATTGTTGTTATTATTATAAATAATAATAATAATAATAATAATAGTAATTCAATATTACTAAAATTAATAACTATTATATCAAATAATTATTGTTAATAACTCCAATAAATAGCCATTTCTGACCAACATTAACCACTGGCAGAATATTTTTTTAAATAATTGTTTATTCCTATTATTAATATTATTATTATTGCTGTCATTATAATTCCTAAAAATTATATTATTATTACATATAACAGCAATATTTTAGCAATACTTAATTGTTATTATTATAAATAATAATAATAATAATAATAATAATAATAATTATAATAATTCGATATTACTAAAAATAATAACTATTATATCAAATAATTATTGTTAATAACACCAATAAATAGCCATTTCTGACCAACATTAACCACTGGCAGAATATTTTTTTAAATAATTGTTTTTATTCATATTATTATTATTATTATTATTATTATTAGTATCATTATCATTACATTATTACTACTACTATTATTAATAATATTAATAATAATAATAATAATAACAAGTTATTATTATCATTATAAACAATATTAAATAATAATAATAATAATAATAATAATAATAACTATTGTTTAATAATTCTTCAAAGTAACATAGTTACCAAAATGTAGACTATGTAGCTCACTAACCAATCAGAATGTAGGGTTGGTCAATGCTATTGTTTTTTGCTTTGTTGGATATTAAAACTGCTACATGATTAATATGGATGTTTGTTTCTGCAGCTTAAATCCACATCATATGGTTCCCGCTCTTTTAAACATACACAGATGTAGCCCTGAGAGGCCATGCTTTCAGATAAGCTGAGATTAATAACTTCATCTAATAACTCATGGTTTAGGCTGCTATGATCGGAAGGAATGCAATAGAGTTAATTGAACAATAACTCATTTAAATGAGCACAAAAGTTCACTTGTCTCCCATCTTGCCATCTCACGAGTCTAACTCAAAAAGAATAAGTACACCTACATTTTCCAAATACTTGAGCTAACTTCTTTTGCAAAATGTTTTGCATAAAAATGTGTAGGCGCCACAATGCATGATATATAAAATGCAAAGACATTAAGTGTATATGCTAATTTTCTGGGTCAGACAAAGCTTAGCATGTGGTCCAAACCCATTTAACAGAACTGAACCTTCTCTAACCCCAACCAACTAACCAACATGACCAAACACACAATAGCATGGGTCATGAGGCATCAGAAAGGGGGAGGAGGGTTACTGTAGTCGAACAAAAGAGTCTCTGACACAGTTTCTCTTCTGTCTGCTCCTCTCCCTATTTTCAAACAAAGCACTCCGTTGCATGCGTGAATTTAGAAAATGTGAGAGAATGCAAATGCATCTGCATGTCTGAAAAAAAAAGCCTGGCTTTGCATGTATTACTGCATGCGTGCAGATTTCTGAATGAGTCTGCAGAGCTCTTGTGCTTTCACCAGCAGATCATTCTCCAGAGATGCCCCAGATCGCTTTCCCTCCGCTGCAAAGATCTGAGTGGCTTTTTGTGGGAAAGGGCTTTTCAGAGCTGTCATGAGAACCAGATAAAGCAGAAGCCAGCACTGAGGATGATGGAGCCCAGCGATAGAGATAATGCTGCCACTCTAGTCCTAATGAAACGACGCCTTTCTCTGAGTTACACCCACTAACAATGAGAGAGGGAATGAAAACGAGAGAGCGAGGGCTTTGTGATCCATGTTAACTAGAAGAGGGAATTTCACTCTGTTCCCTGTTCGGGGCCCAAGGGAGTCGGTGCCTTGTTTGTGATGGTTTCCTAGCATACATTCAGATCTAACACTGTTTTCCTCCTACATTCACCGAAAAGTTCAAAAGAAAGCAATTACATCAGTTCGCTAAAAAATTGCAGTCTTATTAAATAAATGTATCTGCAAAAATGTGAGGGCTATGACTGGAAAAACACAGCACCAGACAAAGGTCAGTCATGCCTTAATAAATAAGGAATCAAGATAACCTTTTGAGCATCTGCTGTACATTTATTCTTAAAATTCTTGAGATGTCAAATATGTATTATTTATACAGCTGGACGAAGATAAAACATGTTGAAGAAAACCAGAACCAAGTGAGAAAATTAATGATCTTCTTACTTACTTTCAAAGATCATTATATATCCAGTTTTCAGTCCCTCATGGTCAGTTTTGTGGTTTTTAGAATCAGCTTGTGTTGTCAGACGCAGTCTAGATGCCACCCTGGGTCAAGAGAGAGACAATAAGGCAGATGAAAATAAGCAAGAATGTGTCTGAGAAACAAAACAATGTTGTATCGAAGTTGTTTCTGCCACTGAATAAAAAAAAAAAGGTAATTGCGACTCTCTGATCTCATATTTCTGACCATTTTCTCACAATTGCGAGTTTACACCTCACAATTCTGACTTTTTTTCTAAGAATTGCTTGATACAAACTTACAATCCTGAGAAATAAAGTCGCAAATCTGAGAAAATTATGAGATATAAACTCAATTCTGACTTTTTTCCTCAGATTTGTGAGTTTATATCTAGCAATTCTGACTTTGTAACATGCAATTGTGAGTTAAGTCAGAATTGCAAGATATAAATGTACAATTCTAAGAATATAGTCTGTTTTCCCCATCAAAATTGGACTTTATAACTTGCAATTGCAAGTTTATATCTCACAATTTTGAAAAAAGTCAGAATTGCATGAAAAAAAGTCAGAATTGTAAGATATAAACTCGTAATTGTGAGAATAAAGTCAGAATTGCAAGATAAAACTTCGCATTTGTGAAAAAAAGCACAATGTTGTGAAAACATTGAAAAATTGCCAGATATGAACTCATTATTGCAAGAAAAAAAAGGTCAGAGTGGCAAGATATAAACTTGCAATTGCGAGAAAAAAACAGTCAGAATCGTGTGAAAAAGTCAGAATCGCGAGTTTTTACTAGCAATTCAAACTTTATTTCTGACAACTGTGAGTTTATATCACAATTCTGAGAAAAAAGGTCAGAATTGTGAGTTTATATCATGCAATTCTGACTTTTAACTTGCAAATGCGAGTTTATATCTCACCATTCTGAGAAAAAAGGTAAGAATTGCGAGTTTGTATCATGCAATTCTGAGAAAAAAAGTCAGAATTGTGTGATAAAAAGTCACAATCACCTCTTTTATTTTTTATTCAGTGGCAGAAACGGGCTTCCATAACTTTGTAACTCAAAAACGTACATGTTCAGAAATGTTATTTTCTTCCTTTTTCCCCAAATTCTGTTTGAGAAGAATGTTTGCCTGTAGCTAGGAAGAGGCCAACATCTGAAGCACAGAATCAGAGACTACAATATGTGGGTCTGTTTAGAATATCACCCTACTCTTCACACTATTACTGCAGCATATAGTACGAATATGTGCACAGCATGCAAAGTTTCAACCGGAATATCAACATGACCTATATCTGCCAAAATGTGCAGTATACAGGGCACAACACATGGAATACAGAATCCCATAATGCAATGCAGTTGACATGACATTTCCAGTGTTACAAATGAACCAGTTAACATTAGTCATGATTTTTTTCGTTTTTGACTCTAGTCTCTAGTCTAGTCTAGTCTAGTCTGAATAGTCTGCCATTTTTACAAAAAATTGGATTAAAAATGCAGATAATAACTAGTAAACAGTGTTATGAGGTCATGTTACATAGTGAGGTTGCAAGAAAAAGTCAGAATTGTTTGGGGTCAGGTTTTTTAAAGAAATTAATCATTTTTTTCAGCAAGAATGCATTAAATTGATCAAAAGTTACGATATAAATATTGAAACATTATAAATATTTTTATTTCAAATAATGCTGGTCTTTTTAACTTTATATTTACCAAAAAATCCTTTAAAAGTATCACATATTACAGTTTCCACCAAAAATATTAAGAAGCGACATTGAAAGATCATATGTACACTAAAAACTAGAGTGCTGGCTGCTGAAAATTCAGCTTTGCCATCATAGGAACAAACACAATTCTAAAATACATTCAAATAGTAAACAGATTTTAAATTGTAATAATATTCAAATATTTTAGAGTTTTTACTGAATTTTGGATCACATAAATGGATCCATGGCGAGCAAATGAGTTTAGTAGTGTACAGTAGTGTACTATTTAAAAAAATACTATTGACACTGCAGTATTCAGTAGGAAGTTGTCACGAATCTGGTCGGTGTCCCGTTGTCCACTCACCACCAGATGTCACTCTCGCCTCACCTACACACTCTGTCTGTCACTTTGCATCTCGGACTGCATCTCCCATCCTCCACCGCTCTGATTGCGTCAGCCCCCGTGACCAATCAGGCGTTCTATAAAAACCCCGGTCCTCCTCAGTGCACTTCACGGTTGGTTGAATTATTGTATTGTTGTTATTGTTAGCGTTTCCTAGTTTCCTCGTTCCTGGTTCCTGGTTTTGTTCTCCCACCTGGTTATCTCGTCTGGACTGTCTAGCCGCCTGCCTTTTGGACTCTTGCTCTCGTTTATTGGATTGTTCTCTCCTACTGCCTGTGATATTCCTGTCTGCTCCCGTCTCGACCCTGCCTGTACGACCATGTCTTTGTCTAGTAGTTTCAATAAAAGCTCGCATATGGATCCGCTCGCCTCACGTCTCTCACTCCGCGTCACAGAACCAACCGTCACAACAGGATCCAGCAGCTTCACCCCCGGACATTCAACCGATATGGACACAGACAGGATTTTATTCAGGATCAAACAAGGACCCCGTACACTCGAACAATACATCCGTGAGTTTCTGGCCATTGCCAATCATTCCACCCTCCCGGACTGTACGATTATAGAGATTTTTTGTGACGGCATTAATGAGCCTTTAAAGGCGAAGATGAGACGCGAGGGTCCGCGTTCATCTTTGGCCGCCTTTATGGACTTTGCACTATTGTGTGTGGGCTCTCCGTTTACCGTGGGTGTCGCGGATGGGGAGCGCGACGCCACGGAACCGCTGACCGCCTGGATCGCGCGGGAAATGGCGGCTGTGGCGGAGCACGCTCGAGCAATGGCGGCGACAGCGGTGCCCGTTCACAAAATGGCGGCTGCGCCGGAGCACATTCATACTCTGGCGGCGACAACAGAGTCCGTGCACAAAATGGCGGGGACTGCGGTGCCCGTTCACCAGATGGCGGCGGCGCCGGCGCGCGCTCACAAGATGGCGGCGACGGCTGAGCCCGTTCACAAGATGGCGGCGAGAACAGAGCTCCGTCACGTCACAGCTGCCATACAGGAGCCATTCAAAGGTACTGTTCCATTTCCTGAGTCAAGTCAAGTTGCAACTGTGTTTCCTGAGTCAAGTCAAGTCTCCGAGTCAAGTCAAGTTGCAGCTGTGTTTCCTGAGTCAAGTCAAGTTTCCGAGTCCAGTCAAGTTGCAGCTGTGTCTCCTGAGTCTAATCAAGCTACGGTCCTTGTTCCTGTGTCAAGTCCGGTTAAAGCTGTGTTTCCTGTGTCAAGTCAAGTTAGAGCTATCGCAAGTCAAGGTACCGCCATCTTTCCTGAGCCAAGCACTGACAAGATGGCTGCCACGCCAGAGCCACCGCACAAGATGGCTGCCACGCCAGAGCCACCGCACAAGATGGCCGCCGTCTCTAAGCCACTCCACAAGATGGCCGCCATTCCTGAACCTGTGGTCAGCACCCGAACGCCACCTGTGGTCATGATGGCCCATGTGCTGGACACACCTCTAGTGACGGTATGGGCAGCTAAAATGGCGCTCCTTCATGCCGCGGCAGCTGTTCCCCGCGAGTCAAGCCAAGTCACAGCTGTTCCCCACGAGTCAAGCCAAGTCACAGCTGTTCCCCACGAGTCAGGCCAAGTCACAGCTGTTCCCCACGAGTCAAGCCAAGTCACAGCTGTTCCCCACGAGTCAAGCCAAGTCGCAGCTGTTCTTCACGAATCAAGCCACGTTACAGCTGTTGTTCCTGAGTCAAGCCATGTTGTTCCTGAGTCAAGTCACGTTACAGCTGTTGTTCCTGAGTCAAGCCATGTTGTTCCTGAGCCAAGCCATGTTGTTCAGGAGTCAAGTCCCGTTACAGCGGCTCCTCATGAGCCAAGCCAAGCTGCTGCTGTTGTTCCAGAGCTAAGTCAAGCTTCAGCCACTGCTCCAGAGTCAAGTTATGTCTCGTCTGATCGCCCAGAGTCAACCCACGTCCCGCCTGATGGCCCAGAACCTCTCCATGTATCTTCAGACCTCCCAGTGCCTCGCCATGTCTCGTCTGACCTTCCAGAGCCGTGCCATGCCTCGTCTGATATCCCACGATCACAGCCTATCATGGTAACCAGTGTACTGGACCCACCACAACCTCCCGCCGCTGCTCTTCCTCTAATGGCGGTTGCCATCTGGTGTGTGTGGGCTGCACACTGTGCCCCTGAAGTCACGTCTGTTCACAGATCAACCCCTGAGGCCACGTCTGTACACCAGTCTGCTCCAGAGCTCCCGTCTGATCTCAAACCTGCTCCAGAGCTCCCGTCTGATCTCAAGCCTGCTCCAGAGTCCCTCTCTGATCTCAAGCCTGCTGCAGAGGTCTCGTCTGGTCTCCAGCCAGCCCCAGAACTCCCCTCTGATCTCAAGCCTGCTGCAGAACTTTCGTCTGGTCTCCAGCCTGACCCAGAGCTCCCCTCTGATCACAGGCCTGCTTCAGAGGTCCCGTCGGGTCTCAAGTCTGCTCCCGAAGCCTTCCCCATCGGAGAAGCTGCGCCAATGCCTCCAGAGGTGTCGGCGTCGGCCGTAGAACCTCTTATGGAGGGGGCGTTAACTGCTAAACTCTCTGCTTCTCCCTTTTTCCTGTCTGCATCCTCTGTCACTGTTCTCCCCAGGTCCCCGTCCAAGACGCAGCCTCCTGTTCCGCCCCGGAGGGCTGTTGCGCTTCCCGTTCCGCCCCGAAGGGCGGCTCCGCCTCCCGTTCCGCCCCGGAGGGCTGCGGTACCTCCTGCTCCGCCTCCTGTTCCGCCCCGGAGGGCTGCGGTACCTCCTGCTCCGCCTCCCGTTCCGCCCCGGAGGGCTGCTCCGCCTCCTGTTCCACCCCGGAGGGCTGCGGTACCTCCTGCTCCTCCTCCTGTTCCGCCCCGGAGGGCTGCGGTACCCCCTGCTCCACCTCCTGTTCCGCCCCGGAGGGCTGCTGCGCCTTCTCCCCCTACTCTGTCTGCCTCCCCTGTCCCTGCTTTCCCCAGGTCCCAGACCGTGACGCAGATTCCTGTTTCTCCCTGGAGGGCTCCTGCGCCTCCTGCTCTGCCTCCGGCTCTGCCCTGGAGGGCTCCTGCGCCCCCTGCTCTGCCTCCGGCTCCGCCCTGGAGGGCTCCTGCGCCTCCTGCTCTGCCTCCGGCTCCGCCCTGGAGGGCTCCTGCGCCTCCTGCTCTGCCTCCGGCTCTGCCCTGGAGGGCTCCTGCGCCTCCTGCTCTGCCTCCTGCTCTGCCTCTGGCTCCGCCCTGGAGGGCTCCTGCGCCTCCTGCTCTGCCTCCGGCTCCACCCTGGAGGGCTCCTGCGCCTCCTGCTCCGCCTCCGGCCCCTCCCTGGAAGGCTCCTGCTCCACCTCCGCCCTGGAGGGCTCTTGCTCCGCCTCCGGCCCCACCCTGGAGGGTACCTGCTCTGTCAGTCCTGCCTCAATCTCTGGGCTTCCCTCATGGTCCTGGTCCTCCAGCCCTCGTCCTGTCTCGCTCCCGCCCCACCGCTCCCCTGGACTGTTATTCTGTTGGAGTGTCTGGAAGCCGCTCCTTGGGGGGGGGGGCTATGTCACGAATCTGGTCGGTGTCCCGTTGTCCACTCACCACCAGATGTCACTCTCGCCTCACCTACACACTCTGTCTGTCACTTTGCATCTCGGACTGCATCTCCCATCCTCCACCGCTCTGATTGCGTCAGCCCCCGTGACCAATCAGGCGTTCTATAAAAACCCCGGTCCTCCTCAGTGCACTTCACGGTTGGTTGAATTATTGTATTGTTGTTATTGTTAGCGTTTCCTAGTTTCCTCGTTCCTGGTTCCTGGTTTTGTTCTCCCGCCTGGTTATCTCGTCTGGACTGTCTAGCCGCCTGCCTTTTGGACTCTTGCTCTCGTTTATTGGATTGTTCTCTCCTACTGCCTGTGATATTCCTGTCTGCTCCCGTCTCGACCCTGCCTGTACGACCATGTTTTTGTCTAGTAGTTTCAATAAAAGCTCGCATATGGATCCGCTCGCCTCACGTCTCTCACTCCGCGTCACAGAAGTACTACACCAATTTTATATATTTGTATTTATCTTATTCTACATGTGCATATTTAGACTAACACTGAACAGAATCAAGAATATAATAAACATTAAAGTCCATTTCAAGAGTACTAAAGCACTAAAATAGTCCAGACTACTTACACTTCGCCTGGTTCAAATCTCCCAATTTTTAATGAATCCTTAATTCACTTTACTAAAACACACACAGGCACAAAACCAACCCAATATAACTGCTCTTTAAGCCATTTTATCAGTGTACACTAAGCCTCACTCCCCCAAAATCTCACTAAGTCAACAAGCACACAGGAAGAAAAATCGACACACGACCTCCAAGCCTTTCTTCCTTTCCTAATGTATAACAAGCGTATAGTGTTCTGGTATTCATATGGTGTAATAAGCAAAACGTCTTGCAGTATTCATGCGGGGTGACCGCACAGGCGTGGCGCTGCATGGCGATCAGTAACACCGCTGAACGGCAGAAACAGCAGTGGGCCGCTATAATCACTGACAGTGGCTGAATTATTCATGCCCAGAGCTCCTCCTGGCCGTCGTGTGTTTGTGTTGTAATCCAATGACAGCCAACCCTCCCACGATTCCTGAGTGTATCCCCACTCTCCTGTATGCCACATTCCTGAAGCCAACTTCTGGATGCGTCACGTTTGCCCTGACAACAAAATACCAGCATGTGCAAATTTCCCCAGCCAAAACATACAATTTTAAATAGAGACATTTGTCTGGTAAGTGAATGATGTGGTCTGAGGTGATGTCGAGCAAAATATTACACCCCACCCACAACCCCGTACAAGTCTCAACATGTCTGTATACAGGAAACCAAAGACCAAAACAGTAAATAGTGCGTCAGCGATCCATATTAAACCAATTCTGTGTTCATAATCGCAAAGGAGCAATATTTAACTCGTCCCTCAGATTTGCACATCCACAGGGACAGATGTGAGCGTTGAGGCGTTTATCATTGAGCAAACCCACTCGGTCAGCAGTTAATTTCAACGGTGTACGTTTACGGGGCTCCGCATCCCTTTGAAATATGTTGTAATCTAACTCCCACTCAATCTCTACTCCTTTTTTGGAGCCAGATGGACAGAGTGGGAAAAAGGGGAGCTGTAAGCCCACTGGGTGGCCTTGGCCAAAGCTGTTAGCAGTTTGCTGGTTTGCTGTTAGCACTGTAATGAACTGCAGCTCCTGCAAACAATTAAAGCTGAGGAGAGAGGTACTGGAAACCAGAACCAACTGTCTGCTTCCCCAGCAAGCCAGCCAATGCTACTGAGTTTACAAAAAAAGTCTTGGTAATTTCCAGCCTGTCATTTTGAAAGTAAGCATAAGAAAGCATAAAAGCAATAGATTTTAGTTAGAGTATTAGATGGTGTAATTCTTCCAGATTGAAAAGCAAAAAAACCTGTCTTTCCAGACATTTACTACTACTGTCATTCAATCAGCCGATTGAACACCAAGGTTCACAATCACTCAAGCATCCCTCATTGTCTCGTTTTCATTTGTCAAATTAAAAATGACATTTAGAGTGATAAAATGTCCCAATTGTTACGTACTAAATTTAGAAAGACGCACAAACAATATTGACGTAATAGACTGCCCCAATTGTCATCACCAGCAAAGCCTACTTTTAATGCACAGTACATGTATGTGAACTGGCTTTTTGTATGGTCTTATGAATCAGATTTTTCTTTAATTTAATTTTTTCAAATCTAATTTTTTCAGCTTTTTTTTCTGTCTAGTTTAAAGTAGAAGTCAACTTCCAAAACAAAGATTCACATATAATGTACTCACCCCCTTTGTCATCCAAGATGTTCATGTCTTTCTTTCTTCAGTTGTAAAGAAATTATATTTTTTGAGGAAAACATTTCAGTTTTTTTCTCCATATAATGTACTGCTATGGTGCCCCGATTTTGAACCTCCAAAATGCAGTTTAAATGCGACTTCAAATGATCCCCAAATGTGGTTGTAAATGATCCCAGCCGAGAAAGAAGGGTCTTATCTAGCGTAACGATCGGTTATTTTAAGAAAAATAATACAATTTATTTACTTTTTAATGTCAAACGCTCATCTTGTTTTACTCTGCCTGAACTCTGTTTTTTCCGGTTCATGACAGTTAGGGTATGTTGAAAAAACTCCCATCTCATGTTCTCCTCAACTTTAAAATCGTCCTATATCACTGTTTTCCCTTTTTTGTTAAGGGTGTTTAAACTTCTTTGGTACTGGGTTGGTACTTCTGCAGCATTGTCGGATGATTTTGAAATGATTTTTGAAGTTGAGGAAGAAAATACGGTTGGAGTTTTTCAACATACCCTAACTGTCTTGAGCCAGAATACACAGAGTTCAGGGAGAGAAAGGCAAGACAAGCGTTTGAGATTAAAAAGTATTTAAATTGCATTTTTTAAATTAAAATAACCA
Source organism: Cirrhinus mrigala (assembly GCA_036247105.1). Taxonomy (NCBI): domain Eukaryota; kingdom Metazoa; phylum Chordata; class Actinopteri; order Cypriniformes; family Cyprinidae; genus Cirrhinus; species Cirrhinus mrigala. The sequence continues at coordinate 19,090,087 of CM070024.1, forward strand.
ATCGTTTCACTAGATAAGACCCTTCTTCCTCGGCTGGGAGCCGCATTTGGGATCGTTTGAAGCCACATTTAAACTGCCCTTTGGAAGTTAAAAATCGAGGCACCATAGCGGGAAGAATGGAAAAAAGAAAGAGATGAACATCTTGGATGACAAGAGAGTGAGTACATTATATGTGAATCTTTGTTTTGGAAGTGGACTTTTCCTTTCATTTTTTTTTAGACTCTTTTAATAGTTAAATGACAAAATATTAATCAAAAATTATCTCTAATTAATTGAAATCATGAAACTTGCACAAATTAAGAGCAATTTATTAAAAGTTGAACAAACTTTTTTTTATGGCTCTATTAAATACTTTTTTTACCCTCAATATTTTTTTTTTTTTTCGTATTAATTTTTCTAGATTCTGTTTTAATGGTTAAATAAAAAAAAATGTAAACAAAAAGAAATGTCTAATTAACTGAAATCATGAAACTTGCACAATTTAACAGCAATTTATTACAAGCTTTACAAAAATAACATTTTTAAGGCCCTATGAAATGTTTTTTACCCCTCAAAATTTTTTTTTTTCTTTTTCGTATTATTTTTTCTAGACAAAAATTAAATGTTTAAGGCCCCACTATGTTTTTCCCATCAAAATTAGTTTTTTTTTTTTTTTTAAACCAAACTTTGCATTTTCCATTAATTCAGCATTTTCCTGAATTGCATTTTAATGATTTTATTAAATTTTAATAATAGTAGTAGTGGTACTATCATTACATATTTCTGTCACAGTTTCTTTAAGTTAAACCAAACTTTTATTTTTGAAGGGTTGCTGTGAAGACCTTTAAGTTTCTTTTTGTTTATAATATGACAATAGTTTTTTCTCAAAAGAAACTGTAAAATGCTCATTAAGTGACTCTCAGAGCAGTTCTAGAGATTATGTATCATGTGTTCACATACTCACATATTGAGACGGCAGAAGATGAAAATATGGCAAGCGTTATGTGCGCTTCAGTATCTGCGCAGTAAACGAAACCCCCAGACATGCAGGATTCAAATTTAAATAGTATTTTTGCAGCTTAATATTCACAGACACTAGTCCATTTTGATTTAAGTGTACTGACCTACATTTGACTTATTAATCCAAAATTTGGCAAATTTCGTCCACATAACACGATAAATTCCAAGACAAACTACCACTTACCATCATGCTGTCTAAATAAGAAGAGCATCTTAATCTACCCTCTGCAAATGAACAAGAGCTATAACTGTAAATGAAAGCCGTTTCATTCTGCTTTGGTCAGGGGGAGACAAAATGGCCTTTCAATGACAATGTGCCTTCTCAAGTCCCTCATCTGTCCGCACATGCTCCAGATTCTTGGGGCATTTATTGTCTAAAGCCAGACACTCACAAAAACAAACAATGAATGCGAGCAGGCAGAATCCTGGCAGAATGCATCTTCATCTGAGCTTTTAACAACACAGAAACACTGACATGCTAACGCAGACCCCCGCTCTCGCCACTCTGCTGTTTTCAGCATTTCCGGCCTAAATGCAAGAAGGTAAGAGCTTTTACGGTAGTGCTTTGTTGTGTTAATCTAGGCTGCATTATAGTGTTTCAGGTTGGCATCCTGTCTATGAAGTTCAGTTACGTCATCTCCCTGTCCTCTTGTGACCTCTGGAACCTGGTTCTTCTGGCTCTCTTTGAGGCTAGGAGGACAGTGGCTCATATGTAAGGGCTGCCATGCAGCAGTGAGCCCAGATGGCAACCGGTCTGCCTAGCCCTGCCCTTACCGTGTTGCCCAGCACCATGCCAGCTGCTGTGTGCACCTACAGAAACAGACGGGGCCGCAAGGTGCAGTCCTCGGCACAAACTTGAGGGGGCCCAGAGCCATGCCATATACGCCGCTGAATTATTTAATAATTTTAACGATGTCCTTACTACCTTTCTGTGTCTTTAACATGGTAGTTGCATTTTTGTCTATAGATCAATTTCATGTTCACGCAATTTCACGTAGTAGCTGCGTTTCCATTACCCTTTAGATTAATTGAAATTACAAATTGAAAATGCGTCAATTTCGCAAAAACTCCCATATACCGCAAAAAAGTTTTTTACCCTTGCGTGAGGTCGTTTTTCAGGCAATTCGAAAAAGGAATATTTGGCAAAACTGCAATGGAAACGGTTTTTCGCATTTACAGGTCACATGGTGTACATAAAAAGTCATATGATCATTCTTTAACGTACTGTAACCTCCAAGAAACACTTCATACGTGGCCGCTCTCAAGTATAAGGGGCTTTCCTTGCCATTAAGGCTTAGATAATTTACACTGTACGTGTCTGCGGTGCGTAAAATCCGTCAAAATCCCACCAAAATCCGTTGTCATGACTAATGGCTTAATGGAACCGTCATTTCGCAATACTATTTTATCGACATTTATAACGCATCACCAAGGTTTTGCGCAAATCTGTAATGGAAACGCGACTAGTAGTGATGTTTTTTGTGGGTGGAGCCAATGTGGTGGCATAAAATGACAGTTTTCCAGCAGCAGTCTATGGAAGCCATGGAATTAAAGAATAAAAAAAGGTACATTTGAGTTTATATTTCAAAATTATGGTTTTATTCTTACAATTCCGAGATTATATTTCACAATTCAGATGAGAAAAATTTACTCGTCGTTCTCTCTTTTCCCTTCGGCTCAGAATCATGAGTTTATAGTCTCACTATCTCGCTATTTTTGAGTTAAACTGAGTTATAAAGTCCAAACTAGGAGACATAAACTTGCATTTGCAAGGTAAAATAGTCAGAATTGTGAGATAAAATAGGTAAATGTTATGTAAAATGTGACCCTGAACCACAAAGCAAGTCTTAAGTAGCATAGGTATATTTGTAGCAAGAGCCAAAAATATAATGTTTGGGTCAAAATTATCAATTTTTCTTTTGTGCCAAAAATCATTAGGAGATTAAATAAAGATCATGTTCCATGAAGATATTTTGTACATTTCCTACCGTAAATATATCAAAACTTAAGTTTTGATTAGTAATGCGCATTGCTAAGAACTTCATTTGGACAACTTTAAAGGCGATTTTCTGATTTTTTTCCTCATTTTCAAATAATTGTATCTTGGCCAAATATTGTCCGATCCTTTCCATACTTCAATGGAAAGCTTATTTACTCAGTTTTCAGTTTTCTTGTATAAATCTCAATTTCAAATTGACCCTTATGACTGGCTTTGTGGTCCATGGTCACAAAAGTTATAGGTTTAAATAGTATTTCATGCTGTAACTGCAGGGCTATTACAATATGTCCCCTATGAACTACATATGTGAATATTATGTAGACCTACTGTTTAAATCAAATTTATGCTTTATGCAGGTTTTATCTATAATCTGTCCATTTAAATGTCTGAGATCAGCTTTAAATTGTGTCTTTGACTACAGTATTATGTCCAAAATGATTTTGCATTCTGATTCTGACATCCAAAGGCAAAACAATACATTTTTTTTCTTTTATTCCATCTATTTTACCAGTTTCCCTCCACTTGTTACTTGTGTTTTTCTGCCACCACAGTTGCAAGTGATGCAACTGTGACGTCTACTCCAAAAATGGTCTTTGCAGGGTCAGAAAGCTCTCGAATTTAATAAAAAATATCTAAATTCATGTTCCAAAGATGAACGAGGTTTTACGGGTTTGGAACGACATGAGGAACTTTCATTTTTTGGGTGAACTTTCCCTTTAAAATCACTTGCTCAGCAATGGATCCTTTGCAGTAAACGGTACCGTCAAAAATAAAGTTCAAACAAAAGATTAAAACATCTCAATAATTCACAAGTAAATTACATGAATATAGTCCATCTTGTGTAGCAAAATGCAGTGTGTTCGTAAAAAAACATTTTTCACATTTTTTTAAACATTAAACCATTGCTTAAATGCAAGCTCTCCATCCATAACATTGCTTTCTCCCATTGAAAAGTAATTTTGTCGTAATCGGGACAGAAATGTACACAGATCAAGCACTGTTTACAAGTGAAAACTGTTCAGAACAGATTTAAACAAATACGTCAGTGGATTTTGATGTTAAAGGAGAACAGGGGGAAGACATTATTAGTTTACTTGTGGATTATTTGATCGTTTTAATCAACAGTTTAAACTCCCATTTTGACGGCACCCATTCACTGGTGGAACAAGCTAAATTTCTCCAAATCTGTTCAGATCAGGAAACAAACTCATCTGCATCTTAAATGGCCTTAGGGTGAGTAAATTCAGCAAATTGGGTGAACTATTATTATTTATTTGCAATGCTACATAAATCATACTAAGATAACACTTGCTACAAATCACGACTGGCATATGTTGTTAAAATGTACAGAAGCTTTCAGAGCAATGTTCATAAACGCCTGTAATAATGTTAGAAATGGACATTGCAGTCATCTGATACTCAATCACAGTGTTCAGTGTTTGACAGGGTCACTCTATTGTGTGCATGAGTCAGTTGTCAGATCTGTAACAATCAATATGATATCATAAGCAGCCACAACAAAGTGCCAGCCATAACTAGACACAAACATGAGCTAAATATGGAAAGTTCAACACAATTGAAATGTATTTACAGTTCAGTTTAAAGAAATAGTTCACCAAACAAATTCCACTCAGGTTCCAAACCCATTTGATTTACTTTCTTCTGTGCATCACAAAAACAACATTTTGAATATTGTTATGGCGGCTGTTTTCGATGCAATTATAATGAATGACAACTGAAGCATGCAAGCTTCAAAAGGTGCCAAGATAGCCTCTAAAGTTATATGAAGGTTTATGTGAGAAGACCAGAATTTACACCAGTATACATTGACAATCTTCATCTTTAAATTTCTTTCAAAACATCAGCTTCAGAACTGCAATTCATCACAATTTCATTGGGGAAAAAAAATATTCACAGCGCTCTTTAAAATCTCACAGGGAAAAAAAGAAAGTCATGAGTATACAATAATCATTCTAATTTCTGAGTGCACAGTTCTTTTAATATGTATAACATTGCAATAGGGAGAAAAATGGCCTCTTTTAAGCCAACAAGTTTTTTCCTTCTGATTTCTGTGTTAAATTCATCTGTGGTTAATTATAAATCTCTGCAGATTATTCACAGACATTTTGCCCTGGTGGTGGAGGAGAAAGAGGAAGGACGGGGAGGGAGAGGAAGAGCTGCAGAGTGAGTTGTTTGACCCGGTTTCTATATAGTGCTGAGCCGTAAGGCAACGTGACAGAGTCCCGGCTCAGACAGAAAGCACCCGGCCTTCAGCGAGCCAAGCTAGACTGGAGCACATGCACACGCCAGACCACTTCAAATGCAGCACTGCCATTAAAGTTCAGATGGAACGAGATTAAAAAACACAACACTACATTAGTTCTCTTAATCATGGTTAAAGTATAGTCTAACACACAGTACTGTGAAGAACAGTGGGGATGGTGGGTGTCACTAGCATAACATATGGACTTTCTTGCAGGGTAATTAAATGCAAAAAAAAAAAAAAGTCAGCAAAGTAGGCTACATTATTGTAAGCAAATAGAAAGCAGTTTATGGGAGGGGTGCAAATATTACAAAAATTAAGAATCTGTAAGATTTTTTTAATGTTCTGAAAGTCTATTGTGCTGCATTTATTTGATGAAAAATACAGTAAAAACAGTAAAGAATTATTACAATTTAATAGGGGTCGACCGATTGTTAGTGCCGATATTAAGCATTTTTATGGTTATCATTATGTCATTTTCAAAACCAATTTGCAGATAAATACTTAAAAGCATTTAAAGAAAGTTTTTGTGAGAGCCCTTGTTAATTCTAAATTTTGACATTAATTTAAATTTTTACACCAGACATATTTATTAGTTCAAAATATCGGTTATCGGTCTACTTGATCTGTAATTATCGGTATAGACCCTAAAAAACACATATCAGTTGACCCCTACAATTTAACTTTTTTAATTAGCATATTTGAGCATATCTATTGATAAATCAACCTATTTACCTATAAATTAACATATATTTATTAATAAATATCATTTAATAGGTGTCAACCGATTATTGGCACCGATATGAAGCATTTTTATGGTTATCGGTACGTCATTATCAAAACCGATTTGCCGATAAAATACTTTAAAAGTATTTAAAGAAAGTTTTTGTCAGAGCCCTTGATACTATTCATTTTGACATTTATTTTCATTTTTACACCAGACATACCTGTATATATCGGTTCAAAATATCAGTTATCTGTGTACATGATCTATAATAATCGGTATCAGCATTGGTCCTGAAAAACACGTACTGGATGTCCCCTATAATTTAACCTTTTTAATTAGCATATTTTAATATATTTATTAATAAATTAACATATTTACCTATAAATTAAAACATTACAACATATTTATTATTAAATATAATTTAATAGGGGTCGACTGATTATTAGCGCCAATATTAAGCATTATGGTTATCGGTATGTCATTTTAAAAACTGATTTGGTGATAAAATAATTTAAAAGCGTATGAACGTTTTTAACAGAGCCCTTGGTATTCTTAATTTTGACTTTAATTTTCATTTTTACACCAGGCATATATATTGGTTCATAATATAGTTTTTCGGTCTACTTGATCTGTAATAATCGATATCGCATCAGCCCTGAAAACACATACTGGTCGACCCCTACAATTAAACCTTTTTTTTAATTAGCATATTTTAATATATTTATTAATAAATTAACCTATTCACCTATAAATAAACATAAATTTATTAATAAAAATAATTTAATAGGGGTCGACCGATTATCGGTGCTGATATTAAGGATTTTTATGGTAATTGGTATCAGTCATTTTCTAAATCGATTTGTTAATAAAATAATTTAAAAGCATTTAAAGAAAGTTTTTGTGAGAGCCCTTGTTATTCTTAATTTTGACATAATTTTTGTTATTTTTACATTATTATTGTCATCATTATCCACATTAACAAGTGACAGCTGAATTGTGCCAAAATACAGTATTGGATAAAGATTTTTAAACTATATAAAAATATGGATAGAGATGGACAACTTACTGTATAGCAATAGCATATCAATTATAGGTGATTTTTTTAATTAGTTGTCATTCAATACTTAACTGTGCATCCTCATTTCCCCTCCTTTTACATTCAGAATATTAAATTATTCGATTAGAATCTGCAACCCATGAAAACACCATCTCTAGCTATTTTTATTGATAAAACTGCAGTTGTTTTAAATGTAACCTGGCCTGCACAAGCACTTTATAAATGTGGCTAAGAATAACATGGAAGTTCCCTCAGTAGCTCCAAAACTCCAGCCGTGAGAGAGCGATGGAGCGAAAAAGAGAAAATACAGGGGACATCGCATTACGAGAGCTGAGTCAGCTGCTGTCTGGTTAAACTTACAGGTCTGTTTCAAATCCCATCAGGGAACCCGTCAACATGTTTTTAACAGCCAGGAAACAATCAATGGAGGTAAAACACAGTTCCAAACTCTCTCAGATCCCCTCTTCTGCTCACAAAAACACAAGTATACAAACACACACACACAAAGACACAAGTATGGACACTTGTTGGTAAGAAAAGGGCAGGCGGAAGGGGATTAGTCGACTAAGCTACTAAATCTGGCAAGCGCCCAGTACTAAATGGGTTAAAGTACACCCTCTACCTCCTAATCTCACACACACACACCTAAAGCTCTGCCATGTTAAAGCAGGCCTGCCTCTGCATCAAAGGCCCTTTTATAAGGCGGCTGGGGTCAGAAACATCACGGCGCATGGGTCCCACACACAAACCCACACATGCTCGCTCACTTCCTTGATCCCAGGTGTTGTGGTTTTAACTAGGCAGCTGGAACGGTTCCTCTTCCCCTCTCTTTTGTTTTCTCTCAGTCTCTGGCTAAACAAGAACCTATAATCAACAACGACACAATCTCATTTATGACTAAAATGGCGTAGCTTAAAATACTGCAGCAAATTTTAAAATCTAATCTTCATGGATTTACTATGCACCTTATCATTTCGAAAATCGGTATGTATTTGGTTGCCACAGTAATGACTTGGGTGTCAGCACGATGCTGGAGACACTAAGTGGAGAGTTGCTATCACTGTGGAAAGAAATGATGGAAAACTGGAATTGTTTTGTGTACTCCGACATGCTCATGACACTGTGAGGTGCTGAGCTCATGAGGGGCATGAGATAACATCGTCTAAGGCATTACTGTATCACAACCTGATCTCATGGCGAAAACACACCTGTGAGAACTTTTTCGCAAGATGCGAAAAACATACCGCCATGTATGTTTCGTGACATATTCGATGTGAAATGTCCACTGAGTGGCGCTAAAAGAGTGTTCATTTTTTTTCTTAGAACAGATGAACGTACATATGGTATGTTTTATGTGATGTTGTTTTTTGTATGAGTCATCACAGTTCTGACTTGAAATGTTCATTGAATGGCGCTATTAGTTAACTCTAATGCTCTGTGACTTTTTAAAATACTGTCCCATCTGCGCTACACCTAAACCTACCCGATAGTATGAATGAAAGTAAATTTGACGTAAAAACGCAAATATGCCGTTTTAGCTTGTTTTTCGATCTCTAATCTTTCAGCTCTTTCATCGTGAGTCATGTTTTTCATGGGATTATTAACTATTAACTTCCTAAAAATTCTAAAATACTTTACACCTCCCATCAGGATGTGTCCGAATGCGATCACACCGTGTTCAGGAAAGAAATGACATGCTATGAAACCCCTAAATACGAGATGGAAGGAAAAATATATTTCAATGCTTTCTCTCGAAATTATATAAACGGGTAATTATACTGTACACAAACTGGAGGCATCAGGGAGCCGTTATTAAAGGGGTCATCGGATGCTAAGTTCACTTTTTCATGTTGTTTGAACATTAATGTGTGTTGGCAGTGTATGTACAAATCTACCCTATAATGATAAAAATCCATGCAGTGGTTTTTAATTAATCTGTAAAAATAATATCCCCTTTTTCAAATCGAGCCGCTCTCAGATGCCTGTCGGTGTGGCGTCACATCAACAGAGGCCGCTCCCACAATAGTTGATTGACATGAGCTCTTACCTTAGACCAGCTGTCACAGTTCAGTAACTTTCCATGTTTTGATGCCAGAGCAGAGATATAAATTAGACAAGAATATCTCTGATTGAGCGATTGAGGTGTTGTGTTGCTGGATGTAATAATGAACATAGTAGTCATCATTTACTCCCGACATCTGAGCCGCTGAAGATGCAGTAGATTACGTTTGTTTGTGAAGGGAATGCGCCTCCCGATCTACATATATCCGTCTATGTTCGCGCGAATCATTCGTGATCCAGCTTCAGTTACATAAGAAGTGAGTATGAGCGTTTTTTTATGAATCTTTGCGATCGCCTTTCCTTATAACGTGGTAGTTAGGAAGTTTAGTGGCTAAACACGGCTAAATGCGGCTAATGTAAACAAGATCGTCTTTCCACAGAGAGAAGAGAGGGGCGGGGCGCGCAGAGCTCATTAACATTTAAAGGAACAACCCCTTAGAATGACATGAGTTTTGCATAGCTGATTTTGGCAAGGTAAAAAAGGTGTTGCTTTACAAAACCATTGAGAATTTTTAATCAAAGTATATTAGAGACTTTTCATTAAGACCCTAAAGAATCATATCAACTTGTGGAAAATGGGCATCCGATGCCCTTTAATATGTGGGGCATTGAAACCGCTTTTGAATGCGCATGTGTTTTACTTTCACTTTCGAGATTCGCCATCACACAGGGTCACAGTAGACCTACTTGCCACATATTTTACAAGATTAGATTTTTGTCAGTGGTGCTCAGGATCTGCAAATCATTCGCCATCATTCCCTTTCCTAATACTTCCCATAATAACAAAAGATCAATTATTAATATAAAATTTTTTCCACACACTTGCCCTTGCTGAAAATAGGGCAGGATGTATTTGTTTTTCCTCCTCCTTTGCTGTTGCTGTTTTGTTCCGACAACATCATGCTATCATTATTGTTATATTAACTAGAAAATCAATTTTTTAACCTTGTGAATCGATGCGAATCACTAGAAGACTGAACTGTGATTCAAATCTGAATCTATTTTTTCCCCCACCCCTAACTTTTATTTGGCAAGGACACCTTAAATTGATCAAAAGTGACAGTAAAGACATTTAAAATGGTGTAAAATGGTGATTTCTCTCTCAAATGTTTTTTTGCACGTTCAATTTCTATCAAAAAACACTGGGAAAAAATTATTTCTATCTAGATTATTCTTCAACGTGGAAGTAAGAATGGGAAGTAAGTGGAGGTAAAACTGTTTGCACTACAGTGTGCTCATAATTAAGATAATACATTACAATAATATGGTAAGACACACCTATTTGCAATATCAAGCAGTAAAACAAGCGGTTTTGTACAGCTAAAAATAACTGGATGTGGATGAGACCGAAATATCTACTATAAAGACTATAACCATAAGCAATTCATTTGTTCATGTAAAGTGCACCTTCCATGCCAGGAAAAGAGCCAGACCTAAATTCTTATAGACTACCATATTAAGGCTGAAGGTCAAATCCACCCTCGAGTGCATCTTGATGTATCCCAACCGTAGCGATTAGGACAAAATCTCAGATTAACATGGAGGAGATGTGACGCTTGACACTTGTGTGTCGCACCTAGTTAGTACACGGTGTGAGGCCACTCCAGACGACAAGCCTACTGAGGCGCAAAGGCCAGTCCAGAGAGTGAGCTCAACTTCCTGTGTTTAATTCTTATCCAATGTCCCTCGTTACTCAAAGCGTTAAATGGTTTTCAAATCTTCTAAAACAGTATTTGAGTGGACACTGTGCACATTAGTGTGTTTGTTTCACATAATAAATAACAAGGCTAAAACAAATACTTCAGTTAATGCTTCATAAACAGTTTAATTGCTTCTGGCTGGAGTCTAGAGCAAACTTCTCATAATGTCCCTTTCTCACACCGCACAGCAGTAACATGAGGACACAGTGTTATATTGTTAGCCGCCAAGGCCGCACATTAGAAAACAGTCTGAGCGGGACAGGTAGCGCGACAGCGAGGCAAACTAAAGACTGATTGTGTCTAAAGCAGAACTGCACCTGAAGCTGACTGTGAACAGTGTGGCTGTTTTACCTGCTGCGGTTCAGTGTTCGAATATGAAGTTGGTCCTAAATCGGAATAAAAGAAAAGACCCTGGTGAGTCACTCCTTTCCCCTGGACCCAGCGTGACATAACAGGTGTTTTGTGCCAGACGTGAATGGACTCCGGTAGGTTCAGTCTTCCCAACAAAAGCAGCACTGACTGACAGATATAAAGGAACAAGGTGTGGCTGCATTTCTGTGTGAGAGAGAAAAAAGGGAAGGAAAGCGGACAAAAGCACCCAGATAGTTTGTTTTGAAGGAGGGGAAAAGAAAGAGAGCTAACAAAAAGTATCATGGACTATGGTTTTAGGACATCTACCACGCTATTCTTTGAAGTAGCTTGCAGCATTATCATTCAAGTATGCTACTGTTCAAAAGTTTGTGCTCTGTATGATTTTTCTTAAAGACATTGCTTTATTCAGCAAGAGATGATCAAGAAGTGTTAGTTTGAACTGTAGGGTTTTCAAAGGCACCTTTGAAACACTTGAAAAAGCAGCACTAAAAAGGAAAACAGAAGCTGATGAGGTATATCTTTTTCAGGAAGAAAGATGCACCTAGGCAAGGAGTTTTATGACAACTGAAGACCCATGATAGTGAGCATTTGAAGACTAAACACGGCCATCAGTGCGCGCTGCAGAGAATAGAAAACATATGGAGGAAACTCAGTTGGAGAGGCAGTTTGTGCCTCTTAAAGGCTGTTCGTTTTGAGTTACTGTCTTCCCATTTACCCTCTAGAATAGAGCTTTGTGACTTTAAAAGCCACCTGGGAACACACACACACACACAAAGAAAGTGCAGCTCACAAAAGAATTACTAAAACAAAACTTTAAATGAAAACTGAAAATATAAAAATAAATGCTATTTAAAAATAAAGAAATAGTATAATAGCATATAAACATACACTAAAATAATACTGGTGCACACAATGGGCCTCATTTATTAAGCTTTCATAAATATACATATAAGTTATGAGTTATTGCGTATAAAGAGGCCTTTTAAGTGAACTCCAACCCGACCTCTCGGCATTTCGTACATATTTTACGAGGTGGCTAATTCGTACAAATTCGTACAACCTGGCTCGTACGAAATAATGCGTTTTGTGAATTTGTACGTATGTTACGAGACGGCAAATTTGTATGAATTCATACGAATGACCATCCCTAAACCTACCCCTCACAGAAAATGTACAAAAATATAAAAATGAAGGCTAATTCAAAATATTGAAATAGCATAATAGCAATATAATCAAATACTAAAATAGCACTAGTGCACACAATGGGCCTCATTCATTAAACTTTCATAAATATACAAATAAATTCAGAGTAATTTGTGTGTAAAGCGGTCCTCTACGTGAACTCCAACCCGATCTCTCAGCAATTTTTATTTACATATTTTTCGAGGTGGCTAATACGTACGAATTTGTATGACTTCATACGTTTTGTGAAATTCGTACACACATTGCAAGATGACAAATTTGCATGAATTCGTATGAATGACCACCCCTAAACCTACCCCTCACAGAAAACGTACAAAAATATAAAAATTAAGGCTAATTCAAAATAAAGAAATAGTATAATAGTGTATAAACAAATACTAAAATAACACTGGTGCACACAAGGGGCCTCATTCATTAAACTTTCATAAATATACAAATCAATTCAGAGTAATTTGAATGTAAAGCGGCCTTTTACGAAAACTCGAACCCTCAATCTCACAGCAATTTGTACATATTTTACGAGGTGGCTAATTAGCACAAATTCGTATGACCTGGCTTGTACATATTCATGTTTTGTGAAATTTGTGAATATGTTAGGGGGTGAAAAATTTGTTGGAATTCGTATAAATGAATGACCACCCCTAAACCTACCCCTCACAGAAAACGTACAAAATCGTACGAGTGAGGTCATGCGAATTAGCCACCTTTTATATTCAACTAACGTGTTCACCAAAGTGTTACCCAGCTGAAAAAATGCCAGGCGCTCTTCTGAAAAATGGCCAGCTGGTGGCGCTTGCGAATGCTTTGGTGGCACGTTTTTCCAGTTGAGACGCTTTGGTTGCTATGATCTACAACAGTAAAGTATTACAAGTATCTCATTTTAAAGTATATTACTGAATATAAAAATGAATATGAACTTCTCCATTGTTGTTCAGTTGTTAAATAGGATGGTAATGGTTGGTTGGTGTAATATTTGTCCTGCTCCTCCTCCAATGACTGGATAATTGGTTAAAAAATGACAAATGACAAAAATGACACTGACAAACACTGCGTTTTACCCAAAGTTGAACAGTTGCACTGCAAACAAACTTGTAAAATATTATTATGGTAGTGTATCAAAATTCAGTGTCATCAGAACATTTTACGCATCATTTAGCAGGTGTACATTTTTTTGCACCAACCAACATTTTAAAAATATGAACATTTCATGAATTCAAAAGTTTTTGTCAGAACAGACTTATGAACGATTTACACAAAAAAAAAAAAAACGCTCTGCACGTGTTTCATGAATGAGGCCCAATGTCAACTGTCTGATCATCAGGTGAGGTCATATATACTGTAATCAATGACAAACTGACTTGAACTGAAAAATTGAGTGTTTACTATTGTCCTCTTGCATTATCAACACAACATTTTCCTGTTTAATACTGCAAAGCTGCTTTGACACAATCTGTATCGTAAAAAGCACTTTATATAAATAAAGATAACTCGACTTGACTTGTAAGACACACCTGAAACTTGTCCTCATGCCAAAGTCATGTGCAAAATGGTTTATCGCAACTCAAGTCCGGTCAGCAGTCTAAAACTGATAACAACCTCAGTGCTCGACAGGGAACATGGGTGTTTTGACAATAGCTGCCATAGGACAGATACAATTACGCTGCTAATAGTGGCTCCTGGACTGAAGACGATGAGGTCATAAAGTTCCTTGCCAAGAGTTTCAGTGATAAAACGGGTCTTATCTCTATACTGTTGCTCTAATGTGTGTTTTCAAAGTGTGTGTGCTCAAAGATTCCATCTGAGCGAGCCTTTTGTCATTTCCACAGATCTCAGCACCGGGTGACAGTAAAGCAGCGCTTTGATTCCATATTTCACTCGGTAAAGATACAACAGATGGCACGAAACGGATTCAACAGGAATAAAGGCAAAGAAAAGGGAGCACGTCTAAATACTCCCCATAGGGCTAGTAACATTCCTGCGAGATTGAGACGTGGGAACCGGTTGAAAGGCGCACCCCTACATGAGCGTGACCGTGTGTATGTTTACACTGCTGTATACTGCTGATCTGTGCAGGAATTCATAAGGCTCCATGCATAGTTCAGCCCACTTTACATTCCCGCCGTGCGGACAAGGGAGGAGAAGTGACGATGGCTCATCCTCGTCGACGGTGGGAGAATAAAACACGGCAGACGTCTGTGGCCAAAGCCTCTCGCTCTCACGCAGGCTAATTTATAACCCCGGCCTCGTTCATGAGAAAGAGGCTGCTTTGTTTTAGAAAACCCCTATCAATCTCTCGCTCTCACACAGCCCACAAAGTCCTTTGAATCACTACGAGAAAATCAGCCTCTCGGGGGAATTTCTTTATGCTAGCGTGACCAAAACGTGTAACTATGTTAGACTGTTAAAATCAACACAGGAAGAGAAAGAGATACGCTGAAAGAGTAACAGACTAGAGCTGAGGTAATGGTCGCCTGAAAGCGACGACACCGTAGCGTGAACCAGAATCAGGACACGCAAAAACCAAACAGAGGTGCATCTAATCCTTTCATCCGCATGCTTTGGATCTTCCCTCGCTTTTTCTTTCTTTAACTATCTAGCGGTCGGGCCATCTCTCATCCCTAATCGGTCCATCTCTACCTCTCCCACGATGATAAGAGCTCAACTGTTCTTCAGAGAAAACAGACCATTTCCCTCTCCCTCTCTCTGTCTCCTCAGCGGTGTGTAGTGTAACTCTCCTGAGATCCAGGAACACAACAGTCAACACCCCACTGTCATTACTCTTCATTTTCACTCTACATAGTGAGCATCTGTGTGTGTGTGTGGCAGATACTGACGGGTGAGTAGCTTTCAACTCCCCACAGACAAAGTGCTGTATAGCATGAGAGACAAACTCATGGTGGGATAAACAAATAAGTGGGTAAAAAAAAAAAAACAAATGCCACCAACGTTTCAAATCTACTCACAGTGACATAAATATTTGGAGATGAATACAAGTCGCATCGTTTTTCTATCCGCACGCAACGTGATACGGCATAAAGCTCTTTTTGTCTAACCAGCGGCGAGCAACGGGACATTTTGTCTGTGGCTTGGTTTTTAATCTTGTGGCATTCGCAGTGAAATCTAACTGGAACAAAATTCCACTCCACATATGCTAAAGCAGCCTCTTATTTTCGAAAGCCTTTCATTTCCAATGGAGAGAAGTACAGGAGCTGCAGATTTTTAATTATTTCGTATCTCACCCTTCGGTGGGAGTTTTATTGACTGGCAATCTGACCAATCATAATAGCAAATCTGCCATTTCGTCCAACAAACAAACCAGACAGGAGAGCAGATTAACATCAGTAGACTTGAACTAAAAAATGATGTGTATTGGCGTCTTTCTACGGTTTAAACAAGATACACCCTAATGTTTAGTCATGTTTATTTCTTACTATAACCAGCAAAGAAGAGATTATTGGTTTACATGCTGCTTGAACTGAGGCGCTACAGTGATTTGTCACGACACATTAAAGAGCCACAAAACAGTATTTATTGTTTGAAAAGTTAGAGAAAAGCAAGAGACTTTTTTTCATACCAAAAGCAAACTGCTCTGTCTTGTCTGTCAGTGTGTTGTCTGTGTCCTCTTTGTTTCGCAATGTATTTTTCACTGTGTGAAAACATGATGTGTGGCGTGAGAGTGGCATAACTTGTCAGATGTATTAACAGTAACTTAAGAGGGGCAGGTCTTCACGAAAGGGTCAATTTAAGCTTAAAGAAAAAATTTGGCTAGACCATATGTGGCGTCTTCTATCAGCGCCAGTTAAAGAAATGAAAATTCTGTCATTAATTACTCTTCTTCATGTCGCTCCAAACCAGTAAGACCTTCATTCATCTTCGGAACACAAATTAAGATATTTTTGATGAAATTCGAGAGCTTTCTGACCCTACATAGACTGAATTTACATTAGAAATTAAATATTTAAGACCTATTTTCTGAAAGTTCAGCAATTAAATTCGCATTAACACAGTACCAACCTGATCTCATGACGAAAACGTACCTGTGGGAACTTTACCGCAAGATGCGAAATATGTACCGCCATGTATGTTACGTGACATATTCGATGTGAAATATCCACTGAGTGGCACTAAAAGAGTGTTCATTTTTTCCCCTAGAACAGATGAACGTACAGTGAGGAAAAAAAATTTTTTTCTATGTTTACCTACTGATAAAGAAACTATCAGTCTATAATTTTAATGGTAGGTTTATTTGAACAGTGAGAGAGAGAATAACAAAAAAAATAAATAAAAATAAATCCAGAAAACGCATTTCAAAAAAGTTATGAATTGATTTGCATTTTAACGAGTGAAATAAGTATTTCACCCCTTTTGCAAAACATGACTTAGTACTTGGTGGCAAAACCCTTGTTGGCAATCACAGAGGTCAGATGTTTCTTAGACGTAGTTGGCCACCAGGTTTGCACACATCTCAGGAGGGATTTTGTCCCACTCCTCTTTGCAGATCCTCTCCAAGTCATTAAGTTTTCGAGGCTGACGTTTGGCAACTCGAACCTTCAGCTCCCTCCACAGATTTTCTATGGGATTAAGGTCTGGAGACTGGCTAGGCCACTCCAGGACCTTAATGTGCTTCTTCTCAAGCCACTCCTTTGTTGCCTTGGCCATATGTTTTGGCTCACTGTCATGCTGGAATACCCATCCACGACCCATTTTCAATTAGGGAAGAAGGTTCTCATCCAAGATTTGACGATACATAGCCCCGTCCATTGTCCCTTTGATGCAGTTGTCCTGTCCCCTTAGCAGAAAAACACCACCAAAGCATAATGTTTCCACCTCCATGTTTGACGGTGGGGATGGTGTTCTTGGGGTCATAGGCAGCATTCCTCCTTCTCCAAACATGGCGAGTTGAGTTAATGGCAAAGAGCTAGATTCTGGTCTCATCTGACCACAACACTTTCACCTAGTTCTCCTCTGAATCATTCAGATGTTCATTGGCAAACTTCAGACGGGTCTGTACATGTGTTTTCTTGAGCGGGGGACCTTGCGGGCACTGCAGGATTTCAGTCCTTCACGGTGTAGTGTGTTACCAATTGTTTTCTTGGTGACTATGGTCCTAGCTGCCTTGAGTTCATTGACAAGATCCTCCCTTGTAGTTCTGGGCTGATTCACCGTTCTCATGATCATTGAAACGAGATGACATCTTGCATGGAGCCCCAGACCGAGGGAGAGTGACAGTTATTTTGTGTTTCTTCCATTTGCAAATAATCGCACCAACTGTTGTCACCTTCTCACCAAGCTGCTTGGCATTGGTCTTGTAGCCCATTCCAGCCTTGTGTAGGTCTACAATCTTGTCCCTGACATCCTTGGACAGTTTTTTGTCTTGGCCATGGTGGAGAGTTTGGAATCCGATTAATTGATTGCTTCTGTGGACAAGTGCCTTTTATACAGGTAACAAGCTGAGATTAGGAACACTCCCTTTGAGGAGAAGTCCACTTCCAGAACAACACCTTTTTAAGCACAAAAGCTCGTGTAGCACAGGTTCTGTCATGCACGTTCACGACGCTACGTACTATTGAATCATGTCAAAAGGTCACGCCAAATGTAGGCGGAACTACAGACCCAGTGTTTACAAAGTGAACGTGCAAAGACTAAGAAAGTGCAAGTCAAACGCTGTTTACAAACAAAAAGGTACAACGTGTCGGACGATTCTGAAGTTGTAGGAGAAAATAAGGTGGAGTTTTTCGCCATACTCTACCTTTTTTAGCTGGAGTACACAGATGATGAACTTAGACATGATTCGTAGTAGTAATGGGACGTTTGGATCATTTTACCGACTCTGACCTTTGAGTCTCGTTCAGCAAAACGAACAAATCTTTTTTCGAGTCATTTGACATGACAGCCCCATAAGATGGGATCTTCCTCGGCTGGGATTGTTTAGAGCCCTTTGCAGCTGCATTTAAACTACATTTTGGAAGTTCAAAATCGGGGGCACAATTGAAGTCCATTATATGAAGAAAAATCCTGAAATGCTTTCCTCAAAAACCATAATTTCTTTACGACTGAAGACAAAAAGACATGAACATCTTGGATGACAAGGGGGTGAGTAAATTATTTGTAAACT
The DNA here is from genome assembly GCA_036247105.1 of Cirrhinus mrigala. Classification (NCBI taxonomy): domain Eukaryota; kingdom Metazoa; phylum Chordata; class Actinopteri; order Cypriniformes; family Cyprinidae; genus Cirrhinus; species Cirrhinus mrigala. The sequence continues at coordinate 19,108,583 of CM070024.1, forward strand.
GTTGTTCTGGAAGTGGACTTCTCCTTTAAGAGAGCGCTCCTAATCTCAGCTCGGTACCTGTATAAAAGACACCTGGGAGCCAGAAATCTTGCTGATTAACAGGGTATCAAATATAAATCAATATAAATCAATTTATAACTTTTTTGAAATGCATTTTTTTGGATTTGTTTGTTGTTATTCTGTCTCTCGCTGTTAAAATAAACCTACCATTAAAGTTATAGACTGATCTTTTTTTTGTCAGTGGGCAAACATACAAAATCAGCAGGGGGGTAAATAATTTTTTTCACATTTTGCACATTTTATGTGACGTTGGTTTTGTACGCATCACCACAGCTCTGACTGAAAATATCCATTGGCTATAACTCTAATGCTCCATGACGTTTTAAAAAAAATGTACCATAAGCACTACACCTAAACCTATCCGATAGCATGAGCAAAAGTGAATGTGTATGTAAAAATGCACTCATAAGCCATTTTAGCTTGTTTTTTGATCTCTCACCTTTCAACTCTTTCATCGTGGGTCATATTTTTCACGGGATTCGTACCCAAGGATTCCGCATCCTAAGTCTAGTGGCAGCTGAGCTACCGAGCAAGCTTGTTATGTCCGGAAAATAAAATAAATGGAGCTGCAATCATAACTGTGTAGGAAAACGATTACAAGTGCATGCTGTTTTACCGCCTCTAGTGTTTAGTTTTGTTAGAAACTGCAAAGATATATTCATATTGGTACGCATTTCACATACGTCACGAAACGTACATGGCGTACGTATTTCACGCCTTGCGAAAAAGTTCTCACAGGTACGTTTTCGTCATGAGATCAGATAGCAGAGATAGTGGAAAGGTGGCTTAGCTTTATATTAAATATCTTACACATTTGACTGGGATGCATGGCTAGTGTTATGTTATCTCAAATATTATAGTTGTATGTGCAGACTGTGGGTGGAGCTGGTTCCATGAAAACAATGCTTTACAGACAGTCACCTTCCTGATATCCTCATGCAGATAATCAAAACCAAAAGTAACTAGCTGAGTGCAGAACTTGAATTTCAGGCACTCGAATTGTGTGGAAATCTCCGGACATTCTTTGTAGGCTTGCTTATAGATGATCTGTGACACAGTCTGCACGCAACTGACTTCTGCAAGAAAATCATGAAACTTCTTGCCCTTTCACCAAATCTGATTTTGTAATGGATAAAGGCATGCGATGAACTAAACGGCATTCTGGGAATGACTCCATGCTGAACTCAATTAGAATTAAAACAATGACTCTACAGTTGCTGGACTTTGGCTATGAAGAGTTACAAACACGCACACAATCGCGCAGGCACACGTGAACGCACACACACGACTTCCTCTCAAGAAATTCCAGTCTGTAACAGTGGCGAGAAAGCGAGGCCCTTGGTGCTTTTGGCACGAGCGTCAGTATTAACCCCAAGCCTGGCACTCCAGTACTTTGGAGACAATCTGCAGCTTTGTCTGAGCCACAACCAGTGTGCTGACAGAAGGAGGGCAGCTCTGCACTGCAGAAACTCCTCGGTTGTGTGCAGCCATTTATAAGGATTGCACGAGGCAAGGTACCGTTGACTACGCCAACGTCACATCTTTGAAGTGGTCCTGGAAGCAGCTTTGTTCATAGCTCAGTATGAGTTATCCTTGTCAAATTTGAGAAACGCTCACCCACAGGCCATAATTCACTTTATATGGCCACTGTGGGCAGCAACGCTTGAAGCTAGAGCTGAATAAGGAACTTGTGGACAGGTAAATCTCTCCACAATGGCTTACAACACAACATGTATTTTAACATGCAGAGTTATGGCAGGTTTTTTTGAGCTACAGTCTTCATCTGTGTGTCCAAGTACACAATGCGTGAATGTGTAATTGAATATTTAAAGAGTTAAACACACCCACTGAGGCAAATTAATGAGTATACATGCTTGACGAAGCCAAGCTGCAATCACATTAAAAAGATCTGTGAGTGTGACTTCAAATTATTGCTTCAATTATTGTTCCAGTCATATTAATTTACATTTACCATTCAAAATTTTGCAGTAACACCAACTTTTTATCCTACAATTCTGACTTTTTTTCCTCACAACTGCGAGTTTATATCTGCAATTTATTAAGTCAGAATTGTGAGATAAAAAGTCGCAATTCTGAGAACAGAGTCTTTTTCCCCCTCAGAATTGGACTTTAATTTCTCACCATTCTGACTTTTTTTTTTTTTTTCACAGAATAGTGAGAAATAAACTCGAAATTGTGAGTTATAAAGTGAGATACAAACTCGCATTTGCAAGAAAAAAAGTCAGAATTACGATATACAAACTCTCATTTGCAAGATACAAACTCGCATTTTCAAGAAAAAGTCAGATTATCTTGCAATTCTGATTTCATAACTTTCATAAGTTTATATCAAGCAATTCTGAGAAAAAAAGGCAGAATTACAAGATTATATCTCACAATTCTGACTTTTCCTCATTTGAAAGAAAAGGCTAGAAAAAGTCTTGAATTGCAAGATACCAACTTTCATTTACATCAGAAAAAGTCGTTGTGAGTTTATATCTTGCAATTCTGATTTTATAACTCGCAATTGCAAGTTTATATCATGCAATTTGGAGAAAAAGTCAGAATAGTGAGATCCAAACTCTAATTTGCAAGAAAAAGTCACAACTGCAAGATACAAGCTCTAATTTGCAAGAAAAATTCAGAATTGAAAGACATAAACTAATTTGCGAGTAAAGGTCAGAAATGTGAGATACAAACTCACATTCACAAGAAAAGTCAGAATTGCGAGATACAAACTCTCATTTGCAAGATACAAACTCACATTTTTGAGAAAAAAGTCAGAATTGTGAGATACAAACTCTCATTTACGAGAAAAGGTCAAATTTGTGAGATACAAACTCGCATTCATGAGAAAAAAGTCAGAATTGTGAGATACAAACTCTCATTTACGAGAAAAGGTCAAATTTGTGAGATACAAACTTGCATTCATGAGAAAAAAGTCAGAATTGCGAGATACAAACTCTCATTTGCAAGAAAAAGTCAGAACTGCATGTTTATATCCCACAAATCTGACTTTATATCTCGCCATACTGACTTTTTAACTCAAAATTGTGCGTTTATATCTTGCAGTTCTGATGTTATAACTCACAATTCCAAGTTTATATCATGCAATTCTGAGAAAAAAGTCAGAATTGTGAGATACAAACTCTAATTTGCAAGAAAAAGTTCAAGTTGCAATACAAGCTCTCATTTGTGAGAAAAAGTCAGAATTGTGAGATACAAATTCACATTCGCAAGAAAAATCAGAATTGCGAAATACAAACTCTCATTTGCAAGATACAAACTTGCATTTTTGAGAAAAAAGTCAGAACTGCGAGATACAAACCAAACTTGCATTCGCGGGAAAAGAGTTAGTATTGCGAGATACACAAACTCATTTGCGGGAAAAGGTCAGAATTGCGAGATACAAACTCTCATTTGCAAGATATAAACTTGCAAAAAAAAAAAAAAAAAAATCAGACTTGCAAGATGTAAACTCGCAATTGCGAGAAACGTGAGATATAAAGCTGCACTTAGCTTTTTTTATTTAGTGGCTGAGACTTTGCCAACACAGGAATAAATCATATATTTAAATAGAATAAAATAGAAATTAAATTGTAATAATATTCCCAGTAATACTGTTTTACTGTATTTATGATCAAATAAATACAGCCATAGTGAGCCTAAGACATTTCTTTAAGAAACATTACAAAAACACTGACCTCAAGCATTTGAATGGTACTGTAATATATTAAGTGAAGGTATGTGTACATCTAATGAAAAGTCTGTACATTTGTAATAGAGCCTCTGGAAATGTTGGCAACAGAAAAATAATCCTTCAACACTGAACCTTGCGCAGGTCGTCATCAGTTCTCTGGATGTGAGCCCAAACACAAAATCATTGGATAATGATACAGGACAAACTAATCAAGAAATCATTACAATACCTAACCACAATTTAATAGTTAACTATCACTGATATGGCTTTACTGTGTTTGGCTGCAACACCTCTGTAAAAATGATGTCAAAATATGAAAGGTATTGCAAACCGAAGAAAGAGTGAATGCAGGAATGTGTAGGCTACTTAAACGAGTGTAGGCATATGCGTGTGGGCGTGTGCAGACTACACAGTGCGGGAAAAAGTGCGGCCCTCAAGCTCTGACCACATCAGGGCTCTCGAAGGAGGCAAGCGAGAGCTTTCTGAGAAAGAAATATTCAAACACAAGTGTTAAAAGAAGCTCAAAAGAATCTCACTCTATTTTAAAACTAAACCCTGGACACTTGTCAGATACGGGACAGGGGACACTCAAAAAAAAGGTCACTGGGGCAGCACCTTTGTACCTTATTTACCCCTAAATAGTGTTTATTAATACCTAAAAGTGAAAGTTCACCCAAAATTGATAATTCTGTCATTAATTACTCACCCTCATGTTGTTCCAAACCCGTAGTAGTTGCGTTTCTATCTAAGCAGGGTCAGAAAGCTCTCGGATTTTATCAAAAAATATCTTAATTTGTGTCCTGAAGATGAACGAGGGTCTTACAAGTTTGGAACGACATTAGGGTGAGTAATTAATGACAGAATTTTCAGTTTTGGGTGAACTATCCCTTTAAAAATACATCTTTTTATAACATTTCACTTCATATAAAGCACTGAATTCGTAAAGTGGACTGAATTCTTGGCATGTATGAGTGAGTCAGAGTACTTGCGAGTGAATGCATTTCCTCTGATGTTCGCTTAGGCAACATGAGGCATTTTAACGCACTGTGTGTGTTTGATGTGACCCATCTCCTCAAAGTGGGGGTGATTCATGGGCCTGTCATCTCCTTGCATCTCCCTCATTTCCTGTCTGAGCTCCCCTCCTCTCCAACGGTGCACTAGAAGGAACCAGCATGACGCACGACGCTACCACACTCCTCTCAATAAGAGACAGATGGAGGAAGACGCAACAAAACTTCCCACTTGATGGGGTCTATCAAGTCCACATCTCAGTTCACTCGTGGGTGATGTAACTACACTCCAGTAATCGTTTCTGGTTTAAGACTAGAAACTGTCGGAAGCGTTGGAAGAAACGGTACCGGAGACATTCGAGACAGTCGGCGTCCATTCATCAGCACTTCCTCCCGCGTATCCGCTGACATGCTCTCGAGGATCCCCTGCTCGCTCTGACAGTTTCCTCTCGATGTCTCTCTTCCTCCCCGTCTCTCCAGAGAGAGAGGAATAAATTGCTCGGCCAGATCAATAGGAAATTCCTTAAGAACAGAAAGTTGTGAACAAGGAGATCTCCTGGGACAATGAATGGCCTACTTCCACGACTGTGTAGGTCTGAAACATCTGGTGTCATTAATTTAATGGAGATCCTCTATAAAACAAAGAGCCTTTTCCCTTTTGAGACACTTATTGGTAAAGTCAATTTCCCTTTCAGATCTCCCAAGTACTCCCACATCCAAAAATGGTTCCAGGCTAGATGTTTAAGAAATCAGACGACATCTAAGACGTTTAAAAGCTTTTCTTTTATGTTACTGCACATAAAAAAGCATTTTTATTAGGGAAGCAGGGATTCTTTGTGACTACGTGCACAGATAATATATTTATATCAAGAAGTGAAGCTTTTTCGTTTCTACAATATCTGGGAATGCACAGATATGGAAATTATGGCCAGTAAGATTATTTATGTCACCTCTGATAACCAATAAATGCAGATTATAAATCTGTATTACTTTTAAATTACTTAAAGGGATAGTTCACCCACTCTCGTAAACACACCTCGAAGACTGACACGGAAGAGAAGAAATTGTTGAATAAAGACAATATTTGTTTTCTTTGTGCACAAGTATTCTCATAGCTTCATAACATTACGGTTGAACCACTGATGTCACATGGACTATTTTAACAATGTCCTTACTACCTTTCTCGACCTTGAAAGCTGTAGTTGCATAATTTTATGAGATTGAAGTTTTAAATCATTTTTTGAACATACAAATAAAAAACGTTGAGAAAAATGCAATGATACTTTTAAATATGAAACCAAACCACCAGTAACTGGTGGCAAATGACTGTTTTAAAGAGTGAGTCATTTAGTAATTCATTCAACCGATTCATTCAAACGGCTGATTCATTCAGAAGGAGGCAAATGACTGTCTTTATGAATGGGTTAATAAATCACTGACTCACTAGACTCATTCAAAAACATGGATTCATTCAGTAACGAAACACCGCTGTGTGTTGCTCAGAGTCACTTACAGGAGTAGTTCACTTCCAGAATAAAATTTTACAGATAATGTACTCACCCCGTTGTCATCCAAAACGTTCATGCCTTTCTTTCTTCAGTCATAAAGAAAAACATTTCAGGAATTGAGAAAAACATTTCAGGAATTATCTCCATAAAGTGGACTTTAATGTTGCCCGTGAGTTTGAACGTCCAAAATGCAGTTTAAATGCAGCTTCAAAGGGCTCTAAATGATCCCAGCCAAGGAATAAGGGTCTTATCTAGCAAAACGATCGGTCATTAACTAAAAAAAAAAAAATTATATACTTTTTTTTACCTCAAATGCTTGTCTAGCTCTGCGATGTATATGTGTGCTCTGTGTAATCCGGGTCAATAGAGTTAGGGTATGTCAAAAAACTCCCAATCTCATTTTCTCCTCCAACTTTAAAATCACCCCACGTCGCTGCACAAGTACCGGCCCAGTATTTACAAAGTGAACATGCAAAGAAGGTCAAACGCCCTTCACAAAAAAACTGTAAAACAGCAATATAAGATGATTTTGACGTTGAAGTGCACTATATGGAGACAATTCCTGAAATGTTTTCCTCAAAAAACATAATTTCTTTACGACTGAAGAAAGAAAGGCATAAACATCTTGGATGACAACGGGGTGAGTACATCACCTGTAAATTTTTGTTTTGGAAGTGAACTACTCCTTTAACAGACCGACTCGGAATCAGCAGACTAAACGGTCACCAATCCGGGACGATTATGCGGAAAATCAGCTAATTCCCTGGCTGGTCAATCGGTGCATCTCTAAATTAGAACACTAAAAACGTTCCGTACATGCATACAGCAGCTCATAGAAACATTTGTTCTAAAAGGGAAACTATAGTCTATCGTCATCTATTTAAATTAGACTATGATCTAAAAATGGGCAGAAAAATGAAATACCAACAGGTGAATATTCACAGATATCAGCCAATAACCAACAATATGCTAATATTTTGTACATTTCTAAATGTACATTATATTGTTTCAGTGCTCAATTTCACTTGAACATAAAATAACGTTGAAAAGCAAGGATGCATAGGACATGTTTCAAATGTCTTCAACTAATTAAACAATACTGAAAAAAATTATCACAAATTCTACTCACTACTGACAATAAAAAATGTTTTTTAAGCATCGATTTCTGAAGGATCATGTGGCAATGTGGCCGAAAATTAATGTTTTACACCAGTGTTTTTACTGTACTTCTGATCAAATAAACTGCAGCTGTGGTGAGCATAAGAGACTTTAAATCAGAAGAATCTTAAATAAAAATCTCACCAACTCCAAACTTTTGAATGGTAGTGTACATTTATAATACAAGTGATCACACTGATTACCAGTACATTCCTCATGCCCACACAAAATATTGCAATAATTTTTTCCTACTTCATTTTGTTTTCAAACTTTACCCTACATTTCACTTAAGCAATGCATGACAGTTTTAGGTTTCAGCTTTCTGTTATTCTGTTATGAATGCGAGTTGTTTCTAAATGGGAGGAGGGGGGGAGCCAATATCAAAGACGTGTTTTGTTCTGCGCTCAGACTCCCTCGACTCTGTGGGATCTCTCTCGTCAATCAGGTCTCTCTGGTTCTGGTGCGGAGCAGGTGGAGAGGCTGAACTGAAACAGGTGTAAAAACAGCATGGCAGCCTGCTGACTTCGACTGACACTTAGTAGAAACCGTTCTCACAAATGACACGTACTCAAGAAAAGAGACATGTCAATAAGTCATGACAAACACCACTTGTTGCCTTTCGGACGAGTAGCTTTACAATCACACAAATAAAGCCTATGCAATCCTATACCATATCACATTACAACGCTGTCAGTTTTAGTGCTCAACGCAAGTGAACAGCAAAACAAGCGGAAAGACCAGTTTTCCAGTTTTGTCCCAATGATGCAAATAGATCCCTAGTTAATGTGCGATTACTAATGCAATATTTAACTACCTTGCACGCTATTATGGTAATTACACAATTAAAAGTAACTCTATTAACTGTGACTTGGCACATGCCGACCAAACTGGTCAATAAGCATGAACCTAAGCCTTTTCTGATTATTGTGCATTTTCAGGCTGATTATTATACCTTTTCATCATTTTTCGAAGAGAAAACGTTGGGGTGAGTCCGCAGTGGCAAACAGTCCGATTCGACATCTGTGTTTATCCTCTAGCAAAAAACCAAACAGGCTATATTTACTCTGGCCAAACAGGCAGAAGGAGAGAGCAGAGAGCAGAGTGAACGAGAGAGCAAGAGAGAATAAGAAACTTCAGCAGCTTTAGGGATATTTCTGGCCTAGTTAATGGATGTCGTGGAAGCAGGTAGTGATATCACACTAATAACCTACCTGAGAATGTAACCCGGAGTCGACATTAGTATGCATTGGTCAAAATATTTTTTTTTTCCCATTTTGTAGCTTAGACTGGTCATGTCATTTACAAAAGATGAAACCAAAAGCATCCAGCCCAGGTAAATTACTCACAAAAGTACTGGCTATTTAGCATATTAATTAAAAAAAAATCTTAAAACCCTTTTATCTCTCTAACTGTAGTGTTGACCATTAAGAAGGGTGTGTAGTGTAATGTGATAATAAAGATACATTATTCATAACTCACTCTTGACCTACATGAAATTCAAACCACTTATAAACTGCTTGACCTCAGTGTTACTCAAAAATGTTTCATAATTTTGCATCTTTAGAGTTTAAAAAAGCCCATGAGTTGTTCATTTCTCTCTACATCCTGATAACAATGACACACAAATGTAAGAACAAACAAAACCCTTACAAACAATCAGGCATGTTTGCAGAAGACAATGGCTTTAAAAAAGACCTACAAGGAGTTGAATGACAAAATGCAAATCCCTTAGGCCTACTCTTAGCTGAGTTTGTCTATTCAAAACCCTTAACCTATCAATAACTAACCAGCAGACTGGAAAAGGCAGAGTTTGTGAGTTTAGAAAGCTTAGTTGATGGAAAAAGAACTTCAGCTATTCCTTCACACACAGAGAGATCATTGCTACTTCACAGGGCACGTTACCGAAAACTGGAGTTTAGCCCTAACACCTGGATGCAGTTACTGAGATTTACAACAGCATTCAGCTCTTCACAAAAACACATTTTGTCTTAAGTTATTACCTGAAAGAGGAACTGCCTCCAAGTTTTGGGACTATTTTTGTATCAATGGCAGCAGTGACTGAGAAAAAGTCCCTCACTGTTCTTTGATTCACATACCATGAGAACTGAATTTGGCCAATATGACTGGTATCAGATACATTCATGTGATTGAATTAGCCTCAGAGAGGAAGTTACTAAAATAAAACCTCTAAATTCCAGGCACGACAGTCTGGTTCTCTAATTTTATATTGTTTAATGTGGTGGTGTGGTGTGTGCGCTGGTAAGGCCATCTGACTTCCCCTGAAACATATGCTGATTTTTAATTATACAGCTACACATCAGTGCATGACCTGCAGTGGAGTTAATAATATTCATAACAAAGCCCTTAAAAGGACAGTTCGTCCAAAAATGAAAATTACTATATAATCTACTATGTAAGTTATAGAAATTTATTTGATGCAAACCTGTATGACTAAGCTGAAATGTTATGGAATTGTATAGAAAGTTAAGGCTATTAAATTATCAACATGACCAAAATTGCTGTAAAATCTGTTGAACCCAATCTACTACATGTCTTTTGTCGGATGATTGAAAGATTATACTTTTTTCTTTTTCTTTTTTTTTTTTTTGCAAGTAAAAGGCCTGTTTTTGATTTGTACAAATGTCTACCTTCTTTTAAAACAAAAGAATAACTTTTACATTGTAACTAATTTGTGACCCTGGACCACAAAACCAGTCGTAATTAGCATGGGTGTATTTGTAGCAATAGCCAACAATACATTGTATGGGTCAAAATGATCAATTTTTCTTTTATGCTAAAAATCATTAGGATATTAAGGAAAGATCATGTTCCATGAAGATATTTTGTAAATTTCCTACTGTAAATGTATCAAAACTTAATTTCTGATTAGCGATACGCATTGCTTATGCTAATTTTTGCACCCTCAGATTGCAGATTTTAAAATAGTTGTACCACAGCCAAATATTGTCTTAGCTTAGTTATTCAGCTTTTAGATGATGTGTACATCTCAAAATTAAAAAAAAAAATTATATATATATATATATATATATATATATATATATATATATATATATATATATATATATATACCCTTATGACTGGTTTTGTGGTCCAGGGTCACATATTTACTTACTGACTTATTGACTAAAGCAACTTATGTTTACTTGAATACTAATACTTTTTTAGGGTTTTTATGAATGCTAATATACTGAGATATCATTGTATTGCATGGCATTATGTAATTGAACCATCATAAAACTAAGCATTTAAATATTATCTTATACATTTTATCAGGCGATAAAGAATGACAAGTGATTTTCATGTGCATTTTATGTCTGCTTTGCTGTAAAGATATTGCTGATTAACATTGCACACTATCAGAGTTTTCTAACATATCGAACACAAAAATAAATCAAACGCATGAATAAACCAAATTTTGTTGTTTTTGTTCTTCAGATTTAAGGGTTCAGTTAACTGTTCGATTACAAAACAATTAGATGGTGACTGACCAATATTTTACATCTGGTTTTACAGGGTTAAATCAAATGACTGAGGCTATGATTCTACAACTTTTCTATTCTACAAAAAACAACCTATCATACAGGTTTGTAATAAGATGATAGTAAATTAATAATTACAGAATGATAATGTGGATGGATAATATTTATTTAATCCAATATAACAACACATAAGCCACCTGTTGTTATTAAGATTGTGAAGATCAATTTTAAACAATCTTCTGCCGTTACCAAAAAAACAATGTATGTGACCCTGGACCACAAAATCAGTCATAAGTAGCATGGGTATATTAGCAATAGCCAATAATATGTATGGGTCAAAATGATCTTTTTTCCTTTATGCCAAAAATCATTAGGATATTAAGAAAAGATCATGTTCCATTAAGATATTTTGTAAATTTCCTACCATAAATATCTCAAAACTTAATGTTTGATTAGTAATATGCATTGCTAAGATCTTAATTTGGACAACTTTAAAGGCAGTTTTCTTAATATTTTGATTCTTTTGCACCCTCAGATTCCAGATTTTCAAATAGTTGCATCTCGGCCAAATATTTTCCTATCCTAACAAACCATACATCAGTGGAAAGCTTTATTTATTCAGCTTTCAGATGATGTATAAATCTCAATTTCAAAAAATTGACCCTTATGACTGGTTTTGTGGTCCACAGTCACATATATGCACACATTTTTTACAAGTGCTAACTATAAAAGTTAAAACTCATAAGAAACAGCTAATTTATGCCTAAACAAGCTGCAAAGCAGCATTTGTAGCCTGACATATTTTGCCTACCAGCGTTTTCACTGGGTTCTCTAAGGTTTCTCCATGTGCTGCAACTTTACGAGAAAGCAACAGTCTGCCCTCACCAACAACAAAGATCATTTTAAGATGCTTCAAGACACACTAACTTCTGTAAGGGCAGTATTGTGTGAAACATAGTCTCACTATTGTTGCACGGCCTTAGTTCAGGTGAGTAAAAACTACATAGTGCTGACGCATGCGCGCTGAGTGATCAGGAAGGACTAAAGCGTTTATATTTGCTAACGTTTTTTCACTTAATGAAAATACATTACGGTGATCCCAAAGCCTGCATAATGAGCAGTGCTTGCTTCACAAAAACCAAGACTGCCCACTATATTCTCGAGTATATAATAAAGAAACATGACAAAATCTGAAAGCTGTCCAGAGGCTCCCGAGTTTTACTCGCCACTTCGCATTGTTGATTTAAACCTGATCGTAAAAACTAATTATCCCCGGTAAACGTCTCTTACCTTATCCGACCCGGGAACGCGTGAGGGGAAAACTTCCCTAAATTTCCCTAAGGAGACATGTGTAGTCCGTGAAAACGTTTCAGAAATCCTGTGGATATTGTCGCTTCTCGCCCCAGCGCCGTTCGCCAACGAGGAATTCTTCTTGGCTCCCACATTCGTTATTCCTCTTCCTCCCAGCCAACCGAAACCACGACGCCCGGCTGCTACTCGCACACACACACATACACGGCACTGCGCATGCGCGGGGATGCATTCACAAGTGTCTGTAGTAATGTATGAAAGAGAGCGAATTCCGCAATGTAACGTGGGGATATGTTATAGTTTATTCAAAGCATTACAAACGGTATACATACAAACAAAATAAATAATTAGCCATTACTTTCATTTAATGCCACATGCCACAGTCTTTCTGGCTTTCCTGTTTTTGGTGGAGAGTTACATACAACGACTGTATGAAAATTAATGAAAGTAGGGTTTGAACTTCTCCTCTTTGCGTTGTAAGTAAAACATTTGTCTTATTACAAAACAACCTTTTAATTTCCATATCACGTTCATCTGCCATATGGTTAAGATACGATTAATATAAGCTATACTGGCATTAAAACAGTTAATACTACCGCACACCATGACTGAATGGGAAAACCAACGCGTTAACGACTGCGGTAAAGACAAGGTAATTTATGTAATGTATGTAAATGACTTTTTGACTGTGTTGTACTGTACAGTACAATGAGCACAATTTCCACTTGGAAATTAATGTGATTTGATGCGATTGCATGACGTCAGACTGCAGTGTCATATTTTTCGGCTATTTCAAAGCATTTTTGCAACCAGCGCACACGTGGTACGTGCAACAGAAGCATTTTTCGCTTGCAGAGAAAAATATAGAGCCTTCCTTTTTTGGAGGGCTCTATAGTATGTCATAAATTTAGATACCACGTCTATCTATAGCACGTTATACTTAGCAGGCAGATCAAGTACATTTTTTGGAGTAGCGCATAGCACACCCTTGTGGTCACTCTTGTTATAACACATCTATTACTATCCCAGGGGAAAAAAACTATGCACTTCCATAATGTACTTTAAGTGCTCTGTTTTCACGCACTAATTTTGTACTTAATTTATTATAAGAAATATGATTTACTACTTCTTAACATCATCTAAGTGTATTCAAGTGTGCTATTTTGGGACACCATTAATATGAACCAAAATTGTAGCACACTTGAATGTACTGGTGTATGAAAGATGTGTACTACAAGTGGTAACTAAATATCTTAAGTAGCCTACTAAAGAATAATTTTTAGTATATTAAGTACAAAATTAGTGCGTGAAAATAGGACACTTTAAGTACATTATTTCATAATGTACCTTTTTTTTTCACCTGGGATCATACTAGAAGATAGAGTGTATCTTTATTATATTACTTTGAAACGTATCGTTTGTCAACTGCAACCTGTTTGTAAAGTATTTATGTATGTGGTTTTAATTGCTTGTAACTATTTGTATTTATTAAGAAGGTTGGTAAGATTTTTACCAACATTTATGCAAATACTTTGCAGCCTGTAACTTGGTAAATAATGTTTTTGATCTTTATAAAGTTATCCAAAGTTATGTTCAAAAGATATTTTAATTTTTAGGTAAAATGACCATAGTTTAGGTTGGCCTACGTACTTGTAAATGTTCAGTCTTATTAAAGAAACAGATAATGTGTAGAACTGTAACTATAAACCAAAAACAAAACAAAAAAGATAAAAAAAAAAAAACAATTAAGTGTAGCTAGTTTTAAAAAGAGCTAGTTTTGTGGTATAGATAGTTATATTTGATAATAGTTAAAATATAGACACCATATTTGTGGATTCTGACACAAAAAAGTGAATGATCAGAAACCATTTCAATGGAGATTCACATTTAAATATGCCAGCCTTAAAAATGTGTGAATTTCCATAAGCAAACATATTTAAAGCACCCTAGTGAATTTGCATGTCCATGAAAGCACATGAAAGCAATATGTGATGCCACTATTCACCAACAGTTTTTAAATGTCTTTACTTTGATTGCGAAAAAAAAAAAAAAAAAGTTTTCTAAAGGGTTTTAACAGAATGTATCACATTTCAAATTTAAATAGGAAAAGAGCCAATGTATAGATTTAAAGTGCTAGAAAACAAAGGTTATGTCTATACCAAGTTTGTTCAATTTCCCAGAACAAAACATTTGTTATCAAATCCTATTTTTTGCATTAATATCACTTATGTATGTCATTATCTGCCATGAATCTCTTTAATTGCTCCACAAACTTTAATCTGTTATTACAAGACCAAAGAGTGATGTGGAAAGAGCATGGCAAATGGGCCTGGGATCTTCCGTCCTCTGTTCTGATAGCTCAACCAAAATAAACTTAGCATGGCAGACACAATGTGTACTAGAGAACAGGTCCTTATGGCATGACTGCAAGTAGCCAAAAAGAAAAACTGCCATTGATGTGATCCAGAATCTCACCAGGGGGCAGTATGACATAATGGAGCAAAGCTGTTCTCCATATTGTACATGTTGTGCAGGTCTGCTGTTTCACTGAACTGAATTTCCATCTACATCTATCTGACTATATGACAATAAAGGTTAAAGTGGCATCTTTGTCTAAAGAAAAATTAGATATCCTAATGTACAGAGTTTCAAGAAGTTTCATAAAATGTCATTTTATTATCAATGTCGAAACCAGTTGTTGCTGCTTAATGTTTTTGTGGAAACCGTGATGTACTACCATTAAACGTTTAGGGTAAGTATATTTCAGATAACAGATATATAGTAAAAGATCTCCACAAAAATATTAAGCAGCAATTTTCAATACATCAAAACACTTATAATAATAAGAACCAAGATTAATTGAGTGCCAATAATAGTTGAGCACCAAATCAGCCTATTAGAATGATTTCTGATGGATCATGTGACAGTGAAGACCAAAATAATGGCTGATGAAAATTAAGTCTTGCCATTACAATTTTAAAACATTAATATAGAAAACTTTGTTTTATTATTATTGTAATGTTACTGTTTTTTATTACTGTTTTGGTATATTGCATTATGTTATATTATATACACTGCTCGTAATAGGTCAAATTCATTTTGCATACACTATAAACTCCATTTCCCAGAATGCCCTACTGTCTTCCACCCCCAGTCCAGCCGGTGTATTTGGATACAAAGTCAGCCTTAGGAGTTGACAGCCCGGTCCATGGAATAGATCGTCTTTCTCATAGCGAAAGAAGACAGGGGAAGAAACGATTCGATTGAGATGAACGACAGGCCGACCAACTGACCCAGCTGGGAGAACGATTACAAGAGCATCCTTCAGTGGAATTCGATGATGGCTACAACAAATGGGAATATTTCAGCGTTATGATACGCCCATGCGACGAGCTGTGTGGATGTTGTGATGTACGGTGAACTATCCAGGCAACCACAAACATACATCTGAATTCAGAAGACCGGTTGTTTTGGCTGGAGGAACGCATGGATATTTAACCACTGGTCTGTGGATTACAAGAAATATTGTTGCAGAATCTAGAAAGGAATTAGGAGGATATTATTAATATTATTATTATTATTTATTATAAAGATGGTGGACACATCTTGTGTTGGCTTTTATTTGGGCAACATAAATACATTATGCAGAATTTCGTCGCCTAATCGCTCCGACCTGGATAAAAGTCACCTTTATGCAAGCCATCCGCATCACTCTCATTCTTCATAGAAATATCTCAACATCGCTTTATTATAATAATCAAATACCAAGCCGAAGTTTTGCTTAGCTTGACATACATTTCTATTTATATACGCACCTGCCTTCAACTTTATGAATCAACTGCTCTATGACAATAAAATGTCTACTGTTAATATGACAATCATGGAAAATGAGGACGAAATGATCGAAGTAAGCACTTGCACATGCGGTTCATAGAAATAACACGAACCGACGGTCGCTTTGGCTTATGACGTGGATTAAATTGCGAGCGGTAGACGTGTAGAGGCTATAGTAACGTTTATCGATAAAATATTAATACGCCGAATATATGCATTTCCTCATATGCAAAGCGATATATATGTGGCGTATTTTGTTTATGTCGATTAAAGCTAATGAGAACCACGGCTCTGCCATCTCTCTGTTGTGATTCTCATCTTAAAATGGACGCGCGCTTTCCTTCAACTGTCTTGTAGCCTTCGAGATGTCCCGAATTTACACAAAACAAGAGAAACGTGAAGAGAATGTTACGAATGTGCAAATAAATGTGGATGTTTTGAAATCGCAGGCTGGTGCACCTCTGTGAGCCTATCAGAGCTGAATGTCTGAGGATGCCTTAAGCCTGCCCATGCATGTGTTTAAGGTTATGAATATTCATTAACATCCATTGCAAACATAACATCAATGTACGTTTACAAATATGAGAGTTTTACATGGATCAGATTTAGATGGATTAGATGTTAAGACAAAATTCCAGTGCAGGCTATTTACATAGATTTTAACCCCGTACTAGAGCATAAGTGATGTAAGGCAAATTATCAGAAGACCCATCTAGTTACTGTTTTATCTTTGTACTATTCATTTACTTGTGGATTCTGCTGTTGAAAAGAGAAACCAAGCAAACAGTCTCCAGGGCCCTCAATGAGTCTTCAATACTGCATCAAGCAACCAAAAAGATAAGATTCTTACACCTTGATGGAATGGATATTCTCAAATAATCTTAAGGACTTTGTTTTCTTTCAGTGTCCTTAGTCATTTTAGAGCTGTAAACGCGCATTGACTGATTAAAATGGCTCTATAAATGTTAAGACGCACACAAAGTGTGCTGTGGACAATCCAAGCAATCAGTGAGGACAGTGTGGGGGCAGCCCAGCAGAAGCTTTACTTATTGATTTCGTTCCTCATCAAGAAGGCCTGCACTCAGTAGATGGGCTCTGCATGGATATTGTGCGCAAGTTGACAGAGGGCCTCCTCCAGCTTTTGAGACCTCATCGCTGACTTTAACACTCAGTGATGGATCCATATACGAGACTGAGTGGAGTAGGAGCTGGAGGTGGTGGCAGTGCTGCTCCACTCCCTTGCACCAACAAGGGAGGTTCCTGTGGACCCCCAGTTTCCTCCGCCCTCCCAGCAAATGCAAATTCAATACCCTGCCTGACACACAACAGCAGCAGCCAGAACTCCTCTACTTTTTCCTCCTCAGTGGACTCCCCGGATTCCCATCTTCCTCATCATCATGAAGGCAGTAACACGTACTGGACAGCTGTCTTCGATTATGAGGCCACAGCGGACGAGGAGCTGACCTTGCGACGTGGCGACCTACTGGAGGTGCTCTCCAAGGACTCTAAGGTGTCTGGAGATGAGGGCTGGTGGACTGGGAAGATCCAGGACAAGGTGGGCATATTCCCTAGCAATTACGTGACCAGACGGGACACCAGCTATCCGGCGTTGCCTCCGGAAGGTCTGGTTGGTGGGGAGTCGCCACTGGAGATTGATTTCTCAGAGCTGTGCTTGGAGGAGGTGATTGGTGCCGGTGGCTTCGGAAAGGTATACAGGGGTGTGTGGCGAGATGAGGAAGTGGCTGTTAAAGCAGCTCGTCAGGACCCAGATGAGGACATCAGTGCTACTGCAGAGAATGTGAGGCAGGAGGCCAGGCTCTTCTGGATGCTCCGACACCGCAACATCATTTCTCTCCGCGGTGTTTGCCTGCGGGAGCCAAATCTTTGCCTGGTTATGGAATACGCCCGTGGCGGGGCGCTTAACCGGGCGCTTGCTGGGAAGAAGGTGCCTCCTCGGGTACTGGTGAATTGGGCAGTGCAGATTGCGACGGGAATGGACTACTTGCACAACCAGACCTTTGTGCCAATCATCCATCGAGACCTCAAATCCAGTAACAGTGAGTTGTTTCTTTACTGTTCACAGCAGAAATTGTACCTTTGGGTGCACAGGAACCTGTCACTGGGTCAGAACCCTTAAAGCAGGGGTGTCCGGTCCTGCTTCTAGAGGGCCACTCTCCTGTAGAGTTTAGCTTCAACCCCAATTAAACACACCCAAACTAGCTAATCAAGGCCTTACTAGGCATACTAGAAACTTCCAGGCAGGTGTGTTGAGGCAAGTTGGAGCAAAACTCTGCAGGACAGTGGCACTCCAGGACACCCCTGCCTTAAAGCAACCTAATGTGTGCCTAAAAAGGTCAATATTAGTACCTTTGAGTACCCTTAAGGTACTAATATGAACCTTTGAGGTATTGCCCCAAGGACAAGATGTTGTACCCCTAAAGGTACAATATTTGCACATTTTTTTCCTGTTCTGATGCACTCCACACCAACACATATGCCATAACATACTGATTAGATGTAAATGCCTTTGGGACACTTCTGGCATGTCAGATACAGTCCAGAGAGAAATGCAGTTCATCAAATATATAATTCTGCATCCTCAAATTTGCAATGGGAATTATAGGTTTGGCACAGGTGGGGTGACTGTAGTGATAGAACAAAAGGAATAGATGTTGTGCGACTTGGAAACACTGTTTCTTGCTCATAGCCTCTTGTCATGGCATTGCTTCCTCTTCTTAAGGAGAGCTACTCTGCTCTGGTAAACGCTGGGCTATTTTTGGTCCTTTGTGCTATTTGCTGCTAAGCGCAGTTGGAGTTGTTGTGGGCAGAAAGAAGAGAGTAGCTGAATGGGTGAGTATGGATGCATTTGGGAAAAGGAACACTGCATGCTAGATATTAAGGGTTCTGCTTTTGCAATTTTTGCAGTAGCAGAGCTTGACAGACACTCAAGAGAAGATTTTGCAAAGTCTGCTAATCCCTGTCCTTGTCAAATCCATTAAAGCAGTCATCCTAGTGCTGCTCCCTCTCCCAGAGACGGGATGCATGTTTATCGTGGCCCTGTAGACACAGGAGGGGTGAAAGCATTAGCTGTCAGAGTTTAGAGTTTCACTGCTTCTCATTATCCAGGGGCTCTGAGCTCAGGTATCCTCTTCAAACTGTAGGCGTACTTGGAGATTGGCACAGCTGCCGTGGCAACAGAGGCGGATTCCAAGCCCTCCAGCCTCTTCCCAGTTTCCCTCTATTGCACCCTAGACATCCCCCTCCCCCACAGTACAGTCCCTGCTCAACAACACACTACGGTGCAATTGTGTGTATGGTATTGTAATCCTTTTAGTCCACCAATACTTGCATTCCATTACTAGCATCATTATTTGCCATAAAATTCATCACTGAGCTTTACATTTTGGAGTCAAAATAAAGTAGCACCTTACATTTGTCATAAATCAATGGGGCTTTGTAAATGTAACATATTAGAACAATGACAGGAGGAGTCAGAGACAAAGACTTTTACATTAGCATACCAAAATTACTGTAATAGCTGCCTCTCCCTCATGTTGCCTGGGGGGGCTAATTTGAATATACTTAGCTTGCTGGCTGTCAGTGCATCTGAATAACTAGGATAATCTGATTACTGACCTCTTTTAAAGTGATGTCACTCTGTGTGTGCGAGTTGATAGGCTGAAGTTGGTGGTCAGTCCATGTTGTTAGCTGAGCTCACACTGGACTTAAGTTACCGTTATCAAAGAATGTCCCACACGCTGGTGAAAACAAAAAAGAAATGGGGATCAATTGAAAGGGTGACTCAGCTGAGAGTAATGCTAAACCCCTGATCACCTTCCCCTGACACACTCCTCAGGCAGGTCTTTCCTGGAACACAGGAATGGCTGATGGCTAACACACACTGTCTGGTGCTATCAAATGATTGTGGCACACGTTCAGTACTTGTTTTCAACTTAATGAAGCCAATTTATATCTCTACACTCAACTTCAGTAACAGGTTTATAAAATGAAGACATACTGATGGTAAAGACAGTTTTTTTTTCCCAAAATGAAAATTCTGTCATCAATCACTCACTCTCATGTTATTCCAAACCTATAAAACCCATTTGTTTATCTTCAGAACACAAATTAAGATATTTTTGAAACTTGAGAGCTTTCTGATCCTACATAGACAGCAACACAACTGAAACGTTCAAGGCCCAGAAAGGTAGTAAGAACATCATTAAAATAGTCCATGTGACATTAGTTGTTCAACCGTAATGTTCTGAAGCTATGTGAATACTTTTATGAATACTTCATAACATTACAATTGAACCACAGATCTCAGATTTCATCAAAAATATCTTAATTTGTGTTCCAAAGATGAATGAAGCTCTAAGGGGTTTGGAACGACATGAGGGTTAGTATTTATTGGCAGAATTTTAAACTTTTAGGTGATCTATCCCATTAAAGGCTGTGACAGACCGATATATTTTTCAGGCACTGTAATCAGATGATGTTTAACAATTCTGAGATTATCGGCAAATAACCATCATTTGACACTGACACTGAAGACTGGAATAATGGCTAATAAAAAAGCCCATGTAGATCGAGTACTAGTTACAGGCTACTAAAAGATAGTAAAGGTTACTAGTTTACCATGCATGTTGTGACAACTGAAACTTAGCAGTTACAGGACGTTTAATAAGTCCTGCATTTTTAAGGCCTGAACACATTTATTAAGAAACTGTTTTATGTAATATGTGCACCTACTGGTGTTGTGGTTGTTTTGGACTTCTGATTACAGTTGAGGTCAAAAGTTTACATACACCTTGCAGAATCTGCAAAATGTTAATTATTTTAACAAAATAAGAAGGGTCATACAAAATATATATATATATATTTTTTTTAATGTAGTACTGACCTGAATAAGATATTTCACATAAAAGATGTTTACATATAGTCCACAAGAGAAAATAATAATTGAATTTACAAAAATGACCCCGTTCAAAAGTTTACATACACTTGATTCTTAATACTGTGTTGTTACCTGAATGATCCACAGCTGTGTGTTTGTTTTGTTTGTTTGTTTGTTTGTTTGTTTGTTTAGTGATAGTTGTTCATGAGATGTTTGTCCTGAACAGTTAAACTGCCTGCTGTTCTTCAGAAAAATCCTTCAGGTCCCACAAAATCTTTGGTTTTCAACATTTTTGTGTTTTTGAACCCTTTCCAACATTGACTGTATGATTTTGAGATCCATCTTTTCCCACTGAGGACAACTGAGGGACTCATATGCAACTATTACATAAGGTTCAAATCCTCACAGATGCTTCATAAGGAAACACAATGCATTAAGAGCATTGGGGGGGGGGGCTTTTGAATTTGAAGATTAGGGTAAATTTAACTTATGTCTTCTGGAAAACATGTAGCTTCTGAAGGGCAGTACTAAATGAAAAAAATATATATATTTAGACAAAATAAGAAAAATATGCATCTTAATTCTGTTCAAAAGTTTACACCCCTGGTTCTTAATGCATCGTGTTTCCTTCTGAAGCATCAGTGAGCATTTGAACCTACTGTAATAGTTGCATAGGAGTCCCTCAGTTGTCCTCAGTGTGAAAAGATGGATCTCAAAATCATACAGTCATTGTTGGAAAGGGATCAAGTACACAAAAATGCTGAAAAAACGAAGAATTTGTGGGACCTGAAGGATGTTTCTGGAGAACAGTAGGCAGTTTAACTGTTCATGACAAACAAGGGACTCATGAACAACTATCACTAAACGAAAAAACATAGCTGTGGATCATTTGATAACAACACTATATTGAGTCAAGCATGTCAACTTTTAAATGGGTAATTTTTCTAAGTTTAGCTATTATTTTTTCCCGTGAACTATATGTAAACATCTTTTATGTGAAATATCTTATTCAAGTCAGTATTAAATAAAAAATACCATGCATTTTGTATGATTCCTCTTATTTTGGTAAAATAACTGCAGATTCTGCAAGGTGTATGTAAACATTTGACCTGTACTTGACTTGGCTGTTCTGTAATATTGATTTTATTGAGTTCAGTTTAGTGAGTACAGTTCAGTTATAGGTCACGTGATGTTCATACCATTTTAGCATGTGAATTGCCTGTAAAGGCATAAAATTAGACTTCTCAAATAGTGTTTTATCAGCAGGTGTAGAGAAAATGAATTACGGACATATAGACAGGGCAACAGAGAGGCTGGGAACACAGCAGAATTACAACAATGACCTCTTTATTGCCTATCCAAGACAGAGATGGCTCGACAATGACAGAAGTCACTCGCCTGATTGGGGGAGGGTGGATATGAAAAAATGAGCGTCTGGACCATGAGAGTTCAGATGGATACAGGGTACAGGGGAAAATACTAAGGGATGTGTATGTATGGCTAAGTGTATGTATGTCCTGGAAATGCCCCAGGGTCTGAACTCACACAGGGGGAGAGGGGTCAGTGGTGGGTTATAAGCACCGGGGTCAGCGGGGTACAGGGTAGAGCGACTCATTTGTCACAGATGACAAATGACAGATGAACTGCTGTAGTTATATATCTTTATTTTCCGGTTTGTAGACCAAGGCACTACCAATGGCAGTGTCATGGGTTCAATTCCTAAAGAACACAAACAAAAAAAGTATATATTAAATACATTTTAAGGTACTTCGGAACATCTGCCAAATGCATGTATGCACCTGCATTACTTATCTAAATGTGACTGATGTTATATGTGATCCTGAACCACAAAGGCAGTCATAAGTAGCACAGGTATATTTGTAGCAATAGCCAACAAAATTATCGATTTTTCTTTTATGGCAAAAATCATTAGGTTATTAAGTAAAAATTATGTTACATGAAGATATTTTGTCAGTTTCCTACTGTGAATATATCAAAACTTAACTTTTATTAGTAATATGCATTGCTAAGAACTTTATTTGAACAACTTTAAAGGTGATTTTCCCAATATTTAGATTTTTTTGCAGATTCCAGATTTTCAAATATTTGTATCTCGACCAAAATATTGCCCTATCCTAACAAACCATACATCAGTGAAAAGCTTATTTATTCAACTTTCAGGTGATATATAAATCTCAGTTTCAAAAAATGTATCCTTATGACTGGTTTTGTGGTCTAGGGTCACAAATTGTTATTTTAGTGCGTTACAAGGTTTCTGTTTTTACTAACTCTATCACACAGGCTCTGCATTTAGAAGTTTTGTTTTTGCAAAAGGTGCCTAACAGTTTCACTCTTCTAAATGTAATGCACAAAAGTCACCCACAATTTTAAGTGTTCCATTAATAAGTAATAGGATGCATTCCTTTCCCACCGATTAGAATGAGTCAGACGGAGATTATGGTAAAAGTGGGGCCATGGACTTTTTTGCATTGTTTGCACTCTGGTTAGTGACCATGAGTCATTTGCTCAGCCTTTTATGTGTTAAACAATATGAACCAATACCATTTTTAGAGTTTGAGAAGCACTACCTGTATTTAGTTAAGCCATAATTTTCAAGTATAGTACAGCGGGACTGATAATTTGAGGGTGCAGTGTTACTTTTTTTAATTTATTTTATATGTATTACAAAGGATTGGTTAAGAGCTGTTGTTTTGCTACTGCTATTTTGGGTTATCTGCTGTTTTCAATGAAAGAGGAGCTTTAAGGGCTCCCTGCATGTTTGAAAATGAAGATTTAAGACCGATACAGCTTTCGGTTTTTATTTTACAAAGAAATATTACAATAGTAATCTTGTTTATATTAACAATCATATAATTCATAATATATTGTTTTTATTACAGTTATTTAAAATGATAATAATCCCACAGATAATAATAATAATAATAATATTTTTTGAAATCATATTGATGTTTAAAAACGGTAATCCTGTAGGTTTTTTAAATTGTTTTACATCACATTCTCAGTTTTTAGCAATATAATGCAATTCCATTTCCTTTAAACTGTAAAGGATTACTCTTTATATTCCAAGTAATTACAGTAAGCTGTCTTTTATTATTTGCATTAGATGTGACATGCATGTTTGTTTTGATTGCATTTAGTTGATAAGGAAGTAAACATCAATCGGCAGATCGCTTTCTCCCATGTCCTCACTCTAAGGCAGTGTTGGGAGGCGAGTGAATCATTTTTCTTTTTTTATTGAAACATCCAGTGAAGCAATTGAATTTCCCAGCATTACTTGAGAGACAGGACATTCTAGGAAAGTGTGCTCGATACATTTGCTTGTCTGTGGCTCATTGCAGGCGTGAATATTGGTAATGAATTTATATCATACACATCATTAATTGTGAAATATGACCAATCTGCTGACATTTCGTCCTGTTTCTGTTTGCGACAGACTTTGCACTTACACTGTATGATATAATATGTTAAAAGAAACCTATTATGCCCCTTTTTGCAAGATGTAATATAAGTCTCAGTTGTCCCCAGAACATGTATGTGAAGTTTCAGCTCAAAATACCCCACAGATCATTTATTATATAATTTTGAAAATGCCTATTTTGGTTGGAAGCAGAAACACACTGTTTTCATGCATGTCTCTTTAAATGCAAATGGGGTGCTGCTCCCCGCCCCCTTTTCCAGAATAGGGCTGTGCCTTTACAGCTCGTACCTCAGATACTCTGCTAAAAAACATCTGTTTGGTTTTGATTATCACGTCTATCGCACTTAAATCATGTGTTTATTAGTTTAAACTTCTGATATACGGTTTTCTGAGTGTGCACGTTCAGACATCCGAAGCACGCACACAGAAAGTGGCTGTCACACGGCGTGTAAGTACTAAACCTAGTTCTCTTTCATGTCTTATTGTGCTTAAACTGTCAAATACACACAAGTTAATGTTAAAAACACGAGTTACAAAAATAGTCAGTTATGTCTCTGAAGGTAAACAGCTGGAAAAGAAATCACGTGTTTCCATTAGATCTGTGTGTCAGCGGTGTAATATACAGTAAATAAATCAATAAATCCACTGCTCTCTTGTCTCTTCTGAGGCTGGGAATCTAAATAGTGTTCGGTGCAGTTACCATGCTTTACTTAAACTTCTGCAATGGCGTTAGAAGGCGCCGTGGGTTATACAAAATTGAAATAAATGGGTTTTTGTTTCCCATTGATTTACTCTTTGATATAGGCTATATCCAGTAAAATTCATCTCTAGCACCAACTGTGTTACTCTTTAGTAGATCTTTTAGTCCGCTCATATCTGAAAAATCTCCATTTTTGTGGGAACTTGGGCATCTGCTGTACAGGTGTGTTTAGAGACTGTATGTATTGGTCATCTTTTGTCTGGGCATGTATGAGTGAGAATGGTGTAGGTCAGTGTCGTTCTTAGTTTAAACTCTGACACAGTTTAAATGTGAGCCAGATAGTAAATACACTCTGTATCTGCCACAAAAATCAATAAAGAGACAATAAAATGTAGTCCTGACGGTCTCGGTTAATGAACTGAAGACTATTGCCCTCATATGAGAGAGTATCTTTAAAGCTGTTTTAGTTAATACATAACCAGATACTTTTTTTTTTGCAGGCATGAGAATTTCTCAGTTGTTTTCTATTTAAAGAGTTAGAGTCCAAGGTTTGGCCTAGAGCTCACGTGATCCAAAGCAAAGAAAACACATAAAGTGCTTATCCACACCCGAACTGAGCATACACTATAATGCACCACACACACACATTTACTATGAACTGCAGCATCACAGAGTCAATAATCAAAGCAAGACCTGCCCACACAGCTAATATACACACATTTACACTTACAGAAGTGTTTACAGGTGTTACTATGGCACAGTAAACAGTACCACACATTCATGACAAAGCATATAGTATGTTGCGGATAACGTGGGAAAGACAGAGTGTGTAGTGTTGTAGTCTACATATCCTTGCAGTGCACACTGAACAATACATGCAACACAGTCAGTACACAGAACGCACTGGCATGGCAGAGTGTCAGAGATGTTCAGCACAATGCCCATCGGTGGCCTGCTCTTCTACAGTGCCACAGATGTCAGAGGAGTATTGTTGGAGCACTGAAAGCAAGGAGCAAGGCAGAGTCTCCCTAGAACAGGTTGTATTAGAATGTCCTGTAAACAGATCATTACACAGCAGCAATGTTTTCATTAACCAGTCCCTTGAGGTCAAAAGGTTTGTAGAGAATGTAGAGTGAATTCATCTGAAATTGTAGCTGGATGAATTATGGTAAATCAAGCTACATTTATTTACTTTTTTCCAGTTCAATAATAATAGTTCTCTGGAATGTGGTGATGTGTATTACAATGAAATTAATATTTGCATTAATTAATTTTCCCTCAGTTTGTGTGGGTCTTTGTCTATATTGGTTGTTTGAAACAAATTACAGAATTGTGAAATCCAGTCATAAAAATCAAATTTGCAGTATAACACAGAAAGTTGCAGAATTTAGCACATTTTGGATGAGAACACTTTAAATGTAGGGCTGTACAATTCATTTTGGATTTCAAAAAGAAGACTGCATGTTCTGGAATCCAGAATAATTTAAACAGAAAACACAGAATTCGGTGGGGATTTGAGGGGGAAAAAAATAATAATAGTAATAATAAAAATAATTGGGAAAAAATAAAACTGCTTTTTTGAGGCCCTAAAATATAATTATGTTAAGCTTTTAATAAACTAGTTAAATTGCTAATAGTTAAGTTTCATGATTTCTATTAATTAGGCATGCCTAAAACTGATTACAAATTACTAAAATGTAATTTAACCATAAAAATGGAATCTAGAAAAAATTAAATAAACATAAACCAAAAAAAAAATAAAAACAGATTTCATAGGGACCTGTGTTTGTTGATTTGTGGCTTGCTTTGATTAAAAAATTTGATCCAATTTTACTTATAATTTATCCTTGCTACATTTTTGTTTTGTATTTTTTTTGTTTTATTTCAAATTTCGCATGATTATCAATATATCTCCAGGTTAAGGTACATGCTATAAAGCACAAGAGACAGACAGACATTAGAGTAGAGAAGAGAAAGCAATTTCTCTGTATTTGAAAGTAATCAGTGCAATTATTTCTGTAAACATTTTTATAAAAATTTGCAGGTCTTGGGTTCATTGGGAGTGTTTGATGGTCTGGGGAGGAATATCCTTGAAGGGTTGTACAAAACTGTGATTTAGACAACAGTACTGTTTAGGGGGCAGTCGTGGCCTAGTGGTTAGAGAGTCTGACTTGTAACCCAAAGGTTGGCAGGGATTGTAGGTGGGGGGAGTCTCCACCCTCAATACCACGACTGAGGTGAGATGCTTGAGCAAGGCAGTAAAGATTTTCAACTTGAATATTTCATTTATCAAGGTCCAAAGTGTGATGTAGGTGTTCCCATATTTTTTGAGCAGTGTACAACTGAATACAGCTTAATATACAGAGACAACTGTAAGTAAGCCATTGATAGGTTGATTTCCATGAGGATCCTGACCAGCAACAGTGGCTCAACCAATAGAGTTAGTTTTGGGCGTGGCTATCTGTTTGTTAAGCCATAATAGCAGATGAGGGAGTGTTTGGGAAACCTGTTTGAAAACAGACATTATTTTTGTATTTCAGTTTAATGTTTAGTGCAGCAATTACGTACTTGAAGAGGTAGTTCACCCAAAAATGAAAATTACTTCATGATTTACTTACCCTCAAGCCATCCTGGATATAACTTTCTATTTTCAGATGAATACATTCGGAGTTATATTACAAAATGTCCTGGCTCTTCCACACTTTATAATGGCAGTGACAGGGGGTTAAGATTTTGAAGTCTAATAAAGTGCATCCATCCATCATAAAAAAGTACATGGCTCCAGGGGGGTTCTGAAGTGAAGGCCTTCTGAAATGAATCGATGCATTTGAGTAAGAAAAATATCCATATATAAAACTGCAGTCTCTAGCTTCCACTAACTGTAGTATGCACATTCACAAGAGAGTGGCTTTCTAGCGGATGACGTAGCAATGTAGGTGTAGCGTAAGCTCCAGTGAAAAGTGACAAACGTAAGTTCAGCTATGTTAAAAAATCCCAAATATACACATGAATGCACCATTTCAAAACTAATAAAAGTATAGAGTATAGCTAAAACAATTCATTTCTTCACATGGTTTTCCTTTACTGTAAACAAAACTTGGTTCTCGCAAGACTAGCATATTCTCAACGGAGCTTATTCTTTAACGGAAACTAGAGATTACGGTTTCTAAAGCTTTAAATATGGATATTTTTCTTACACAAACACATCGCTTCGCTTCAAAAGGCTTTATTAACCCCTTTTTATGATGGATTGATGTACTTTATAGGGCCTCAAAATCTCAACACCCATTCACTGCCATTATAAAGCTTGGAAGAGCCAGGACATTTTTTAATATAACTCTGGTTGTATTCCTCTGAAAGGAGAAAGTCGTGTACATTTTTGGTAATTTACAATTTTGGGTGAACTATACTTTTAACCTTTCAAGGAACAGTCCACTTTTTTTGAAAACAGGATCATTGTCCAGCTCCCCTAGGGTTAAACAGTTGAGTTTTACCTTTTTCGAATCTATTTAGCTGAGTCTGGTGGTAGCACTTTTAGCATGGCTTAGCATAGATCATTGAATCTGATTAGACCAATAGCATCTCCCTCAAAAATGACCATATATAATGACGATATTTTTCCTATTTAAAACTTGACTCCTCTGTAGTAACATTGTGTACTAAGACTGACGGAAAATTAAAAGTTGCGATTTTCTAGGCTATGGCTAGGAACTATACTCTCATTAATAATCAAGGAACTTTGCTGCCGTACCATGGGTGCAGCAGGCGCAATGATATTACGCAGCGCCTGAAAGTGACCGGCACTAAGTTTGTGTAGATGCAGAGTTGCAGCCGGCAGAGTTGATGGCTGCGTAATATAATTGCGCCTGCTGCACCCATGGTACGGCAGCAAAGTTCCTTGATTATTACGCCAAAATGAGAGTATAGTTCCTAGCCATATCGACCTAGAAAATCGCAACTTTTCATTTTTCGCCCGTCTTTGTATACGAGGTAACTACAGAAGAGTCAAGTTTTGTATAGGAAAAATATCTAAACTCTTTGGTCATTTTTGAGCGAGATGCTAACGGTCTAATCGGATTCAATGATCTATGCTAAGCTATGCTAAAAGTGCTAACGCCAGACCCAGAGATCGGCTGAATGGATTTGAAAAAAACTGTAAAACTCAACTGAGTTTCAAAAAAAGTGGCGTGTTCCTTTAAGGTAAACATGTTTGTTGTATTCAGAAAAGTTTTCATGATGGTGTGTTCTTTTTGCTTTAATTATTAAAGAACAGCCAAAAAACAAAAAGTGTGCCTTGGAAGTGTGACAACACACAGATAAGTGGAGTAGCTCTGGCAGGCAGGTGCTTTGCTGACTGTCAGGTGCTGCTTGTGTCATGGAGTGTCTCTTTGCATGTGCCTCAGGTGACATTTAACTCAAAGAGGCCTGACAGCAGCACAGCTGACGCAGGGAAAAGCTGGCGTCCGCAGGTACATTTAACCCTGTGGGAGAGGGAGGTCGTGCGGTTACCACCACTGGTGTCCTATTACTACAACTCATTAAATTCAATTCAGATTCCTTGCGTTTTACTTGAAATAAACGATTCATATGTGAAGATAAAATAAAGTTACTAATGTTTGGAGAGGTTTAAACAGTGAAAAGGAAGGAATGACCCGGTTCTAGAGTTCAGCTGCAGTTCTCTCGTTCCTATTCAGGCAAATTTTCATGCAGTTCCTGGTTGGTGGTTTGCATTCCAAATGTCCCTAAAAGAGACTCAATGCATGTCTAGAGAACAAGGCCATCATCAGTACTGCACAGGTTCTAATTACGCTGTTATCTATTGACATAACAGCCAGTCTAATATTGACATTCGAATAGAGGCAGAAATTTGACTCTAATCGAGAATGCGGAACCTCAAGGACTTTTTAAAAGCGCAGGCAACAAAGCAGCAGCATCTAATGTCTGAAAGTCACCGTGCAGAAGATCATATGGGTACAAAGCCATAATAATATCTCTCCTGGAGGGCCACATTGTGCCGTGCTAGAACTGATTAAAGCTCAGTGAGCCGTTGGTGTTGCTTCTGCAGCCAACCAAAGGTATCAGTGACATGAGGTCTTTGTAAAACCAAGCACACTCTGCTAGACTAAAACCCCTTGCACATTTAAATTTATGGTTTCTTTCTTCCTTGTGTGTTAGTGAGCACTTTACTAGGGATGGGAATGGGGAAGTAATGTGATTCCTCTGATCGATTGTGATTCTTTAACACTTCCATTAACGAAGCGGCATAGAGAGATATTTTAATGATGTCTTTATCCACTTTTTCCTGAGTAACCGATGAGCACCGGATTTTTAAAGCATCTTTCCATTATGAGGCGGATGAGACTTCCGCGTTCAAGAAATAGGTGGATAGAAGTGGCATAAATACAGTCTCATAATTGGCCTTAACTATATATTAAACAATATTAAACAAATAGAAAATGAGACAACATCATTTAATTTACTTCTATATAAATTTGTTTGATTCACTAAAAAGAAATAATTCATTGGAGCCATTTGTTGGGAACCAGACTACACTGGTTGTGTTGTATTGTTTCACTAAAAAAAAAAGAAAAAAAAAAAAAACTGATTCATTAGAATTATTCCTTTTGGAAGAATTAGACACACTGGTTGTGCTACATGTTACTGATTCACTAAAAAGAACTGACTCATTAGAATGATTTGTTGAGTATCAGACTACACTGGTTGCATTGTATGTTTTTGTTTTAACTAAAGATAAATATTTGAGTCATTTGTTAGGAACCAGACTAAACTGGCTGTGTTGTATATTATTGATTCACTAAAAAGAACTGATTCATTAGAATGATTCATTTGAACAATTAATTTAGGAATTAGACTACACTAGTTGGGCTGTATGTTATTGATTTACTAAAAAGAACTGACTCATTAGAATGCTTTTTTTTTATCAGAATACACCAGTTGTACTGTATGTTTTGATTCACTAAAAAAAGAAATAACTCATTGGAGTCATTTGCTTGGAACCAGACCAAACTGTATATTTTTGATTCACTAAAAAGAACTGATTCATTAGAACAATTCATTTGGGAATCAGACTACACTAGTTGCGCTGTATGCTTTTGATTCACTAAAAAGAAATAACTCATTGGAGTCATTTGTTGACTGAGTAACTGCACTGGTTGTGGTGCGTGTTACTGATTCACTAAAAAGAACTGATTCATTAGAATGATTCATTTGGGAATTAGACTACACTGGTTGTGCTATATGTTGTTGATTCTCTAAAGAGAAATGACTTGTTGGAGTCATTTGTTGACTGAGCAACTACACTGATTGTGTTGCATGTTAATGTTTCACTAAAAAGAACCAATTCATTAGAATTATTAATTTAGGAATTAGACTACAGTGGTTGTGCTGTATGTTATTGATTCACTAAAAAGAACTGACTCATTAGAATGATTTTTTTTTAATCAGAATACACCAGTTGCACTGTATGTTTTGATTTACTAAAAAAAGAAATAACTCATTGGAGTCATTTGCTTGGAACCAGACCAAACTGTATAGTTTTGATTCACTAAAAAGAACTGATTCATTAGAATGATTCATTTGAGAATCAGACTACACTAGTTGCGTTGTATGCTTTTGATTCACTAAAAAGAAATAACTCATTGGAGTCATTTGTTGACTGAGTAACTACACTGGTTGTGTTGCGTGTTACTGATTCACTAAAAAGAACTGATTCATTAGAATGATTCATTTGGGAATCAGACTACACTAGTTGCGTTGAATGCTTTTGATTCACTAAAAAGTAAAAACTCATTATAGTCATTTGTTGACTGAGTAACTACATTGTGTTGTGTTTTAAATTGTGTTGTGTGTTACTGAATCACTAAAAAGAACTGATTCATTAGAATGATTCATTTGGGAATTAGACTACACTGGTTGTGCTATATGTTACTGATCCACTAAAAGGAACTGACACATTAGAATGATTCATATGGGAATCAGACTACACTAGTTGTGTTGTATGTTTTTGATTCACTAAAAAGAACCAACTCATTAGAGTCCTTTGTTCAGGAATCAAACAAAACTATTTGCTCTGTATGTTTATTTTTTTTTTTTACCAACTCATTACAGTAATTCGTTCAGGAATCAGCTTACGCTAGTTATGTGGTATATTTCTGATTCACAGTAGAGATCATTCTCCACCCTGACTGTATTTCTGATCTCAAAATTTTAAGATTTAGCTACAATCTGGGGCTTTTCGTGTCAGACTACAGTCTTGTAGTGTATGCTAGATGCAAAATATCCACATACAATACACTGAAGCTACTACAAATGTGCACTTTAAACACGGCTTTATAAAATGAATGGGACAATCAGTTTGAGTGTCTCATTAGACACTATAAAGTCCAAACAGACTTCCATATATAGCTCCTCTTTAGCCCTCCTTTCATGTATTTCTACCTCTCTCTCATTTTCTTTTTTTTTTGCTGCCTTTTTCTGATGCCGCTCGCAGTCTGAAATATCCACGTCACTCCCTATGTTTAGCACTCCCACATATAAAGCACACAAAGCCACAAGCACAAGAATACAAATATATACTTATGCAAACACACACACACTGATGATATGCCCCAATTCCTCTTGTCCTTGCTTCTTTCCTTTATTCTCTGTTCACCCATTCCCATCACCATCCCTCTCTCTTTCTCTTTCCCCCTTTGGTTGAGTGTAAGAATGGATGCCTCGGCAGGCGACAGCTGGAATCTGATTCATACAGGAATGGAGGGAGGTAGGCAGGGCGAGAGAGAGATGGAGAGAACAAGAGAGAGAGAGAGGAGGATGAGAGGGATTGTCTGTAGGGCACAGTGATAAAGAGGAAATGCAGTCTCCCAGAGACTGCTGAGGATAGGGAGGAGAAGGGGGCCACATTCAGTGATTGGTCCAAACAAGCCTCGCCTAGCTTAGTCATACCTCTGCTGATTGGTCCACAGCCATGCTTGCCACCAGCGCTCTTAGTCAATAACCTTTTCAGTAAAATTCTGCTTTGATGGCTGTGTATCAGATAAGAAAGCAATCAGTCCAGAAATATACACACAAGCTTACACCTATATCTTTTTATCCATATTTTCATATCTTTTAATGACATTTGATGTTGTGATATTTATGTTTTTTTTTTTTAAATCATAAGGCCTTAATTTAATCCAAACAGTCATTGTAGCCAAGCAGATTCAAAAGGTTTAAAGAGATAATTCACCCAAAAACCAAAATTCTGTCATTAATTACTCACCCTCATGTCGTTCCAATCCCGTAAGACCTTTGTTCATCTTTGGAACACAAATTAAGATATTATTGATGAAACTCGAGAGCTTTCTGACCCTGCATAGACAGCAATGCAACTACCACATTCAAGCCTCAGAAAGGTAGTAAGGACATTGTTAAAAAAGTCCATGTGACATCCTTGGCTCAAGGACAAATATCTGAGGACAAATATCTGATACATGGCCTACCCTTTTTCTTTATAGATGCAGGCCTGAAAATAGCAACACAAATAAAGGATTCAAACTGCTATGTCAGCATGTGGGACTGTAAAAAAATCTCTCTCTCAGCAGTGTAATGTAGTGTACCTGGGCTAAAGCAGCAGGTAGAACTGGGGGGAAAAAAGGACCTGATTCAGCCACAGTACCAGCTGTTCCTGCCTTCAGGGGACAGTTTCATTTCACCATTCACGCTCCCTTACTGAGTGTGCACGATATACGGCACTGAGGGGAGAATTCGTGCCTTCAGATTAGAAGATATGGAAGAGTAGGCGACTCAGCGATTGATTGAGACACAGACCTTTTCAGTGAGCTTTAGGGAGACAAAGAGGACAGCACTGAGTGGGAGAGAGAATGTGTTTCAGAGACAGCTTGTCTCTTTCTTGGATTGTACGCCTGACAAATCAGGAAAAGTTTAG
Organism: Cirrhinus mrigala; assembly: GCA_036247105.1. Lineage (NCBI taxonomy): Eukaryota > Metazoa > Chordata > Actinopteri > Cypriniformes > Cyprinidae > Cirrhinus > Cirrhinus mrigala. The sequence continues at coordinate 19,142,647 of CM070024.1, forward strand.
GACTATGCCACGCTTGTGTATAAAACAACGTCTTTATTCTTTAATTATAAATCATGACTGTTCAAATATTTTTATCACCCTCTTGACTTTAAGCTGCTGTGTGAAGACTGGATGATGTGCCGTTCTCATGGACTGTCGAAGAGACACATGCTCTAGTCTCCAATTGGATCATGAAGGGTCAAGGGTCAAATTGCTTGTTGTAATGACAAACAGTTAAACAAGGGTTGCAGCGTGACAGATGTGTGTGCCCTGACACCATACTGCACTTCTTCATCATCAGGCTTAGTTTAAAGTAGCTGCAAATGGAGATATATATATATATATATATATATATATATATATATATATATATAAAGGAAATGCTAGTTACATAACAAATGTCCCCACAATTATAGTAATACATATAAATTTTGACCTTGTGGGGACATTTTTTAGGTCCCCATGAGGAAACAGGCTTATAAAACATGCAGAATGAGTTTTTTTCAGAAAGCAAAAGTGTGCACAGTCTCCTGTGAGGGCTAGGGTACGATAGAATATACGGTTTGTACAGTATAAAAACCATTATGCCTATGGAATGTCCCCATAAAACATGGAAACACAACCGTGTGTGTGTGTGTGTGTGTGTGTGTGTGTGTGATATATATATACACTACCAGTCAAAAGTTTTTTTTTTTAGATTTTTAATGTTTTTTACAGAAGTCTCTTCTGCTCACCAGAAATCATTCTAATATTCTGATTTGCCGCTCAAAAAATATTTATGCTGAAGACAGCTAAGTTGAATTTTTTTTTTTCAGGTTTCTTTGATGAATAGAAAGTACAGAAGAACAGCATTTATCTGAAATAGAAATATTTTGTAACATTATAAATGTCTTTATCATCACTTTTGATCAATTTAAAGCATCTTTGCTTAATAAAAGCTTTATTTCTATAACTTCTTTCCCCAGAAAAAGAAGAAATGGTATAGTGTATAATGTTACAAATGTTTTTTTTTTTTTTTTTTCAGATAAATGCTGATCTTTGGATTCATCAAAGAATCCTGAAAAAAATTTACTCAACTGTTTTAAATATTGATCATAATAAATATTTCTTGAACAGCAAATCAGAATTATTTCTGAAGGATCATGTGACACTGAAGACTGGAGTAATGATGCTGAAAATTTAGCTTTAATCACAGGAATAAATTACATTTTAAAATATATTCAAATACAAAACAGTTATTTTAAATAGTAAAAATAGTTCAAATGTTTTTGCTGTACTTTGAATCAAATAAATGCAGGCTTGGAGAGCAGAACACACTTCTTTAAAAACGTTAAAAATCTTACTGTTCAAAAACTTTTGACTGGTAGTGTGTGTGTGTGTGTGTGTGTGTGTATGTAATTTTTTTTTTTTGTAATTAAACCACTAAATTTGACAGTTGACCATCTATAATATCTTATTTTCCATATATATATACAGTTTAGTAGTTAACCAAAAATAATTCAACAAAAATTGACTGTGGGATGTTGCGACTGACCATTCAGAATCAGGCTAGTTCGTTTGATACACAGACTGTGAATAAAAAGCAAATATCAATGTTATGAATGGGAGTTATGGTTGATGTCCTGTGCTTGGTTTGAGTGTGTTTGATGTTAGACAGTTGCGAGTTGTAAAACCTGTGTGACGGTCCTCTCATATATCATCCCAACACATAAACACACACTTTCATGCATGGCCTGAATGGCTGGCAGTAGCCTTTAGTGAAAAGCCACAACAGAAGTTAATTGGAACAAACATGCACATATATGCATTGTACACACAAACACACATTTCCATCACTGACACACCCTCACTTATTCAACCTCAGACATGTGCCTCTTTATTCACTCCCATGAACACCCTCTCTCTTTACACTTATATTCACACAATCCTATATATTCTTTCTCTGTGACATGCACACACACATTCACCCCCTCTTAACCCTCCGGTGGCAACTGTCCCTCAGGGTGATATGGCCATGAAGACAGGCATATAACAATGCCTTATTAACATTGTGAGCAGCCATCTCCTATTCTCCTAATCTCCCTTCACACCAGAGGCAGAAACATACAACCTCACACAAATGGACACAGAGATGAAGCAGGGAAAGATCAAATTATAACTAACAATTTACTAAAAAACATTGGTAACGTTTTATGTCTGTTATAAGTTCCCATTAGTTACCGTTGGTTATAGCAATAACTAAAGTCTATTCTTTTCTAATCTATCTACTTGTTTTATATTTCATTTATTGTAAAAAAAAAAAAAGCCCTTCTAGAAAAGGGGGCGGGGAGCAGCAGCTCATTTGCATTTAAAGAGACATGCACAAAAACAGCGTGTTTCTGCTTCAACTCAAAATAGGCTTTTTCAAAATTATATAATAAATGATCTGTGGGGTAGTTTCAGACACATTCTGGGGACACCTGTAAATTATATTACATATTGTAAAAAGGGGCATAATAGGTCTCCTTTAATGACTAAATGTAAATGTTAATTAATAAAAATCTTTTTTAGTTGTTACAAAAAATTCAACTGTTCAATATTAGTTCATGTTATACCTCAGGTCCATTTAATAATATGAATTGATAATAATTCTTCATAAGTTTTCTTTATTGTTAGTTCTCGTTTACTACTGTAGTTAACTAATGTTAATCAGTACTTTTGTGTTTTGTCCAAATAACATCTGAACATGCTTAAAACATATAAATTTGGCTAAGAAGCAAAACTGACAATATTAGGACTTTCCAGTCATGCGTCTTGAATATGTTATGTATATTTTTTCTTGTTCCATTGGCAGATTTTTATTAGTCTTGTCAGTAAACTTGACAGCTGCTTTGCCTCAGCAGATCTTGTAAAAAGATATTTTTAGAAGAAGACATGTCCTTATTTACGAATACATGAAATATATGAAATACACAATGTTTCCTCCAAAAATAGAGCATCTGTTAGATAATAATAGTGTTCACTGACACTGACAGTGTTTTTGCTATATTTTGTCATCTTTTCATCTGGTATTCCAGGAGTTCATCAATTAATACATCTTTGAAAATATGAACTAATGCTTAAATTTTTAGCTTTTCTATTTTTATATTAAAATGGAGTTTGGTTTTATTTACACCCCTGGATTCTATATATAGGGCAAACATTGTCTTTTTTTTCCTTCATATTCCCATATTCTATTATCTTATGTAAATGCATAAAGGCAATACTAAATATCATCTTTATGTTATTTAATTAAAAAGTAAGTAGGATCATTATAATAAATGATCATAATTTATTTTCATTGAAAAAACATCTGGTTGTATAAAGAACATGCATCGACAGTTGAGGTCATAAGTTTACATACACCTTGCAGAATCTGCAAAATGTTAATTATTTTACCAAAATAAAAGGGATCGTACAAAATGTATGTTATTTTTTATTAAGTATTGACCTGAATAAGATATTTCACATAGAAGATGTTTACATATAGTCCACAAGAGAAAATAATTGTATTTTCACTTAAATAATAATGTTTTTTAGTGATAGTTGTTCATGAGTCCCTTGTTTGTCCTGAACAGTTAAACTGCCTGCTGTTCTTCAGAAAAGTCCTTTAGGTCCCACAGATTTTTTAGTTTTGCAGCATTTTTGTGTATATGAACCCCTTCTAACAATGATTGTATGATTTTGAGATCCATCTTTTTACAGTGAGGACAACTGAGGGACTCGTACGCAACTATTACATAATGTTCAAACGGTCACTGATGCTTCAGAAGGAAAAACAATGCATTAGGACTAGAGGGTGTAAACTTTTGAACAAAATGAAGAGGTGTACATTTTTCTTATTTTGGCTAAATATTTTTTTTTCCATGTTGTACTGCCCTTCAGAAGCTACAGAAGATACTCACATGTTTCCCTGAAGACAAAATAAGTTGCATAAGTATTCACCCCCAGCTCTTAATGCATTGGGTTTCCTTCTGAAGCATCAGTGAGTGTAGCTTTTGACCGTATTATATTATATTATATTATATTATATTATGTCAAGCTACACAACAATTTTTACTGCGTTTGAAAGTTTATGCAATGGATGTGATAATCTGGAGGTAAGGAGAGAAAGGTTCCACCTGATCAACCTGAGCTTGTGATGTGCTGGTCAAACAGAAACTCAGCTGTGTTCCCTTCCTGTGTCTCTCTGCTCCCGTTTGCATATGTGTGGTGATAATGGAAGAGCAGGCTGCACTCCACCCGTCCCCACCCCACTCAAACCAGTCCAGCTGACTATTGACACTCCAAACATTTCCATAGCCTGCCCGCACACGGAAACACAGGAGGAAATACAGGGAGGAGGGAAAGAACAGGGCACCACAGACTAGCATCACTCTCTCATACAGTACACATATGTATTTATATATAAATGTAACATGAACACACACATATGACGTATATTACTGTAAACAAATCTATAGTTCATGTTGTATTGATGATTTATTTGTGAGATTTACTCCATCTGGTGTGACTCGTGTGAATGTGAACTTGACCGAAAGTCTGAACTCTTTTAAAGTCTTTATGGCAACTGTATAAGCTCATGTGGCGTGACAATATGGCTTAGAACAGTGTATCCCAACCCTTTTTTGTCTCATGTACCTATTGACTTGTATAATTCTTGTTCTGATAAACTAAGTGGATCTTGGTAGTTTCAGTAAACAAAGATCTGAATTCAATGAATAACAATGCCAGGATCAGTGTGTCCTCTAATGCCACTTCTGTGAAATATTGACATTGTTCTCCACATGGCGCCTGTATTGTGTATGTGTGTATAGGTTAAAGCTTGTCATGTGTCTCACTTGTGATGTATAGCTACGATTGTGTATAGATGAGTGTGCACTTTACGTCAGTTACATGAAAGCGAAAGCATGTGTATGTGTGTACCTGGTTATGGGGACCAAATGTCCCCACAAGGATAGTAATACCAGTAAATTTTGACCTTGTGAGGACATTTGTGAGGTCCCCATGAGGAAACAGGCTTATAAATCATGCAGAATGAGTTTTTGTGAGTAAGTAAAAGTGTGCCTCCTGTGAGGGCTAGGTTTAGGTGTAGGGCAACAGAAAATACGGTTTGTACAGTATAAAAACCATTACACCTATGGAATGTCCCCATAAAACATGGAAACACAACATGTGTGTGTGTGTGTGTGTTCTGGTATATATGGTTTATGAGGACACAAATGTGTATAATGACATGGGTACTACAACGTAAACATGGTTTATGAGGACACTTCCTGTGTCCCCGTAAAACAAAAGGCTTAAAAAACATACTAAACAGTGTTTTATGAAATTCAAAAAGTGTGCACAGTCTCCTGTGAGGGCTAGGTTTAGGTGTAGGGTAGGTGTAGGGTGATAGAAAATACGGTTTGTACAGTATAAAAACCATTATGCCTATGGAGAGTCCCCGTAAACCACAAATGCAAGAATGTGTGTGTGTGTGTGTGTGTTTGTGTGTGTGTGTGTGTAAAAGATCTTGTTTCTCTTTGGGACTGTGTGTTGCCTGCACACATGCTATTGTCTGATAAATATTTGATAGAGTGTAGAGCTTCAACTCCTTCTAAAAGTTAAGAAGTCTTCATTTTGCTGAGTCTATTAAATCAAAATTGACCTGAAATTTACTTTCTGAATACATGGTCTTATTGTTAATAATTCACATTATTCCGATTTATTGCAATATGTACACTACAGTTCAAAAGTTTGGGGTGAGTAAGATTTATTTTTGTTATTGGAAAGAACTTAATACTTTAAGTCAACAAGGACACATTATATTTACTAAAAGTAATAGTAAAGACATATATTAAGCAGCACAACTGTTTTCAACAATGATAATAATAAGACTGCTTCTTGAGCACTGAACCAGCATATTAGAATGATTTCTGAATGATCATGTGACACTGAAGACAGGAGTAATGATGCTGAAAATTCAGCTTTGCATCACAGGAATAAATTACTGTTTAACTGCATTTTAATGGCTTGGTGAACATAAAATACCAACCCCAAATTTTCAAATAATGTGTACAGTTTGTTATTCCAAATACAAAAAAAATCCAAAATAGTTATCTGCTTACATCAAAATATAGCAGCTAGGTCCACCTTTGAAACAACAAGGCCACAGGGGCCTTTGGGTAAGATTAGCAAAAGCTAAATATCTATTTAGATAGCATTTTAGGACAGATTATTAACTGTTTTTTGCGTCAGGATCTAAATTTTACATTCGCCATCAGATGGCAACCTAACACAACAACAAACGTAAACTGTATTTAATGTAGTTGGGTTGCAGTAGTTTTACCTTGAGCTGTTTTGTTTAGGGTTTTTTAGGACAAGCAACCTGTCTGTGTTGGTCTTTGCATAATTTGGATAGTTACATTAAAGGTGACCTATTATGCCCCTTTTTACAAGATATAAAGTAAGTCCCAGAATGTTCCCACAGTGTGTATGTGACGTTTTAGCTTAAAATACCCAAAAGATAATTGTTATAGCTTGTTAAAATCGCCACTTTTAGGTATGAGCCAAAACACACTGTTTTTGCGTTGTCCCTTTAAATGCAAATGAGCTGGGGTTTCCAGCCCTGTTTTCAGAAGAGGGTGGAGCTTCAAGAACCAACAAAAACAAAACAGTCCAATCTCACGCACTAAAAATGTCAGAAACTCTCAGTAAGGGGTGTTTAGCCTTGTATGTTCAAACCGGAATTGGTTTAAAAGTCAGTCATCTGATTGTACTGTGCATGATAAATGCACATTTATGAATTATACAGACGGGAAGCATGGTGTGATAAAAATAACGCCTCATGGTCTGGTCTCACAGTGCCATCGCGTGCCATCACAAACTTTATAAGTCCCACGTGTGATTATGAGCTTGACAAATTCAAGTGGTCGACTTCAGATTGCTTTCATATGGAATTTTTAACTTCCGCATTCCTATTTACAATAATTCTGGTAGCATGTGAAGGCAGCATCAGTGAAAACAAGCAGAGACAATGCTAGCTTTAGCAACATTAGCCTTACAGAGTGCCAAGAAGCTCTTTCAGAAAGCCAAATGGGAAAACAAAATATGACGTGTGATACTTATTTTGTCTGGAGCTGACTTTCACTCACAAAGTGTTGGTATTGATCCCTAAACATATAGGGGACTTTAGCCATTTTTTCTGGGAAATTTCCTTCAAAAAATAAAATTTAACCACAGTGTCCTCAGCGGCTCAGATGGAGGTAGTCTATGGAGACTCCTATGTTTTTTGGTGCATTGCAAAACACAACACTTTTAATGCCTCTTTGGCGCTGACATTGTATATTGTATCCATTGTATATTTCCAGCTGCAACAGCAAGAAACAGTAATGGCAGACTGCTGCTTCTCACTCAGGGCTGTGTCTGTGCTAATAGGGCAGAGACTTTTTTCCCTACGATGACGTGTACGTAACGAGAATCTGGAATGGTGTGTTCTGAAAGACTGTTTATGATTTATTGGGATTATAAAAAAATGAGTGGGTAGATTTTTACCATTATAGGCTGGTTGTTTTCACACACTGCGACCATACAACTGTGTTCAAACACTTTATAAAAGTGATTTTTGCATAATAAGTCCCCATTTACAATAGAGTTTGAATGGACGCATTACTCCGCCTAAAATGAAATATTATTATTATTTATTATTTACTGACTCTCATGCTGGCTCTTTTACGACCCCACATATGACATGAATTGATGTCTTCTGATGTGAAATGATAAGATAAGAAAGAAAAATACATATATATTCAAAGATGTTTAACTATAAAGCATAAACTGTCACCTGCAAGCTTCACAATGTGCTGATGTTTACATCAAGCATAAATTGCGAGCACTTCAAAGGGTTAGTTCACCCAAAAATGAAAATTCTGTCATTAATTACTCACCCTCATGTTGTTTCAAACCAGTAAGGCCTTCATTCATTTTTGGAAATTAAGATGAAATCTAAGAGCTTTTTGACCCTGCATAGATGGCAGTGCAATTACCATGTTCAAGGCCCAGAAAGGTAGTAAAGACATTGTTAAAATAGTCCATGAGACATCAGTGGTTCAACCATAATATTTTTGTGTGCAAAGAAAACTAAAATAACAACTTTATTTCACGTTGTAGTACTCCCGTGAACACGCGCCGAAGACTGACACAGAACAGAAGGAATTTTTGCTTAAAGTCATTATTTTTGTTTTCTTTGCAACAAAGAGTATTCTGGTAGCTTCATAACATTACGGTCGAACCACTGATGTCACATGGACTATTTTAACGATGTCCTTACTACCTTTCTGGCCTTGAACGTGTCAATTGCGTTGCTGTCTATGCAGCGTCAGAAAGTTCTCAAATTTCATCAAAAATGTCTTAATTTGTGTTCCAAAGATGAAAAAAGGACTTACAGGTTTGGAACGACAGTTAATGACAGAATTTTCATTTTTGGGAGAACTATCCCTTTAATAGCCTTTTCAAAGCCTCTTTAAAAATGGTGTTTCAAGTTTAACTCCATTATGGTGTAGTACTGTCACTTTTCATGATTCAGCTGATTTCTGGTGTATACAATCAAATCCCACCCTAGATTTTTTTCTTGTTAAACATCCTCTTTCGCTCAGAAATACATCACAGACAGAAGTAAAATGAGTTGCGAATGCCAATTAATCTTGAAAAATGTAAAACAATACGAGAATGGGAATGTAGAAAAGACTTTAAATATGATTCTGATCTGAGATGATCTGCACAAGCAGTTTTGTGTAGTTTTTGTGAGGTGTCACTGTGTACACTTGCATTGTGTCATTGTCATATGACTCAAACGTGTTACACATGTTTGCATTTCAGTTTTATCTTAAGTGAAAATGGCAGCTTCGGCTTGCCCAATTATCTGGTTTGACTTCTGATGAGCACCACTGAGACTAATTACCAGATATTACCAGCAGAAGTTGTTGTTGTTTCTACTATTCATTATTCAGAAATATCAACAAAGAGCCAAAATTCACTCCAACCCACTTTGGCTTCATATTTCTCTGTTTTTCATTTCACTCCTCCCTCAGTTCTGATTCTGGAGCCTGTGGAGAGAGACGACCTGAGCGGGAAGACTCTGAAGATCACAGACTTCGGGCTTGCTCGGGAATGGCATCGCACCACGAAGATGAGCGCAGCGGGCACGTATGCCTGGATGGCTCCAGAGGTCATCAAGCTGTCCCTGTTCTCCAAAAGCAGCGATGTGTGGAGGTGAGCTTCCGTCCTTCTCTGGACTATCTTCTGCGGCCTTAGTAGAGGTTTTGTGCCTGATTATGGTCTTTTTCATGTCAGTTTTGGAGTGTTACTTTGGGAGCTGCTAACTGGTGAGGTGCCATACCGTGAAATTGATGCTTTGGCTGTGGCCTATGGAGTTGCTATGAACAAGCTGACCCTTCCCATCCCCTCCACCTGCCCTGAGGCCTTTGCACAGCTGCTGGGAGGTAAGAACAGTTTTGGCTGAACCACATGAAACACTGACCTGTGAGATATCCACTCTTTACATCATGTTATTATTACTTATCTCACTCTCTGTAGAGTGTTGGTGTCCTAACCCACATGGACGTCCTTCTTTTGGGAGTATCTTAAAAAGACTGGTGGACATTGAGCAATCAGCCATGTTCCAGATGCCCCTTGAGTCTTTCCATTCCCTCCAGGAAGACTGGAGGCTGGAGATCCAGCAGATGTTTGATGAACTACGAGCAAAGGAGAAGGTTAGGACCATAAATTGATGTTTGTGTCATGTTTGAAGTGACAGTTCACCCAAAAATTAAAATTCCGTCATTAATTACTCACCCTCATGTTGTTCCAAACCCGTAAGACGTTCATCTTCGAAACACAAACTAAGATATTTTTGATGAAATCCGAGAGCTGCATAGACAGCAATGCAACTACTACGTTCAAGGCCCAGAAAGGTAGTAACGACATCATTAAAATAGTCAGTAATGTTATGAAGCTACGAGCAGTGTTGTTGGGTAACGCATTACAAGTAACGTGAGTTACGTAACAATATTACTTTTTTCAAGTAACTAGTAAAGTAACGCATTACTTTTGAATTTCTAAGAAAACATCTGAGTTACTTTTTCAAATACGTACTTTTTCAGTTACTTTTTCCCCCATTTATTGATTGACAAGTCTCCTGTTGGGAAATTGGGAGTAAACATAAAAATTACTTTATTCTAGACTAAATGTGAACATGCATAATTCATCTCACTCACAAAAAACAGATTCAGTATTCCTCAAGATGAATAAAAACAGTGAAATGCAAACTCAGAATATGACACAACCCTGCAATAATTAAATATGTTAAATAAAACAAATATCCTTTATGTATTTAATCCCATTTTATTAACCAGTGTCTTTGCTGCTGACCTTTGATCATGCAATTCAACCATGTTAATAAGCAAAAATTACTTTAGATAAACTAACATTTGTGCTTAATTTTTTATAGCTAAAGAGTGATCTCCTGCATAAATGTACTTTTCTTTCAGCCTGAGGTAAATTAATTTCACTTTTGGTGTAAAAGGGCTTTTACATTAGAATTGTTTTATATTAAAAACAAAGAAGCAAGCCCTGCCCAGATTTAAAAAGTAACGCAAAAGTAACGTAACACATTACTTTCCACAGAAGGTAACTAAGTAACATAATTAGTTACTTTTTCAGGGAGTAACGCAAAATTGTAATGCATTGCTTTTAAAAAGGAAAGGAAAACTGCAAACAAAAATAACAACTTTATTCAACAAGTTTTTCTCTTCCATTTCAGTCTTCGACCCAGAACGTTGTAGTTGCATTCCTCTCTAAGGAGGATCAGAAAGCTGCCCGCTGTTCTTCAGAAAAATCCTTCAGATCCACAAATTTTTTGTTTTTTCAGCATTTTTGAACCCTTTCCAGCAATGACTGTATGATTTTGAGATCCATCTTTTCACACTAAGGACAACTGAGAGACTCATATGCAGCTTTTACAGAAGGTTCAAACGCTCACTGATGCTTCAGAAGGAAACACGATGCATTATGAGCCAGGGGTGAAAATTTTTGAAAAGAATGGAGATGCGTACATTTTTCTTATTTTGCCTAATTATCATATTTTTTTTCATTTAGTACTGCCCTTCAGAAGCTACAGAAGATACTTACATGTTTTCCAGAAGACAAAATAAGTTACATTTAGTCTGATCTTCAAATTCCAAAAGTTTTCACCCCCAGTTGTTAATGCATTGTATTTTCTTCTGGAGCATCAGTGTAATAGTTTCATATGAGTCTCTCAGTTGCCATGTGTGAAAAGATGGATCTCAAAATCATACATTATTGGAAAGGGTTCAAATACACAAAGTGCTGAAAAACCACAACAAAGAATTTGTGGGAATTGAAGGATTTTTCTGAAGAACAGCAGTTTAACTGTTTAGGACGAACAAGGTACTCATGAACAAACAAGGGACTCATGAACAACTATCACTAAAACAAAACAAAACAAAAAATACAGCGGTGGATTACTCAGATAACAACACAGTATTAAGAACTAAGTGTATGTAAACTTTTGAACGGGGTTATTTTTTATAAATTCAACTATTATTTTCTCTTGTGGTCTATATGTAAATGTCTTTTGTGTGAAATATCTTATTCAGGTCAGTATTAAATAAAAAATAACAAGAATTTTGTAACATTTTGCAGAGTCTGCAAGGTGTACGTAAACTTTTTACCTCAAATAAAGATACAGTACAGATTTTGCCACTAAGACTACAGTGTATGTTTACACACAAGTATTGTGAATCAATATATAAAAAGCACCAAGGAGAGCCTGTTGCGTGGGAAAATCTAATCACTTACACTTAAGGAAATTACACTAGAAACAATATTAAGCAATAACTTGTAAGCTTAGTGGATTAGTGGTCTAAATAATCGCCTGTTCATTAGGAGTTGCGATCCTGGGAGGAAGCTCTGGCGCGGGCAGCTGAGGAGCAGAGGGAGCAAGAGGAGCATCTGAGGAGACGCGAGCAGGAGTTAGCCGAGAGGGAGATCGACATTGTGGAGAGAGAGCTCAACATCATCATCCATCAGATGTATCAAGAGAAACCACACGTGAAAAAACGCAAAGGCCACTTCAAAAATAGCAGACTGCTCAAACTTGGCAGGGACAGCAACTGCATCAGTTTGCCATCTGGTGGGTGGAATGGGAATATCTTATATTTTGACTACTGGTAAAAAGTTTGGAATAATTACAATTGTTTAATGTTGAAAGAAGTCTATTTTGAGGCTGCAGTGAATACAATAAAAACAGTAATATTGTAAAATGTAATTACAATGTAAAATAACTTGTCTATTTTATTATATTTTATGATGTAATTTATTCCTGTGATGACAAAGCTGAATTTTCAGCAGCCATTACTCATCTTAAGTGTCACATGATCCTTCAGGAATCATCCAGTCTAATGTGTAAAATCATATTATGTAAGTCTCTCACAGCATCCGTCTGTTTTAGGTTTTGAACATAAGATCACAGTGCAAGCATCACCCAGTGTTGACAAGAGAAAAGGTCAGGGTAGTGAAAGCACCACTCCTCCAGCCAGCCCAGGGGTCATCCCACGCCTCAGAGCCATACGTTGTAAGTCAATGCGTGAATGTTTTGCTTTTATATAGAAGAATAAATAAGGAGCTGAGTACATTGCTGAAGTAGCTTAGTACATATTGATGTACGCTTGCATTGCCGTGTGTCAAGAATCAATACCACTTCAAAGAGTTGAATGTGTCTGAAGTGCCTTGAGACTGTCTTAGCTTACATACTTGTGTTTCTATGCAATCCATACTTTATGTTGAGTCAGGTAGCAATACAGTGCTTTGCAAAATTATTCATACACGTTTTATGTTGCTGCTTAATGTTAAACTGCTTTAAATTACTTTTTCCCACATCAATCTACACTTCATACACCATAATGCCAAAGCAAAAAACAGGTTTTAACATCTTTGCAAATTTATTAAAAATAAAAAACCTAAATGATTCCATTGCATAAGTATTCATACCCTTATCTGGGACAGTTGAAATTTAGCTCAGGAGCTTTCAATTCACTTGTAGATGTTACTACAGTTTGAGCGAAGTTAACCTGTGGCAAATTCAACTGAATGAGTATGATTTGGAAAGGTACACACATCTTAAAAGGTCTAACAGCTGAAAATGCATATCATAGCAAAAACCAAGCCCTGAGGTAAAAAAAAAAAAAAAAAAAACTGCATGTAGAGCTCAGAGAGAGGATTGTGTCAAGCCACACGTCTGGAGAAGTGTTCAGAATAAATTCTGCTCTATTGAAGGTTCACAGAAGCATGTATTCTCCATTACCCTTAATGGAAGAAGTTTGAAACAACCAGGACTCTTCCTAGGGCTGGCCTCCTGGCCAAACTGAGCAATTGATGCAGAAGAGCTTTGGTTACCAAGAACCTGATGGTCACTCTAGTTGAGCTCCATGATCATATGTGGAGAAACCTACAGAAGGACAAACATCACTGCAACACCCCACCAGTCTGGGCTTTATGGCGCTGTGGCAAGACTCAATGCTCTCCTCAGTGAAGCTACATGAAACCACACTTGGCATTTGCAAAAAAGCACCTAAAGAACCCTCAGACTGCAGAAACAAGATTCTCTGGTCTGCTGAACCTCAGTTCCAAGCGTCATGTTTGAAGGAACTGCAGGCACTGCTCCTCACCTGCACAGTACCATCACAACAGTAAAGTATAGTGGTCGCAGCCTTATTCTGTGGGGCTGTTTTTCAGTGGCAGGGACTGAAGGACTTATAGAAGGAAAGCTCAATGCAACAAAATACTGAGGTAGCCTGAATGAAAACCCAGTCCAGAGCATTCAGAACCTCAGACTGGGCAGAAGGTTCACCTTCCAACAGGACAATGACCCTAAGCACACAGCAAGATTGGCTTATAGACAACTCTGTGAATGTCCTTGAGTGGCCCAGCCAGAGCCTTGGCTTTAACGCCATCAAGTATTTCTGGAAAAACCTGAAAATGTGTGTCTGCCCCCATCCAACCTGACAGAGCTTGAGAGGTGAAGAGGTGAGGAGAAGAATGGCAGATAATTGCCAAATGTGCAAAACTTGTCGCATCATACCCAAATAGACCTGAGGCTGTAAAGGTGCTTCAGCTAAGTACTGAGTTAAGGGTATGAACACTTATGAAATGTATATATTTCAGTTTTTGTATTTTTTAAAAATAAATTTATGAAGTTAGGGCAATCCTGCTTCTGCTTTGTCATTATGGTGTATGAAGTGTAGATTGATGTGGAAATAAGTAATTTAAAGCAGTTTAACAAGGCTGCAACATAACAAAACGTGAAGAAAATGAAGGGGTATGAATACTTTTGCAAGGCACTGTGATGTGTTCTGAAATGTTTTTATATTGCTGTGTGGTCTAGTGACGCCCAGTGATGGAAGGAAGACGTGGGGCCGGACGGCAGTGTGTAAGAAAGAAGATCTAGGGACCAAGAAGAAGGGCCGAACATGGGGACCCAGCTCCACACATCAGCGCGAGAGAGCTGGTGGAGAGGACAGGTAGACCAAAAGAATATTTTCTTTTTATTTATTGAACTATTTTATTTTAGTTCACTCATAATTGTAATTATACATCAGGGGTGTTTTCTCCAAGGAGGCAAGGGAGGCAGTGCCTCCTTAAAATATTGGATGAGAAAAGCCTTGAGCTATTATTTTTGAATAAATGTAAAATGCTAAAAAAAACACTAACTTGATTAGATTTATTCTTGGCTTAAATAAATAGAATATTGAATAAACTGTTAATGTGAAAATATAAAATAGTTTTTTTTTTCTTTTCTTGTAAGTAATATTTATTTAACCAAGAAAATGTGACTGAAACATGAATTTTTATGGTTGATTTAAAATTAAAAAAAAAAAAAAAAAAAAAAAATTTAAGGACTCCTCCTTTCAAAACACCACCGCCCACCACTGATATATCTCATTTGTATAATTAAATTAGATTTTTGATTACATTTTTGAAATGTAATCAAAGCTGATCCCCACCTTTTTTTTCAGGTTAAAGTCACTTGGGGAGGGTAAGGTGTGGTCCTCCAGCGCTCCAAATCTGGGGAAGTCCCCAAAACATGCTCCTATGACAGCTGGATTCTCAAGCCTAAATGAAATGGGTGAGTTTGAATGAACCTGCTTAACGTTTGAACATTATGACCCAATCCAGTACATCAAATAGTTTAATGACTAATATCAACTGAAATTATACAAAGTTTGTGATTATTCATTAGTAATTAACCAACCTTATCTTCTGTGTAGAGGAGCACTGTGAGTTTGATGACAGTTCCCCAGGACGCCTGGCTCCTGAGCTGGGCAGTAATGGAGCGATGGAGGAGGTGGGTTTAGGATCAGTGGGTGTAGGGCCAGGAATAGGCTCACAGGATTCAGTTCGGCGCTGCAGCCAGAGGAAAAAGAGCGACCTGTTGTTGCTGGGCTGTGCCTCCATACTGGCCGCTGTGGGCTTGGGTTCCGACATCTTCCAGCTGGGACGACAACAGGTACACATTATGAGAGGCCTAACTGGAGGGTTGATAGTAGTGTTTTTTTAATCCATTTTTAATGAATGTATTATTATAAACAAGACTACAAATATTAATTATTACTTTGTAATTGTTATACATTTAATTGTAATACTTAATATAATCATTATATATTAAGTAGTTATTAAATCATTTGAATTATGTGGGCTATCATATGTGAATAATTACATTTTTATATACTACTACTACTTTATTATTTTCTTATTTTAAAATAATGAGATTCATTTTAAGTAAATGTTCCAAAGACATGTTCAGCTCACATTTCACCACAAAATAAAATATATAATATATATATTATATTTTACTTTGTGGTGAAATGTGAGCTGAAACCGTCTTTGTAACATTTACTTAAAATGAATCTCATTATTATATCTCATTATTATTATATACAATATATATTTATGCGAGTTATCTCACAGTTTTAACTTTTTTCTTGCAATTCCGAGTTTAGATTTCGCAGTTCTGACTTTTTTTCTCAGAATTGTGACATATAAACTCACAATTGTGACTTTTTTCTTGCAAATGTAAGTTTTTATCTCTCAATTCTGACTTTTTTTCTTGTAAATTTGAGTTTATATCTTGCAATTCTGACTTTTTTTCTCAGAATTGTGAGATATAAACTCGCAACTGTGACTCTTTTCTTGCAAATGTGAGCTTTTATCTCTCAATTCTGACTTTTTTTCTTGTAAATTTGAGTTTATATCTTGCAATTCTGATTTTTTTTTCTTGCAATTCTGACTTTTTTCTCAGAATTGTGAGATATAAACTCGTAATTGTGACTTTTTTTCTTGCAAATGTGTTTTTATCTCTCAATTCTGACTTTTTATCTTGCAAATTTGAGTTTATATCTTGCAATTCTGACTTTTTTCTCGCAATTCCGCGTTTTTATCTCGCAGTTCTGACTTTTTTTTTTTCAGAGTTGTGAGACATAAACTCTGAATTTTTACTTTTTTTCCTCGCAAATTCAAGCTCGTACTTCACAATTCTGATGTTTTTCCCGAAATGCTGAGTTTATATCCTGCAATTAAGAATTTTTTTTCAGAATTGTGAGATATAAACTCGCAAACTCGCAAATTCAAGTTCGGATCTCATGATTCTGGGTTTATATCTCGCAATGCTTACTTTTTTTCTTGCAATTCCGAGTTTATACCTTGCAATTCTGACTTAACTTGCAATTTCGAGTTTATATCTCACAATTCTATCTTAACTTGCAGTTGCGTGTTATAAAGTCAGAATTGTGAGATATAAACTCGCAATTCTGAAAAAAAAGTCAGTATTGAGTTTATATCTCACAATTCTGACTTTATTTCTTAGAATTGCGAAATTCATTTCTCAGAATAGTGAGTTTACATCACGCAATACTGACTTTAATAATTCTCTATTGAAAGATTGTATCTCGTAATTCTGAGAAAAATATTCAGAATTGCGAGTTTGTATCACGCAATTCTGAGGAATTGTGAGATAAAATATCGCAATTACCTTTTTTTTATTTTTTATTCTGTGTCGGAAATGGGCTTCCATACTTATTAGATAGATTTGCTTTTTATATTTATTGCTATAGATTGTATTATTATTTGACTTTACTGTTGAACTACTGTGACAATATTCATTCATATGCGTTCAGATGAGTCAAGACGAACAGGACATCCGAGAGGAGCAGAGAAAGAAGAAGGAGGGTTTATTTCAGCGCACGGGCCGATTTAGACGTAGCACCTCTCCACCCAGCCGTACACTGTCACTCTCCCTGTCCCATAACCGCCATCACGACTCCACCCTGCCCAGCATGGACCCATCACCTTCCGTTACGCTCCTCTCTTTGTCCTCCCTCTCTGACTGCAACTCCACCAAGTCCCTGTTGCCCTCTGATCCTGATGACTTTGCCCCGACTCCTAGTAGTGCTCACCCGGTGGTCTCTCCCGCGCCGTCATTAAACCCTCTGCTGGACCTGAAGGCGGAGAGCTTTAAACGAGAGCCCAATCAGTCCCTCACTCCCACCCACGTCTCTGCAACTATGGCATTAAACCGTGGGCACCGCCGGACGCCCTCTGATGGGGCCATTCGTCCTCGAGCGCAGACGGTCGTAGGGCATCGCCGCACCCCCTCTGATGGGAGTATGCCCTTCCCCCCTGCACAAGCCCCGACCATTACACCATATACAGGTACAACATTTTACTTTAAATACTATTTCTTATATTTCTTCTTTTTTTTGTTGTTGTTGTTGTTTGTTTTTTGCTCTGCTTTTTATGGTCATAACATAGATAATATAAAGATTTATTTTTGTTGCTGTAGATTAAAGGGTATATTAAATGTAGTACAGTACAGAATATATAATATTTATTATGTATATTACTGTATATTATTGTATTTATATATACATATATATAAATATATATATATTCTGTATATATACACACACACACGTTTTTCTTTTAATCATGCAGTCATTTTCATATTAAAGTAAAAGAATTTTTAAGTATATTTTAATTCCAGTGGGGCAAATAAGTATTTGATACACTGCCGATTTTTCAAGTTTTCCCACTTACAAAGAATGGAGAGATCTGTAATTTTTATAGTAAGTACACCTCAACTGTGAGAGACAGAATCTAAAAAAAAAATCCAGAAAATCACATTGTATGATTTTTAAATAATTAATTTCCATTTTATTGCATGAAATAAGTCTTTGATACAATAGAAAAATAGAACTTAATAATTAGTACAGAAACCTTTGTTTACAGTTACAGAGGTAGTTCTTGACCAGGTTTGCACACACTGCAGCAGGGATTTTGGCCCACTCTTCCATACAGGTCTTCTCCAGATCTTTTAGGTTTTGGGGCTGTCACTGGGCAACACAGAGATTCAGCTCCCTCCATAGATTTTCTATTGGCTTCAGGTCTGAAGACTGGCTAGGCGACTCCAGGACCTTAAAATGCTTCTTACGGAGCCACTCCTTAGTTGCCCTGGCTGTGTGTTTGGGGTCACTGTCATGCTGGAAGACCCAGCCACTACCCGTCTTCAATGCTCTTACTGAGGGAAGGAGGTTGCTGCCCAAAATCTCGCAATACATGGCCCCATCCATCCTCCCCTCAATACGGTGCAGTCGTCCTGTCCCCTTTGCAGAAAAGCACCCCCAAAGCATGATGTTTCCTCCCCCATGCTTCACGGTTGGGATGGTGTTCTTGGGATTGTACTCATTCTTTCTTCTTCCTCCAAACATGGTGAGTGGAGTTTATACCAAAAAGTTCTATTTTGGGTCTCATCTGACCACATGACCTTCTCCCATGCCTCCTCTGGATCATCCAGATGGTCTTTGGCAAACTTCAGACAGGCCTGGATGTGTGCTGGCTTGAGCAGAGGGACCTTGCGTGCACTGCAGGATTTTAATCCATGACGCTGTAGTGTGTTACTAATGGTATCCGTTGAGACTGTGGTCCCAGCTCTCTTCAGGTCATTGACCAGATCGTCCCGTGTAGTTCTAGGCTGATCCCTCACCTTTCTCAGGATCATTGATACTCCACGAGGCGAGATCTTGCATGGAGTCCCAGTCCGAGGGAGATTGACAGTCATCTTGAATTTCTTCCATTTTCTAATAGTTGCGCCAACAGTTGTTGCCTTCTCACCAAGCTGTTTGCCTATTGTCCTGTAGCCCATCCCAGCCTTGTGCAGGTCTACAATTTTGTCCTTAGTGTCCTTAGACAGCTCTTTGGTCTTGCCCAGAGTGGAGAGGTTGGAGTCTGATTGACTGAGTGTCTGGACAGGTGTCTTTTATACAGGTAATGAGTTCAAACAGGTGCAATTATTACAGGCAATGAGTGGAGGATAGGAGGGCTTCTTAAAGACAAACTAACAGGTCTGTGAGAGCCAGAATTCTTGCTGGTTGGTAGGTGATCAAATACTTATTTCATACAATAAAATGGAAATTATTTATTTAAAAATCATACAATGTGATTTTCTGGATTTGTTTTTTAGATTCTGTCTCTCACAGTTGAGGTGTACCTACGATGAAAATTACAGATCTCTACATTCTTTGTAAGTGGGAAAACTTGAAAAATCAGCAGTGTATCAAATACTTATTTGCCCCACTGTAAATGTGCTTTATGAATATAATTGTCACAGTCTCACTTTTTCTCACAATTCCGAGTTCATATCTCGCAATTCTGACTTTTTTTCTCAGAACTGTGAGATATAAACTCGTAATTATAACTTTTTCCTCTCAATTCCGAGTTCATATTTCGCAATTCTGGCTTTTTATCTCTCAATTCTGACTTTTTCTTGCAATTCCGAGTTTATATCTCGCAATTCTGACTTTTTTTCTCAGAATTGTGAGATATAAACTCACAATTATAACTTTTTTCTCGCAATTCCGAGTTTATATCTCACAATTTCTGACTTTTTTCTCAGAATTGTGAGATATAAACTCACAGTTATAACTTTTTTCTCACAATTCTGAGTTCATATGTTGCAGTTCTGGGTTTTTATCTCTCAGTTCTGACTTTTTTTCCCCAACTCCGAGTTCATCTCACAATTCTGAGGTTATATATCGCAATTCTGACTTTTCATCTCTCAGTTCTTACTTTTTCTCGCAATTCTGAGTTTATCACGCAATTCTGAGTTTATATCTCGCAATTCTGACTTTTTTTCGCAATTCCGAGTTTATATCTTACAATTTCTGACTTTTTTCTCGCAATTGTGAGATATAAACTCGCAATTATAACTTTTTTCTCACAATTCCGAGTTCATATCTTGCAATTCTGGCTTTTTATCTCTCAATTCTGGCTTGTTATCTGTCAATTCTGACTTTTTCTCGCAATTCCGAGTTTATTTCTCACAATTCTGACTTTTTCTCAGAACTGTGAGATATAAAATCGCAATTATAACTTTTTTCTCTCAATTCCGAGTTCATATTTCGCAATTCTGGCTTTTTATCTCTCAATTCTGACTTTTTCTTGCAATTCCGAGTTTATATCTCGCAATTCTGACTTTTTTTCTCAGAATTGTGAGATATAAACTTGCAATTATAACTTTTTTCTCGCAATTCCGAGTTTATATCTCACAATTTCTGACTTTTTTCTCAGAATTGTGAGATAAAAAACTCACAATTATAACTTTTTTCTCACAATTCTGAGTTCATATGTTGCAGTTCTGGGTTTTTATCTCTCAATTCTGACTTTTTTTCTCAGAATTGTGAGATATAAACGTGCAATTATAATTTTTTTCTCACAATTCCGAGTTCATATCTTGCAATTCTGGCTTTTTATCTCTCAATTCTGACTTATTCTCGCAATTCCGAGTTTATATCTCACAATTCTGACTTTTTCTCTCAGAATTGTGAGATATAAACTTGCAATTATAACTTTTTTCTCACAATTCCGAGGTCATATCTTTCAATTTTGACTTTTTCTCTTAGAACTGTGAGATATAAACTTTCAATTATGACTTTTTTTCTCACAAATTTGAGTTTGGTTCTCACAATTCTGACTTTTTTCTCACAATTTGGAGTTTATATCTCGCAATTCTGACATTACTCAGAATTGTAAGATATAAAATCGCAATTGTGACTTTTTTTCTTGCAAATATAATTTTATGTCGCAATTATGACTTTTTCTTGCAATTCCGAGTTTATATCTCACATTTCTGACTTTTTATCTCTCAGTTCTGACTTTTTTTCCCAACTCCGAGTTCATCTCACAATTCTGAGGTTATATATCGCAATTCTGACTTTTCATCTCTCAGTTCTTACTTTTTCTCGCAATTCTGAGTTTATCACGCAATTCCGAGTTTATATCTCGCAATTCTGACTTTTTTTCGCAATTCCGAGTTTATATCTTACAATTTCTGACTTTTTTCTCGCAATTGTGAGATATAAACTCGCAATTATAACTTTTTTCTCACAATTCCGAGTTCATATCTCGCAATTCTGGCTTTTTATCTCTCAATTCTGGCTTGCTATCTGTCAATTCTGACTTTTTCTCGCAATTCCGAGTTTATATCTCACAATTCTGACTTTTTCCTCTTAGAACTGTGAGATATAAACTCCCAATTATGACTTTTTTTCTCACAAATTTGAGTTTGGTTCTCACAATTATGACTTTTTTCTCGCAGTTCGGAGTTTATATCTCGCAATTCTGACATTACTCAGAATTGTAAGATATAAAATCGCAGTTGTGACTTTTTTCTTGCAAATGTGATTTTATGTCGCAATTATGACTTTTTCTTGCAATTCCGAGTTTATATCTCTCAGTTCTGACTTTTTTTCCCAACTCCGAGTTCATCTCGCAATTCTGAGGTTATATATCGCAATTCTGACTTTTCATCTCTCAGTTCTTACTTTTTCTCGCAATTCTGAGTTTATCACGCAATTCCGAGTTTATATCTCGCAATTCTGACTTTTTTTCGCAATTCCGAGTTTATATCTCACAATTTCTGACTTTTTTCTCGCAATTGTGAGATATAAACTCGCAATTATAACTTTTTTTTCTCACAATTCCGAGTTCATATCTCGCAATTCTGGCTTTTTCTCTTAGAACTGTGAGATATAAACTCCCAATTATGACTTTTTTTCTCACAAATTTGAGTTTGGTTCTCACAATTCTGACTTTTTTCTTGCAATTCGGAGTTTATATCTCGCAATTCTGACATTACTCAGAATTGTAAGATACAAACTCGCAATTGTGATTTTTTTCTTGCAAATATGATTTTATGTCGCAATTATGACTTTTTCTTGCAATTCCGAGTTTATATCTCGCAATTATCACTTTTTATCTCTCAGTTCTGACTTTTTTTTTCCCAACTCCAAGTTTATCTCGCAATTCTGAGTTTATATCTCGCAATTCTGACTTTTTATCTCTCAATTACTCCTTTTCTCGCAATTCTGAGTTTGTCACGCAATTCCTAGTTTATATCTCGCAGTTCTGACTTTTTGTCTTTCAATTCTTACTTTTTCTTGCAATTCTGAGTTTATATCTTGCAATTATGACTTTTTTTTTCACAATTCTGAGTTTATATCTCACAATTTCTGACTTTTTTCTCGCAATTGCAAGTTTATAGCCTCATTAAGAAAAATCATTCTCTCATCTCTCTTGATTTTTGAATCAAATAGGATTTAATCATATGGTTTTCTTTTTTAAATATCTTCTTTGTGAATTATGTTACTTAAAAAGTCCCTCATGTGTTTTCCAGGTTCTCGTGAAACTCTTGACATTCCACGCCTGCCTGACCCGTCTATGATCTACCCCTCGGCCCATCGGCGCAAACCTCCTCCCCCCATTCCCGTGCCAGAGCCAGACAGCCATACGGGCACACTCGAACGCCCCAAAACCCTTGAGTTCGCTCCTCGCCCACGACCCACCCCGGTTCGTGCACGTCCTGACCCCTGGAAACTGTCATCTCTATCCCAGACGCTCAGTTCGTCTCCAGGTAGCAGCTGCGACAGTCCGCTGGGTTCGGGTGACAGCGGAGTGAGCGCCGGAGTGGGTGTCGTCCATCAAAGCCTTCTCGACATGGACATGGAAGGCCAGAGCCAGGACAACACAGTCCCCCTGTGCGGAGAACACCCACAGGCCACTCTATGCGGTCAACATTTCTCATAGAAAGACAGAAACCCCACTCTAACCAGCATTCTGTGGTCGTCCGTCGGATGAGGTTTCCCCACAGTTTGCCCCGTGATCCCATCAGACCACGTTCTCTGGCAGCTCTAATGGAAAAGCTGCCGTTTGCAGTACCTAGACAAACGCCTTCTGGACAGGTTAAGAGATAAATGACCTTGATTTGTTTATCTCAGCTTGTCCGCAGTGACTCATTCGCTGTGAGTTTAATGGGCGTCGTAACAGCTGAGATCGGTTGGTTAAACAGTGGCCTGTAGTGAGCAGAAGAGGGCAGTCTAACTACTGTAGGTCTGTGACCCTCCTTGTTTGTCCATATCTCTGTTATCATAGGGCCAGTCTCTTGCCTCTTCTTCATCATCATGGTTACAACCTGTTTTTTTGGCCTGGAAGAAAAATAACAAGTTGTTGTTGTTTTTTTCTCCACATCATTCCCTCCAGTGTGTACATTGTAAAGTTCAGTGATGCTTTCTGTATTTACAATCAGGAGAATTGTGTATGCAGTTAACTGCAATGACACAGGGAGCTGCATTCATTGTAATATAAATATACAATATAAAAAATAGGTGTACCATAAGAATTTTATATTTTTCTTTTTTGGAAAAAACAAACTACATCTCAAACGACTCTCTGCATGACCTAATCAGAATGTGAGAGCAGTCCAAATGTGAAATGAAACATGAGCAGATGCTTTCTCTCCATGTGTGGAGGTACTTGGCACTTTCCAAGGATAGGGTACACTTTTTTTAAGCATTAGAGGCATAAATCCCATGTTTTTACTGAACTCATTATGAAAAGCAGCTAATTTGAGCAGACCTATTATGCAAAATGCATTTTTACATGGTGTTTGGACATAAATTTGTTGGCAATGTGTGAACACAACCACCCTACAATGATAAAAATCCACCCAATCCTTATTTTTAATTCCCATTAAACCAAACCAGTCTCATTAGGCATGCAGTTTTTGATTCTAAAGCAGTGTGACATCACATTGTTCAAGCCTCACCCACAGCAGCTGACTGACAGTCCTGTAACTTTCCTTGAAACTATCTACAACCTCGCCCCAATCAGCCTGACGGGACGCTACAGCGATCAAAAGTACAAAATCGCTCATAACTCTTAAACCATTAGTCACAGGCTCAAGAGTCGTATGTCTTTGGAATGCTTGGCTCACATCAGACAAAATGCATACATCACATTCAATGCAAAATTTTCATGTATTTTAAATTTTTTGAAAAACCTACTTTTGCGAACTAGCCAATCAGAACCAAAGCAGTGCTGAAAGATTCCCAGGAAAGTGAATAGCAATAATTATGACTCACCATTTCAAAGGGATGCCAAAACGTTCGAAAGGGACAGAAAACACTTATGTAAAAGCTTGATCCGAGGTCACGTGACCAAACCGTAAGTTGTAGAGACTTGAAACTTGGAGGGACGGTAGTACTCACACCATCTACAATGTTACCAATGGTCGCCCCAATCAGCCTGACAGGAGCACTACAGCACTCAAAAGTAAGAAAATGCTCATAAATCCTAAATCGTTAGTCGAATCCTATGCTAACGTTGGACAAAATGCATGCCTTGGTGAAATTTTTGGGTATTTTGGATTTTTTGAAAAACCTACTTTTGCAAACTAGCTGATCGGAACAAAAGTGGTGCTGAAAGATTCTCTGGAAAGTGAATATCATTCAAAAAAAAAAAAGTTTAAGTTTCAAATCACCGTCGCAAAGGGACACCAAAAGAGGGAACACTTATGTAAGAGCTCGATCCGAGATCACATGAACAAACCGGAAGTTGTATGGATGGTAGTACTCACACCGTCTACAACGTCACCAAGGCTCGCCCCAATCGGACTGCCAGGGGCTCTACAGTGACCAAAAGTATGAAATTGCTCAGAACTCCTAAACCGTTAGTCGCAGACTTGTGTCTTGTGTCATTGGAATCCTTGGCTTACACCAGACAAGTCGTAGAGACTTGAAACTTGGAAGGATGTTAGTAGTCACACCGCCAACAACGTCACTAAGGCTCGCCCCAATCAAACTGACGAACTGACGGTTTAGTGACAGTACAGTGATCAAAAGTACAAAATTGCTCATAACTCCTAAAGTGTCAGTCACAGGCTCAAGTGTCTTATGTCGTTGGAATCCTTGGCTCACACTGGACAAAATGCTTTCAGCGTTTTCAGGTATTTGGATTTTTTTTTTTAAAAACTACTTTTGCGAACTAGCTGATCAGAAACAAAGCGGTGCTGAAAGATTCTCTGGACTGTGGATATCAATAATTATCAAAAAGAAAGTTGAACTTTCAACTCACCATCGCGAAGGGATGCTAAAACATTCGAAAGGGGCAAGGAGCACTTATGTAAGAGCTGGATCTGAGGTCACATGACCAAACTGTAAGTTGTAGAGGCTTGAAACTTTTAAGGATGGTAGTACTCACACCGTCAACAACGTCACCAAGGCTTGCCCCAGTCAGCCTGATGGGGGCACTACAGCAATCAAAAGTACGAAATTGCTCATAACTCCTAAACCTTTAGTCGCAGGCTCAAGTGTCTTATGCCGTTGGAATTCTTGGTTCACACCAGACAAAACAGATTCAGTTGTCATCTTGGCGAAATTTCCCAGTGCAAACTAGTCCTAGGTTTTTTTATTTTATTAAAATGGCTATAACTTAAACAGAATGAGATCTTCAACAAACGAAGAGTTCTGCCATTCGGTGACACTATAAGATAAAAATGGCTCTAACTACACAACCATTTGTTCTATCAACATGAAAATTAGTACGCACAATCTTGGTCCAAAGTGACACAAGTGTCTATAAGGACATTTGTGCATCTCAAAAAACATGGTCGCTATTGGCAGATGAAATTGAGCACCTATTAGACAAGGTTAAAGGAGGACAATCAGAACGAAACTCAGTGGGCCTGTTTGACTCATGGCCCTAAAGGTCTGTAAAAAATTGAAATTTCAGCCACTAGATGGCAAAGTGAACACCTCTACATTGTGGTTTTTCACACATACAAACAATATTCGTATCACATGATAGACCTCCTCATTCCCAACAACTCTGCTTCTAGAACCACACTCCTGACAATCAAAACATTTGTTAAATGACTGAGATGTAAAAAACCTACTTTTGTGAACTAGTCCTAGGTTTTTCCCTATCTGGACAAAAAACATTCCAGTACAATTCTCTGGACTTTAGGTCAATAATTATCAAAAAAAAAAAAAAAGAATTTTACCCTTTGGGAAGGGTCGTTTGGAACAGAAGCCTGTCCAAATATACCCAATATATAGCCTATAAAGCCTAAAATAAAACTCGAAAGTTCACGAAACCTGGTGAGCACATGTGACAGATGATTCTAAACAAGCATGCAAAGTTTTATGGAGATCAGACCACAGGTGGCACTATAACAGTTAAAAAGGATTCAGAAACACTGTATTTCTATGGTAAATGATCTCAAATTCATGCATTCATGCATACAGATCTTCCCATCTTACAATCGACCTCCTCATTCTGAACAACTTTGCCTCTAGGACCACTGCTGTCAATCAAATTGTTCTTTAAATATTTGACATTATTTAAAAAACCTACTTTGGGAATTCCTCCAATCTGACCATACATAAAAATCATATTTCTATGGTAAATTACCTGGATTTGCCAAAAATTCTTGTTTCAATCATTGATTTAGGTGGTTACAGGCTTGCTAAATAATACATAGTCTTTTCATATGTTTAAAAGCATATAAAAGCATAAAAGTGCTTGAGCCCCGATAATCGCTGCTTGCAGCTATACTTTAAAATGTAATTTATTCCTATGATGGCAAAGCTGAATTTTCAGCAGCCATTACTCCAGTCTTCAGTGTCACATGATCTTTCAGAAATCATTCTAATATAATTATTTGGTGCTCAAAAAACATTTCTTATCAATGTGGAAAAACAGCTTTGCTGTTTACGTACTGACCCAAACTTTTAAACAATAGTGTATAGTCCCAAATTTTGGTAACCGAGTTGCAAATCTTACAGGAAATAAATTCAACATTTAATGTAATAATTAGTTTAACCTCCTGCGGTCAACATTTTTGAAGGTTAAACTTTTGTACCCTATTTGTGGAAAGTGCTTCCTGCTGTGCATGTCAATCAGAAAAAAAGAAAAAAAAAAAAAAAAAAGGATGAGTAAGCCCCAATTCCGCTCATTCTAGAGTGTTTCAAGTGAAAAGCATTTACTTTCCCCTCTCGTCATAAACTCATCTGAAAAGCTTCTGCTCTCCTCAACACGATGTCAGGAGCATTTTCAGGAGAAAAGAACCGAAATGGGCAAATTAGGGTTTTGTAACAATTGGCAATAAAAAGCAAACATGTACTACCTGTTTTTTTATGTACCAGACAGACTTCCTTACCTCCTTAAGTGACGTTCTTCCTCCACCTACTGAACAATTCAACTGAAGAGAAAGGAGCAGTATACATACACCAGATCTGACCATGCGTCACCACAGAGAGTAATCCGAAGGACACTGTCATGTCAGGGCACATGGAAAAAGAAGTGATGAGATCATTAGTGACGTTACACTTGTGCAGGAAATACAGGATGTTCTTTGAACGGACTGAATGGTGCTGAGAAACGCACACTGGAGGGTTTTCAAATTCATTGTGCTGAACCGTTAAACCTGGTAGTAGACAGTATTTTTTTGACTGTCCACCAACGAGTATGCCTGTATGTGAGTGTGTGAGTGGACGGCTGTGTGTGCATGTGGTTTGTGTTCTTATTGTTATCATTTGTATGGGGTTATTCTCTGTGGAGGGGTTGAACAAACCCACCCCCTTATTTCCTGTGTGAGGAACACTAAGAGTATTTATTAAAATAATTGTTACAAGAAGTGACGTGTTGGTGTTTATTTATTTATTTATGTATTTATTTATTTAAAATCTTTATTATTAAAAAAATAATTTTTAGTTCCTTTTTTTTTAAAGTTAATATTTTCAACAATAACTTATGATGATGGTGATTATTGTTATTGTTATAGCATTTAAAATAATTTTCAGTTACAATTTTTGTACATTTATTTATTTATTTTTTTATTTACTTAATGCATTTATGCATAAGCTTTTAATTAAACTTATCATCATCATTATTTTTTAAATATTAAAAGTTAATATTTACTATTTATTTATTTGTTTGTTTATGCATAAGCTTTTAATAATAACTTTAATTTTTATTATTATTATTATTATTATTATTATCATCATCATCATATCATTTTCAGTAACAATTTTAGCCATTATTTATTTATTTAATATTTATATATTTTTCATATAATGCATTTATGCATAAGTTATTATTACTATTATTATTATTATTATTATTATTTATTTTTTATATTTTTTTTAAATAATTTTAGTTTCCTTTTTTTCAGGTAAGTTAATATTACTAACTATGCAATACTAACTTATGATGATGATGATGATGATGATTATTATTATTATTATTATTATTATTATTATTATTATTATATCATTTTAAATGATTTTCAGTTCATTTTTCCAGGCAAGTTAATATTTCAAGTTAATGTTTGTTTGTTTGTTTATGCATTCAATTTTAATTAAAATATTTATTATTATTATTATTATTATTATTATTATTATTATAAATATTTTTTTCCAGCCAATATTTGCAACAATAACTTTATTATTATTATATTATTGTTGTTGTTGTTGTTATATAAATTTAAATAATTTTTAGTTAAAATGTATTTGTATTTATTTATTTAATACATTCATGTATAAATGTTTAATTTAAATGTTGTTATTATTATTATCATTTTAAATAATACTCAGTTAATATTTACTTGTTTGTTTGTTTATTTATTCATAAGATTTTAATAATAACTTTATTATTATTATATCATTTTAAATAATTTTCAGTTACAATTTTCTTTATTATTACTACATTTATTTATTTTATTTAATACATTTATGCATAAGTTATTATTATTATTATAAATAATTTTTGGTTACAATTTTCCCACCTATTATGTATGTATGTATTTATGTATTTATATATTTATTGCATTTATGCATAAGTTATTATTATTATTAGAATTTTAAATAATTTTTAGTTTCAATTTTTTTCCAGCTAAGTTGATATTTATTTATTTACTTATTTATTTATTTATCATGCATAAATAAGCTTTTAATTAAAATGTTTTAAAGATAAAAACAAATCAATCCACGGTTAAATTTTACTTGTTACTAGTAGCAGCACAAGTCTTATTACAGATCTTTTATTGTGAGGATTTGTTACATTAATATCTCACATTCTAAAATGTAAAAGATTTAAGATCCATCCATCATTTTATTCATGAACAATAAACCAAGACAGATATATTTTCAAGAAATGAACACTAGATGTCGACAAATTCCCGCAGTGCAAGTTGAACAATCATGACGCAATGGATTCCTAGAGTGAATGTTGTTTTGTGCTTTTATGTTCATGTAAGCACAAAAAAAAAAAAACAACAGCTTTAATATCACCTCCGCTTTTAAATCAAATAAAAATAATGTCAGAAACTCTTAAAACAAACATTTTAAATGCTTTAGCTTTAAGGGCATAGCAGCATCCCTGGCTCCATCGTGCACGTGCGCGCGTTCACAAACTGGTCTGTTTACATCAGCGATTGTTCTCTGAGGACAATGGGAAGATACCACACTGAGGTATTCAACTCCACAGAGAGACAACAAAAAAAATGGCTTTGTATGTGACAAAATAATTTGAAAACTATAAATATTTAATTACAATCCATACCTTCAAACTGCTCGATAACGATACTGACTGTTACTGTAAATGCTAAGAACTGGGCCTGGCTCTGCTTCCAGTGCAGTATAAAAAGCTGACCGAAGCTGTTTTCGTACAATAAAGCATAACAGCCTCAGACTCGCCCTCGTTCACTACACATGTAACTACACACACCGACATAGCTTTGCTCCCGTCCTTTGCTCTTGTCTGTGAAAGCAGCAGCAGCCTCTCTTTACGCTTCCAGACGCCAGCCAGTTACTTAGCAACCACACTTCACTTCCATGGCAATGCTATAAAAAGCAACAACAAAGAAAAAAAAGGGAAGATGGTGGACATGACAAACGTATGAGGGAGTATGTCAAAAGAATCACACACACACACAGATCATATTTTGACCTCCACATGTACACATTAGATTTGACAGTTTATTTTCTGATTGATTTAATAATGTTTAAGTATTTTCCATTCAACAAATTCTTCACTTTTTCCTTCTAATTTCTAATCTACAAATTGGCCACCCCTAACTAATAATGATCCTCCTTTCTGATATTACAAATGATTTTGTCGGTGTAACATTGTGCAATTTGTTATCTGTAATTGTTTCTTCATAGATTTTCTTTCACATCATTTATCTTCCCTCTGTTTTTATTCAGGTGTGTACATTTGTGTTTTTCTCTCACCTTTTACATTCACAGCCCTGGATTATGGAAGGTAGTCAGTGGTGACAGGCACACTGTGTCCCACTGAGAGAGAGAGAGAGAGAGAGAGAGAGAGAGAGAGAGATGGAAGAAAGAGACAGGGAGGAGGGAGAGACCGGTGGTTCCACTGTTACAGTTCAAAATCTGTGGAGGATTCAGACAAACACTGAATCTCTGGATGCTTGGCTGCTGGTGCTCAGTGCTGTGAAGAGAAAAACCTAATGGATACGGATGTAACACCACAACTGTTTGCACATTAAATGAATAGTTCAGCCCAAAATGAACATCGTGGCATCATTTACTCACCCTCATGTTGTTCCAAACCTGTATGACCGAACTTCTTTGTGGAACACAAAGAATTTTTTTTTTTTTTAAATGTCCAAGCTGCTCTTTTACACACAATATATAAACAGCTCTGAAATGTATAAAAATGGCATAAAGGTAGTCAATATGACTCATATTGTAAGCCTTCTAAAGCCATCTGATTTTGTGTGGGGAGCCATTCAACATTTTAGCTTTTATTTCTCATTCATGCTTTTGTGCATTCAAACATTTCAGCAAGCTATGGTGTTAATCAAAATAAAGTGCATGAGTCACTACAGCAAGTACAAAATGTAATTTTTTTAAAAGAACTCTAAACATTTTAATGTAAGCACCACATTTTTAGAATGTCATGTCATGTGTAAGATGTAAAAGACGATCAAAGACATTTTAGATTTCTAGTGAATCTTAAAGGGTTAGCTTACCAAAAAAAATGAAACTGAAAATTCTGTCATTAATTACCCTCATGTCGTTTAAACCCGTAAGACCTTTGTTAATCTTCGGGAACACAATTTAAGATATTTCTGATGAAATCCGAGCTTTCTGACACTTACAGACAGCAATGCAACTGAGCCCAGAAAGGTAGTAAGGACATTGTTAAAATAGCCCATGTGACATCAGTGGTTCAACCATAATGTTATGAAGCTGCGAGAATACTTTGTGTGCAAAGAAAACAAAAATTATGACTTTATTTAACAATTACTT
Organism: Cirrhinus mrigala; assembly: GCA_036247105.1. Taxonomy (NCBI): domain Eukaryota; kingdom Metazoa; phylum Chordata; class Actinopteri; order Cypriniformes; family Cyprinidae; genus Cirrhinus; species Cirrhinus mrigala. Next base: position 19,174,365 of record CM070024.1, read on the forward strand.
CTCTGCTGTGTCAGTCTGCGATGTGCCTTCACAAAAGTACCACGCAGGAGCTGGTGTTCTGACGTACTGTTTAATGTCCATCTCTCTTCATTTATTGTCTGCATATTCTGGTTCAAATAAGTAAGGCTGGGCAAAAATGTGCAAGTCATCCTCTGTCAAAATCTTCAGACATGTTTATGACATGTTTTACGTACAGCGTGCGTCTTCATCTGCTTGTAAACAAGGCCCAGTGCATCCGGGTACTACGTCAGAATCAGAACCAGTTTTTATTCTGTGAACACGGAAATGATTATGCTTCCTTACCTCTCCCTCCTCCGAGCAATTGCCGGATCCATCACCCCGGGGTGCGTTTAGCAAAATCATCGTTAACTAACTATGGTCGTTAGTTCCATTGAATTGGTAATGACAGAACTTGAGACCATAGCTGCTTTTGGGAAACACACCCCTGCTTTGTTCTGGGACCTCGCAATGTATAAATTCACCACTGGTCAGAACGCCTGCTTCTGCGTCAGCAGCACGCGCCAATGTGGTACTGCCGTGAATGCGCATCGAAAACTGACAAGGAAGAGAAGAAATTGTTAAAGTTCCCCTGTAGTGAAAATCAAGATTTTTATGTTGTTAATTTGTCTATGTAGTGTTTTTAATATGCTTTTAGACAAACCATGTCCCAGTCCATTAATCAACACCATTGCTGAGTATTTTCTCCTTAAACTGTAGTTTTCCAAAGGCTGTCCCAGAAATTAGGTTTGAAACGGCCTTTTTTTGCTACGTCACAAACTTCAGTAACCAATCACATCAAAGGATAGATTCCTATCATTAGCATGCAAAATATACCAACAGGATTATCAGCACAAAACCAAATATTAAATAGAGCATTTAATAGAGCATATAGAGCATTAAATGGAGCACAACCGCTAGGCGCTAACTTGAAAAATAACCCGCGGCAACAGTGTAAAAGTAGCCCGGAGTCAGACGCACCTCTCCCGCATTGCCGTCTGCACTTTACTCGCATATGACCGCGGGCGCGAACTGGAATCACAAACTAGGTTGCATTCGAGCCTTCAAGGCATTTTGAGGGCACAACATCGTCAAGTAAGTAACTTTAACCAATTTTACAGTATCCACTGTAGTTGTCCGCTAGTAAAAACAGTTTTATTAGTCATTATCCGTGTTTCGCCATTATATCGCATTTACTACAGTAGTGATCAGGAGGCTCTGGCTGGTGTGACTGTGTGGGGGCGTGGCTAATTTGCATATTCATAGATCCACCTATAGTAGAGCTGTTTTAAGCCATGAGCAAATTATTTATGTCATTTTGATGATCAGAGATCAGTTTTAAGGGATCAAATTTTTGACTACAAGGGGACTTTAAATTAAGATTTTTGTTTTCTTTGCGCACAAAAGTATTCTCGTAGCTTCATAATATTACGGTTGAACCACTGATGTCACATGGACTATTTTAAGGATGTCCTTACTACCTTTCTGGGCCTTGAACCTGGTAGTTTCTATAGATACTGTCTATCCAGGGTCAGAAAGCTCTCAGATTTCATAAAAAATATCTTAATTTGTTCCGAATACGAGTGAAGGTCTTACGGGTTTGAAACAACTTGAGGGTGAGTAATTAATGACAGAATTTTCATTTTTGGATGAACATAGAATTTCTATGGTTTTCTGTGTTTTTTCTATAAATGTTTGGTTTTGCATTAAAAAAAAAAACAAACAATAATGCTCTTACGGTTTCTCTTTTTAAACTTTATTTGTAGACTTCAAATACCAATCAATAGTGCATTCCTGGACTTGCAGGTAAATATAACCAGTTCGCAGGTCTTCTGATGTCCGGTGGAAGTATGTACAGTACTTCCCAAAGAGGCAATGAATGACCGCAGTAATGCATTAACATTATAGTAACTGGAACAACCAGAGGATCAAAGTCTCTCTCTCCAGAACAGGCAAGAAAAAAGGAAAAAATAAACCAGTGGATTTTTCTCTCTCTTTAGGGACAGTAGGGTACCCTCACCCCTTCTTCATCTGCGAAATCCCTTGTCATTCGCTCCAGACCCACCCCGGATAACCTATCTTTCTGGAGGTCAAAGGGCAAACCCTGAATCCTCAGACTGGCAATCAGACAAAAAACAAGGCTAAGACATCACAAATAAGCCAAGATACAAGAGGAAAACTGAACATATTGAACATATACACAGGTACAAAGCTGCCCCTCACAATGTTAAATATATTTTTCCATAAATCTCTTTTATTTATCCTTCTCATTTGCTCTCTCACATATCGATAAAAACAATTTATTAAAGTAAAGCTTTCGACAACCATTTTAATATGTCTTTAAACCGCACAAGTCTACTTTGACATTCAACAAACACATACCTCAAGTGACATCCAAGAAAAAGTAAAGTACAGTAAGTTTATTTGCTTGTCCATTAACCAGTTTGTGCTTTTGGTGTTGTCTATAGACAACAGTCAGATTTGATGTTTCTCCATCTGTGTAGAAAGAGATCCAGCACATGGGGACATATGGACCACAGCTGAAAGAAGCAAAGGTGATGACCGAGATTCTTTACAGGACATCAGCATTGTCAGCATTGCTCTGTTATAGACAAAATGACCTTTACCATTTACAGAAATCAAAAGAACATATCAAAGGCAAGGTGGAGAGAGAACTGCCACAAAACAGAGACAAGAGACAGCTGGAAAGGAGGAAAGCGTCAGAACAGCCAACACACTCTCTTGGCAATTCGTAACTATTTTACATTTTGGTGGCTAATTTGTATAATCGCATTTGTACTTTTCTCATCTTATGTCCTACTGAAGGTTAGTTTTTGGTTGGGGTTAGGAATGTACTTTAAACAGTTCACCCAAAATTCAAATTCTGTCATTAATTACTCACCCTCATGTCATTTCAAACCGTCCTTTGCTCATCTTCGAAACACAAATTAAGATATTTTTGATGAAATCCGAGAGTTTTCTAACCCTGCATAGACAGTAACGCAACTGACACTCATCATTCAAGGCCCAGAAAGGTAGTATATCGATAAAATAGTCATGTGACATCAGTGGTTCAACCATAATGTTATGAAGCTACGAGGAAATAACGTCTTTATTTAACAATTTCTTCTCTTTCTTGTCATTTTTCGACACAGGAGCCGGCGTTCTGACGTACAACGTTTGTGCACAAAGATAACAAAATTGCATTGTGATGTTCTCGTGAATGCGTGGCAGAGGCTGACATGGAAAAGAAGAAATTGTTGAATAAAGTCGTTATTTTTGTTTCCTTTGCGCACCAAAAGTATTCTCGTAGCTACATAAAATTACGGTTGAACCACTGATGTCACATGGACTATTTTAACAATTTCCTTACTACCTTTTTCGGCCTTGAATATGGTTGCGTTGCTGTCTATCGAGGGTCAGAAAGCTCTTGGAATTCATCAAAAATATCTTAATTTGTGTTCCGAAGAATAACGAAAGTCTTACAAGTTTGGAACAACATGATGGCGATTAACGACAGAATTTTCATTTTTGGGTGAATCTCTTTAATGCTTACGTTTTGGTAAAAATCTCACTTTTTTTAGCCAATCATACGGATACATGCAAAATCGGCACCTCGTAAAATAGTTACGTTTTCTCATGAGATTGGGTTAGAACAGCGCAGAAAGAGATCACTTGATTTCTCTTGCCAATCTGTTCATGACTACACTATCAAGAGTTGATTTGAGCATTAAAAGGTGCACGCAGTAGGTTTTTGTTCATGTTTCACCAGTTCCCAGAGAAGTATATACTGACACCTAGTGGTGTGGATGTATGATTTTATGTGTGTGTCAACTACTATTTACTTCATTTTCATTCCTGTCCATTGAGCACTAAGAAAGTACTACATAATAATTAACTAATAATTATTATTATTGATATTGTTGTCTTTATTATTATTATTAGACATGGTGGCCCATGAGAAGGCAACCTGCTGCATGTGGAATAAATTAGAAGATATGACTGGAGCCTTGATTGCATATTGACTAAAAGTTCTACTCACGGTATGTCTGAAACTTAATATTAAGAGGAAATAACCTTATTTTATCAATAATATATATTCCTCAAGTGCCACTGCAACAAAGAGATGGGGTTGTATGGCCTGTATGGCTCTGTGTTCTGAATCTCATCAGTCTGTCTTCTCATCGAAAACCATGGCACAACATCCCCAGAGTCCCACTGACACAATTAAATCTGTCTTCTATTAGGTCAGATGGATAATTTCATCTGTCTGTCCCCATCTCCTCAAAGCCATTAATCCAAACCAGACTCAGAATGACATGTGCTGTCAAAGGCGTCTTTGCATTCAAATGAATCCACTGCCTCTGAACAAAACATCATCAGTTTCCATAACAAAGCTTGATAAAGCATAACATTAAGAGGAGGACAATCGCGCAACGCTTCCGTAAAACATGAATGGTTGTCAAAACTACATTTCTCAGAGTATTTTTGTCCTTTTACTTAACACTGATCTTTTGGGGTAGATATATTATTGAAGCTTAGCAGACCTCTATCCAACCCATTCAGATGTTGTTCATCCTGTTTCGTGTAGAAACACGAGTTTCAATATGGCTCCTTTAGTTAATAATATTCCAACAGGCTGCATAACCGTTGTGACGTCATCAGGGGGAGGGGCTATGCGACAATCCAATACAAGGGAAATGGACAACAAGGTTCACAAAACACCTGCTAACATTAGTACGGAGGATGTTGTACCTTTGAGAAAGGTAAAGATAACAACTTGCTCAAACCACTATAGTACAGCAAACCGAGAGGCAAAACAAAATCGATATCAAAGGACAAATTACAAACACTTGAATTAGCCCTTGAATTGAAACAGTTCAGAAATTGTATTGAGATATGCCCAAATTCAAGAGAGAGAAAAAGGAGACAGAAAGTAACAGGCGTTGGCAGGTGAGCGTGAATTGAACATTGACCTCTCAGCTTCTCCTCTGTATTGAGTAGAGAGAGTGTTTCTCAATGGATCAGAGGGAGTTCAAAGGTCACTAGCCTAATCGTTGACCTTCATCATCTGCGCTTAAGTAGCAGTGTGGCTTTGATACGTGTGCTTTCACTCTATTCTCTACCTACAGGTTCAATTCTCCTTATCGTGTAATTTTTTTAAAGTTTTAATATCAGACCCCAATTGCTTATATCAGTATAATACAGCATTTCTTCTTTTGTCGTCTTCGTGTTCTTTGTTCGTCAGTCAAATTCTCAATACCTGGGAAATGGAAAGCACCGGGGACGTTGGATTTAAAGGGACAGAGAAATCTCAGAGCGAGAAAAGACAGTCGCGGGGTGCTGTGCTGCAGCTGTGCCCGTTTCGAGTCTGCTTTCAGAGGGGCGCAGCACATGTATCCTGGTTGTCCAAGGGTTGGGGGCATTGTGGGGAAATGGGGAGAGACTCGAGAAGAGAGGTTTTCTATCAGGGATAGGGTGTGGCATGGAGAGGGGGCATTGGGCCGAATTAACCCAATGACTCTTTCCCACTCTCACGCGCCTGCTGACCGGTCTTACTCATCTTCATCTCTGTCAGCTGGATGTATCGCAGCACGTTTGTGTCTGAAAAAAGGGAAATATAGAACATAAGAAACAAAGACACCAGCATAAGACTAAGGGCCAGATTCACTAACAGCTTGCGCCAGCACAAACCGTATTTTGGCGTTAAAATAGTGCTTTCAGGATTTACTAAAGATGCGCAGTGAAGAATTAGCACTGAAAAGGTGCATCTCAATAAATTAGAATGTCGTGGAAAAGTTCATTTATTTCAATAATTCAACTCAAATTGTGAAGCTTGTGTATTAAATAAATTCAATGCACACAGACTGAAGTAGTTTAAGTCGTTGGTTCTTTTAATTGTGATGATTTTGCTCACCTCATCTCAACAAATTAGAATATGGTGACATGCCAATCAGCTAATGAACTCAAAACACCTGCAAAGGTTTCCTGAGCCTTCAAAATGGTCTCACAGTTTGGTTCACTAGGCTACACAATCATGGGGAAGACTGCTGATCTGACAGTTGTCCAGAAGACAATCATTGACACCCTTCACGAGGGTAAGCCACAAGCATTCATTGCCAAAGAAACTGGCTGTTCACAGAGTGCTGTATCCAAGCATGTTACCGTGGAAAAGCGTGGAAGAAAAACATGCACAACCAACTGAGAGAACCGCAGCATTGAGAGGTTTGTCAAGCAAAATCGATTCAAGAATTTGGGTGAACTTCACAAAGAATGGACTGAGGCTGGGGTCAAGGCATCAAGAGCCACCACACACAGACGTGTCAAGGAATTTGGCTACAGTTGTCGTATTCCTCTTGTTAAGCCACTCCTGAACCACAGACAACGCCAGAGGTGTCTTACCTGGGCTAAGGAGAAGAAGAAATGGACTGTTGCCCAGTCCAAAGTCCTCTTTTCAGATGAGAGCAAATTTTGGTCCTAGAGTCTGGAGGATGGGTGGAGAAGCTCATAACCCAAGTTGCTTGAAGTCCAGTGTTAAGTTTCCATAGTCTGTGATGATTTGGGGTGAAATGTCATCTGCTGGTGTTGGTCCACTGTGTTTTTTGAAAACCGAAGTCACTGCACCCGTTTACCAAGAAATTTTAAGAGCACTTCATGCTTCCTTCTGCTGACCAGCTTTTTAAGGATGCTGATTTTATTTTCCAGCAGGATTTGGCACCTGCCCACACTGCCAAAAGCACCAAAAGTTGGTTAAATGACCAATGATGTTGTTGTGCTTGACTGGCCAGCAAACTCACCAGACCTGAACCCCATAGAGAATCTATGTTCCTCTAAGTCAAGAGGAAAATGAGAAACAAGAGACCAAAAAATGCAGATAAGCTGAAGGCCACTGTCAAAGAAACCTGGGCTTCCATACCACCTCAGCAGTGCCACAGACTGGAGACCACCATGCCATGCCGAATTGAGGCAGTAAATAAAGCAAAAAGCAATACTACCAAGTATTGAGTACATATACAGTAAATGAACATACTTTCCAGAAGGCCAACAATTCACTAAAAATGATTTTTTTATTGGTCTTATGAAGTATTCTAATTTGTCTAATTGGTGGGTTTTTGTTAAATGTGAGCCAAAATCATCACAATTAAAAGAACCAAAGACTTAAACTACTTCAGTCTGTGTGCACTGAATTTATTTAATACATAAGTTTCACAATTTGAGTTGAATTACTGAAATAAATGAACTTTTCCACAACATTCAAATTTATTGAGATGCACCTGTATATCATGATATCGCAATCTTAAAAAAAAAAAGTAATAATAAATTATGCTATCAGTCATGTTAATCTTTACTGATTTTTAGTTCTGTGCAACGATTAATCGCATCGAAAATAAAAGTTGTTTACATAATATATGTGTGTGTACTGTGTATTTAGCTTTTAGTACTGTGTGTATATAGCTTCGATCGAGTGTTTGAAATAACTTCCTTCTATGAACTGATTCTGTACAGTGATAAAGGCTATGTCGATTAGCACTGCAATATAAATACAAATTATCCATATGAAAATACCTGAGATAGCCTGAAGAACACAAATAATCCATTCATTGATTATTATGTGTCATATAATAAATATATATAATATAATAGTACAGCATGTGTACTATTCATTTTTAAATATCGCCAATACCAGTACATCGCAACACCCCTAATTAACAAGATAGCGATATTTCAATATTTAAATATCACGATTAACGTCAATACCGTTATATCGTGACACCACTAATTAACGCGATAACGATATTTCAATATTTAAATATCACGATTATCGTCAATACCGGTGTATCGGGACGCCCCTAATTAACATGATAACAGTATTTCATTATTTAAATATCACGATTATCCCCAATACCGGTATATCATGAAACCGCTAATTAGGGATAGGCGATATGGGCCCTTAAAATTGATCACGATAATTTCTGGTATTGTTGTGATAATATAAATGACCATAATTCAGAGAATCCTGTTTTTTTTTACAGAAAAGTATTATCTTTTCTATTTTTACCCCTATTTTTACCCTCTTTTCTATTTTTTCAGCATAAATGAGAACACACATACAGTGTAACAACTGTTTAATTCACTGGAAGCCAGAGGGCGCCCTTGCACAGAAAGTCTACATATGCTTTATAGCAGAAGTAGTACTGGCGACGCTTCAGGAAAGCTCTAATCCAGTTATCGTTGTAGCTGAATAAAACGTAGATAGAGAAATTTTAACTAAGGAAACTTAAACAATAGACAATAAACATTCAATTGCTACAATATATGGTCTGTCTGTGTTCTTCGAGTAATTTTGGGGATTTTTTTATAAGGATAAAGTATATTTATAATGCAATGCTAATCGACATAGCTTTTATGATACTATAAAATAGTATGATTTCTGCTTCATTCTGTGATATGAAGCCTCATTCTGTTATATGAAGCCTGATAAACCAAGATATTTGAAACTATCGACTATGTTATCAGGTTAATTTAGAGAAAAAGCATGTCAATAAATGATATCTTTGTTGGACAACAGGTTTGTAAACAGGCTCATACAGATGCAAAACTGTATCGCACACGTGCTACTGTAGACGTTATCGTTATTATCGCGGGAAGACTAATTCTTATCGTGGGGAAAATTTTTACTGGTATATCGCAAACGCTAAGTTATCGCCCATTCCTACCCCTAATTAACACGATAACAGTATTTCATTATTTCAATATCACGATTATTGCCAATATACTGCGTCACCCCTAAACGATAACGATATTTCAATATTTAAATATCACGATTATCACAAATAACGGTACATTGCGTCACCCCTAAACAATCACGATATTTCAATATTTAAATATCATGTTTATCATTAATACCAGTATAACGCGACACCCCTAATTACAACGATAGCGATATTCCAGTATTTAAATATCACGATTATCGCCAATACCGGTATATCGTGATGCACCTACTTAACACGATAATGGTATTTCATTATGTAAAAACAATAACAATATTTCAGTATTTAAACTTAACGATTATCATCAACACCAATATATCGCGACACCCCCAATTAACATGATAACGATATATCAATATTTGAGTATCACGATTATTGTCAATACAGGTATATCGCATCACCCCTAAACGATAACGATATTTACAATTTTAAATATCACGATCATCATCAATACCGGTATATCGCGAGCCCCCTAATTAACACGGTAATGATATTTCAGTATTTAAACATTACGATTATCGTCAACACCGGTATATAACGACACCCCTAATTAACATGATAACGATATATCAATATTTAAGTATTACGATTATCGTCAATACAGGTATATTGCGTCACCCCTAAGTGATAACGATATTTCAATATTTAAATATGATTATCGTCAATACCAGTATAACGCGACACCCCTAATTACAACGATAGCGATATTTCATTATTTAAATATCACGATTATCGCCAATACCGGTATATCGTGACGCACCTACTTAACACGATAGCGGTATTTCATTATTTAAATATCACGATTATCGCTAATACCGGTATATCTCATCACCCCTAAACGATAACGATATTTCAATTTTTAAATATCACGTTAATCATCAATACTGGTATATCGCGACACCCTAAATTAACACGGTAACGATATTTCAGTATTTAAACATTAGGAATATCGTCAACACCAGTATATCGCAACACCCCTAATTAACATGATAACGATATATCCACATTTAAGTATCACGATTATCATCAATACAGGTATATTGCTACACCCCTACGGTATTTCATTATTTCAATATCACGATTATCGCCAATACCGGTATATTTCGCCACCCCTAAACGACATATGGTGCAGTTGCACCTTGGGTGTCCCGAGATCGAATCCCGCCTCGTGGACCTTTCCCGATCCCACCCCCCCTCTCTCGCTCCCACTCACTTGCCGTCTCATCTCCACTGTCCTTTCAATACTGGTATACCCCTAATTGGCACGATAATGATATATCAGTATTTAAGTATCACAATCATCGTCAATACCGTTATATTGCGACACCCCTACTTGGGTCCAGTGTAAAATCTGAAACATGAAAGCAAAACCATTTGAGAAGCACTACTGTATATGATATTAAAGCAATCATACAGCCCACCTGTGGGTTCACGGCACTTGGCATCGCGTAGGTAACGCAGGGCACACTCGTAGTCTCCCAGGTGGTAGAAGGCAATCCCAGCACGGTACATGGCCTTAAAGTGATCCTGCTGGTGTCCGAGGACCTTCAAACAGTATTCCTTAACCCGCTCGTAATTCACCAGCTCCGACTGCAGCAAGCACGCTATAAAGAACCACAGAGTGTAAAAGAGAAAGAGAAGGAGGCGAATTAGTAGTACAGTCAAAAGGACAGGACAAAACAATAAAACAGCCAAAATGAATAAATCAATGAACAGCTAGGGAGAAGGGAGTAAAAATAGGCACAAAATATACTGGTCTACAAAACCCAGCCCCAACAGATAATGTAGAAAAAGGGACAGTATGTTTTTTCACAGTCATCAGTTGTACTAAAGGTCTGAGAGCAGCAGTTTTTAAAGCTATTGGTCTCAGATAACCACATTAGCACAAAGTGAAGGCCTAATTGCATCTTTTAGCCACTCTAGGCTCAGTGACACAGATGAAGTAATTGTTTTATCTGCTGTCTAAAGAGAAAATCAACCAAACGAGACACTTTCTAATCTAAAACTGCTGCTTTGAAGTGCCTGAAAATGTGCATGCTTTATTGAAAAACAGTATTTTGTATTTAGTATAGCTATAATACTTCTACTTTGACTAAACAGAATACAGCGTTTGAAAATTATAATGGCTAATGACAGATATTAATATGAAAATTTTCCACATCCATTTCTAATTTTCATTGGATGAATTAAATATGGAGGTCTTTGGTTTAAAAAAAGCTGCAGCTAATTAGATGCATTGGCCCTGAAAGAACATCTGCACAGCAAATGAATTACTGCGGTGCCTGCTAGGCAGCTGGTGCATGTTGTCAACCCCTCGTCCAATCAGGGTTATTTATTCCAACAGCAGATGACATGGCTGGACACTGATGGCAGGGGCTGGGAAACTCAATTTCATATTTTAATTTGAGCTCACTGGTTGAGATGTGTGTATGTGGTGTATGTCTGGAATCTTCAGGCGTTTAGGACCGTCTGCAATTCAATTCATCATTTAAGCTCTTGCATAAACCCACTTCTCCGCAGTTTTCTAATTATGAACTGAATTCACCTTTTACGTTATTATGCGCCAGCTGATTGTAAGGTACCCCAAAATACCCCAAAGATTATTTACTGTATCATTTTAAAAATGCCCATTTTGAATTGAAGCAGTTTTCGTGCATGGCTCTTTAAATGCAAATGAGCTGCTGCTTCCGCCCCCTTTTCCAGAATAGAGCTGTGCGTTTACAGCTTGTACCTCAGATACACTGCTAAAAAACATATATATAGTTTAGATTGTCATGTTTTTGCGCTCTAAAATCATGCATTTTAAACAATATTACTTTAAACTTCTGATATAGACTTGGCTGAGCACACACATCTGAAGCCCGCACACAAAAAGCAGCTGTCAAATGGCATGTGAGTACTAAACTAACTTCTCTTTCATGTCTTATTACGTTTAAAGGAACCGTATGTAGGATTGTGGCCAAAACTGGTACTGCAATCACTTTCAAAATACTGTAGAACGGCGTATATAAGTATTTGAAATGAACATGATTTCTTAATGTCTAGTGACATGTCAGGGCCATTTTATGATTAACTGAAATAAATTTCTTACATACGGTTCCTTTAAACTGTCAAATACACACTATTGTGTGTTTTTAACATAAACGAGTTACAAAAACAGTTGGTTGTGTCCGTGAAGGTTAACAACTGGAAAAGAAATCGCATGTTTATACTAAATCTGTGTGGCAGTAGCGTAAAATACGGTAAATAAATCAATAAATCCACATTCTCGTCTTCTCTGAGGCTCTAAATAGTGTTCTGTGCTCGTCTTGCAACCAACGACAGAACAGTTTCGCCATGGCGTTAGAACTGGCTCCGTTGTTGCCGAATTTGCCAGAAATAGGAATATTTAAACACCTACATAATACTGTACAAAAGTAATACAAGACTAATACATTTCTGTTACATGTTAAACATTACTTTTATTTTGACAGGTTGCCGGATAGTTTTTGTGTATACACTATGATATGATGCTAATTTTTTCTAATGAAACGGTAAAATTTACATGAAGTGACTCTCGCAGCAGTTCTGGAAGTTCATGCGTTTATGTCGTCATATGATGAGACGCAGAGGCCGAAAATAACCGCGAGCGTCACGTGTGCTCCGCCACGTCTCCGCCATTCATTCATACAGCGCCAAGCGGAATATGGAGGATTCATATTTAAACCGTCTTTTTGCGTTTTAATATTCACAGACACTAGTCCATATCGCGATTCGAATTAAGTGAGAGACCTACTTTTGATTTATTAATCCAAAAATTGACGAATTCTGTGGCATCCCGTGCTATAGAGTAAATCCGTTTTTATGAATGGACTCCGCAATCCCGTCCACGTTTTAGGGAAGGAGCAATTGTAGGCGCGTGACCACGTAAATGTAGAGACAGAAATGACATGCCGTTGTGCAAATAAGCTAAATAACATAAGGCTATTTCGTTTGTTTGATAGAAGAACAAGGTATAGACCTGTTCTGTAGGAGAGGTAACCTCAAATGATGTCTGTTGTGATCTGGCGCTGAAAATAAAGTTTACTTGACCGGGCCGCCCCCCTAATATAATGGCAGGGGAAACACTGTAGATGCACTGGGGATTATAGCACTTGAAGGAGAAGTCCACTTCCAAAACAAAGATTCACTTATAACGTACTCACCCCCCTTGTCATCCAAGATGTTCATGTCTTTCTTTCTTTAGTCGTAAAGTAATTATGTGTTTTGAGGAAAACATTTCTGCATTTTTCTCCATATAATGGACTTCCAAAAGACAGCTTAAATGTGGCTTCAAACGATCCCTAATGCGGTTGTAAACAATCTCAGCCAAGGAAGAAGGGTCTTATCTAACGAAACGATCGGTTATTTTCATTTAAAAAATACAACTTGAATACTTTTTAATCTTAAATGCTCATCTTGCCTTTCTCTCCCTGAACTCTGTGTATTCTGACTGAACACAGTTAGGGTATGTTGAAAAACTCCAATTGTATTTTCTCCCTCAACTTCAAAAATCATTTAAAAATCATTCTACATCGCTGCAGAAGTACCAACCCAGTGTTTGCAAAGTGAACAAGCCAAGAAGATCAAACACCCTTAACAAAAAAGGTAAAACAGCGATATAGGACGATTTCGAAGTTGAGGGAGAACATGAGATGGGAGTTTTTCGACATACGCTAACTGTCATGAACCAGAACAAAAACAGTCTAGGCAGAGTAAGACGAGTGTTTGGCATTAAAAACTATATAAATTGTATTATTTTTTATTAAAATAACCGATCGTTACGCTAGATAAGACCCTTCTTTCTCGGCTGGGATCGTTTACAACTGCATTTGGGATGGTTTGAAGACGCATTTAAACTGCATTTTGGAAGTTCAAAATCGGGGCACCATAGCAATCCATTATATGGAGAAAAATGCTGAAATATTTTCCTCAAAAAACATAATATCTGTACGACTGAGGAAAGAAAAACATGAACATCTTGGATGACAAGTGGGTGAGTACATTATATGTGAATCTTTGTTTTGGAAGTGGACTTCTCCTGTAAATACAAAAAAAGTCATATTTTCATGATAAGTCACCTTTAATTTAAACTCTTAATTCTAACCATCATCAAACATCAAAGTAAAGTGAAAATCTGTGACCTCACTGTATCTTCTAAATCTGATCTAGTTCGATACCTGTTTACTGCATCAGTGCGGCACCAATCTTGGCCCGGTCTGACAGGCAGAGGTCTGACCTCTGCCAAGGTTAATGTGTGTCTGTGCAGTTGAGAGCTTGCTGACCACCAAATACACTGACAAAAGCTGCTGCTTTATACCGACAACCTCCTTCTGTCCTTTTCTGTTACACTCTTCCAACCATCACTCGGCCTGTCGCTGACACCTCTGTGGAAATCATGAGTCAGGGCTATCGTTAGTGGTGACACAGACAAAAAAAGATCAGTCCACCACAAATTCAAACCCTATAAGACGATTTCTCACCACACAAACTCTACACAGCATTCAAAGTGTCAGACTGGCAGTAAACGAACACAACCATCTGTAAAAATCACAATAAATGAAAAATGAGTGACAGACCAATATATGTGCCAGGATGATTAATTACGTTATATAACCATGTTCAGCTGGCTGATTAACAGTAAAGGTAGTTTCCCTTTGTGTCAGTTCCAAAATCTACCAACAGCCAAGTAAGCTATGTTAATAATATATACAGTGGTATGTGAAAGTTTGGGAACTGCTTGCAGAGTCTGTGAATGTGAATAATTTTAACAAAATAAGAGAGATCATACAAAATGCATGTTATTTTTTATTTATTACTGTCCTGAGTAAGATATTTTACATAAAAGATGTTTACATATAGTCCACAAGACAAAAAAATAGCTGAAATTATTAAATCAACCCCCTTTAAAAGTTTTGGAACCCTTGGTTCTTAATACTGTGTGTGGTTACCTGGATGATCTACGACTGTTTTTTTTTTTGCTTTGTGATGGTTGTTCATGATTCCCTTGTTTGTTCTGAACCGTTAAACTGAGCACTATTTAGTTTATAAAAACTATGCATTAAAAGCAGAGGGGGTGAAAACTTTTTGAATTTGAAGACTGAAGTAAATTGTACTTAATTTGTCTTCAGTGAAACATGCAGGTATCTTCTGTTGCTTCTGCAGGGCAGTACTAAATGGAAAAAAATGATATTTCAACAAAATCAGAAAAATTTCGACATCTTCATCCTTTTCAAAAGTTTTAACCCCCCGGCTCTTAATGCATTGTGTTTCCTCCTGGAGCATCAGTGAATGTTTGAGTCCCTCAGTTGTCCACAGTGTGAAAAGATGGATCTCAAAACCATAAAGTCACAGCTAGAAAGGGTGCAAATATGCAAAAGATGCTGGAAAACTGAAGAATCTGCATGACCTTTGAAAGGATTTTTCTGAAGAACAGTGCTCAGGTTAGCTGTTCAGAACAGCTATGGAAAGACGAATAAAAAAGCAAGCAAACAACTCACACACTTAGATGAAAACCACTTTGTGACATCAGAATAAGACTTAAAATGGCATGAAAACATGATCTGTGGGAGTTTTTAGTGAGTAATCTGCTTGATAAAAATTTCAAGTACATCTGTGTCTGTGACCAATATTTACAGAGCTCTGATGACTGATGATCCAAAAAATTCATACTTGGCTTTAATAAATAGAATATTGATTACTCTGTTAATGTAAAAATATAAAATAGAACTGTTTTTCTGATAGTGTAAGTAATGTTTATTTAACCAAGAAAATGTGACCCAGAAACGAATTTACAGTTGATTAAACGTAACGTTGCGACATATGGAATGCCAAAGCTGACATAATTAGAAATATATAAATAAATAAATAAATAAATAAATGTAAAAAAAGCAAATATAAATAAATAAATATATAAATAAATATACAAAGAAAAGTAAAAAAGCAAAAATACATAATTATTTATAATTTTATTTTCTTATTTATGTTTTTTTTTTTCCACATTTATTTCTTTCCACTTTCATTTATCTATCTATTCCTGAGGTAAAACACACCCTCCTCATTACCCTACGGACGAAGAAATGTGGAAATAAATAAATGTGAAAATAAATAAATAAATATGTAAATAAATACATAAATGTGGAAATACATAAAATACATACAATAAAAAATGCATAAATAAGGAAATAAAATTATAAATAATTACGTATTATTGCTTTTTTACTTTTCTTTGTATATTTATTTATATATTTATTTATTTATATTAGCTTTTTTACATTTCTTTCTACATTTCTTTATTTATTTATATATTTCTAATTATGTCAGCTTTGGCATTCCATAGTGACAAACAGTAAGGGAATTCTGGAGAAACATGATGAGAACATATTGTACTACATGAAAAACTACCAACCATCAAAGACAACCAGAAACCTTTGTGTTCCTCATCATCATCAAAGCCCTTTGGTTTGTGGGCATGCCGGGAGAATGATGACATAAGAAGCGGAAAACTGAGACGGCTTATAAAAGGAAGGCTGTGTGCTGCTGTACAGACATAAACTAAAGCAAACATCTGCTGACTGTTAAAACAGCTGTTAAGTCAGACATGTATATAGTCAGTGGAGAAAAGGGTGAGAAGAACATGGTCTGCCCAATCTAATGAAGCTTAAAAAGATAGAAGGACTAACTAACAAGAGCAGAAAAGAGATAAACGATGATTAGGTGACAAGTGAAAAGCTCTGAGAGGAATCATCTAATCTAAATTAGTTCATTATAACTGAAATTTTATTCTGACTGGAGAGTTCGTAAAGGCTTCCTTTCTCCCCGACCATCTCATTCAGCTTTTTCATTTGGTCTGAAGATTACACTGTCAAGATAACACTGTCTAAAATTTCAGGAGGCAAAAAGTCCCTAATAAATAGAAGAATTGTCCTGCAATGTTCAGTACAATAACATTTGGTGTTTGGTTTGTATTGACTTTCCCTTTAAGACAATACAGCAATTTATTCATAGATTAAAGGCCATCTTCTAGTGTCATTTCATGCATCTTAACCACGTTCTCTGGTTTTTGTGATTAACTAGGCTGGCCTGTCTCATTTGGTCCGGGATGAGAGAGAAACTGTCTTTTAGCACACCACCATGATCGCGCTCATCGAGCGTCCTGTCCATCTTCATTTCGGGCAACTGGAACCCTGGCAAGCTCTCAGTGTATTCAGTTTCAGGCAATAATGGTCTAATGGCTCCTAACTCCAGTGATATCCTGATCTTTCTCTCTGGGCCTTTCTCTCTTTCCACAACACACCTACAGGCGCACAAACACACACAAATCCCACAGACTGATTCATCACACAAATGGATAAGGCGTGGCAATGTGGATACTGCACTTAAGTGTCTGCTGAGTGGCTCTATGCGTGTAATAATGATGGCATCACATATTAATGGACCCGATGCACTTTATGCTGCATCATAGTTATATGAGAACATAACTGCTAAGAGCGCAGCGAGGAAGCTAGAGCTGGTCATCTGAGCAGGGCAGAGACTACCCGAGTCCATTTTAAGATAATCCAACTTTACTGAGGGGGGGTTTGATAGATTTGTCACCCTTGATGAAGCTAAAAGCACAACAAATCTGCACTGCTATATACTGACATAGAAACGTGTCAGTTCTTTTTCACGGTTCATTAGTTTTCAAAAGATTGATTTTTGTGCAAAAAAACTCCAGATGAACCCAAAAATGAACATTTCGTGATTTCATGAGTAAACTATCTTTATATTTACCACTTCTTTTCTCATTTGCATATTCTAAATTCAGTCTGTAATGAGTAATGAACTGCAGTGGGATGATTGACAAAACTAAAATAAGTCTTCATGCCTCATCTTAAAATATCCTAGTGCTGTCAAATCGATTAATCGCGATTAATTGCATCCAAAATAAAAGTTCGTGTTTACATAATAAATGTCTGTGTGCTGTGTATATTTACATGTATATACAGTATAAAAACTAGTGCTGTCAAACGATTAATCACAATTAATTGCATCCAAAAACGTTTTTGTTTGTGTGTAATGTGTATATTTATTATGTATATATAAATACACACACACAAGTATATTCTTAAGCAAAATATGTTGTTAATATATTAAATATATTTACATATTATATATATTAAATATATTTGTATATCATTTTGGATGCGATTAATCGTTTGACAGCACTAACGTACATGTATAGGAAATCTTTACACATATATATGTGTTCATATTTATATATGATTTATATTATAAATATTACATTTATTTCATAAATGCATACATGTATTTGTGTATATTTATATATAATATAAATATGCACACGCACATACGATATATAAAAAAACTCTTCTTTTGAATGTGATTAATCGTGATTAATCGATTTGAAAGCACTAATCCAAACATAATTAAAAATACAAAATATAAAACATACACTGCTGTTTAAATAGTTGAGGTTATTGTGTAAAGAAATTAATACTTTTATATAGCAAGGATGCATTAAACTGATCCAAAGTGACAGTATAGATATTTCAAATAAATGCTGTTCTTTTAAACTTTCTATACATGAAAGAATCCTAAAAATGTAACACAAATTATACTAGATTTTAATATTTATTAACATGAAAAAAATATTAAAAAATAATATGAAATAAAAATTATTTAAAATTGCAACGTTATTATTTTTACTGCATTTTTTATCAAATAAATGCAACCCTGTTGAGAATAAGATACATTTTCCAAAAAAATCTGGCCAACCACAGTGTCATTTACATAATAATTATCATAATAAAAACAAACAATAAAAAAATAAAAATAAAAATTAATTGTAATGCATTAACAAATACAAAGCAGATTTAAGAGCTGAAGTAAGATTTTTTTTTTGTGCGACTAAACAACAGCTAACAGCATGAATTTTGTTTTGCTCTGTCACAAAGCCATATATAAATACAGCGGCAAGCAACAATTGCCGGGGTTCAAGCGCTTTAAAACATTTAAGCACATATGAAAAAAGACATTACATATTATTTACCAAGTCTGTAACCACCTAAATCAATGCGTAAAAAAGCTTTTTTGGCAAATTCTGGTAATGTACCATAGAAATATGTTGTTTTTTAATGTTTATGACTGGTATAGGGCCAGCTGTGGTCCGATCTCCCTAATACTTTGCATGCTTGTTTAGAGTCCTTGTTTAGACCCCGTTATAGCTTCTCAAAGGGTAAATTTCAAAAATTTTTTGATAATTATTGACCTAGAGAATCCAGAGAGTTGTTCTGCAGTGTTTTTTTTCCCAGAGTGAGCGAAAAACCTAGGACTAGTTCGCTAGTTCGTTTTTTTACATCTTCTCAATCATTTAACTAACGGTTTGATTGACAGCAGTGGTTCTAGAGGCAAAGTTGTTCGAAACGAGGAGGTCTTGATATAAGTGTATGATATAAGTGTAAATCTGTGAAAAACCATGCAATATACAATCATTCATACCCTTGAAAAATCCGATATCACTCCCCAGTGGTCTATTTCTTTAAATTTTCTCACAGACCTTTAGGGCCATTAGTCGAACATGCCCACCAAGTTTCAGTCCAATCGACCTTCGTTAACCTCGTCTAACAGTTGCTCAAATTTCATTGACCTATGGCGGCCATGTTTTTTGAGATACGCAAATGTCCTTATAACTGCATTGGACCATTTTGGACCAAGACTGTACATACCAATTTTGACGATAGGACAAACGGTTGCGTAGTTATGGACGTTTTTATGTTTTTTCCCTCCTATGGTGCCACCAAGTGGCCAAGCTCTGCGACTTTTTTCACATGACCTTTGATTCAGCTCTTACATACGTGTTGTGAGTTTGATGAAGATATCTCATTACGTTCAAAGTTATAGCTATTTTAGTAAAGGCGGCCCTGCCCCTTTTGAACGTTTTGGCGCCCCTTTGCGACGGTGAGTTGAAAGTTTAACTTTTTTTGATAGTTACTGATATTCACTCTCCAGAGAATCTTCCTGCACTGGTTTGGATCTAATCAAGTGAAAAACCTAGGACTAGTTAGCAAAAGTAGGTTTTTTAAAAAATGCAAAATAACTGAAAATTTCATCAAGGATTTCAACGACATAAAACACTTGAGCCTGTGATGAACCGTTTAGGAGTTATGAGCAGTTTTGTACTTTTGATCTCTGCAGCACCCCTGTCAGCCCAATTGGGGTGAGCCTTGGTGACATTGTAGACAGTGTGAGTACTACTATCCCTCCAAGGTTCAAGTCTCTACAACTTACGGTTTGGTCTGCCCGATCAGTTTACATGGAGATTGCTGATCCTTGGTCATTCTAACAATTACATTTGGGTACATTCTTGGGTTTTTATGGTGTCTTTTTGGAGCGTGCCAATAATCAGCCTTGTTCACTTTCATTACTTGAATAAGAGCAGCATGAACATTCTGCTAAACATCTTCTTTTAAGTTTCACAGAAATAATAAAGTCATGATGGTTTGGAACAAAAGGAAGTTGACTACAATCATAGTAGAATGTTTATTTTTGGATGAACTATCCCTTTAAGACGATTTTGGAGATCACTGGTTTAAGTTTTTCTAAAACTGAACAGGTGCAGGGACAGCTGTTGTGTGTATTTGTGTGTGGGGGAGAAAAAGACAAGCAATAGGTAGGAGTAGTTAGCAAATGTTCAGGATTCCCCTCATATTTACACCTTCACATAAAAATAAGCAGCGTTTTTTCAGAAAAGCCACCAGATACAAATGTTAGAAAGGAAGAGAAATTAGCAAAGCAGGAAAAGAGCGGATTGTGGTTTGTGAAGCGCAGAGAATAGCAAAAAGGTGAGGCAGTGTAGAGGGAGTGAGAACTTGAGGGCAATCGATTTCAAACGCCCTCCTCCCGGAACATCCATCTCCAGCGAACTGGATCACTCCCTCTCTCTTTCTGCACTCCTTATTATCTTCTCTCCCTCTCTGTGCTTTTTTTCTGTCCCTTTAGCTCTCTTAGGAGCGCTGCTCTTTTGACAGGTGCAGGGCTGACAGCATCAGGTAGGGAAGTGGAGCTAATTTAAAGCAGTGTTGGTTTGTGGTGATTACCCTGCTGTCACTCGGATGGTAATTAGTTCTCTTGATGCTTAATGGTTGATGCAGGGACCCATCAGTCTGAATGACATCTCCCCTCCCACTGTGTCCTTACTCACCCGCACACTGACCTCGTCTTGATTCCCCGCTCCCCCTCTACCACTGCTTAACACCTACTATCACGCAGCAGACCTTTGACTAAACAGCACATGTTTGTTCCATACCACAACTTATTCTAAACAAGAAATAACATTTGAACAAACTTTGAACTGTGACTATACAAGATATATAGATACACTGTCAGAAAAAAAAAAAAAAAAAAAAAGTTCTGTCGCTGAGGAGATATATCTATCGTCTATCTGTCATTTGTTTGTTCGCTCACTTGCTCATTCATCTATCTATCTATCTATCTATCTATCTATATATCTATATATCTGTCTATCTGTCTATCCAAACAAAAAATGGACAAATAAACAATTTAACAAATGATCAATATAGATAGATGACAGATGGATGGATGGATAGATAGATAGATGGTTAAACGGCAAATGAACGAACAGAGAAACAAACGAGTGACAGACAGGTAGATGGATAGATAGATGGATGGATAAACAAATAAACAAACGACACATAAATAGATTGTTTTATGAATGAACGAATGAACAATATATAGATAGATTGATAGATAGATAGATAGATGGATAAACAAATGAACGAACAACACAGATTGTTTTATGAATGAACGAATGAACGACAGATAGACAGACAGATAGATAGATATATAGATAGACAGATAGATGGTTGATCGACAAATGGACAAATAAATGAACAATTGATAGACACAGATCGTCTGATAAAAGAAACAAATGAACAAACGAACAACAGATAAATAGACTGTTTTATGAACAAACAAATTAAAAAATGAACGAACAAACAAACAAACAAACGAACGATAGATATATAGATGGGCTGACTGATTGATGAACAAGCAAACAAACGAATGATAGAAAGACAGACAGATAGATATACAGATTGATAGATCGATAGATAGATAGATGGTTGATCAACAAATGGACAAATAAATGAACGATGGATAGACACATAGATCGTCTGATGAATAAACAATGAACAAACGAAGGAACGAGAGATAGATCAATCCATTAATGAATGAGTGTACAAACAAACAAACAAACAAACAAAAATGAACGAACGAACAATAGATAAACAGATTGTTTTATGAACAAACGAATGAAAAAATGAACAAACACAAGCAAACAAATGAACAAACAAATGATAGATATATAGATAGATGGATTGATTGATAAACAAGCAAATGAACAAATGAAAAATATAAAGATAGACAGACAGATAGATAGATAGATGATCAATCTATTAATGAACGAGTGAACAAACAAACGAACATACAACTGATAAATACATCGATCTAACAAACAAATGGAAGACATGATAGATGTTTGAGTGACGAATGAAAAAAACGAATGAATGAACGAGTGAATGAACAATAGATAGATAGATAGATAGATAGATAGATGGATAAACTCATGATATAAAAGGGAGACAATTCTTAATTTACATAAAGACTCTAATCAGACTATAGCTTGCCAGATCACGAATATACTGAGGCTGGGACTACATATAACACCCAACCCCATCCTCCTCTCCATCTCATCTAGTGATCTAGTCACATCCAGTCAGCATAAGCAACCACATATGACATGGTAATATGTTCACAGTTTACAGTGCAACGATAAACACATGACTCATTTTATCTATTTTAGCCTGGTGCATTTGTTTGTTTACTCATTTTATCACATAATATCAATATCATATAAAACATAACAGTATAAGCTTCCCTGCTTCATGCAGTTTTTAATAAGGCAGTCACTCAACCCTTAGCAAACAAAACATATCACCCACAGCAGGAAGCAGTACCAGACTGTTTTAAAAGTAACAAAAGCGGCTCTCAGAATAGTTTAGCAGCGGATGCGCTTGAGTTGGTTCTCAGTCTTATTTAACAAGGCTGAGGGACCCTGAGCTCACATGTATAATTCAAACATTAGTTACTTCTAAGTGCTAGTTCCTCTCCCCTGCACTGAAGCCTGTTGATAATGGCCTTGTCAGTCAGTGCACTGTGGCTTGAAGGACACTAAGAGGAAGGCTGCCCTAAATCATGAGGCCCTGAGACTTAGCAGCCGCCGATGGCTCTCTTTCTACCCATCCATCCCCTCCCTCCCCCCTTCAGCTTCTCATCTTTAGCTCACTATTTCTGATTAGAAGTAAATGACCTATTCATATTGCATGAATCTCATTTCCTTTCCGAGTTTGGTAACTGCGTAGTCACTTTACCCTTCCTCATTCATCTTATCGCCTACAAAATCATCTTCCCTTCACAGACTTTGTCTTTGTTCTTATTATATTCACATTTACCGGAAATGTAATACGTTTCTAACAGGGTATAGGTGCTGTAAGCAAAATTCCTTGCATAACAGGCATACTACCTGATAGATATCACTGAAACAGGTTTCCTGAGATATCACATCTGTTTCTAGGACAGCATCAAACCTCTATAAATGACAAATAAAGAGTGAGGGGATAATCAACGTGAAAACTAGCCAATCACACATAGAAAAAACTAGGGCTGCCCCCCTAATAGTCTACTAATCGCCAGTCGACGAGAAGAGGCTTGGTTGACCAATTTTATTAGTCACTTAGTCGCAGAAAAAAAAATCCACAGGAAGTGGTGAAGTCAGGCAGTCCGTGATGGACAGATCGTTAACAGCTGATCTTTGTGGTAATATAGTACATTAGAGAGCACATCCAAACGCTCACCTATCATTCATCAACCTCAAATATGGCTTTTCATCTGAAAGATGTATGTAGTGGCAACTTTACATGGCCGCTATTGAAAAATATGCACTATTGAAGTGTCCACCGAAGCGCTACTGCATGACAGATGGAGGCGTCGGTGCGGTCGCTTGCTCTTAAAATACTCCGTCATTTTTGCTCATACAGATAAGAGTAATACATCTTTTGAAACTGTAAAGACTCTACGTTTATTTGTGTACACTCAGAAAAACAACAAAACGTTGCGCTTTTGTAAAATAAAGCAACAGGATGCGCTTTCTGCCGTCTCGGTCTCTGTGAACTTGAGCGAATGCCTTACAGACATAAAAAATACCTCTACAGAGAGTGAAGTGTCTACTTTTAAATTAACCAATTCAAAAAGAAAACAAATGTTCTCAAATTATGTAATCCATATGAAATGTGTACAGCAACGAAAACAAAGAAAGAGCTCATTTATCAATAGATTATTAAAACGGTAATGGAGTATCCTTGCTGTTTTTTACGTGCGCTTGAGCGCTTATTAGGCAATTAAAGGCTCATTATTATGATTTATATGGTTTATTAATAAATGTCAAATGAACAACTACAAGTCAACCATGAAAATCTTTAGTTGAGGGCAGCCCTAGAAAAAAAAAATTGTTTGCTGCAAAATATGCATAAACATAGTTTGAGAGCATAAAAAGACTGGCTCGATTTCACAGTGCTTCATGGTAGTGGGTGGGATTTGTCTGTGGCAGTTCTCTGATTGGTTGAGATTTCTTGCAGAATCATGGGAATGTAGTTTTTCCACAAAGAATTACATTGGTAAGCATCATTATTTTAAAACTAATTGAAATAATGCAGGCTAGTGGCTTTAAAGGAGAACTCCACTTCCAGGACAAAAATTTACAGATAATGTACTCACCCCCTTGTCACCCAAGATGTTCATGTCTTTCTTTCGCCTCTCGTAAAGAAATTATGTTTTTGAGGAAAACATTTCAGGATTTTTCTCCATATAGTGGACTAAATGGCACCCCCTAATATGGGTCCCCAAGTTTGAACTTCCAAAATGCAGTTTAAATTCAAACGTCTTCAAACGATCCCAGCCGAGGAAGAAGGGTCTTATCTAGCGAAACGAGCAGTTATTTTCATAAAAATAATACAATTTAAATACTTTTTAATCTCAAACGCTTGTCTTGTCTTGCTCACCCTGAACTCCAGATATTTTCCGGTTCATGAAAGTTAGGGTATGTCGAAAAACTCCCATCTCATGTTCTCCCTCAACTTCAAAATCGCCCTTTATCGCCGTTTTACCTTTTTTGTTAAGGGTGTTTGTTCTTCTTTGCACGTTCACTTTGCATAGACTGGGTCGGTACTTCTGCAGCGATGTAGGATGATTTTGAAATGATTTTTGAAGTTGAGGGAGAAAATATGATTGGACTTTTACGACATAACCTAACTGTCTTGAGCCAGAATACACAGAGTTCAGGCAGAGCAAGACAAGATGAACGTTTGAGATTAAAAAGTATTTAAATTGTATTATTTTTATGAAAATAATCAATCTTTTCACTAGATAATCACTGGGATCGTTTACAACCGCATTTGGGTTGGCATCGTTTGAACCCGCATTTAAACTGCATTTTGGAAGTTCAAACTCGGGGCACCATATCAGTCCACTATATGGAGAAAAATACTGAAATGTTTTCCTCAAAAAACAATTTCTTTACGACTGAAGAAAGAAAGACGAGAATACTTTTTTACGTAAAGAAATAAAAAATATGGACTTCCATTGGAACTTCCTTATGGAATTCCACATTTTTGTCTCCACTGCATCACTTGTGGACGCGTGTTCACAAGAGTGCGTTATCAGTATGTGTGCGTGTGGCAGCGCCGGCGCTGGCCCAGATCCGGCGTTATGACATTGAAGACGTGGAGAACGACGCACGCTGTGTGAAAGCTATTGAAATCTATTGATCCGGGTCAGCGCCACCACACGCATGCGTCCAGGTGTTCTCGTGAACACGCGTCCACAAGTAATGCACTGGAGACGAAAACGTTGAATAAAGGCGAGGAACAAAAATGAATTTTCGTAGCTTCGTAAAATTACACAAATTAAGAACAACTGATGTCATATGGACTACTTTGTCGATCATTTTAGTACTTTTCTAGGCCTTGAACATGGTAGTACCCTTGCTGTCTATGAGAGGGTCAAAGGCCTCTCGGATTTCATCAAAAATATCTTAAATTGTGTTCCAAAGATGAACGAAGGTCTTACAGGTTTGGAACAACATGAGGGCGAGTAATTCCCTTCAAAGTAGAAATTGTTGAATAAAGTTATCTGTTAAAATTTTTGTTTTGTTTACACACAAAAAGTGTTCTTGTAGATTCTTAACATTACGGTTGAACCACTGACGTCACATGGACTATTTTATCGATGTCCTTACTACCTTTTTCAGCCTTGAACGTGCCAGTTGCATTGCTGTCTATGCAGGGTCAGAAAGCTCTCAGATTTCATCAAAAATCGGGAATTTGTGTTCCTTCGGTAAGAAATAAAGGTGAGTAATTAATGACAGAATTTTTTGGGTGAATTATCCCTTTAACAATCACTAAATCTCAGAGCTGCCACGTCTGTGTTGAAAGAGTGATATCATTAAAAATCTAAAATGAGGAGAAAAGGAATATGATTTTACTTTCAGACAGGGTGGGGTTTGGAGGAAGCCCCTTTAGTAAGAAGCTGAAGTGATACTGATTGCTGGAGTGGGTGATGGTAAAGCCTGCAGTCACGCACTGAAGACTGAGCTGTTCTCTAAAGGGACTCGATGAGGCCCACTCACCATATTTTGCCTACCACCCCTTTCCCCCTCTCATCTTTTCCCTCAGCCTTTCTCTCCCTCTGACCATCTGTAATCACAAAACGACAGGCTTGTTCACCACACCATGCACATGCACGCCGGGGGAGCTGACAGCATATATG
This sequence comes from Cirrhinus mrigala, assembly GCA_036247105.1. Lineage (NCBI taxonomy): Eukaryota > Metazoa > Chordata > Actinopteri > Cypriniformes > Cyprinidae > Cirrhinus > Cirrhinus mrigala. Next base: position 19,201,052 of record CM070024.1, read on the forward strand.
ACTTTGCAGTTTTAAACCTAATAAGAAAACAAGAAAACAACCACCTCAGACCCTTATTTCACACTAATGAAGAAAATTACCACCACTTTTGACATCAAAATACACATTTTGCAGGTAATTGCATTAAATAGTCATCCTTTCCCTGGAAAATTGACCTGAAGTATTGATGACTCATCTTCCCCACAGGGGTGTATACCATTTTTTGTCCACTGGGGCGTGTAAAAACGCTCTCTGGAATGAGAATGTGCTCTACACCTTAATTATACATAAAACAGCACTTGCTACTGATCTAATGCTGAAAAAGACTCCTTCCCGCAAAACCCTCGCAGTCATCAATGTCCATTGTCCTATCTGCATGGATTAACCACAGCGCAACATGGGTTGCAGAGAGAAAAAGGCTAGATTACTCAGTCAGATCTGCAGAACCTCAGCAGAGAGAGAACCACTGAGCATGTTTAAGAAGAGAGGATGAAATATTAATGGGGTATCCCTGCAGCTCCCTCCCATAATGCCCTCAAACACCATATGCACATGCTGACAGTAATCAAAACATCCCTGTAAGGACCCTTGATCACATGCCTGTGATTTAAAATGTGCAGAGATTGTTTTTTTATATTCCGTGATTGAATTTTGATGCTGAGGCTAGAGGATGATGAGCAGACTGCGGCCAGGCTGGATTCCAAGTCGGAGCCCTTAAGCGATGCACTTAGCACCAGAGGTTTCAGTAAACCATTATGACTGTATGGAAACATCACCGATGTAACTCCACTTAGACATGGGCATTAACAGAGACTTGATGAATATGCATAACAGCGGAAAGAGCTAGATGATATAGATCCTTAAAGAGGCCACTTAATACTTTTTCCTTCATAATGATTTTTTTCGGTAAACTTTTCCAAAATAGTTCACCCAAAAATTAAAATTCTGTCATTAATTACTCACCCTCTTGTCGTTCCAAACCCATAAGATCTTCAACTTCAGAACGCAAATTTAATTTTTGATGACATCTGAGAGCTTTCTGACCCTGCATAGACAGCAACGTACCTTTATGGTAATAATACTCAATCTTTAGAAGTAAATAAGGTAGAAACGTGCCTTACCAATGTACCACATCAGTGACATTGCAATATTACGAATTATGGATTTGAGAATTTGTGACTGCAACACAGGGAGGTTTTTTACTTGGACATCTCGAGGCGGGAAACATGTTGTGTCGTTGACCCGTAGTGTTGAAGTTAATGAGGAGGGCTGCCGACTGTCCCTGGATGACTCTGCGTCCTAGAAATGGCTAACGGTGCATCAGCGGTACAGCCCCCTACAGCGGTTGCACACAGCTCACGCTTAGAGGACAAACACCACCAGACGACAACAGCTTTTTGCTTTTCGACTAAACAGGTGAGCATTGGAATCTCCACTGAAAACAGCATAATTACACTTTTGTTAACAACTCTGTCGACAGTTCAAGCAGCAGGAACTATAATTCCTGTAATTCCATCCTGTATGTTCACTGTAGACTCAAGTAGACTTCTAAAAATAATAAATGGCAGTTTTTTGTGAATGTTTTGTTGCAGAGATATATCTACTGTAAACAGAGACATTCTTAGGAACATCATGCTGGCCAACTTCCAATGACCTTAAAATATTCTTGGTGCAACAATCTGCTTTGCAGTTTGGGTTACAGTGAGTGACATCTTGTCAAGTCCACTGAAAACAGCTATAGGCCATAGAAACTTTACATTTAAGGAATAGTTCACTCAAAGTTTTGTCATTATTTGCATCACTGGTCCTCACCAATCTGACTTCATACATTTCATGGAATGCAAAAGGAGAAATCCTGAAGTTTGTACTGAATGCTGTTTTCCCAACAAATTCCAAGTGGAAACTGGTGATGAATTCATATGAATTTGTACGAACTCATTTCATACAATAATCTTGCACCTCACTGTGGGTTAGGTTTAGGAGTGGATCTTCATGCTTAGTCATTTCTAAAACAACACAAACCATCCTATTTTGCCAAACATCTGCCAAAATGTTTTTGTTTTTCTCATGAGATGGGTTGTTTTACATGCAATTATAATAAATGAGGACTAAAGCTGCAAAAAGGACACAAATAACTACAAAAATATCACAAAATATATAATGGCATGTGAATCATGCACCATCTTCCGAGTCTTTTGAAGCCATGAAATAATTCTCTATGAGAAACAGCTGAAATTTAAAAGGGATGGTTCACCCAAAAATGCAAATTCTGTCATTATTTACTCACCCTCATGTCGTTCCAAACCTGTAAGATCTTTGTTCATCTTTGTAACACAAATTAAGATATTTTTAATGAAATCTGAGAGCTTTCTGATGCATCATGGTACTCGGGTGAATGTGTGTCTAATGGTGTGTACACACCAAAAGCAAATTTAATTATTTGTGCGAGTAAAATAAATACAAAATTGGTGCAATGACGCAAATAGATGCGAATTCACATCGGGCAATGCAAATTACACAAATTGGCTTTGCTTAACCGCATAAATTTTTTAATTTGCGCGCAAAATTCGATATCGTGCATTCGTGGCAATCGTGTCTTCCATGCAAGTTTAAAAATTTCAATTTGAGCGGAAAATTCGCATGATGCGGTCACGCAAGCTAATTAGCGAAGAACTTATTGACATCCAGTTTGATTTGTCTGGTTGTATCAGAAGATGGAAGAAAGCATTCCACAATGATTTTATTCACACAAGTGCCACGAAAAACATCACATGAGTAATCTAGTGGGACAGCACAAGAATATTTGCTTCGTGTTTGGTATGCACACAGCATAAGACTGACACAGAAGTTGTTATTTTTGTTTTCTTTGCACACAAAAAGTATTCTCGTAGCTCTGTAATATTACGGTTGAACCACTTATGTCATGTGGACTATTTTAATTATGTCCTTACTACCTTTATGGGCTTTAAACATGGTAGTTGCGTTGTTGTCTATCGAGGGTCAGAAAGCTCTTGGATTTCATCAAAAATACATTAATTTGTGTTCTGAAGATGAATGAAAGTCTTACGGGTTTGAATTGACATGAGGGTGAGTAATTAATAACAAAATGTTCATTTTGGGTGAACTTTCCCTTTAAGTTGTTATTTACTGAAACTGTTACCCAAAGCTTTTGTATGACTTAAGATTAGTTTAGAACCACTTTTTTTAAAACAGTTTTTGTTCGTTTTTTTAAGCTTGAAAGCTTCGGTCCCCATTTAGTGTAACTGCATAGAAAAGAGCAGCCAGTAATTGTATTGTAAAGCTAATAAAATCAGAGGAAAGACATTCATACAGGTTTGGAACTAAATGAATGTGAATATGTTATGACAGAACATTCTTGTTTCTTTGACATCAAGGATTTTTACACCAACCAGTAATTCACCACTTTCAAAATACCTTTTTTTTTTTTGGAAAATCCTGTTTCTTGCTAAAATACGAATGCACTGCCAGAACGTCCCAGGGTTTTCATTTTAAACCCTGCACACAAAGGTTGCATCTGGAGCTGTGTGCTGTTGTCAGCATCACTACAACCATCTGGAGCTCAAACCTACTTTATTTAAAACACATTCACACATAAACATGTGCAACCTCACATGTAGGGCTTCTAGGTGCAGAGCTTCCCCCAAACAACGACACTGTGTGAGAAAAAGCCTCCAAGATTAAAATCTCAGGAAAAAACAATCGGGTAAGCAACTAATGATAGAATTTTCATTTTCGACATTTTTAGTTGAACTAACGTCATCCCTTTAATTTCGAGACACTATGGCGGCACCTACATCACTCTACTAAACTGTTTACAATGAGGCCTTTACACAGAAGTGTTTCAGGTCAAGAGAAATCTTAAGTGGCCCTTAGAGAGATTATCTTGAGGGAGGACTAGCGTTGTGTTGACGCACAGGGGTGTGCGTCCTCTCTCCCTCTCACAAACACCCATCAGTACATGACTCAGCATCATAAGACATTACCGGGAGCTGCTGAGGTCCTTACGGGAGAGTTTTCTGTTTTTATGATGTGCTTACAATAGGTTTCAACACGAACTCTCCTGCATTGCAGGATATAAAACCACAGCAGTATGAAAGTGCTTTGTAACATATGTTCTATTATAGAGACGCTACAGTATGTTCTTGAACATAAAGGTATTATGAAAGTAGCATTCTGGAAATTCAGGAATAAATTTACAATTTAAAATACATTAAAAGAGAAAAACTTGACGGATTTATTATTAACTTAATTACAAGTAATTAAAGTACAGTAAAAAATTATAATGATTATGTTATGGTGCATATACTTAGCAAAATGCTCCTCTCTAGAATTCATTTTTCTAGCTTACTAACGAGTTTATGGTCACCGAATATGTTTTTTCTGAGGTAAATGTTGAGGTTACGTGACATTGTTTACAAGCTGTTATTGACGTATTTCCACGGTTGAAACACTGAATGAGCGATTACATGAGAGAGAACACGGATTTCGGTAAGTTGTGCTCTATTTAAACATACCTTCGGATGTTTACTCATGTATTTCATTCTGAAACTGGTATTAAAGCAGAAGAGACGATCAGTTCACTTGCATTTCGCGCTGCCGTTTCTCCTGGACTGAGGCGCTACAGCGAGCTGTCAGTCCACATTAAACAGCGCCAAAACGCCATTTATTGTTTGAATACGATATAAAATAGACAGAATTTGAAATCTGAGACTTTGTTTCATATCTAAAGTAACAAAACACAAAGCTTTTTGCGGTTTATTGAATGGGAGGCACGTTCAAATCTTCCGTTCAATAAATGAAAACAGGCTAGACTAATCGATTCTTGGGATTTAGGAATCCATATCATGCAGTAAAAATGAGAATCGATTAAAATTGAGAAATCGATATTTTTACACAGCCTTATTATTTATAATATTCTTTAAAGATAAAGTTGCCAGTACCACTGATTGCTTATCTATCTAGGCTATATAAATGTAAGTTTGCTCTTCTAAAGTCAATGTTTTCTTGGTCAGTATCTTGCTTTGGACAATCAAATATCTATTTGAAATATCCTTTCAAAGCAAGCCAGCAAAAGTACATACTAGCCATATTAGCCAAGTTTACTAAAGTGCTCCTATTCATTTCCTTTCTGTCCTTATTGCAGTGGCAGCAGTTCTTATAGATGCATTCTTGGCTTTGGTGGCCATTCCCCATCTTCTTACGGTGAAAAATGACCCACAACTTCAGCATTAGAGTACAGAGGGACCTAAACAACATGTTCCGATTCTACAGACCTAGAAAATGTAAGCAGACATTCAGTCTCTCTGAATATCCACGAACACATACACACTGCCAAACCTGCTCTGATCCAGTACTTTATGATCTCTCTCATTTTCTCCTCCATCCCCCCAGGCCGCTATAACATAATACAGTGTACTGTACAGTAAGTAAAGCCTGTGCCCAGAGGAACCCTATGGCGATGCCATGCCATCTGCGGACCTGGCACCAGCTGCCTTTGCTGGCCAACAACCTCGATAATTAACACAGACACCTCGCTCCGTCACGGTTCTTGTACTCCTCACCTTGCATTCGTACCTAACACACATCAGAAAGACTTCCAGACTGAAAGATCTGGCAGATGAAAAGAGCGCCTTTAATATTTCTTTCCTTTTTAAGCGTTTGGCTCCTGGGACAGCGATAAGAACGTTTCCTTGAGTTGATGAATGTAATACAACCCCTATCTGGACTCTCCAGAGTCAGCCAGGCAAAGAGAGAGAGGAATACACAGAAAGTCTTGATTTCATTTTAATACAGCCTCTTCTAATTGGACATCAAGGTTGAGAAGTTCATTGACTGTCGCTGTCTGTTGTAATGAGAGAACAAAAGGTCAGTGAGTGTTATAGAGAGACGATTCACATAATTTCCCCAAGCCTTATGATGAAAAGAATACTCTAGCATTTTTATTTAAAAAGTAATCCTAAAAATACCAAGTACACCATTAAAGGGATAGTTCACCCAAAAAATGAAAATTCTGTCATCAATTACTCACCCTCATGTCATTCCAAACCCATAAAACCTTTGTTCATCTTGGGAACACAAATTAAGATATTTTTGATGAAATCTGAGAGCTTTCAGGCCCTGCATAGACAACAACTCAACTACCACTACTACCACTTCAAATAGGTTTTCGAAAAAATATAATATATTTTTTACATTCCAGTTTGTAATGTAGCTGTCCTTCAATGTAAACAAAGTTGTTAATTAAAAAAGTGCATTATACACAAAGATATTGTCAGATTCGCCTTAACGAATCGTTATATTTTCTAATCTTCTGCCTGTTACCGATCTACATCACATATTAGCATAATCCCCCGCCAAACACTTCCGCTAGTTAGTATGTTTACATTAGGCTACTTTAATTAGACTACTTTAACACTGTTGTTTTTGATGTCCGCGGGTTGAAGCGACCCCAGTAACATCATATTTAGCCTGTGAAATGCGAATTTACCAGGGGAACCCCGACAAAAAAACGTGCATCTTATCCCCTGGAATGCAGTTTTTAACAGAGGATCCCCCAATTTGAGTAGCAACTGGGCGGGTTTTGTTGTAAAAACCTGGCAACCCTGAGAGTTAATGCAGGGAGTACAAGAGCCGGTAGAGAGAGACGAGTGAATTAGTTAGGCTAGTGTGCCTGTGATACAGCTGATCTGCATTCTGATTAAAAGTTAAGACACAGAGCGTCTTTTGTCTGTCATTCTCCAGACATTACAGGAGATATTTTTTGGTTTACAAATGGTATAGTTAGTCACGTTAGCACTTGGCTAACGAATTTACCATTACTGTCTTGTTAAGTGTTTACAGTTTAGCAGCTAAACTTTAGCTGTGGGCACGATTCGCTTGCATAAGTGTTAAACAAAATGTTTTTGTTATTATTGTTTAATGTAAAGGTGCAATTGCTACTCAAAACAAGCCCAATCGTGTTTTAAGGGGGGTCCGCTGTTAAAAAAACGAGTTCCGGGGTGTATAATACACGTTTTTTTGTTGGGGTCCCCTTGGCAACACAGATGGTAGCGCTCGCTAACTTGCTCAAGTACTCCTCTCTGTGCCAATCACAACAGGCTTGGACAACTGACCAATCAGAGCAGAGTAGGCTTATGGAAGGGAGGGGTTTACAGCAGAGTTGCCAGGTTTTCACAACAAAACCCACCCAATTGCTACTCAAAACTAGCCCTAAACCCCAATCATGTTTCGAGGGGAGCTCCCCGTTAAAAATCGCGTTCCGGGGTGTAAAATACATGCTTTTTGTCAGGGTTCCCCTGGTAAATTCGCATTCCAGGGGGTAAATATGACGTTATCGGGCTCGCTTCGACGCCCAACATCAAAACCAACCACGGACTTGGCAACACAGATGGTAGCACTTGCTAACTTGCTCAAGTACTCCTCTCTGTACCAATCACAACAGACTTGCACAGCTGACCAATCAGAGTAGGCTTATGGAAGGGAGGGGTTTACAGCAGTGTTGCCAGGTTTTCACAACAAAACCTGCCCAATTACTACTCAAAACTAGCCCAATCGCTTTTCGAAGGGGGGTCCCCCAATAACAAATAAATCATGTTCCGGGGGATAAAATACACTTTTTTTTGTCTGGGTTTCTTTTGTAAATTCACATTTCAGGGGCTAAATATTATGTTTTTGGGTCAATTCAACCCGCGGACATCAAAAAAACCCAGCGGCAACAGTGTTAAAGTAGCCCAATTCCACGGGAAAACTGCAGACTTGGCAACATTGGTTTACAGACATTTGCTCAGAACTGCTTGAATGAACTGTTTCGAAATGAAGGACAAATGACTTTGTATAAATGTATATTCTGGGAAAATTACAATGTTTTCTGACCTTAGATGCATTTGAACCTGTTGTAGGAGACTCAATATTAGGACACTTCAAAAAAAGCATATGACCTGCTCTTTAATTATCTTTCAAGTTAAATAATTAAAATAAATATCTTTTAAACATCCACCTGGATTATTATGTATATGATATGAATACTCAGCTTTGCCATGAATGAAATAAATGACGTTTTATTATAAGTGATTGCATATAATAAATTGTATTAAAACAGAAAACAATAAATAAATTATAATTACATTTTATAATATTACCACTTTCACTGTATTTTTGTTCATAAAATGCAGTTTTTGTGAACATAAGAGACATCTTTTAAAAACAAAATACTACTAAACCCAAACTTATTCTCTGAAATGGAAAAAAAAAAAAAAAAAAAAGTAAATTAATTATCTTATGCAATTTTGCATTTCAAGAAAATGTATCATGTTTTAAAGACCCTCAGATATTTTTACTGGAAAACACAAAATACAGACTGAAATGAAAACGTGTCGAAACACGAGCTTGACAAAAGCACAGCAGCTGGGTTTGTGAGTAATAATAAAATAAAAGCGTATCCAAACAGCTTCGTTCTGTTTGCATTAGCGTTGTTGTGCAAGCTATCTCTGATAATACAGCCTGAAAAGTGCTAAAATTACATAGTGTTGATTTTATGCCGCAGTGACTTCACAAGCTCTCAGTTTCAGCGCTTATATCTGGCACTGCCTCGAAATGAACGGTGGTTTGACAGAATGCAATATAAATCATGACACATTAAACAAACTCACACTCTTCCCACCATACATTACCATAGAACATGCTAGTCTAAATGAATATTGTTCAGCTCTAGTCAGTAGATGATAGAAACTAATTGCTATTTATGATACAACAGCTACCAACAGCTAGTCTATAGATGTGTGTGCTCAAAAGTGTTTTTCTACATCTTGCGTAACTGCACTACCAAAAAAAAAAGAAGTTGTAGGCATAACCCACTTAGAAATGCTGTCCTGTGCTTTTGGGAATGCATGACTTAGATGTGGTGTTATGAATAAAGATGGCAAATAAACCATTCATCTTACTGTTCAGACAGATTTAGGTAATTTTACTTTTGTTCATCATGTAAACAACACAAAAGTTTTCACCTGTAATTTCTTCCAAGCTCTCAAAACATCTCTCTGCTCAGCCATTTCACGTTTTGATATCTTCCTCTTTCAGTTTAGCTTCAGACGGTAGCATATTGTATTGTCTCTTGGTCCTGTCAGGACTGACTTATGACACCTTGCTGAGCCAAGACTCGGTGTGTTCGCTAGAGACGACTCAGCAGGCTTAGTAAAAAGAGTGCTGCAGAAGTTGCAGTGACTGGCTGAAGTTGAACAATACAGATGGAAGGCTTGGCCTTGTCAGAACAAACCCAGTTTAGAAGGCCCTTACCTCACACACATACACAGAAGCATTATTTAGATTCACAGATCACACAGTAGGCTATTCTACTGGCTCTCTCATTTCCCATCACCCCTTACTTGGCAAACCACACCATCCTAGTACAATCGCTGAGGCCAGAGACAGCACACAAGCTACTTGTCACATGACTGTTGGAAACAGAATGCCATGTAGGCACAATACAGCAAGCAGTTTTTGCATTTGAAATCGTTTTGGATCAAGAATAATACTGTGACAAGCTCACAATCTCACATCACCATGTAAAAGAAACTACAGTCGACAAAAACTGGATGAAACACGAAACTCCGTCTGCATCCTAAATGCATTTCAACCCTCTTTGGAGGCCCTAAATACTGTATGTGACTATAAAATGCATCTTTATATAAGTTTTCTATATATTTCCTGCTCACCCTCATTATCATGATAGCGGGAGGACAAACAAAGGAAGGTGACTGTGGGGGGAATTCAAACAAATGGAAATTTCGCAGTGGTGGCCGCTCTGGTGAAATGTACCATTCTCTCTTTCACGCCTTAATGCTTTCCCCAGAGGGCCTGAAGTGCTTGCCACATTTGTGACATTCAAGCCTAACCTCAAATCGACCACCACGCGAGACCACCAGACACATCAAGGGCCATGAACACCAGGCATCACACCCATCCAGATTAAGCAGATGTGCATGAGTATTAACCAATATTTTTCCAATGAGCAAACACAGTTGGCATCTGTGATCCGGCTTATGTTATCCCTTGTTTATCGACAACTAAACTAAGAGAGTTTACATCAAACGACATTTGGGAAACAATACACACTGGTCTATAATCACAGAGGGTTTGTAATCTGTGACCCTGGATCACAAAACTAGTCGTAAGTAGCACGGGTATATTTGTAGCTATAGCCAACAGCATTTTATGCCAAACATCATTAGGATTTTAAGTAAAGATTATGTTCCATAAAGATATTTTGTAAATTTCCTACTGTAAATATATCAAATAACTTAATTTTTGATTAGTAATGTGCATTACTAAGAACTTCCCATACATTCCAATTAGCTTCGATTTTAAAGCGTTTCTACATAAAGACTACAAATACCACAATGATGAGTTTGTGTGCATGAGGAAGCTAAGATTTGTTGTAGTCTTTATATAAAACACAAGGGTTAAGCGGGAATTTCAAAAATTTCTATCCACACAAACATAGTCTTTAGCTTTTATGACAGAAGTTTGACTTTCAGTTATTTATGTTGTAAAACAAAAGTTGAAGTCTGGTCGAGTCATGTTAACACCACATTATTTTTTCAAAAATTGAAACCCAATATTACAAAAATAATTATTTACCAAATATTGTCCTATCCTAGCAAACTATACATCAATGGAAAGCGTATTTATTCAGCTTTCAGATGTATAATGTACAAAGTATAAATCTCAGTTTCAAAAAACGGTCCCTTATGGCTGGTTTTGTGGTCCAGGGTAAGGAGACTGTAGAGGCAATAAAAGCTTGGAGAACACATAGCCATAATAAAATTATACTCACTAGACTATGATTTAAAAGCCATGTCTTGCTTTTGTTTGCGTCGAGTTTAAAATTCACACAAGCTTCGATGTCGATTTTAGCGTGCTGTATTTGAAAAACAACTTGTCGACACGTTTCTACATAAAGACTACAAATACCACAATGATATGAGTTCATGTGCACGACGAAACGAATATTTGTTTGTAGTCTTCATATAAAACACAACGGTTAGGAGGGAATTTCAAAATTTTATATCTACACTAGTAAAACCGTGTTTACAAGGACTAGATTTTATATCGGAGTTATGACGTTCAGTAATTTATGTTGTGGAACAAAGCCTGTAAAGTCTCGAGTTATGTTAACACGTTATTTTTCCCTCAAAAACTGAAACCTGCTATTGCAAAAACAAACAAGTAAATTCCCGATGGAATCCATCCCGAACGCGCTTATTCTCTTCCGGGTTTCCTATAAACTAAACTAGCTTTGTTGTGGCTACTGTTTGAGTAGTTATCCTTGGTTGAATATTGAATCTTTACCTCACTTCACCTAGAACTTAAAAGGCAAGTGAAAAATGAATACAAGTGATTAGCTTACTACTAGTACTAGTAGGTTACTATTAAAATAGTAGTTCGCATGTTCTCTCAAAAAATCACAACGTGACATTAAATGAACTTGGATTATTATGACACTAGCTGAATCACACTGGCTCAAGAACAATAAAGGCCAAACTAGTCGTTTAGCAAAAACAATGGATTGGTTGATTGTTTTCAGTGTTGTTTTTATAAATACACATTCGTTTTCTTGTTGTTGAATTAGTTTGCATTTATATTTTTATACATATTAAGCCCTTTCTTAGGCACCATTGGCCCTCTTTGTAGCCTCTAACACATTCTTCCCCTTATCGGTAGCATATCAAAGTGGCTTCAGCCGTTCAGAACAATGGCAGCGGCTGTTTTCTCGGGATTCGAGAGGAGTCTCACCTGTCAGGCTGTCGTAGCATTCGATCTCGGTGCTCTCCACCGCTCGCCGCTGCTCTTCTGTCAGCTTGGCCGCGGCTTGGTTGAGGAGGTTCACCTCGGATCCGGTGGTCCCGTCGACGACATGGATCCCTTTCAACTGCAACAGCGCCCTGTGATATTTCCCAATTGCTTCCCGGAATTTCTTCTCTTTGTAGCATCGGTGCCCCTCCAGTTTGAAGTCGATCGCTTTCTGTATTTTCGCCTCCATCTCCATCTCCGCGCCGCCGACGCGATACCCTCCACCTCCGCCGCCGACGTCCCCACCCGCCGCCGCTGCCGCCAGACTCCGGCCCCCAGCCTCCGGATAGCTTTTCAGGCTCTTGATCGAGTGCTGCTTCGCTTCCATCTCGCTCAGGAAGCCATGCTGTTCCGACACGGATGCCTGTGTTCTCTTTAAGGGCTGGAGCAGCGTGCTGTGCATAAAGGATAGGAGCCAAACGGGAGCCGAAAAACACAAGAGCGAGCGGATAGTATCTTCCAGGAAGGATGTAAATACAACACTAGAGATTCCCGACTATTAAAACGCGTTGGATGAGACAAAGAACATAAACAAATGGGTGATTGCGGTTGTCTCGCGTTGACCAGCGCGTAACGCCTTCGCATGGAGGTGATGCTGGAGCAGGAGAACTCTTGCCGCCGGCGAGAGCAGCTTCAGCACCACAGACAGCGCCAACGAGCACTAACGCGGGGCATTATGGGAAGGAATTAATCGTGAGATGATGCTGCTACTGGTGGATCACGATTACATTAAAGAGGAGCGGTAAATCTCCAAACGTCGTGAAGCCAAATATGAATAAAATATGCAAAGGCTGGTCATCTTTACGTCATTATAATTAAAAAGCACAGGCGAGGTAATTGCAGCAACACTGTGTGGAATCCCTGTTGGGAAATCCAGTTTATCTGGTAGATGTTTAGGAACATGATGGCTGGTCGAAGACAATCATTAGTTGCTTGATCAGCTAACATGTTCAAAAAAAATCAGCTTAACCATTTTAAGACAAAATGAGGAGCTGGTTCACAATGGTCTGGTAGTTCGCACCATCTGAGACCAGGACAGGACACAAAAACATGCAAATGTGTCCTTAAATTAGCTTCCAGATCAAGGGGGAAATAGTCTCACTGGGAGCTTGAATGATTAATTTTCCTGAAGCTGGAACTGAAAAATTGAATTTGCTAAAAATTGACTCACCCTTAGGCCATCCAAGATGTAGATGCATTTTTCCTCATCTGAACAGTTACCTTTACCATTATATTACGTACTCACCAATGGATCCATAGTAGTGAATGTGTGGCATCAGAATGTGTCAAGACAGCTGATAAAAAAAAATCCACACAACTTCAGTCAATCAACTAATGTCCTGTGAAAAGCTGCATTTTTGTACATTTTCTGTAAATTTTCATTTTTTTGGGTCAACAATTCCTTGAAGTCTGCCAAAGCTGAAGATATCGTTTATGATACAAATTTGCATCTAAATTCTGACTAGGCAGGTTTGTTAAAAGGATTCACTTCCAGAATTAAAATTTCCTGATAATTTATTCACTCCTATGTCATCCAGGATGTTCATGTTTTTAATTTATTCACTCCCATGTCATCCAAGATGTTCATGTCTTTCTTCAGTCAAAAGGAAATTAAGGTTTTTGAGGAAAACATTCCAGGATTTTTCCTATATAGTGGACTTCAATGGTACCCAATGGGTTGAAGGTCCAAATTGCAGTTTCAGGGCAGCTTCAAAAGGCTTTACACGATCCCAGCCGAAAAATAAGGGTCTTATCTAGCGAAACGACCGTCATTTTCTTAAATAAAAAAAAAAAATAATAATAATTTATACACTTTTTAACCACAAATGCTCATCTTGCAATTCCTGCACTATGTGTGTCTTCATGCATTGCTTACCACGTCGGAAAACTTCAAAAATCTTCTAAATCGCCTGACAATGTTTTACCTTTTTTGAAATGAGAATGACAATCGTTTTGCTAGATAAGACCCTTATTCCTTCGGCTGGGATCGTGTAGAGCCCTTCGAAGCTGCATTGAAAGTGCAATTTAGACCTTCAACCCACTGAAATCCACTATATGGAGAAAAATGCTGGAACGTTTTCCACAAAAACCTTTTTTTTTTTTTTTTGACTGAAGAAAGAAATACATGAACATTTTGGATGACATGGGAATGAGTAAATTATCAGAAAAATTTTATTCTGGAAGTGGAACTAATCCTATAAGATAAAGCTCATTAATAAAATGAAACTGATTGTGTATCCAGAAGTGCTTGCTTTCATGTATTAAGCTAATAAGAACATAAAAATACAAATAAATGTAAAAGGTAGTTCTAAATTGTAATGCAGATACATATCTAGGCTAAATTAATAACCCAGCCTAATAGAAAAACCGGAGTCAGCATTAAGAGGCAAATGTTGAACAGTGATGAACTGCTGAAGTCCTCTTACAAACCGCTCAGCGTGCTGCAACACTGGAAACATAAGGACTTGTGCCGTCCTCACCATCTGCGTCATTTACTAGAACGTGCGCTAAAGGCAGCACAGTGCAAGTTTATATGCTAGCGCATCAGTTTCTAATAAAAACTAAAATCATTAAATCTCTGCATATTGACCTTTAATCAAACTAATTATGCAGTAAAAGTCCCAAATGTGAGAAAGCGGGATATCAACACTGGTTTGTATAAACTCAGACCTTAATTTGGCAACTTGCTTGTGTTCTGCTCTTTAAAACTTACATTTGCATTTTCAATGCAAAAATCATAGGGTTGTACTTATGGCTATAAACGTGATAAAATAACTAGAATATGCTTCAAAACCCAGTTTTTATATGTTAAACAATGCACTTCATATGAAATTTAATAAAAGAAACAAATCAAGATTTTTAAATTTTATCTTTTTATATTCAATCCATTTCCAAGACAAATAATCTTCATCAATATTTTATAAACTTACCCAGGTAAAATGTTTTCTCTCTGGTAATATTCCTTAAACAATGTAATGAAATTCTGCATTTGAGATGCTTCAAATTGAAATATTTATATAAAAAAAAAAAAAAGGTGCAACATGACAAAACACAAAGTGTAGGTGAATTCCTATTACAACGGCATGATCAGTACAAAGGGGTGAAAACTTTTACAATACACAAGGGTCCACCTCCACGTGTGTTGCTTGGCAACAGCATGCTATCACCAATGTAATATTTTTGCTCTGCTTGTCCAAGTAACACCTAACACCACAAATTTCCATTGGATGGCATTTTAAATGCGGAAATTTCAGAGCACTCAGCGACTCTTTAATACAGGGATTGTGATTGTGATTTTGTGCCTTTAAGAAAGGTAACAGCTGTGGTCATAACAGGGTGGTCACACAACACTTCAATTGCATTCATATGCATGTGAACGCGGGAGACTGGAAACGCAAGCTCATGTGATGAGTTGTGCATTTTGTGACGTTCCAAAGTCTAACTTTTTTTAGGCTGCAACTCTGACCTGCAAATTCCTATTATGAAAAAAAAAAATTGAAAACGCCTCTTAGCGGAATAAAAAGAACACAAACTTTAAAGCTGCAGGTTTGCAGAGTCGCAGGAAAAAAGGAGTAGATTGTGTTTTTTTTTTTTCCAATTTCAGATTGTGCCATTTCAGATGTACACTACCAGTCAAAAGTTTTTGAACAGTAAGATTTTTAATGTTTTTTTTCTGCTCAACAAGCATGCATTTATTTGATTCAAGGTACAGCAAAAACAGTAAAATTTTGAAATATTTTTACCATTTAAAATAACTGCTTTCTATTTAAATATATATTAAAATGTAATTTATTCCTGTACATTTTCAGCATCTTTACTCAGTGTCACATGATCATTCAGAAATCATTCCAATATGCTGATTTGCTGTTCAAGAAATATTATTATTATTATTATCATTATTTTCATCAATATTTAAAACAATTGAGTACATTTTTTCAAGATTCTTTGATGAATAGAAAGATCAGCATTTAACTGAAATAAAAAGCTATAAACTATACCATTCAGAATCGTTTCTTTTTGTAAAGAAATTATAGAATTGATTCATTATTTAATGTTAATTATTAATTATTTAGCAAGGATGCTTTGATTTGATCAAAAGTGATGATAAAGACATTTATGATGTTACAAAAGATTTCAGATAAATGCAGTTCTTCTGAACGTTCTATTCAAAGAAACCTGAAAACATTCTACTCAGCTGTTTTTACCAAAATAATAATAAATGTTTTTGAGCATCAAATCAGAATATTAGAATAATTTCTGAAGGATCATAATGCTATGAAGGATCATAAGTAATAATGCTAAAAATTCAGCTTTGAAATCACAGGAATAAAATACACTTTAAAATATATTCATAAAGAAAACAGTTATTTTAAATAGTAAAAATATAAAAAATTGTTACTCTTTTTGCTGTACATTGAATCAAATAAATGCAGGCTTGGTGAGTAGAAGAGACTTCTTTAAAAAAAAAAAAAAAAAAAGAAAAAAAAAAACATTAAAATTTTACTGTCCAAAGACATTTGACTGGCAGTGTATCATTTGATAAATGTTGAATTTGTTTTTTTTGTTTTTTTTCCTTTAAGTCTAGTGTGACCGCAGGTTAAGGCGCATTAATGGAAATGCTCATGTGTGCAGTTTTAAGCCATTGAAAGGCTAAAAGGTATAGTTCACCCAAAAATTAAGAGAGTCATCATTTACTCCCCCAGTTGTCCAAAACTATTTTCTTAAAAAAAAAAAAAAAAAAAATCTTTTCCATATAAGAAAGAAAATAATACTTTTTTCAGAATGACATGAGGCTGAGTATCCACCTTCTTTTCCCTTAAAGAGCAGGCGCTTTTGGTCTCATCTATATCCAGCTATTTTTAGCTGTACAAAACAGCTCATTTGCTGCTTGATATTGCAAACTGTTGAGTCTTACCATATTATTTTAATGTATTATCTTAATTATGAACACAACGGTTTGTAATGCAAATAGTTTTACCATTTCCCTACAGCGGCTCAGGAAGTCTCACACATTGCCAGAAAACAGCTTACTTCCACACTGAAAAATAAGGTGGAAACAACAACAGAATTTCCAGTTTTGGGTGAACTATCCCTTTAAAAACTGGGAGGTAAGCAGATAACTGAACATGAGCTTACTTCATGGAGAAATTAGTAAGCTGAGGTGTTTGAGGTAAACATATCACATGCTTTCACTTATTCTCTTGGCTACTGTAGTGGGAAAAAAAATCTTGACATTGAGCATTTGATGCTGGGCCCCATGCATTAATTTTTTTTTATTACAAACCCCCACCGTCTAATCTGAAAAACTGTTTCACTCACAGGGGCGTAGGAGAGCAGCTATAAAAATAGGATAGCGGGATAGAGCGTGATTCCTTTAACCAAACATAAGGTGACATTTAACAGATATTGCAGCTGTCCCTTTTTTCCCCTAATATCATCGATTTGTAACACTCCATGAGGTACAGCATATCGACTTCCCAATCCATCAAGGGTGGTCCTAGAGTTTCTCCATTCACTCAAAAGGAAAATTCAGGTGGGTTTTAAGTTATAAAAGGGATAAAAAGAGATGCCCTTTTAGTTTTTTTGGGAGCCATTAGGTTTTCCGGGCACCCAGTCTCTTGAATACACTGACTGCCCCAGCGTCCATCTGAGCCCCGTGAGTGTCACCTGTGCTACTACTGACCTTAGAGCTGGCCAGAGCAAAGCTGCCCTGGGCTTTGCTTCTGCTGCTCGTAACTCGACTGTCCTGTGTGTCTGCGGGCTGACTGACTAGAGGGGTCGAGGAGGTAGGGTTGGCTGACGGGGCCTTGCCCAGTCTCTGCAGTATACCCAGTTTGGGTGTCCCCTCCTGGGTGGAGGAGGAGGTAGAGGAGGAGATTGGTGGTGTGCCTTCAGATGAGGGGAGTTTGTACTTTGCGCCTAGGCGGCGCAGAGTGAAGGGTTTAGATTTGGCGGATACAGTCTCTTTTTTAGACGTGGGTGGGGGTCGTTTGAGGACGCCGGCATATTGCAGCACAGAGCCCTCACCATCGCTGTCATTGTCCTCAAATGCTTCTGCAACACCATCAGTCTTTTCTCCACTCTCTTCATCTTCCTCGGCTTCACCCAGTCGGCTAAACACGCCTGTTGGCTGCTACATGGGAAAAAAAGACAGGAAGACAGTGATGTGAAAAATCAGGATATTTAGAGAGATATTGGTAACACCACTTTATAATATATTAACATCAAATTATACTTTTTATAGCACTTATTCATTTAGGTTTATGTTAATTTCTA
This sequence comes from Cirrhinus mrigala, assembly GCA_036247105.1. Lineage (NCBI taxonomy): Eukaryota > Metazoa > Chordata > Actinopteri > Cypriniformes > Cyprinidae > Cirrhinus > Cirrhinus mrigala. The sequence continues at coordinate 19,219,175 of CM070024.1, forward strand.
CATATACTACCAGTCAAAAGTTTTTGAACAGTAAGATTTTAAATGTTTTTTTTTTTAAGTCTCTTCTGCTCACCAAGCCTGCATTTATTTAATCCAAAGTACAGCAAAAAACAGTAAAATTTAAAAAATATTTTTTCTATTTAAAATAGCTGTTTTCTATTTGAAAATATTTTTTTTTTAACTTATTCCTGTGATCAAAGCAAAATTTTCAGCATCATTACTCCGGTCATCAGTGTCACATGATCATACAGAAATCATTTTAATATGCTGATTTGCTCTTCAAAAAAAACATGAATTATTGTTATTATTATTATTATTATTATTATCATCATCATCAATAATAAAACAGTTGAGAACTTTTTTTTTTTCAGAATTCTTGATGAATAGAAAGATCCAAAGATCAGTATTTATCTGAAAAAGCTTTTGAAACATTATACACTACACCAGTCAGAAAAATTTACTTTTTTTTGGGAGGGGAAAGAAATTATAGAAATTAATGCTTTTTATTTAGCAAGGATGCTATAATAAATGGATCAAAAGTGATGATAAAGACATTTATAATGTAACAAAAGATTTCTAATTCAGATAAATGCTGTTTTTTCTGAACTTCCTACTCAAAGAAACCTGAAAAAAATTTTACTCGCTATTTTCAACATAATATATAATAATAATAATAATAATATAATAATATATAATAAAAACATAATACAATAATATATAACAATAATAAACATAATAATAATAAATGTTTTTTTTTAGCAGCAAATCAGAATATTAGAATGATTTCTGAAGGATCATGGGATTGGAGTAATGATGCTAAAAATCTATCTTTGAAATCACAGGAATAAATTACATTTCAAAATATATTCAAACAGAAAACACTTATTTTAAATAGTAAAAACATTTCAAAACTTTACTGTTTTTGCAGTACTTTGGATCAAATAAATGCAGTCTTGGTGAGCAGAAGAGATAAAAAAAAAAACAAAAAACAAAACAACAAAAAAAATTTTACTGTTCAAATACTTTTGACCGGTAATGTATACTAATACATTTATAACATTTTAAGTTACAAAAGTACAAGTCTACATTAATGTATTATAAACAAACAAGAATTAACAATAGTACATTAAGAATTTAAAGGGATAGTTCACGCAAAAATTAAAGTTCTGTCATTAATTACTCACCCTCATGTTGTTCCAAACCTGTGAGACCTTTATTCATCCTCAGAACACAAATTAAGATATTTTTGATGAAATCCGAGAGATTTCTGACCGTGTTGACAGCAATGCACCTAAAACATTCAAGGCCCAGGAAGGCAGTATGGACACCGATAAAAGTCCATGTGATTTAACTGTAATACTATGACGCTACAAGAATAATTTTTCATAACATTACAGTTGAACCACTGATGACTATTTTAATGATCTCAGATTTTAATCAACAATATCTGTGTTCTGAAGATTAAGGTCTAACGGGTTTGGAACGACATGAGGGTGAGTAATTAATAACAGAATTTTCATTTTTGGGTGAACTATCCCTTTAAGATTAACCTAGATTAATCAATGATCTAAAAAAAAAAAAAATGGTGCACTGATCTCATCGAAATAAATAATACTGCAGTATTACAAAGTCATTAAATAACAATGTGTGTAATAAAGAGAAAACTATCCTTAGTGTCTGGCTTTTTGTGGTCATGTTTATCTTATAGACAAAATCAATACAATACAATTTCTCACCTTATTGGCTGAGGTGGTGTCTGCCTTAGACTCTGCCCCAAGTCTATCAAACACTGAAGTACGCTTTAAAACCTTAGCTGCAGCAATGAAAGGAAAAATTATAAGATCAATCTCATCTGTATCATTTAAAATTTTCAATTCGACGGTTCTAATTTCAACAGTTCAAACTACAGCAATATCGAACAAGCTTGAAGACTCAACAGATGTACTATCTCAGGGCACCTTTCTTGGCCTGCTGTGCCAGGATGCGACGAGTGCGAGCTGTTGTGCCTTTTGGCATGTTTATGATATATTTCCCTTCCATTTCTCTTGTGACTCGCCGGCGCTTTACTTGCAACCCATTTTCTTCTGCTGGCTTGCTGGGCACTGTGAGAGATCGAAAAAAGAGAGAGTTTTAATTCATCCTGTTCCATTTAAAGAAACAGTTAATCCAAAGATGTATTCTAATGTTCAAAAGTTTGGGGTCAGTAAGGTTTTTTTTTTAAGCAAGGATGAACTACATGCATCAAAAGTGACAGTAAATACTTCTACATTCTACAGTGCATCTGGAAAGTATTCACAGCCCTTCACTCTTTCCACATTTTGTTATGCTACAGCCTTATTCCAAAATGGATTAAATTATTTTCCTCAAAATTCTACAAACAATACCCCATACTGACAACATGAAAGAAGTTCATCAAATGTACATAAGTATTCACAGCCTTTGCCATGACACTAAAAATTGAGCTGGTGCATTGTTTCTACTGATCATTCTTGAGATGTTTCTACAACTTGATTTAAGTCCACCTGTGGTAAATTCAGTTGAGTGGACATGATTTGGACAGGCACGCACCGGTCTATATAAGGTCCCATGGTTAACAGTACATGTCAGAGCACAAACCAAGCCATGAACTCCAAGGAATTGTCTGTAGACCTCTAAGACAGAATTGTATTGAGGCACAGATCTGGAGAAGGGTACATAATTTCTGCAGCCTCCATCAATGTAAATGGAAGACGTTTGGAACCACCAGGGCTCTTCCTAGAGCCGGCCGCCCAGCCAAACTGAGAAGGGCCTTAAGTCAAGGAGGTGACCAAGAACCCGTTCACTCTGAAGGAGCTCCAGCATTTTTCTGTGGAGCGTGGAGAACCTTCCAGAAGAACAACCATCTCTGCAGCACTCCACCAATCAGGCCTGTATGATAAAGTGGCCAGGCGGAAGCCACTCCTCAGTAAAAGGCACATGACAGCCCACCTGGAGTTTGCAAAAAGGCACCAGAAGGACTCTCAGACCATGAGAAAGAAAAATTCTATGGTCTGATGAAACAAAGATCGAACTCTTTGGCCTGAATGCCAAGTGGCATGTCTGGAGGAAACCAGGCACCGCTTACCACCTGGCCAATATCATCCCTAAAGTGAAGCATGGTGGTGACAGCATCATGCTGTGGGGATGTTTTTCAGAGGGAAAGATGAATGCAGCAATGTACAGAGACATTCTTGATGAAAACCTGCTCCAGAGCAATCTGGACCTCAGACTGGGGTGACGGTTCATCTTCCAACAGGACAATGACCCCAAGCACAAAGCCAAGATAACAAAGGAGTGGCCCAGCCAGAGCCCAGACTTGAACCCAATTAAACATCTCTGGAGAGATCTGAAAATGGGTGCGCACTGATGCTGCCCATCCAGCTTGATGGAGCCTGAGAGGTCCTGCAAAGAAGAATGTGAGAAAGTGCCCAAAAATAGGTGTCCCAAGCTTGTAGCATCATACTCAAAAACACTTGAGGCTGTAATTAGTGCCAAAGGTGCTTCAACAAAGTATGTTTTATTTTTCCCTTTTTTATTTTTAATAAATTAAGATTTCAAACAAACTTCTTTCGTGCTGTCATTATGGGATAATGTTTATAGAATTTTGAGGAAAATAATGAATTTAATCCATTTTGGAATAAGGTCTGTAACATAATACAGTGTGGAAAAAGTGAAGCGCTGTGAATACTTTCCGGATGCACTATGTACAAAGTTTTTATTTCAAATAAATACTGTTAACCTAATCAGACGAACCTGTTTTGGCACTGGCATTGGAGACCGTTACTGAAATTCGGTTGTCAGGGCGCCGAGCAGGCGTGCTTGGTGGGGAGTCCCGGCTCAGAGCATTGGCGATCATGCGTGTGGCAGCTGTCAGAGGAACATGAACATTACCAGAGCTACAGATTAAGTCCACTCAAACAAAGATAAATCACTCACTGTATGAGCAACCAGTTGAAGAATTGGAGGGAAACTGTCAGCTAAGGACACAAGGCACAAATGCAAAACAAGAAACATGCAAAACAACTTAATACTTAGCATACTTACGAGTGTTAGCAGTACGTCTCAGTTCAGCCTGTACACTAGTCTGTCCAGACGAAATGGCCTCGGTTGTCATTTTACACATATCCTGCATTAAGAGGATAAAAGATGATTATTTCACATTTAGAATAATAAAGCATGCCAATGGACGTGCATGCACGAAAAATAAGAAAACTTCTAGTTTTCAACAAATAACACTTTACAATAAGGTCTATTAGTTAACATTAGTTAACTACTTTAGTTAACATGATCTAAGAATAAACAATACTTCCACAGCATTTATTAATCTTAATGTTAATTTCAACATTTACTAATACATTATTAAAAATCACAAGTTGTGCTTGTTAACATTTGTTGATGCACTGTGAATTAACATGAGTTAACAATGAATGACTGTATCAAATATTAATGAAGTCTGTACCAATTTTTCATTGTTTGTTCATGTTAGTTAATTAACTAATGGAACCTTACTGTAAAGTGTTACCGGTAGATATGTACCGACAATGTAACAAACATATTCATTTTTTTGTATTAAACAGTGGTATACTGTAAAAAAAAAAAAAAAAAAAAAAAAAAAAGTGGCTCTGCCTTTAAATAAATGTAATTGTAATTACATTTTCTTAGGGATTTAAAAATAAAAATAAAAATTAAAAAAAAAATCAATCTTTGCTAATGATGTCAACTACCGTATTCTTTAACACAGAAGTAAGCCTATGGATGAGACTTTCGGTTCATTAGGCACTATATGAAAATAACGAGAAGAATAAAGTGTAAAGTGTAAAGAATAAAGAAAGTAAACGGTAACACTTTGCACTACAAATCATAATTAAGATAATACATTAAAATAATATGGCAAGACACCAGTTTGCAAAATCAAGCAGCAAAATGAGCTGTTTTGTATAAATAGCTGGACATGGATGAAATCAGAAGCCAGACCCATACAATTTTCAAATGGCTGCACTGCTCTTACGGGAAAACAAGGTGGATTTATCATTATTACTATATTACACATTACTATAAGTTACAATTAGCAACAAAGCAAAAACTATTATTAAAAAACCTATTATATTCAATTATAATTTACTTTTAGATAATAATATAATATATTTTTAGATTTGCAAAAATAAAAATTACGTTAATCACGTTATTTCATGACAGATTTATTCAAACAATTTAAATAAGACATCACTAACAGGTCAAGTAAAAAAAAGAATAATTATAAGCTAAAATAGTATATGCAATTTAAAAAAAAAAGCTCTTTTGTAGACTTTATTTTTCTATTTTCTAGCAGGTCAGTCTCTCTCTCTCTCTCTCTATATATATATATATGACACACACACACATATATAATATAATATATATATATATATATATATACATATATTTTTTTTTTTTTTTTTTTTGAAAACAACAATTAAACAATACCATTTGCACTCACCTGTCTATACACATGCTTTGCATGTTTGAGAATGGCTATGATGTCCCCGATGACTGTAATTCCCAAGTCCATCATTATTTCCTTACTGAGGTCCATGAGCATGGTTTTCTGAATCCTGAAAAAGAAAAGTAGAATCAGAATCAGCTTTATTTGCCAAGTGTGCACAGACACACAAGGAATTTGATGTGTTTTTTTATGGTGTTCTTGGTACATACATACATGACATGAGAACAGAAAACATTTAAATAGTAAAACTTAATAAATAATAATAATAATAATAATAATAATAATAATAATAATAATGTGTATGAATCAGGAACAGAAGATTTATGTTCAGATTTGTGCATTATTAACTCTATATACAGCTGTTTTAAATAAAGAGATATGCATATGCATTTACATAATACTTAAAGAGGCAATAATTAGAGATGGAAAAATTACAAAAGAGAGGAAGAGAGGTAATGATTCCTGTGTTAGCTGTTTAAGCTGGAAATGGCATGGGGGAAAAATGTTTTTTATGCCTAGATGTTCTAGTGCACAGAGATCTGTAGCATCTGCCTGAGAGGAGAAGTGCAAACAGGTTGTGTCCGGGGTTAGAGGAGTCTGGGATGACGTTTCCTGTCGGTTTCTTCAATCTGGAGTTGTAAATGTCCTGAAGGTTGGGCAGGTGCACACCTAACAGTCCGTCACAGTCTTCTTATATCTGATTGCTGGCTGACCCAAACCAGACAGTCATAGAAGAGCACAGAATCGATAACAGCTGAGTGAAACTGTGGCATCTGTGCCTGTGGCAGGTTGAACTTTTAAGTAGTTGAAGCTTTTACCTTTTGTTCAGAATGTTGTCTGTTCACATTTTAAAAAAGGACACATTTTGACTGTTCAAAATGGTGAGAAAACATCCAGCAAGTAAAGCACACATATACAGACATGAGACTGATACTTCACTGAACCAGATGAACCAGTTCATTTCTCTTTGGACATGTTCACTACAGTGTCTACATTTACATGGACAGACATCTTTTTTCTGTTTCTTTCCCCAATCGGAATGAAAACATTCTGACTGATGAATCGGAACGTAGCGTCTAAATAAATCAGGTTGATGTGCACGTCTATATATCATGAGCTTCCCACTGTTTGCACATACTATTCCCCTACCATTGCCTTTTTTCTTTGTTTTAAAGAGCAGACTTAATATTTACCTCAGGTCTTAATTAGGAGACAAGCACACATTGTGCTGTGCTGTTTATATTTATCAAGCAGTAAAATTGCCCATTCCTGTAGCCAAAACAAACTGTCTGTGGATGAAAGATGTGAGGACTGAAGTGGAAAGAGAATTTTAGAATAACATGACAGTTATTCACAACACTTCATTCTACAAAAACAACAGCTCGTTCCACGCATCATGCGTCAATACCACATTACTATGTCACTGCACAAACGCAATACTTTCCAGTTCCGGTGTTTACATATCCTCTGGATCGGATTAGAAAAGGTCTTCACCACCCCTTCCATTCACACTGAGCTCAACTGGATCGATTAAGTTGTTTACATGAAGGCTTTTCAATCCGATTGAGCCATCAGTACGATTACTAACAGATTATTAGGTTGCATGCAAATGTAGCCAGTGAAAGGCAATGATTTGTTTTTACCGGTTATCAACAAATGACACAGCGTAGTTGACAGCCAGTCCAGGAGGGATCCCAGCATCTTTGAAGAACTGGATCCATTCTGAGGTGGCTAAAGAAAGAAAACAAAGTGATTATACACATTATGAAGAATACCATACATTTCAAATATAAATATACATTTCAATTAGGGCTGTCAAACGATTAATCGCGATTAATCGCATACAAAATAAAAGTTTGAGTGTTCCTAATATATGTGTGTGTGTGTACTGTGTGTAATTATTATGTATATATAAATACACACTAATTAATGTACATGTTTAAGAGAAATATGTTATTTATATACAAAATATTTTTATTTATATACTATAAATTCTATAAAAATCATAATACATACATATACTTGTAAATATTTCATAAATATATACATAAATGTGTTTGTATTCATATATACATAATTACACAGTACACACACATATATTAGGCAAACTCAAATTTTTATTTTGAATGTGATTAATCGCAATTAATCATTTGACAGCCCTAATTTCAATTCAAATGTATATTTTTGTTACAAAGTGACTGTAAAATTAAAACTGTCAGCAATGTCACACTTATTATGGTCAGCATCACTCTACTTCATGCCTTGTTTAGCATCTGCAGATGAATTTGTGAAGTGTTAAAAAAAAAAAAACAAAGTTGTGAATGGACTCAAAACACTGAATGTGGGAAAAACAAACAAACAAACAAAAAAAATCAACTTCTAAATCTAGCAATTTTGATTAGTTTTGATCAATTTTTATTAGTGTTTCTCTGCAACACTAATAACAACCATAACTCCATTGATCAATTTATTTTAATTTACATATTTGACATTAATTGGATGACAGTGCATGTTTTCATATGCGACCTTGGACCACTAAACCAGTCGTAAGTAGCACATGTATATTTGTAACAATAGCTAACAATACATTGTACGGGCTGAAATTATTGATTTTTTTTATGCCAAAAATCATTAGGATATTCAGATCATGTTCCACGCAGATATTTTGTAAATTTCCTACTGTAAATATATCAAAACTTAATTTTTGATTAGTAATATGCATTGCTAAGAACTTTATTTGGATTTGCACAACTTTAAAGGCAATTTTCTCAGTATTTTTATTTTTTTGCACCCTCAGATTCCAGATTTTCAAATTGTTGCATCTCGGCCAAATATTGTCCTAACAAACCATACATCAATGGAAAGCTTATTTATTCAGCTTTCAGACAAAATGGACTCAAACGATTAATTCTAGGGGACAAACAAAAAAAGTGTTGCAAACCCAACATGGAAATGAGGTCAGCAGCATATGGGACATGCATGACAAAGAGAGAACACATGGTCAGCCAGAGCAGCTGCACAAGTGTTATTTTTAAAGCCGTGAGTCTTGTGTCTGTAACTGAATTCTCCTGCTCAAGGCTGTTCGCAAGCCTAACAAAACTATCTGAATGGATACAGTCAAAATTAATTTACAACTGAAAAATAAACCTTAGATGTCTAAAGGTTTATTTCCATTTAGGATTAACCAGCTAACAGGAACATTCAGTGTTCAGTACTTCAGTCTTATTACTGACCCTGGACCACAAAAGTACCACGGGTATATTTGTAGCAATATCCAACAATGCATTGTTTGGGTCAAAATGATCAATTTTTCATTTGTGTCAAAAATCATTAGCACATTAAGCAAAGATCATGTTCCATGAAGATACTTTGTAAATTTCCTACCATAAAAATATCCAAACTTAATTTTTGATTAGTAATACGCATTGCCAAGAACTTGATTTTGACAACTTTAAAGCCGTTTTTCCTCAATATTTTGATTTTTTGCACCCTCCGATTCCAGATATTCCAATTGTATCTCTGCCAAATATTGTCCTATCCTAACAAACCATACATCAATGAAAAGCTTATGTATAAATAAAAAAAATTACCTTTATGACTGGTTTTGTGGTGCAGGGTTATTACAGTACCTATCTGAAAAATAGTTTTAAACCAACTAAAATAATTTGCTGGTCTAAGACCGTTCAAGTAAAGCTGGTTCAGCAGGTCAGCAAACTAGCCTCACAGCTGAAAAGTTGCCAAAATACTTTCTTAAATCAGCCAACAGTCCAATCTGACTTCTCTGGGAGACTAATTTAGTGTTACCTCAGCAAACCAGTTTTGATATTTCATAAATGTGTTCTTTCAGCGGAGTAAAAAACAGTTCTTGCTTTACATACACTTTCTGCCACTATCATTTTAAACATGTGAACATGTTTACATATAGTAAGACCGCGTAAAATGACTTACTAAATTACACGATACAAAAATATTTAGCTTTAAACGCTAATGTGATATCTCAAAGCACGTCTGTGTGATATAAATAGCAAATTAATTATAATAATAACGTTGTGCCTTAACGAGACAATAGTAATGCAGTGCCAGTGCGTGGCCTGTTTTCATTGAACCAAGCCGCAGTATTGCGCTTTAGCTCTTTGTGAAGATCAAATCTTAACCTCCACAAGACATTCTTCCCCGAACTTCCCACCACAGAAAGTTAGACGTTAATTTAAGCGTCTTTGCGGACCTATATAGTGACCATATTCCATACATAAGGGTCATTTCTTTCTCTTACCTGTTGTAACGGTCGCCATCTTCCCAGGGAAAAAACCGACGCGTTGCGGAAATCTTATGACGTAACATCCTCTCCGTCTTCGGAACAAATCGGCTGACCCGAATGTTCCGAATGAGCCGAGCAATCACTGGCTCCAAAACATGTCTTATTCAACATTCTGTTGCTCCAATAGGTCAGTTTGTGTGTAATAGCCGGCGCCATAACAATTTGAAGTTTGTTATTAAACGGAATTTTCCATGACAGCCTCAGTCACCTTTTATTATATGGAAAAGAAATGCAAGACAAGTGAATGGCGACATTCTGCCCTTTCTTTTCCATCCTTGAAAAAGTCTCACGGCCTTATAACAACAACAGGGTAAACAAATGATGATAATATTGTCATTTTTGGTAAAAAAAAAAAAAATATATATATATATATATATATATTACTCTTAAATTTGATGTCTGGCTAATTGTATTGTGCAAAATGCTATTTCTAATTTATCCAGTAGAGGGAGGTAAAATATCATTAATACATGTCCCTGATGGCGTGTTTAACCGCGGGCTTTCATTCTTTGAGATGCCAAAGACGTCGAAATATGATCATCCTTGTGCAAGACATAAGTATAATTACAATATAATTATTTCAATCTATTTTTATTAGTTATTTATGTGTTTTTAAATGTTTTACACTGTTTTGTCAAGACTTTTCCAAAGACCTGCTAGCAATCCTCGGTTTGAAAACTGGTAAGAGTAGCCAAAACAATAATTATTTCAATATTTCCTTTTCTGTTGAGATGTTAAACTATACACTGTAAGGGGGAAAAAAAAAAAAAAAAACGGAAAAGATCCCGGTAATTTTCTGACATACCGATAAGTTTACAGGCAATTCAACCGCAAAACACAACACAACGCAATGCAGAAATCAAAATACAGGCAAAACATCTCTGAAAAATAAATGCGGAAATTTCCTTCACATTAACAGTACATTAGGCTGTATTTTTTACAGACTTAACAGAACGTTTGGATAAAGAACAGATAGAAAATCTTTGTGAATATGTTTATTTTGTAGACATTTCCTTTACAAGAAAAATTAGACGTCATACAAAGATATTTAGATAGGACAGTACACCAAGATTTCACAGTCTATGTAACAATATGAATTGTCCTTCTCCATTCATTAAAGGGCTAGAAATATAGCATAATGAAATGAAATGGAGAAAGGGTGAAAAGAGAAAGGATGTAGAACGGCGGATTATATAATTCACAAGGGTTGTTCAGTATATATTAAATATGCTGTTCAATATGAGAACTTGGAGCAGTCATGGCGAGCACTCTAAAAATCACGAGTGTCCTAAACCCATAACGTCAAATCTCCGAGACACCTCTGTCATCGGCTCTCTTAATCGAGAATATACAAAGACAAACAGTATTGAAAAAGCACCATATCATTTCTGAAATGTTATGTGATGATCCTTATTACACCTAACTTTCATTTCCCTTCAAAAAAGGCAAAAAATGAAACATTTTTTGAACAAGTGGTTGTAACATTAGACTAATATTTCACCCTTTTATACTAAAGGCAATCTTCAAATGTGCATTAGAAAGTGAAAAAGTTCACCTATCAAATGACACTCACTCATGAACCCGAGAGGTACTGACATTTTACATCCTCATAATGCATAATAACCATTCCGTCATTGAGGTCTCAGCAGAGTAAATTATACGTAAGGTAAACTGGAAAGACAAAACAAATTGTCTCAATTCTTCACTGTGACACTGTAGCATAAGTAACGACTTTCATCATACAATTCATTTGATTTGCTACATGGTTCTCCTAGAGTATCTGATATATTGCATTCCACTGTGTGAATTTGAAAATACCTAGGACGCTCATAGCTTGCACAGCTCAATCTGAACAAGGAGTTTTTGCAAAGTGGAAGACCACAGAGTCACTGATACTGTATCGTTTAACCAACATCTCCTTATGCTGTCATATCAGAGTCAGATACAGTCACAAAATGTTTTGGCGTAGGAGTAACAAAAGCACCAACAGCTAAAAAATAAAAATAAAAACAACATAAAACTGTTGTGACACACAATAAAGTCTTCTGAAGAAAAGTTGAACTGATATCAGTGTAATGGAGCATGGAGCTGTGCTTTCTAATAACGTCCCGCTTTGTGAAATCACAGCTCTGGCTTCATTACGTCACCATAATTCAGTTTTCAATGCCAAATGAGAACGTAATTTCATCAAACGGCTCTGTTGGACAGAGCTCACGCAGTTGTCTCCATTTCTGCTTAAATTTGTCCCTCTGGGTCTAAATTCAACCAACAAGACAATGGCGCACCTGTCTATATAAATGTAGCATGAAAAGGCATTTCGATTTAAACATCTGTACAAATATTATCATTTCCACCCCATAAAATACTCCACACACTGAAGCCAAAGTCAAGAACAATGGACCTCATTTGATTGTAAAATACTTCCCATCTGTGTATGACGTCGGTACGCATGAATTAATAAGGGCTGGTTGAAAGTTGTCCATCAAGCCCTGAATATCACACACACGCAAAAGCCAAAGGGCAGACAGCACACACTGGACATGATAAATCAATGCAACACACTGCTTGAGAAACACAGCTGAATATTTGGAATACATTGAGACACTCAATTCATATCTTCTTTGTTTTTTTTCTTTAGCGTATTTATTGATGTATTTATGCATTTATAGATATTTTGCGTCCAGTGTGTTTTGTCCACAGGGATTGATGAACAAGGGCTGTGGAACCAACCTCATTGACAAATCAAGCATAGCACAAATCTGCGATACATGTATGCACCACAGTTTCAATACAGTCATCATACATGTTACACATTTCTTATGAAAGGCAGTGACAATGCTTTTCATATTAAGGGAAAGGCGAGCTGTTATTGTTTATTATAATATATTTTTTGTTCTTTTAGAAAAATATCTATGTTTAAACCAAAGCCAAGTGCATCAAGCTCTCCCTTCTGTCTTCATTGACAAAAATAACATTTTCTGAACATTCATACATTACATTACAATCATTGTATATATATATACACACTGAATATGTATATATATGCATACATAATATATATTTTTATATATATATATATATATAGTTCTAGACATAAAAAAGTTTCATAGTGCACAACATGCCTGTTTAGTTGCCAACATGAGATAACTATGAAATCATGATGATAATAATAATAATAATAACCATGATAACAATATTCGTGATAACTGCAGTAAGACGACAGTAACAGATAGAAGGAGCAGCTAACAGCCCCACAAAATTCTTCCATTTGGCAGCAACGGCACAATCAAGAGCAAAAGAGAAAAAGCATCATGAAAAATCAGTAACTCAAAACATCAAAAACATTCACAGGAAAGTAAACGGTTCATATTCAAAAGCACATCCCGTCCTTTAGGTTGGCCACCGTTTCGTGTTCCTTCCATCCGCAGCCGGCATTTGTGCTTTTTTCCATTTCAACAACATCATCATCAACAACAACAACCCCCTTAAAGAAAGAAATCAACTGGAGATGTAGTACTCTGTGGCTTCCATTCACAATCAAAGCCTAGAGCTGTGCTAAACCACATCCACAACTCAAGGGCTATGTCAAGGACTTTAAGAAGCACAGAGGCCACTCATCCAAAACCAAGAGGTTGTCCTTTTTTTTTCTTTTTTTTTTTTTCTTTTTTGGTTGCTCATTATAATGCTCTTCAAACACAGAGTGTAAGCCACTCTTGTGTGTTATCATCAGATAAGCCACTTTTGAGATCAGAGTTAATACTATCATTGAAACACAGAATGAAACAAACAGGGCAAAGGGCGAACACGATGCGAAAGCTCTCAGAGGACCAGCGGACCGTCTCATACCTCCACATTCCAAGGGCTCTCCAAAACTCCTCAGCTGGCCTCGCTAAAGTCTAGCCAGCGTGTCTCCGCTCATCCAAAATCAAATCCTCAGTGCTGAGGAGAAACAAAGAGTCCCGTTCCATTAGCCAGCGTGGTGGCATCTTGAGATGGCATTTGATCTGCGCGCTGCGGCTGGTTCGTTTAGATTTTTTTGAAATGTCTGAGGTTCCACTGTGGGCCGGTCCTTGCGAAGGGAATTTGTGGTGTTGGGGTGTGGGCTGGCTCTCACTCAAGGTTCCATGGGCTTTCAGGGTCCAACGGGCTCTCATGGGCCGAAGACTTCCGAGAGAACCAGAGGTACATAGAGACAGGAGAGAGGAGAAACAGATGTGGAGATGGACAACGGAGGGAGAAACAAAAGAGAGAGATAGGTACTGTAGCTAGAGAGTGTGTGGTCATGTCCTTTTGTCACGGGAAGAGGTGTGGATGGACTGGATGGAGAGAGAAAGGGTAGCAAGGTAGCCCGGAACGCAAAACAAAACCAAACGAAAAACCCACAAAGCAGTTCTGTGCCCCCTTTTTGGCTTAGACAAATACACAGCAGGCACCTGGCGTGGATAGAGAGAGAAGGAGGGAGATGGTACACCAATGTAAGCCAGAGCGAGAAAAGATAAAAGCAAGGGGGAGTGCGCTGATGTGCTTTTATTTGTATGTCAAACGGATTTGAATGTCTATGACAATTTAAGTAAGTGTGTGTGAGTGTGTGTGTGTGTATGGGCTAATGACTCATCTTGATATTAAGCCTGAATTCATTGTGAATTAATATACACTTACATCATTTGATGAAGTCACTCAGACGCTAATGCATCTGGGCCTCGCAAGGTTTCAAATCAAAAGGCTTTAATGTAATCGATCAGTACAACGTCTGAGAGGTGTCGTGTTTGAATTTGAACGTGTGCGTGCGTTGCTGTTGACAGGCAAGCAGAGGCAGAGAGACGCAGAGCTCTCAAAGTGCAAGAAGCGAGGGTGAGTTCAGGGAATCAGAGGACTGATCGCTGCTGCTGGTTCGCTGGTTAGCGCTGGCCCCGCAGGCTCCCTCTGGGTAGGTGAACACAAATGAAGATGTGTATGAGGGGATGTAGCTGCCGGCGTCAGGGTTACCGCCACCGTCGGCAACAAGGCACGGGCCCTCCGGCGCCGGCTGGCCCTGCCCATAGAAAGAACTAGAAAAGGCTACCTCCTGCATCATCCCTTGCTGCTGTTGTGCTGGGGCCGGCTGTGTCTGCTGCGTGGGCTGTGAAACCGGGACATGGTGGTGGTGGTGGGACGAGTAGGCGGGCGGCAGGTAGAAAGTGTCCTCCTTCACAGTCAAACCCACCACGGAGACCGAAGGCGTCTGCGGGGACGTCTGCGGTAGCGGCGCGGGGGGCTGGTCCTGATAGGGAATCTTGCAGCCGGGCTGGTGGGCGACCAGGACGAACTCCAGACGCTCCTTCTCCTTCTGCAGCTCGGATATCTCAGCCTCTAGCTCGGCCTTCTCCTCCTCCAACAAGTCTGTCTCCTTGGGTTGGAGAGACAAAAGGAGGACACAAGGGGACAGAGATTATATGATCACATGAAATGAGGACAAAACACACGTTGCTATAGTTTCAGAGAGTAACAACCAAATAAACTTGAGGAAAATGCCGTTTTCTTAATTGCAAACTCAGTTCCCACAATATAATTACGGTGGGTTTATACGCTCTTTGTTCTAATTACAATGCAGCATAATGCATATGTGTGTGTTGGAATCATTTACAAACTAAATGATTGTTATGAGCAGATTGGCATGTTATGAATGTGGTAATTATAATGCCTTTGCATGCATGGATAAAATATTGTAATTATATGTAAGTACAGCATCGCTCACCGACTGCAACCTGTCTGTGAGCTCACGTCGTCGGTTCCTACACTTAGCGGCGGCCAGTTTGTTTCTCTCCCGTCTAACGCGTCGTTTCTCCTCCTCCTCAGGGGTCAGCTGGGAACAGAGCAAATTTAGTATCTTATTAAACCTTGTGTCTTGTAGATTGTTTTTGAATCAAAATGTCAAATGACTAACTATACTGTCACTCACTGTTTCATCCCGTGCACGGCGGCGGCTCCGAGATTGTCTCACCGGGCCAGGAGTATCAGAGCTTGGTGGGGTGAAGCCTCCACCAGACGAAAAGCTTGGGCCCGGCATGTCATAAGGATCCAAAGCAACAGGCTGCGTCATGGTGCTGGAGCCCGTGCCGCTTTGCCCGGGTGCCACGGATGAGATGAGAGTGGGCTGCACCAACCACTGCAGATCCTGGCTGGTGGTGATGGCCGTCACTGTGGGTACAAATGAGCTGGGCATGTCCACCCCTGCCCCGGTGCCAGTTGACCCTCCACCCACCCCTACCCCGCCAGTGGCAGATAGACACTCCTGGAAACCAAACACATAAACATTATATAACTATGGGCCCCACCAGCTTGCTGTAAACAAGGCTGTTATTGTTAACTAAAACCATAAAAAAATAGTAATAATTTTATTACTTGAAGCAAAATTAATGTTGAGTGAAAATCAAGACAAGGCAACATTTTTCATTTTCGTTTAGTTTAAAGAGATTACACAAAAATGATAATTCCGTCATCCATTTCTCACCCTGAAAAACTGTTCTTCCAAACCTGTATGAGTTGTATTCTTCTGCTGAAAATGAAAGAAGATATTTTGAAGAATATGTGTAACCAGACAGTTGAAGGTTGGCATTGACTTCCATAGTACATTTTTTTTCGAATCAAGGAGGTCAATTGTCAAGAAACTGTTTGGATACCCACATTCTACAAAATATCTTCTTTTATATTCAACAGAAGAAACAAGTTTGGAATGTCATAAAGGAGAGAAAATGATGACTATCCCTTTAACTTGAAGTACTGAAAATCTAAAATGAAATAAACTAATAAAAATGACATGAAATTGACTAAAACATGAAAATGAAAATTTAAATCTGAAGTCTAATTCAAAATATTAAGAAAGAATAGAATAGTATATAAGTGCTAGTAAAATACCACTTGCTGTAAAGCTGTATTTTCCTCCATGAATAGACTAAAGATCTTGAAAACAGAAAAATGAATAAGGATAATGAAAACCAACAAAAACATGAAAAAGACATGGAGATTTCTGTTTTAAAGCTGTTTTAAAAAATTCCAAATGGGTTTCCAAATATAACTGCCTAAACCTCGTTGATATTTAACGTTTTACATCTGTACACAGCTATTTAAACATGTTAAGGGGAAAAATCTATATTGGTACAGTTTCTTTTTTTAGAAAAAGACGGCCCAGTGATGCCGGTCTGAGTTCCATGTTTCATTAATATTCATATAAAAGCGTGTTAGGCGAAGGCGCACGCAGTACGGCGTAGCCAATAAACGGCCTCGAATCGCCCCTCCTGTCCCTGTTCCTCCGCCCCCGTCACACCCCCGGTGTTCCCCTTAGCAACGCAACGTAACACTCCAAAATAGAACGCATTGACGTCACGCCGAAGTCTAAGAAGCGAGAGCAGCAGCGCTGAGCGGTGGGCGGAGCTTCGTGTGCGAACGTCGGAGAGTTCCACAGCTTTGTCATCTGTTTCGCGGCGTGCTGTAAACCCACCACGTTGCTACCGGTCTGATTCGGCGCGCATGCTGACCTGTCAGTATTCTATTCAGTTCTATTCCATCTTTACACGTCTAAACGAATTCAAATGCTTTCCGTTAGCAACGTCGCTCCGCTTCTCTAACAGTAACAAGCACATCTCGCAGCTGCCGTGCTGTTTAGCAAAACAGTCTGTTTACTGTACAGACTATGCTTAAATGTGAATAAATACTGTGACTTACTTGCGGTGCGCTGGTGGTGGGCGGACTCCCGAAGGATTCCACGGACGACAGGTACTGAGATTCAAGAGAAGGAGATGAGCTTCCACGGGAGCCGGTGTCGGGGTCTCCGGGGAACCCCTGAAACATCTCCCCGGTGGAGCCGAGAGAAGCCGAAACACCTACTGTGCCCGGCGAAAACGGGATATCACCTGTCACCCAACATAAATTACACTGAAGCGCATTTTCGCCAGGACATCAGCTATTCGCTTGCGTTTGTAAACCGTAATGCATTATACATAAAATAAAAGAAAAGCAAAATGGATGCATTATAATTGAAAGATTTGTATTATATTAAAGTCACCTACCGTAGCAAGTTTTATTTGGAGTCTTCGTCAAGATGCCCTTAGTCTCTTTCCAAAACAGTTGCATTAAGACATCAATCCAGTTCCCTGCTGGAGGAAACTTCTAAATTCCAATAACACCTTCCAGGCCGTGGTACAATCCTTGAAATGTGCATTTATAAATCCATAAAATAATCCGCAATGTGTTTATTACAAACGCGAGTAGACGGTTGTTCGGTGTTTCGGCAGCAGCGCTTTCCTCTTGTGAATGAAGCCTGAGAACGCATTGTAAAGTAGGGAGTCCTGGCTCCTCCTCTTACTGGTGTTCCGCTGACGTAGGTGCCCATATATGGGCCAAAGCAGTGTTTTTGTTTTCGGTATCTAAGCAATATGACGTGTAAGGGATTCCCTCACCCACAGAAAGAGACAGCTCGATCGCGGTCAAGAATAGGTACGTTTACTATTACTTCCATAAGATATTTTTAATTGTTACACGGTTTTCACAGACAATATTTAGAAACGACACATTTTGCAAATGTTTTACGTCAAAAAAAAAAAAAATGCTTTTGCATAACAGCAGCTTATGTCATTTTTTATTCCATTTTATGCCATCATCAGGTTTAAACAAACGTTTTTTTTTCTAAAAATGCTATCTTTTCATTAAAATATCAACGAGATTTAAACACCAGATTTAAACAGAATACTAACAAACATAAAAAAAAAAAATATTGTTTACATAAAGAAACATGACACTATTGAAGGCAATTAAAAACGATAGAGTGCACAAAAATCATAATGTCATATAATTGTATCATAATGCCATTTCTAATCTATTTTTAGTCTGCTATTTTCATTTTATTTTTCATTAGATAAATTAGAAGTGGTCGATGAAGTGCAATGTTTTGACTTTGGCACAATTTTTAGACTACTTAACTGAAAGTCAAATTTGTTGTTGTTTTTGTTTTGTTGTTTTAATTTTTGTGGGTTGACACTGTGTACAAATGTATATAAATGCAAACTACAGAGCAAGAGAAAACCCACGAGCAGTTGTAAAGCTAAATAAAGAAGAATATTTTGCTGAGGTAGCGGTTAAGCACAGTAGGGAAGCCCGCTTTCAGCGATTTTGACTCCACTGTAAACTTTCTCATCGACACGCCCCACGGAATCCCCGATACACTGGAGCTTGCTTCGTCGCTAACGTTAACAGTCTTGAGAACCGGTCGGAGAAGAGATTTACATTGCCCGTTGTCTATAAAGTTTAGGTAAGTTTGGGAACTATGTATTTAATTCTTTGTTATTATCATTATATAAATGTGCTCACCACATATGTCAAAATGGGTTGTTATATTAAAAAATGTATTCATTGAACAGTATAAATAGTATGAATATTAAACCAAGTGCATGAAGTGATTGAAATACAATATACGGAGATCAACAAGACAGTTTCGCACTCGCGTTATTGTTCAGCAAAACAAAGCGCTTATTATTATGCCTGATACCCTCGCCATTTACAAGAAGCCGTGTACGAGTTCCAAGTCGGGCAGTGGGCTGTAGTGACGGAAGTCATAGTGAGTGTCACATACTGTCACATTTCATTTCATGTAGGAACAAAGGTGATTCACTGCTCTGTGTGCAAGGAAATGAGTGTGGCTGCTTGTTATTAAGGTAAAACTCAAATAAACTCGGGAAGTGAAATATGGCTTGATAAAACGTTTGTACGCCGTTGTTGGTACACCTCGACGGTGGGGAAGGGTGGGGATAACAACAATTAGTCAGCAGCACTTCAACGTCACCGGTGGAGAACGCAGTGTCCAGTGGCAGACACTATAACGACTGAACAGGAATGACTAATGCAGAGTACTTCGATGTGCGGCAAACATTTTACCAATACCCGCCAGAACATTAAAAAAAAAAAAACCGGTGGTTACGTCAGAGAAATTATATGTGGGATGCTTAAAGATAAGCTAGGGAGAAGTATCTATACTTAGCTTTAAAACTGTGTGGCAGGTGCATGCTATTTTTTTTATGTAATTTAGCTAAGAAAAAACTGAGGATGAGCTGAAAAGTCATTATTTACTCACCCTCGTGTTGTACTAAACGTGTGTCACTTTTATTTCTTCCAAAGAGCTCAAAAAGTGATGCTAGACAGAATGACAGTCGAATTTCACTGAATGGTGACTAAGACTGTCAGTCACTAACGCTCTGTCTTTCTGTTTAACAATAGAAAGAAATACGTGCATGTTTAGAACAACATTAGTGTGAGTAAATTATGACTTTTTAATTGTGGGTGAACTGTCTCTTTAATTTCCGTTGATCTAAACCATAACATTTCCATTTTAGTCAAGAAATGTACAGACAATACGATAATAAACAAACGTCTTTTAACCGTCTCACAGTTTGTGGTTTAATGCAAAATAAACTAAACGGATTCCTAAAGCAAACAATCCCGCGACGTTTACAACCAACCCTGCATGTGTATACAACGTCTCGTCGCCGTGGAAACGCCGTTCCCGCACGTCTGACGCAAGGACGTCACGACGATTGGTACTTTTTTTGTTTTTGCTGCGTAGCAACCGGTTTCCGTGGTAACCCTTAAAGGGGCGGCACAGTGGTTTAATGTTGCCTGTGAGGTTTGTCAGACGAGGGAAAGTGCACTTTCATGTGCGCGCGCGCGCATGTTTACATTCTTTTGACGTTTACGAGCTGTTTAGAGGCGAGTATGTCGGTTTTTAATGTTTAGACCACACAAAGACTTACTTTAGTTGCCATTTATCTTTGCAGTAAGTCCTATTAGCAGTGTAGCCAACGTGCTAAACTTCCCGTCTAGTTACATGAGTGAAACGTTGCAAACGAATAGTAGCCGTCATGTTGGTAAAAAAGTAAATTACAGCTCTGCACTCGATCAAAATCACGTTTGCACGCTCGATTAAAGAGACAGACTGCTCGAAATGTGTATAATCTGTCGGATAGTTGTAGACTTTTGGACTCTTGTTAGCCAAGACAGCCTGCTAGAACAGAAAGTAGGCAACAATAAAATAATTTCACAATCGAAAGTGTGCTTTCTTTATCTTTAACACATCTTATGCTTAACTAGCTTGGCTGTTTCTGTTAAGTACTTTTGGGTTTGCATAAAGATCAAAGGCTGTGGCTAGTAAGTTGAAGTAACTACCATGTTGTCATGAATTCAGGCGTCTTTGTTTTAAAGTAGTAGTTAATGTTGTATAAAACAACAACCCACCCATATCAAACCAAGTTTAGGGGTTATAAAACTATATTAGGAAGTCTTATTTTCATACTGAAGTAACTAATGTACTGACCTGAGTTTTTAATAATTTAAACATGCTTCCACAGCAGAAAATTCAGGTATAATGTATAACTTGTATAATTAAGTGCATAAAACATTGGCTGAATGTGGTATATTTTTGATATTTTGGCATATTCAATGCATTGTTCATTTCTTAAATAGCTAGCATGTACTGCTATACGTGGCAACAACACCTTAGCACAACATTGTAAATCAATAGATTATACAAGTTATAAGATATTTTATAGTAAAAATGAAATTTAATGCATTGGTATACATAATCAAGCAGTTCTGATCTGTTGTTCTGAACTTCTATATGTTGTTGGGTTCATATATATATATATATATATATGATATATATAACTAGAGTAGATAGTAGATTTAATTGCTATTGTACAAGTAAATTGCTGCAAAATTATCTACAGGATAACTAATTGCATCTGTGTATTTACAATCAACATAAAGTAGACATTGCAGTTTACTGCACTTAATTAGGAAATTAAAGAAAAACGAAAATTAATTATTTATGCCTCGACCTTGTATAAAAATTAGGGCTGGCAAACGATTAATCGCATACAAAATAAAAGTTTGAGTCTGCCTAATAAATGTGTGTGTACTGTGTGTAATTATTATGTACATATAAATACACACAAATTAATGTATATATTTAAGAGAAATATGTTATGTACAAAATATTTTTATTTATATATAATATAAATTCTATAAAAATTATAATAAATACATATACTTGTCAATATTACTTAAATATATACATATATGTGTTTGTATTTATATATACATAATCATTACACACAGCACACACATATATTAGGCAAACTCAAAACGTTTTTTACCTTGTTTTAACATGGAGATCAGAACACGAAAGCACCCAAATGGAAGTTAGATTTCATCATGGTGCCTCTCAGTTGTTACTTAGAAAAAAGGTGAATTGGTGCTTTTAAATTTGGTTACAATATGGAACAGAACACTATGTTCTTGACAGGTTTTTTTTTTTTAAAGTACTGCCATGGCCTGAAAAACAGCAGGTGTCATGTAACATACAGGTCATTATCATATATCACGTATAGAGATTGCCATTTAACTAAATTTTTGCTGTCTCCTATCACCTTGCTGTTAATATTGTATGCTACAGTAAAAAATACTTGACCAGTAAAACTCAGTACATTGAAGACAGTGGTTTTCAATCCTGGTGGGACCCACAGAACTGCTCATTTTGTATGTTTAAAATAACACGATTTAATATATACACTTTGTGCTGTAGGGGAAATGCAAAACTGAATATTAATAAAAATTATTATTCCTGTGACAGTCTAGCTGTTCCAAAGACAGAAGCCGTGGTGAGAAAGTACGTGCTATGAAGTACAAAAATGACAGACTTGCAGTGTGAATTGATTGACACTGCAAGTCATTAAAGCTCTAGTAAAAGACTACGATGATACAGAAACAAAAATGGAAGTGTAAAAAAAAAAAAATCAGAAATAACAGCGTTTCGAAGATCACCTTAAGCCTTAGGGTTTAGGTTTCCTATTAATGTGTAAATTTCTTTCCTGAAAAAAAAAACATCTTTATTTATATATTACAAATATAAAATACTTTTAAAGGTTAAATCGTATGTGCATCAATGGTCTCTTTATCTCTCTCTCTCTTTTATTGTACATATTAGCTGTTATACACATGTAGATACAAATACAAATGTATTATTTTTAATTGTTTTGTTAGTTAAGTAAGTTAACCTATGAGTCAACATACTTTATATTGGCAGGTCATTTGGCATGCTGATATGCCCAGTAATCATTAACTAACTTCCAGGTAGAGTTTACTGAGATAATCATTACATGTTTTGTTGTTTCTTAGGTGACTGCAGTTCCTGCAGTTTGTGTGGTACTGGCAGAACAATGAATAGGAAAATGTTTATTTGCATTTCAGTTCAAACTGCCCCAACTTTGCTCGTTGGTCTCGGTTGTTCTCATGTGTTCATTTGGCTTTATGCAAAAATAAAGTTCTGTTTTCCTGTTTTGGCACTACTTCAGAGCCGTATGGCTTGCTTTGGTTTGTTTTTTTTGATTAACCCTTGGCGTCCTGCTTAAAAAATGTTCCATAATGCAGGGAAGCACTGTATGTTTTGTTTACCCGACACTCTCTGTTTTTGTCTCTCTGGTCTTTGTACAACTTGAACCCCTGCAGCAATCACGAGAGTGTCTTGTTTCCTGGGGAGGCGGGACATGTTTGTCTGGTTCCCTGCCCAAAATATTTGTAACCAGGCAACAGCTAAGCCCATCCCACAATAGCTCCGTGTTGTTGACACCCCTCTTGGCACCCTCTTGCCGTTGCATAACCTCTTGCTCTAACTTCCCAGCACCCCAAATCAAAATTACCAGTCTCATAAAAAACGGCACATTCTTAAAGAAAACTTCTCAATCCGCGTGAGTTCGGCTCGTATTGCTTTTGTTTTATTGCCTTGAATGAACTCGTAGAGTTTCTTTACTCTTTGGGCTTGGATTGATATATATTTGCACAGACGCACGGAGTTGCAAAGAGCCGGAACGTCTGCATCTGTTGAACTGAAAGTGACTGTCTGCTGCTGTAACCTCCATTAACATTGTAGTTTGTTTACACAGACTTTAGCTACCCGGCAGACATGTTAAGTTGCCTAAAAAAACAATTCTTGCCTTATAAAGTTAGTGATATGCTAATGAGTAAAAAAATATGTCTTGCATACATCTTTTTTGTGAATATGGGCTTAAATCTTGAATGTTACTCTACTAAAAATAACAAAACAAAACAAAATAAACAAAAAACTTAAACCAGTCTATAGGTTGGTGGGCTGGTTTTTGAGTGGCATTTTTCAGCCTTTATTTTAACTAATGAGTTTACATGACTTTTGGCATAACTAGAAAAAATATATATTCTTTATATGCCTATGGCATTTTAATTCTATAATGAGCCTGTCTGATATATCTACACTTCCAGTCAAAAGTTTTTTTTTTCAGTTTTTTTTTAAAGAATTCACTTCTGCTCACCAAGCCTGCATCCAAAATACAGCAAAGGGAGTGATTTTGTGAAATATTTTTACTATTTAAAATAACTGCTTTCTATTTAAATATATATTTTAAAATGTAATTTATTCCTGTGATCAAAGCTGAATTTTTATCATTACTCCAGTCTTCAGTGTCACATGATTCTTCAGAAATCATTCTAATATCCTGATTTGCTGTTCAAGAAACATTTATTATTATCATTAGTATCAAAATTTAAAACAGTTCATTTTATTCAGGATTCTTTGATGAATAGAAAAATCCAAAGATCAGCATTTATCTAAAATAAAAAGCTTTTGTAACATTATACACTATACCATTCAAAAGCTTGGAGCTTGGTGTAATTTATTTTATTTTATTTTATTTGGAAATGAAAATATAGAAATAAATACTTCTATCTAGCAAGGATGCTTTAAATTGATCAAAAATGAGGACAAAGACATAATGCTACAAAAGATTTCTATTTCATATAAACGCTGTTCTTCTGAACTTTCTATTCATCAAAGAAACCTGAAAACATTCTACTCAGCTAATTTCAACATAATAAAAATAGTAAATGTTTTTTGAGCAGCAAAATCAGAATATTAGAATGATTTCTGAAGGATCATGTGACTGGAGTAATGATGCTAAAAAATCAGCCTTGAAACCATAGAAATAAATTACATTTTAAAACATATTCAAATAGAAAACAGTTATTTTAAATAGTGAAAATATTTTTACATTTTACTGTTTTTAGATCAAATAAATGCAGGCTCGGTGAGCAGAACAGACTTCTTTAAAAAGCACTAAAATCTTACTGTTCAAAAACTTTTGACTGGTAGTGTATTGGTAATCCTGGTTCTTCTTCTTCTTCTTCAAAAAAAAAAACAGTTGTTGAGGGTGTGAATTAAAATTAGATCTTGATTTTTATTTTGTGTTTTGTCTGTATATACACCAGTTCTTTCTGGTCCTCGAATCTGATTGGCTAAGAAGAGTGCGATATTCTAGTGATAACAGCACTCCAACTCCGCTTGCAATATTTCTCAAAGCGAGTATCATTGTGAATGCCCAAATCCACTCAAATTTTATAAATAATAGAGTTTTTGGGCGAGAATGTACTTGTTTAGACTTCAAAAAGGCAGTTTGTCAATAAAGATAACGTCTATTTGAAAATTTGCATCAACATTTTCGCAAATCTGAGCTCCAGTTCATCAGCAGCCATTCAGCGCTCATAAACCCGCCAAGAGCAGCCTTGCCTCTGCCAGAGCTTCTGGAATCTGACGTTGGCTCTGATGTCCTATAGTGGTTAAACATGAGATATAATTCGTTTTGGCTAATTCTAACGGGCAGTCTTTGGTCTCATTAATCTATTATTTGTTCCAGAGCAAACAGTTTTGGCTGAGCGCATAGGGTTATAGTTTATGTAACTTATGACAAGTTATATTTTATGTAACTCGTAGCCATGCGAAATGCCTGTATGTCGGCAGCTTGTGATCACAGACGTTACCGTTTGACTCTTTTGGATATCTGTGATTTCTATTAGCTTTGTTCATCAAGAAACGAGACTCTTACACTCTCTCTTTTTCTTCTGTCTCATAAATGGGGAAAGTCTCAGTCGTGTCTGGAAACATCTGGAGGGGCAGACAGCATGAGGTCATCGCTCTACCTCCCCTGCGCTCTCATCGTCCGGGTTCGCCACGCGTGTACGTCTGTCTGCGCTGAAAGAATGTGAGAGAGAAGCTGTGGAATTTACATTTTTGTAGGAAACGGAGCCTTGTGATTGGCTCGCCTTCATCTGCGTTCCTTTTCCCGATAACTTGTTTAGAGAAACTGGAATTTAACTTGCCGCTTTACTGTAAGTCTGTTTTGTAAAACGGAGAAAGTCAAGAGCTAATATTAGTCTTCAGTCTTATATATTTGTTCCATGAAGAACAAAGTTTGTTAAGATGTTAAAATGGTTCTTTTAAGAACTGTTCCCTGAAAGGTTCTTTAGTTGTTATGTAATGTATGGTTCCTCATAAACGTCCCAAAGGTAACAGCGTGGTCGGGGTGACCCTGACATACATAGTTAAGTATTTTCGATGACTACATTGCCCAATATTAGACCGCAGACTGGTGACGGGGAGTTATATGACCAGCTACACTTCTCCATTACATTCAAAACTTCCTGTCAGGATAACTGTCTCTGAGCAGTCGAGGAAACTGCGAAGGAAAAGGAAACTGCATGCTGTCTTTGATAATCAGCGGCACGATGGAACATTTTTTAACTCGTTTTCCGCTTTCTGATCAAAATCAGACCGCAGGAATGTGTTTTAGGAAATAAACACCGAACGGGGCCGAGTTTTTAAAGTCAGATCTGCTGAGAACGTCACACCGTAGTTTAAATTCACCACTGGCAATTGTCTGTCTTAATCCAGCTATCACTGGCACTCCATTGTGTAGAAGAACATGAATTGCCATTTTGTTCCATGCAAGACTGTGCAATCCGGCGGGCTAAAGCATTACTGAAATGCAATCAGTGGGTTTAGTATTCAGCAGCGTAGTGTGACTCAGACAGCGTAAACCTCAAGCGCGTCAAACGTAGCCTACTTTCAGCAGGCCACATGCCAGACAGAGAGGCACAGCGCTGGATCAGAGAGGGAGAGCGATTGCAACTCTCTCTACCTCCTCTCTGCATATCCATCAGTCTCCAGCAATTCTTTCTCTCAACCCCCACATTCTCTCTCCTGCTCTTCGCATCCATCTCCCCCACTCCTCCAATGCTTATGCAACAGTTGCCCTATTTTTATGGGGGAGGTTGTGAGGGAAGAGAGATTGAAAGAGCAGGTGGGAGGCAATGATGGAGATAGAAGGAAGGGGGGTCCAGGAGTGCTGTCTGTGCACACTGCACACGTCAGGTGGAAGACAAACTGTCCCTTTCTGACTCTCCCTGCCCCCCCATGTGCCACTCTTCTTCTCCGTCATCATCACCTCCACCCCCCCGCCGCTCACCCACGGTCGAGTCTAGATGAACCTTGTTTTATGAAACACTCGCGAGATTGGCGTTTATTGCGATTGAGGTAAGAGTGTAAGGTTGCTGTGGGACTCCAAATAAAATACAGAAAGTGTTTCTTGTAACTCGTGTTATACTGGATGTCATTTAGGACTTGCTTTAACATAACTGAAAGGGAACAATATTAGTTTATAGTTTAAACCAAACACAGCACTGTGGGAGAAAGTAGACTTAAAGGGAATTCTTTCATCACTCATTCACATTGAAGTTGTTCCAGACCTGTATGGTACAAAAGGTACAGCTGATGGTAGCTCATGACTTCCATAGTATGAAAAAAAATAACATGGAAGCCAATGGCTACCGTCAGCTGGTTGTTTACCAAAATTCTTCAAAATATATTTTTTCATTAGAGGAAAGAAACTCATACAGGTTTGGAACAATTTGAGGGTGAGGATGTGATGACAAAATGTTCATTTTTGTGTCAACTATCCCTTTAAGGCCTGTCCACACCAAGGATGATAACTATAATGATAAATATATAGTTTTAAAAATCACTTCAAGTTAAAAAAAAAAAAAAAAAAAAAAAAAATATATATATATATATATATATAGAGAGAGAGAGCAGCCAGTGTCTACACCACAACTATAACGATAACAACAAAGAGGAAAGATACGGAATCACTTTCTAAGTTTTTTGGTTTTTATCAGTTGATGAACAATAAAAGGTATGGAAGCTACTGAATTAAAAAAAAAAGGTAATTGTGACTTTTTATCTCCCAATTCTGACTTTTTTCTTGCAAATGTGAGTCAGAATTGCGATAAAAACTCACAATTCTGCATTTTTTCTCTGAATTGAGATATAAACTGGCAAATGTGAGTTATAAAGTCAGAATTGTGATATAAACTCGCAGTTCTGACTTTTTGTTTCAGAATTGTGAGATATAAACTGGCAAATGTGAGTTATAAAGTCAGAACTGTGATAAAAACTCACAATTCTGCATTTTTTCTCAGAATTGTGAGATATAAACTAGAAAATGTGAGTTACAAAGTCAGAATTGTGATGAAAACTCGCAAATATGAGTTATAAAGTCAGAATTGTGATATAAACTCGCAATTCTGCATTTTTTCTCAGAATTGTTAGATATAAACTAGAAAATGTGAGTTACGAATTCAGAATTGTGATGAAAACTCACAAATATGAGTTATAAAGTCAGAATTGTGAGATATAAACTCACGATTCGGACTTTTTGTGTTAGAATTGAGATATAAACTGGCAAATGTGAGTTATAAAGTCAGAATTGTGATATAAACTCGCAATTCTGACTTTTTGTGTTAGAATTGAGATATAAACTGGCAAATGTGAGTTATAAAGTCAGAATTGTGATATAAACTCGCAATTCTGCCTTTTTGTCTCAGAATTGTGAAATATGAACACACAAATGTGAGTTACAAAGTCAGAATTGTGATGAAAACTCGCAATTCTGACTTTTTATTTTAGAATTGTGAGATATAAACTGGCAAATGTGAGTTACAAAGTCAGAATTGTGATATAAACTTGCAATTCCGCCTTTTTTTCTCAGAATTGTGAGATATAAACTCACGATTCTGACTTTTTGTGTTAGAATTGAGATATAAACTGGCAAATGTGAGTTATAAAGTCAGAATTGTGATATAAACTTGCAATTCTGCCTTTTTTTCCTCAGAATTGTGAGATATAAACTGGCAAATGTGAGTTACAAAGTCAGAATTGTGATGAAAACTCGCAAATATGAGTTATAAAGTCAGAATTGTGAGATATAAACTCGCAAATATGAGTTATAAAGTCAGAATTGTGATATAAACTCGCAATTCTGACTTTTTATTTCAGAATTGTGAGATATAAACTGGCAAATGTGAGTTACAAAGTCAGAATTGTGATATAAACTTGCAATTCCGCCTTTTTTTCTCAGAATTGTGAGATATAAACTCACGATTCTGACTTTTTGTGTTAGAATTGAGATATAAACTGGCAAATGTGAGTTATAAAGTCAGAATTGTGATATAAACTTGCAATTCTGCCTTTTTTTCCTCAGAATTGTGAGATATAAACTGGCAAATGTGAGTTACAAAGTCAGAATTGTGGTGAAAACTTGCAAATATGAGTTATAAAGTCAGAATTGTGAGATATAAACTCACAAATATGAGTTATAAAGTCAGAATTGTGAGATATAAACTGACAAATATGAGTTATGAAGTCAGAATTGTGAGATATAAACTGGCAAATGTGAGTTACTAGGTCAGAATTGTGAGATATAAACTCACAAATATGAGTTATGAAGTCAGAATTGTGAGATATAAACTGACAAATGTGAGTTATGAAGTCAGAATTGTGATGAAAACTCGCAAATATGAGTTATAAAGTCTGTGATATAACTGTGATATAAACTTGCAGTTCTGACCTTTTTCTGAGAATTGAGATATAAACTGACAAATGTGAGTTACAAAGTCAGAATTGTGATAAAAAACTCACAATTCTGCCTTTTTGTCTCAGAATTGTGAGATATAAATTCGCAAATGTGAGTTATAAAGTCAGAATTGTGATATAGCCTCGCAGTTCAGTTTCTTTTCCATGCAATGAAAGGCATAGACAAATGTGTTCAGACAAGCATTCTTCATAATATCAGTTCTCCACAAAAGAAAGTCCTTAGAATGACATGAGGGTGAGTAAATGATGAATTTTTATTTTTGGGTGAACTATCCCTTTAAGTAGCTTCCTTTCCTTTGAAGAAACACTTGTTTGTCTATCAGATCTAAGAAACATTCTTAGCAAGACCTAGTATAATCACAAACACCATCCACATGTGAAACACACCCTCATTTGTTAATGTATTACTTCATTATTGTAGATTCGAGTTTGTGTTTGCATTTCCGTTGCATTTTGATGCAAAAATCCATGGTTGTTATTTTAGAACTGCACTTCATTTTGGTTTCTGTGCTCTGATTTGCTGAGACATGTGCTTGTAGAAGAAAACAGCATTGTGTTGTATCAAACTAAATAAAAGTGGCAATTTTGTGTTCTGAGGCTTACGGGCCCTTGTCCATAAATTAAAAGGAAACAGAATTGCATGTGTTCATGATTTTACTGGAATGAAGAGCAGGCAGTGAGTTATGCACCCTAGTCAGTGTAAACTCCATATTTAATTTGACAAATGAAAATGGACTGCGGGTTACACAACAGTGTAACATGATAAACAGGACTGAACATTTGTCCCTCATAGCCCTGTTTTCATTTGCATCAGATTGAATAAGGCCTCCTCTTCAACAATAGTCCGTAAGTGTTGAAATGTATCTCTGAAAGCTAAATCTCGCTGATTCAGGTGAATTTGGCATTATGCAGGTGAATTTTGTAACACTTTAACAATGCCTGTCTCGGACTAGAGCAGCAGTTTTTAACCCCAGGGCCCACTAAAGTGCCTTAGCAAACTTCCAGGGGGGTTTGTATTGAAGAACATACAGTTTGGGAAGACATTCAGAAGAACATAATTTCTGAAATCACAAAGTGAATCATGCTTAATTGACCTGATATATTAAATTAGCTGGGTTAATCAATTTGGAGCTAAATGGTATGGAAGCCTTTTTTGTTGTGACTTCTGACTTTCTTCTCAGAATTCATTCAAATTCATTCTAAACTCACAATTGCAAGTTAGAAAGTCAGATTTAGCGTTAGTGCATAATTTCATAAAAGCACCGAAATTCTGTGTATGATTTACTGACGATGCGCACATTAAAGAACACAGACGCAACATCTCATTTCCATAATTGCCAGCGCAGTCTACCAAGAGCAGTGCAAATTACCGCCTGCTTTAAGACATACTTATTTGGGCCCTAAATAATGGTGCAAACACCAGTAATTTGACGAGCACAAATTTTGCATCTGAAAGGGAAACTTCTACAAATGCATATTCGATATGGTCTGGCACAAAAATAATTTTTCAGCGCATCGTCAATAACTTTCACTGCGCATCTTTAGTAAATCCTGACTGTATATCTAAATGCCAAAGACATTTTGTATTGGCTCAAGCTTTTAGTAAATCTAGCCCATAGACTCACAATTTTTTCTTGAAAATGTGAGTTTGTATCTCACAAATCTGACTTTTTTTTTTTCGCAAATGCAATTTTGTATCTCGCAGTTCTGACTTTTTCTCTCAAACGAAAGTTTGTATCTCACAATTTTAACTTTTTTTCGCAGATGCAAGTTTGTATCTCACAATTCTGACTTTTTTTCGCAAATGCAAGTTTGTATCTCATAATTCTGACTTTTTTCTCACAAATGCAAGTTTGTATCTCATAATTCTGACTTTTTTCTCGCTAATGCGAGTTTGTATCTTGCAATTCTGACTTTTTATCGCAAATGCAAGTTTGTATCTCATAATTCTGACTTTTTTCTCGCTAATGCGAGTTTGTATCTCGCAATTCTGACTTTTTTTCGCAAATGCAAGTTTGTATCTCGCAATTCTGACTTTTTTCTCGCTAATGCGAGTTTGTATCTCGCAATTCTGACTTTTTTTCACAAATGCAAGTTTGTATCTCATAATTCTGACTTTTTTTCGCAAATGCAAGTTTGTATCTCGCAATTCTGACTTTTTTTCGCAAATGCAAGTTTGTATCTCGCAATTCTGACCTTTTTTTCGCAAATGCAAGTTTGTATCTCACAATTCGGACTTTTTTCGCAAATGCAAGTTTGTATCTCGCAATTCTGACTTTTTTTCGCAAATGCAAGTTTGTATCTCACAATTCTGACTTTTTTTCGCAAATGCAAGTTTGTATCTCGCAATTCTGACTTTTTTTTCACAAATGCAAGTTTGTATCTCACAATTCTGACTTTTTTCTCGCTAATGCGAGTTTGTATCTCGCAATTCTGACTTTTTTTCGCAAATGCAAGTTTGTATCTCGCAATTCTGACTTTTTTTCGCAAATGCAAGTTTGTATCTCGCAATTCTGACTTTTTTCTCGCAAATGCAAGTTTGTATCTCATAATTCTGACTTTTTTCTCGCTAATGCGAGTTTGTATCTCATAATTCTGACTTTTTTCTCGCTAATGCGAGTTTGTATCTCGCAATTCTGACTTTTTTTCGCAAATGCAAGTTTGTATCTCATAATTCTGACTTTTTTCTCGCAAATGCAAGTTTGTATCTCATAATTCTGACTTTTTTTCGCAAATGCAAGTTTGTATCTCGCAATTCTGACTTTTTTTTCACAAATGCAAGTTTGTATCTCATAATTCTGACTTTTTTCTCGCTAATGCGAGTTTGTATCTCGCAATTCTGACTTTTTTTTCACAAATGCAAGTTTGTATCTCGCAATTCTGACTTTTTTCTCGCTAATGCGAGTTTGTATCTCGCAATTCTGACTTTTTTTTCACAAATGCAAGTTTGTATCTCATAATTCTGACTTTTTTCTCGCTAATGCGAGTTTGTATCTCGCAATTCTGACTTTTTTTCGCAAATGCAAGTTTGTATCTCGCAATTCTGACTTTTTTTTCGCAAATGGGAGTTTGTATCTCGCAATTCTGACTTTTTTTTCACAAATGCAAGTTTGTATCTCATAATTCTGACTTTTTTCTCGCTAATGCGAGTTTGTATCTCGCAATTCTGACTTTTTTTCGCAAATGCAAGTTTGTATCTCATAATTCTTACTTTTTTCTGACTTTTGCGTGTTATAAAGTCAGAATTGCAAGATATAAGCTCGCAATTCTGAGAAAAAAGTCAGAATTTATATCTTGCAGTTCTGACTTTATTTCTCAGGATTTTGACTTTATAACTCACAATTGCAAGTTTATATCATGCAGTTCTGACTTCATTTCTCAGAATTGTGAGTTAATACCTCACAATTCTGACTTTATAACTCACATTTGCAAGTTCATGTCACAAAAATTCAAAAAAGTCTGAGAAAAAAGGCAGAATTGTGAGAAAAAGGCAGAATTGTGAGGTAAAAAGTTACATTACCTTTTTTTTTTTATTATTTTCAGTGGCGGAAAAGGGCTTCCATAAAATGGAGGCAGTATACTAAAAAAAAAAAAAAAACAAGCATAGACATTGCGATTCATTTTTTTTTCTTCTGTGTAACATAAAATAAGAGATTTTAAAGTCAAGGGGGTTCAGTGTTGTTTAGTTCCCAATGTTTTTCTAAATATATATACTGGAAAGACATTAGGGTGAGTAAATAATAAAAAATGTTTTCTCGAAAATGTGAGTTTGTATCTCGCAATTCTGCTAATATGAGTTTGTCTCTCACAGTTCAGACTTTTTTTTTCGCAAATGCCAGTTTGTATCTCACAACTCTGACTTTTTTCTCGCAAATATGAGTTTGTATCTCTCAGTTCTGACTTTTTCTCGCGAATGTGATTTTGTATCCCGCATTTCTGACTTTTTTTCCATGAATGCGAGTTTGTATCTCATAATTTTGATCTTTTCTCCTGCAAATGAGTTTGTATCTCACAATTCTGACTTTTTTTTTTTTATCAGAAATGCGAGTTTAAATCTAGCAATTCTGACTTTTTTTCTTGCAAATGTGAGTTTGTATTTCGCATTTCTGACTTTTTTCTTGCAAATGTAAGTTTGTATCTAGCATTTTTTATATTTTTCTATCAAATATTAGTTTGTAATTGCAATTCTTGAAAATTTTCTCACAAATGCGAGTTTGTATATGACAATTTGGAATTTTTTTCTCAGAATTGTGAGATATAAAGGCACAGTTGTGAGTTATAAAATCAAATTTTGAGGGGAAAATAGACTTGTGTTCTCAGAATTGTGAGTTTATATCTCACAATTCTGACTTAACTCGTAATTGCGTGTTATAAAAATAAGATATAAGCTCTCAAATCTGAGAAAAAAGTCAGAATTGTGAATTTATATCTCGCAGTTCCGACTTCATTTCTCAGAATTGCGAGTTTATATCTCACAATTCTGACTTTATAACTCGCATTTGCGAGTTCATGTCACAAAAATGTAAAAAAGTCTGAGAAAAAGGCAGAATTGCAAAGGCAAGCATAGACATTGCGATTCATTTTTTTTTCTTCTGTGTAACATAAAATAAGAGATTTTAAGGTCAAGGGGGTTCAGTGTTGTTTGGTTCCCAATGTTTTTCCAAATATATATACTGAAAAAACATTAGGGTGAGTAAATAATGAATTTTTTCTCGGAAATGCGAGTTTGTATCTCGCAATGCTGACTTTTTTCCTCGCTAATATGAGTTTGTCTCTCGCAGTTCACTTTTATTTTCCGAAAATGCAAGTTTGTATCTCTCAGTTCTGACTTTTTTCTCGCGAATGTGATTTTGTATCCCACAGTTCTGACTTTTTTCCACGAATGTGAGTTTGTATCTCATAATTTTGATCTTTTCTCCTGCAAATGAGTTTATATCTCACAATTCTGACTTTTTTTTTTTTGTTATCAGAAATGCGAGTTTAAATCTAGCAATTCTGACTTTTTTTTTGCAAATGTAAGTTTGTATGTAGCAATTCTTACATTTTTCTCTCAAATGTGAGTTTGTAATTGCAGTTCTTGAATTTTTTCTGACAAATGCGAGTTTGTATCTCACAATTCGGAATTTTTTCTCAGAATTGTGAGATATAAACGCGCAGTTGCGAGTTATAAAGTCAAATTTTGAGGGGATAATAGACTTATGTTCTCAGAATTGCGAGTTTATATCTTAGCTCGTAATTGCGTGTTATAAAAATGAGAATTGCAAGATATAAGCTTGAAATTCTGAGAAAAAAGTCAGAATTGTGAATTTATATCTCGCAGTTCGGACTTTATTTCTCAGAATTCTGACTTTATAACTCACAGTTGCAAGTTCATGCAATTCTGACTTAATTTCTCAGAATTGCAAGTTTATATCTCACAATTCTGACTTTATAACTCGCATTTGCGAGTTCATGTCACAAAAATGTAAAAAAGTCAGAATCGCAAGAAAAAAGTCGCATTACCGTTTTTTTTTTTTTGTTTTTTTTTAATTTTCAGTGCCGGAAAAGGGCTTCCATAAAATGGAGGCAGTGTACTAAAAAAAAAAAAAAGCAAGCATAGACATTGTGATGATTTCTTTTTTTTTCTTCTGTGTAACATAAAATAAGAGATTTTAAAGTCAAGGGGGTTCAGTGTTGTTTAGTTCCCAATGTTTTTCTAAATATATATACTGGAAAGACATTAGGGTGAGTAAATAATGACAGGATTTTCATATTTTGCATGGACTACCCCTTTAAGTGAAATGTTTTGGAACCAAATATGGTATATCTGTAGTAAACGTCCTGCACTGCTTTCAGCACACATGGAGAGAGATCACATAATCCCACATTTTAATTAGCCAGGAGCGGTTATAAATTTAGGAGATGGCAGCTGAGCAAATCACAAATTTTTAGTAGGTCTGAGGTGAAACTTGAAGCATTTGTCAGATAGAAAAAGCTGCATAGTGTAACATAAACTGCATATTGGTTTTAGTTTCTTTAAGACAGAAGCCTAGGAGATATTATTTACTAATGAACAGATTAACATTAAGACCAGAACATTCATTCCTCAGAGATCTGAAGCTTCTTTGAGCACCTGGTTCACACAAAGCAATGTGAAATACCCTGTAGTTTGGAACAAATGATAACAGCGATCCTATAACATGAACAGCCAGAATTTCTAGATCGAGATCCACTAGGCGTTTTCATATAGCCTAAATAATTGAGCAATTTAGGCAACACCGTACTTTGGTCGTTACACTGAACTAAAGACACTTCAGTCTGTAATTATATAGCATTAACGCACCTTTACCAGCAATTATGAGCAATTACAGTAGTTGTTATTCAATAAATACAGAAGATGAAGGTTAGCAATTAGAACAAGGCTGTGAGGAGAAACCTCGCTATTACTTTGATATCATATAACCATTTTACTCTTTCCCTCCTGCCCAACATGTGCACACAAATACCTAAACCATCCTGGCTTTTTTTAAAAACATGCATAAAAACGATCAAGTGCAGAGCAATTTCACCCCAGTTTCATTAATGCGTCAGCCGTTAATGAGCTGACGTAAAAGTGAACACATTTAACTAAGTAGTCAGTGTGGGGGCAAACAGTCAAATGCAGTTTGAGTGACGCATTAGTCAGTGTGTGATGCACTCACACCCAAAGAGTTGACATTTTACCCATATTGTTGTTGTTCGTAAGCACTGACTCCCAAACGCTCTCTTCATTTATAGTACAACTTTGTGTGAAAAAAGCGACCGTCCTGATACACAATCTCAGGGTGATGAAGCTCATGACACAGCTGCCCCACAAATGCATGAAGTTCTTCATGTAAATA
The DNA here is from genome assembly GCA_036247105.1 of Cirrhinus mrigala. Classification (NCBI taxonomy): domain Eukaryota; kingdom Metazoa; phylum Chordata; class Actinopteri; order Cypriniformes; family Cyprinidae; genus Cirrhinus; species Cirrhinus mrigala. The sequence continues at coordinate 19,255,669 of CM070024.1, forward strand.
TCTATAAATACATCCTGTGACATCAATTGCAGTAGTATTGTGTTCTCCAGCCAGGTCTAAAAAAAATGCATCTTGGCAGTCTACTTAAAAAAGGCACCTTCCTTGAGGAGCTTCCACTCTGGAAAGGCTCCCACACACGTTGCACTACAACTCTGGAGCTATTCCTGTAGCCACCCCCATAGAACTGTACCAAATTACCAAGTGTCGGCAAGAAATAGAGGCGAAACATGTCACTGCGGCGCACCAATGGGATCAATGGGGGAATGAAGCGAGGGGTGACGGAGAAAAGAATGATAGCATGAACACAGATGGAGGGAGGTGGAGAAAAGGTTGGAGGAATTTATTCATTCAACCCTGCGATTCTGAATCAGTCGATGTCACACAAACACATGTTCGGCAAGCTGCTGTGCCTATTTCCTCCTTAGTAATTAGATCCAATCAAAGTAAATGTTCTTTCTGCCAGAAACCCGATTCTAATTCTTCGGTTATTTTCGTCCGCGTTTCTCAGAAAGGAAACCCCACACATTTTTGATATTTCTGGCCATCTGTCATCTTGGCTTGTACGCGTTCAGGTGGGCAAACTTTTTAATAGATACTCAGTTCTTTCCAACCAAATCTGATTGGCCGCACATCTGATAGAACCGACAGGTTCAAAACATCAGTCATTGCGTCAGAGACAGATTTCACATCTCAGTGAAGGAGAGAAGCTCATTTTTATGCTTAGAATTATTCTACATACTATTAGTAATAACAATTAATCATGACAAATGAATACAAAAACATGGGAATGAATATTTCAAGGCTATTGTTAAGCCAAGCGCAATAATGGTAAGAAGCTACTGTGTCTGTGTGAATAACCTTGGTCTGCGGCGTGTTTGGCAAACACTTTCATTCTATCCGCAGGAAAACACTAACCTTCTGTTTTTTTGATACTTAATACTTCTATTATAAGCCAAATCACTGATAAAACATCATGACTGCTTTAGAATGGTATGTTTTTGGCGGCAAGGCATGTATTTGTGGTTTTAAAGTCTGGTGTTCATTATTTTTACTTTAAGGATAAGTGACCTTTCATGGGTTTTACTTGATTCCTAGTGACTCAGGCGAAATTGTAAAGTTTAAATTTTAGGTTGGTGAACTAAATATATGTTATATATATGTTAAAGGGGTCATCGGATGCTAAGTTCACTTTTTCATGTTGTTTGAACATGAATGTGTGTTGGCAGTGTATGTACAAATCTACCTAATAATGATAAAAATCCATGCAGTGATTCAATTCATCTGTAAAAATAATACCCCTTTTTCAAATCGATCCGTTCTCAGATGCGGTGTGCCGTCACACCGACAGAGGCCGCTCCCACGATAGTTGACTGACATGAGCGTTTTACCTCAGACCAGCTGTCACAGTCCAGTAACCTTCCTTGTTTCGATGCCGAAGCAGGGATGTAAGTTAGATTGAGCGATTGAGGTGTTGTGTTGCTGGATGTAATAATGAACATAGTGGTCGTCATTTACTCCCGACATCTGAGCCGCTGAAGATGCAGTGGATTACATTTGTTTGTGAATCGAATGCGCCTCCCGATCTACATTTATCGCGCGAATCATTCATGATCCAGCTTCATCTACAGCAGTAGTGTGTATAAGGTTTTTTTTTATGAATCTTTGCGATCGCCTTTCCTTATAACGTGGTAGTTAGGAAGTTTAGCGGCTAAACGCGGTTAAAGTAAACAGACTGGTCATTCCACATAGAGAAGAGAGGGGCGGGGCAAGCAGGGCTCATTTGCATTTAAAGGAACAACCCCTTAGAATGAGATTTTTGCAGAGCTCATTTTGACAAGGTAAATATGGTGTTGTTTTACAAAACCATTGAGAATTTTTAATCAAAGTATATTAGAGACTTTTCATTAAGACCCTAACTTTTGGAAAATGGGCATCCGATGACCTCTTTAAACTAAATAGATGCTATATAACTATAGACCCTTCTCGCAAACTGTGATGCCGCATTTAGTTATTAGCATCGTAAATCTACATAAAAGGCAGAGTTCCGGAAGAATGTTTTATGGATTGATGTGAACAAACTGGAATTTTCTGGACCTCTGGATCAGCGGTATGTCTGGTGCAAAAGAATGCAGTGCTTATAAGCAAAACACCATCTCCATGGTCAAACATGGGAGTAGCAGGAAGTGGAAATCATACCTGTGTGAAGGACATCATGGATTGTTTGAAGTATCAGGCCATTTTGACAAGAATTGTGATGCATTTGGTACAAAGACTGAAGCTGATAATTAAAATTGGCTTTCCTGCAGGACAGCCATCCTAAAATATACATCCAAATCTGCTTATGCTTAGTTCAGGGACCTGTCATAGAATGTTCTTGAGTGGACTATTCAGTCTCAAGATTTAATTCTCATTCAAAATATCTGGTGGAATTTGAAAAAAAAAAAAAGCAGTGGAAATGTGCAAACCAAAGATTATCAGCTTCTACACACTTACAGGCAGCATTTATTGGTCGCTTTAAAGAATAAATGATTCTGCACCAAATTTTACTTTTGGGGGTTGGGGGTTAGCGTTTCTCATGATTCATCAATGTCATGTTCTCAAAATCACTCAAATGTGTATTAATAAATTGTTTTCTGCAGCAATATGTCTTGCAGGTTAAGGGGAGCGAATACTTTTGACTGTACTATCTGGGCCCGAAAAGCATTTTCTTTATTGACAGCCATTCAAAATTGCATGAATAGTCTGTATATCCTTAAAGGAGAAGTCCACTTCCAGAGCAACAATTTACAGATAATGTACTCACCCCCTTGTCATCCAAGATGTTCATGTCTTTCTTTTTTCAGTCGTAAAGAAAATATGTTTTTTGAGGAAAACATTTCAGGATTTTTTTCTTAAAAATATAATGGACTGCTATGGTCCCCCTATTTTGAACTTCCAGAATGCAGTTTAAATGCAGCTTCAAACGATCCCAAATCCCAGCCGATCCCAGCCGAGGAAGAAGGGTCCTATCTAGCAAAACGATCGGTTATTTTCATAAAAATAATACAATTTCTATACTTTTAATTTAAACTTTTCTGTAATTTAATGTCAAACGCCTGTCTTGTCTTGCTCTCCCTGAACTGGCTCAAGACAGTTAGGGTATGTTAAAAAACTCGCCCTATATCGCTGTTTTACCTTTTTTGTTAAGGGTGTTTGATCTTCTTTGCATGTTCACTTTGCAAAGACTGGGTCGGTACTTCTGCAGCGATGTAGGATGATTTTGAAGTGATTTTTGAAGTTGAGGGAGAAAATACGATCAGAGTTTTTCAACATACCCTAACTGTCTTGAGCCAGAATACACAGAGTTCAGGAAGAGCAAGACAAGATGAACGTTTGAGATTAAAAAATATTTCTATTGCATTTTTCAAATGAAAATAACCGATCGTTTCGCTAGATAAGACCCTTCTTCCTCGGCTGGGATCATTTACAAGCGCATTTGGGATCGTTTGAAGCCGCATTTAAACTGGATTTTGGAAGTTCAAACTTATGGCATCATATCAGACCATTATATGGAGAAAAATCCTGAAATGTTTTCCTCAAAAAACACAATTTCTTTACGACTGAAGAAAGAAAGACATGAACATCTTGGATGACAAGGGCTTCTCCTTTAATATATCCTTATAGGTTATGTTTCACCAATGCCTATTTTTTTTTCTTTCTGGAAGGCTCTTACAAACGTAAAATGGACATATTGTTCTCTGCTGATTTTTATGCCAACTCCCAAGGATTTGGGACTGTGAGCATTCTTGTATTGCCATCAACCACTCAAGTTAAGAGTGATTAGTCACATGGCATGTGCGGCACAAGGGATTGGTCCAAACAACAAATAGCCGAACTGAGCGCCCATGAGCAAAGATGGCAGATTTCAAATTTCATACTTCTGGGAATTTTGCGCCAGCTGAGATGAATGCGAATGCTTTTTTCCTAACATTTTCGGAAAAAAAATTTCTGGCTCACCTCGGACAGAGAGCAAGACCGGAGGACAGAGATAACCGAGTCAAGAGTAGCTTTTAGAGATGACGGTATAAAAAGTACAAGATGTAACTGGGAAAATTATGGAAGAGGAAGTGATTGAGAGAGCAATGACGGACGTGCGCGCCTGCTTTTTCTAGTCGTTTCCAGAGGCGCTTGGACTGTTGCTGGGGGCAACCTCTGTTCGGTCACCTTACGGCAGGGAGGAAGCATTGTGTGAGCAAAGGTTTCTATTAATAGGAGCAGCGGGAGAGAGGACAAGAGCGTACGAGCGTGTGAGTGTGTGTGTGAGCAAGCATACGAGCATGTGTGAGCGAGCGAGCGCGAGGTACGCGAGGAGGAGGAAGCAGATTGTGAGAATGAGACAGTTACTAGAGAGAGCTGGAGGGAGGGATGCAGGGAAAGCGTAGCGGAGGAGGGAGCGATGGCGTGATGACGCTGTGCGTGGCGTCAGAGCGATAAGAATAGAGCCGGTGCGTGCAGGGCTGCTGAGACATCGCTTTTAATACCCACAGCTACTATCTCGCTCCCTGAACAATGTGTGTGTGATAGAGTGTGTGTGTGTGGAGGTGTAGGTATACGCACAGAAAAAATTTAATATAGAAATGCCCCGTGATGAAAGATTATGACTTGTGCTTTTATATTTAGAAGCAAAAATGTTCTCAACTTTTAAAGACATTAAGCGGAGATACATAAATGTTCCAAAGAGGGGAAAAAAAGTCGAGGAGGAAGTACGACTCATGCTGGATGAATGAAAAAAATTTGCAATTAGGCTTGTTACAGGCATGACCGTAATAACGAGTTCCTGCTTTAAATGCATTAACAGGCCAGCTCCAATTCTAAAAGCAAATGAAAGCAGATATGACTGTTCAAAATCTGACTGTATAATGCCTCACCAATAATTAAAACAATCACTGACTCAAAATCTGAATGCAATTAATTACATGATATTTTGATTAATCACATATCAATATTTGCTGCACTAAATTAACATTAAATTGACAGCTTTGCTAATGAAATGGATAAATGTGCTATCGTTCTTTTGAAATATAGATTTAAATGCATTGCTTTTCTAAAAAACAAACATATCCTTATGACTTTCTTTCTTCCTGAAACATTAAAGAAGATATTTAGAAGAATTTCCAAGCTTCACTTTTCCTTACAATGAAAGTGAAAGGGATAATTCACCCAAAAATGAAAATTCTGTCATTAATTACTCACCCTCATGTCCTTCCAAACCTGTAAGACTTTCGTTCATCTTCGGAACACAAATTAAGATATTTTTGATGAAATCCGAGAGCTTTCTGACCCTCAGGCTCAGTGACCCTCAGCCAGCTTTTGCACACATAAGTCATGGTACTTGTTATTTATACTCTTTAAAGTCATTATTTTTAAGTCGTTACTTCGTTATTAAGTCGCAAAAAGTATTGTTGTAGCTTCATAACATTACGGTTGAACCACTGATGTCACATGGACTGTTTTATCAGTGTCCGTACTACCTTTCTGAGCCTTGAACGTGTCAGTTGCATTGCTCTCTATGTAGAAACAAAAAGCTTTTAATTTGTGTTCTGAAGACGAATGAAGGTCTTACGGGTTTGGAACAACATGAGGGTGAGTAATTAATGACAGAATTTTCATTTTTGGGTGAACTAACCCTTGAATGGTGAAAACAACTGTCCTTGGTCTCCATTTACTTTCATTGCATGGTAAAAGAGCAGCTTGGACATCCTGCTAAATATCTTCTTTTGTGTTCCACAGACAAAATAAAGTCATATGGGTTTGGAATGACATGGGAGTGAGTAAATGATGACAGAATGTTCATTTACAAGTAAAATAGTCCTATTAAAATATTCAAATGCGTTGCTTATTATGAGCTACACACACATGCGGTAGGGTGGGGCGAGGGGGATGAAATGCGAAAGTCTGTTTTGTATCCAGGCAGTAATGACCTACATGGTCATAGACCCCAACTGATGGAGCGATGAGTGGGTGGATGCAACTGCAGGGCAAAGGTCCACAGATCACAAATGAGATAGAAGAGGGGGAGATGTAGGAGACGCAGGCCCAGGTGGATGACGTCAGAGCAGTCTTGGCCTAGCAGGTCTGTCCTGCTGAGGTGTCGGGTCTGGACAGGCTCACACAGCCAACAGCTTGAGCAGCCACTGCACAAAGACCAGAAAAATTATTCAGGGAACGTGCCGTGCACATTATTAATAAATATGCATTTATATTACACATATGTGGTATGGATACATGCAACTGTAAATTCTTTCATCATTTGTTCAAACTTATGTTGATCCAAACCTGTATGACTTTCTTTCTTCTGTGGAACATAAAAGATATTCTGAAAAATGTTGCTAATCAAACCTTTTTTGTGTCCACTTTCATATACAAAACATTTCTTAAAACATTGTCTGTCGACAGCTTTCAAACAACAGGGCGAGTAAATGATGACAGAATTTAATTTTTTTTGTCAAAATATTCTTTTAAATCTCACTATTCAGGTATTGAAGAAACTGAAATTGGAGGTTTTGTGGCTTTTTTAAATCCGCTTATTTACGATTCATTTTAATATTAATAATATATGGTTGAGGTCAAAAGTTTTCATACACCTTGAAGAATCTGCAAAATGTTAATTATTTTACCAAAATAGGAAGGATCATACAAAATGCATGTTATTTTTTATTTAGCACTGCCCTGAGTAAGATATTTCACATAAAAGATGTTTACATATAATCCACAAGAGAAAATAATAGTTGAATTTATAAAAATTACCTGTTCAAAAGTTACACATGCTTGATTCTTGATACTGTGTTGTTACCTGAATGATCCACAGCTGTGATTTTTTTCTTGTTTTTTGTGTAGTGATAGTTGTTCATGAGTCCCTGAGTTTGTCTTGAACAGTTAAACTGCCCGCTGTTCTTCAGAAAAATCCTTCAGTTCGCACAATTTCTTTGGTTTTTCAGCTTTTTTGTGTATTTGAACCCTTTCACAACACTAACTGTATGATTTTGAGATTCATCTTTTCACACTGAGGACAACTGAGGGACTCATATGCAACTATTACAGAAGGTTCAAATGCTCACTGATGCTCTAGAAGAAAACACAATCCATTAAGAGCCGGGGGGTGAAAACATTTTGAATTTGAAGATCAGGGTAAATGCAACTTATTTTGTTTGGAAAATAGCTTCTGAAAGGCAGTACTAAAAAAAAAAAATTATATTCAGGCAAAATAAGAAAAATGTACACATCTTCATTCTGTTCAAAAGTTTTCACCCCTGGCTCTTAATGCATCATTTTTCCTTCTGGAGCATCAGTGAGCATTTGAACCTTCTGTAATAGTTGCATATGAGTCCCTCAGTTGTCCTCAGTGTGAAAAGATGGATCTCAAAATCATACAGTCATTGTTGGAAAGGCTTCAAATACATAAAAAAGTTGAAAAACCAAAGAATTTGTGGGACCTCAAGGATTTTTCTGAAGAACAGCAGGCAGTTTAACTGTTCAGGACAAAAAAGGGACTCATGAACAACTATCCCTAAACAAAACAAAAACACAGCTGTGGATCATTCAGTTAACAACACAGTATTAAGAATCAAATGTATGTAAACTTTTGATCGGGGTCATTTTTATATATTTAACTATTATTTTCTCTTGTGGACTATTTGTGAACGTCTTTCATGTGAAATATCTTATTCAGGTCAGTACTAAATGAAAAATAACATGCATTTTGTATGATCCCTCTTATTTTGGTAAAATAATTTAGCAGATTCTGCAAGGTGTATGTAAACTTTGGACCTCAACTATACATTTAAAATGACACTTTTTGTCTTTATCTATTCCAGACTTTATCTGGAAGACATTTCTATAAAATTTCTCTTCACTATAGTTGGACATGCAGTGATATTTTGAATAAGCGTTAATCATTTTAATATCAGTCAGATGGCTGTGGAAGAGATTGAAAGAAATGAGTTGATTTTGACAAACAAGATCTTACAGCGTTGATGCCCTTGTCCTTCACCTCCGGGTTGGACTCCGACTCAAAAAGATCTGAGGAAAACAATCGGCAAGCTGAATCCTTCCAATTAACATGTTTACAGACTCTCGCATATCTGCTAATGACGTCACGAACATCTCGACAGCTTTAAGGCGTGCCAATAAACAGCATGATGAGATGCAGCGCTACACAATTATATTTACCTTCACACTAACAGCAGATAACCATATGTAAATGGGCGTAGCATGAATACAATCTAACAAAAATAATAAACATCGACTACAATAATAAACAAAGACTACATGCAACACCCTTCTAATAACGAGTAACATAGGAAGCATAATTGATAAAATGAGTAGTGTTTCAACAGATGATTTTCTTTCCAACACTTTCTGATACAAAGAGATGTATCTGATTCATTTATCATTTTGCTTGTGTGTGTTATATGTTATATATGGGGCGACATTTCAGTGCTTAAAGGTATAGTTCATCCAAAAGTGAAAATTTGCTAAAAAATTCATGATGTATAGTGCCTTGCAAAAGTATTCATACCCCTTCATTTTTTCCCCCCACATTTTGTTACATTACAGTCTTATGTTAAACTGCTTTAAATTACTTTTTTTCAAAATCAATCTACACTCCATACACCACAATGACAAAGCACAAAATAGATTTGTGACAACTTTGCAAATGTATTAAAAATAAAACACTTAAATAAGTACACTGCATAAGTATTCATACCCTTAACTCAGTACTTAGTTTGAGCACCTTTACAGCCTGAAGTCTTTTTGGGTATGATGCAACAAGTTTTGTAAATCTGCATTTGGCAAATATCTGCTATTCTTCACCTCACCTCTTCATCTCTCAATCTCTGTCAGCTTGGACGGGGGCTGGCAGACATTTTTAGGTTTCTCCAGAAATGTTTAATAGTGTTCAAGCCAGGGCTGTGGCTGGGCCACTCAAGGACATTCACAGAGTTGTCTATAAACCACTCTTGCTGTGTGCTTAGGGTCGTTGTCCTGTTGGAAGGTGAACCTTCTGCCTAGTCTGAGGTTCTAAATCCTCTGACTGGGTTTTTATTAGGGCTATCTCAATTTTTTGGTGCATTGAGCTTTCTTCTCTGATGAGTCCCTCAGTCCCTGCCACTGAAAAAAAGCCCCATATCATGAGGCTGCTACCACCACACTTTACTGTTGGGATGCTACTGTGGAGATGATGAGCAGTGCTTGGTTTCCACCATACATGATGCTTGGAATTGAGGTTTATCAGACCAGAGAATCTTGTTTCTCACAATCCGAGAGTTCATTTAGGTGCTTCGTTGCAAATTCCAATGTGTCTTCACTAAGGAAGACTGAGTTTGTCCACACTGCCATAAAGCCCACATCAGTGGAGTGTTGCAATGATGTTTGTTCTTCTGTAAGTTTCTTCAATCTGCACATATGATCATGGAGCTCAACTAGAGTGACCATCAGCTTCTTGGTCACCAGTCTAACCGAGGCCCTTCTCCATCAATTGCTCAGTTTGGCCAGGAGGCCAGCTCTAGGAAAAATCCTAGTTGTTTCAAATTTCTTCCATTATGGATAATGGAGAATACATGCTTCTGTGAACCTTCAATGCGGCAGAATTTTTTTCTGAGCTCTTCCCCAGATCTGCTACTGTTTCTGAGCTCTACAGGCAGTTATTTTGACCTCAGGGCTTGGCTTTTGCTCTGATATGCATTTTCAGCTGTTAGACCTTTTATTGAGAGGTGTGTGCCTTTCCAAATCATACTCTTTGAAAATGAATTTCCCACAGTTTAACTCAATTTGAAGTGTAGTAACATCTACAAGCAATATAAGTGCTCCTGAGCTCAATTTTAAGTGTCCCAGAAAAGGGTGTGAATACTTATGCAATGGAATCATTTCAGTTTTTTTTATTTCTAATAAATTTGCAAAGCAGCTACAAACTTGTTTTGCGCTTTGTCATTATGGTGTATGGAGTGTAGACTGATGTGGGAAAAGGTAATTTAAAGCATTTTAACATAATGCTGCAACACAACAAAACATGAAAAAATAAAGGGGTATGAATACTTTCGCAAGGCACTGTAGATGAGTTTGTTTGTATTACTTCAAAAATTTAGTATTACTTCAGTTCCTCACCAATGGACCCACTGAAAACAAAAAAGAAAAGAAGACAAAAATATTGACTTTGTAACATTTTCTTCTCTTTCGTGACAGTCTTCAACACAATTTCACGAAAGTACCAAGACTGACACTGAAGAGAAGAAACTGTTGAATACATTATTTTTTGGTTTGCCCACAAAAGGTATTCTTGTAGTTCCATAACATTACAGCTGAACCACTGATGTCACATGGACTATTTTAATGATGTCCTTACTAACTTTCTGGGCCTTAAACGTGTCAGTTGTGTTGCCATCTATGCAGGGTCAAAAAAGCTCTAGGATTTTATTAAAAATATCTTAATTTGTGCTCCGAAGATGACATATGGTCTTACAGGTTTGGAACGACATGTAGGTGAGTAATAAATGACGGAATTCACAGTGTCTAGAGAAACTCTGACCTCTTCATCTGCATGACTCCTCAGACCAGGCAATGTTTTTCCAGTCTTCTACTGACAAGTTTTGGGGAGTTTGTGCCCAGCCTCAGTGTCCTATTTTTGGCTGACAGAAGTGGAACCCGTGGTCTGCTGCAGCTGTAGCACGACCACTGCCACATCTGACATGCCGTGTGTTTAGAGGAGATCTTCTCAACAGCGCTTCTGTAACGCCTGGCTATTTCAGTTACTGTCACCTTCCTATCCATTTGAACCAGTCTGGTCATTCCCCTCTGACCTCTCTAAATAAACAAGGCATTTTTGTCCACAGGACTGCCACTCACTGGATGTTTTTGTGTGTTTTTATACCCCTCTCTGCAGATTCTATAGATGGTTGTGCACAAAAAAACACAGATCAGCAGATTCTGAGAAATTAAAACCATTCTGTCTAGCACTAACAATCGCTTTATGTTCAAAGTCACTTAGATTGTGTTTCTTCCTCATTTTGATTGATGGTTTGAATGACAACTGATTGTTATTTAAATGTATCAATGCTTTTATGTATTGAATTGCTGACTCATGATTGGCTGTTTGGATATTAAAGGGATAGTTCACCCAAAAATGAAAATTCTGTCATTATTACTCACCCTCTAGACCTTTGTTTATCTTCAGAACACAAATTACGATATTGTTAATAAAATCCGAGAGCTTTCTGACCTTGCATAGACAGCAACACAACTACCACGTTTAAAGCCCAGAAAGGTAGTAAGGACATTGTTAAAATTATCCTAAATAAGTTAAAAAGCTATGAAATTTAGTTTTGATAACTGTTGATAAAGAATTAAAGTTGGAATACTTTGTTATTCTTCAAGTTATTTAGTACATATAGTGGAAAATATCTTACTTCTGCATTGCAAAATGGATAGGATCAACTTTCTGCTCAAGGACTTACCAAAGAGCACCTGCAGTCTGGCAACACAAGAGACAAAGCCATAAAAAGGCAGGTATTGTTCACCAGCGCCAAACCTCTCCCACAACAACTGTACCACAACATTGTCACACTCCACACCTGAGGGCAAAAACAGACACAGAAGAACAGGGAGGGAACGTAAGTGTTGCGGAGGAGTGTAGAGACTATAACTTTCCCTGTGTATATTAACACAGGGTGTGGTGTTGTGTACATATGTGATCACCTGCAGCATTCAGAGCCAAAATGAGTTCAAACGGACTCATAGTTCCTGACGAATCCTCATCAAACTGGAAAAAGATAGACTGTGGAAGAACAGAATTATGAATTGTAATATCAAGTAAGGAGTCATTTCTCCATGTTTTCTTCAAAGGAAGCCAGTGTTCGGGATTTAGCTCTGCACAGAGTACTAAGGCAAATGAGTTCATAAACAGGATAAACAACAACAGCAACAACAACATTTCAAGGTCTTTTGGTCTGTGCAAGACAAGCTCCATGTAACCTAACACAACCTGATAATTGTCACAGCTCAGTGTCCTCACTGCTCTTTCTAACTCTGTGCCAAAGCTGAGAGTGACCTTTTCACGCATGAGAACTAAGATACCTGCAGATTGCGTAGGGAGGTGAGCAGCTTCTCTGCTTGAGCTCTGTTCAGACGGCCTCGGCCACCAGTCTACACACAGCCGTTAAGAATATCGACCAAGAATAGAAATTTTTTTTTTTTTTTTAATAAAGGAGAAAAAGTATGCTACTGTTCAAAGGTCTCTTATGCTCACCAAGGCTACATTATTTAATAAAAGGGACAGTAAAAACAGTAATATTGTGAAATATTATTACAGTTTAAAGTAGCTGTGTTCTATCTTTTATATATGATGCAATTACTCCTGTGATGGAAGCAGCCATTACTCCATTTTTCAGTGTCACATGATCTTTCAGAAATCATTTTAATATGCTGATTTGCTGCTCAGGAAACATTTTATTATTAACGCTGAAAACAGTTGTGCTGCTTAATATTTTGTGAAAACTGTGATTTTGGAATTGAATAGTTGAACAAAACATTGGAACAGCACTTAATTTGATTTTCTTTAACAGTTTAACAGTCTGTACTGTCACTTTTGATCAATTTAATGCATTTTCGCTGAATAAAAAATGATTAATCATAAATAAAAAAGTGAATAAATCACTTTCATGTTGTTCCAAACCCAAAGAACACAAATTGAGATATTTTTGATGAAATCCGAGCGCTTTCTGACCCCACATTGACAACTACCATGTTCATTCTTGTAGCTACATAAAATAACGGTTGAACCGCTGATGTCACATGGACTAATTTAATGAGGTCCTTAGTACCTTTCTGGGCCTTGAAGGTGTCAGTTGTGTTGCTGTCTATGTAGGGTCAGAAAGGTTTCAGGTTTCATCAAAAATATCTTAATTTGTGTTCAGAAGATAAACGAAGGTCTTATGGGTTTGGAACAACATGAGGGTGAGTAATTAATGACACAAAATTGCCTTTTTGGGTCAACTATCCCTTTAATTTCTTTAAAATATTGCTACATGAAAGAAGGATACGTCTTCCCCAAAGATGAGCTGTCTGCAGGTCTCCAGAGGAAGTTCATAGTCTTTTTCCAACACTAAAACACAATTAAAACACAACAAAAGTGTGAACCATGAACCAAAAGCAAACGTTGAGTCATGTAGTGTGACATGGTGACCAATTTAAGTATAAATAAAGCTTTAGGCTACTGATATGGATGCTAGTTTCATGTGTAAATTATTATATAAACATTTTATTATATAAACGCTGTTATACAGTACTAGTCATTTTTTTTTAATTACATTTTTATGTTTTTTTTCTACATGCATACAAGTAGACGAATGTATAGCTGCTGGAATTCATCGCACTGGCTTATCTTTCTTGTGAAAGAAGCTAAATAATACTTCCACCTAGTGGCGATTTGTGGTACAGTAAGTATGTTTGCTTGAAGGGACGGTTCATTCTGTCATTTATTACTCACCCTCATGTCGTTCCAAACCGTAAGACCTTTGTTTATCTTCAGAACACAAATTAAGATATTTCTAAATAATCCGAAAGCTTTCTGGTCTTCCTTTTAATCCAAACATACCTTAATTTGTGTTCCAAATGAAGGTCTTACAGTTTTGGAACGACATGAAGGTGAATAATTAACAACAGAATTTAAATTTTGTGAACTATACCTGTAAATATTGTGAACAATCACTGTGGTGACAGTTTGTGCTAAATGTGTTCATCCTGACCTGAGTTCACCAGATTCATAAACTGCACAGCATTCACTCTGTCATCCTGGAAAGTTAAAACCATAATGACATATTTAGAGATGGTTGCCTTCTTCCGTGATTCATCAGATGCCCACAAATCTTTTCCACACTAGAGACCAGAAGGGATGCTTACCGATCCAGCCTTTTCATCAAACCACTTCTGCACCCTAAATTGATCCTCAGGTAAGACTGGCTTTGACATTACCATCTATGGAATGACATATGGAGAGAATAATACAAACAATAATATTATATATAACATCACACACAGATTGTTCTGCTTTCTCATTTCAGTCAGCAGATTTCTTACCGCAGAGTAGTTGTTGATGCAGGGGAAATCCTGGAACCTATAAAGCAGATTTGAAACTTTTATATGGTTAACCACTGAACAGACATACTGCGAACAGCACTGTGCCACAATCACAACAGAGAACTGATAGAACTGAGATGCTTCTCATTCTTTGTACCCCTGTATGTTGCCAGTTTTGGTGTAAACGCGGAGGAAGAACTCCCCCTGCTGGTTGGGCCTGTAGGTGGAGGCTACAATGACATAACTGCCAGGCTCTAGGTGCACTTTCCGCCACACGCTTCTAATGCCACGGTACTTTCCAGAGCGAGCAACTGGACGGTTGTTGGAGAAGAACTGCTGGTCCAGAGATCCTGGTTTGTCCTGCAGCTGAAGTTAGAGAAGATCTGTGTGCATGTGTTTGTATTTTAATAGCGTTGTGTATCAAGAAATGTTTTAGGGAAGTGTTTTAGAAAGTGAGTCTGTATTTTAATGCTGCTATTTCTATTTTCTGATTCATTCAGCTGATTACCTCAGGGGGAACCTGAAAAAGATAAGGAAGAGACGTAAGGTATAACAAGAAATAGGACAAAAACAAACAAACAAAAAAAAAACATTTAAGATATGCATTAAACAAATTAATAAATCTAAAGTTACAGAGATAAACAATTGTTTCTTTATCCCTCCCACATTAAAATATTTTTATTTATTACTAAAAAATGTTATTATTATAATATTTATATTATCAGGCTTCACACAAAACATGTGACTTTTTTTAATGTCTTTGTAAAAAGTCTCTTATGCTCACGAAGGCTGCTTTTATTTAATCCAAAATACAGTAAAACAGTAATATTGTGAAGTATTATTACAATTTAAAATAGCATATGATGTTATTTTCTATTTAAAGTTATTTAAAAAATTTAATTTAATCCTATGACAACAAAGGTAAATTTTAGCAGCCGTTTCTACACTAATACACCACCAGTCAAAGGATTTTGAACAGTACGATTTTTAATGTTTTTTTAAAGAGGTCTCTTCTGCTCATCAAGCCTGCATATATTTGTACCAAAGTACAGCAAAAACAGCACAAATTTGAAATATTTTTACTATTTAAAATAATAGTTTTTTATTTGAATATATTTTAAAATGTAATTTATTCCTGTGACTTCAAAGCTGAATTTTTAGCATCATTACTCCAGTCACATGATCCTACAGAAATCATTATAATATTCTGATTTGCTGCTTAAAAACATCATCATTATTATTATTATGTTTAAAACAACTAAGTAGTTTTTGTTTAGGTTTCTTTGATGAATAGAAAGTTCAGAAGAACAGCATTTATCTGAAATAGAAATCTTTTGTATCATTAAAAATGGTATCACTTCATTATAAATATCATCACTTTTGATTAAATTAAAGCATCCCTGCTAAATAAAAGTATTAATTTCTATAATTTCTTTCCCAAAAAAAATAAAAATAAAATAATAATTATACTGACTTTTGAATAGTATAGTGTATAATGTTACAAAAGATTTTATTTCAGATAAATGCTGATCTTTGGATCTTTCTATTCTTCAGAATCCTGAATAAAATGTACCCAACTGTTTTAACTGTTTTAATATTGATAATAATAAAAAAATGTTTTTGAGCAGCATATTAGAATGATTTCTGAAGGATCATGTGACTGGAGTAATGATGCTGAAAATGTAGCTTTGATCACAGGAATAAATTACATTTTAAAAATATATTCAAACAGAAAACAGTTATTTTAAATAGTAAAAATCAATGGTGGATCAATGGTGAGCAGAAAAGACTTCTTTAAAACATTAAAAATCTTACCGTTCAAAAACTTTTGACTGGAAGTGTATATCTAATAAAATTATGTCATATGCATCACCTACATATTTTAGGCCTGGCTTAAAATGCACCACTTAGTTTTACATAATATGTAACAGGGGGTCCCGGTCTCTCACCTTGTAGATGTGAAAGGCAATGTTAAGAAAGTTGACTTTATCTTTCTGTCTGCGGTATTTCTGGAGAAGCTCCACCAGTACTGTGCACTTCTTCTTTTTCTCTCCCTGTTTCTCAGTCTTGCTCACAGGAGCCACCACAACACCTTCTTCATCGTCTTCTCCATCTGGTTCCTCCCCTTCTTCACCCTCTCCATAATCATAGTCATCCACATCTTTCTCAGACAGAATCATCTGGAACTGAGGATTTTTCCAGAAAGATCCTGCAGGATTGAATAAGAGGAACAAGTGATGAGGAAGCATGTTAAAGAAGCAGAGGAAGTAGTTACACTGTAAAATTATAAAAATTACTGAAAAATAACCATACTTATAAGTTATTACTATCTAAGTGTGTTGTTTTCTTGTTGAAAACAGTTGTGCTGCTTAATACTTTTGAGCAACTCTTTTGTAAAACCAAATACTGAATGTTGCTTAAAAAAAATGTACTAGTCCCAAACTTTTGAACTGTATATTGTGACAAAAATGCCACCAAAATGAACAAAAATGCCCCATAAATTCAAGACAAAGCGGTTATACAATGTATTACGGCTGCCGTGATTAAAATGAAACGTGACAATGAATGAAAAGTCTCAATTCAAAGAATTACATTTAGATTCGCTCACATTGCATTAGATTACGTTTATGCGCTTATTTATTCAGGGTTGAGCCTTATAACCAATCAAACGTGTTTCTGTTGAACTTAGGAATGCATTGGCCAATTAGAGGCGCTTAGATTAGTCAGCGCTGAAAACGCCGGAGCTGTTGATGTTCATGAATTCCCTCATCATAAACAACACAGTACAGATACAATGTAAATAGAAGATTAATGTTGTAACGTCAGTGATTATAACGAGGTGTATCACTTTGTAAACACTGGATTGGTACTTCTGCCGCAATGTAGGACGATTTTGAAGTTGGAGGAGAAAGTTGGGAGTTTTTCGACATACCCTAACTGTGTTGAACAGGAATTCAGAGTTCATGCAGAGCTAGACAAGATGAGCATTTGAGGCTAAAAAGTATATAAATTGTCGTTTTTTTTTAGAAAATAACCGATCGTTTGCCTAAATAAGACCCTTCTTCCTTGGCTGGATCGTTTAGGGCCTCCTGAAGCTGCATTTAAACTGCATTTTGGAAGTTCAAACTCGTTTTCCTCAAAAAACATAATTTCTTTACGACTGAAGAAAGAAAGACATGAACATCTTGGATGACAATGGGGTGAGTAAATTATCTGTAAATTTTTGTTCTGGAAGTGAACTTCTCCTTTAATGAAAAAAGTTAATTTTTGACCCTGAATGACAATATATTAAATTACATCATATTATATTATATTGCATATAAATTTGCATTATATATAAATCAGACATTCATTAATAAACATGCAATTACTAGGGAATCGTCGGCTTCCCCCGGCAGAGCACATTGGGACCCAGGTGCCTTGATGTAAGCTCAGCGTCCAGGAAGGGGTGGCCGTGTCGTCACTCGCCTCCCCCGACATAGAGTCCGGATTCACACTGCACATTTCCACTGTATTAAAGAGCCGGCAAAAATCCTCTATCCCGATCCTAAAAAACACAAATGCTTATGAAGTCCAGACAAAAGCAGATTTAAAAGGATAGTTCATCCAAACATGAAAATTTTGAGCACAAAAGAAGATATTTTGAAGAACGTTGGTAACCGAGCAGTTGGCGGTAACCGTTGACTTCCATGGAAAAAGAATACTATGGAAAATCAATGGTTATCGTCAACTGTTGATTACATTCTTCAAAATATTTTGTTTTGTGTTCAACAGAAAAACCTTACACAGGTTTGGAACAACTAAACGATGACAGAATTTTCATTTTTGGGTGAACTATCTCTATAAATAAATAGCCTATTAAGGGATGCGCTGACTGCCCTAGCAGTTATATAATTCTTGGCATTTAATTGATTCCTGCTTGGCAAGTGCTCAACAATAGTGAGAGATAAAGATGTGTGTGTGTGTGTGTGTGTGTGTGAGGAGATCACTCCCATGATAAAATCAATGGCGCTTGTCTACTGGAAGCACCAGTTGCGTCTTCAGTTGATGAGCAGCCTGTTTCTATTTTTAGCATGCTGCAGAGCTACTAACGCCACTTTACTTCCACCATTTGTCTGACATAAAATGTTTTTATATGCCAATATTAAAGGAGACGTCCACTTCCAGAACAAAAAATTACAGATGATGTACTCACCCCCTTGTCATCCAAGATGTTCATGTCTTTCTTTCTTCATTCATAAAGAAATTATGTTTTTTGAGGAAAACATTTCACGATTTTTCTCCATGTAATGGACTGCTATGGTGCCCTGAGTTTGAACTTCCAAAATGCAGTTTAAATGCGGCTTCAAACTATCCCAAATGTGGCTGTAAACGATCCCAGCCGGGGAAGAAGGGTCTTATCTAGCGAAACGATCGGTTATTTTCATTAAAAAAAAATATAATTGTTTTGTCTTGCTCTGCCTGAACTCTGTGTATTCTGGTTCAAGACAGGGTATGCTGAAAAACTCCAATCGTACTTTCTCCCTCAACTTCAAAAATCATTTCAAAATTATCCTACATCGCTGCAGAAGTACCGACCCAGTCGTTGCAAAGTGAACATGCAAAGAAGATCAAACTCCCTTAACAAAAAAGGTAAAACAGAGATGTAGGATGATTTTGAAGTTGAGGGAGAACATGAGATGGGATTTTTTGACATACCCTAACTGTCATGAACCGGAAAAAAACAGAGTTCAGACAGAGCAAGACAAGACGAGCGTTTCACATTAAAAAGTATATAAATTGTATTATTTTTATGAAAATAACCGATCTTTTCCTTGGCTGGGATTGTTTACAACCGCATTTGTGATCGCTTGAAGCCGCATTTAAACTGCGTTTTGGAAGTTCAAACTCGGGGGCACCATAGAAGTCCATTATATGGAGAAAAATGCTGAAATGTTTTCCTCAAAAAACATAATTTCTTTACGACTGAAGAAAGAAAGACATGAACATCTTGGATGACAAGGGGGGTGAGTTCATTATCTGTACATTTTTGTTCTGGAAGTGGACTTCTCCTTTAAAGTTCCTGTGCATGTCCCAAGATAAAATTCTGATTGTGTGAGTTGGAAATTCCCTGTTGACAAAAAAGAAGCATGGTAGCTGGTTTGAGCTGGTTTAAGCTGCTCCTGAGCAGAAGCCAGTTGCTAAGGACCAGCTAATAACCAGCTCAAACCAGCTGCCATGCTTCAAAACATACCTAATCAGCATATACAGTTTTTTTCAACAGGGGTGTGTCAAGAAGAATTGTGTACAGTGTACATTTCCCTACCAGAATTCTCCATCCTCAACTTTCGCTAACTCAAGTCTG
Source organism: Cirrhinus mrigala (assembly GCA_036247105.1). Lineage (NCBI taxonomy): Eukaryota > Metazoa > Chordata > Actinopteri > Cypriniformes > Cyprinidae > Cirrhinus > Cirrhinus mrigala. Next base: position 19,275,122 of record CM070024.1, read on the forward strand.
GTCTTCTGAGCTGTGTCTATTGAGTCCCATTCTTTACACCTGCACACACACACAAACACAAACACAAATGTGCAGTCATTAGCAGCCTTGAGATGCAACTCTGGTTAGAAAATGAGCTGCTGAGGTCTTTCTCACTTGTCACTCCAGGGTCCACAGTATTCGACAAACCCCCAGGGGTTACGCAGCCTCAGCAGTAAGACCTCATCAGACGCCTTCTGGACCTAGACACACACACACACACAAACATTAGATTTCTGTGCATTGTGGGGACTTTCCAACATCATTTAGTATTTTTATTCATTTTTTTCCCTTACAGGGACTGCAGGCTGGTCCCCACAATGTCAAAAATGTCAGGTTTTACTTTCCTTTTGGGGACATTTGGTCCTCACAATGTAGCATAAACAAGTACACACACAAAAAGAGCATGTGAGAACCTATGGGGTGTATATTAGGCTCTCAAGGGTACTAACACAGAGATTTTGCCAAAAGCCATTTAAAAATCACTAATTGGATGAATCATTCACTGTCTATAAATGTCCAGGTCATAATTCATACATACATACATAAGTCATTCAATCTAATAAAAATAATCTCACAATCCAAAAAAAACAGTTACACTTTATTTGACTGTAATTATACAAGTACTGAATAATATTGATTAAGAGCATGTACTTACTATAGGGTTAGAAGTAGTTTTTGTATAGGATTAACTGCATGTAATTATGCATAGTGTACTATAATAAAAAACACTGTACAATAAAGTATAATTTTTCTTTGTGAGATTCCTCTAATGCTTATGTTCCTAAAATCATATGCATGTGTGTATTGTTTTAATACCTTATCTGTATCAGTAATGGCATAGGCATGACCTTTGATAAGACCCTCTGATGTCACAGTGCCAATTTCCTTCACACTCGCAGCCTGCACGCAAAACACAACATATGCATGTTTAATATGTATACAATCATGTATATTTTATACTGTATGCATCATTTATGCCCACCAGGGCCACATATATTACTATAATTTTAAAAAGCTGTTTTCTATTATATTATTCCTGAATTGATAACCACCATTACTCCAGTTTTCAGTGTCAAATCATTCTAAAATGCTCATATGCAACATGCAAAGTTGAAAACAGTTGTGCTGCCCAATACTAAAATATCTTTTGTAAATTTAATGCATCCTTGCTAAATAAACCTTGTAAATTATTGCTTCAGCTGCTGCAAACCAAATACTTGCTATTGCGAATACATACGCAGATACAGTGCTGTGAGTATTTAAGATATACTGCTGCTGCACAAACAGCATATATAATAACCCGTAGCATATCTATAAAGGTGGAGCTGGGGAGGTGGAGGATTTCAGAGGACCTCTGAAAGCGCTTTGCGAACTGCTCTAGTGAATGCTAACCAACTATTTAAATGTACAGCAGCTAATTGGATGCGTATGTAACATGAACCAATCAGCTTGTGCCAAGTAGTTTAACACTGTGAATATCATCAGTTTGCATGATAGAACTTGGCATTAATTTCTTAAAAATAATAAGAGAGAAAATCTTACTGACCTCAAACATTTAAACAGTAGTGTATATATATATATGTGTTTGACTGTGTGAATGTGTATCCGTACATGTATGAAGCAGCTGAGCAGGCTGCTCCTGGCCAGGGCAGCAGTGATGGCTCTCCAGAGCATGCGTGGGGACCGAGAAGACACGGGGAGGGAGTAGGCAATGCCCCCTGTAAAATCCTCCATTCCTTCTGAGATAATTCCTCCCTTCAGACTGCCATAAGAACCAATCAGCCTTTAAGAACAGATCGACACACATACAAATATTACTAATTAGCTTTCATTGGTTAGATTGAGTTCACTTGAATTATTCTACATTTGTCAGTTGCATTCACAACTGGATGTTTTTTCTAAAAATATCAGTCCTTAAATAACACAAAAGAACAATGGCCTTCACGTGAGAGGTGTCACTAATGAACAGTCACACGCCCACATAGTCAAGGACACATATGCTGGAACTGACTTGGCATAAGCTTTCTCCACCAGGGCGCTCCAGAACTCGTTGGTGGTGCGAGAGTAGCTGAAAAGCAGACGGCCCTCTCTCACAGGCAGCCTGTCATCCACTACCACCTCCACCCACTCACCATACTGCCAGAACTACACACACACAGAAACAGAAAGAGAAAAGGGTTAGATTTGCTCTATGCAAGCATATTTGGGTATTCTTGTACCCTAAAAAGTGGAATGTTTGGCAACATTTTGACCAGTATATTAAAGGAGTCAATGTACAGATGTACATTGTATGAAAATATCATTTAAAAATTTTTTTTTACTATTGTTATTATTATTTTTTTAATTAACATTTCTTATGCTCACCAAAGCTGTATAAATTAGACCAAAATTGCAGTAAATATTAACATTTAAAATAACGGTTTTCTAATTCAATATATTTGAAAATGTAATTTATTATTTTGATGGCATACTGGATTTTCAGCAGCCATTACTCCAGTCTTCAGTGTCACATGATCATTCAGAAATCATTTTAATATGCTGATTTGGTGTTCAAGAAATATTTCTTTTTATTATCAATGTTGCAAACAGTTGTGCTGCTTAATATTTTTGTGGGAACCATCATATAAACAATTGTTTATATTGTGTGATGAATAGAAAGTTTTAAAGTACAGCATTTATTTGCATCAGAAATATTTTGTAACATTATAAATGTTCACTTTTAATCAATTTAATTTATCCTTGCTAATTAAAAATATTAATTTATTTTAAAAAACAAACAAAACATACTCACCCACACTTTTAAACATTTACCTAAGTGTCATAAAGGCACAGCAGCAAAAATGGTGGGAAATAGTCATGGAAAACTAAATTATGACTGCTTTGTTGTAAAACACTTACATACGCTGCTGTTTAAAAGTTTGGGATCAGTACAGTTTTTAATGTTTTTTAAAGAAGGCTTTTCTGCTCATCAATGTTGTGTTTATTTGATTTAAAATACAGAAAAAACGGTAACACTTTACAATAAGGTTCATTAGTTAACATTAGTTAACTACATTAGTTAACATGAACTTATTAAGCATTTATTAATCTTAGTTCATGTTAATGTCAGCATTTACTAATGCATTATTAAAATCACAAGTTGTGTTTGTTAACATTAGTTAATGCACTGTGTTAATGCACTGTGAACTAACATGAACAAACGACTATTTTTATTAACTAACATTAATTAAGCTTAATAAATAGTGTAATAAATGTATTGTTCATTGCTCGTTCATGTTAGTTAATACATTAACTAATGTAAACAAATGACACCTTATTGTAAAGTGTTACCGAAAAAACAGTAATATTGTGAAATATTATTGCAAATTAAAATAGTGGTTTTCTATTTTAAAATAGAATTTATTCCTGTGATGCAAAGCTGAGTTTTCAGCATTATTACTCCAGTCTTCAGTGTCAAATGATCCTTCTGAAATCATTCTAATATGATAATTTTTTTTTTTTAATGTTGGAATTAGTTGTGCTTGTATTTTTTTTATTTTTGTTTTGGAACCTGTGATAGTTTTTTCAGGATTATTTGATGAATAAAACATAAAAAATAACAGCATTTATTTAAAATAGAAATATTTTGTAACATTACACACTACCATTCAAAGTTTGGGGTCAGTAAAGTTTTTGTTTCTTTCTTTCTTTGAAAGAAATTATTACTTTTATTCAGCAAGGATGTGTTAAAAAATGATTTAAAAAAAAAGTGACAGTAAAGACCTATTTTGTTAGAAAAGGTTTCTATTTTGAATAAATCAGAGAATCCTAAAACAAATATCACAGGTTTCAAAAAAAAAAAAAATATTAAGTAGCACAACTGTTTCCAACATTAATAATAAATCAGCATATTAGAATGATTTCTGAAGGATCATGCGACACTGAAGACTGGAGTAATGACGCTGAAAATTCAGCATTGCATCACAGAAATAAATTATATTTTAAAGTATATCAAAATTGAATATGTTATTTTAAATTTCTTTTTTTTTTTTGTATTTTTGATCAAATAACTTGAACTTTGATGAGCGTAAGAGACTTCTTTAAAAAAACATTAAAAATCTTACTGATCCCAAACTTTTGAATGGCAGTGTATATATAATTAAAGTAATAAAAACTGTATGAACGACCCCTTAAATGTGAAGTTAAAAGACTTTATGTGATGTTAGACAGGCATGTATGGACCTGTTGGCCTGCAGGTAGAACTGTTTGTATGTCCATGTGTCTGTCTCTATGTCCATGTCCTTGGGCTACAGTAACAAGTCTAGACATTTCAGGAGTCATCCACCAATCAACAGTCCTCTACCTCCTTGTTTTCTCATTTCTCTCCTGTCAATCCTGTCATTGATGTGTCTTCTTTTATTTCCTCTCTAACCCTCTTGGATCAGGTCAAGTCATGTTGCACATACCTGTTTAGCCTCCGAATGTAATACTATGGCAGGCAAAAGGTAATTATATGATGAGAACGCCATAACGGTTACATAACGCTAAACAACCTTCCGTAAGAGCTCTTCAGTGCTAATATGTTTTGATTGTTTAATTAACTGTTGTTATCTCACAAGTTTAGCCTCGGTTTACAACCACGCACACAACATCACTCAAGCCACAAGAGCTGTAGTGGCTTGTTTTATTGCATGTTTGTCAAGGTGAACTCTCTGAAACAAATAGCTTTGCTGGAATAATTACACTCGCAGTGGTTCTTTCGTCACTTTGAGTTTATTTATCATATATACCATATATTTAGAAAAAAAGGCTCATTATATAAAAATGTAATTGAAATTCATATGAGAAAGTGAACAGCTAAAAGGCTTATTTATTTGTTTTTGTTTTGTTATGCTTTGCTTTGTTTTGGTTTAATTCAGTTTTATTTTTTACATGGTAGTTTGAAGTGAAATTTGTCAGTAAACTCATTTTATTTATTTATTTGTTTTTGTTTTGTTTGCTTTGCTCTGTTTTGGTTTAATTTTGTTTTATTTTTTTACATGGTAGTTTGAAGTAAAATTTGTCAGTAAACTTGTCAGTGAACTTATTTTATTTATTTGTTTTTGTTTTGTTTTGTTTTGTTTTGTTTTGGTTTGCTTTGTTTTGGTTTAGTTAGTATAGTATTATTTTCTACATGGTAGTTTGAAGTGAAATTTGTCAGTAAACTTGTCAGTAAACTCGTTTTATTTATTTGATTTTGTTTTGCTTTGCTTTGTTTTGGTTTAATTTAGTTTTATTTTTTACATGGTAGTTTGAAGTGATATTTGTCAGTAAAGTTGTCAGTAAACTCATTTTATTTATTTGTTTTTGTTTTGTTTTGTTTTGCTTTGCTCTGTTTTGGTTTCATTTTGCTTTATTTTTTAACATGGTAGTTTGAAGTCAAATTTGTCAGTAAACCTGTCAGTGAACTAATTTTATTTATTTGTTTTTGTTTTGTTTTGCTTTGTTTTGGTTTAATTTAGTTTTATTTTCTACATGGTAGTTTAAAGTCAAATTTGTCAGTAAACTTGTCAGTAAACTCGTTTTATTAATTTGTTTTTGTTTTGTTTTGCTTTGCTCTGTTTTAGTTTAATTTTGTTTTATTTTTTTACATGGTAGTCAAATTTGTCAGTTCAGTACACTTGTCAGTAAACTTTTTTTTTTTTTTTTGCTTTGTTCTGTTTGGTTTAATTTAGTTTTCTTTTCTACATGGTAGTTTAAAGTCAAATTTGTCAGTAAACTTATCTATGTCTAAAAATATATATCATACTGCCTGTAATTGAGAGTTTCGTATGAAAAAGTGAACACCTAAAAAGCTTTTGTTTTATTTGATTTAATTTTGTTTTGTGTTTTGTTTTGTTTTCTACATGGTAGTTTCAAATGACATTTGTCAGTAAACTTATCTAGGTCTAAAATATATATCATATAGCCTGTTTTGTTTTTTTGCTTTGTTTTCTACATGGTAGTTTAAAGTGAAATATGTCAGTAAACTTATCTAGGTCTAAAAATATATATCATACTGCCTTGTAATTGAGAGTTTAATGTGAGAAAGTGAATCGCTAAAAAGCTGTTTTGTTTTATTTAATTTTGCTTTGTTTTGTTTTCTACATGATAGTTTGAAGTGAAATTTGTCAGTAAACTTAACTAGGTCTAAAATATATATCATACAGCCTGTTTTGTTTTGTTCTATTTTGTGTTTTGTTTGATTTAATTTAGTTTTGTTTTGTTTTCTACATGGTAGTTTGAAGTGAAATTTGTCAGTAAACTTATCTAGGTCTAAAAATATATCAGCCTGTAACTGAGAGAGTCATATGAGAAAATGAACAGCTAAAAAGGCTGTTTTGTTCTATTTAATTGTTTTTGTTTTGTTTTGTGTTTTTTTTTGTGATTTGTTTTGTTTTCTACATGATAGTTAGAAGTGAAATTTGTCAGTAAACTTATCTAGGTCTAAAAACAAATATTTTTATAATGTATGATATAATCCATATTAAAAATAATATAAAAAAAACAACTTTAGCCTAAAGAATTATTGAATGCAGCATTCTCCTGAAAATGGTAGCAGTGAAGTAAAGTGTATGAAATACTTTGGGGTAAACTGTGTCAGTACTCATAATTACAGTAAACTTTGCACTCCACCCCAAATGCAAAAAATATAAAATAAACATGTAATATTCATACTATTACTATTGCAATAATTATTATGCATATTTAGAATGTTTTCACACACACACACACACACACACACACATACACACACACACACACACAGAAAAAACACTTTTTCTACACATTTTCCTATTCAAATAATGCAAAAATTACAATTTGTGATAGGATTATGCAGTAATAAATGTTTTTCTCTTATTTTGTTCTACAATATAATTATGTCTTTCTTTCCTTCTTTCTTTTGCTCTGTCTAGAGGATAACTTAAAAAGAAAGTTCACACAAAAAAATTTTTCATTCATAATACTTTTTTTTGCTCCATAATTTTTTGGTCAATTCTAACTGTTTAATTATGAATATTTATCAAAACATCATTCTTTTCTGTTTCACAAAATATCATACAAGTCACACAGGTTTACAACAACATGAGGGAGAGTAAATAATGTCATATTTCTTGGGGTGAACATGGCACATCTTACCCCACTCCCCACTGCTGTATTAAGCAGAAAAGAAAGATAATAGAACTTATTTAAAAGGAAAATTCCTTCACTAATATCTCTCAGTAATTTTACGAACACAATTCGTCTTTTGCCACCACTAGCCCCTATCTTAAAAACATTAAAGACAAAACACTAGGTCGGATTCCCTCAGATTCCCCCATAATTTGCACTCTGTATATACTTACTATGAGACTGACAGGATTGGATGAACAAACTCCACCCACCTTCACATCTTTCAGTACATCAGTTCACTTTCATGTTTCCTTGAGCCTCACAGTGGGCCTCTTTTTTCACGCTACCACTATAAACAGTTTTTGTAAGTGTATTTCTCCCTGGTGTTTCCTGCTAAATAAAAAGGCCTATAGGATTCCTAAAGGGTGCACAAAATTCTGGTCTTATCTGCTTTTTTGATCAGTAATTGTGAAAACTGTGTAGGCAAGCACTGATACATGAGTGTTTGCAACTCCAGGATCATTTTAAGAGGTGTGGTCATTCCAAACATGGGATTTAATTGAGCAGTCTGCTTCTATTTAGATCATTAGTGGACCAAGTGAATAGCTAGAGGGTAAAAGCTGATTTTAAAGGGGTCTGCAACAAATATACAACATGGGAATGGAAACAAACAGAAACGCAGTGTTCCTTCACTATAAAAGAAAAACAGACAATTGAATTATGATAATTTGTGGCAATGTGGTGCGTGTTTAAAGGGGGAGGTGCATGCAGATGTACATGTCATCGGGACAAAAGGAAGATGACGGGAGATGTTTCTGGAATGAGCCTCAGCTGTTAGGGATGGTAAGGTCAAAGACGACTGATTCTAATTACCGCTCCCTTCAAAGTACTACAACCCCAGCTAGAAGTAAATCCTGACGCATAATTACACAGAAGACGTTCAAACGAGGATATAAATTCTGGATGGATTCTACTCGCTCACAGACCCCCACTTGGACTATAAAAATGGACCCCTTTATGTAAAATGTATGGGTTCTTTCATGCTTTCCCTGTTTACTAACCTCAGTTTGATTGATTGAAGATTAAATATTGTGAATGAAATCCATGATGTAATAAATTCATAAGTGTCTCATAATAGTTGTTTCATCTTCCCGCTTACCCTAAAACGAAAAATGCCAGCGTAGGATTCACTCAGGCTTTGTCCAGATGGAACCACTTTCACAAACAGGGTCGGGTGCATGGTGAGACAGGACAGGGCCGCCAACAACCAGCAGTTACCTGTAGCAGGACACGACAACAAGCTCTGTTACACAACACATCAGTTCCATCAATATTTACGACGTATGACCACAGCCTGAAACGTAAAGTGGAAATTGAGGCTTTGAAGAAGCAGGAGACATGTGGTCTGTCTCACGCACAGTGACATTCCTCTGTAACAGGTAACAGCTGTTCGTTTGCCCCGTGTGGGGGAAACAGAAATGGATTCGGCGTGACAACACTTCATAAAAAACACGCTTACCACAGCAGCTCCCATAGGAATGACACCAAACAGAGCTCCACAATGGAGTACGTCCAATTAATCTGCAGTCCGCGAGAAAACGGGCTGGATATGTTGATGTGGAACGTCACTTGAAAACAAATAATTAAAATTTCTGCTTGAAGTGCTAAGAATAAGGCATTATTTGGGGAGATTTCCATTCGAATGAGATTATTTACATGCGTTTGTTATTCTATTGATGCGTTGCGATGTTCATATATTATTTAGGGAGGCCATCCAAATCCTGAGTGGCAAACGCACAATTCACGATTCAAGCAGAGATCTGCGTGCTTTGATGCGAGAAGCCTGCAGTTCTTTGCATGTGTGTTTTAACAACACAAAAAAAGTCAGAAAAGTTGGATTTTGCAATAAATGATCGCCAGATGTTGTCGTGACAAAGTTTTTGTTTGATATTTCCACTCAAGTATCTTAGGATACCCCTTAAATATTATATCCTTGGGGGGATACAAAAAGGGAGGCAGCCCTTTCCAGAAAATTAAAGATGAATTACTGTTTAAAGATCATGTGTGAATAGGACCTTTTGAGAAATACTGGTTAATCAGTTCTGGCAGTTTGCTGGAATGAGAAGTTGTGGTATTACCATCAAAATACTGTTTTGATGCCTTACGTGAACAAAGCATAAGAATACTGGTATGAGTGTTTGGACACTGCATTAGGCCAATCATAAAGTTCTGACTCTACATAACGTCGTTATTTATGTTTTCCTTGTGGACAAAAAGTATTCTCGTAGCTTCATAAAATTAAGGTTGAACCACTGATATCACATGGACCATTTTAAAAATGTCCTTACTACCTTTCTAGGCCTTGAACGTGTCGGTTGCATTGCTGTCTATGCAGGGTCAGAAAGCTCTCAGATTTCATCAAAAATATTTTGATTTGGGTTCTGAAGATAAATGAAGGTCTTACGGGTTTGGAACGACATGAGCGTGAGATGATGGAATTTTCATTTTTGGGTGAAAATAGCAATAAATGAATTTTGTGAAGTTCTGCTATGGCACATGCATCAGTCAGAAGTTTTTGAACAGTAAGATTTTTAAAGTTTTTTTTAAAGAAGTCTCTTCTGCTCACCAAGCCTGCATTTGCTTGTTTCAAAGTACAGCAAAAACAGTAAAATTTTGAAATATTTTTACTATTTAAAATAACTGTTTTCTATCTGAATATATTCTAAAATATTATTTATTTCTGAAATTCAAAGCTGAATTTTTAGCATCAATACTCCAATCACATGATCCTTCAGAAATCATTCTAACATTCAGATTTTTTTCTGAAAAAAACATTTATTATTATTATTATTATTAGTAGTAGTATTATGCTGAAAACAGCTGAGTAGATTTTTTTCAGGTTTCTTTGAAAGTTCAGAAGAACAGCATTTATCTGAAACAGAATATTTTGTAACATTACAAAATGTCTTTCTCATCAATTTTGATCAATTTAAAGCATCCTTGCTAAATAAAAGTATTCATTTCTAAGATTAATTTCTATAATATAGAAGCTAGTTAATTTCAGATAAATGCTGATCTTTGGATTTTTCTATTCATTTTCTATTTATCAAGGAATTATGTATTCAATTATGTATAAAAATGTATTCAACTGGCGCTGAAGTCATGAGTAATGATGCTGAAAATTCAGCTTTGATCACAGAAATAAATTAGATTTTAAAATATTTTCAAATAGTAAACAGCTATTTTAAAGAGTAAAAATATTCAAAATTTTACTGTTTTTGCTGTGCTTTGGATCAAATAAATGCAGGCTTGGTGATGCTTCTTTAAAAAACACAAAATCTTACCGTTCAAAAACTTTTGACTGATAGTGTACACCTTGTTGATACGAGTCAAAAAGGCACAAATTTCTGGCCTTTCTCATCAGTCTTTAGAGGTATGTCAGACAAAAAAAGGTTGGGAAACACTAAACTATAGAATACAGCTAAGCATGTAAACGTTGAACATCTCGCCAACACTGAACGTCAACAAAAACAGTTTCCATCAACACCAAATCAACGCCATATGTAGAGAGGGAGCGAGTGGGGTAAGGCAAAACAATAAAACAATACCCGCTGTGCACAATAATTGTTATTCTTTAGGTGGGAGGAAATGGGGGGGCGGGAGAGGGAGGGGTGTACAGATGATGCCAATCCGACCTCTCGCTCCCTCTTTCTTCCCTCTGCTTTCATCCCTCCCTGTCTCTAGTACATTTGTCGTGTTTTTGATGTGAGTGGCCTGCGGCAGCTCCATGTTGCATCTCTCAGCAGGGAATCCGCAGGAGGCTCTGAGATCAGCACAGTGTCTCGCGGCTACAGGGGCAAAATGGGGATAGTACATTAAGCACGATGAGGAAGAGCTGGGTGGAGGAAGAAGATGGGGGGAGGGCATCTGCATGATAAGGAGAGGAAGAGTGGGAGCGTTGCCAAAGACGGATATTTCACTGATAGCGCTCATGCCTTGAGGGTGCTATCGGGTGATTTGGTTTCTGAGAAGTGCAGTAAGGCGTTATCCCATTATCCTGGCATAAAATATGAACAACCGTGCGCTAACACGGGCGTACACTCACCCAGCTGGCCCTGGCAGATATCGGTGGTGCCCATGGTGCCCTCAACAAAGACAGCATTACTTGTGATTTCCTGAAGAGGGGGAGAGGTGGGGAAGGAAGATGGGTGTGAGCCAAAAACAATTTGCAAGTACATGTGATGGGCTGATGAGGACATTTGAAAACACATGCATGTTAGAGAACTATACAGGTTTAGGATCTGTCTGTCTTTAAGGAATAAAGCAAAAATTCTGTCATTGTTTACTCGCCCTCTTGTCATTTCAAACCTGTATGCATTTCTTTCTTCTGTGGAACACAAAAGAAGATATTTGGAAGAACATCTAAACAGTTTCAGTTACAATTGACTGTTTAGTCGTCAAGATTCTTCAAAATATCTTCTTTTGTTTTCAGCTGACGAAAGAAATGCATACAAGTTTGGAACGACATGAGTGTGAGTAAATTACAGAATTTTCATGCCTTTCAACCCTAAAGCGCACTTAAGTATTTTTAAGAAATTAAATGCATATCTAAATTATTGACTGACTTTGAAAAATACCCTCAATTTTACAGCCCTTTTGTTTTAATGTATAAGCTCTAGATTTTTGTTTTCATCCAGTTTCATTTTCCGTTTAAAGTAATTTTACTCGCTTCTGTGTTTTTTTAAAAGATATTCTCAACTGTAATTAAATGTGACCCTGGATCACAAAACCAGTCATAAGTAGCAATAGTCCACAATACATTGTATGGGTCAAAATTATAGATTTTTCTTTTATGCCAAAAATTATTAGGATATTAAGTTTTTGTTTTATGAAGATATTTTGTAAAAAATTCTATTTTGAATTTTTGACACCCTCAGATTCCAGATTTTCAAACAGCTGTATCCTGGCCAAATATTATCATAGCTTTACAAATGGAAAGATTATTTATTCAGATGATGTTTACATCTCAATTTCCAAAAATTAACACTTATGACTGGTTTTGTGGTCCAGGGTCACAAATATAAAAAAAATTGTCAAATGGTGGTGGAAAAGTACAAAGCAGGTCATACGTTTTTAATTTTTGCGGCTTTATTTATTTATTTTTTTAAAAGAGAATTTTCCCTTGAGATGCAACATCGCCTTAAATGACCTCATAAAGTGTAAAGCGACTTTACTAGCTTCACTTTATCGATGTTGCTTTTAACTTATTGTCAGATATTCTCAAAAATAAATATGCTGTAAATTCACGTAATTCAACGTATAACATTCTTTCTAGAAATAAGTCTATTTAAAACTAATTTATGCTGATAATATATTTTAAAAAAGACTATTCTCATAGTAGTTAGCCTAACTTATGTATAAATTAAGTTACCTTGGGGCGTAGCCACTTCACTGCCTTTTTAGGATCAGGATCCACTGGGATACCGAGGGAGCTTTGGTTCGCTACAAACACCGTGTCAGAGAACAGAACGGCAGATTTGAGGCATTTTTGCAGCAGGGCATCATAGTCTTGATCTTTGAACTTAACCGGATTGTCAATGGAGCCTAATTCAGACATCTCTTCAGATCGGCAGAGAGGATCAGATGCGTAGTAACTGCTACTGTCACAGCCTGTGCAGAAGTTTTTGAGCTTCGGAAAAGTTTGGAGCAGCAGCACATCCCATCCTATTCCCACCCTCTCAAGTTTACAACCCCTGGGAGGCATTGAAACTTGAGACGTGTATGATAAGGTCCGACTAGCTTGGCTAAACGGACTGCTAACTGACGAGTCTTACTGCTAATATTTAAATAACTGTCAGTTATTAGCCAACGCAACGTTTCGATACCAAAACAACAAGTCATTGATGGATATTTTGGGATAAGAAAAATTATAATATAGGTGTCGCTGAATCTCCAACGTCCTTTAAAATATATATATTCTGGCAAATATACACACGGGGGAATTTAAATTCAACAAAAATGAATGTTATATGCGTGTGTAAAATAACAAATTCACCACTAGATGGCACTGCGATGCAACTACCTCAGTGTCACAGTTCTAGTTTTCAGCTGTAGATTGTCACTCCGAATGAACATATTAATGCCGATTTCTTCCCAGTTGTTTTACTCACTGTATAATCTAACGACACCTGTGCCTTTTCTAGAAAACCGCAACTACAGTATCGAAAGTTGCTCATTGTTTGCACATAATATGTAACAAAAATAGATTAAACCATTATTATTTTTATAATAATTGTTTTTTACTATTACTTAATGTCATTTAATGTTTAAATTGTTATAAATGATGACGCGTTATGCGTTTCGACAAACGGTAATATCGTCTGAAATCGAAGGCAGCTATCGCTATCCCGTCAGTCAGCCAGGTGAGTTTTAGAGACTACTAAGCTATTTAATCACTCCAATGTTTATTTTAGGGTAGAAATTGAGTCATAAATTCAAAACTATTTATAAAATAGGTTATAGTTATTTTATTTAACCATTTTTATTCTTACCGCTAACCGTCAAACCACACACAGTGGAACGTCTTATGTGACCCTAGACCACAAAACCATTGAATTTTTTTGAATAAATAAGCTTTCCATTGATGTATGGTTTGTTAGGATAGGACAATATTTGGCCGAGATACAACTATTTGAAAATCTGGAATCTGAGGGTGCAAAAAAAATCTAAATATTGAGAAAATTGCCTTTAAAGTTGTCCAAATGAAGCTCTTAGCAATGCATATTACTAATCAAAAATTAAGTTTTGATACCTTTACGGTAGGAAATTTACAAAATGTCTTCATGGAACATGATTTTTACTTAATATCCTAATGATTTTGGCATAAAAATTCAGTGTTTTGTTGGCTTTTGCTACAAACATACCTGTGCAACTTATGACTGGTTTTGTGGTCCAGGGTCACATATATATTTAAAAAAAAAAAAAAATTTACACTAAAGTTGGGTCACAAAAGTAAGCAGGTTAAACTGAAGGTAAACATAAATGTTTAAGAATTCAACACATTTTAAATCAAATCACCTGACCTCGAAACTTTGCTTTTCTTTCACTGGCTGCCCACGCTTTGCCAAAAAACATTCAGACAAGCTTACAGGGGCTAAATAAACACGGCTCATAATGAGACGGATGTGAACAATCGCCCACGATTAACTCTGTTATTGATGCCCGTGTTCTGTAGACTACATATGGTCTTTCAGTTAGAGAGGATTATATCGTAACGACAAAGGTCGCTGACCCGCCCAGAACATTATCACACTCCCGGCACGTCCACGACCCCTACTGCTCCCACAACCCAAACCCAGAGCCTATCTGCTCACAGGCATCAATTAACACCAGTCGGTTCCCAGGCACTGCTGCGGTGCCCAATGCAAGGATGCATTAGAATGGGATGAAAGAAGGTCAGGAGGTCAAGAACAGAAAGACAATTACTCTGTATCTTGCTATTTAACTATGCTATTTAACTATCCTGCCTCAATACGTCCCTTACTATCAGTATTTACTCTATTTAACCATTTCTAACTCTTTACATTTGTGTCACTCTACTACTCTCTCTCTATTTAAACACATACATATGTAGAAAGAAATGCTATTCAGTCACACAATGCACTCGGTGATTAATAGAATCATCTTATTTACATCTACTCTCTTTTCCTTCTATTCCCAGTTCTTAGACACCACATTCTGCTGAAGAAACTGAAAAGGTGTTATTTTCTGAGGGGCAAAGGACGAGTCAGTTAACTCATGTAAGTACGGGTTGATCCCTCAGGGCAGGTCACAGCATTGTGAACATGACAACGAGACATGCAAGCTCTTCTTTGGAGCAGAGGCTAGTTCAACCAGTCTGTCTGTCCGGCGTCAGACGGTTGTTTTGACCTGTATCTCGCTCATTGTGAGAGAGTAGAGGTCACCAGGTGCTGTGTGAGTTTTTCCCCTTTTCTCAGTATCACATACAGCTTGTTTGGGAGTGGCATAGAATTCTTGCGTGTGTGTGAGCATGTATGTGGGAAGGCAGAGGTGTTGCACAGGTTTCCTGTCACCTAATTTGACCTTACTTGTGCCACATTTGTGCTGGGGACTATGTAAAGTCACCACAGTTTACAAGTCAGTTTCTATATACAATTTACAGTTAAAAAATGAATACATTTATTCAGAATTAATGGATTAAATTCATCAAAGGGGCAGTAAAGACTTTTCTATATCAAATGCTGTTTTTTTGTGCTGTCTATACAGCACAAAAATGGATTCTTTCATGAGTAAGATGTTAAAAAGAACAGCATTTATTTAAAATCAAAATCTTTTCTAACAATATACATTACTGTTCAAAAGTTTGGGGTTAGTGTTTTTATTCTTTCTTTCTTTTTGAAAGAAATTAATACTTTTATTCAGTAAGGATGTGTTAAATTGATTTTAAAAAGTGATAGCAAAGACTTATATTGTCAGAAAAGATTTATATTTTGAATAAATGCTGTTCTTTTTAACTTTTTATTCATCAAAGAATCCTGAATAAAGTATCAGTTCCAAAAAAAAACAAAATTGGCAGCACAACTGTTTCCAACATTGATGATAAATCAGCATATTAGAATGATTTCTGAATGATCATGTGACACAAGACTGGAGTAATGGCTGATGAAAATTCAGCATTGCATCACAGGAATAAATTATATTTTAAAGTATATTAAAATAGAAATTATTATTTTGCAATATTACTGTGTTTTCCTGTATTTTTGATCAAATAAATGCAGCCTTGAAGTCTCATAAGAGACTTCGATAAAAAAACAAAACATTACAAGTATTACTGATCCCAGACTTTTGAATGGCAGTGTACATCAAAGAATCCTGAAAAAAAAAGAAAAAAATCCACAAAAATATTAAGCAGCACAGCTATTTTCAACACTGATGATAATAAGCACTAAATCATCATATTAGAATATTCTCTAAAGGATCACGTGACATTGGCGAATGAAATAATGATAAAAGATAAATTACATTTTAAAATATATTGAAATAGAAAATGTTTAATGTTTTAATATTAATATTTAAATGTTATGTAATGTCACAATATTACTGCTTTTTACTGTATTTCTAATCTAATAAAAAAGAAAGTATGCTTTTTAAATGTTTTTAAATGAAGAAGTCTCTAATGTTCACCAAGAATACATTTATTTAATCAGAAATGCTGTATATTTGATCAGAAATACATATTTTAAATCCTATATTCTATCAATTAATCACTGCCCGAGTTCAAAGGAAGAGTTCACCCAAAAATGACAAATCTGTCAATTCATGTTGAGACTCAAAAATGATGCATTTTGCCAGGTTTGATGTTGGCAGCCAAACACAACAGATTTTCATGTATTGTAACAAACTTAAATTTTTAGGAATGCCACAAAAATTAAATGATATTTTTACATATACTGACACAGAAGTTTTTGAGGAAAGCATTTCAGGATTTTTCCTCCATATAACGGACTTCATTGGTGCCCCGATTTTAAACCTCCGAAATAAATGTGGCTTCAAAGGGCTCTAAATGATCCAAGCCAAGGAAGAAGGGTCTTATCTAGCGAAACGATCTGCCATTTTTTCGAAAAATAAAAATTTGTATACTTTTTAAGCACAAAAGCTTGTGTAGCACAGGATGTGGGATGCGCGTCCACGACGCTACAAATCACGTCTAAGTTCATCGTCTGTGTACTCCGGCTCAAAAAGGTAGAGTATGGCGAAAAACTCCATCTTATTTTCTCCTACAACTTCAGAATTGTCCGCCATCGTTGTACCTTTTTGTTTGTAAACAGCGTTTGGCTGACTCGCACTTCCTTGGTCTTTGCGCGTTCGCTTTGTAAACACTGGGTCTGTAGTTCCACGAAAGTGACCTTTCGACGTGATTCAGTAGTATGTAGCGTCATGGACGCGCATCCCGGAGCCTGTGCTACACAAGCTTTGCACTTAAAAAGTATACAAATTTTTATTTTTGGAAAAAAATGACAGATCGTTTCGCTAGATAAGACCCTTCTTCCTCGGCTGGGATCGTTTAGAGCCCTTTGAAGCTGCATTTAAACTACATTTTGGAAGTTCAAACTCGGGGCACCAATGAAGTCCATTATATGGAGAAAAATTCTGAAATGCTTCCTTCAAAAACCATAATTTCTTTACGACTGAAGACAGAAAGACATGAACATCTTGGATGACAAGGGGGTGAGTACATTATCTGTAAAGTGTTGTTCAGGAAGTGGACTTCTCCTTTAACGCAAACTTATGATATCCACAGCGTTAAACTACTTGATTGGTTCATGTCGCATACACAACCAATGAGCTTACTGCTTTACACTTAAATGGCTGGCTAGCATTCACTCGAGCAGTTCGCAACGCACATTAGTAGTTCCTCCACCTCCCCAGCTCCACCTGTATAGTTCTGCTACGGGTTATTATATATGGTATTTGTGCAGCAGCAGTATGTCTTAAATACTCACAGCAGCGTATTTGCGTATGTATTGGCAGTCGCAAGTTACTTGCTTTGCAGCAGCAGCAATAATCCACAATAACAGCAATAAGCATCAATTCAGCAGCGTAGCAGATCTATTCCGCCAAGACCAAATATATTAACATTGTCATATTACCATGATAAAATCCTCCAAGGGTTGCCATGATAGAACTGTATTTCATCAATGGTGAGCATGAAAGACTTCTTGCATAAACATGAAAATCCTAAATTCTATCAACCAATCATTACTGTTTACATTCTAGTTTAAAGGGACAGTTCACCCAAAACTCTACAACGTATTTTAAAAATTCTCCACTGAAAATATATCATACTGGTTCATGATACTGAGTAATGACTATTTACATTTTTGAGTGAACGGTTCCTTTAAATCTGTTTTCTTCAAAGCAGCTTCGTGAATTTGTTTTGGTAGAACAGTCATTGTGGATTTGGTTGGAATTTATCACATTGAAATTAAAATATGAAATGCCAAACCACTTCCACCACAGCCGCTGGGAATGTTCTGGAGTATCAGTCGTAACAGGATTATCACCTTGTTTTTTGTGGTGAGATGGGTCATGTTTAAACCCATATTTGTGGCTGCTCCCTCCATGGGACTGGAATTGTCACCTGTTCATCCAGCACAGATTGTTTGTGGACAGCTGGACCGTTGTCCTCCTCTCCCATGCAAGGCCACTAACACATCACCGCAGCGGGGAGGGGGTTAATTTTAGGGTTCAGGTTTCTCTCTGTGGTCTTTGCGGAGGAAAGGAGGAACGTTACCACAAGGAGGAGGCGGATGGTATTGGATGCAGGTTTGGGAACAGGGATAAAGAAACACTAGAGAGCTTTTCTGTGGTTTATCTCGTTCACACAAGCTTCCTTTGCTCATTCCCTCCCTCGTTTCCCTCCCATCACACTAGAAATGGTCCTGTGGGAAGAAAGATGAGGAATTCGGTGGCACTTCTTAATAAAATGTAATGAACTGGCTTTTAAAATAATTAATAGTAAGAATAATTATAATATACCATAAGCTCAAATATGCAGTGTTTAGCTTGGACTGCAGTGCATGAATCTCTATTATTAATGCACTTAAAGGGCTGTGCATAATGCGATGATATGCAGCTTTTTAATTGTCTGCAGATGTGCATCTCATATGATCTACTATCTGTAAATCTACCAGCTTGCCAGTCGCCAACGTGTAACTAGTTACATCAGGCTTCATGAAAACTGGTTTTGCATCTTTCGATCTCACCATGAAGGAAAGTGATTGCGGGTACTTTGGAAACAGCAGCAGTTAGAGCAGGGGTCCGTGACCTCGAGGGAGTCTGTTGTGTTACTGCAGGGGGCCTGCAAATTATTGTTTGAAAAAAAAAAAAAAAATTACAGTGTGATGAAAACACTGATTTAATGGTTTAGCTAAATGTTGTTTCTCCTACAATGTATTTTTACATTAAAATTGTATGAATAAAAACATAAAAACAAAAAAAAGTACCTTATAATACAAGTGATAAATCAAAATACACTAAAAATATTGTTTTGTGCAGTTAAATCATCATGACTCAATTAATAAATATAAAAAAGATTGAGTGAATAAATAAATAAATATGAATAAATATGAACCTAAACAATACAGGTGATAATTCAGTATGGATAAAAATATCAATAATATAGATAAACAATATACAAGTATGAATCTGAGGATGTTTAGAAACCCAATATTTGAATGTAAATGCAGTTTAAGCATCACATGCTAATATATATATATATATACAAAATGTATATGCAGTTTAACCATAATAACTCTAATGTAAAACATTTATAACTATAAAATAAAAAAAATTAAGAATTAAATTAGAAAAAGTAAAAAAAAAAGTTTTACCTTAAAAAAAAATACTAATTTACTTATGTAAGTTTAAGCATCATAACTCAAATAAAACATTTTGAAATAAAAATAAAAATGTCTTTAAGTATATATCCATCTATATACATATACACACATGCACAAATATATATTTTAATGTATTTTAATGTATATGCAGTTTAAGCATCATAACTCAAATATAAAACATTTTGAAATAATAAAAATAAAACATTTAAATAAAAAAATCAAATATCTATGTACCTATCTATCTATCTATATATATATATATATATATATATATATACACACACACACACACACACACACACACACAATGTTTATGCAGTTTAAGCATAACTCAAATGTAAAACATTTTTAACTAATAAAAATAATGAAAAATAGGAAAGAATTAAACTAGAAAAAGTAAAAAGTCTTACCTAAGCAAGATATATATGTAGCATCATAACTCAAATGTAAAATATTTACAAATAATAAAAAATGAAAAATTAAATCAGAAGAAAATAAAATAAATGTATTCTTACCTTAATCAATACAGGTGATAAATCATTATGGATATAAAAGATTTTTATACATATGCAATCCTCATAACACAAATGTAAAAAAAATAAAAAAATAGAAATAATAATAAAAATTACATTAGAAATTAAATAAAAAATGACCCTAATTCAATGCAGGTGATAAATCAATATTTATATTAAAGTATTAAAATATTTTTAATGCATAAGCAATTTAACCAAAATAACACAATATATAAACACATGGTACTATATGCACGTTAAAAGACAGACAATTGGTTTTCTACAATAAAACAGGGGCCCCCTGCTCTGTCTCTCTTTTCAAAAGGGTCCTTGACCTGATTCTGAGGTTTCTGTCAATGTCTCCCGTTAAGAATGTCTCAAGACCATTGTGTAAAGACATTCATATAAAGACATTCACAATGAATACGTTTACGACTACATGCATTCAGACATTTCCCTTCCTGAGAAGATGTGCAAGTTTAGATGCAGGTTTCTTGAGACCCCAAAACCACAAACTTTCCCTTTTCACCCAGGTAGCAGTGCTACGTAAGTGGGGTATTTATTGTGGTCTGAGCTCAAACTCAAAACACATCTCAAAGTCCACATGCACCTGCAGGTTTGCGCGGTCAGTTACCCGTCACCACGCCCTGACAGGAATGCGTCATCGTGATTGGCCGGTAAAGATAAACCCGGGCCAGTCCCAGCTCAGAAGGCCGAGGTGTTTGAGAAAAGGTGCAGAGAGGCGGCCCAAAAGAGACAAAGGGCACCTGGGAATGTTTTCGTCTGCCAGAGGCCATCTTAAGTCGCAGAAGCTCGTGTTACATTATGTAATTGGGCCCGTGCGGCCACCAAATGGTGCGTGGCTGGGGTGGGTGTATAAGGTTTTGATAGAGGAGAAGCGATGCAAGTCCCAGGGCGATCACCTGTGATTCAGAGAATCGGGAATTTTTTTCCTGAACTACCAGAGTTGGAAATGACGCTTCAGACCCCTCCCTCATGCCTCGATATCTTTCTCCCGTCCTCTGAAATGGTGATAATTGGAGATGGGGTGAGAGCTACATATGGTCCCTTCAATTCAACCTCCCCCAGCCCAGGCTGAAAGCTCATTAAAAAGGTTGCTTGTTAATGAGCTATAGGGATCATAGAGCGTCCCACTCATTAGAGGGGCCAGAGATACCGGCGTTAAGGTTTTGTCCCATTACAAAAGGAGAGAGCTGTTACGATGACTCCGCTCCCCCTCGGCTTTCTCAACATCCGCCCGTTTCAATCCCAGCACTCCTTTCCGGGCTTTGTCTTCATCATCTCTCCAGATGTATAATCACACTTTTTTTTGGACACGTAATCTACCTGACAATCTCATCTGTTCCATCAAACCCTATTCTTTGAAGGCCAACCTGAATGACCTAGCCGTTTAGTCAGATATGACTGTTCTACTAACGGACTATGACTCAACAATAGCCGTTAGAGGAGAGCGGTTCATCTGTGCAAATACTGGTGAATTCGTGATGCGATCTGAGACATGTAGCGGCAGGTTCGACTTCACCGTTCGTGCCGTCACACTTTCTGGTTCTCACATACTCACACACACACACACCCTCTGACTTTGCCTCTGTCTTTTAATTATCATACAAATAGGCATCAAAATACAAAATACACAGCAAAGTTGTGGGGAATTCTGGGAGAAATCACATAAGACATGACATTTCAGTTAACAGAAATTATAACAATATACAGAGGACAAAAAGAGCTTTGTTTTCGCTGCTCCCTGAAGAAACGGACACGACCGGATGTCCGACTATTTTCACATTTGTTAATACGAAAAAATTGCTTATTACATTTGATTATTTATTCTACCATGTTACCACACAAGCATTAACCGTAACATAACAGTTCCCTGACATTGATAATCATAGAAAAACTGTAACAAAGCAAACATTCCCTGTATAGATTTATCATATATCTGTTCTCCGACTCTTTTCTCACACATACACAAGTGCTTTCTCAATGGGTCCACCATTGTTGTCATTTCCAACCCAGCCTTTCATCAAAAATTAGGCTTTCATTCGCACAACCACAAAACACAACCTAGAGGAACCACTGACAAAAAAACTAAAAAACAAACAAAAACCAATAACAAAACTTTTCATAGCATTTCTATGTGCTCGGCAGTAAAACAATATATAGTCTGTAAACAGACTGAACAGGCTCACAAAGTACGAGGAAAATGAATTTGTTGTGCAGTAGAGTGGCTATATAAACAAATATGTGATACATTTTTCGTGGAATGTGTTACAAAATGTCAGCACAAACTAAAATATATATATATTTACACATTGACATTCTAGACGACAAACTAAATGGCAAACAAATGCTCTTTAACAGTAATAAGTGACAGTGAACGTATTGCCACAGACCCAATCAGTCCTGTTTAATATACAGTATCAAAAAAGAAAGCAACCCTGTCAGATAGCTGGGAAAACACAAGCTTGAATCTGTCTCTGTGGTCATTTGTGCAGGTCATAGTCTTAGCTAGACCAGGGGTGTACTATCCTGCTTCTGGCGGGTCAGTCTCTTGCAGAGTTTAGGTCAATCTACTTTAACACACCTGCCTTGAAGGTCTCGAGGACTTTGATTAGACGTTTGATTTATTACAGTTGGCGCTAAACTCTGCAGGACAGTGGCCCTTCAGCAGCAGGACTGTCCTGTCCTGCTCCTGGAGGGTCAGTCTCTTGAAGAGTTCAGGTCAGCCTACTCTAGCACAACAGCCTTGAAGGTCCCAAGGACTTTGATTAGCCGTTTAAGGTGTGTTTGATTGATTAAAGTTGGTGCTAAACTCTACCAGACAGTGGCACTCCAGCAGCAGGACTTTACTGTCCTGCTCCTGGATGATCAATCTCTTGCAGAGTTCAGCTTGATCTGCCTGAAAGGTCCTAAAGACTTTGATTATCGGTTTCAGGTGTGTTTGAGTGATTGGAGTTGGATCTAAACTCTGCAGGATAGTGGTCCTCTAGTAGCAGGACTGGACACCCCTGATGTAGACCATTCCCATTTTTAATTTTTTACAAACCATGAACCGTTAAGGCTCTGCGGTAGAGTGCCACAACAGTGTAATCCCAAGGTGTCCACTTCATAATTGCATTGTAGAATTCAAAATCACATTAGCAGATTACCTGCACGATTGTCTTTTGGGCTCAAAAAAAGCTGACCGTCTCCACTCTGGCTGTGCTCTACTAGTCGTAATTCTGTGTTCGAAGTGCCTTGACGATAACAGTTGGGTCAAAGAGTTCAGGAGTCCTCCAATATTGCATGTCGGGATTGAACAGTAGGCACTTGTACTGATATGAAAAGTCTTGGACAGTATCAGCGTTGCACCCTAGAGTGTCTGTAAGTACTGCGGCGAAATTGAGAAAGGTCTTCTCGGTTTTTTGATAAGATGCACATACTGGGTTGCGGGCAGAAGATCATCAAGCTCGGTGGTTTTGGTCTTGATCAGAGTGTCACGTGAAGAAGTCAAATGCTATGTTTATACTGTGGTTTGACCTAACGCCACAGTGCTGCCTGTTTCCTCAGAGGTAGGTGGGTCATCAGCACTGACCCTCATCTCAGCGTCCTCCTCTTTGAGCTGCTCTGAAAGGTCCACATTGGATTCTGTGAGCATTGTGATGGGAGCTCCTGATTGATCGCTGACAGAGTCGTCTTCCATTTTGACGTTGAGGCTGTTGTAGTCAGCAAGCGGGCCCTGGCTGTAGGCGCCGGCACTGGCGTGAGTGAGTCCGTGGACCTTCTTGAGGTGTTTCTCCAGTGTGGCATAGACGGTGAACGGGACAGAGCATAGCTGGCACTGAAAGGGGGCACGTGTTCCACGGGCGCCGTGTGTTTTCATGTGGCGTGTGAGTTTGCTGCTTTGCGCGCAGGCGTAGCTGCACAGGCCACAACGGTATGGTCTTTCGCCCGTGTGGCTACGCCGGTGGACTGTCAGGTTGCTGCTGTTGCGGAAACACTTTCCGCAGAACTCGCAAGCCTCTTCTTTTTTCTTCTTGCCTCCTCCGCTGGTGACCTGCCTCCTTTCGTTCTCCCGCTGCCAGTCCTGGACAAACTCCACTGCCTCCACCTCTCTGTCCCATTCGCCTTGAGTACGGTCTTCTCGTTCTGGACGCTTTGGTGTGCAGTTGCCACTGGCGATCCCACTCTCGCCGCTTCCACCTGTATCTCCGCTCTCTAGAGAGCCCTCCGAGGGGCTGCCATAGGGAGATGGCTGCTGCGGTTCACCATGAGCCTCCTCATCCGGTTCTCTCGGAGGCTGGAAGCAGCGCAGCAGATTGCGATCCACAGCCCTGGACTGCGAAGACATCAAGATCAGGCTAGTGCCTCCTAGAGCCTTCCCAGCCTCCATACTTGCTCCATGACCACTGGAAATATCATTATCTCCATGTCCAGCAAGTTTTCGGTCCTCATCTGCACTGGCAGAGTTGGGATCAGTTTCCTGTCCAGAAGCAAGGCGGCGGTGACTCCGCATGTGTCGCGCCAGTTCGCCACTTTGGGAGAACGTGAGCTGGCACACGCCACAGTGGTATGGCCTATCGCAGGCGTGAGTGCGGCGGTGGGCGGACAGGCTGCGCAGAGATTGAAAACCCTGGCCGCAGAGCTCGCAGGAGTAGGCTGCGTGAAGTGGCGGAGTGGAATGGGGAAAAGGTGAAGCGGCCGGTGGAGATGGGGACGGGGAAGGTACTACTCCGCCGTTGTTGCAGCTAACCTCTGCCAGGCGCTGCAAACACATGGAGAAGTTCAGGCCTTGCAGGTCACGTGGTGCATGACTGGAGCCGTGGGGAGGCTTGTGATGGGGCGTGGATCGTCGAGAGGACGGCTGGAATGCCGAGGCCAGTGCGGCACCCAGGTGACGTGGATCCATGGTGGCTGCTGGTTTTGATGTCTGAGCGATGGTGTCATCGTCCACCTGGTAGATGTTGAGAGAATGTGCATTCTGAGCATGCTGGAGGAGAATCCAAGCGCTGGAGAATACACACTGACACACCTGGCAGGTGAAAATGGAGGGCTCTTCTGTATTCAAGAGGAAGAAGAGAGAAATAAAAATGAATGTATTGGTCAAACTAAAAGCTACATTTACATGCTAAAAACTCAAAACACATTAACAGATGGCATTTTTTTGGATGGCATTACATTCAATGTGGGTCAAATGCAAACAAACACAGCCTTTCTCACGGTACATCACCCTGTATATTTCTGACAAAATATGCTGAGTGGACCGGAAAGATGTCTGTCATCATGACGACATGAAAATGAAACATCAGAAAGAAAAGGCTGCAGGCGCACTTGATCATTTACAGAAAACAGAGCAAAACAGGTAAAACCACAAAAGCATACGAAAACAGGGCAAGTACAATTCAAGGCTATGTTTAGAAAAGAATGCCAACATGGTTCTCACAGCATATTGCACAGGTCAGAATGCATAAAAGCCAATGCTAAAAACAATATTAAATTAACCTGTAGCTGTTTGAAACATTTATTGTTGAATTCAGCATACTATGTTGTCACATGACCTCAATACAATGCATGCTCGATTCGGTGATATCATCTTAAAGATTATATGGGTATAGTGGTTTTAAATCAAATTTTGTGTATTTGACCAAATAAATATTCAAGTAAAAGAAATTGTGGTGAGTATGGTTTCCTGCTGCATACTGTACATTTTGGCAAAAGTCTATCTAGGGCTACATTTACACTAGTGCGTTTTCTTTTTAAAACGCCTAACTTTTGCTACGCCTATAGTTTACACTACTCGAAAATGCTACAGACCCCATTTTATTTTGAAAACTCCAGTTAACAGACCAAAACAGAGACTTTTGATGATTTGAATGATGGTGTGGCTGCCTACATTCTCTCTGGCATCTACCCATTCATATATATGGTTGTACCTGCATGAATGGTCATGTCACATGCGTTTTCAGTTGTGTAGTGTAGACGGAGATCGTTTCTGAAACGCAGTGAAAACGCCAGGGTAGACAAGGTTTTCATTTTAGAACTTAGAGAAATTAGAACTTGATTTTGTTTAGTTCCAAAAATGTAGCTTCTTTTTCGTACCGTTACGCAACATTTTTTCATAATAACCCAAAAAACAATGAAAATCCAAGTGGAGTCATATCATATAATGTATTATTTAAATTATAAAGTATTTATACAAAATGGATGAAAAAAGGACTGTTTAAACTTTACGGTAATGACAGCTTTTGAGGAAAAAAAAAAACTCTTTTTTTACATGACATTTTTTCTTCTCCACATTTTGGAATGAAATGTGACTTTGCTGATCAAATACATCTGCATCCAGCTAAAATAGTA
Organism: Cirrhinus mrigala; assembly: GCA_036247105.1. Classification (NCBI taxonomy): domain Eukaryota; kingdom Metazoa; phylum Chordata; class Actinopteri; order Cypriniformes; family Cyprinidae; genus Cirrhinus; species Cirrhinus mrigala. The sequence goes on from CM070024.1 coordinate 19,301,541, forward strand.
GTATGTAGTATGCTACAGCCTACATGTGACAAAACTCATCCTCCGGACCTACTGCATCACCTCGAGAGAACACGTTTTGCTCATTTGTCTAATTTTTCAGGCAAATTTTTTGAGAAAAGCTGCATGTCACAAACCCCTGCAGGTGTCAGAGCAATAATGAGCTGGTAATAGCGCCGCTGTTGAGTCAGACCTGAGCAGAAAGCCGTGCCTGATTAAAGGTGTGCTCGCAGGAGAGCCGGATGACTGCGGAGAGAAAGATTGAGACAGAAGCAAATGAGCACGGATGGGCTCCTTTAGCGGCTCTGGTGGTATTTTTAAACGTGGTTAGCTTTGTCTCTATTTCAGAGAGCCGCTCGCCAATTAAGCTGCAAATTGCTAATTAGCGGAACGGGGCAAACGAAGGTTTTATGCAAATGAGTCCTGACTCAGCCTCCTTGATAAATGGGGCCTGTCTGCAAAGAGGATCCCAAAACTGAGAGGAAAATTCATTTCATTTTTTCCATTCTCTTACAAAGGGTTCAAAGCAGAGTGCTATAAGCCTCTTTTACATCTCCTCAAGTCAAAATCCTTCTGCATTTTATTGGGAGGGGGCAAAGAAGAAGATTAAAAAGAGCCTCTCCTATTCTCTTCTCCCATACTCGGTGCCTGGAGAAGAACTCGAGTCGAAAAGCAAGAAGCCGATCTCTGAGCCTCAGGGACGGAGGTTAAAACAGGGATGAAAAGGGGAAGTATGGGAGAAAAGTGTTTAATTTAAGAACAAAAAGAAATAGCTGCACAGGTCATGAAAAACAACAGAAAAATCATCACCCCTGTGACTGCACCTTCGCCCCCCCTCCAAACAACACCCCTTCTGCTTCCAAATCTCTCCCTCGGGTGGAGAGCGCGAGGAGGGTGGAGGGGGGCTTTTGTCTCAGGGTCTTGGAGTGAAACACAATACCCAGCCTGTCTCTCTCTCCCTCTCTCTGCCTTTCTTTCATTCTTTCCCCTCACTCTTTTTGTAAGGATTCCCATTTGGCCCAGGGTAGCAATTGCATATTAAGCAGAAGCAATAACCGCTAATTAAAAATGCAGATTGGCTGAGAGCGCTAACGAGCAGCAGGCAGAATCTTCTCTCTCTAGGGAACAGAGTGAGAGCGAGAGAGAGCGAGAGCGAGAGCATAAAGGGACAGTTGAAATGAAGAGCTAAAAGCTGGTGGAAATAAAAATACGACTATTGATACATTGTCTACGCTAATTCAATAATCCATAACCACTGCACCGCCGTCTCCAAAATCTCTCTATGTCACTCTTTTACACCCACACATAAGTGCATACACACACTCCTGTCTGATGGGTTGTGGGCTAACTGAATTTTCATTGGATGAGTCAAAATGAAAGCGCAAATACAATATATGTACAAAACGCCCTCGTCCACCCAAGCCGCATAAAAATGCATCCTTTTGGGGGCCAAGATTCGCCAAAAATTGGGATAGTTTTTAAAAACTGACACCTATAGATTTAGTATTTTAGAGTTCTATTAGATGACTTGAATAATTAGTGCCGTCAAACCGATTAATCACGATTAATCATGATTAATCGCGATTAATCGCATCCAAAATGAAATTTTGTGTTTATGCAACATATATACATGCGTGTCTGCTGTGTATATTTAAAGATGTGCGTGTGTGATATATATATATATAATCATATAAAACATATACTCCGTCCCTGCACTAATGTGTGTGTGTGTGTGTATATATATATGATGTGTGTTTATACATACATACATACATACATACATACATATATATATATATATATACACACACACATTAATATGTAATATATACATATTATATTATATATTATATTATATTATATATGTATATATATTACACAAATACTTTATACAAACCTTTATAAACCATTACAAGTTCATTTAGAGATTTGCTACTAAATTATTTGTTTTTAAAGAATATATAAACATTTAAAAATAAATTTGAGTGTTAGATCACAGCAAAGGTTATCTAAATAAAAAAAAATAGTGGAAATGATTATGTATGGGGTAATATCAACAGAAAAGCAATATGGTACCTATATAATAGACCCGAATACATGTAACGCAAGTAAAATACATATGGTAAAAATGGCAAACTTTGCTTTTTTAATGCTGTAACCTACATCATATTTGACCCTGGACCACAAAACCAGTCATAAGGGTCAAATTTTTTTTTTTTAAATTGAGATTTATACATCATGGTTTGTTAGGACAGGACAAAGTTTGGCAGACATACAACAATTTGAAAATCTGGAATCTGAGGTTGCGAAAAAAAAAAAAAAAATCTAAATATTGAGAAAATTGCCATTAAAGTTGTCCAAATGAAGCTCTTAGCAATGCATATTACTAAGCAAAAATTAAGCTTTGATATATTTACAGTAGGAAATTAGCAAAATATCTTTATCGAACATGGCATGGAAGAAAAACTGATAATTTTGACCCATACAATGTATTTTTGGCTATTGCTACAAATATACCCGTGCTACTTAAATGCTAAACACTTAAAATAGTTAAAAGTGTATTTGCTTTTGGGGTGGCATTGGCAATCTTTTAAAGATTGTGACCAATAACATTTTTTTTTTTTTTTTTAAAGAAATCAATACTTTTTTCAGCAAGGATGCATTAAATTGATCAAAACTGACAGTAAAGATGTCTATATTGTTTCTATCTCAAATAAATGCTGTTCAACAATCATTTTGAACGGATTTACCGATCTGGCGACCCTGATCTATGTGTTACAACAGCTCATCATTCACTTACTCTCACGTCTCACTCACATTTTAAAGTCTTTCGTCTTTCAAGCAAAACTTTTACACTTCACTTCAAACAGTTTCTTATCAAACCCCATCTCTCATCTCATTCTTCTGTCACTGCAGCCTCAAAATCTTAATAACCCAAGACTGTTGACAGTGAGGAAGTAACACATTAGTATATTTGCACCTCTAACCCTGAAACCTTTATCAGCAACATACACCTTCACACACAAAAAAAGGCAAAAGGGACCCGAGCCCCAGAAAAGCAAGAAACGTGGACGGACGGAAGCAGTGCACAAAAAGGAAGGAAACGCAAACATGTGTACGTACAGGAGGGAGTGTTTCGTACCATGTTTCGTTGATAACGATCAATCATAATCATTTGCTTGCTTCTATAAACAGTGTGTAATTATAAACAAATAAATGTTTGCTTTGCTCATGCTGTAGGGTGAAAGAATCCTGCTCGTATGAGGAACCAGTTCAGGTCACGGTTCAATACCATCACGCTGAGAAACACCAACACCTGCACAGGCCGACGATTCCCTTTAGGCCAACTACTGCACTGAAAAACACTGAAGTAGCTTTGACACACACACTTACGTTACTATAACACACACACACACACACCCACCAACATCCTGTTTAACAGTCAAAACAGTTCAATGTTTCACCAAAATTCTTCTCTTATACTCTTAATAATAGATTGTTTATTGGCAACTTTGCTTCCATGAAGAACCCTCAATATTCATGAAAACTTTTAATATGTTACATTATTTAAGCCTGTATATGACCATTTGGCTGCAAGTGATAGTTTACAGTAGGGATGTGCGATAAATATTGTCTACGATAATATCGTAATTGTTGTTTAAACTATATGCGATTTGACATTAGAGTATATATCACAAAAAACAAACAAAAACACACCCAGAGAGTGTATGCATGAGGTAGATGTAGATTTGATTAGAGTTGACGCATAATTTAGACTATTAAAATATATTTAGAATTCCCTCAAAATTCAAGATTAAGGGGGAAAATATGCCCCCGTATGACCTTTGTGTATTTTATATTTATATAATCTGTTACAGTTAATATCACATGAAGAGCAGTTTTTTTTTTTTTTCTCCAAACATCAGTACGATTCCAAATGCGATACTGATTTTATAAAACAGTTCAAAAAACAAGACATATATTAAAAAAAAAAAGTTTCAAACAAAGCCACAGCAGAACTGAATCAATCAGCTATTTGAACAAATCAGTTGAATGAATGACTCAATTATGCAGTGGTTACTGCCACTAGGGCTGGACGATCGCAATTTTGACGCGGGCAGTGAAACAGGAAAAACATGCAAGAAGATGGGACTGAACTTCTTTTAACTTGAGCACCAAGTTTTTAGAATGCCGTTTCACGCATGAGACCCTGGAAGAGACGCAAGTGCAACAGTCAAACGTGTCCACGTTTACATGAAAAAAACAATGGAAAAGCAGCGCAACTGAATCAAAAAAAAAAAAAAACTGCAAAGAACTACTACTGTATGTCTGATATTTCATGTTTGCATCATGATGACAGGCTGAAAGCTGATGTTCATTGTTTTTAAAGACAGAATTTTCTTTAACTAGAGGGTTAATAAAGGTTGCTTGAATCATGTTGTAGTTACATTTTTTTAGTTAAAAATCGTAAAAAAAAAAAAAATATTAAGAACTGGTCAAACGTTTTGAGGAAAAAACAAACAAACAAAAAAAAAAAAAAACCTAGATTTTATTTTTTGGCCACATCGCCCAGCCCTCTCAGTACGATTGCAAATGTGATATTAATTTTATAAAACAGTCCAATAAAACAAGACATTAATATTAATTGACTGGACAAGTTTTTGTTTTTTCTCTATTTCGTCAACAAAAATTGTTTTGCGTCTTACTGTGCAGCGTTTCATTAAAGAATCAGTCGTTTGAACAAATCGGTTGAATGAATGACTCAATGACTCAGTCATGCAGTGATTCGCTGCTACTTAATGGCGATTTCAGGTTTATTTTTAAAAGTATATTTCCTCTTTTTCCCTCAAAATAATTTCATAAATAACTATTGAATCAAATACCATTACAATAACATGCTTAGCAAAATATTGCCTAATTATCGTTATCGATAATAAGCCAGAAAATATCAAGATATGTTTTTTTTGTCATTATCGCACACCCCTAGCCAGATACCACACATACATCATGGAAACATCTATTTGACGTATGCATTTACATCTGGAAGATGCATTTTTTTTTTTTTTTTTTTTAAAGAGTGTTTGCTCACCTGCAATACATCTACAGGACATTTCCTATCAGATGTCAAATAGACGTCTATTAGATGTCTTTAAGATGTTTATGATTTAGAATGTACATAAAACTGGCATCTTACAGATGTTTGTACACAGCAGATGCTTTCCAGATCAAGTGTTCTTTAGCAAACATATGTGTGCCATCTAGTTTGCTGTTACGTTTTTTTTTTTTTTGTTTTTTTTTTTTAAATCAGTGGGGGGTTTTTCTACACATACCTATTGTTTTGTTTCAGAAGACACTGAGTCATAAACTGGATTCATATTTGGATACCATCATGTTCACTTTGTGTCAGCTTTAGCATTCAAGTACAATTTAATTACACAGACTCATTGAGATGGATCATATATCTACAAATTGTTGCGCATGTTTATCTGAAGAAAGAAAGCCATCTGGGATAGCATGAGGATGAATAAACAAACTGTTATGAACCGTTCACGGTTCTTTTGGGAACCCAAAATGGTTCTTGTGAGAAGTCTTCGCAACCCCCTTGGAACCTTTATTTTTAAGATTGTGCGGTGCTTCAACAGGCAATAGATTCATAACTCAAGCTCAACAATGGGAAAACCATTCAATTTCGAGACTTTATTTTGAACGGCGCAGTAAGAGGACGGGAGCGAAGCAATTCACAAAGGACTTTGGGAATAACACACCATGTCAGCACCTGCTATGACTGACAGTGCTGGAATAATGAGGGGTTTGAGGAAAGCGTGTGTGTGCGAGAAAGAGAGAGCTCTGGGAGTTGTGCAGTTTGGTGGCCTGACTGTGCTGTGTTTACCTGGCCACTTCACCTGAGAGACAGAGCTAAGGAGATGCTCAGGTGTGCTCAGGTGCCTTTCCGCCATCCCCTAGGGTGCATGTATAAGTGTACGTTTGCTCGCGTGTGTAGCAGAACTGCCTATCTCTTCCACACAATTAGGCCCGGCGTCTCTAACTCTCGAACTCACCAAGGCCTCAGCGCCACAGCAACGGCAGCCTAATGAGCCGGACTGGGGACAAGGTCGTTAAATGAGGGGACAGTTTTACAAAAAAAGACACTAATTAGCACCTAGAACTCACCGGCTCGGTTGGCCTCCACCCTCACACCTGGCTCTTCCTTCCATCTCCTGTCCGTCATACGGCGGAGCTCCACGTAACCCGCCTCCACCTGCGTTCCTTGGCCGAATCGCAGCGTCCGATTGGCCGGAGATGGAGGAGTGTGGACCTGAGGCCTGGCTCTGGCTGTGCCGCACCCGCCCTGTTTGTGCTGAATGAAGGTGAGGATGTGAGCCAATGGGAAGGCTTGACCACACTGGCCACAAGTCAACAGGTCACGGCCTTCATCGTCAGGCTGAGGCATCCGCTCAGGTGATGGGGATGAGTTGGCGGGGATGACTGCAGAATCTGCAACGTCTGTGAGTGGAAAAAAACAAAAGTTGTTAAAACACTCTTTGTACAGAGAGTCCCTTGGTACTCTTGAAATGACCAATCTGGTGGCTTTGCAAAAGCCTTGTTTCTCTTCTAATGTGCTACTTTCAGTTCTCTGCAATCGTCGGCGTACTGCTAAACTGTCATCATCAGCACGGCTCTGTCTGGTCAGCAGATACTGACCACTTCCTGTGTCTCTGCCACCGAGGTCTGCTTTGCACAGGAAGCAGCGCGATGCAGCTCCGACCCGCTTGAGCAATTCGCCCATTAGAGCATGCTGATGTATCAGGCACTTTGCACTGTAGTCGTCCTACCACGCTCACAAGTCTGCTGATCTAAACAAGGTGTCTTTCACACCACTCATAACCGCTGTGGTGAATGAGCAATGCAGTATGTAAATCTAAACAGGCCAAACTGAGCCAAACAGGATTTTGCTACCAAGACTTATCAAAAAAGCTTTCTAAACTTTTAGAAATGCATCTGTGCCTAAACTGGAAGTCACTTTAATATTGTCTTTTAGTGCATATAATGCTATTTGCACTGCATATACACTGCAAAAAGTGCATTTAAACTGAATGATGCTGCACAGTGGACACACAGTAATTATTATTATTATTATTTTTTTAAATCAAATTAATCATTTTGAAATGAATTTGTGGACATAGAAACCTTATATAACTAAAAATATTAATATAAAATATAACTAAATTCCAATAATAAAGAATGTTTAAGAACGCAATGTTGTCGCATTTTATTCAGTACTGTAGCTGGATCAGGGTCACCTGAGGTGGATCAAATCTGCATGTTTTAATATTTATTTAACTTTTATTCACAATGAATTTGTGCAGACACACATACTGCTCTGAGCACCTTTAACATGGTTGTGTAGAGACCTCGAGTTAACAGAGGAACTTGCCCTTTGGCCTGGGTGCCGCTGCTGTGGTCATGGACTCCAGAGCACACACAAACACACATATATACACACACACACCTTACAGCCTGGACTGGATCCACCTGCCCGGGCTAGGCTGTCCATGCCGATGCAGGTACAGACAGTCCCGGGGAGGGGAGGATTTCACCGGTGGTTACTCAAAAATGTCACCTTTCCTGTTTCAACAGCTCTGGTTGTTTGTGCCGACACGCAAAAGGCGCGGCTGCTCTCTCACACACACACATTAGTAACTGGAAGTCCGACTCATTTAAACGAATCGGTTCCTTCGAGCAGTTCGTTTCAAGCGTTTAGCGGCTTGTCCAGGACCACGTGATAAAGTGAAAACATCTCGCTGTACGGTTTTGTAACCCGCAGTATAGCCATTTATAGGCACATGCTGCGGTTTATTACTGTTTTCTATTCATGAGAATGTTTATTATGATTTAACGTGTCTCGGTTCAGTTGTAGCCATGATTTATCTCATAAAAACAAAGTCAGTTAGAAGTAATTTTAGGTTGTATTTTAGTCATTTTAAGCATTATAAACAATACTTTTAGTCAGTTTAGCTATTATAAACAATGCTAAAATTAACTTTTATCCCAAATTAAATAATTTTAGCATGTTATGTAAATAGTTTCGTATCCGTGTTGATAAAACGGTCAGCTGCAATCACGCTGTAAACACATTAGAGTTCAATTTAATGTGTCGCTTCTGTTTTTTAAAGTGGCTCACTCAGTGAAATCGATTCACTGAACAAATCCGACTCAAAAGAACATTTACGATTCGGACACTAACACACACTCACACACAGTAAACTACACTCAAGTCTTGTGGTCAGGTGAGGCACGCACAGCTGCCCACAGTTAGAAGATAAAACAAACAACAAAAAAGATTCTGTCATGATCAAAACAATTTTTTCACAGCAATATGTACACGTAGGGGTTTTACGAAGGCCATGTTTATCAATCAATTATTTATCAATAAACAAAACAATATTCAAGCGAAGCGCACTAGTCAGCAGGTAAAACAACGTGTTTAGTACCATTAGAAAATGAGAATTTTTGTAAATAAAATGTAACCTAGTGAAAAAATAAAAAAAGTTAAACGTTAAGGTATGAACAGTGACGACAGAAAACATAAAGATATTGTGAAGATGCAATAAGGAAGTGCTATGTTATTGCTGCAACTCGGTCAGAGTGTTTAAGAAACTCAAACCTAGAATCTCTTAAATAGCCTGTAAATATGCATTTGATACGCGAATGGCCACTGATATGATATTGAACACTTGTCAGCAACACGTACAAATATAAACATGAGGGTAGGTTATTATTTCAACTCCAATGTCAAGTTGGACAGGAGTGAGTCACAAACCACGTGAAAAGTTATTACATTGATTACGCGTTATTTGTTACTGATACTCATTCTCTCCTTCTCACACTCCCACCTTATTCATATTAGGTTCTCCATTAAAAACGTAGCGTTTTGTCGTTTAAATGTGGATGAAGTTATCTTAAATCCTGCTTACCTTGCATTGCGCTCAGGTGCTGCGGTCTGCTGCCGAGTTTGCGTCTGGACATAGTGAGAGAAGCTCCTCTAAAACTAGACCAGAACTAAGCGGACACTATAAATCTCATAAAACGGCAGTGATGTGTGACTTGACTGTCGTTCAGTGCTGTGCCCGTCAGTGTTCAAGTTCACACTGTCTGCTGGCCCTACAGGAGGAGGAGGAGGAGGGCATGAGCAACGCCTCCAGCCCTTCAGCCCGCCCATCATCATCATCCTCCTCATCCTCTTCTGCCCTCGCTGTCTTATCATAACTGACCTCGTTAAGCAACTCTGCTTAGGGCAACAGCATCAGAGCCACTTTAAATGATCCAAACTCTTTCTATTCCTTATCTATCTGTCGAATAGGAGGAATTATGTAAATAATCGCTTTGATGGCGCGCAGCTGCTGCTCTGACACCAATAAAATGTGCTGGTTAAGGATGTGGGTAAAGAGGAAGTGGCTTTATCGAGGTCGACTGAGACAGGTGTTTGTTTTGCTGTCCGGCTTATTTCGAAACCTAAAGTAACTGTCGCTTTACTTTCAGACACTTGCTTCTCTTTTGTAGATGGCAGGGGTACACACAAGCACACGGGGACTTTTGAAATTTGTTTTCGTGTGTACGTAAAGTGGTCAAATACCCATTTAAAATAACAGCAATTTGCGTCGAATCACATGTATTTCTAATGGTGAAGTGCGCCATCTGGCGGTTACAATGGGTTTTGTTTTCTTCGTACATGAGTAAAAACTCAAGCCAAGGTTATTTTTCACTTCATGATTAGGTTTTATTTCAATGTCACAATCTGTGATCACTGACGATTGTTTCTAAATCAAGAAACAACCACCAGACATGTACAGTGCTGAGTGAAAAAGACTATGGAATTCAGAATCTACATTTGTCTGTCAGAAATTTCATCACTCTTAAATGAAGGGATTATACAATGATGAGGTAAAATAGGTAGATTCACCGTTTGAAGTCGGAGAGCCGACTTTTAATCACCTTACTGATCATGTTTTTCTTCCATAGAAAACATTAGGCGGAATAACGTGATTTATAAGTCAGTTTAACGTTTGGCTCAACATGAGCAGTGTTGAGGGTAACGCATTACAAGTAACGCGAGTTACGGAATCAGATTACTTTCTTCAAGCAACTAGCATACAAACGCATTGCTTTTTAATTTACAAGAAAAAATATCGTACCTTTTCAAATACGTAATGCCAACTACTTTAACCATTGACTGATTGACAGCTCTCCTGTTCCCACGTTGAGGGAAAAAAAAATCCTTTATGTATTTAATTCCATTGCATTAACCAATGTTTTAGCCTCTGACCGTTAAGTAAAAATGCCTTTAGACTAATACTTCAAACTAACATTTGGGTTTCATTTTTCATTGCTGAAGAGTGAGCTTTCTTTACCTTCCGCCACTTTTTTTCCCTCAGAATTGTGACTAATTCTCAGAATTACGATATAAACTCACAACTGCAAGTTAAAAAGTCTGAATTGCAAGACAAAAACTCACAATTCTGACTTCTTTTTCAGAATTGCGTGATATGAACTGGCAATTGCGAGTTATGAAGTCAGAATTGCGAGTTTATCTTTTGCAACTGTGATTTTTTTCTCAGAATTGAGTTTATATCTCACGCAGTTGTGATTTTTTTCCTCAGAATTGCAATTCTGACTTAACACACAATTGCAAGTTAAGTCAGAATTGTGAGATATAAACCCTCTTTTTCCCCCTCAAAATTGGACTTTATAACTCACAATTGCAAGTTTATATCTCACAATTCTGAGAAAAAAAAAAAGAATTGCGAAATACAAACTTGCAATTGCAAGAAAAAAAAAAAAAGTCAGAATTGACTTGTATTGCGCAATTCTGACTTTAGAACAACTAATTGCTAGTTTATATCTCACAATTCCAAGAAAAAAAAAATCAGAATTGCAAATAAGTAAAAGTAACTAGTTACGTAGCGTAATTAGTTACTTTTTTAGGGAGTAACACAATATTGTAATGCATTACTTTTAAAAGTAACTTTCCCCAACACTGAACATGAAGGTGAGTAAATGACAGAATTATTTTATTATAGGTGTACTCTCTCTTTAATGGGGTACCGGACACAAGGGAAAAAAGAAGGTTCATCCCAATCTTATGTTACAAAATTCAACACAGATCGACTCAAAATATCTGCAAAGCTTATTAGGATCCTAGCAGCTCAAAGCGTTCCTGGCAACCTTGGTGTGTAATATCAAGAATGGGAGGTGAAATGTGTTTTCAGAGCATGATGGTGTTAATCTTCCCATTTTAAAAATGATTTTGTTTCCATTGCATCCTTTACAAGATGTAAAAAGAGAAGCTGAAGTGAGTGAAATTCATTTTATTGATTCCCCCCCTTAAACTTCTATGTAAACTCTTGCCATCGTGGTCACCGTTCACTCCGAAACATGTTTGCTTCTTGTTGCTCGACTGTTTTATATCAGCCGATTCTTCAGTACCGGTAATGAGGGCTCCGTGATCTTGAGCGTGATCTCCTGTTGAGAAAGACAGTAGAAATGGTTGAAATGAGCCTGAACAACAGTATGTTTAGATGAAATGGACAAGCGTGGCCGGCCCAGACTGGTTTCAGCATACCTTCTGGATGAGCTGTAGTCCCGACCTGTGGGGTGTAAAAGATTTACGATTAGAATCTTCTTCATTCATATGTCTTAATTGTTACCACACTGTATATCAATAGAATCCTTCGGAACCAAGGAGAAAAAAAAAAAAAAAAAAAAAAAAAAAACGAATTCATTCCACAGAAAGAACTAAATCAAGTCTCTTTCGTAATGTGGATAACAATATGACTGTGGGAGGCTCTTACAGTCCAAATAAACTCACCGTATTTGGCATTGGGGGAGGGCGAGTGACTCTGACGTCCATATTGCCTTTCCCATTCATCTCTCTCTTTTTCCCGCCGTTCTCGCTCCCTACAAGACCAAACAATGACCAAACTGTATCCTCTCCTTTACAAATCTAAGAGGACAGTTCCCACAACATGAACACGCTGCACAAGTATATACATGCTCGGACTCACTTCATGCGTATTTTCCGTGCCATTGCGCGAAGAACTCCTTCTCGTTCCTGTGATGGGAGGGGGAAAAAACATGAGTGTTGAGGTTTACAACTACTTGGAATCACCCCACCTACCCTCCCACATACCAACTGTACACCCACACTCTTACCTGTCGCTTGTGCTCTTGTTGCTGGATCTTGGCTTGTGCTGCCTTCTTATCCGCCTTGGCTGATGAAGGTGAAAGCAGAAGGTGAGGCAGGGTCATCAGGCTTTTATTTTATGTCTTTCCCAACATATAGCAAAATGCTATATAATCATTTGTGTTCTCTTCTGAACTCTCTATTCATTAAAGAATCATGTGAAAAAAGTAGCAGTTTCCACAAAAATATTTAGATGCACACACGTTTTCAATATTGATAATGTTTCCTGAGCAACAAATCAACACATTTGAATGATTTCTGAAGGATTAATTGACACTCAAGACCATTTACTAAAACTATTACTCCAGGCTGCTAAAATTGTAGCTTTGCCATCACAGGAATAAATTCAATTTTAAAACAAATATATTTTATGTTTTTATAACAGAAACAATTGTTTTAAATTCTATAATATTTCAGAATATTACTGTTTTACTGCATTTTGTTCAAATAAAAGCAGCCTTGGTGAACATAAGTATAGAAGCCAGTTTCTGCCACCGAACAAAAAAAAAAAAAAAATAGAAAAGGTAATTGAAACTTTTTATCTTGCAGTTCTGACTTCTTTTTCCTCAGAATTAACATATAAGCTGAAAATTGTAAGTTAGAATAGTGAGACAAACTTGCAATTGCAAGAAATGCAAACTCAGAAATGCGAGTTCTAAAGTTAGAATTGCAAAATATAAACTCAATTGTAAAAAAAAGAAAAAAAAAACAAAAACTCATTTGTGAGATATAAACTCAGAATTACAATATAAACTTGCAATTGCGATAATAAAGTCAGAATAGCAAGATATAAACTCGGAATTCCAAGAAATGTTCGGAATTACGAGATATAAACTCACGATTGCGAGTTATAAAGTTAGATTTGCGAGATATGAACTCAATTGTGAGATATAAACTCAGAATTCTGATATAAACTTGCAATTGTGAAAAAGTCAGTATAGCAAGATATACTCAGAATAGCAAGATATAAACTTGCAATTGCGAGAAATAAACTTAAAATTGCAAAATATTAACTAAGAATTAGGACAAACTCACACAACTGCATGATATAGTCAGAAAAGCGAGACATAAATTCAGAATTGCAAGATGTAAAAGAAAAGGAAGAAAAACTCTAAATTATGAGACATGAACTTATAATTGTGAGATATAAACTCAGAATTACAATATAAACTCAGAATTAGGAGATATAAACAACTCAGTTGAGTTTATAAACTACGAGATATAAACTATAAACTCAGAATTACGAGATATAAACTTTTGGCAATCGAGAAATAGTCAGAATAGCGAGATACAAAGTCAGAACAGCAAGATATAAACTCAGAATTGCGAGTTGAAGTCAGAACTGCGAGATATGAACTTGCAATTGTGAGAAATAAACTTAAAATTGCGAAAAATAAACTCAGAATTGAGAGATATAAACTCAGAATTACAATATAAACTCAGAATTACGAGATATAAACTCCATTGCGAGAAATAGTCAGAATAGCAAGATAAAGTCAGAACAGCAAGATATAAACTCAGAATTGCGAGTTGAAGTCAGAACTGCGAGATATGAACTCGCAATTGCAATAAACTCAGAATTGAGAGATATAAACTAAGAATTACGACAAACTTGCAATTGTGAGATAGTCAGAAAAGCGAGACAAATTCAGAATTGCAAGACGTAAACTCGTAATTACGAAAAAAACTCAGAATTATGAGACATGAACTTATAATTGAGATATAACCTCAGAATTACGAGATATAAACTCTCAATTGTGAGAAATAGTCAGAATAGCGAGATATAAAGTCAGAATAGCAAAATATAAACTCAGAATTGCGAGTTGAAGTCAGAACTGCGAGATATGAACTCAGAATTGCGAGATATGAACACGCAATTGTGAAAAACAAAGTCAGAATTGCGACATATGAACTCAGAATTTTGAGAGATAAACAAAATTACGACATATAAACTTGCAATTGCAAGAAAAACTCAGAATAGCAAGATATAAACAGAACTGCGAGATATAAACTAGACATAAACTTTTTATATCTCACAATTCTGACTTTTCTCAGAAAATCAACACGGAGAACATCTTGTTTATGTCAAAACTGAAACTAAGCCGCCCACATAGAATGCATTATTCCTGGCATTTTCTAAAGGGACATCCATCACCGGCGAGGTTTTTTCCCCATCCCACTGCATCTCAATGAAATGAAAAAAGTACTCTGTGTGATTGGCTTTCAGTCCTTTGTATTAAGCAGCTTAATTAATTATAATTGGTTCATAAACATTATTTTAAACATTTTGCATTTCTTTCACAGATCAGTCAGTCATGTTATTTTATTGCTTTGAATAAATGTGCAATAATAATATTTTCTTTGAAGCACCCTCTTCTGGCCTCAGGAGAGAAGTCAAAAGCTTTTTTTCACCCCAACTGAAATTATGCATTTTAAATTCGAATATAATTCGAATTTTGATAATATTTAAGTACAAAATTAAAATTTAGTTTTACAGCCATTTTGACAGCCCTAATTATGCAATTGCAAGTTATAAAGTCCAATTCTGAGTAGAAAAAAAGACTTACTAGTCTACTAGTATATCTCACAATTCTGACTTTATTTTTCAAAATTGCAAGTTTTCTGAGAAAGAAATGTCAGAAGTCTTCACTGTCAAGACCCTTGATTATGCTGATTTGGAGCTTAAGCAACATTTATCATCAATGTTGAAATTAGCTGTGCTGCTTAATATTTTTGTGGAAACCGAGATGCCCTTTTTTCAAAATAATAATAATAATAATAATAATAATTAAAAAAAAAACATTCCTGACCCCAAACTTTTGATTGCTAATGTATTAAAGACAGATTACCAGATTTAAAATCATTCGTGTTATTATATCCTCTGAGCTTTAGTTGATGTCAAAGATAAGAAATGAGCATGAATGAAAGCAGAAATGAGCATGCACAATTTAATATCCAATTTTGACAGATAAAATAATGCTAACTGATATGGTACCAGTATATTGTGCATGCCTAGCATAAATATGGAATAAGATGGTTCCTGAATGTCTGAAATAGTAACTCACATTGCTTGTTTAGAGCCTTCTGCATACGGAGTTTGAGCTTCTCTTGTGGCGTCATCTTGGGCTGCAATGGACACAATGACTTTAGAACAAGCAGGATGAAGAAGTTTATGCAAAGAACAGCAGCTGCCAAGGAATCTGTTTTACTAGCTTAAACTTGTGTAATGTCATGCAGAAGGATGAGTGTTTTAAACTACATACAGATCATTTATATGCTGCATGTTGAACAGCAGCAGATGGTCCTGTTTCAAAGAAATGCCTGTGATGTTTGTTATAGATGTATTTTAGGTTAATGGCAAATTGTGAACAGACGATTGAAGGCAGCCAACACTACAGCGCTATGTGGACTCTTCTTCTCACCATGTCAGGTACGTCAACTCGATGGAACAGTTACAAAATGGCAGCTACTGTAGCCATTTCAGAAGGTGCTGCCTTGAAGCTGTTCAACCTTTACACACAAGGACAATCTGTATTGACTTATGCAGGTGTGTTTGTGTGTGCGAGTGAGTGAAGTTGCTCTGCCTGTCTTGACAAGCCCAGTGCAGAAGCAAAACCTGAGCTCTTTAACTGCTGAGCAAACCTGCTAAGAACCTTTATTCCTTTGTAGTTTTCCTTTCATCAGCTCACAGGTGTCTATCAACAACCCATCATTCAGATAATACTTAGTAAGATAAATGAGAAGTACATGTATCATTTCCCTAAACAGAAGACAAATCTATAGTGGTTCCAAAGAAGAGCACACAGAAAAATCAGGGTCCTTTAGAGATACAGTTGGTTACTCCCTGCCTCTTACAAAAAAGGCAAAAAAGGTGAGTTGGGTCAGTTCAGATATGGCTGGTCTTCAAAAGACCACTGCATTCTGCAAACAGAGGGCAGCTGATCACCAAGTGGACAGCCAATCAAAAACACATTTCAAATAAGAGGAGAAGCTCTGTGAAGAGCCAAGAGATGGGCAGGAGCCCCAGCCTGATTGTTAACTGCATCAGCCTGTCAGGGGTGAGGGAGGCGGAGTCTTTAGCAACAAATTCGAGATATATCAAATTCTTACTGACTTTGGCAGCTCCAGTCTCTTTACCACCCGGAGTTTCAGGCCTAAGGAAGAAAATAAAAAGATATAGAATTTTTAGTCAGGTGTCATTTTTTATAAATAATAATAATAATAAATATAGCTGCAAGAAGCGATTACTGGAATTCAAGCGCTTTAAGGCATTTAAGCACACATATGAAAAAAGACCTTATTTAGCAAGCCTGTAACCACCTAAATCAAAAAAACATTTTTGGCAAACCCAGGTAATTTACCATAGAAATATGATGTTTTGTAACATTTATGACTGTTATAGTGCAAGCTGTGGTCCGATCCCCTTATAACTTTGCATGCTTGTTTAGGATCACCCGTCGCATGTGCTCAGCAGGTTTTATGAAGTTTAGAGTTTCTTTTAGGCTTTACAGGATTTTGGGTAAATTTAGACATGTCCTTTTTCTAAATGGGTAAATTTCAACATTTCTTTTTATAATTATCTGCCTAGAGAGATCTGTACTGCAGTGTTTTTTTGCAGATTGAGTGAAAAACCTAGGACTAGTTGGCAAAAATAAATATATATATATATATAAAATTTAACAAATGATTTGATTGACAACAGTGGTTCTAGAGGCAAAGTTGCTTGGAATGAGGAGTTCTATTATATGATATGAATATCATGCATATGGAAGAGCCTGTGGTCCAGTGGGCAGTTTACGACCTGGGAATATCCCATGTTCAAATCCCCTATTGGAAAATGTTTATGCGGGGCAGTCGTGGCCTAATGGATAAAGGTTGCGAGTTGGAGTCTCAGGTCCGGCAGGGATTGTAGGTAGGGGGAGTGAATATCCAGCACTCTCTCCACCCTCAATACCACGGTCGAGGTGAGACCATTGAGCAAGGCACCGAACCCCCAACTGCTCCCCGGGTGCCGGAGGATTGGCTGTGTGCTGTGTGTATGCACTTGGATGGGTGAAATGCAGAGCACAAATTCAGAGTATAGGTCACCATACACGGCCACAAGTAACCTCCTTTCCGTTCCTCCTTTCCATATGTGCATAAAACAGTGCAACATACAATCGTTTATGCCCTTGAAAAATGCAATGTCCCCCCCTCCCAGTTATAGCCATTTCTATGTTTTCCCCTCTTAAACGCTCCACGTTTTTTTTTTTTTTTTTCCTGTGACCTCAGATTGAGCTCTTATATAAGTGAGTTTCGAAAGTTAAATGTATTTTTTTTTGTTAATTATTGATATTCACTCTTCAGAGAATCTTTCTGCACTGGTTTGTTTCTGATCAGGCGAAAAACCTGCAATTGGCGGTTTAGGAGTTCTAAGAGATTTTGTACTTTTGATCACTGTAGCGCCCCCTGGACCAAGCCTTGGTGACATTGTATGTGCTGTGAGTACTACCATCCCTCCAAGTTTCTAACAATTCTAACACACTTGAACCACTAGTCATTTTAACATGAAATTTCAATACTAAAACATCTTTACCCTATTGTATCATATTTGATCCACAAATTTCCAAGGCTTCTAAATTATCAACATGATCAAAACCAATGGAAAAACGGCCAGCTGGTAAGTAAGCGTTTCATATACTTGCCAATGCCATTTTTTACCCATATCTGGCACTTGGATAAAACAAAATGTATTTGAAAAAGCAGGAATTTTTCCCTGAATTAATGGAATTTACACATAGGGCTCTATGAAATCATTTTTATTTTTTTCCAAATTCGGTTATATTTTTTTCAAATTCCACTTTTTTTTTTAATTTTCCTGGATTCCGTTTTTTCCCGTTTCATTTTTTTTAGACTCTGTTTTAATGATAAAGTTAAAAAATATATAAATGTAAAAGCATGTCTGATTAATTGAAATCATGAATCAAACACATTTGAATAGCAATTTATTAAAAGTTGAACAAAAATTACATTTCTAAGGCCCTGAGATACGTTTTATTTTTATCAAAATCTGTTTTCCATTGGTTTCTATTGGTTTCATTCAGTTTTAATAAATCAAAAGCATCTCTATATATATTTATTGTTATTTTTTTCCTTTTTTCCCAGAAATGCTTTGTTGTGTATTTAATTTTTTTGGTAAATAATTTATCTGGTAAACACTCTTTAAAAAATTATGTTTTAATAATAATTGTATTAGTAGTAGTAATACTATCATTACATTAAGTCATATTTCTGTCATGTTTCTTCAAGTTAAACCGAATTTTAATATTTACTGGTAGCTAGTTTCTGTTTGTATATGCTATGATGATAGCTTTTCTCAAATGAAATGGTAAAATGTTCATGAAGTGACTCTCAGAGTAGTTCTGGAGATTATGTTTGTGTGTTCACATACTCTTATTGAGGCAACAGAATTTGAAAACACAGCGAGCGTCACGCGTGCTTCAATATGTTGTAAATTTGCGCCGCTCATTCATTCACAGAGAAACACACAGAACATGTAGGATTCATATTTAAATACTGTTTTTTGCGGCTTAATATTCAGACACTAGTCCATATTGAGTTTGATTTAAGCGTAGTGACCTACTTTTGATTCATTCATCACAAATTCTGTGACATTCAACATAATACAGCAAATTCCACTTTTAACTGGATTTTGTGATTCCGTCCTCATTTTCCGCATTGCGGAAATCATAGGGCCCAAGTCATATTTCACATCCCTGACTTCATGATATCAAGTAGGAAAAGTGTATCTATAGTGCTTACAGGTTTGTTGCAACTTACTTTCTCAGTTTGTCTGCAGTAGCAGAAGCAGGTGGAGCAGAATGGGAAGAGGGGGAAAGGCTGCGGCTCGCAGCAGGTGAGCGTGAGGGGCTTTGACTGATGCTCCCACCCCTCCTGTATGCTGAGCTGCGACTCCGGTAACGATCACCCGAACGAGAACGCGAGCGAGACCTGAGAGAGAGAGTGTTTCATTTAATCAAATTTTTTTTTAAATTAAAATCAAAGAATGTACAAAGGCTTAAATATCTTTAGCAAGCTCTCTTGCCTGGTTCGTCTGCGGCCTGTGTAGCGCCTCCCCCTATCCCGGTCTCTGTCTCTTTCACGATTTCGGTCTCTACCCCGATCTGTGGAACGAGACCTCGTCCTGTCGTATCGTCTCCTCGAACCAGCTCTTCCACTGCGTTGCCGCGAACGTGAGTCAGACCGCCGGCGAGAGCGAGATCGAGACCTGGAGTATCGGCTGTCCCGATCCCTGCCCCCACGAGAACGACGACTCCGGCGGGAACGCGAGGATGAGCGTGAGGAACGATGTGAAGAGGAGCGGGAGGAATAAGATGAATGACTGGAGGAAGACCGTCTTCGGCTAAAAGCAATACATAATGTGCTATGTTATTATGAGCAATCCATAAAAAAAAAAAAACGATTAAATCACAAGACAAGCTAAAGAGCTTCCAGTTATCAGAATTTAATTATTCCACACCGTTTTTAACCCCGAATATGCTACAAAAAGTAATCAACAGACTAAATAGCCGACTCAGACAATGGTTTGGTTGCTCTCTTAATAATTCTAAAATATCATTTTGAAGCTCAACCTCATAGCACACTGGCTACATGCTATCATAGCTGAACACACTTATGAATAAATGAGGAAAAAAGCCACTAAGGAGCCAAAAAGTAGAAAGGGGAAGTTACCGACCGGGAGCCCCTGCTATGACCTGCGGTGTTGGAGGAGGTGTGGCTTGACGCCGCTGCAGGTGGGGCTTGTGCGGCTGAGGCTCCCTCATCATCACTGCCCCCGAAGCTGGTAATGAATGTGATCTTATCATTGCCTGGGGTTCGAGAACGAGAGCGTGACTCGGAACTTGAGTCTGACTCTGGCCTGGGACAAAAAAAAAAAGAGATAACAATAGGAACAAACATTATTATTAATACATGAACACTACTGTTCAAAAGTCAGTTTCTCCAATCTTCAGTGTCACATCACTCTTCAAAAATCATTCCGCTGATTTTGCTGATTTTGTGCTCTAAATCTCCTTAGTAACAATGTTGAAAACAGTTGCTGCTTAATGTGCCCCTATTATGCCATTGAGTACTGCCTTTCATGCAGTGTGTAATGTAGCTGTTTGTGAATGTAAAGCTGAAAGTGCATGATAAATAAAGTTGTCATTAGTGCTGCACGATTAATCGTATCGCAACTGCAATCGCGATGTCAGCCTGTGCGATTTTATGATGGCAAAATGTTGCGATTTATATTAAATAAATAAGTGTGTGGACTTGAGAACAGTTTGCTGATTTTCTGTGCTGCTAACAAAACAAAACAAAAAAAAAAGATTAAAAAAAAGTTTAGACTCAGTATAGACAGTGCACGTGTGCGTGCGTGTTCACTTGTATGCAGCGCAGAGAGACTAGAACGAAGATGGATGCAGAGGAGATCGACACTGATCTGGTAGCCAAAAAAAAAAAAAAAAAAAAGAACCATCTTTGTTATATGGCGATATTTTGGATTTGAGATTACTGACACTAAGCAGAGAGAGGTACTGTGCAAGATTTGCAAAATTAAAGGCCCTGTTTACACCTAGTTTTAACAAGCGTTTTCGTTGATCTCATCACAAGTGGACAATGCTAAGTACAGGTGTAAATGGGGTATAAAACGTTTTGAGCTTGTCCACTTTCGACCACATCCAGAGGTGGTCTTCTCTCCGCCTACCTAATACAGTATTAGTAATACTATCCATTGCGAGACTCGCAAGGACACGCTTATCAGATGGGATTTAAACTTTGTCAGGACGAAACGAAACAAAACAAAAGCGGCTGCTCTCTGCATTTTCTCTTTTGTCCAATTTTGCGAACGTGTGAAATTTGTCTGAGCTCATGTCTTCCATTGTTCTGAAATATCTGAAAAAGCCCATACATATACATGAACAAAACTTTGTGCAGCGTGTTTCTTATAACACTAGCAGCTGTAAGTACAAGTGCGCGATAACTTTACCCCTCCCGCTCCTGTTTTGACGCCGACAGAGGGATCCGTCCATTTATCCTCCTCTTGATGTACTGTAATCAGCACCACAGGGGGTAATGTGGTCAGAAGTGGTCAAAAGTGGACAGAAGAGGCAGATTAAAAGGCCAGGTGTAAATGGCTCTCTCCATTGTCCACTTGTGATCCGATCGACCAAAAACATAACTGGTTTCCTTTTCAAAAGAGTTTACGCATGTTACATTCTGCATAAATGTCTGTTTGTTTGGACAAAATGTTTAAAATATCTTATTTTTGTTAGAATGTGTATGTTTTTATTTATTGTTTTATTTAATTTAGCTATACTTTTGAGAAAATAAGTTTACATTAATGCAAAAGCTATTTCATTTTGTAAAAATAATTTATTTTGAAACCATTTCTAGTTTTACAAATACACATTTCAGCATTATCACTAATCTGTGTGTGCATTTTCCCTAAAAACCCATCAGGTTGACTCGCAATACCATTTATTATAATCGCAATCGCATATCGCAATATTGATCTCGATAATCGCAATCTCCCAAAATAAGGAATCGACTCTGTTCAGCCTGAACGAGTCACTAGTAATTCCAACCCCAACTTCCGTGATGACTACACGTCACGGGGTAACACATTTGCATAATTCCTGCCTATGTTCTACACTGGCCATCAAACATGTAAATTTACTGATGATTGCTTCTCTAATCTCTGGAAGTTCAACACAGGATCCACAAAACACTTGCTCTTGAAAGATGGCTCAGTACCCAGTTTATTTGGACCAGCTAGCTCCACTGAATCACAACCAATAAGTATGATAAACAATAGATGTTGATATTTTCTGTCGAGTGTTCAAAATACAAAACTATGACAATGGGCGCTGTATGCAGAAGATTGATGACAACAAACTGGGCCATCTGACCAATCAGAGCAGAGTAGGCTCATAGAAAGGAGGGGTTTAGAGAGACTGTATCTTTGAACTCCTTCAAATGAATCGTTTCAGAATCGCTAAAAATGAGGTGATATTAAATGCATATTTTGAGAAAACAAAAGCATTGTGCATGCATGTAAACCTATTGTAGGATGCTCCAAAAACAATATTAGGAACCTTAAAAATGGCATAATAGGGGCAATTTAATATATTCATGGAAACCATTTGTAGGATTAATAGAATAAGTGTTTATTTGAAAAAGAAATATTTAGCAACGTTGTAAATGTCATTTATTGTCACAGGGTTCCCACAACTTGGTTAACTTCAAATTCAAGGACCTTTCAAGGACTTTCCAGGTCCAATACCCTCAAATTCAAGGACTTAATGTGGGGATACATTTCAAGTGAGAGCAAGGTTACATCGTGTTACCTTGTAAGATACATTGTTACAGTTTTCATGCATCATAGACATCCATGTGAAAAAGCATTTTATTCAAACTTAACAGCCAATTTTTGCAATGTTTCACAGTGTGTCTGTGAAAAGTTCAGGTACTATCGTCGCAGTTTTATGCGAAAATGAGCGTAACGAACGTAAATCAAGCAAGCTAGTATGCATAGGCCACAAAGTGTTGGCAAAATATCATATTAGCGGACCAGAGGGAATAACATGGAACTTTATCTAGAAAAACTTCTTACACAAAATAAATTCAAGCACTTTCAAGGACCTGTATCTATGGATGTTCAACTTCAAAAACTTTCCAGGGCCTTGAATTTTTTTTTTTTTTTCAGATTCAAAACTTTCAAGGATTTCAAGGACCCGTGGGAACCCTGTTGTCACTTTTGATCAATTTATGAATTAAAAAAAAAAATAACCTCACTGATTACAAACCTTTGAAAGGTAGTGTGCACAACTGTAATCAGTGATGCAAAATATGTTATCCGTCCTATACTGATAATCCATGTTGAATTTTTTTGGTAATACTTTATTTTAAGGTGTCCTTGTTACACGTTACATGTACGTACTATTATAATAACAAATATACAATTATACATAATTACATGCAAGTAACCCTTAGGCCAAACCCTAATCATACAGTACCATGTAGTTAATTAATATTACTCAGTACTTAAATGTATAATTACATTGTAACAAGGACACCTTAAAATAAAGTCTAACCATTTTTTTAATTGATCATTTTAGTCATAATGAACACTGCTTGTTCATTTATCCTATTTTGACATTTAGATTGCATTTGATATCCTCTAACGCTCAAAACTAATCATTAAAAGACTAATAACAGTTAAATCTATTCTTTGGATCTTTAGATTTTTTTTATTTATTTAGATACTTTTTTATTTACTAATTTATTTAGATGACAAAATACTGTTGACTCCTTCATACGGGCCATTTATTAGTTATCAGCAACTTGAAAATCAGTTTAAAGGTATTGATTAGAATTTCAATACTGGGGAACCTGAATTTCAATTATTTGGATGCTTAAAATGACACAAATGATACATTCAAAACGAATGTGCACGGTATCAAACCATGAACACTTACCGCTTGTAGGGGTCGTATGTAGGACTGTCTCTTCTGGCATAGCTGTTTTTGAAATGTACATATTAAAATCAAATCAATTAATCAATTTTAATTGTGTTAATCAACACACGTAAATGGTGCAGATTTTAACATTTACACACATACATACACATCCATTTACACTGAGGAAAACTTTCCAGGGTTTTTCTCCATATAGTGGACTTCAATGGGGATGAGCAGGTTGAAGGTCCAAATTGCACTTTCAATACAGCTTCAAAGGGCTCTACACGGTCCCAGCTGAGGAATAAGGGTCTTATTTAGCGAAACGAGCTGTCATTTTCTAAAAATAATCAAAAAAATTCTAAAAAACTAACCACGCGTGATCTTTCCAACGTGATTACGTAATGCATGATGTTATGAATGCATAGCTAGTGCAAGACGAGCATTTGTGGTTGAAAAGTAAATACTTGTTTCGCTAGATAAGACCCTTCTTCCTTGGCTGGGACCATGTAGAGCTCTTTGAAGCTGCGTTGAAACTGCAATTTGGAGCTTTAACCCACTGATCCCCACTGAAGCCCATGATATGGAGAAAAATCCTGGAATGTTTTCCTTAAAAACCTTCTTTCTTTTCAATTGAAGAAAGAAAGACATGACCATCTTGGATGACATAGGGGTGAGTAAATTATCAGGAAATTTTAATTCTGGAATGAACTGATCATTTAATTGGATAGTAGTACAAGTAAAACTAAACATTGTTGCGTATCTGTAGAAATTTGTAGCTCTTATCATATGGGTTGTTACCTGGGTGGGCTGATCTGCCTGCCTTTCATATACTTCTCTCTAAACTCTCTTCGCTGTCTGCGAGACCGCCGGCCCTGAAGGAAACCAAACAACATTGTTATTACAAACACAAATAATCAAACAAACATCTTTAATGGGAGGAAAGAAGTTGAAAAGATTCTGCTCATACAGAATACATGGCCTTCTCTGCCTCCAGTGCTTTTGCATGCTTAATGGCCTCCACTTCCTCCTTGTCCTTCCTCAACATCCTGCCACAAAGACAGACTGGATTTTAACTACACATCACGTTTGTCGAAAAAGTACAAGATCATTACAATGCATTCATTCAGATCTTGTCCAAATATACTCAAGCGGTGAATAAGTTTGCATTTTATTGACTTGGTTAAGGAATAAGCGAA
Organism: Cirrhinus mrigala; assembly: GCA_036247105.1. Classification (NCBI taxonomy): domain Eukaryota; kingdom Metazoa; phylum Chordata; class Actinopteri; order Cypriniformes; family Cyprinidae; genus Cirrhinus; species Cirrhinus mrigala. Next base: position 19,326,476 of record CM070024.1, read on the forward strand.
CGAACCATACAAAGTCGCCATCTGCCATGCCGTAAGTGGTGGCCATCTTGTTTATCTCTGTCACTTGCTCCGGGTTGAGTTCATCTACATCCACCTCAACATCTACAAATTGGGAAAACATTCACACACACATTGTAAGGGGGTTACCTTCTATATTCAGTTAAATCACATATAACTAAATCACTAAAGTGTATGAAGAACACACCAATGTCAGGAATGACTTCGTCTTCCTCAGACTCGCTGTTTTCTGAGTCATCCTCGTTTCCTTTTTCCGTCTGTTCATCCGGTTCGGTCACTGTGCTGTCCTCATACGTATAACCGATCTGAGCTTTCTTCTCAGCAAGTCTAGCAGTGAAAAAATCATGATGTGATCCATCTAACAGAACACACTCTCACCCACACGTGTTTTAAGTACTGAGACGCAAGTTCATACTTCTTCTTTTCATCCTCATTTGGTTTCTGTAGGCCACCGTAGAGTTCATCCACATAGATCTGGTACAAACACTGCTCTTCTGAGACTATAACATGACAAGAACGTATTTGTGGATTTATCAATAACATTATAAGGGTCACATTTGAAATGAAACAAAAGCAGACTGAAATCAAAAGCAACTCACTGTTCGCAAAGTCATTCTGCACCAGACCCCTGTAGCGCTCATAATTGCACTTCCTCTCTTCTGATTCCTGCTCTGGGGTGCTGGGACAGAAACAATGAACTTAATCAAAAACGACACAAAGCAGTAAAAAAAGTAGCTCATAACTTGCAGATTTAGGAGAAAGTCCTAAATGTTTGCTCTAAGAGTATAGCAAGAAGTAACAGCTGTTCTTACGACCCATTTTCTTTTACGTTTGCATATCTTACTATCAGCCATGATTATTCTATTCTGTTAACAAAAAGGCTGTTTATATGCATATCAGCTAATTGTTTATGAGAAGCACACATGTAAAAGGCTGACAATCAGCTGAACATATACTTGTTTAATTAGTGACACTTAGCCTGCATTTTAATCTTTAAATTAAATCTTTAAATTAAAAATTAAATCTTTATTTCAATATGGCAACCAACCATCTGTGAACAAATCTCTGACAGAGACTCCTCCCCTATCAGCCGATCACTGCGTGCATAGTTAATAGGCATGCTGACATCATCCATATCAACAAGGTCAACCCCGCTCTTACTTTTATCTTAAGACTTCTCTCTACTCCTTAGAAAAAGTTTGTCTCATCAGGGCCTATATTCACAAACATTTTATCTTACCACTAAGAATTCTCCTAAACAGCACTAGTTTTTAGCTAAGAGTTCTCTCTTAAATCCTATTCACAAAGCTGCTGAGACAAACTTTTGCTAAGGAATAAAGAGAAGTCTTAAGCTAAGAGTAAGGGAGCGGTTGAACTTCTTGCTATGGATGATGTTAGCATGATTACTAACTATGCACACAGTGATTGGCTGATAGGGGAGGGGTCTCTGTCAGAGATTTAGGCCTATTTATAGAAATATTGTAGAGTGAGATATTACTTTGCCACATTCAAAAAAAAGATTTAAAGATAAAACATGTTGCCACATTCAAATAAAGATTTTAAAATACAGGCTAAGTGTCACTAGTTAAACAACTAGATGTTCAGTCTAAATGTCAGCCTCTTACATGTATGCTGACATTTTTGAATAGAAGAGTAGAATAATCATGGTTGATAGTAGGGTTGGGCAATATGGCAAAAAAATGAAAATCCTGATTGTAAACATGGACCCGTTTGGCTGTTGAACACGTGTTTCTTGCAGGGTCCCATGCATGAAATGGCATTACAAAATTGCGTCACTTTCGTTAAAAGACGTTCACTCCCATCTCCTTTTATGTTTTACCTATTCCACTGCCCCTGCCACATCTTTGTCAACATAAAAGCGCATTCTGTGTGAACGCGTTTCACGTTCGGATGCTTCTTGATATGAGCGTGTCACACATGAGCGGTTAATCACGTGCGCCGACATGCGGTTGGGTCGTTCTTTTCTTTTTACGGTTATCATTGGCATAAGGTTTTGTAATATTTCTATTCAAAATCGCTATGTTGTGAGGCAGACAGCCTGCAACAGCCATTTAAGGATAGTTTGTGGCTTGATCTTAGTGCCTTAGGAGTCCTCTTCCCTACTCCTAATGTTTCACAGACTTAGGAGCTAGTTTTAGTGCTAAAACGCTTTGTGAAATACTCAAAAAATGTAGGAGTCCTAAATTTAGGACCTAAATCAGCGAGTTATAAGCTACTTTTAGCCTAATGATGTATTGTTAATAGGTTTTAAGGGAAAACTTTTAGCTAAAAACTTGCCATTTAGGAGAACTCTTAGTGGTAAGATAAAATGTTTTGTGAATACGGGCCCAGTTCAGCATAATTTCATCAAAACTTCTTTACCCTCTGGTGGGTCTTCGTTCCTTTTAGACTGAAAATTTATGTTTTGAACGTAACTTATTTTTTAATTTGATCAAAATGATACAAATGATTGTGGCACTTGCTATACGAACACAAATATGTAATAATTTATCACAAATAACCACCACCATAAGAACTGAATGTGAAATCCAAAAAACAAAAAAAAAAAATGCAGAGCATTTTTTTCCTCAATGAAGTAGTCTTTGATCATGTTTAAACATATATTCAAATGCAAAACCTACTAAAAGTAAACAGTTATGTTGACATATACTCTTAAAAGCATTTAGAGAACATATATCCCTAAATATGTTATTATGTAGGGCTACACAGGTGCCTAGTTATTACAACATAGTATTAAATATGATTTTCTTTATTTCTCCTACCAAATGGCACCAATCTGTGCATTGGATTTTAAGATATATATATATATTTTTACTTTAACAGTGTATTAGTTGAAAATATGAATTTTATTCATATTTAGAATTTTTTTCTAAAATATAATATTAATATAAATAATTTAGAGATGAGTACTGACTAGCATAAAATCCCCTTAAAACTATATAATATTAGATAATAAATATTATTGGACAAAATATAATACATTTGGTTAATTAAAACAAAAACAAAAAAAGTTTGTCCCTTAAAGGGACAGCTCACATAAAAATGAAAATTATGTCATTAATTATTAACCCTCATGTCATTCCAAACCTGTAAGACCTTCATTCTTCTTTGAAACACAAAGTAAGATTTTTTTCTTTTAATTCGAGAGCTTTCTGACCCTGCATAGACATCAACGCAACTTGCAACAGAACACGTGTCGTGGTAGTCTCGTAAATGTGCGTCAAAGACTGACAGGGAAGAGAAGAAATTGAAAAATAAAGTCATTATTATTATTAATTTTTTTTTTTCAAACAAAAAGTATTCTTGTAGCTTTCTGGGCCTTGAACGTGTCAGTTCCACTGCTGTCTATGCAGGGTATGAAAGCTCTCAGATTTCATAAAAACTCATTTTATTTGTGTTCCGAAGATGAACGAAGGTCTTACGGGTTTGGAACGGCATGAGGGTGAGTAATAATGACAGAATTGCCCTTTTTGGGTGAACTATTCCTTTAAGTGAGGTGTTAACTGAAAACCACACGGGAAATTTAACCACACTATGGAAAGGCAGCACCCTACATTCTGTTTTTTTTTTTGCATACTCAGGGTAATCTATTTTATATTTTCCTACACAACAGATGCATTAAGATCAGACTACTCACGTAGTGTTGAGGAGAGGTGGTGTATAGGTGGGGATGTAGTCCAGGTGTGCCCTAACATCAAACCTATCAATCATGTTGCTTGTATCTCCTTGCCATGGCATCCTGTTAGGACAAAGAATGGAAGCTGTGACAGTTTTCCAAACAAAAACCTTTATATGGGCTGTTATGTTAGTTCGTTATGTTGATCAGTATGCTAGTTACATACATGTTGAGGGGACTCTCAGCTGCCAGGGCTACAGCTGAATCCAGATGGATTTTGTATGCCCGGCCATGAACTTGTAGGAACTGGGCTGGATCCTTTTTCTACACAGAATGAAAGTGTGCACTTGTTTATTTAAAATGTCTATCCAGGACCAAGGTTAAGCTGTGCTCAAAGTGCTCAAAGAATGAAAGTGCAGTCAAGGTCACAGACTTTTGTTTTATCGACTTACGATTTTTTCATAGTACTCTCTGCGTCTCTCCCCACGCCGCTTGTAGTCCACCATCATCCCGCGCAATTTGCGCTCATGTTTGCGGGCCTCCTGCCACATGACGGCTCCGCTTGGGGTTGGGGCGCGTCGGGGCAGGGCTGCTGCTAGGGGACATAGAGGATGCAAATCAACCAACCAACCAACCCAACAAACACACTAGCAGGCACATATAGTGGCATTCTGAATTTGAATTCATCTTTACAGAAAAGTATTTCACTATGAGAAAAATACATTATGCTAAATTATTTTATACTGCATGGATTTCCCCATTGCACCTAACTGCAGTAACTATAACGTTACATTAAAAATATAGCACGTGTGTCATGTGTCAATACAATTGTCATTTTGTTAACTAGACTGTTTTACTCAACACAAGTGTCTCAACACTTGAAAGAAATGTTATTTAAGGGTTACAGGTTAACTAACCCCAATTAAAAAAGTTTGACATGGTCAGCTTCTGAGTAAAAGAGAATTGCGTTTGCTACATAAATAACATCAATAATGGTTGAAACGCTCGGCCTTTACATTACAGGTGCATAATAACACTTATTCTCTATGCACACTTCTCACTAACAAAATTAAGCAAGTAAAAGTAATGTTGTTAGCCAAGTAGCTAAACCCTCTCAGGCTAAATCCACACACATACAAATTCTGTAATTGAGTTATACTGTATTTATAAACGCACTTTAAAGGCTGTCCATTACTCAACTCGTACAACTGGCATGCAATATTAAGTTTCACAGCTTACGTGAGAGTATATATAATGTTGCAAAACGCTGGCGGAGCCGCTAAAGCTAGCGTGCTAGCTAGCTATATTTTACATTCAGCGTAAACAAACAGCTGACGATAAAGCGGTGTGACCGTCAACAAATAGCTTTTGTGATTTCTAGAATGATATGAATTACCTGTTTATGTTTACAATCTGTACAGTCTGATTTTTCTTGATAGAAAACACAAACGTCGCTCACCAAGTGGAAAGGCCGCTAGTTTACATACATGCGCACACGCCTCCCAGCGCACGCTCTACTCACGTCACTGAACTGAAGAAACAACTAGGAGACGCTACTAGGCTTACATCAGGGTTGCCAGGTTTTCAAAACAAAACCCGCCCAATTAGCCTTTTTCACGGTCTGCGTTCGGAACCCGGAAGCATCGAAAAGTTGTGTAAAATAACTTCCGCTGTAACCTGTATGAATGGCAATTCTGGCTCACTTTGCCCCATAGCTGCCGTCTTGGAAAAAATTAGCCAGCTTACCGATTCAGGCTAATATTTAGCTCAATGATTTGCATGGTTTTATGCATTGCTAAATCACCTATATGCATCATAAATATGTTTAGACCCGGCTAAATTTACTTCGATGTAACAGTCATTACACCTGTTACGCTAAATTTGTAGTTTTTAAAGTAAATGGATGCCTTCGACTCCTCCTATGTGTTTCTCCTTTTCACAGTCTGTCAGAAATGATGGATGGCACCAAAATACATGGTTACATGGCAGTAAAAGTGTACAGCTGCCAAGATACAGGGGGTGGGTCAACTTACCCTCTGGCTCAATTTACCCCACTCTCCCTATAAGCTGCACTGACTCAGGCCAGCAAAAAAACCCCTGCACTATTGGATTGTTAATAATTCTTCTTCAGCAAGGGTCGGGAAACTTTTTGGACCAAAGAGCATTTTCTCCCCATTTTATTAATTTATTGAATGCATTTTTCCAAAACAGCCACAGTAAAAATTATATAATATTATTAAAAACATGACTTTTATCAATAAACAAGTTGCAGTATGGAATTAATTGTACAGGGCTTTCACTGTGAGGTTGCGTTACCACCTGAGGAGCCTTTTTAGATTTTGTGTGTGCCTACTTAACCATATTTTGGGGACAAATTTGTACCCAAAAGTGAGCAAAACCTGACAAAATCGCCAAAACCTCACTTTGGGAATGTCTTCATTTGTAAAACTGGTAAATAAAGTGAAGTTTTTTTTTTTTTTTGTAAAAATGCACACAGTTTTCTGTGAGGGGGTAGGGTTAGGGGTAGGTTTACATTTATACATTTAGAAAATGTGTAACTGTATAATCTGTATATAAAAACAATAGAAGTCTATGTAATGTCCCCATTTAGATAGCTAAGTAAATGTGTGTGTGTGTGTGTGTGTGTGAGAGTGGGCGAGTGAAAGAGTGAAGAATAACGCAAAGTGCTTACTTACATTGACTGAGTTTGTGAGAAAAAAAGATCCCCTTCGAGTGAGCACTTTTATGTCAGTAGCTGTCACCTTCTTCCTATGAAATACACAGAACATACAAATGCGTAGTTTAATTAACTGGCCATTAGGTGGCGACACTGACACATTGCACATTTTTTTTTATTTTGATACAGGAACAAATCCCACGGTTATGCAACGGAAAATTAACTTATCATGCAAACCAGTACATTTTAAAAACACAACATGTCTGTATCTCTCCCACAGTGGTCATTTTAGTTTGTTCAAACACTAAATTCACAACAAATACCAAATTCCACCAAAGGTTCGCTATCAATAGGCACGTCGTCCTCCGTCCTGTTTGGTGTCTGCTTGTCAGACTTGAAGTCCGAATATGAGAGGAGAACGGGTAGAAAAATATAATTTGTTACTTAAGCATTGTTCTGGACGTTCATTTACCTGAGCAATGAGACAAAAATGTATGTTAGGCCTATGTGAATGGCATAACTGATCTTAATCAAAGTAGATAAACATTTGCAGGTTATAAATTCTCCACTAAACACGATTTTCAGTCGTGCTGTCAGAAGACAACACTCAACCTCACGATGAAACAAAGTCTGACACAGTCTGTCAATACAAAATGTTTAATTTTTATATCACATAAAAAGTAATCTTACTGTGACCTTTCACAAAAAGGGCACATCTAAAGTGCAAACTGATTAAACTGGGGGGAATTTATGGCAAATAGCTCTTCAATCAAGGAGATCACATTACAAACATATTAGATTATGTAAATCAAAAAAATTTGCAGAAGTTCATTCATTCAAAATCTCCCTTATTAAATATGTTAAACATTTTACACATTCATATCATTATTTTGCATCCTATATAGTATATAGCAGCGTTTATCAATCCTGGTCCTGAGGACCCATATTTTGCATGTCTTCCTTATACAACGCGCATGATTCAGATCATTGGCTCATTAGCAGAGAGCTCTATCAACCAAACTAAGCATGTCAGACATTAGAAGCATACAAAATGTGAAGTGGGCCCCCAGGACCAGGATTGAGAATCATTGCTATATGATATTAAGAGACAATTTCTAAACATGATGTTTCAGTATACTGTTATTGGTCACTGGTGTGTTACAGCCACGATGAATGGTGGTGCAGGCAAGAGTCGATCAGAGCTGTAGATGGGGCAGGCTTTGAATTTACAAGGCCAGTCTGTCCAGAGATAACGCACAGCAGTAACATTAGCAGCAGGACATTCTGATGTAGATACAAGGACAAAATCAAAGCCATGTTTTATAATAGGAACAGGCAACCATTTGCTATATGATTCACACGTCTTATCCTCCGAACAGCAGATCTATGGTAAAAAAAAAAAAAAAAAGATCAAAATTAAAATAAAAATCATACACAATCAGTTAGTCAAGGTCAGTTCAAAAGTAGCATTCTCACTTCAAACTTAAAACTGGCAGTATTTTTTTAAATCGCAATTTTCAAATTAATTTCAGTTGAAGTCAAATGTTTACATACGCTTTGTAGAATTTGCAAAATGTTTATTATGTTAACCAAATAAGAAAGATCATAAAAAAGGCATGTGAATTTTTTTATTTAGTACTGACCTGAATAAGATATTTCACATAAAAGATGTTTACATATAGTCCACAAGAGAAAATAATAGTTGAATTTATAAAACTGTTCATGAGTTCCATGTTTGTCCTTAACAGTTAAACTGCCCGCTGTAAATGACTGTATGATTTTGAGATCCATCTTTTATTTTTTTATTTTTATTTTTTTTACACTGAGCACAACTGAGGGATTCACATGCTACTATCACAGAAGGTTCAAATGCTCACTGATGCTTCAGAAGGGAAAACGATGCATTAAGAGCTAGGGGTGAAAACTTTTGAACAGAATAAGGATGTGTTTATTTTCTTATTTTGCCTAAATATCATATATTTTTTATATTTACTACTGCCCTTCAGAAGCTACAGAAGATACTTAAATGTTCCCCAGAAGACAAAATAAGTTAAATTTACCCTGGCCTTCAAATTCAAAAAGACTCTTAATGCATAGTTTTACCTTCTGAAGCATCAGTGAGTGTTTGAGCCTTCTGTAATAGTTGCATATGAGTCCCTCAGTTGTCCTCAGTGTGAGAAAATGGATCTCAAAATCATGCTTGTAAACTTTTTAACAAGGTAATTTTTATCATTTAAACTATTATTTTCTTTTGTGGACTATATGTAAATGTCTTTTATGTGAAATATATTCAGGTCAGTATTAAATAAAACATAAACATGCATTTTTGTACGATCCCTCTTATTTTGGTAAAATAATTAACATTTTGCAGATTCTGCAAGGTTTTGACTTCAACTGTATGTACTTACACATATTTGAAAGTAATCTTACCTCAAAAAAAAATCCATTTACATGAATGGCGGTAATACCCTGATTGAACACAATGCTAATCAAATCCTGTTCGAGTATGGCCTGAGCAGGGAAAGGTCCTTGGAAAGATACATTCTTCTCCCCATAGGCGACAGCTCTTGCCCCTAGCACAAGTCTGTATGCCACATCCTGTTTATCCTCTGGGTGGATACTATTAAACAAGCAAATCAGCATGTTAGCATTAAACAATTTGAATAACACTTTGATTACAGTTTCTGCTCCTCCTCACCTGCCCCAGGGGGACTTTTTATCAGGTACGTCGATAGCAACAGCCATGAAGGTGTTCTTCATGCGTTTATTAGGGGCAAAGCCATAGTCTGCGGTCTGATGCCAGCGTATTTCTCTGAACCCATCTCGCGAATTGTTTTTCTGATATGTGCTTAGCTAAAGATGAAATGGAAGTACAATTTCATGTTTAAGTATTTGTGACGCATGGGTCCTGTCAAAAGTATTGTTAAGACATATATCTTCAATAACTGACTATTCAAGGGCACCTGTACAAATCCAAAAGGGAAGTCTAGGGCAGTTTGGCCACCTGAGCCATTATGGAAAGCCATCCTCCAGTCGTCAATCATCATAGGGAAAGAGCAGTTGTATTTATCCCTGTTGTAGTTTGCATTAGCCTCACCTGAGATAAAAAGCAAAGTGAAAATAGCAAGTCTTTGCATGTTAGAACTGTAATAATATTAGAACAAGTTTATATACAGTGCCTGAGAAGTAATACCTTGGTACCATATGGCTCCTGTTATGGTCATGTTGAGTAACGGATGGATCATGGCATTCCAGAGCACCGAATTGTTCCTTTTACCAGATACATCCTCCGAGAGGTTACTTTGTACAAATAAATCTTCATGGGGAACACTGCAATTCAGGTACAAAAGTGAATGCGCATCAACTGACACAGAAGAGAAGAAATTGTTGAATAAATCTATTATATTAGTTTTCTTTGCACACAAAAAGTATTCTCGTAGCTTCATAAAATTACGGTTGAACCGCTAATGTCACATGGACTATTTTAACAATGTCCTTACTACCTTTCTGGCCCTTGAACCAAGGTAATTACATTGCTGTCTATGCAGGGTCAGAAAGCTCTAGGATTTAATCAAAAATATCTGTTCCAGCGTTGTACCTGTTCATCAATCCACACTTGTGAAGTGCCCGTGGAGATGACCAGGCCTCCACAGGTGTGCCTCCCCAACTTGAGTGTACTAGCCCTATGGGATACTTCAGTGTTTCATAGAGATAGCGGCCATAGAGCCAGCAAACTCCAGAGAAATGGCTGAATTCCTTTCCACCAAGCAATTCTTGAACAATGAACACAAAAAGACAAAAAGAACAGCTGTTTATCTCTCTTCAGGAAAAAATAGTGCTATGCACACATTTTACTAACAGGTTTCCATTTTCCTCTGGACACAAAAGCAGGTTGGACATCAGCCTAGCTGATGTTTAAAGGTGTTGTTCACTTCCAGAATGAAAATTTCCTGATAATTTACTCACCCCCATGTCATCAAGGATGTTCGTGTCTTTCTTTCTTCAGTCGAAAAGAAAGTAATGTTTTTGAGGAAAACCCAGATAGCAAGAACTTTTGGGCCAAATGTGGGCAATAGCTGGCACATATGGCTTAGATATGGCATGGCTGAACAGATATGGGCCAGATTGTTAAAATATATGTTTTGCCATAAGTTTAGAATTTGCAGAAAATTATTGCTTGGTTCACAGCTCCTTTTGAGATATATGGTCCAGATAACAACAAACACATTAGAACCAAGTAAGGTTTAGCTGTGGCTGACATTGGTAAACATCGACTTCTGGCTAACATTTGGATTACACTTGGAAAAACAAATCAAGTTTGGCTGATGTCCGGCAGGCCACACCTCCATTGCTACGATGACCGCGTCAATTTGACCGAAAGGCGGCAATTCCGTCACACAAGTGCTTCAGGTAAGTGATATTTTGGCATTTTAAAGTAATTTTATTTAAATATTCATGATTATGTGTCAGCATTTGTAGTTATCAGATGTTTAGTTTGTTTCATTGAGAAAAGCGTCGAGTTAGATCATTTTTCTTTGTTGAATGTGGTGTTTGCGTAGCCCTCCGACAGATTCCAATAAAAATCACTTATTTTAGATAGAGATTGATTTGTGAAAACGTTTATAAAGCATTTTTCACATTTTCAGTGTTTTTCACTGCTCTGTGGTGTGGTAAAACATACAGACTGTCTTGACGTAAAAGATAACAGTCGAAGCCATTAGAAAAATCATCTTACATTTCTTAAAATGGGCTTCGATGTAACGTAGTAATCCCGATTTCATAGTCCCGTTTTTTTTAACCATTTTAAGCGGTTTTCAAAAACTCAAATGATCGAAAACATGTCAAGCTTTCTATACATGTCCCAGTTAGCAAATTTCCTTTGGCCCGGATCTGGCCGTAATCTACAGATAAAGTGTGTCCCAGATTAGTATTTGTTCGCTGGCCCAAAATTGGGCCATATGTTTTTAGCCAGAACTGAACCAAACCAGAGCCATAACTCCGCCGTTCATAAGTACTTGATGCAATGTTGAGAAAATACTAATATTTCAAGTCAAATGCTGTGTGCCCAGGAGGTAAGTATAGCCTAGTAAATGGTGTTTGTGTGAATGTCCACAAAACTTGAAGGCATTATATTAGCAGTAGGAAAGAAAATTTTAAAGATGAAAAAGAATTCATGAGATAATCATGAATAATTTGTTGCCATAGTTTGAATAATATGTAATAAGTAAAATAAGTATAGTTTGAAAATGTATTTAAAAATGTAACAACTTGATTCCACTGTTGAACATTTTGAGTTTTAGTATAATCCTGCAGGTCTACCTTTCGGTTTGTACTAATGATAATAATTATTAAATTTCTCTTCACTGTAGGTGCTGTCAGGCCCAGACTGGAAGGGCTTCAGATAAAGACATTGAAATGAACTGTATAAAGTGGCTGCACCTGTCTGCAGAACGAGATGGTGGGAGGAAAGAGAGAATGAATAAACAACAGTGCATTGCTGACCCCCCTTAGACAGTTTGCAGCATTACTAACACCAACACACTTTCAAGCAACACTTTTCTTCTCAACACTCAAGTTTAATGTTATTTGTTCTTAAAAACTGGTTCCGACTCAAATTTGTCCATTTAATTTTATTATTTTTTTTTAAGGCTAGATGTATATCTGTTGAATATTCTTAAAAATGGATTCCAACTCCGATTTGTCCATTTCATAATTTTCTTTTTGAATGTTAAAAGTATATCTGTTGAATATTCCTAAAAATTGATTCCAACTCAAATTCGTCAGTTTCATAATTTTTGGTTTGAATATTAATTGTGTTTGTTTTATATTCTTAAAAAATGATTCCAACTCAAATTGTAATGTTAAATATGTGTTTTATATTTATAAGAATATTCTAACTCAATACTGAGTAACTGTAAAGCGCCTGTACTGATAAAATGATTTTTTTTTTCACTGATAATTTAACCTGCACTGATAAAAGCAATTTATTTTATTTACATTTTGTTGTTGAGTGTGTGATTTACTCTCTAGTTAATACAAATTTTACATATACAGTCAGCCGCATGTGGGCCACATTAGGGCAGTGAGGTCTTAACAGAACTCAGCCTTACTAAAATAAAACATAAGGCCCATATATGGGCCACATAAAAATGTATTACTTGGCTCATGATAGGCGGAGTTATGGCTCTGGTTTGGTTCAGTTTTGGCTAAAAACATATGTGCCAATTTTGGGCCGGCGAACAAAATCTAATCTGGGCCACACTTTAGCTGTAGGTTTGGGCCAGATCCGGGCCAAAGGAAATTTGCTAACTGGGAAGCATCTTATCTAGCGAAACGATCGGTTATTTTCAAAGAAAAATACAAATGTATACACCGCGGATGGCGGTTATATCCGTGGGCGCTGTGGATAATCCGTGGGTTGGGTAATAAAAAAAAATGCATTCTGATTATTTGCGGGTGGGTCGCGGGTGGATGAGATAAATCAATAATGACGCAAATACTAACTACTTCTTCCAAAATATGACCCTGTTTTAAATGATGCGCATCATTCAGTAGTGTCCTGCATTAGCCAAAATCACGACAGGCCACCATTTCTAATTCAATCGTATGTGAATAAATGCAAATATTCGCTCAAAACACCCAGTAAAGGTGGTAAGGACCGTGGCGCCAGCTTCCTTTGAAATATGTTTGATGATTGCGCCCGCGCCCGCACCAGATTTGCTGCCTGTTCATATGCGTGAGCATGTCAAAGGAGGCACGCCAAGTATTAAAATAATAATAATTATTGATTACTAATTTGAATCAGTACATTATAACGAAAACAATACCTTAAAAATGAATAGAATTAGATTTTTACTATCAGCAATTTTTTAAACTGGGTGAACCCCTGTGAACTTTTGTCCAAGGATCCAGTAGGCGTTCGAACACCCAACCTATTTCATCAAAGATTGCGGAGAGTCACGTCCAGATGTCAGTTAACCTTATTCTTTTTAGCGTGGATTTGGCTTAAAAGCATGAGTATAAATTGAATAAATGTTATGAGATTAACCCTTTAGGATCTAAGGCTAAAATAGGTATTTTTCACATATTTTGTTTATTTGACTGTAGAATTCTAATAGAATGTGCAATTTTTTAAGTGCAAGGTGTCATTTTTTTTTTTGTTTTTTTTCAGAAAACAAATAGCTTTTTTTTTTTTTTTTTTAAAAGTACAGTTATTGACCATTAGTGTTGTCTGGTGAGTTTGTAAACAGAATTTAAATAGACAAAAAAAAAAAAAAAAAAAACAGGAATAAATTTTCTGTTTTTAATTTAGAAAAAAAAGAGAGAAACCATGATCGAAATAATCCAACACTTTATATTTGAATATTCAACTATATTACATATATACAAGTGTTTTTATGACACTGGGTGCACAGTTTTAATTCAAGAGACTTTTTTGTTCATGCACGCACACATATACATCTGCATGCACATACATTTACACACATGGACACATTACAGAGATGCACACACCACATGTGAAAAAGCTCACTCAGCCTGCTGCCAAGTCTCATCGAAAATCATCCCAATCACCTTTTGTGCTGTTTACTCCTCCTTTGCCATGTTTTTGTCCGTTTTGTTTATGATGTTACGCAATCCAAATCTCCGCGCTCCGTTTAAATTCTTACTTCCCGCTCTCCCGGAAATCTGCTGTCATTTGCCGACGGAGTGCAAGAAACTACTGCAATAAGCTATACATTGCCGGAAAGCACATATTGTCTACCGTCAGAAGCAATTTGTTTTAATATTGCAAACTGTTGAAGAATTATGGTAACATGAATACAGCTCGGTTTGATGTGTCGGCGCCGAAACAGCCGGTTTAAAAGGGTTAATGTTTTAAATATAAAAACTGCAATGTAGAAATATGAAATGATAGAGAAAAATAGAATAATACTTTTAAATATGAAACTAAAATTAGACACACAGTGCTAGTGCAAGATGAGCATTTGTGGTTAAGAAGTATATATATTTTTATTTTTTTAAGAAAATGACTATTTCGCTAGATAAGACCCTTATTCCTTGGCAGGAAATTTTCAATCTGGAAGTGAACTTCTTCTTTAAGACCATACTCCATACCTGCTGTTGGTCGGGACCAAAGAACTTCAACTCTCGCAAGATCAGTTAGTTCCTTTTCACTTTGTTCCAAGGCAGCCTGGAAGATCCTCACATCTGTGTACTTAGAAGCCAAGGCCAGCTCTTCTTTTGCATTTATCACCTTTTGAACAATAAGAGACAAATATGTATTGCACATCACATATGATAAATAGAGTAATAGGCATATTAAAAAATTGTACGTGACTTACTTGACCAAGTGTGAATGCCATGTTACTTTGTCCACTACATAACCAGATGTCTCCAAAGAGCACATCCGTGAGGGTGATTGAGCTATTAGTTATGATTTGAGATGCAGTCAAATTGTAGGGACCACCAGCCTCTACAGGGTTGAGAGTTGCATGCCAAATACCTGTGAGACATTAAAGTCAGACTGAATGTGAGACATTAAAGTCAGACTGAATTGTTATTGTACTGAATTCTTCCAACTGGGAATTAATTACATGATCTCTGTTTGAGTTTCACAGTCATATAGGTTCGGCATGATGAGAGTCTGGGTAAATAACGGAATTTACATTGTCAGATGAACTCTTCCTTTACAGCGGACGTCACTGGGAAATATTATGTGTTAGTATGTAGCTAACTTACCATTACTAACAGTAGTAGAGACTTTGTATGATCCTGACAATGACACCACAACCGTGGCGCCTGTCTGTCCATATCCCCACACGACTGCTTTGGCTGGGGCCTTCTGCAGAACCATGTGTTTCCCATAATAAGAAGAAAACCGAAACTTTTCTGTTGGGAATACAAGGAAATTAGCATAAGTTTTATGGTAAGATTGTATTGCAGTGATGGGGAAATTCCACACATTCATGTGACTGGATCTTCAAACAGATAATTTCAAAAACAGTCCAGGTGTTTCTCAATTTGAAGGCTGGCTACAGAGCTTGGCTGCCATGTCATTAAGCACCATCGAAGGCCATCTCAGTCTGAAGGATCCTTGGAAGGCAGCTTTTGTTTTGTGTCGTTCATCCAGCATATTTTCAAGGATGAATTGTGTATCATTCACATCCTCTATTTCGCCCACAATCCTTTCAAAGTATTTCAGTTATATATTCCAATTCCAAACAACTGGTAGAAATTGAGTTGGCAATGAGCTTTTTGTTATTCAGTGAATTTCGTTATTCAGTGAAAAAAGTAATGTTTTTGGCCATGATGTAAACCACTATGATTGCCACTCACTGCTTTAATAGAAAGTTAGTATGAACGCTTTAGATAAGGTATTTTTCCACACTTTTAATTGTATTCTAATGTGGGAATCGCAGAATTCTAGATGATACATGAATTGCCAAATTGTGATGGAAGGGGCATGTTGAACTTGAAACACTGTGGAAACATTGATCTATAATATAGAGAATCTTATAGGCTACCTATACACTACCAGTCAAAAGTTTTTGAACAGTAAGATTTTAAATGTTTTTTAAAGAAGTCCCCAAGCCTTCATTTATTTGATCTAAAATACAGCAAAAGCAGTAATATTGTGAAATATTTGTACTATTTAAAATAACTTCTTTCTATTTGATTATATTTTAAAATGTAATGTATTCCTGTGATCAAAGCAAAATTTTTAGTATCATTACTCCAGTCTTTAGTGTCACATTTATTTAACATTTATTATTATTATTATTGTCAATATTTAAAACAGTTGAGTAATTTTTTTTCAGGATTCTTTGGTAATTAGAAAGACCCAAAGATCAGCATTTATCTGATAAAAAGCTTTTGTAACATTATACACTATACCATTCAAAAGTTTGGAGTCAGTATATTTATTATTATTTTTATTATTATTATTATTATTTTTAGGAAAGAAATTATAGAAAAATACTTTTATTTAGCAAGGATGCTTAAAATGATTAAAAGTTATGATAAAGACATTTATAATGTTACAAAAGATATCTATTTCAGATAAATGCTGTTCTTCTGAATTTTCTATTCATCAAAGAAACCTGAAAAAAATATAGTCACTGTTTTCAACATAATAATAATAACTAATGTTTTTTTTTTTTGTTTTTTTTTTGAGGAGCAAATCAAAATATTACAATGATGTCTGAAGGATCATGTGTGACTTGAGTAATGATCTAGAAATTCAACTTAGAAATTACAGGAATAAATTACATTATATTCAAATTAGAAATTTGAA
Organism: Cirrhinus mrigala; assembly: GCA_036247105.1. Lineage (NCBI taxonomy): Eukaryota > Metazoa > Chordata > Actinopteri > Cypriniformes > Cyprinidae > Cirrhinus > Cirrhinus mrigala. The sequence continues at coordinate 19,343,102 of CM070024.1, forward strand.
TATAATGTAATAGAAATTAGTTATTTTAAATAGTAAAAATAAAAATCACAACGTTACTGCTTTTGCTGTATTTAGGATCAAATAAATGCAGGCTTCTTTAAAAAACATTAAAAATCTTACTGTTCAAAAACTTTTGACTGGTACTAGTGTGTATTAAGCAGTGAGCAAAAACAAATCCTACACTGAATCATAATAAATTAAGTTGCATTTACTTAATTTTGTATACTCTATTTCAATCATTTTGAAATATAAAAAATATTGTAACCATAACAATGTTGATGGACAACATAGTTGACGGGCAATTAATATACTCCTTGACAATAGGTCACTGAAGATCAAATATAGAAAAAACGAGGACCTTTACCATAATGTGTTCAAAATGTCCGACATCACACAGTTACAAAGTTTTATGATAAACCATTTTTCAGGGGGGTGTTTGGTTAATAGCTGACAGAAATTTTGGAGACATGAGTAAAATGTAACATTTTGTTATTTAAATGACAATTTAATTTACGTTCTATTTTTTAAGGTATTGAGATTGTACAAATAAATGTAATATAGATAATCACGAATTTAAGTAGTGAAAACCATTAATCGACCGTCTCGTTTACTGTTGGGGATGGCTCTAGGCTAGGAACCACACAAAAGACAAAAAAACGTCATGTTTTTACGTCATGACGCTGAAACGTCATCACGTGGTCTATAACATCTCCGCGTGACAAGCTGTAAACACGGTAAAAAAAAAAGTCAAGTGTAAGCACATATTACGCGTTTTTGCTGACACAGAAATGACAGTAAGTTACTATCTGCTCTCAGTAAAATTACTGGATCACTCCAAATGCTTATAATCAGCTCAGGTCTCTGATCATTTTTGAGAACCTCTCCTTCCAGCTAATTCGTAAATAAAACGATGTCCAGTTTTGTGACCCAGTTCATCGCCTATTCATTTGCTTAAGAGAACAACAACAACATCTACACTGCATTGCAGAGTCGGTGTGAACTTCACATCATGTAATTTTGCACAACAACTTTATGCTTAACATTTCCTTATGCTTGCGATCTCTCTAAATTCAACCATTCGTACATTCTCTGCAAACTTAATGCACACATGCATATTAAAACTTCGTTAGAAAGCGCATTGTGAAAAACATTTAGTTAATGTAAATCACCGTATATCAGAAAGTACTGACTTACCTGCCGATAAAACGCTGGCAAATGCGCTCAAAACGAGTGAGATAGTAACCGTCGACAGCATCTCTTCAAGTGAATAAAAAGAAGGAAGTGCATTTACTTATCACAGCCAGTATTTGGTTCTTAGTTCAACTAGCCTAAGTTGTCAAACCTGTCACTTACACTGACACTGAAATATTTCAAGTAGTACTCACTGCAGAGCCAAATGAGCTCCAGCTCCACCTCTGTGTGAACTAATGGGTGGAGTTATGTTTAGGATAGGGTAAGGGGTAGGGTTAGGGTGTGGTTAGGTGTCCATCTCCACCCATTACCTCCAGCGAGGGGGAGCTAGAGCTCCAGCTCCTCCCATTTGGCTCTGCAGCCAGCACCCTCAATATTTGAGAAGTTTACACTCTTAGAAAAAAAGTACAAAACTGCCACTGGGGCGATGTCCTTTCTAATATACTAATAATAAAATTAGCTTTTGTATTTTAGGATATACCGCCCCAGTGACAGCTTGTATTTCTGAAAGTGTAACGTTACCCTGTTAGGTTACATACTTTCACATCCAAACATTTGGATTTCCCAACTGTCCCCTTTATCTGGTATACTTACTTACTTGCTTACAGTTAAAGTCAAAAGTTTACATACACCTTGCAGAATCTGCAAAATATTTTACGAAAATAAGAGGGATCATACAAAATGCATGTTATTTTTTTATTTAGTACTGCCCAGGGGCGTTTCTAGGATTTGAAAACATCCGGGGCTGGTGCCAAAACATCAGGGGCTAGTGGTGGTGGATGGGAGCTAACATCATACATACGTAAAATTTTGTTAGACACAGGTGGGTGAACCTGGATCCTTCTAGGGAGGTCCGGGGGCATGCCCCCTGGGAGAAAATCTGATATATTTTAAAGGTAAATTCATTAATGTGGTGCACTTTAAGAGTTCAAAAATAAGAGTTCCAAGTTAACCCATGTTCAGTGTGCAAACTGAACAAAGAAAAAAGGTTGATGAACTGACTCAGCCATCTTCTGACACTCATCGGATCATGAACTGATTGTGTGAGCAAAGTCATATTGTGTTAATTTGACAGATACTTTGCCAAAGCAGTGGCACAAAACAGTGTTGTTACACTATGATAAATAGTAAATAGTAAATCACTGCAAATAGCAAACAAAAGTATTATAACAAAATTATAACTTTACAAAAATACATTACACAAATACAATAATAAATTTGAAAATGTATTTACAAATGTAACAAATATATATTTGCATGCAAAAATAGGGCCCCATTTTATTTTTTCCAAATTCATTTATTTTTTCTGTTTTCATTTTTCTGTACTCCTTTTTAATGGTTAAATTAAGTTTTATTAATCAAAAAAAAAAAAACAACAAGAACAACAACAACAAAAAAAAAAAACAATTAATTAAAACAATGAAACTTATACGATTTAACATAAATTAATAAAAATTTATGTTTAGGGCCCTTTGAAATTGTTACCAAATTTGTTTTCGCATGAATCCCTCAGTTGTCCTCAGTGTGAAAAGATGGATCTCAAAATCATACAGTCATTGCTGGAAAAAAAACAAAAAACAAAACAAAAAAAAAAAAAACACAGCTGTGGATCATTCAGGTAACAATGACAGGTCATTTCTATAAATTCAACTATTATTTTCTCTTGTGGACAATATGCAAATGTCTTTTATGTGAAGTATCTTATTCATGTCAGTACTAAACAAAAAATAGCATACATTTTGTATGCTCCCTCTTATTTTGGTAAAATAATTAACATTTTGCAGATTCTGCAAGGTGTATGTAAAATTTTGACTTCGCAGACAAAGGGGACAGTTGGGAAATCCAAATGTTTGGATGTGCAAGTATGTAACAAAACAGGGTAACATTACGCTTTCACTATACGTTACACTATATCCTAAAATACAAAAACTAATTGTGTAATTTATTAGTATATTAGAAAGAATATTGCCCCAGTGGCAGTTTTTTCTAAGAGTGTAAACTTCTCAAATATTTCATTGTCAGTGTAGGTGGCAGGTTTGACAACTTAGGCTAGTTGAACTATGAACCAAATTCTGCCTGCGATAAATAAATGCACTTCCTTCTTTTGATTCACTTGGAGAGATGCTGATGATGGTTACTATCTCACTCGTTTTGAGCTCATTTGCCAGCATTTTATCGGCAGGTAAGTCAGAACTTTTTGATATACGGTGATTTACATGAACTAAATATTTTTTACAATGCGCTTTCCAAAGAGGTTTTGATATGCTGCATGTGCATTAAGTTTGCAGACGCTGTACGAATGGCTGAATTGAGATCGTAAGCAGTAAGGAAATAGTTAAGCATAAACTTGCAGTGCAAAATTACATTACAAATTGCAAAATTACATCACAACCATTATTTTATTACCATTATTATTTTATTGTGGACTACATGTAAACGTCTTTTATGTGAAATTTTTTATGTCTTATTCAAGTCAGTGCTAAATAAAAAATAACATGCATTTTGTATGCTCCCTCTTATTTTGGTAAAATAATGAACATTTTGCAGATTCAAGGTGTATGTAAACTTTTGGCCTCAACTGTACTTGACATGCATTTGTGTTATTATTATTTGTGTATTATTGATCTTTTTTCTCCCCCAGATTAAGCATTGATGCAAGTGAACATGCATGCTAAAGAAAAACAAAATTGACTTATCAGAATGAAGAATATCTATAATCCTTATTTATTTCGGTCTCATGTCTAATTGGCATTTTCAGCATTGTAATGCATGCCGATCCATCACTATAAATAGAACCAATCAGGCTGTGTCAATAGATGCAGACACCAGTGGCCCACTTCATCATCTTAGCATACATTTCAGTAAACATGGCATCCCATCAGTCTAATTGCATCCTGGCAGAGGCTAATTGACTGCCTAACTTTGCAACATCATTACAGCTGATGGGATGGTATTCAAGATAAAAGCTTTGCATACGACTAATCAGAGAGAGAGAGAGCAGAAAATATTTTGATCAATCAGCTAGTTAAAAACCCAGCGGGAAGGGATGAAGAAACAGGGGTTTTAAATGGTCAATGAAGTCATTACTGGATAATTAGGTCATTAGAGGAAGTTGAAGCACACTGCAAAGGCAGTTGCTTTTATATTAAACGAAAATGCTGTGCTTAGGACTTCACTTAATGGAGATGTTTTGCACACTAGCTTAGCTTTGGAAAGAAACATTTATTCAGGTCCAGCGCTCTTGTATGTTGTAAAAGAAGCATCCTTGGCATCAGTCCTTCCATTTTAAAAGTATTATTTTAAAACAATGTAAATCAGGAATTCCACAAATTTTGTATGTATGCAAATTGTATAATATCCAGGATACACATTTCTAGTAATTGTGCTGTTAATTCTCATATTGTATTTTCAGAACGTTTTCGGGAATATTTGTCCTCTCCTCAAATTTGTCACCACCGAAACACACATAAATATATATTTTATTAAAAAGTCTTCAGAGGTAAATCAATACAATTTTAACAATATTTCAAGTGTGATTTATTAGATTTGGATGTTAAATCCAATTTTTCTTTGTAAAAGGCAAAAAGTTGATTATACTGATTTCAAACTTAAGGATTCATTAGTTTGAATATACACTGAACCAAACACTATCATAACATTTTAGCTGATAATTCAGTACACTTTTTTTTTTGACAAAACATCCCATTTTTCGGTAGTGACCACATGACATTTCAGAATTTTAACCCACATAATAAAACACTACTAAAACCTACTAAAATATTGAAAATTTGCATAACTGTACTAAAATTTAGTTTATTTCCCCCAAATAAAGGATTATGTGTTCCATTTGTCACTACCGAAACAATGATGACATGTTTTGGTCGTGACTTTTACGGTAAAAACAATTTTATGGAAGAACACCCCTAAAATAACTAAGATGTCACTACCAAAACTTCACCAAATGTCGTGACTCTTTTGGTTGTGATAATTTTAGATACTTTTGAACATAGCTTAAAGATGCTAATCAGCACATGGTTAGCTAGCACAGTTCTGAACAGTTTTACACATGTAAAAACTAAATGTTATGGAATAAAATGTTGTTCGGTAGTGACATTCCATAAAATTACACACAGATTTTTCATACTTTTAACACATTTACCTCTAAATTATGGGCCCGATCTACTCAGCATGTAGCTATGAGAGAGAGTGACACATTTCTTGATCATAAACGTAGGGTTTTAGTTAAAATCAGCCAATGGACTAAAACGTGACATAAAAATGCAATTTTTTTTTACATGAAGTTTCAGAATTTACAAATAAAACTTTTTTTTTTCTTCACCTTTTTTTAAAATTTAAAAAGATATTTTTTAAAACAACAATGGAATAAAATGCAAAAATAATTTTAGTATAATTTTCATGAGTTGAAATTTGAGGGTTCGGGAACAGCAACCTCCCATCTGTACCCTAAATGATGATTTTATATATATTAAGCTTACTGATATTTTAAATATTATTGTGGGTTTCAATAGATAGTAAAAGCATCTTAGTAAACATCTAAGATTTGAATATGCTTTTTAAATGTGTTTTTTGATTGTGGGGCAGCAGTTTGCACCAATTTTATAGAATGGCCCATATATACATTTTAATTTTATTTCATATAATTTTATCTGACTTATGTAAATTTCACCAGAGTCAAAATAAGTGATGTTTTCAAAACTTGCTCATACTGTATTTGATAAATGAAGAGTAACATTGTACTTGGGAATTTTTACTGTGGGTTCCTCCATAATGGATAGTGATGACAGGCTTAAGGTGGGAGAAAGAATGATTCAAGAAGAAACTCTGAATGCAAAGCGAGCAATCGTAATGGCCATTAGCGTTTTAATTGAGTCCTACGGCATTATAAATCAAGACACGACCGAGAGAGAGCATGAGGCCTGAATTTTAACGCGAGCATGCTGATCTATTAGATGGTTTTAAGATGCACATGAACTGTATACTTGGACAACTGCCAGTTTCTGGAGACTGAAGACATACACATTAATTTGACAAATCTTCTGACCAGCCTCTAAAGAGCCATATATTTTCACACCCATTTCCTGCATAAATGCAACACAGATTCTTGTAATCATGTTTGCATCATTAATAAAAATTTCTTGTCCAAAGACTGTTCTAATTAGAGGTTCAAGTGCATAGCGCTGAAAACCCTATTGTAATTGTTAGAATGGCCTGGGATCAGCAATCTGCATGTAAAATTGATCGGGCAGACCAAACAGTAAGTTGTAGAGACTTGAAACGCTGAAGAATGTTACTACTAGTAGGTTACTACCATTCCAGTCCTAGGTTTTTCACCCGATCGGAACCAAACCAGTGCAGGAAGATTCTCTGGAGAGTGAATATTAATAATTAACAAAAAAAGTTAAACTTCTGACTCTCTGTCGCAAAGGGACACAAAAACTTTCAAAAGGGGCAGGGCTGCCTTTACTAAAATGGCTTTAACTTTTGAACAGAATGAGATATTTTCGCCAAACTCACAACGTGTATGTAAGAGCAACAGTTGTGCTCAAAATTATTCATACCCATGGTAAATATGATCAAAGAAGATTATTCAATACTTTTTGCAACCTCCTTTTGCCAAGATAACAGCTTTGAGTCTTCACCTATAATGCCTGATAAGTTTAGAGAACATCTGAGAAGAGATCAGAGATCATTCCTTCATACAGAATCTCTTCAGACCCTTCAGATTTTCAGGTCCATGTTGGTGCTTCTCCTCTTCAGTTCACCCCACATATTTTCCATAAGTTCAGGGAACAGGGTAGGCCATGGTAGAAGCTTGGTTTTGTTCTCAGTTACTCATTTTTGTTTTGTTGTTTGTGGAACATTGTCCTGTTGGAGGATCCAATCACGGCCCATTATAGGATTTCTAGCAGGGAAAGTCAGTTTTTAATTTTTTATCTGTTGGTATTTGCTAGAATCCATGATGCCATGTATTTGAACAAGATATCCAGGATCTCTGGCAGAAAAACATTATATTTCATTGTACACATGGGGTACTTTTTATCCCTGTGTGCACCAAAACCCATCTTGAATGTTTGCTGCTAAAAAGCTCATTTTTTAGTTTTATCTGACCACAGAACCCAGTCCTGTTTGAAGTTCCAGTAGTGTCTAGTGTCTTTTGAATGAAAGATCAAATGGATAAACAATGTGGACTTATTTTCACAGCCTTCTTTGATCATATTTATCAAGGGTATGAATAATTTTGAGCACAACTGTAAATCTGAGGTCAGATGAAAAAATGATGGGAGGGAAGAGGGAAAAAAACATAAAAATGTCCATATCTACACAACTGTTTGTCCTATTGACATGAAAATCACTCCGCACAGTCTTGGTCCAAAGTGCCACAAGTGCCTATAAGGATATTTGCATATCTCCAAAAAACATGGCCGTCATAGGCCAATGAACTTTGAGCACTTATTAGACAAGGTTAACAGAGGCCGATGGGAACAAAACTCTGTGGGCCTCTTTGACTCACAACCCTAAAGGTCTGTGAGTAATTTGAAATAAATCGGCCACTGGGGGGCAATATCACATTTTTCAGGGGCATAAATGATTGCATATTGCACAGTTTTTCACACATATGCATAATATTCATGTCATATGATACACCTCCTCGTTCTGAACAACTTTGCCTCTAGAATCACTGCTGTCAATCAATCCATTTGTTAAATGAGAAAATGTAAAAAAAAAAAAAAAAAATACTTTTGTGAACTAGTCCTTGGTTTTTCGCTCTGTCTGGAAAAAAAAAAAACACTGCAGTGCAATTCTCGGGACTCTCTAGGTCAGTAATTATCAAAAAAATTAAAAGTTGAAATGTACCCTTGGGGAAGCTACAACAGGGTAGTTTAGAAAAGGGGCCTGTACAAATATATCCAAAAGCCTATAAAGCCTAAACGAAAACTCAAAATTTCACAAAACCTGGTGGGCACATGCCATAGGTGATTTTAAACAAGCGTGCAAAGTTTTAAGGAGATCGGACCACGTCTGGTGATATAACAGACATAAATGTTAAAAAACATATTTCTATGCCAAATTACCTGTATTTGACAAAAATGCTTTTTTTTTTTTTTAAATCAATGATTTAGGTGGTCACTTGCTAAATAATATGTAATGTCTTTTTTCATATGTGCTTAAATGCCTTAAAGTGCATGAACCCCAGTAATTGCTGCTTGCAGCTATATTATAATTTGTATTTTTTTTGTCAGTTTTAGTCTGTTGCAAAATAAATAAATAAATAAAACAGATGCTCATAATATTCTTTTCTGCTTACCAGTGGTACAAATATTGAATAATGTTGAAAAATGAATTATTTATTTGCTGTGATACCTTACTAGAACTTCTTGTAGTTTCATGTTTGATGAACATCTTCAGAAAACTAACAGAATATCAAGGATCAATGGAATATCAATGGAAATAATTTGATTCAGGCAGTAGACATAAAGCTATATAGTGTCTACAAACTGATGAGTTCATTCCATGTTTGCTTACCTTTTCATCTACACTCCAGTGCTGAGGAAGAATCATAAAAGTGCAGATTAGAATACATTCTATAAAAAACTGAATCTGCAAACACAAGATAGCCTCTAAATAAAAATAATATCAACTCTTTAGGCTTCAGCACTGAATTGGACTGACAATGACACTGTGTTCCTTCACAGCAAAAATCTCATTAATTGGGTGGAATTTAATTATATGCATCGCTTAGTCACTGTTATCTCCATTGCAGATGTTAACCTGAGATTCACTGCATGTTCTTCTCTGAGGACAAGCATTGCTAATTAAATAATTTTTGAATGCAGCCGTTGCACTTTGCATCTGGTGTGATGCATTTTATATTCAATTACCCAGCGTTGTGTCCTGAAAAGCTATTTTTTCCTTATGACCGACTGTGACTTTTAGCCTGAAACAAATGATAGATTTTTATGCTAAATCTTCTTAATATGACCTATTCAGGTCATTCTAATAATAAAGTAATAATCTTCTGAATAGACTCATCTGCCTTTTCTTATTCCCCAATGCCTGTCACAATTTAGATGGTCAGATTCTCCTTTTCAGCAAGCTCCCAGCTTATGTTAAATGATTCAGTGCTTTCAAACATAAAACATGGGGCCGGCATGAATAAAATAAAGCATTGTTTAAACAGCAAAGATGGACTGCATTAAAACTGCAGGAGCACATGGTTGTGAGTTATGGAGCGGACAAAATCACGCTGGATGTGCTACAAAGATAGATGCATGTTGATGGTCGATCTACTAGCAGTTAGATTCCTGGTCAGTAGGGGGAGCTCGAACGACAGCAAAGTGTGTATGATGCTGCACAACGACTGGTGACATCAAATAGAGATGTAGTAGCCATCGAAATACATTAAATGATCAGCTTCCTCCCTTTTCTCATACCCGATACTCTTTAAGCCTGATACTCTTTCAGTTTCTGCAATTTTGCCGTCACCCACCAAGACGTAATTGAGTCCAATCCTTAATGAGGAGTGGAGAGACTGCTGGCTTAAATGAGTTCGTGTTTGTGTTTGTACTTAAAGGAACGCTTCTTTAACGCCTCCTGTGAAGCCCCACTTCTTGGTTTAAAGGAGTGTGAGTCTGTAATTGCTTTAAAATTTTGTGAGAATTGCTAAGCTGTTTCATCATGCCGACAGGTATTTGGAGAGCTGAAGGCTTTGTTGGTATAATTAACGTGATTTAGGAGAGAAGGAACATTTTAAAAACACATCGGGGGAAGCACCCAGAGGACAGTGTTATTGCTCAGCGGTTGCTCCTTCATAGCTAAAGAGATTTAATGGAGTTCTCATTTCAGTTTCATGTAGTGTAAATGTCTCTCTCTCTCTCTCTCTCTCTCTCTCTCTTTGTAGCCACAATTTTTCAACTTCAGATCAAATGAGTTTGATGTTGTTGGTCGTCTTTTATTACTCGCCTCTCTGAAACACTAGATTCAGACTGGTCAATACTGCCATTCAGTGGTGAGATTGAAGTGAGATGAATATTTCTAAAATTCACCGACGTTCAAAGTAACTCTGTTTCTAAGATTGTTCTGGTAAATTGGTGTTGTGAACAATCAATGGCTCCACAAATGTGTCTAAAATGGGTCTGTATTTGAAATTCTACATTACTGCTCTAATATAGTCCACTGAATAAGTGAATAAAAGCCAGTGGGTAAATTAAACACCAAATGTTTCAGAAGTGTTACATATGTCATCTTCTAGACAGATGCAGGAACACTTATCCACCTTATTTTTCAATGCGGAAGTAAGCTGTTTTCTGGTAATGTGTTAGACGTCCGGTTCATAATCCCCATAGGGAAATAAAGAGAAGAAAATTGAAGCGCAGTAAACGGAAAAACAGTTTGCACTACATGCCAGTGTGTTCATAATTGAGATAATACATTAAAATAATATGGGAAGACACACCAGTTTGCAATATCAAGCAGCAAAACTAGTTTTTGGTGCAGTTTAAAATAGCTGGCAGTGGATGAGACCGGAAGCCAGACACAAAAAAATTACAAATGGCTGCACCCACTCTTATGGGAAAAATAAGGTGGATAGGCCCTGTCCCAAATGGCACATTTCATATGCACTTGTGATCTTGCATGTGTCCGTTAAAGGGATAATTCACCCAAAAATGATAATTACACCTTGATTTATTAACTCTCAAGCCATTCTAGGTGTATATGACTTTCTTCTTTAAGATGAATATAATCAGAGTTATATAAAAAAATGTCCTGGCTCTTCCAAGCTTTATAATGGCAGTGAATGGGTGTCGAGATTTTGGAGCCCAAAAAAGTGCATCCATCATTCATAAAAAGTGCTCCACACAGCTCTGGGGGGTTAATGAAGGCCTTCTGAAGCGAATCGATGCGTTTGTGTAAGAAAAATAATCCATATTTAAAACTTAATAAGCTGTAATCTCTAGCTTCTGTTAACTGCTGTACGCTGTTGTATATAAAAATTACAGTTTATAAAGTTTTAAATATGGATTTTTTCTTGCACAAACACAGAAATTCACTTCAGAAAGCATTTATTAACCCTTCGTATGTGAGGATGTATTTTTGTAGGTCGGCCTGGAAGTTAGCATCACCCTGGTTCCCTGCATGACTCCGACGTCAACATCACTAAGCTTTCGAACTAAGCTAACTCTTTCAGTCTTTATTTAAAAAAACATGTTGCCTGAAAGTTGGAGTTAGAATAGTTTGCAAGAGAGCGATTTTAAACTCATTGAGGCTCTGAAAGCTTGCAAATGAGTAGATTTACATGTTCAGTATAATGACGTCTAATTTCTCTGACAGTCTCTGTAGTCCCATTGTTATACAGTTTCCATACAACTTGCAGAATCTGCAAATTGTTAATTATTTTACCAATATAAGAGTGATCATACAAAATGAATGTTATTTTTTATTTAGTACTGACCTGAATAAGATATTTCATATATTACGCTTACATATTTACATACACTTTTTTGTTTGTTTGTTTGTTTGTGTAGTGATAGTTGTCCCTTGCCTGCTGTTCTTCAGAAAAAATTCTCACAAATTCTTGCTTTTTCAACATTTTTGTGCAGTTGAACCCTTTCCAGCAACGACTGTATGATTTTGAGATCCATCTTTTCACACTGAGGACAACTGAGGGACTCATATGCAACTATTACAGAAGGTTCAAATGCTCACTGATGCTCCAGAAACAAAAATAATGCATTAAGAGCCAGGGGGTGAAAACTTTTGAACAGATGAAGATATGTACATTTTTCTCATTTTGCCTGAATTTAATTTAACCCTTCGGAGGCTACAGAAGATACTTACATGTTTCCCAGAAGACAAAACCAGTGATCCTGATCTACAAATTCAAAAAGTTTTCACCCCCTGGCTCTTAATACATTGGATTTTCTTCTGGAGCGTCAGTGAGTGTGATTTTGCAGATTCTGCAAGGTGCATGTAAACTTTTGACCTCAACTGTATGTTCCATGTAGGTATTTGGACCTTTATGTTGTAATTCTGGTCTCCTGTTTCTAGCTTTGTATACCCTTGTGTTTTCTCTATTTCCTACTTTGTCAGTTGTTAATGTAAATACTTGTATTCCTCACCTGCATGTTCCCTGGTTTGTTGTTTGCTTTGTTTAGTCTATTAAATACTACTGCATTTAGATCCTTTAAGAATTTATGTCCTGTTTTATTTTAAGACAAGTAAAAGCTCTAAAAAATATAACAAGGGGGTATTACTGATGTAGTTTATGGTGTATAAAAAAGCGAAAATATCTTGAGTTAGTGTTAGCCAAAACCTTATTTCAGGCACTTAACCAAAAACCCATAGACCTGGAAGACCCATGGAACTGGAAGTGCTAAAATGCTGACTGTTTTCTGTGGTTTGACCTACAAAAATGCGTCATGCCTGCAGCACTCTGTTCTCTAGTGGCTAGCCATTAAGTGTATATCGGTTGTACACTCGTTATTGAGGTGCGTTATGGGATTGCAATGCTCAGTAATGTCAACTATGGTTTTGGACGGGACTACAAATGGCTGTCGTTCTAAAATAGTGGATACGAGGGGATTTTAGACAGCCCGAGACTGTCTTTTGTGCCATTGCACAATTGTATTCTCTCGTTTCATATGGTATTAAAACATCTGGCGCCATCTAGCTCAGTTATCGATTTCAGTTTAGACGACCTCGGAGAACTTTAGTATCAATATTACTGTAATTTTATTACAATGTTTGTCTTATTGCTCAGCTGATTGTTTTATATAGTGTATGTTTTCCTACACTCTTAAAACTCTCCCTGTACTCTTCCTACAGTTCCATTTTTTAGTTAATTATCCTTTACTTAATAGCATCTATTATTTTTCAGTATTATGATTTATTTATTTGTCAGATGACGACTCCCCACAAATTGCTATTACAAAGTGAAGTTTTTAGCATCTCAGACAGTAGCAATAAGGGCCTGTGCCAGCGTTTGGAAACTCCTGTCGGTCTAATGTTCAGAAAGAGTGTGTCTTTGCCCCAGATTTAATCTCACAGACAGGCAATAAAGCAGCAAGCAGCTTCTGAGAGAGACAAGTTCTTTGAACGTGACAGTGGAAAATCCCAGCAGATACGTCCAACCTACTGCATGCTCTTCATCATGCCAGGGTCTGACAGCTCGATCATGTAGGCAAATAAAATGACACAAACAGCAATAAGGCCATCATAAATCACACTAGCAGGAACATGCTGTATGATCCCAATCTAATGACCACTATTTACATGACACTCCACACTGAAATGGCTGCAAAATGAGCTGCATATGGCAGCCGTTTTAGTGTTGAGTGTCATGTAAACAGTCAGGGTGTGTCTAACGATGCATTGCAAATGCAAGACTATGAGTGGTAAAACTGACTGCATGCTCCATGGGACAACATGGTGATAATAGCCATGAGAAAGGTATATGGTAAGATGGGGGAAAATGCTCCCCACTTAAAAACAATGTGCATTTACTTCTAAACAGTAACATATTTAGAATTGTAACAACATAAATTGTTTAAATTGTCACATATTTACATGAGATTAGCATGCACTGAAACAATAAAAATGGGTTTGAAACTATTTTTATTCAGAAATTTCTAGGAAATTTCACAAATAATTACAACTGGCAAGTAAATTATATCTAAATATGACATTTTAAAGTAGAATGATTGTTGTAAAGAATTTTTTTTGTTTGTTTTATTTACAACTTTACTAAATATTTTTTTTTTTTTTTACAGTGTATGCAGGTTGATGATGAATCAGCCAATGTGTTATTAAGGGAAATACATAGAAACATTTGCAAAATTAGTTGCTATTTCTTCACTAATGGGCCCCATAACTGGAGAAGTCTGCTTGGATTCATTTTTACAGAATGTATAAATGACTTTTGATATAATTTTTATCAATATTTTGTAACTTTATATATGTTGTTAATGTAAAGCACTAAATTAAAGGTTTAGTTCACTTCCAGAACCAAAATTTACAGATAATTTACTCACCCACTTGTCATCCAAGATGTTCATGTCTTTCTTTTTTCAGTTGATAAGAAATCTTGAGGAGAACATTTCAGGAATTATCTCCATATAGTGGACTTCAACGGTATCCCCAAGTTTAAATATCCAAAATGCAGTTTAAATGCAGCTTCAAATTGCTCTAAATGATACCAGCTGAAGAAGAAGGGTCTTATTGAGCAAAACGATCGGTCATTTTTTTAAAAAATTGACAATTTGTATACTTTTTAACCTCAAGTGCTCATCTTGTCTCGTCTCTGCAATGCACTTGCGTAGTCTGGGTCAATACAGGGTCAATGCAGTTAATCCAGGTCTATACATTTAGGGTATGTCGGAAAACTCCCAGAATTGTCCTACACTGCTGTTTTACCTTTTTTTGTAAAGGGCGTTTGATCTTCTTTGCATGTTCACTTTGTAGACACTGGGTCGGTACTTCTGCAGCGATGTATGATGATTTTGAAGTTGGGGAAGAAAACCAGATGGCGGTTTTTCAACAGACCCGAACTGTCTTGAACCGGAAAAAACAGTTCACGCAGACCTAGACAAGATGAGCGTTTGAGGTTAAAAGTATATAAATTTCCAATTTGTTTAGAAAATGACTGCATTTTGTAAGTTCATACTTGGGGGCACCAGAAAAATCCTGAAATGTTTCCCTAAAGAAACATAATTTCTTATCGATGACAAACAAAGGAGAATCACATTAAAATATATTCATCTGAAAGGTAAATTTATTTAGTGATTTAAATAGAAGCATATGAATATTTACATGTTTAATTACCCATATTTTCATTGAAGATAGGTATGCCATAATAGCAACACTATGAATTCAAACTGGTTAATTTCACTCAATTAGGTTTTAATGATAGAGATGATGTCTGAAATGTATATTTTATTCATCTAATTACTGAATAATAACCACATGAATTACAATAAGTTAAAGGAGAAGTTCACTTCCAGAACAACAATTTACAGATAATGTACTCACCTCCTTGTCATCCAAGATGTTCATGTCTTTCTTTCTTCAGTCGTAAAGAAATTATGTTTTTTGAGGAAAACATTTCAGGATTTTTCTCCATATAATGGACTGGTATGGTGTCCCGAGTTTGAACTTCCAAAATGCAGTTTAAATGTGGCTTCAAACGATCCCAAATGTAGTTGTAAACGATCCCAGTCTTACCTAGTGAAACGATCGGTTATTTTCATAAAAATAATACAGTTTATATACTTTTTAATGTCAAATGCTCATCTTGTCTTGCTCTGGCTTAACTCTGTTTTTTTTCCGGTTCATGACAGTTAGGGTATGTAGAAAAACTCCCATCTTATGTTCTCCCTCAACTTCAAAATCGCCCTATATCACTGTTTTACCTTTTTTGTTAAGGGTGTTTGCTCTTCTTTGCATGTTCACTTTGCAAAGACTGGGTCAGAACTTCCGCAGTGATGTAGGATGATTTTGAAATGATTTTTGAAGTTGAGGGAGAAAATACGATACGAGAGTTTTTCGACATACCCTAACTATCTTGAGCCAGAATACACAAGAGTTAAGGGAGAGCAAGACAAGATGAGCATTTGAAATTAAAAATTATTTAAATTTTATTTATTTAATGAAAATAACTGACCGTTTTGCTAGATAAGACCTTTCTTCTTCAGCTAGGATCATTTACAACCACAATTGGGATCGTTTGAAGCCGCATTTAAACTGCATTTCGGAAGTTCAAACTCGGGGCACCATATCTGTCCATTATATGGAGAAAAATGAAATGTTTTCCTCAAAAAACACTATTTCTTTATGATTGAAGAAAGAAAGACATGAACATCTTGGATGACAAAGGGGGGGGGGGGGGGGGGCATTATCTGTAAATTGTTCTGGAAGTGGACTTCTCCTTTAAATTAAAAAATAATAACACTAATAACAACATACAACTTGGGGCCTTCTGTGCTAACTCTGAGGGAAACATCTTATACCAGATGTCTAATTTTATCTTTAAAATAAAATAAAAAAACTATATTTAAAATAAAATAAAAATAAAAATAAAACTACATTTTTTACTTCACAAATCTAAAAACCCAAATTTGTCCACAAATCCAAAAAAATTCAACAAGCAATATCTTACATAACTATTTTTCAGAGACAAAAAGGACAAATTAATTCAGCACTGCTATAAACGAAAGTCAAAGAAAAGAAGAAATTGTTGAATAAAGTCGTTATATTTGTCTTCTTTGCACACAAAAAGTATTTTCGTATCTTCATAAAATTACAGTTGAACCACTGATGTCACATGGTCTATTTTATCGATGTCCTTATTACCTTTCTGGGCCTGGGAACATTTCAGTTGTCTATGCAGGGTCAAAAAAGCTCTCGTATGTCATCAAAAATATCTTAATTTCTGTTCTGAAGATGAACAAAGGTCTTACGGGTTTGGAACGACATGAGGGTGGGTAATTAATGACAGATTTTTCATTTTTGGGTGAACCATTCCTTTAATTCCTTTAATCTTTAGACTGACTAAATCTCACAAATGTTGGTATTCAGATGAAATGACAAAATTGAAAATAACAGATTTTGGGCTATGCTCAAGAGAAATATTTAAGGTAGGGGGAATATTACCCAGTCTTAGCCTACAGTAGCACCATAGCACATACGCCAAATGCATTGTATGTTTCCCCTTTAGGAATACAATTTCTTGCAATATTGTGATTCATGTGTCCAAATCTGTGATGGGAAACCATTGTTAAGGCAAATCATGGCCTTGGGTGCAGTGGAAAAAAAAGATGGAGATTGCCATGCTTTTATAAGCGTAAGCCAATCTACGCTTCAGCTGTGAAATCCGTTCTGAAGTCAGATGTCTTGGAATTATCTGAGGGCAAGAAGTGGAACAAGGCTGTCTCAAGCCTCGCCCGTGGACCCGTCATGGTCCAGCCATCTGTACGCACCCTCAAGCCACTATCAGCACTGCCCGCTGGCCTCCTGAAAGCCTTTCCTTCTTTAGTTAACAGGGGATATCAGGGGTGGGGATGAATACGGCTGGTGACAACTATGTCAGAGAAGTAGAATATGAAACCCCACAGAGAAATGATTAATATTCATGTGAGAGCATATGGCTGTCCTTGGAAGTAGCACAAAAGTTCAAAGTTCTGCCACCCTTCAACACAGAGTTTGCTCAAGCATGATACACATGCAGTTAAAAAACGGACCGGTCCTTTGTGGTTGCATATCATTACACCACAATTCATATTGAAATTCACAGAATGTCGGCTTCGTGAAGGCTGTTTAGGATCTTTCAGCAACTGTGCCCGTTCAGAATAAACAAACTGATTGTACATTCACATCCAATCTGCATTTGCATTTCAGAAGTGACAGTATCTAAAATTCGCATATGGCAAAAATATCTTGATATTTTAATCTCGTAACAAACATCTTTAAAATCGCAGAGTGCACACTTCAAAACAGATTTATTTTTATTAATTAGACTGTACTGGCCCTCTTTAATTAGCAAACAGAAATTAAAGGCATGATGTTTTATAATGAGAATATCTGTGTGTAGTTTGTCCAGGCTGTTCATAGCGTTTCTAATTTAGCAGGAAAAAAACAAAAGCCATTTAAATTGTAATATGACACTTCACAGATTTCTTTTGGGCCATTGTTGAGCCCAGTCAGCATCCAAACAAATTTCATAGCCGACAAACACAATAGTCACACATATTTTCGGCATTGGTTCTGCTGAGAACTATGCCTAGAGAAAGAAAGGATGAAGACAGGAAAAATAAATAAATAAAACTCTGACAAGCTCCTCGGTAGGAGAAGTTTATTTTTCCAGTCACATACAACGGCTCAAATCCAGCAGGACTGTTATCTATTCAAGTGTATTTGTGAATAAGGAATAACGTCATGTTAATTTGCATCCTTACTCAACCTAAGCTGACATCTCTGGACAGAAAGATTGTAGAAACGTGGGGTTGGAATTGCGTCATCTTTTAAAATAAATAGATAGAAAATTAAGTGTTATTTTCTGTTTTTTTGCACACAAAAAATATTCTTGTAGCTTCGTGAAATTAAAGTTAAACCACTGATGTCACATGGACTGTTTTAACGATGTTCTTCCTACGTTTCTGGGCCTTGAACGTGTCAGTTGCGTAGCTGTCTATGCAGGGTCGGAAAGCTCTTGGATTTCATCAAACATATTTGTGTTTTGAAGATGAATGAAGGACTTATGGGTTTGGAATGACATGAGGGTGAGTAATTAATGACAAAATTTTCATTTTTGTGTGAATTATCCCTTTTATTATCATAAACTATGTTAGGAGTTTCACAAAAAGGCTAAAAAACTAGGATATATATTTGTGAATTCCATTATTTTAAACTAAAAATATGAAACAATATTACCCCCATACTCAAATGACGCTTACACTGAATGCAACCCTAATGTTAAAATAACATGTTTTAACAATTACATGTATTTGTTTTGTCAAGCAGCACTATTACTATTTCACAACCCTTTAAGTGTTAAACAAAAAATAGCCACATAGACAAGAATATGATAGAATATCTTGCTTTTTTTGACACGGGTCTGCAAGCAACCACCCAAAACACTCTTGCAACTGCATAGCAACATGTTACACACCTTTGCATCTTGGTGGTCTTTTCTTCATAAAATGTAAAAATGTAGTGGACATGAAAAAGGTCTGCTATAAAGTTTTGCCCTTTCTGTTAGTGAATTATGATTTTTATATTGAGCTTTTGGATTTAATTAAATTAACACACTTCTAAAGAAGATGACAGCAAAGGAAATGTAATGCAGACCAGTGCTTCAGCACACAAATTTTACTTTGAACTTCAAAGTTTAAAGAACCAAAATGGATTGTACAAAAATAACAAAAATGTCTGCAATCACTGAAATTAATTAATATAATACTGAATTAAAAAACATAATATATATGAATTTCTGGGTTTACAAGTTAAAATCAAGTATAATAATTTAGATTTTAAAGCCAGAGACTAGACATATATATTAAATGTACAGCTTCTGTTGTGCTTAATCATAGTTCACATAATATTTTATGAAATATATGTTATAATTTGACCTGAGCACTAGGTGAAGAAATATAGTATAGTATAGTATTTTAAAAAATGAGGAAAAACAAAATGTCTGTAAATATGTGGTGGAAACAAACAGTCCACACTCTAAAAAAATGCTGGGTTAAAAACAACCCAACTTGGGTTATTTGGCAACCCAGCACTGGGTAAATATCGGACAGAACAAATGCTAGTTATTTTTGACCCCGCTGGCTGGGTTAAATGTTTTTACCCAACATGCTGGCTTGTTTTATTTAAGTAAACTATTGTTTAAAAATTATTATATTGCTGGCTTTAAATGGGCTGGAAATTAAAAATCACACACGGACATTGCATGGGGCAAAATGTGTTAACATTTTAAGAAAATGTAAAAACTAATTTTAATTTTAAAGTTGTAAATAAAATAAAGATTATTGGAGTATGTTTTATAAGAAAATACTCTGTCTGAAATACCTCCTAGTGTGGGTATTTAATTTAATTGTATTTTTTTCCCATAGTTATACAGACATACAGTTTAGGTCAAAACGAGTGAGATAGTAACCGTCGTCAGCGTCTCTCCAAGTGCATGAAAAGAAGGAAGTGCATTTACTTATCACAGACAGTATTTGGTTCATAGTTCAACTAGCCTAATTTGTAAAACCTGTCACTTACATTGACATTGAAATATTTGAGAAGTTTACATTCTTAGAAAAAAGGTACAAAACTGCCACTTGGGCGATGTCCTTTCTAATATACTAATAATAAAAATAGCTTTTGTATTTTAGGATATACCGCCCCAGTGACAGCTTGTATTTTCTGAAAGTGTAACGTTACCCTGTTTTGTCACTTACTTGCACATCCAAACATTTGGATTTCCCAACTGTCCCCTTTATCTAAGTCAAAAGTTTACATACACTTCGCAGAATCTGCAAAATGTTAATTATTTTACCAAAATAAGAGGGATTATACAAAATGCAGGTTATTTTTTATGTAGTACTTACCTGAATGAGATATTTCACATAAAAGACGTTTACATAGTCCACAAGAAAAAAACAATAGTTGAATTTATTAAAATGATCCTGTTCAAAAGTTTACATACACTTGATTCTTAATACTGTGTTGTTACCTGAATGATCCACAGCTGTGTTTTTTGTTTAGTGATAGTTATTCATGAGTGCCTTGTTTGTCCTGAACAGTTAAGCTGCCTGCTGTTCTTCAGAAAAATACTTCAGGTCCCACAAATTCTTTGGTTTTTCAGCATTTTGTGTATTTAAACCCTTTCCAACAATGACTGTATGATTTTGAGATCCATCTTTTCACAACTGAGGGACTCATATGCAACTATTACAGAAGGTTTAAATGCTCACTGATGCTTCAGAAGGAAACACAATGCATTAAGAGCCAGGGTTGTAAACTTTTGAACAGAATGAAGATATGTACATTTTTCTTTTTTTGCCTTAATATCATATTTTTATCATTTAGTACTGCCCTTCAGAAGCTAAAGAAGATACTTACATGCAGTGTTGGGGGAAATGCATTACAAGTAACATGAGTTATGTAATAATTAGGGCTGTCAAACGATTAATCGTGATTAATCGCATACAAAATAAAAGTTTGAGTTTGCCTAATAAATGCGTGTGTACTGTGTGTAATTATTATGTATACATAAATACACACAAATTAATGTATACTTTTAAGAGAAATATGTTATCTATGTAAAAAATATCAGAATCAGAATCAGTACAGGTTTTAATGCCAAGTATGCTTACGCATACAAGGAATTTGTTTTGGTGTCACAGGCTTCCAGTGCACAGAGACGACAACAACAACACAGAGAAAATAATATAAGTTGAGAATAAAAAAATACACATATGTAAATATAAATAGACAAAAATTGCAATATAAGATTTAAGAAAATAAATAAATTGTGTATACAGTTGTGCTACAGATGATAGAAAAAGAACAGAATAGAATAGAATAGAATAGAATAGAGTAGAGTAGAATAGAATAGATTAGAATAGAATGAGATGTCGGGATGTACTGAGATGTAAATATAAGGTTATTAGATGTAAATATAAGGTTATAAATATTTGTATTTACATATTATATAAATTATAATAAATACATATACTTGTAGATATTTATTATATATGTACCTGAATGTGTTTGTATTTATATATGCATAATAATTGCACACAGTACACACACGTTCATTAGGCAAACTCAAACTTTTATTTTCTATGTGATTAATCGCGATTAATCATTTGACAGCCCTAGTAATAATATTACTTTTTTCAAGTAACTAGTAAAGTAACGCATTACTTTTGAATTTCTAAGAAAATATCTGAGTTACTTTTTCAAATAAGTATCACCAGTTACTTTTTTCCCCCATTTATTGACTGACAAGTCTCCTGTCAGGAAATTGTGAGTAAACATGATGTTACTGTAGCCTACTTCTAGGTTAAACGTAAACTTAATTAATTCATTAACATTAATTCATCTCACTCACAAAAAACAGATTCAGTATTCCTCAAAATGAATAAAAACAGTGAAATGCAAACTCAGAATATGACGCAACCCTGCAATAATTAAAAAAAAATATGTTAAATAACACAGATATCCTTTATGTGCTTAATCCCATTTTATTAACCAGTGTCTTTGCTGCTGACCTTCGATAATCCAGTTCAACCATACTAATAAGCAAAAATTGCTTTAGATAAACTAACATTTGTGCTTCATTTTTTTTTTTTTTTTTTTTATGGCTGAAGAGTGATCTCCTGCATAAATGTACTTTTCTTTCAGCCTGAGGTGAATTCATTTCACTTTTGGTGTAAAAGGGCATTAGAATTGTTTTATAGTAAAAACAAAGAAGCAAGCCCTGCCCAGATTTAAAGTAACGCAAAAAAGTAGCGTATAACGCATTACTTTCCATAAATAGTTTAATTAATTTAAAGTAACATAATTAGTTACTTTTTCAGGGAGTAACTCAAAATTGTAATGCATTACTTTTAAAAGTAACTTTCCCCAACACTGCTTACATGTTTCCCAGAAGACAAAATAAGTTCAATTTACCCTGATCTTAAAAAAGTTCAGACAGTTCAAAAAGTTTTCACCCCCCGGTTCCTAATGCATTGTGTTTCCTTTTGAAGTATCAGTGAGCGTTTGATTGAGCCTTTTATTTTGGTAAAATAATTAACTTTTTGCAGATTCTGCAAAGTGTATATAAACTTCGGACCTCAACTGTACAATGGACACTCTTGTAAGCAGATTTCGTTCAGTCACGCCATCTCTCATCTGGACATTCATGATCTGAATTCTGAGTCAAACAAGAAAAAAATGACACTTACTCACTTGACTCAAGAACTGTTGCAACTCCAATTAGTAAATGAATCTCTCAGTGATTTATGAACTGATTCAGAGAATTGATTACAAGAATCAGCTTGTTCATGAATCAAACATCGCTACTGCATCTCAAAGCAGGTGTCAGTATCTTCAGAACCTGGTTCATGGACAAACAACTCCTACTTTAAGGTGCTCCTATAAACATATTCGAGGCCAAAATCTAAGAGAATTTCAACACCACACAGCACTTCAGCAGCTGGACAACTGTGAATGTATTAGCACATGAGATGCAGTTGCTCTGCTCGAATCTAATCTCAAAGTGCATGCTGCTCTTGCTCCATCTCTCTTATTTAATGTATGGAAAGTCATGCACAGCATACCAGTGCTTCAATATATTACTGACACTCACATAATACATGTGGTGGTGGTGTTATCAGGTCGTTTCAATATAATGAGCTGTTGTACGCAGCAAAGGCTTGTTGTCCAAACACTTTCGGTGCTCATTATAGTTCATCACTTTTATCGTTTGGGGGCCAGAGAGTGTCTCAGACCTTGGTAGATAACACTCCTCTGTTGTTAACTCATGGGGAAGATCTGAGGATGGAAATATATGTGATGAAAACACATAACAATCCCCGGTGGGCAATCTTCATATCTAAGCACTTTGCAGTATGCCCTGCATGAAAACAACATTAGTGGGAAAGCATCATTATGCTCTGACAGCTCAAACCTAACCGAGACAAAATTGACAAGTTATCTGAAGCAACTGTCAGTCAACAGCATTTTATTCCAAAATAAAAATCGTAAAACTTGACCTTCAGAATTGAAACACTGTTTTCTGCAAAACTGTCAGTGAGTCAGCTTTCATGTGTAGGTTAGAAGATATGCAAAGGAAATGTGGCTTAGAGAGAAATAATATGAGGATTTACCTGGATTTACGCATAAACGTTTCCTTATATTATATCAAAAATGAATACTCTCAGCATTTATTCACTGAAAAGCAAAAGATGATATTTTGACACTGAAAATCACTGGGGTCTAATTAACTTTAATAATATGGACAAAAAATTAAAACCAAACAACTTCTTTCATGTTCTACAGAAAAAAGAAAGTCATACAGGTCTGCAACAACCTGACAGTGAGTAAATGATGAGAAAAATTATTATTTTTGGGTGAGCTTTCCTTTTAAAGCAAGGATTCCAAAAGGATTTTTGTTTTCTTTTTGTCAGTTGAACCATTTTGACCTAAAATATTTACTTTAAGTACCTCCAGAGATTTAGAGATTTATTTCAATAATTTATTGTCAGGTTCACGGGCTTGGTTCTTTGTTTTGATTTAGTTTTGTTCTGTCCTGTTTTAACCTTGGTGTTTCCTGAATTGTTTGTTTGATGTCTTCATTTGTTGTTCGTGTTTTCTCCTATGTTTCATATGGTGACTGACCATGAGGGGACACTTAATTTTGATCGTGGCCACGACATATTAACTCGTGGAAATGTCATATTATGTCGTGGCCACAAGATCATTTTGTCGAGGGAAGGACATGCTTGGCATAGTTGTTTGACAATAGTAAACAAAATAGCCAATTTTTCAGCTAAAGTTAGTTCATTGTTGATTTAGCACATTACATTTCTACAAGAGATCTAATGTCTTAAAGGTATTTTAATTAGATAATGTGTCCATCTGTTTGTCTGTGTCTACTCATAGAACATAAAATATACTGATCTGGTTCAATTATTGGCAAGGAAGATAATCAGATCTTGGTCTTTCTGTGAACCAGACCAAGATCTTGATGCTGAAATTTGGTTTCACTTTCTTGAACACTGCAAGACTGGGGTGACAGTCTGCAGTCACCTTGCTGCTCTTGTTTGTAATTGAATTTACATGGATGCATTATTGACAGTGGGTTATGGAAAAAATGAGTTTCACTGAGACTGATCATCCTATCCTGGTCATTAATAATAACAAAAGTAATAGTAACAATACCAACAATACTAACTAAAAATGTAAAAAATGCTCATATGCCACTGAATGATATAGGAATTAGCTGAATAATATATCTAGGGTGACCTTTAAATTGTTAGATTTTTTACACAGACGATCTTTAAAAACAGGGTGACACCAGTCTATGTCATCCCTGTTACCCACATCAAAACATGATACTCTAAAAAGTAATAGGTTGACAGTAACAGGTTTGACGATTTTAAACAATTGCTTGCTAATAGTCAACTTCACAAAAGCACATGTTGTAGAGTTTGAAAGGGTGTTACTTATAGATACTGATTATATTAAATGTAATAAATATTACAAATAAAATTGTTTAAATTTACATTTTAAAAATGGTATTGACATTGTCACCTCCTCAGTCAAGCCTCAACATCAAAAATAGAACATTATAGAGGAGTGAGAGAAACATGCTTGTGTTTTAAGTGTTGGAATCCTGGTTTGGGAATGACATGAAATTAGGGGACACCAATAAAATTATTTATATTTTATAGAAAAAATGTATACTTATGCCAAAAACATTGCTTAACAATGAGATTGTATTTATAACAATATGCAAATGTGATTTTTATATAATTTTGCTTTCATTTTGCAAAGAAAAAGAAAACTCATAGTGAGGGACAGGCCATTGACTTTTTAATGTAATATTGATGAAAGAATACAAAGTATTGTTATATTTTTAAATTGCAAATTTATTTGTTGTTTTATTCATTCTATTTTAATAGACGCAAACGGACAGAAAAGGCACCAGTTTCGTGGAATGACCCATAATAAGTCATTACATAAGACATTGTGTCACATGTAATATTTCAATAATTTAACCCTTTAAACTCCCATTTTTGAACACAGACATAAAAATGCACTATCCAGACTTAAATTTGTATAATTCATGAATGAAAACATTTTGTAATATGATTTTGATTTACGTGGTAATGCAATGTCTGATTTTAAAATGCCTTTCAAAGGATGAATTTTGAGATTTTAAGTTTTGAACTGATATATAATTTCTTATGATATCTAAAGCGTGAAAGGGAAAAGGGAAATGAAGAAAGTCTTTTTGTGACAAAGGTCAGAATGTTATGATGTAGATTTTTTAAGTTGCACTCTTGACATATATTAATCTATTACTTTTCCTACATGATTTGTAACACAAAAATATGGTAAAATATCTATTAAGGAGTCTTAGACCTTTCCAACGATGTATAGTTTGTCATGATTAGATTAGGATTTATTTGTAATATGGTAAGGTAAACTTCCCACAGCATCCCACAGAGTGGACGGTGACAGTTAAAGAGTTAAAAAAACATTTACTTGTTTACAGTTATCAGATGATGATACCCGGATTTATGAGAGAGTTTATGAGAGAGTGGTGTTCCAGCGGATCCCTGCTGAAAAAAACAATACAACCATCACAGAAAATTCTAATCGTTTCCACTACAAATACCATTACAAACATTACAAACTATCAACTTTTAACCATTAAAACCATTAAAAATGTTTTTCTGTTGCATATTCCATTAGGATTTATTGGTTTTAACAAGCCACCAGTAGAAGGTGACCAATTACCAGAAGAGACCAACAGGGTCCATTACAGTTTTCCATTAAAACCAATAAAAGTCCAATTATAACCAGTAAAACCATTCCAAATTTTGTGATGTGTCTATTTTTTTTTTCTTTCGGCAGGGGTGATGTAGGATGTAGGTGTAGCGTGAGCTACATTTTTCTTTACAAATCCTTGTTTTGTATTTCTAATTCATGACCGGTGTTTTGTTTTGCTCTTTCCTCTGCACTTCAGCGTTCGTCACTTTTAACCGCAGCTTACGCTACGCCTACGTCCAATGCCATATGTTTCATTTTTGGGTGAACTATCCCTTTAAGGTATATACAATTGTTCAATTCATACATTTCCCTTAGGGATCAAACCCATAAGCCTAGTGTTGCTAGCACTATGCTCTACTGTTTGAGCTACGGTAACACAGACGGCTTAAACTAAACAAAATCCAACCAGTAATGTTTTGCGTCTTTATTGAACACACTGTGTAAACATTCACAGTGCAGCAGTGCAGGCTTTCACAGTGGTCAGGAAGATTTCTGCACCCTTTTTACAAAACAGTTTAATTTTAGCAATGTTCTTGGGATATCTGGTGTGAAGCGGTCTCTTGAGCTGATGCTAAAGCATCCAGACTGTGACTGGGCCTCTCTGAACGGTTCTGATTCACTCCTGTGCTTTGGGTTGTTGTCCTGTTGCATCACCCAACTTCTGCTGAGCTTCAGTTGGCGGACAGATGGCCTTACATTCTCTCTGGAACATCGTCTCTCTGGGTCGGCGTGAAAGCCAGTTGAATTTGTCAGCTTGATAGTAATTTCAAACTGTCCTCAAAGCGCAAATGTGTGACATTACGCTGCCGGGGAAAAGTTATTAACCATCACAAATATGTTCCAGTATATTTCAAGTGATTAAGTTGACTGTGTTTGTCTGTTGTTCTGACTAATTATGTAGAAATTCAGGTAAACCCAATGGGTTTTCCTCCAAATATATCCATATATCCACCAGATGTGAAGTCATTTGTAAGGTAAATACATCTGTTTGCTAAAATCACTGTAAACGTGCCTGTCAGTATCCTCACTTTATATTTGCTGTGAGCGGTATCTACACTGACCTTTTCAAAGTCCATAAAATCATGCAAACAATTTCTCAACACACACATGTGGATGTGAATAACAATTTGCTTCCCACAGACGCTCTCCTCTGCTGCTGTCTGGCCCCTACAAATTAAAAGCTCTAGACGGTTTAAGGTCTTCATTAATGAGCAATGATTGCACACTCGGCTGCTCTGAAATATTTCCTCAATTTTCTAATTTCATATTTTTCTTCCAAAAGGTTACCGCTGACGTGTTGACAGTTTAACTGATGTGGCTGTCATTCGTTCCTGAATTCATATGACCTTTTACTGCATACACAGCAAAACTGGATTTCTCTTTTGAATCAAATGAAAACATTGTCTGAGGTAATCTACTCAATGCGTCCTCACAGAACACTACCAAAATCGTCCTAAATGTACTACAGCACTAAAACAGTTTTGCAGAAATGACAAAAAATTGCCTGAAATGCATGCTATTTACAAAAAAACACAAAAACTAAAAAATCAAAAACTAGACAAACTAAAGTGAATGTAATACAGATCACATCAGTGGCTCTTAACTTGTTTTCTTCATTTGTAAAGACAGTGACTTGTTTTGTTTCTGAATGAGTAAGCTTTTTGAAGGAATTGGTTAAGTTAATTATTTAATAATTATTCAATTACTATAACAACTACAAGTTGTAATAATTTGTTAAAGGGGTCATCGGATACAAGGTTCACTTTTACATGTTGTTTGAACATTAATGTGTGTTGGCAGTGTATGTACACATCTACCATGTAATGATAAAAATCTACGTATATCCGTCTATGTTCGTGTGAATCATTCATGATCCAGCTTCACTTACAGCAGAAGTGAGTGTAAGGGTTTTTTTTAATGAATCTTTGCGATCGCCTTTCCTTGCTAGTTAGCAAGTTTAGCGGCTAAACGGGGCTAAAGTAAACAGACTCGTCACTCCACAGAGAGAGGAGAGGGGCGGGGCTCAGAGCTCATTAACATTTAAAGCAGCCTCGACCAGAACAGGAAGAATTTTGCAGAGCTCATTTTGACTAGGTAAAAAGGGTGTTGTTTTACACTACCAGTGAGAATTTTTAACCAAAGTATATTATAGACTTTTCATTAAGACCCTAAAGAATCATATCTACTTGTGGAAAATGGGCATCCAATGACCCCTTTAAAACAGTCACTTGGCCCTACTGTACTACTGTCTGTACTACAGTATGTAACCGGTCCAATCAAATTTGAGGACCTGAACTAACTGTAGTAGAATAACATTGCTGGGTAAAAAAAACATTGCTGGGTAAAAAAATCAATTCTCATTTTTACGAAACAATATTGATTCTTAAATCCCAAGAATCGATTATTCCAGCCTGTTTTCAGTTAATGAACAGAACATTGTAGCACACCTGCCATCCAATAAGTCACAATAAGCTTTGTGTTTTGTTACTTTTGATTTGAAAGTTTCAGATTTCAAATTCTTTCCATTTTTTTTTTACAGTAGTCAAACAACAAAATGCCATTTTAGCATTGTTTTTGTGGAGTGACAGATTGCTGTAGCACCTCCATTCAAGAGAAGCATGAACGGATTATCTCCTCCACTTTAATACCAGTTTAAGCACAAAATAAACATGAATAAACATCTGAAGGAATGGTAAAAGAAGAGTACAACTTACTGAAATCTGTATCCTGTCTCATGTAATCACTCAATTAGTGTTTCAACCGTGCAAAGACATCAGTATAACAGCTTGTAAACAATGTAACGTAACGTGACATAATGTTAACTCTAGACAGGAGCATTTTGCTAAATATATGCAGTATAGCATATTTCCTAATGTTTCATTTATGTTTAAAGGGGTCCTATTATGCTTTCTCACTTTTTGAATTTTAGTCAGTGTGTGGTATGTTTGGGCATAAAAAAGATCTACAAAGTTACAAATCTCAAAGTCCACTCCAAAGGGAGATATTTTGTTTTTAAAAAAATCAATTTTCAAGAACTACAACGAATGGCTCTTTTAGATTACAGTGTTTGTTTTCCGGGTGTTATGATATCACAGTGTGATCCATTAGAATATCATTAAAATAAATCCCACCTATGGAAATTCAAATGGTTGGGGGTAGGTAGGGACGAGGTGGGGGATTAGCCTAACTTCAGAGATGCAGCACGGAGAGCCGCTTCTGGGACACTTCAACGAGCCGCTGCTCGCGGCTGGTATAAACACAAGCATTGACTACTAGAG
Organism: Cirrhinus mrigala; assembly: GCA_036247105.1. Lineage (NCBI taxonomy): Eukaryota > Metazoa > Chordata > Actinopteri > Cypriniformes > Cyprinidae > Cirrhinus > Cirrhinus mrigala. The sequence continues at coordinate 19,372,624 of CM070024.1, forward strand.
TGGCCGTGTCAGAGCCAAACGCGCTGCAGACGTGTGCAGTGTCTGGTAAGATATTCATTCATCATACAGTGTAGATAGCTTCACTTATACCGCAAGTGTTTTTTAAAATGCATAAACTTGCACTAGACTAGGCTAGGCTAACCAGTGATGATGTTCTTTGATAATGTTAATGTTCTTTGCTCATTTTCTGTTGCTGCATTTTGAATAACTAAGAAATGTAAGCATTATAATTAGTATTGTTGTCATGTTAAATACAAATGAAGTATATATTAAAAACATTAGGCTGCTTTTAGCCTTATGCTGAAGTTAGTTTCAGCAATGAAACTTAGTATGCAAATAATGAAATAAATTAGCACGATAATATCATGTATCAGCGATCTCGCAGGCTGACGATAGGACCCAACACTACTGTAGCGTATTGTGTACTCACCCTCCATGCATCCTAGGAGTATATGACTTCCTTCTTTCAGACAAATGCAATCTAAGTCATATTAAAAATGATCCTGGCACTCTCAAGTTTTAGAACAGCATGTCTGTCTTCATCAGTCCAAAACAAGTCCAATAAAGTGCATCCATCCATAATAAAAAGTGCCTCACATGGGTCAATAAAGGACTCCTGTAGCGAATTGATGCGTTTTTGTAAGAAAAATATCCATATTTAAAATGTAAGAATCACTTTAATCTAGCTTGCGCTAACAGTTGTACATGGAACTTGCTGCTTTGGCAAGGGGCGTGGCAGTACCGAAACACCGTCTAAGCTGTTTGCCAATCACAACGCACTGGGACAGCTAACCAATCACAACACATTTCGTTTCTCAGAAGGCGGGTCTTCATCAAACCTGGAACTAATCGAGCCATTTGTGCCAGGCTGGGGAAAAAGATATTGTAATAATGAAAATTATGTAAAAAATTATGCGTTTTTTTGAACAACCAAGCATGAGAGCATGTTCTAGTACACCCCCAAAACAAAATCAAGACTTTGAAAAAGAGCATAATAGGATCCCTTTAAATAAACAGCCACCATTTAAAAGTTTATATTTCAAAAAACAAATCTGACAAATTTAAGTGTTCGTATACAAATCAGCTTAACCTTTAAAATTTTAACCTTCAGTGTTATAGTAATGTAGTACCAACTGACTCTAATGTACATTTTACAGTATTATTTGAGAAAAATTTTTGGCATGTACTGTACCTGATATATATACAAAATAATCAGTGATGAATTGAATTGACTCGAATTGGAAATCGAATTTAATTGCAAGCTTGTGAATCAGAATCGAAATGTGAAATTTTGTGTCAAAAGCCCTAATAAACAAAATAATTGATGCTGCCTTCAGGTGCTATTGGAAATGTCCTACTTCCCTCTTCTGAAGCTGTAATTACGAGTAACTAATTACATGTTCAAATGCTTTGTTGCTGGAAAGAACAGAAATCATTGTAGATGGTCCATTCATGCCTGTTTCATGGGGAAATCTTATTAAAGCCAAAAAGTCATTATCCAACAAGTTTTAAATAAAATGTAACATTCCATTCATTGGTAAGTATATAAACATTCACTGCTTATTGAGCTGGCTGAGAATTCCCAAAATTCAGTCAAATAATGCTATTTTTGTCAAGACAACTCTTTAAAAAGTTTTAAAATCACCCCGCAGCAGATCTATACAGGTGGAGCTGAGGAAGGTGGAGGGTTTCTAAAGCGTGCTCCAACTGCTATAGCAAGCACTAGCCAAGTATTTGAATGCTGAGCAGCAATCATGTGATTATATCAGATTGGCCTGTGCCATCTAGAGTTTCATGACAGAACTTTGTATTTTACGCTGTGTACATACGATGTGCATCAAATGGTTATTTATATTTATACGTAAACTGTACGTAATGGCAAGAAAAAGCAATATAGATGTTGTGGGAAAAACGATTACAACTTTACAATTATATTGCTCTCCTCCACCATGTTTCAAGTTTATGGCCTGTCCAACTCAGAAACTTGGGTATGAAAATTATATTGGCTATGCATTGTTTTGCTTCAGGAACCAGATTTTATACTGAGTATCAAGTGTAACAATATACTGAATACTAAAATTGGTTATGATACAGAAATAAATACTTGTAAAATCAATCATTGAAATATAGATATAATATTAATGTAATGCATTACCATAAAAACAATACACCGATGTAGCTGTGTAAAGCAATGGAAAGTATTTTCTATTTCTGTCCTTCCAAACAATGGTCATTTATGCATGCAGTCATTAGTGCACACAGCACAATGAAGCATTCAGTGGGCGTTTAATTTGTAATCTGCTTGCAAATAAACAATAATCAACCATCCTGAATATTGCCATAAAACAGAAACCACTAAAATCAAGTTCAATCAATCTTTAATAACTTTCAAAAGCTCTTGGCACCCTCATCTAAAGAGAAGCTCTTTTTGCTGTGATGCGGTCGGCCTGCGGGCCAGCGGGGCAGATGTGCGATGACAGCGAGAGTGATGTGTGCCATCTGCATTGTCCTGCTAACATCTGCATCTCCTTCTTCTGTTTTATGAGTGTCTCACAGATGGACATCCATTATGCACGCAGATGAAAGGAAGGGGACAGCGAAGCATGCACAATGGCAGACGGTGCATCTGCGTGCTGCAGTGCAGAGGGAACAGTGAATGTCAAAACTATTTTAAGTTCCCATCAACACAACAATGAAGATGACACAGTTGGTCAATATCGCTCAGTCAGTACATTCAACTGTATTACCAATTTAATATTCAGTGTCATAATATAAATGACACATCTAGCAATATGAATAATCACCACAGAGATGTAATTATACAACCGGATATCAGTGGAGCACAACAGTATTTGGTTATGTAATATTGATTTAAATATCTGTTGCACAAAATACATACAGGTTTGGAAAGACATGAGAGTGAGCAAATTATGACAGAATTTTCATCCCTTAAACTGAAGGAATGAAAATTTGTTTTGACACACAGTATCTGTTAGATTTATCACTAGTGACAATGATCTTAAAATTGCAGCATATTGTCATAATGTGCCTTACAACCCCACAAAAAAAGTTTCAGATGAAAGATACAGTCGGTTGACATATAAATCTCTCTCTGCACAGGCCAAAAATGGGGCAGAGTTGCACGTTTGTTGACTTTGATCAGGGGTCTCACTGAAATACGTCAGACAGACATCAAACAGATTTCTGACCTCATGCTGTGGCAGAGTGGAGATGCAAGCAGCATGACTAAACCCCTCAGCAACTTCTCTCATCCTCACAGGGATATGAACCAGTCAGACTATACCATCACACCTTTGAGAAGAGTGATTCTGTTTATGAAAAGCTCAAGTGCAATCGGTGCACAGTGCTGGTTTACGTAATCAGATTCCAAAAATTAAGTACTTGTAACTAGATTACATTTTAAAATACTCATAGTCATACTACTTTTTTATTGATTACATGATTACATAGTTCACATAATACCAATGTTATTCCCTGAATTTATTTTTTCTCCCCAATTCTTCTTGACACAACCACCCTACAATGATAAAAATCCATATTTCCACCCTCAGCCAGTTGTACATTGTCTGTCACTTTCTCCGTGCTTGAGCAGCTGTAGCAACAACATACATGTATACTGTTTGTCATTCCGATTAAAATCATTCCGATTGAAATATTCGGTGGACTGTTTACATGAGACGTTATCTAACCCGATATGGTGTTTATGTGCCGGCAGCTTCAATTTTGGGACTGGTAACGCTACAACTGACAACAGATACAAATCACCAGAGGAAAGAACGTCAGTATTTGCGTTAATATTTTTTTATAGCTGCTTGCACTTGCTTAGAATAAACTGACTAAGGGGCCGTTCACATATCGCGTCTTTTGCGCACTCAAATTCGTTATTTCAAATGTAGGCGCGCGGCAGCCGCGCTCATAACGGAAGCGACGCGCTCGGTTTTTCCGTGCCGCATCGAGATAAAAACATCTCAACTTTTCAGAATGCCGCAAGCGCACTGCGGGTCATGTGACAAGAACCAACCAATTAGCTTCATTCTTTCCCGTAACAATGTTCAAAGCTCAGCCAAGAGGGAGAAACAGCTGATCATAGCAGTACAGGGATAGCCATATTTACATAAATTTAATAGTAGAGCTACAGCAAGCGATTTTTAGTGCTGGAAATCCGTATGTCCTTTGCTGAAACTTCAGCGTCTTCATTGAGAGCGCGAGTCATGGTTGCAGGGGCGTCGTTAGGGCTAATCATTCGGGGCTCGAGCCCTGAATTTTTCCCTATTTTTCAAATATTTATTTTTAAATGTGTTATTTTATTTGTGTAATATATTTTTGTAAAGTTATAATTTTGTGATAATAGTTTGATATGTTGCTATTTGCAGTGATTACTATTTACTATTTTTTTATAGTGTAACAACGTTTTGTGCCACTGCTCTGTCAAATGAACTAAAATCAAAAGCACAATATGACTTTGTGTTCATGATCCGATGTTCCTAGAAACGCCCCTGGTTGCTTAGCAACGGCAGACGCCACGGGAGCGCAAGCTACAGAGCGCTTTAGAAAGTACGAGAAAGCGGCGCGCCTAGCATTTTCCACGTGTTTTTAGGCGCGACATGTGAACGGCCCCTAATATTTGAATCCCTTGCGTTCATTTGAGCGCAGTAGAAATCATATGGCTGTCTTCTATCGTACCACACACAGAACCAAATTGATTTTTCGTTTGCAGCTTCTAATAACAAAGTTGCACAGATCTACCAGTTAAAATGATAAACACAATATAGCTTGATCTCAGCCAGCTGATCAACACGTATCATCATGTCGGCCTAATTTCTTAATGTTAACGCAGTAAGGGATAAAATAACAGTACAGCCCTCTGTAACGCAGCTTTGAAATGAATTGCATTGTGATATATAGTTTTACTGTAGTTAAATGGAACAAATACACGAGAGTTGCAGAACAATGGATCAAAGCGTGCAATCTGTGTTCGTGTGCAGTCTTTCTTATGCACGCTATTTTACCGGTTTCATTTTCGCTTTTGAAATCTATCACGTTTAACAAGTAGGGGAGAGGATGGACAGGGGGACATAGCCCACGAATTCCCCCCACCTTGGCGGCGACACCTGTGCTGCTTAGACGCAAATAATCGGTTTAACCGTTTACATGGCAGAATTTTAATTTTGTTCGGTTTATAGAAGGGTTTATCCACCCCTCTCAAAATGATTACAATTTAATTCGGTTCGAGCATTTTTATTCCGATTGAAGTGCTTATATGTAAACGCACCTAATGCAGGTGTTTTGTAGTTGGATGTACACGTGAATAAGAGATTTCATTCGATGCAGTGGATTAGTTCTGTTTTTGATGGTAGCACCACCAAATACACAAAAAACGGAAGAGAGGGGTGGAGTGAGAAGTAGCTCATTGTCATTTAAAGAGCCATGGACCAAAACGGGTCGCTGTGAACAGAGCTGTTTTTGACAGGATAAAAATGTGCTGTTTTACATGACCACTGAGGAATTTTAACCAAAGTATTTTGTAGAAATTTCATCATAAAAAAAGAATAATTTGGTAAAAAGAATCATACCAACTTGTGGAAAATGTCCCCTATAAACTTCCTTAAAATAGCCTACTGCTTATATATATTTAGAAAGTCTTACATTTTTTTTACATATTCACACAAAGACCAGTCATTAGTCAGTCCGTTATAATCACACAGAAAACTGAGAGGCCACACAACATTTGATCACTGGATTTACAAAAATGTGACCCTGGACCACAAATACAGTCATAAGGGTAATTTTTTTGAAGTTGAGATTCATGAAAGCTGAATAAATAAGCTTTCCATTGTTGTATGGTTTGTTAGGATATGACAATATTTGTCAGAGATACAACTATTTGAAAATCTGGAATCTGAGGGTGCAAAAAAATCAAAATACTGAGAAAATCTCTTTTAAAGTTGTCCAAATGAAGTTCGTAGCAATGCATATTACTAATCAGATTTAAAGTTATGATAAACGGTAGGAAATTTACAAAATATCTTCATGGAACATATCCATATCCTAATGAGTTTTGGCATAAAAGAAAAATTGATCATTTTGACCCATACAGTGTATTGTTGGCTATTGCTACAAATATACCCATGCTACTTACGACTGATTTTGTGGTCCAGGGTCACAAATCAGTCCAATTTTATGAAGTGTTTTCTCTGCATTTCAATATTGCATCAACTACAGATGAGCACATTAAATTTGATTTGAGTTGTCACTCAGTGGGTTATTTATACATGTATTATGTCTTCAGAAGGCCTCTGTCTTTCAAACACATTAAAATGCACAAATTCATGTTATTTCTTATTTGCCTGTTGACATGTTTTTGTCAGACGAACCTCTTTCACTTAATATACTTACTTGAAGTATCCCCTGAGATTTTAAGGTAAAAAGTTAATAATTAAGTAATACATTTTCATGTTCACATTGCTCTGACACTGGTTAATGGTCTCAACATGAAAGTAAACTAATATATTATTTCATAATTTTTCATCAGTGTTTTATTTTGATTGTTGTTGTTTTAAAATTATTTCTTTGATTTCACGTTTTTATGATTTAATTATTTATTAGCTTTTCATTGAACTCATGGACACCCTGCAGTTTCTTCATCAACCGCAGTTTGGGAAATCTTGACATAATGTAATGTTTAATGCTCAGCATGCTGCTAAAGGAGAACTCCACTTCCAGAACAACAATTTACAATTTACTCACCCCATTGTCATCGAACCTGTTCATGTCGTTCTGTCTTTAGTCGTAAAGAAATTATGCTTTTGAGGAAAGCATTTAAAGGGGTCATCGGATGCAAGCTTCACTTTTACATGTTGTTTGAACATTAATGTGTGTTGGCAGTGTATGCACAAATCTACCCTATAATGATAAAAATCCATGCAACCTAAAATGAGTAATATAACGGTCACCAAGAACCAACAAAGTGTGATCAGTCATTAGTTTATAATTTGTTCATAGTGAAGTGCATGAAGACAACACAATAAATACAGCTTCATTTCTAAGTTTAGAAAGGTTTTAACACAATGTCCACAGTGGATGGCACAGTTATTGCATCATGCCACAAAAGCTTGTCCATCATGAAGTAGCGTGAGTCTTTGACCCCCCTGCTCAGGCCCACATTATTCCACAAAATCCCACTATATAACAAATTATCTTTAAAAAGAAAATTCATATTTAACACAGTAAAGCATATAGTACACAAAATGTAATAATCTTGTAAACTTGTAACAAATGACTACTTAGAACAAACCCTGAATAGACCTCATTAATTATTATGAAACAAAAGCCAATGGCAAGCCTCCAGCAAAAGACTTTTTCAATATTTATATTTCCATGTTAGAAGTAGTTTTGTTTATTAAAATTACAATTTGGGTGTAGCATGATGTATAGTTAAAACATATAAGACTGTATGATGTCTATGTCATACATGATTCCTTAGCTCAGTTGTGCATGTGATTAAATCAAATCAAATTTTGGCTGTGATGTGCAAGAAGTTTACTTAAGTTTTCAGTTCACTTTTTTGAGAAGGATCTCACAAGCAAGTGTCACAAGTTTACAGGAGATTTCACTCAGAGACCAGTAGTTTTCACTTAATAGGCTACATAATACACATTTTTATTTCTGTGTGGTATGTTTTGTTTTTATTATTATTGTGTTGATCGAATTGAAAGGCTTTTCATGTTTATGAAGTGTGTAGGCATAATGCAAATGGGTTTTTGTGTAGTTAATTAATTTATCCAAATTGTTGAAGGTTGATCTTGTTTTGGTAATCTGTTTTAATATAGAACTATTTCAATTTTAATACAGGTTGTTATTGTTTCAATGAATGTCTGTTTTCTCAGATCATAAAAAGTGTACCTGCTACAAAAACAAAATACACAATGGGGCAGCAGACACGGCAAGTCCTCGTGAAATACTGAGCACAGACTCACAAAGAATCTTCACTGGACTGTCTGTATTGAACTTACCTTTCTGCCCTGCAGTTACAGACACACTGAGCTTGAGAGAATTCACAGCTATATGACACTGAAGGCACAAATATTTAGAGCACGCGTCATAGTGATGTCACTAAGGCTGGATGATTGCTTCAAGAGATGCATCTCTTAAATTATGTCTTTTTTTGGTATAGATGGATAGATATATAGAAAAACAGCTTAAGCAGTTGTTGACAAAGTGCTTAAAATTAAACCCGAGGCCCTTTTCTCCATCTCTATTGCTAGGCAAGTGGTAATGAAAAAGATATTAAAAGGTGATTTTGAATGGGTTGTAATAAGATGTGACAGGTTAATTGGTGGTAATGAGGTTTTAATTATTTTTATAAGAAGTCAAGAGTGCATTGGTGAAGAAAGAATTTCCCAATTGTGTTCACAAATGATTTGACTTAATGTAGTAACCCATCTTATGCGTCATGACATAATGCAAGCATATGGCCAGTGTGGGCACAATCGATCTAAAGCTATTGGACTTCCTATTCATCACAGGAGATGAAACCTCAGCCTTCATATTAAAAACACAACGCATGTGCTGCTATATTTCGCTAAGTAGCCTTTTACCAAAGACACTTATTTCTTCTTTGAAACAAAAAGGAATGAAAGCTGTTTAATACTCAGAGCATATGATGATAATAGTTCTGCTCTTTAAGTCATTTTTTACTTATGATTGAGGTGTTTGTGTACATTCAATGTTCATTTGGGTTTCACAGCAAACGGACCATTCACTATTGAAATATTAATATCACTTTTGTGGTCTGTCAAATTACACCCTCTACTGAGTGACCATGGCATCATATTTCACCACTGTTCTGGCTAATCGATGTTCCTTCCAACAATAATTTGATACAAGTTGGCTCAAGGGCAACAGTAAAAACATATTACACTGATTAGGTTCAACCAGAGACATCAGGCGCTGTTCGTTTGGATTCATTATTTATACTAATTGAAAACCTTCAGAGCGGAGACTGCACTGATGGTGCAGTGAGATGGAAGTGAAGTATTTGATGTCTGAAGTCTGAGTTCAAAGTGCTGGAGGAGGCCTGGTTTCTGTTGTTGAGATTAACAGTTCCTACTAAGGGGTCAAGGTTTGGCGGGTAGACGCTGTAACTACACCATCTGGCTGCAAAAAAGCTTCTTTGTCTTTTGGTGGTCATTTAAAAATAGTTGTGTGTTGTGAAGAAATAAAACATGTTTGCAAAGAAAACAGAAAAGTGTTTCTTTAACTATAGGCACTTTTAGCCCTGTAGACTTAAAGAAATAAGTACACTTTAATAAACAAAATCTCTTAAAACTAGTTTAAATTAATGAATTATTAATTAATGGATGAATTTACTTACATTGGGAGACACTCACAATACATTACAATAGAGTATAGAATGTTATATTGTTAGCACTAATCATGTATTTGTCATGGTGCAGTATAAAATAAACGCATGAAGAAGAACAACAGGAAGTGGGGTGATGACATTATTTAACAAAAGAAAAACTGACAAAACGAAAAGCAAAACGCAGGAACATACACACATTGTTTTAACTTTTTCGGTTCAGTGTTCTGTCACAGTGCGGTATAGAATTAACGCACAAAGAAAAAGAATAACGGAAAACAGTCTTTAATTAATTCACACAGAGATGATCCACAGAAGGAAGGCAGAGCCAGGGTGGATCAGATGGAGGAGGAGCCAGAGGGAAGAAAGGAGAAAACAGGAAGAGCCAGGCAGGACCCAGGCCCCAGCCAGGATTGTGGCACACGGGTGAGCCGGCGGAGGGAGGAGCCATGGTGCTGATGACTCCAAGGGAAGTGGAGCCCGAGGCAATGACAGAGAGCCCACAAGACAGGCTGACGGCGAGGATCCCGAGGGCCAAGGAGGAGCAGGAGGAAAGGAGGAGCCTGACAGAGGCGGAGGGACGAGGTGTAGCCGTAGGAGTGGAGTCCTGAGGCCGCAGATGGTCGAAAACTGACCAAGGTGAAGCTGGAGGGATGAGGGAGCCTGGCGGAACTGGTGGACTGACGGGCTCTGGTGACCGAGGAGGAGGCAGTGATCCGGAAGCCCGCGGTGGAACCGGAGCAACAGAGGACCAAGGTGGAGCTGGAGGGAATGAGAAGCCTGACAGAGCCGAAGGGATGAGGTGTAGCCGGAGGAGTGGAGTCCCGAGGTGGTGGATGCTGGTGGACTGATGGGCCGAGGTGGAGATGAGGGAGCTAGGACCCATGGTGGAGCTGCTGGGTCGACGGGCTGAGGCGGAGTCTGGGACTCAGAGGCTGGAGGTGGAGACAAGGGATTCTCCAGCCACGACACAGATGGAGGCTGGCAGACCCGTAGCGATCCCACTGCACAGATGGTGGGCTGAGGGTGAGCAGAGGGGCTGACAGTAAGCAGTGGTGGGGATGACAGGAGGTGACAGGAGGCGGCAGGAGAGGGAGGATGGGTGGAAATTTGTGAGCATCAGGACTTTCTGGGATGGTGTGTGCTGCCCAGAGATAATCCACAGAAGGCAGGCAGGATAGACACACACATCACAATGTTAACACTGGACAAGGAAACACAGGACAGACTAGAACTAAATACTCAGGCAAACAAGGACAATTAACAAGACAGAGGTGAACTGAATGACACAATCAGACGCAAGGGAAATCTAGGTCACAGAGCACAGGGAGAATGAAAACACACCAAAAGTTCAAGGGTGTGACAGGGTGCCCCCCTCCTGGAAGGCGTGACCTCACGCCACAGAGACAAAGCGAGGGACGGAGAGGGACTTCGGAGGAGGACAAAGGAGTGGATGTGGGATGGTGACAGTGGACGGCACAGGGCTGGCAGGTAGACAATGCTGGTGGAGGTTCGGATGGAGGATGACGAACAAAGTTCAGAGTGGAGATGACGGAGGGAGGAGCCATGGAGGAAACAGGAGAAAGCAGGAGGAGCTAGGCAGGACCCAGGCCCCAGCAGGGATTGCAGCCCATGGTGGAGCTGGTGAAGGGAGGAGCCATGGTGGAGGAAGGGCTGTGACTCCAGGGGATGAGCCAGGGTGACACCAAGGATCCGGAGGGCCAGGGCAAAGTACATGGCTCCTGCGACCAAGGTGAAGGCGGAGGCGGAAATTTGGAAGGCCACGGTGGGGCCGGAGCGACAGAGGACCAAGGTGGAGCTGGAGGGATGGAGGAGCCTGACAGAACCGGAGGGACGAGGGGTAGCCGGAGGAGTGGAGTCCCGAGGCTGCGGATGGTCAACAACTGATCAAGGTAAAGTTGGAGGGATGAGGGAGCCAGGCGGAGCTGGTGGACTAACGGACCACGGTGGAGATGAGGGAGCTAGGAGCCATGGTGGAGCTGTTGGGTTTGACTGGCCGAGGTGGAGTCTGGGACTCAGAGGCTGGAGGCGGAAACAAGGGATCAATGATGGAGACAGGGAGACCCGTTGCGATCCCACCGCACAGATGGTGGGCTGAGGGTGAGCAGAGGGGCTGGCAGGAAGCAGCAGTGGCAGAGTTGAAGCAAGGATGATAGGAGGCGGCAGGAGAGGGAAGGTGGATGGGAATTTGTGAGCGTCAGGGCTTTCCTGGATGGTGTGTGCTGCCCACACACACCAGATCACAATTCGAAGCGGGGTGATGGCTGGCTGAACTCTGGAACAAACATTATTTAACAAAAGAAAATGATAATGATAAAATGCATTATTTTCACATTTTCGGTCCAGTGTTCTGTCATGGTGCGGTAATGTAGGCAAACGAGGATAATTAACAAGACACAGGTGAACTGAATGAGACAATCAGACACAAGGGAAACCTAGGTCACATGGGGCATGAAAACACAACAAAAGTCTAAGGGTGTGACAGAAATGTGTTAAATATCATTCTGTGGTGGAAATCATAGTGAAAATTACATATTTAATATTTTTAAAGATGACTAAATTTAGTCTTACAAAGGATAATTTTGCACACAAAATTACTCAGAATAAAAGTGATATTTACCTTGCTTTTCTTCACACATCACACATCTCATCTCAGGCGCTGTTGCTTCCTTGATAAACAAGTTCACTAACTGTACCACTAACGTATGCGTCGTGGTACTCTTATGAGCCCATGTCGAAGACTGACACAGAAGAGCAGAAATTGTTAAATACATTTTTGTTTTCTTTGCACACAAAATGTATTATCGTAGCTTCATATCATTACAGTTGAATCACTGATGTTACATGGACTATTTTAACAATGTCCTTACTACCTTTCTGGGCCATGAACATGTCAGTTGGGGTTCTGTCTATAAGGTCAGAAAGCTCTCGGATTTCATCAAAAATATCTTAATTTGTGTTCCGAAGATGAACAAAGGTCTTGCTACTTTGGAATGACATGAGGGTGAGTAATCGATGGCAGAATTTTCATTTTTGGGTGAACTGTCCCTATAACCCCAGAAAACACTGAGCAAAGATGTCACATTTTCATGTTTCCAGGGTTCCAAACCACTGACGTTGAGATGAATTTGAATGTTAAAGTATATCTTTCTCTAGGTATTATTGACCTCCTTGGTTTCTGCACTGTCAGGTGTTCCACAGGATAGCTCCATTTCCCTGCCACCTGCCCTTTCCACACACAACCTTCTCCTTTTCCTCTTTCTTTGAAACACAATCCCACTGCAGTGTCTGCCTCAGCTCAGGCCAATGTCACCCCAAACCTGCACACTCAGTGCTCCGGCCCACACAGCTCAGCACAATGACGCTGCACTTTCTATTCTGGGCTGTTACCATGAGCTCCTCGTCTGTCTCCCACACAGAGGGCATGGGACACACACACTCACACAAACACACAATTCATTTCCTGAATGTAAATAGAAGCGACAACTTTGCCCCGAGCTTGTACAAATGTACGAACCATTATATCCTGAGCACAGGATGAACTCCAGGATGAGCCAGTTCCACCTGTGATGTCCTTGAGGATACTATTACTATTATCACACATTAACAAGCTATTAAAAAAAAAACAAACACAATTCATTTTTAGTCAAGTGTTTGTTTGCTCACATAACATAACCTTGAGTGTCCCTGCCTGTGGCTACACTCCTATGGTGTGCTGGACATCTGAAATGAAGGGACATAGTCTTCTATTTGCATTTTTTAAAAGTCTGGTGTACAACAAAGTTCTTTTTGATGTTTAAACCCTTATTTGAAGGTGATTATATGTAATTGAACCATTCATTCTACATTTACACATTTATTCATTAAGAAACAAAACAATTCGCTGTTTAAGTGAATAACTGAATCATTCACTCAACCGATTCATTTAAACTCTGAGATGCAAGATGCATTTGTGGCTTTATTTTCATTGGTGAAGCAAAATAAACAAAATATCTGCCAGTATTGACATAAAATGTAAGTTACTCAATATTAACTTCTTGTTTATTGAATTTACTGAGGAGTTTGAGGTGTCATGTATATTGTTGGCAACAGTTGGGGCTTTAAGTATCGAAGTATAACAATAACTTATCTTTGAATCCTTAAAGACGGAACTACTCTGAGGTACAGGATTGTTAATAAAATGGTAGGCACTATACTTGTTGAAGCCATCAACCCATACTGACTTTTTAAAGGGAACCCAGGGTATTAAGACTTGTATGGCTTAATATAACGTAAATGATGAGAAAACCCATCCAAATCCACATCGTTTTATACACATTTTGGACTACAGGGGCATTTTGATGATGTGAAATGGTTGCAATAGCTACCTGTTGCTATTTTTACCTCAACACAACTCAGAATACACAACACGTAAAATAAAATAAAATACTGATACAATGCCACATTGTGTGGCTTTTGGTTGTAATTTTCAGTCGAAGAACAGCATGAACCACTGAAGTCAATTCCTGAGACAATTCCTAAATGTTTTTCCTCAAGAAACATAATTTCTTATTGACTGAGGGAAGAAACACACAAACATCTTGGATGAAAAGGGGGTTAGTAAATTATCTGTAAATTTTTGTTATGTAAGTGAACTTCTACATCTACAGCGTACATCTTCCCTGCTGAAAAAAACAAAATCTTAGTGTACATCTAAAGGCCAAAATCACACGGTTAATGCAGAGAGCCATGAAAATAATGGGAGTTAAGCAGCATCCCGCACTTCAGGCACTTTTTGAGGAAACTGTTATCAGACAGGCTCAAAAAATTGTCTCAGATCCCACTCATGTCCTCAATTCTGAGTATCAATTATTACCTTCGGGAAGGCGGTTCAGAGTTCCTCAGTGTAGACTTAACCGTTTTAAGCAATCATTTGTCCCACTGTCCATTAAATTATTAAATGAAAAGTTAGCCAGAAGTCAACAACACTAATTAATAATTATTATTATTTTTTTTTTTTGCTCACTATATATAGTGAGGTTAGTGATGGGTCACTGTATGTATGTATCACACGAATGTAATATGTTATTTGTATGAAACGGCAGATTATAATGTTCTGTGTGTGTCCAATACGAATTTCCTTCGGGACAATAAAGTTTATCTTAAAAAAACAAAACAAAAAAAAACAGCTAAAACCAGCCTAGACTGGTTGGCTGGTCTTAGCTGGTTAAGCTGGAAGTAGCTGGTTTTAGCTGGTCTCCCAGCCTGGCTAGGCTAGTCAGGTTGGTTTTAGCTGGTTGTTCCAGTTGTTCTCCCAGTCTGACCAGCCACGACCAGCCTGACCAGCTAAGGAAGTGGCCAAATCTCCTCTAAAGCCAGCCTGCTGACCAGCTAAGACCAGCCTGGATGACCTAAGCTGGTTGGCTGGTTTTAGCTGTTTTTTTTTTTTTTTCAGTAGGGTTTCATAGGTTTTCTACTACATATTTCAGTAAGAGACACAATTTATGTATGTTAAGCCATGTAAGTCTTAATACCAGTGTCCCCTTTAAACAACAGTGGATTCTTGGTGACAAACTACATTATTCATGATTCTGCAAAAAATATCCACCAATCACAGAAATGAAACAAGCAAACTCCACTAAAAGAACTCTTTAGTGCCCACCCACTTCCACCAGGCACCGACATGAAGCATAAGAGTCAGGCTGTCTCCAAAATCACATACTTTCTGAGTAGGTACATCTTTTGAAAGAGTAATTGTTTTGTGACTGAAACATGTTCTATATAGAATGAATGTGTGTAGTATGAAAGAAATCTGGATCTACTAGCCTATATTTGTCAAGTTGTCATTGTCATATTACCTACAGTAATAGCGTCAGTTGCGTCGCTTTACTGTCCTTTCAAAAAGATCTCAAAAATCTTTTTTTGGATTGTAAATTGTCCACTGAATGTGCATTTTAGAATTTTATCAGTAGTAGTAAGTCACCTAGGTAATTCGCCGACTGTTTTATGTGGACATACATGTGGAATTTGGACATATTACTCTTTCATATCACGTTGTTTCTGTTTAAGTTTGTGATGTCAGACAAGACAGAGCATTTTAATTTTGGTATGAAACAAAGCCTCAGCTTTCAAATGTTGTAAACATGAAACACCATTGATTGTTTGAATTGGCTTATTAATGTTTCGTGACAGATCGATCGACAGAAACGATCATCTCTTTCTCTTTACTAGTTACAGCATAAAAATAAACATGAATGAACATCAGAAGGTATCTTGTTTCAATTGTGGAAAAACGTCAATGCACAACTTTTTTCAAGTTCAAGTCCACAGACGTTAATCTACTCTTGTGACAGGTTTGTTTGTCAGCGTTATGACTGGTCAGATCACCTGTCAATCAAACTGGCTGCCAAGGGTCAGTTATTGGACACCTTATTTGATCTCATATTTTGTAATACTGATTTATTTTAGTTTTGTACTATCGGTTATTTTCTCATCCTAATGCTTGATAATGTTCGTGCTATAGTCCTGTTACTAGCTTAGGGATATTAGATGAGACAATTCCTTTAAAACCAGTTTAAGTATAAATGATCACTGCTCATCTACGTATGTATTATATCCCAAAGGAGGAAGCTTGAGTCAGAGCTGTGATATGTGGAATTAGGGGACCACTGATTCACCCAGTAGCAGGGGAATTACAGCTTATTGCCAATCTCTGAAACTATTCAGAGCGCCGTTATTAGGTTGAGACAGTATTCAAATTAGAGAATGTGTGTCTATGTGTGTGTGACAGAGCAAGCAAGATAAGAAAACTTTCAAAATTTTTGTAGACATTGTTGTATAATTTTAATTTTCATGCAAATAACTTCCTGCTATTCAACTCTATCAGCACAGATTTCAAATATATTCTAGCACAGCGGGTACAATTATCTGAGATGAATGGTGAAAAAAAAAAGTTCCAGCTAGAATTCATTAAGTAAACGTCAATCATTTAGCTGACACAACTGAGCTGTTGACTTGTGACACGTTTTGTCACCACATGACAACGTGGAATAAATGCCACTGATGTGTGCTGCTAATCGTATTGTTATGTATTATTATTCTGTTTTTTTGTAATCATAACGGGCAATCACATAGCTCTAGTATCATCACTGAATTTCTCTCTCAGTGGGAGGTTGTTTATCAAGCATGATCATTACCATGACTTTGCAAATATGCAGGACTAATCTATCACGTTTTTTCTGCTTTCAGTTGTTAACTGAGGTTAATTTGTGGCATTTTCTGTTTGAGAAATTATATTTTTGTCATCAGCAGCTCCAGCTGTAAGACTGTCAGGATGGGCTTGATTGTTAGACACATGAAATTTGGTATTTTATTTTGTATTAGTCTCTGACTGTTTTATATTGCTCATTGTAAAGTTACTGGTAAGTTTTATTCTGGCTGTTTCTCAAGTCTCAATTACCCAAGCAAATTTCTCCTTGCAAGTGTTCATTCTGGATCTTGTTAGGATATTCAGTGCTATGTGGGTCAAAAATTTAGCAATTTCCAGTTTCACAATTTTCTTGTGACTTTGTCAAATGTTAATTTATGGGCTTCAATTTCCACTCAGGACATCAAGGCCTGTTGTGTAATATTCCATCTGGTAGTAATTAGCATTGCATTAGGAGACTCTGCAACAGTTCAGCTGAGCTTGCAGAATTAAGCGCTGAAAGAACGGATCAGTGGACCTTTCCATTGTTTCATTAAGCAGTCTCTCTAATGCACTTTTGATTAATGTCAATAAGCAAAAAATCCTCTAAATGACCAATTTATCACTAATGTGTTTATTATCATAATGCATCCACTAAACAAAGAATTGAAAATAAATTACTTAAGAGAATAAATCACACAGATATATTCTTTTCATTTACTTATTATCTGATTATCTAAAATAAAAGTTTGTAAAAATATCTGGATTTATGTACGAATTGACACTGATTTTTGCAGTAGTTTCTCTAGTTTCCAGTTTTGTAGTCAAGACCACCCAATCCAAGATCAAGACCAATGTGTTTTGAGACCAAGATAAGACTAGCACTGCTCAAATTCATCTGAAAGATCCATTTAAATCTAATATTTAATAAATAAATACAGTTATGAAGCTGTTATCAATCATATTAATTCATTTTACATTGGCACAGAAGCTGCTTCTGAATTGGTACAACTACAAATGCAAATAATGTTTATTAATGAGTCATTAATGAGTAATGTTTTATTGAATGGTTGTATAAAAGCATTATCAAATTTGTGAAAACAGCTCTCTTGCTCTTGTTTTAATACCTAACTATATCAAGTTATAATATAAAAATCCAGATCTCATACAAGTACAGCGCATTGTGAAAGTATTCATACCCCTTCAACTTTTTTTAAAAAATTTTTTATGTTGCTCACTCATGTTAAACTTTTTAAATGACTTTTTTCCCACATCAATCTACACTCCTTACACTATAATGGCAAAGCAAAAAAATGATTTTTAACATCTTTGCAAATTTATTAAAAATTAAAAACCTAAATGATTCCATTGCATAAGTATTCATACTCTTATCTGGGACAGTTAAAATTGAGCTCAGGAGCATTCATATTGCTTGTATAAGTTATTACACTTTGAGTGAAGTTAACCTGTGGCAAATTCAATTGAATGGGTATGATTTGGCAAGGCACACACATCGTAGTAAATGATCTAACAGCTGAAAATGCATATCAGAGCAAAAACCAAGCCCTGAGGTAAAAAAAAAAAAAAAAAAAAAAAAAAAATGCCTGTAGAGCTCTGAGACAGGATTGCATCAAGCCACACATTTGGGAAAAGTTTTAGAAAAAATTCTGCTTCATTGAAGGTTCACAGAAGCATGTAGCCTCCATTACCCTTAATGGAAGAATTTTGAAACAACCAGGACTTAAAGCTGGCCTCCTGGCCAAACTGAGCAATTGATGGAGGAGGGCCTTGGCTAGAGTGGTGACCAAGAACCTGATGGTCACTCTATGGTCACTCTAAATGAGCTCCATATATGCAGATGGGAGAAACTTATAGAAAGGCAAACATCACTGCAACACTCCACTGATCTGGGCTTCATGGTGGTGTGACAAGCCTCAATGCTCTCCTCAGTGAAGACGCATGAAAAACACAATTTGGAATTTGCAAAAAAGCACCTAAAGGACCCTCAGACTGCAGAAACAAGATTCTCTGGTCTGATAAACCTCAATTCCAAGTATCATTTTTGAAGGAAACCGGGCACTGCTCATCACCTGCAGAGTACCATCCCAAAAGTTAAGTGTGTTAGTAACAGCACACTTTACTTGCTTGAGAGGTGCAGAGGTGAGGCGAAGAATGGCAGATAATTGCCAAATTTTGATGTGCAAATGTGTTGCATTAGACCCAAAAAGACTTGAGGCTGTAAAGGTGCTTCAGCTAAGTACTCAGTTAAGGGTATGAATACTGAATATTTGAATGATTATATACATATTTTTTTAATAAATTTATGAAGTTGTGACAATTCTGTTTTTGCTTTGTCATTGTGGTGTATGAAGTGTAGACTGATGTGGAAAAACAGTAATTTTAAACAGTTCAACATAAAGCAGCAACATAAAACATGAAAAAAAATTAAGGGGTATGAATACTTTCGCAAGACACTGTAGTTTTTGCAACAGTGTCTTGAATTTTGTGGGTATTTGTTTTAATTTTGGTGACATTTTTGACACAATTACTCATTAATTTCTGACCCGGCTTAATCATTGGTTCAAGATATTTATTAGTATTTGGTTTTGGTATTTTATATTGGTATTTTTATGCTGAATATACTTCTTTCTAGTCATGCTAAGCTCCAAAATTTTTTTTTGTCAGGGGTGAAGGACTTTCAAATAATTTTGTGGACAATAAGGGGGGCTTGAAGTCAAAAATTTTAAGATCCACTGGTATACAGTTATGGCCAAAAATATAGGCACCCTTGCAGTTCTGTCAGAAAATGCAACCCTTCTCTCAGAAAATGACAAAAAAAATAAAAAAATAAATAACATAAAACATAACATTCTTATTTAGTTATTTAATTAGTTACTGAGTGCATTTGAAGCAGGAAGTTTTACATCCAGTCACATTAGTGATGGTTCCAAATAAAACAGACAATGCACTGCCAATTTAGTAATATTGAGTATCAAAATTTTGGGACACATTTGATGGGGACTTTTACCCCAGTACTGATGAAAGGCTAGAAACATGAATTCAATCATTTAACATCATTGACAAATCAAACTGTGAACCAGATACATTTCAACTTTTTACTTCAAAATGTTTTTCACTTATGCATGATAATGATTTTCTCCTTGTAGCTCATTTGTAAACTGGCCTAGTCAGTATCTACAAAGTAACACTTTATGTGTGATGTATTAAAAAAGAAAAAAATCACCATTTTTATCATTATCCTCTTTATCTTTCAGTGTTTGTCCTGTTACTTCCCAGTCCTTACTCTGCCTTGTAAATGTGTCATTCCAGTACACTGATATTATCAGACACTGGTGCCCAGGAGCTGGAAACAAGAGATGCATGTATAAATCCATCTGAGCAAGGATCCATGTCTGTGGTCATGTTGTTAATGAGCATTTTGGCTGGACCACCTGGCTCAGGGGAATTCGGGGTCTGTTTTTAGTGTGGCTGAAGGCCAGTGTAGGGAAAGAATACATCTGCACACCTGCATGGTAAACATGGCCATCTATTCTCTTTTACCAACATTGTTTCCCTCGAGACATATTTCACCTTTTCCCGGCCTAATCCATCACGTAAGACACAAAAACAGAAGTCTTTCCATTCAAGCCATTTCAAATGGTGAAGCTACATTTATCCACCATCACCTCCCAGCTTAGCCTGGCTGAGAGCCGATAAACCTCTAATGGCCGCTGGGGTGAATGCAATCACATGAGAGCACCTGCCGCCTCCTGAACATTACCAATCATCTGCTCTTTGTTTACTGGGGCGGATTAGGCTTGAGAACAGTTGGATACGTAAGGCCCAATCAGGTGTTCACTGCTTCAAACAGGGAGAGACACATTTCATAATTATTTAGGTTTCAGGAAGGTGGCATAGCAATGCTGGGTAATGAGGGCTATCCATAGAAGACAACAATGGGTGCAAATGACAAAGATGTCAACAAGAGGAAATTACACAAATGGAAGTGACCCCTGTATTAGGAGGCAGATTTTCAAGTTTGAGTATTATACATTTACATTTTAATGAATTTTCGCAGACGCTTTTATTCACTTTTATTAGTTCATGCATTTCAACCCAGGCTTATTGGAAAAACATGCTGTGGCCACATCTGCATGTTTGAGATGCATTAAAAATACATTAAGTTTTCCGAAACAGATGAACAGTTTTACAAAAATGCAGGTAGAGGTATATTTTCCATATGCTCTACTATTTTATTGATAAGAATGTCATTTTATAGCTTGTATAAAGTCACATACAGTTGAGGTCAAAAGTTTAAATGTTTAAATATTAATTATTTTACCAAAATAAGAGGGCTTTAGTACTGACCTGAATAAGATATTTCACATAAAAAATGTTTACATATAGTCCACAAGAGAAAATAATAGTTGAATTTATAAAAATTAATCTGTTCAAAAGTTTACATCCCCTTGATTCTTAATACTGTGTTCTAACCTGAACGTTCCACAGCTGTGCTTTTTTTTTTGTTTAGTGATAGTTGTTCATGAGTCCCTTGACAGAACAGTTTAACTGCCAGTTTAACTGTTTTTCAGAAAAATCCTTCCCCACAAGTTCTTTGGTTTTCCAGCACTGTGTATTTAAACCCTTTCCAACAATGACTGTATGATTTTGAGATCCATCTTTTCACACTAAGGACAACTGAGAGACTCATACGGAACTATTGCAGAAGGTTCAAACGCTCACTGATGCTTTAGAAGGAAAAACCATGCATTTAGAGGGGTGAAAACTTTTGAAAATTGAAGATCAGGGTAAATGGAACTTATTTTGTCTTCTGGGAAACATGTAACTATCTTCTGTAGCCTCTGAAGGGCAGTACTAAATGAAAAAATGTGATATTTAAGTAAAATAAGAAAAATGTACCCATCTCCATTCTTTTCAAAAGTTTTCACCCCTAGCTCTTAATGCATGGTTTTATTTATTTATTTATTTATTTATTTTCATATAATTGGGTTAAGAAAGTTGTCACATTTGTATGGGGGTGTGTTTTAAATAGTTTATAATATCTATTTATTTATTTATTTTTTTTGCTTTGATAAAATGTAAAACTTGATCAAATGTATACCTTGAATACAGTGTGCCAAATGCATAAATACTTTTTTTTTTTTTTTTTGCTGTTTAATGAATTGTTGTGTTTTTTTTTTTATTCAAACTGGGCTCGCATTGTGACAGCTTACCTCAAATTGTCAATTTACCCCATATACCCTTTTATATTATATACCTTTTAGAAGTGCAAATGCTTTCTAACAATAAATAAATAAATGAAGATTGATTAATTATTTGATACATTTTTGATATTTTAAAAGTTATGTAGTGCAAAATGTTGATGCCATCAAAAAATGCCAGATTTACATGCATTTTGATGAAAAATTGGCTGAACGTGCTGTTTAGTTATTTATTCATATTCCCCCTTGACAGATTTAGTTTTAGAAAATCACCATAATCTAAACACAGACAGAAAAACAGACAGAAAGGAATTAAAAAATTAAAAAGGGAAAAACTGCACAGACAGCACTCTGTCAGCAGTGGCTCCACTTAGGTTGTAAAGAGATGGCAAGCAGCTTGTTACCACTCATGGATAAGATGTTATGATCCCTTTTGCTTGAGGCAGGGTGATGCTTACATCTCATTACCCCAACCTCTTATCAGGAAATTAGGCATGTACTGTAGTAGGTATACACCTATTGCTGTGAAAAAGGTGAGATAAACCCTGCTTTTCTTCTTTGGGTTCTTTGTGCGTTGGCTAACTGTTCACTTGCCATCTCTAAAATGTCATGCAGAACACAAGGAAAGATATTCAGTATCACCTGCTGCAGATACACATGACAGAATTGATCAATACGAGCCGAAACAGGGCTGGTGTTAGAGCTCAGCACGCTGCCTTTGACAAATGAGCTGAGCTCTGGCAAGCACATGCTGAGCTCAAATACTCAATCTTCCCACTTTTCGATGGCGATTACAGACGAAAGTGACATTCTTTGAAATGAAGAGAGACAAAAGATGAATGGAATTCTCTTTTAGGGCCTGGTCTTTTTTGTCACCGAAAAGAGATTAAATAAACAAGAAGCAAGATTATTTCTTTACAAAGGCACAGCTGGACCGAGACGCTTCTCCTCCGCCGGGTGACTCTCCTTTATCTGTATGATGCAGACGTGTTTAATGTATTCAGATGCAATGGGCAATACATGTAATGGATTGTTCTGGAAAAAATGAAAATGACAAGCACCTCTTCTGGTATTGTTTAAATATGCTTCTGCCCTAGACGCAGCATCGCCACCTGTTTATCTGAAGGTGGGGCTTGAAGGTTCATCAGTGTGAGTGCAATGATATGGAAGCCTAATTTCCCCATCCGCAGCAATCTGCCATGCCACTTTGTAGCGCTGACATGACAATCCGTCACACAGAGCGGAACATTATCATCCCTGTCATTCAGCACGACTGACAGCCTGTCCCTAAGCTGTCTGATTGATACGATGCAAAATATCTTAACGAGAGCGACAACTGTGCACACCTTGCATTGTAGCTTTAGTTGTAAACACTAAAATCTGGAAAGATACTAATGTAGGGGAATTAGATCTATTGACCGGCAAATCTCAAGAGATGCTTGGTTATTTCCATTTGTCTTTTCTTTATCCGTCACCAGCACTCAGCGAGTGTTATCCGGGTGCTTTTTAAACCTCTAGTGCTGTCCCCTCAAGGGTCAGCTGTGAGATTGAGTTTCATTATTGATCCTAGAATAAGCACATGACTGCAAGCGCTGCTCTGAATTCATTCATCACCTCTCTGGTCAAGAGTGAATGCAGCATGAGTGCTAATTACTGGAGTTAATTACTATTATTACTGTTTTTTTAGAGAGCCATTGTAGGAGCGAACATCTGCCTGTTATGGGGTTTGATGACAGATAGCATCATTTAACTGTTATTTTCATGTCATGACATTTGCAGTTGACAGTACGACTTGTTGATAGTGATCACATCTGGCAGCAAATCTTACTTACATTGATTATGTAACACCTCAAATTGTCTATTTTATTAGCCGAATTGTAACTTTAACTTTTTCTAGTAATATTGGTTTACATTTACAATATGTATACAAACAGTCCAATATAACAGTGCAATAATATTAGTTAGATGCTATTTATACGTGTAAACGGCAGATATTTGCTCCTCAGTATTCTAGTACATTATAAAACAATATGCAGTAAGAATGTATTAAGTGTAAATGATCAATTTTATTAAAATTATTAAATGGATGCCACCTTATTGGGACAGTAAAGCCCTCCCTACACCTATCTCTAAACCTAACCCTAAACAATAAACACCTATGACGATTTTTTTCCCCACTTTTCAAACTTTTAATTTTATTGAAAATAAATGTCTTTCTGATGTGATATGTGATGTGAAAAAGGAAGAAGAACGAGTTCAGCAAAAGGTGGATTCGAACTCGGGTCGATCGCATGAAAACGTTAGCGATAGGTGCGTTACCACTTTAGCCACTGGAACTATTGCTTAGCAGGTGTCTTTTGTAATGTTGTTTAGCCCAACCACTAAATAACATCTGCCAATAAGGTGGGCTATTTGTAGGTTAGCGGTTGTAAACGATCCCAGCCTAGAAAGAAAGGTCTTATCTAGCGTAACGATTGGTTATTTTAATAAAAATAATACAATTTATATACTTTTTAATGCCAAACGCTTGTCTTGTCTTACTCTGCCTGGACTGTTTTTGTTCCAGTTCATGACAGTTAGGGTATGTAGAAAAACTCCCATCTCATGTTCTCCCTCAACTTCGAAATCATCCTACATCGCTGTTTTACCTTTTTTGTTAAGGGTGTTTGATCTTCTTTGCATGTTCACTTTGTAAAGACTGGGTAGGAACGTCTGCAGCGATGTAGGATGATTTTGAAATGATTTTTGAAGTTGAGGGAGAAAATACGATTGGAGTTTTTCAACATACCCTAACTATCTTGAGCCAGAATACACAGAGTTCAGGCTGAGCAAGACAAGACGAGCCTTTGAGATTAAAAAGTATTTAAATTTTATTATTTTAATGAAAATATCCGATCGTTTCGCTAGATAAACCCTTCTTCCTCGGCTGGGATCGTTTACAACCGCATTTGGGATTGTTTAAAGCCGCATTTGAACTTGCCTTTTGGAAGTTCAAAATTGGGGGACCATATCAGCCCATTATATGAAGAAAAATGCAGAAATGTTTTCCTCAAAAAACATAATTTCTTTACGACTGAAGAAAGAAAGACATGAACATCTTGGATGACAAGGGGGTGAGTACATTATATGTGAATCTTTGTTTTGGAAGTGGACTTCTCCTTTAATATGAATAGCTACCTGAACTCATGATGAAATTGTACCTGTGGGAGCTTTTTTGCAAGACGCGAAATATGTACCAATAAGTACATATCACTGCAGTCTCCAACAGAAATAAACACTAGAGGTGGTAAATCAGTGAGCACTTGTAATAGTTTTCGTACACATTAATGATTACAGCTCCATATGTTTCGCTTTCCGGACGTAATAAGCTTGCTCGGTAGCTCAGCCAGCATGAAATTGGATTTGGGATGGGAAATCCTTGGGTATGAATCTTGTGAAAAACATAACTCACGATGAAAGAGCTGAAAGATGAGAGATCAAAAAACAAGCTAAAACGGCATGTTTATGATTGTGTTTTTACATCACATTTGCTTTTTGTTAATACTATCTGGTAGGTTTAGGTGTAGTGCAGATGGTAGGTTATTTTAAAACTTTATGGTGCATTAGAGTTATAGCGCCACCCAATGTACATGTACAATGTACAAGTCAGTGACACATACAAAACAAACATCACATAAAGCATACGTTCATCTGAACACTCTTTTAGTGCCACTCAGTGGACATTTCTGTTGAAAACTGCAGTGATATGTACTTATTGGTATGTATTTCGTGTCTTGCAGAAATGTTCCCACAGATACGTTTTTTGTCATGAGATCAAGTTTGAGTATATATAGTTCTATCATGACAATTCTTGGAAGATTTTAGATTTTTTTGTAGATTATTGCTGGTAAAAAGCAAGAACAGTAGCTTGCTACTGCCAATACATATGCAGATACAGTGCTGAGAGTATTGAAAACATACTGCTGCTGCACGAATAGCATGCACTCTTAAAAATAAAGGTGCTTTAAAAGGTTCTTCACAGTGATGCCATAGAAGCACCATTTTTGGTTCCACAATAAACCATTCTGTCAAAGGTTCTTTAAAGAGCCTTCCCTTTCTTACCTTTTTATAATCTGAAGAATCTTTTTTCACCAAAAAGAACCTTTTGTGAAACAGAAGGTTCTTCAGATGTTACAGGTTCTCTATGGAACCATTTAAACAAAAAAGGTTCTTCTATGGCATTGTGGAGCATTTTTTTTTTTAAGAGTGTATATAATAACTCATAGCAGATCTATACAGGTGGAGCTGGGGAGGTGGAGGGTTTCAGAGGAACTCTAAAAAGCGTGCTGCGAAATGCTCTAGTGAATGCTAACCAGCCATTTAAATGTAAAGCAGTAAGCTCATTGGCTGTGTATGCAACATTAACCAATCAGCTTGTGCCAAGTAGTTTAATGCTGTGAATATCATCACTTAGGCTGTGTGTCCACCAAAGTGTTTTTTGACAGATGAAAACGCCCAGCTGTGAGCGCTTGAGAGCGCAGCGTTTTTTTCCTTTGAGATGCAGTGTTTGCAATGATATGTAATACGTTTTAGTAACATGGCAGATGCGTAGCGAATAAAATGTTTCTCCAAGCATTATTTTTCATAACAATAATATGGTAGTCTGGCACTTACATCTGGTAAAGACATAAATACTTGTAGACAAGCAATATTAACTTCTCCAATGTTGTTCAGTCAAGCAGGGTGATCAGTTTTAGTCCCGCCCCTCCTCCACTCTGATTGGTTAGCTGACTAGAAAGTGAGAGTGATGAGCGCAGCGTTTTACTTATAGTTGAACATTCTTCAACTCTAGGCGTCGAGAAAAAAAAAACCCCGAACGCACTGTGCAAAAAAGACACTCGTGGCGTTTTAAAAAACGCAGCGCTCCCATTGAGAACAATTGAAAAAATACGCCAGCCTTGAGAAAAAACGCTTTGGTGGACACGTGGCCTTAAGTAGCATGGGCATACTTGTAGTAATAGCCAACAATATATTGTATGGGTCAAAATGATCTATTTTTCTTTTATGCCAAAAATCATTAGGATATTAAGTAAAGATCATGTTCCATTTAGATATTTTGTAAATTTCCTACCGTAAATATATAAAAACTTTAGTAATATGCATTGCTAAAGAACTTCATTTGGACAACTTTAAAGGCGATTTTCTGAATATTTAGATGTTATTGCACCCTCAGATCCCAGATTTTCAATGTGCAGGTTTACAATGTGATTTTAATTGTATAGGATGCAAATCTTCCTGATAAAGATCAAGACAGACACTGTTTTATTACGAGTAAAATACTCTTGAAACATCAGCAGCACTACATTTATAGCGCATTGAAGCCAGAGATTTATGCCGCTGAGCTTGAAGTACTTAATATGTCCCATCATCACTGTAGTCATAAATAATGGAGGAAAATGCCAGGAAGCTTGTTTGCCACGGTACATCAGTGACAAGTTCAGTGGGTGTCATGGTTGTGTTTGAAAAACTGACAATAAAGTACGGGGTCTGGCAGAATATCTTGCAGGAGGAAAAAGATTCGGAAAGCGTATTATCCTTTTAATGCGACACAGGACTGTGATGAGTCTCATCCTTAATATAAACAGTAATATAAAAGTGACTTTGAAATGCACTTCCAAAAACATTTTCTGAGTGCTGTAAAGTATTATTATGTTTGATGTAGCAAGACAGCAAGCTTATTCACTTGGCGATTGTCAGACGCTGAACATATATTCTAAAGTCCTTTTAACATTTATGTGGGAAAAAAAGTCAGGCATTGCACTGGTTTCAAATTTGATGTTATGATTAAACCTTGAGAAAAAAGAGTTTCAAAAATAGCAGTTCATCTATTTTCTTTTCATCTGCGAAACACTGTGTACTGTTGAAGGACGCAACAAGACTCTTGATCATTCAAGAGTCTTTAAACCCTTGCTTCAGTTGATTATACTATAGCCAAGCAACAAACTTTTTCTGCCTTATGGCCAGCCATGCAGCAGGGTAACTCGGGGACACTTTTACTTTTATAAGTTTGAAGCCCAACCCCTTGCATAATATTCATTATGTAAAAAGTTTTATGCAAGAGTGCAAAGTATTTTTAGCTGGTGACCAGTGTTGGGGAGTTACATAATTTAATTACAAAATAAATGTAACTGTAATCTGTTACAGTTACTGAAAAAAATGTCTAATTAAATTATAGTTACTTGTGAAAATGATAACAGTTACAAATGGGGTTACATCTGAATATGTTCACTGAAAATGAACAATGAGAAATTCAGAAAAGTAATCAAAAAGTAATCAAATATAATCAGTTACATTAATAAATTAATTGAAATAGTTGCACTACTTATTACATTTCAAATAACATTTCAGTAACTTGCAATTTTGAACTTCCAAAATGCAGTTTAAATGCAGCTTCAAACAATCCCAAATGCGGTTGTAAAAGATCCCAGCCGAGGAAGAAGGGTCTTATCTAGAGAAACGATTGGTTATTTTCATTAAAAAAATACAATTTAATACTTTTTAATCTCAAACGCTTGACTTGTCTTGCTCTCCCTGAACTCTTTGTATTCTGCCTCAGTTAGGGTATGTTGAAAAACTCCAATCGTATTTTCTCCCTCAACTTCAAAAATCATTTCAAAATCATCCTACATTGATGCAGAAGTTCCAACCCAGTCTTTACAAAGTGAACATGCAAAGAAGATCAAATACCCTTAACAAAAAAGGCAAAACAGCGATATAAGATGATTTTGAAGTTGAGGGAGAACATGAGATGGGAATTTTTCGACATACCCTAACTGTCATGAACCGGAAAAAAAACAGTTCAGGCAGAGTGAGACAAGACGAGTGTTTGACATTAAAAAGTATATTAATTGTATTATTTTTATGAAAATAACTGATTGTTTCGCTAAATAAGACCCTTCTTCCTCGGCTGGGATTGCTTACAACCACACTTGGGATCGTTTGAAGCCGCATTTAAACGGCATTTTGGAAGTTCAAAATTGGGGCACCACATCAGTCCATTATATAGAGAAAAATCCTGAAACGTTTTTCTCAAAAAACATAATTTATTTACAGCTGAAGAAACAAAGACATAAACATCTGGGATGACAAGGGGTGTGAGACTACATTATCGGTCAATTTTTGTTCTGGAAGTGGACTTCTCCTTTAAAAGTTTTTTTAATACTAAATGACTAAATGTCATTGTCAACACTCTATCCAACACTGGCCTGATTTGAAAACCCCCTTCATCGAAGTATGAAACTACAGAATCTGCTGTTGAACCAGAACATCTTGAACTAAAACTGATCGACTTCAGGTGTAGTAAAACTTACTAAAACTGTTTAAAAGGTATGTATTATCTCAACTCTGTCAAACTCTGTTCTTGACTGGTGAGAGAATGCAAGTACGTGTCCTGTGTGGGCGTCCCTTTTTAGAGAATGCCATGCTCACTTTGAAGCACCATAAATTGGGAACCACTATTGTGAATCAAATAACGTCAAAAAATATTTTTGGTATTGCAGACTTACACATCAGACCAAATCTCTTTCCTTGGGTACAGATCTGTATTGGAATCCTGTGCACAGGGAAAGTACCATGGTGAGTCATTCTACAAACTTCCTGGCAGAACTCCATTGGGCTCTCTCCACCTCATTCCACCTCTTCACGCCTGTCTTCTAATCAGACACACCTGCAACCCATTTCAGCTCATTATGGACCAGATATAAATGAGTCACAAGCTTAGTGTCAAGTCTCACCACAGACTAGTGAGAATGTGATGCTTTCTCATCTTTCTTCTTCAAGTCTGCCCTACTTCATGTTCTTTAGGAGAGTTTTTTGGTGGATTACTCTTCTTGTTACCCACCTTTTGTGCTCCTCTGCTCATCTGCATCTTCCATTGTGGCCTTGTATCCATGTAAGTATTGGTTTTCCCTCGTCTTATACTGTTCTGCTGCCTGTGTTCCATTAAATGTCTGCAATAACCCCTCCGCAGTTGGGCCCTAACATTATCCTTCCATGTGGTTTGTGTCCATAATGGAAGACTTGACCACCAACATGGGCCAGCAAATGCCAATCTACAGAGTACCAAGGATACCCTTCAGGAATTGGTGCAACAGCTCCACCGTTTACTCGTTGCTACCTCTACTGCAACTGTGAGTCACCCCTGACTCAGCTCTTCGGTCACTCCTCTGTGTCAGTAGGTGTATCCACCACCACTGGGTCTTCTATGATACACACTGAGCAGCTTTCCTGACCCCTTTGCTACTCCAGTGAAATTTCTGGGAATGCAGCATTCCACCTTCCATATTCACTCATCTTTAGAAATCCAGTCTCACCAATTTTCTACTGACCCAAGACCATCACAGGAACTTAACACTACCCTCAAGCACCACCTTGCTGTGTATGATGGCACCATGGATCTGGAACAATTTATGCAGCATTCAATTTGGGTCTCTAACCAATTATAGTTCTTTGGCCCTGACTCCACCTCAGAAGTTCCCTTCCCACCATCCTATTCAATTGGACCTTTAGAAGAAGAACCCATGAATGAAGATTCTTCTCATATCAGCCAATATGAACATCAACGCCAACGCAACTTTTGTATGTGCTGTACAGTAGCACACCATATCACCTGCTTCCAGACTACCCCATTAGACCAGGGGTTCTCAACTCTGGTCCACGAGACCCATTTTCCTGCAGAGTTTAGCTCCAACCTTGATCAAACTCACCTGCTTGTAACTTTCTAGTGATCCTAAAGACCTTGATTATCTCATTCAGGTGTGTATGATTAGGTTTGGAGTTGGAAAATGGATCTTGTGGGCCAGAATTGAGAACCCCTGCATTAGACCTTGATGCATGCTGGAGTTCAGTCAACTGTACTTCAATAACTACACTCTTAAAAATAAAGGTGCTTTAAAAGGTTCTTCACAGCAATGCCATAGGAGTACCAATTTTGGTTCCACAAAGAACCATTCAGTCAAAAGGTTCTTTAAAGAACCACCTCTTACTATTTTATAATCTAAAGAACCTTCTTTCGCCACACAGAACCTTTTGTGAAACAGAAATGTTCATCAGATGTTAAAGGTTCTATATGGAACATTTTAGACAAAAAAGGTTCTTCTATGGCATTGTGAAGCACGTTTATTTTTAAGAGTGTATCTCTCCTCTCAGCACAGTCTTGACAATAATCACCAATAATCTTTCTTCAATGTAGAGTCAGTCATTGATTGAGAGACAGTTTCATCCATGGGTCACTCTTCTGCAGGTTCCATCTCTCGGCCGTACCCTGCACCTAAGCCCTCTCCACCTACTCAGAGAAAAGGACTCATTACTCATCATATTGATCTGTGACCTTTTTCAGGTGTGTTTACATTTGGTGGGCATTTGAATTTAAGAGTTCTACAACAAAATTCAATGATAGTTGGCCCTCTGGTTCCTTCTTCTCGCAAAGTACTAAGAAGGAATACAATCCGCATCTGTGAGGGGAGACCCCTCCTCCCCAAACCCCAATGCAATTTGCACCCTGGATGTGCAGGGATTATCTATCTGACAATGACATGGATGTCATCAATCCAAACCTCTGGTCTAATGCTGGCTTATCAAAAGATGAAATCTTTATCACAGAAAAATAGGTCAATTGAAATGTTGAATCAGGAGAAATGGGGAAAGACATTGTGACCAACCAAGGAAAAATCATTGCCAAGAAAATGAATGTACAGCATTTTGAATATGGCTAGACATTGCCACAGAATGGCTAAAGAGTAACTGGGTACTGAATAGAACTAAATGGGTAATGAATGGAATGTTGAATTATACAAACATTTGATGTAGTCACTGACATTTGCAGTAGTCACTCACATGGACCTAGTCAGTGCCCAAGGCCACCCTAAGATCTGAATAACATAGAGAGAGAGAGAGAGAGAGAGAGAGAGAGAGAGAGAGAGAGAGAGAGAGTTAGTTCTTGGACAGCAAAAATCTTGGACTCAAGTCAACCAGATCCCAAAGGGTCCTAACAAAGAGGCTTTCTGGTGCCAGAGTCACATCCAGTTTGGTCCTCGACAGTAATGGGAATAATGGCGTTATAAATAAATGGCGTTACTAACAGCGTTATTTTTTTTCAGTAAGGAGTGATCAAACAAATGACTGTTTCTTTGTTGTATTTTCCTGTCAAAATAACACAGTTCCTTTGGAATTCTTTAGCTTTTAAGAACTGCCAGTTTCTCCTGTAGTAGGTGGAACAAGAGATGGGGACTTGAGCCGCGTGACAAATTTAATGACTTGTGAGTTGACTCGACATAATCAAAGAAGACTTGCGACTCGACTTAGACTTTGAGAACAATGACTCGAGACTTGACTTGGACTTGAACCCTGTGACTCGTTACGTCTTTATGGCCTACCTTCTAAAAAAAAGAGTTCTGATTATTATAGGCTGGTTACTGAAGTGTATGATCACACTGGTATGATTAGCGCAGCTTTTGGCACTGAGCCAGAGAGGGACTCAGTAAGTGAGCGCTTGTATTGCTTTTATCCACATAATGCTTAGGATATTTAATGTTTTAGACATTTAAATTAAACATAATCACTATAAACCACTTATAATGATAAGAAAAAATGCTGATGTATACTGAAACAGCAGCAGCCTAATGATAGGCTAAACCTTTCAAACATAGATTGTTTTCTTTGGATGAAAATGGATGAATTCACGTGTTGTAAATAGGAGAGGCTTTCCTAATGGTAGAACACATATAGTCAACATTTGA
Organism: Cirrhinus mrigala; assembly: GCA_036247105.1. NCBI lineage: Eukaryota > Metazoa > Chordata > Actinopteri > Cypriniformes > Cyprinidae > Cirrhinus > Cirrhinus mrigala. The sequence continues at coordinate 19,405,189 of CM070024.1, forward strand.
AGTGGATCAAAAAAGTTCATCAAAGTTGTCCTAAGACAAAAATGGGTATTGTTTTGTTTTAGGACAACTTTGATGAAAGGATTTGATCCACATGTTGACTACTGTATAGCCCAGGGGTGGGCAATTAATTTTCCCAAGGGGCCACATGATAAACTTGGTAAAGTTCTGCCCAATATATTTTATATCTCTTTATAAAAATAAATAAATAAATAAACATTAAATGAAACATTACAATCAAACAATGAAAATGTGGAGCACATGTTTATATTACTATTTAATGAACATTCAAAAAAAAAATATTGCAGTGCTTCAAAAACTACTATCACAACTTTGTACAAAAAACAAGTATTTCAAAGATTAGCATGATGCAGTTTCAGCGTTATGGACGTGACATTTGCAGTCAAAACCTGAAACATACATTCTCATAGAATGTATTCATTGCCAATAACTTGTACAATCTATTTATATTTTTCTAAAACCCTGAGAAAAGTATCGGTATAAAGGCAACAATATCTGCCGGATGGAGAAAGGTTGGAAATTAACAAAACATAGGCTATATACCTTTTTTGTTTTCTTTAATAAATTCGTTTTTTTTTTTTTTTTTTTTTTTTGTTGTTTCTGAGGGAAAAATCAATGTTACGGACGTGACAGTTCTTAAAGCGGAATTTATTCGACTATACAGAAATCCGTATGAAATGCTTTAAAAACGGAGACGGCCTTTAGAGAGAAATGCAACCTTCATACAGATGACATAATCAGGGGGTATTTGATTCCGTTTTGAATTTGTTCGTTTAAAAATGTTTGCGTTTGCTCTCATTACTCTACAAAAGCAACGTTTGTTGTTATTATGAGTTTTCAGAAATAAAATTAGTTCCATTATCAGGAAGTGATCGCGCGGACGCTTCTCTGTCATGCATTTGGTGAATTCCACACTCCTCATAAACAGGTTTATTAAAATAAATCTTGTCCAGTCTACATCCGAGACAGATGCAATTATAACTCATAAATTGAAGGCTATTTGACGTTTTAAAATTATCTAACGGACTGATGCCGCTTGTTGATCATTATTAGTTGTTTGTCCATCAAGATGTCGCTTTAAAAAAAATAAATCTGTTTTAATTTCTAATTTATGAATTAAATAATTAAGATAGGTACAAAATAGGTTAAGTAAAATAAGCTGAATATATAATATTTTACAAAAATTTATAAAAATGCTAGCCAATTACCCAACGCGGCCAGTCAAGGATAGCCAGAGGGCCGGACGTGGCCCGAGGGCCGTACAATGCCCAGGTCTGCTCTACTGTATTGAAAGTTAGGTAAATTAACTTTTTCACCCAGAAATTAAGGGTGTTAATCAGGTGAGTTACAGACCATAGTTTCAAAAGCCTTGTTACAGAGAAGTGTGCTTTTGACGTGAAGACTCAGCTGTTTAAATGTCTTAAGGGATAGTATCTGACCTAAAATAAGAGTAAGTTTGAATATCTAATCTCCAACTGTTTTGATATTCATGCAGAAATAACTGCATCCCAATTAATTAGAGTTATGATACCCTTTTTTAATTGCTTTGGTACTTTTTTCTCATGTAAGTTCATTTTCAAAACTCTTAGTACTAAGCTCCAAACTGATCATACAGTTCATTTAAAGATTAGCTCGAAAAAGATCAAAACTGCATAAATTGAGAGACTTTAAATTAGTATTTTCTATTCCCCACGAATCCAGACAATTATTAAGACACAACTATAACTATTTCTGAAGCAGTGTTTCTTAACCTGTTACTGGAGGCACTTTCAAACTCTTCCTAATCAAACACAACTAATTTAATGCATCAGCTTGTTAGTAGAGATTGCAAGACTTGAAATAGATAAATAGATGTCAAATAAGGAAGACATCCACTGTGCTGTTGGTGTGCCAGGAACAGAATTAGAAAATCACTTCAGGTGTCATAAGGCCACCTACTCATGATGTCCATGAAATGCAACACTGAAGAAAAACCAATTGGCTGTCAGCTGCATCCCACTAACTAAAACATAGCCACATGATAATGTTCTGGAAAAAGAAAGAAAAAACAAAAAAGTAGTTTCATCATTCCTCAAAGTTATGCACTGGAATTATATAGCTGAAATCTAGAACCTCAGCCATCTAGAAAACACATTCAATAAAAATGCTGACTTGTTTACATATACCTACAGTTATTTCAAGTCTCAGTATTAAGAGCATTCACATGAGTGAGCATGAGTTATTGATAGGAACATGAATCCCATGCGAAGCCTCAGCTAATATGCAGTCGCCATTCCGCCTGTGTGTGCAAAAAACATTTTCATTTGAGAAGAGCCTGAGGCGATAAGTCACTCTGCCGCACTGTTTCTCTGTGTCAACACGAGAACTGCAACTCTCACACAGCAATATCGCAGTATGGAGCACAAATATGACTTTTATAGATCAGTTCATTTTTCTCATGTTGTGGTGCTGAACAGCTGGTATTCATGTAAATTCTTCAGGAAAATGTTATGTCTGATTCGTGAAGCGGACGTTTCACAATATTCTGGTGTGCAAGAGGAAGGTAAAAAAGATAAGGAGATGCTGCTTTACTTCAATTTTTTAATGGGACATAAGAATATAAATTAGATCTATTTATGTATTTCTTGTGATTGGCTTGAACTTTTTGTTATGTTTATCATCCATGCCATTTTTAATTTATTCATGATGAGCATCCATTGCGAGGTAAACATACACGGTACAAAACCCCCACACAAATATGCATAATAAGCCAATTTGCCTGCACTGTAAAAAACAATTTGTTGAGTCAACTTAAAATAATTTGTAACCTGGCTGCCTTAAAATTTTAAGTTGAGCCAACTCAAAAAAAGTTTATTCAACTTGAAATGTTAAATTATACTAAGTGACAACTTAGATATTTGAGTTGAATAAACTTAAAATTTTAAGGCAGCTGGGTTACCCATCTGTTAAGTTTAGCAAACACAAATATCTAAGTTGTTACTTAGTACAACTTAACATTTCAATTTGACTAAACTTATTTTAGTTGACTGAATTTAAATTTTTAAGGTAGCAGGGTAACAAATTATTTTAAGCTGACTCAACAAATTGTGTTTTTTATTTTTTACAGTGTAGGAATGGTTCACCTTTCATCATTTATGTCGTGTCCATGTGTGGTTATTTATCCCATGGAACACAAAAAGAAGAAATTGTTGAATAAAGTCTTTATTTTTGCTTTCTTTGTGCACAGAAAGTATAGCTTTATAAACTGAATGGTTGAACCACTGATGTCACATGGACTGTTTTATCAATGTCCTTATTACCTTTTTAGGCATTGAACATGGTAGCAGCGTTGCTGTCTATGTAGGGTCATAAAGCTTTCGGATTTCATAAAAAAATATCTTCATTTGTGTTCCGGAGATAAACGAAGGCCTTTATCGGTTTGGAACGACATGAGGGTAAGAAATTAATGACTGAGATTTTTCATTTTTGGGTGAACTATCCCTTTCATGCACAGTATACACTATAGGGTAACAGAGACTGTGCCATTTAGTAATAATGCTATTTGGTATTCTGTAAAGAATTATGTGAAGCCCCAACCCTTATATATTGCCATAATGGAGTAATGAAGTATTCTGCCCTCCTCTCATCTTGGCCAGAGTCAGAGACTTCCTGATCCATTGAAAAACTGCGCTTGGCAAGTAATGAGTTTAGCTGGCTGGTCAGCACATTAGATTGTTCCAAATGAGCACTTAATTCATTGCTTCCTGTTCAAAGATTTGTAGCGGAATTTGGATGGTAACAGGAAGGGCTGAAAAAAGATTGATTGGTCCAAAACCAAAGTTTGTGTGATCTGAGGACTAGCCACAGTGGAAATCAAGCATTGTTGTATGAGATGCTAAGCCAATCAATCAATGTTTCCAATTCCATTGATATATTAAGTTCTTTATAAGCTACATTTGAAAATTAGCATGTTCTCAATGCATCAAAATTCTGAATACAACAATCCAGTAATCGAGCTTGCCAGTTATTAAAAGAAAACAACTTCTGGATAATTTGCCCTGAATCAGCTTTTAAAGGTGCCAAGCGGTGCAGATATAAACAAACTGCAAAAGTATTTTAATAAGTCAGCGCTAATAAAATGCAACGCTTTAATCGTTTTTATCCGTGCACTCAATCTCACCTAGAAAAGCAGTGAATCATCAACCAAAATCAAGCCTAACAAAACTAATAATTACAAAAAAGATCTACACATTTTTGTGGTCCCTAGATGTGTTTTTGATTAGATTCTGAGATACACAGAGGCACGCATTCATCCTCTTCACACCTTGTGTTAGTCAAGGCATTCAATAGGATTTTCTTTCATTTGCATGCCTACGGTACTCATTATAAGTTAATCTTGTTCCGTGAAAAATATGCCTTCTGGATATGACCTTAAAATATCACTCATTTAATCAGTGACATATTTATTCCTGTGTAATGCGCTTAGAAACTCATTTACATTTATTACGTAGCACGGTGCATATCCATATTTAGAATTACACATTTGGAATCAATTTTGCATTCTATTGTTTTTAAAAGATGAAAGATGGAGATTAATATAATTTTATATTAATTATTCAATCTGCAGTGTACAAAGTGCACAGATACTATGCAATGAAATCATGTGACCCACAGATTAACTGTCAATCCCAGTTGATCACCACTGATTGAGAATGCAAAGCCATGTTAATGTAAACATACCATAACCTTCCTATCATTTACTTCCCCCAGTGTCATACAAGATGTTCATGTCTTCAGTCAAAAAGAAATTAAGGTTTTTGAGGAAAACACCCTAGGATTTTTCTCCATATCATTGAGAACTAATGGGTTGAAAGTCCAAATTGCAGTTTCAGTGCAGCTTTAAAGGGCTTTATACAATCCCAGCCAAGGAATAAGGGTCTTGTCTAGCACTGCATGTCTTTACTAAATCCTAGTTTTTTAATGCCAAAAGATGTTAGTAAATCTGGCCCCAAATCCCTTATTCATTTATGAAAGTCCTGATTGAAGTCCAAAGTTTCCATCGCCTATAAGTTTACATCCCACCTGGACAATGCTCTTACGTTGTCATACTTTGTTTGTCTTGCATTTGCAGATTGGAGATGTGAAGCAACTTTAATCACATTTTCCTCTAGACAATTCCCATAATTAGTTTGAAAAGCCTTGATTAACCTGCAGCTGTGTCACAGCAGATAGCGTGGAGGGATCACTGCAGACTGCTCTCCAGTAATTAGTTTGGGAATATTTGGGAACCAAGAAGGAAAAGTCGCACCAGGAGTGAAAATGTCATATTCACAGTTTCAGCTACCTTCTAACACCTAATATCCTTGACCTCTACTATACAGCTGTGACAGTGAAAGAAACATTTATTTTGACAGAATTATATCAGAACAGCAGAGTGTAATAACAAAGTATAAAACATACTAATAAACAACAGCAAAGGGGTTTTAAAGGGTTGGTTTAAAATCACTCTTCCTCATACAAATGAACATACTCTCTACGCTTACAGATTACATCTACTTTTCAGAAAAATTTGAAAACGACTACTTTATCTCGTCCCTGTGGGAAAACGTACCTTTGTCGCAAGACGCGAAATACGTACCAATAAGTACATATCACTGCAGATTCCAACAGAAATTAACACTAGAGGCAGTAAAACAGTGAGCACTCGTGAGTAATCGTTTTCATACACAGTTACGATTAAAGCTCCATATGTTTTGCTTTCTGGTAGGGCTTTCCCCGAATAGTTGACTAACTTACTCGACCAAAAGAGGCTTGATCGACCAAAATTTTATTGGTCGCTTAGTTGCAGAAAGTAATAAAAAAATAACTGGCAAAGTATGGTAATACAGTACATCAGGCATTTATCATTCATCTACCTCAAATATGGCATGTCATCTGAAATATGTAAGTAATAGCAACTTTACATGGCCGCTCAATCCAGGTTAACCTAGAAAAATGTGCGCTATTGAAGTATCTGTGCAGAGTGTGGAAGCTGAAAATAGCGGGCAAACTGCATGACAGATGGAGGCGCCGGTGCGCTCACTTGCTCTTGAAATACTCCATCAATCTTGGTCACACAGAAAAGAGTAATACATCTTGTAAAAATTTAAAGACTCTACATTATTAGTGTGCACTTACAATAAAATACTGTGCTTTTGTAAAATAATGAGAGCAAACAGGGTGCATTTTCTGCCGTCTCGGTCTCTGTCAACTTGAGCGCGAATCTGGTCCTTTGCTGGTTCATGCTGGTCCTTGACCAGCAACATGACCAGCAAAAACCAGCAAAGGGCCAGCATAAACCGGCAAAGGACCAGCTTAAACCAGCATCAAAACCTACCTAACAGCATTCCAGCATCAAAACATACCTACCAGCATATGCTGGTTTTTTCACCATGGACTTGAATGCGGAATCCTTGGGCACGAATCCTGTGAAAACATGACTCACTATAAAAGAGCTGAAAGATGAGAGATTAAAAAACAAACTAAAATAGCATGATTGCGGTTGTGTTTTTATGTCACATTCACTTTTGTTCATATTATTGGGAAGGTTTAGGTGTAGTACAGATGGTATGTTATTTTAAAACGTCCCAGCATTAGAGTTAGTGCCACTCAATGGACATTTCAAGCCAGAACTGCGGTGATGCACACAAAACCGATGTCGCATAAAACGTACGGTATGTACCTTCATCTGTTCCGGTGGAAAAAAAAAACAACAACACTCTTTTAGCGCCACTCAGTGGACATTGTATATGTCACGAAATGGGTATTTCGTTTCTTGGGAGAAAGATCCCACAGGTATGTTTTTGTCATGCGATCAGGTTAAAAAATGACAATTTCGTTTCAAAATGCTCTCCATCCACACTAGCGTTTTCAAGCACTTTCCAAAAGTTTCTCAGACGGAACAGACACGCAGTTCTTCTGGCAGGATCATTTCATTTATGAAAATATCCCACCATTCAAACGCAACTGCACTCATGCTTTGTTGCAGGACAGCAATTTTGAGTACTCTTTCTGTCATATCTGCAGGACTGTAATATGAAGAGTGTACAAACTAACACATCTGTACAACACGACAATTATTATATTTATCCGCTTTGGAGAGCGTTTTCAAAAAGCTCAGTTTTCCTTGACAAAAACACAGTCTCAGTGTGGACAAAGGCCAAAACGGAAAGAAAAAGTTGTTTTTAAATGAAAACATATTGGTGTGGACAAGGCCATAGTATACTAAACATTCATAACATATGCAATATGCAATACAATATAGTGCAATAACTAAAACATAACCTGCCTTGAAACAAGACCTCATACCTGCATCTAAACTTTCTAATACTAATCAGTTTGTAAATAACCCCTGGCCTTTTAGTGAAAGAAGCAGGCTAAAAGCAAATAAAATCCTGCTGAACGTAATGATATTCAGGCTTACCTTGGAGATCTGAGCTAAGCATTAAACTTAGGTTGCTAAAGTTAGGTTGTATAACTCATTCCATTCCCATCTTTTATAATTAGATGAGCCTGCCAAAACTGGTCAGAGTGAAGAAATCTGTGTACACTGAACATAATTGCGCCTATTGCCTTCTCTTGGGAAAATGTCTGTGTACTGTTGAAGTAAAATACCTTTATAAAGATTTTTTTTCTTTCTTTCGTATACAGTCTCAACAGCCTAAAGTCACTTCCTTAAAAAGTGTTACATCTTAGTATTTTTCTGGATTATTCAAATAATATGTCCATTCTGTTAGTCAATAAATACCAGCCGGACACATCTGCCTATATGACTATTTTAGTCATATATATGAAAGTGCAGGAAGATTTTACAAGATTCACTTTTTCTGGTCTAACACTAGAAGACATTTAGCTTGATTCATGAAGTTTAAACAATATTGGGGAAAGTTACCTTTAAAAGTAATGCATTATAACAATGAATTACTCCATTAGAACAAATTTCACTGCTACAGGAATTCCTCTAAGAATTGAGGACAAGTTTAAGACTAAGCATTTTGCTACCTAGATACTGTTTGAAAGAAAGAATGAATGAATCAATCAATCAATCAATGAACAAACCAACCAAGCAACCTTGATGTCATCTTCCAAAATGGGCAGTCCCTTCAAATATTGCTCTAAACCCTTCATCTCCCAGCATATCACCAATTTTGTAGTGACAAGAATTGATATTTTTTAAACGATCTAGTATAGCTGGCATTAAATGTCAGCAGTATCTTGCAGAGTGATATGCTATACTGCATCTAAAATTTTAAAACTCCCAGATTCTTGTATAACTCACATTACGGAGCTCATATTGCTTGTATTACATTAAGGAGCTCATATTAATTTTTACTAAAACACTGTAGGACTATTTGTTCCACTTTTGCTCTCTGCTCCATTAGGACAGGAGAGGAAATATCTAGATTAAGACACTGCTTTGCAGATAGTAAATTTTAAGAGTGTGTGTGTTTAGCAGTATACTGACCCTCAATTCTTGCTATTATTTTCCAAAGACACAAGCTCCTCTGTTGAACTAAGTGGAGTTTAGAGGACAGCGACACTCCAGTCTGACACAAATCAGGCTTGAGGTTAGAGGATGTCGACAAAGAGCCCGGAGTGGGGAGGATGTCGGTACTCCATTCAGATGTAGAGCAGACTGGAGCGGGATAGACGTTAGTGCTCCAATCAGACACAGAGCGGACTGGAGCATGGAGGACATTAACATCGACCTCAGGCTGGCCACTGGGGAGGACTTCTGGGTCACTGGTACAAGGATCCTGATGATTCTCTTCAGTCCGAATGACATGCTGTGGAGAAGTTTGAGCTAAAGAGGGGAATGATATCAAACAAATGATTGTAGTTTTATTTAAATAACTGACTTGAACTTGAGTCCATGAACCAGTGGCAAGGCCAGAAAATTTAAGGTGAGTGGACATGGTGGAACAGTGCCTATTCTCAATCTAAAGTACATAATTTTACAATACATGAGATAAACATAGGGATGCAAATTTCAACAGCTAAAAAGGACATTGTCGGTACAAAGGGTCAAAAATAAGAGCAAACTGAAAATAAATATATGACTTTACAAGAAAATGTTATCTGTTAAAGGGATAGTTCAACCAAAAATGAAAATTTCATCATTAATTACTCACCTCCATGTCATTCCAAGCCTGCAAGACCTTCGTTCATCTTCGAAACACAAATTAAGATATTTTTTGATGAAATCCAAGAGCTTTCTGAACCTGCATAGACAGTAATGGAACTACCACATTCAAGGCCTAGAAAGGTAGTAAGGACATTTATAAAATAGTCCATGTGACATCAATGGTTCAACCGTAATGTTATGAAGCTACGAGAATACTTTTTGTGCGCAAAGAAAACAAAAATAATGACTTTATTCGACAATTTCTTATCTTCCGTGTCAGTCTTCGATGAATGTTCACGACAGTACCACGAAAGCTCTCGGATTTCATCAAAAATATCTTCACTTGTGTTCTGAAGATGAACAAAGGTCTTATGAGTTTGGAACGACATAAGGATGAGTAATTAATGACAGAATTTTAATTTTTGGGTGAACTGTCCCTTTAAGCATCATATGTAACAGATAGTCTTGTGTTGTTGAAAAGGTCTCAACTAGAAGAATACAACAAGCATGATTGTAGGTTGTGACAAAATAATACCAAGTACAAGTAAACAGTATACACATGTGGCTTTTGGGTCGCATTTTGTTCTGTAGCTTCACCAAACATTAGTATTTAGAGCAGGCGTTTTCAATTCAAATGAGCCCAAACATAACATAAGATGAGTAGATTGTGAGATAATATTCATAAAGTGGCATTACATACTGCATTGCTAAAGCTATCCACCTTATTTTTGTCGTAAGAGTGCGAGCGGCCGTTTGTAGATTTAATGTGTCTGGCTTCCGGTCTCATCCGCGTCCAGCTATGTTTATCTGTACAAAACAGCTCGTTTTGCTGCTTGATATTGCAAATTGGTGTGTCTTACCATATTATTTTAATGTATTATCTTAATTATGAACACAATAGTTTGTAGTGCAAACTGTTTTACCGTTTACAGCACTTCAATATTCTTCTCGTTATTTCTCTATGGCAGATTATGAACAGGAAGTCTAACACACTGTCAGAAAACAGCTTACTCCCGCATTGAAAAATAAGGTGGGTAGGGCATCCGGGATCTGACTGTGTCACAATAATGATGATGTGGTGTTCAAATGTCTTTTGAAAATGTCAGGTAGTTCAACCAATAGAAACTGGATCTCAGGCATGGTGGGTGGGTGTAGCAGGTTGACATAATTAGTAAAGACCAATCGTGGACTGTTTTACGGCAAGAACGTGTTTAGATTGGATTGATCGCTCAATTTGACAGCTCTTGGATTTACCATTCACCATAGTGTAGAAGTGCACAAGTGAAAGATCAGCGCTCTTCCACCGGGATCTTATTAAAGGGATAGTACACCCAAAAATTAAAGTTCTGTCATTTATTACTCACCCTCATGTCATTCTAAAGTCGTAAGACCTTTGTTCATGTTTGGAACATAAATTAGGATATTTTTTTCATGAAATCCAACAAACCTGAAATGTTCAGACGTTAAAACAGTCCATGTGACATCGATGGTTCAACCATAATAACCATAACCGATAAAACACTTGAAATCATTTGATTTAGAAACACTGTACCATGATGTTTTTGGTCCTCAGAAAGTATAAAAAAGTACATTTAATTTAACAGTGAAATCAACATTTTCCTCATGTACTTCAGATTGTAGATGTCAGTTTTTCCTCTAAGGCCATATTCAACCAGTGTGTATGTAATTTATGTTCTTTCTGATGTCTCCCATTTCTCACTTTCATTCAGAACATCAAGTACGAATGTTCAATCTTAATCTCTGGAGCAACCTGGAAATGAAGAGAGAGAGAGAAAGATAGGAAACCAAAAATATGAAAGGTACATTTATTTGTACCACAGTACAAATTAAAATGGATAAGAAATCTTGCTGAAAAAGCTTTCCAGCATATGCATCAGAAACTTCCTTCACAGTATCTGATTTTGTAATGTTAGTTTTACGATTGCAGAGGTGTTCACAGTTTTGAATATATTATTATTTCAGCACAATAACACAGGAGAACTGTATATCAAAATCGACCATTTTTGTATGTTACATTTTAGATTTTTTGATGTTGCATGAATTGTTTTGTGTTTATATAAGCTACTATCCATTTTGAAAATATCCAAAATATAGTGTGACGTGTTAAATTACGTCTATTTTCCTTTCGACGTTGTCAGTTTTGGGGCAGTTTGGTGTATTACATAAGGTCATTTTGATTAACTGCATCAATGTCTAGACATCAAGAGACAAAAATAGACAAGTCTTTTGTAAGTCGACAGTGAATAAAAGGATGACAAAGGGTGGGAATGAACTGTCAAAGGAGTGAATTGCCTTTCATTATTATCATTATTATCATCATAAGAATAGAGTATAAAAATTGCGTGTGTGCGGACAGAATGGTAGTCACTGAGTGCTTGCTGGAGAAGAGGTGGACTCTATTTTCACTGACAGAGAAAAAATGATCAACATTAAGTGACTAGATGATTAAAAATACTTAATTACTTAGGCTAGTCACTTGGTGACTGCGACATTTTGCTTGCCTGAAAGGCTTCACGGCTTTATCAAAGCTAGCTGGTGTTCATGAATCCTGAGCATTTTTCACCAGGTGGGATCCTTTCAATGTTTGCACTTAATCATGTGAATACTGATGGGTGCTCTCTCTTATGTTTGGCAAATAGTCAACATTCCTTCCTTTTAAATCAACCTCTGTCTATCAGTCTATCAGTGTAAATAGCTGGCTAACAGCCCTCTGAATTTGGAAATTGAAGAGTGTCATGTTTTGATTGAACATGTCCATCGCAATTACAAATAAACACATCCAGGGACTTATTACTTTTGTTCTCCTCTAGAGAATATGTTTTCTTGAGAGAAAGGAGAAGACTAAATATTGAAATTAAAGCCTTGAAATTTAAACTGCCCATTCCTGTGCAAACAGGTTAATTTCTCTGTGATGCTGTGAAATGGGTTGAAAATGAATCTTCAGAATATGTGAGAGGAATATTATTATTGTGCTGTCTGATAGTTTCAGTTCAATATTTATTCATAATATGAGTCAAATATATATATATGATTCTGAAATGCACAGCCTTGTGAAAAAGTCAAAAAAGATAATCTAACCAGCTTTGCCAGCCCCACTAACCACCTTGTATGCTTTTTTTTCTAAACAAGAAAAAAATATTTAAAATGTGACTATTATTTTTGCTTCATTACGTTTTCTCAGCATATACTGTACCACATTATATTCACCTTGTGTTGTGTTATCTTTGTGAAACTAGAGCTTGAAATTCATGGTACTCAGAGACAGAATGATTTTGTTATCTAAATATGCCAAGACCATTGTAAATCACTATCTCTCCTCATTCCCCCTCAACAGTGTGTTGCCTTAATCTGTTTATCAACCATAAGAAAGTCTCATGGTGAACTCATCTGGGATGAATCACAAAGCTGCTATAACGATCATTTTAAGAACCGCAGGCAAAAAAACACAAATACTTCAGATAAATACTTAAAAAAACAAAATAGCAATATTCCAGTGTAGCCACAGGATGCTAAAAGGTTGAAATACATTTAATTGTGAAAAGCAAGTATGCTGCTTTTACAAAAGACTGCTCTAAATTGGTTAGTGCTTAAATGCCTTTAAGCACATATGTAAAAGGGAGTTATGTTTTATTTAGCAAGCATGCAATCACTTAGATCATAGATGGACAAGACCATTCACAGCTAATACAGTCAATTTACTAAGTAAATACATTGTTTTAAAAGCTTTTTAACAGTTACAGCGCTACCTATAGTCTGACCATATATTGCATGTGCTCACCTATTTTTGTGAGTTTTCATAGGCTTTTGCATGCACTTGACTTATCCCCTTTTCTAAATGACTGTTATAGCTTCCTGAAGAGTTAAGTTCAACATTTTTTTTGTTTTGACAATTATTGCTCTAGATAATCCAGAGAATTGTACTGCAGTGGCTTTATTGAGGTTTAACGTAAAAAAATGGACTAGTTTGTAAAAGTTCTCAAGGCAAAGCTGCTCAGTATAAGAAGATCGATTAAACAATGTGAATATTGTCTGCATATGTGAAACACCATGTAATTACGAAACTGTAAAACTGTAAAGCTCGACCTCTAGGGCCATGAGTCGAATAGGCCTTTAAGCACATGTGTAAAAAGGAGTTATGTTTTATTTAGCAAGCATGTAATCACTTAGATCATAGATGAACAAGACCATTTACAGCCAATACAGTCAATTTACTGAGTAAATAATTTTTTTTTAGGTTAATAGTTATAGTGCCATCTATGGCCTGATCTAAAACTTTGCATGCTTGTTTAGAATCATGTTGCATGTGCTCACCTGTTATTCTGAATTATTGAGGTTTAGCGTACAAACCTAGGACTAGTTCGTAAAAACAGGTTTTTAAAATAATTGAGAATATTTAATAAGCGAATTGGTTTGACAGCAGCTTCTTAAGGCAAAGTTGCTCAGTAGAAGAAGATCTGTTAAATGATACGAATATTGTCTGGATATGTGAAACACCACTTAATCACAGAGTCGTAAAAAACTTGTTAGCTCGACCTCTAGGGCCATGAGTCGAATACGCCCACCGAGCTTCATTCCAATCGGACTTTGTTAATCTTGTCTAATAGGTGCCCAAAATTCATGAGATATGTAAATGTCCTTGAAGACACTTGTGGCCCTTTGGACAAAGACAAGGCATACCAATTTTCAAGTTCATGGGACTAACAGGAGTGTAGTTATAGCTGTTTTGTTTTTTTCTCCATTACAGCACAACCAAGTTTCCTACTGTAAATATATCAAAACTAATTTTTGATTAGTAATATGCATTGCTAAGAACTTCATGTGGACAACTTTAAAGGTAATTGAAATTCAAATAGTTGTATCTTGGCCAAATTTTGTCCTATCCTAACGACATACGTCAATGGAAAGCGTATTTATTCACCTTTCAGATGATGTTTTGAAACGAATGACCTTTATGACTGGTTTTGTGGTCCAGGGTCACATTTAATGAACAATTAGATTGACAGCAGTGGTTCTTGAGGCAAAGTTGCTCAGTATGAGGAGATCTGTCAAATGATATGAATGCTGTGTGGATATGTGAAACACCACATGATTACAGAGGCGCCACCTAGTGGCAGATTTCTTTCAAAGTTCTTACAGACCTCTGGGACAAGAAGTCAAACATTGCCACTGATTTTCATTCCGATTGGCCTCTTTTAACTTTGCTTAATATGTTCTCAAAATTGATTGACCAACTGCGGCCATGTTTTTAGTGATGCATGAGACATTTGTGGCGCTTAGACAAAGGCACGGCATACCAGTTTTTAAGTCAGTCAGACTAATGTGTGCGTAGTTATAGCGGTTTATATGTTTTTTTCCCCGTTACAGCATTACCAAGTGGCCAAACTCTGTTTTTTTTTTTTTCACTGTGACCTCACGTTGAACTCTTAGAAGTTTGGCAAAAATATCGCTTTCCGTTCAACAGTTATAAGTATTTTAGTAAAAGAGGCTCCGCCTCTTATGAATGTTTTGGCATTCTGTTGTGATAGTGAGTGGAAAGTTCAACTTTATTTTTGATAATTATTGATATTTACTCTCCAAAATCCAAAATACCTAAAAATCTCGCCACAGTGATAATCGAATCTGATGCATTTTGTCCGTCGTCAACAAAGGATTCCAACGACATGAGTCTGCCACTAACGGTTTAGGAGTCATGAGCTATTTCATACTTTGAGCGCTGTAGCACCGCCATCAGGCCGATTAGGGTGAACCTTGCTGACACTGTAGATCAGTGGTTCTCAACCTTTTTTGGGCCAGCGCCCCCCTACCCATTATCCAGGCCCCTCACCGCCCCCCATCAAATAAATCATAGTCTAACTGTCCTCACTGAATATTAAAGTTGATTATTATTATTTTGTGTTTATAATGAGGACTGATATTGTATTTACAGTAATTCAAATGTATGGAGTCATTATGATTTTTAGGAAATTACTTTATTTCAAGGATGCATTGAATTGATCAAAAAAGACAGTGACATACTTTTTTTACAGTAAATTATTTTAAAATAAGTGTAATAACATTAATTTACAGAGTTTTTGAGCATGTTGGTGGTTTTCATAGCTTCAGTGTTGTTGAGATGCGGATATATCTTGTTGCCCCGAATTTAAAAAGACTAAATAAAAATGACATAGTGGACATTGTTATTTTGGTGGGTAAATCCCACATTTACACATAAACCCTACTTTACTATATTTCATAGATTTGGTGAGAATATTTCAAAGTTTACTTAAGAAAAACTAAGTACAACACTATTTCTAGAAAAGTTGGGACATTTTTTAAAGTTATAAAATCTGTGATTTGTTCATTCTATTTTACGTTTATTTAATTGACAAAAGTACAAAGAAAAGATTTCCAAAGTTTTCACTGACCAACTTAAATGTATTTTGTAAATATAAACATTTATTTATAAAATATTTATTCATTGATTGATTTGAAGTATTCATCCCACTTCAAAAAAAGTTGGGACAGAGGCAAAATAAAAGTGAAAAAGTTATAGAATAACTAAATAAACTGCTTTGAAACACAGAAAGCAGGTGAATTAATAATAGGTGAAATAATAGGTGAGGGTATCATGTTTGGCTATAAATGTAGCTTCTCAGTCTTCGCAAGCAAAGCTGGATCATGGCTCAAAATTTGATTATATTAACAAAATAAAACTAAGTTGGCCAGTGAAAACACTGGATTTTTTCTTTGTACTTAAGTCAATTAAATAAAGGCTAAACAGAACAAATGACATATTCTTAATTTTATGGCATTTCACAAAATGCCCCAACTTTTAATTGGGGTTGTAGAAAATTACTATTTTAATGCTGTCCTGATTTATATATTTGTTATAGTCAATACAATTTCAAATCTTGTTTTGTTTTTGTTTTTTTTTTCTCAGTGTGTTGTGCCAGCTATAATACGAAATGTTTCTTAAGCAACAATCAGCATAATTTCTGAAAGATCACGTGACACTGAAAGCTGTAGTAATGTACTGTAGCTTAGCATGAGAAGAATATATACATTTATTTATTTTTTAATGTCATTGAATAGCACATGACATTCATCACATTTTTGATTTATCATTTTAAGTATCATTATCATTAGAAGCAAAAAAGGAGCAAAAAAGCCACGTGGATATAAATTAGGCTATATTTGTGAGCTTTGCCTAAACTCTTTAGAAATTTGGTATTCAAACCAACCGCAGCCAATCAGCAAACAAAAAGTATTAATTTTTCTAAACAAGAAAAAACATCTCTTGCTTCATCGTGTCTAAATGCTTGCTATTGTTTTGACCCAGCAGCTGCGCTACAGAAAGTCAAGCAAACACTGAAGTACTGAAGTCGTTGCTAAGGAAATGATACACCTTCAAGTCTAGGAGCGGGAGTATTGGTGTAAACTAGCAGCAAACACCACTACTACACAGGCCGCGAACAGCGCGACACGTTTGTTAAAGCGCATAGATCCCGTTATAATCTGTCCTTCAGTAGCAACTTAGCGCGAGCGCTACAATAAACGGATGCCGCGTTCTATTTCTGCCTGCGGGATTCCACACGCCGGCGTTACAGACAAGTTGAACGATAGATATAGAAAGTGCGTTTTTACGTATCCAGTAAAGACAGTTAGGATGTGGCAGACCATTTTCTTTTGCAAGTTTCAGCTCATACATCTTTGGTGTAAACTCGTCTTGACCAAACGCCCCCCAGGAAGAGCTCAACGCCCCCCTTTCAGAAATATTGCTTCCAGCGCCCCCCGATGCTGTCCGAATGCCCCCTGGGGGGCGGTACCGCCCCCGTTGAGAAACACTACTGTAGATGGTGTGGGTACTACCATCCCTCCAAGTCTCTATGACTTACGGTTTGGTCTGTCGGATCAGTTTTAGCTGGAGAATTTTTATTGATGGGTAAACTATCCATTTAAAAGTTAGCATTACTATTGGATAAGGACTCATATTTTGGCCAAAAGCTATGGTTTAAAGTTAAAATAACCAAAAGATGGATTTGTTTCTTAGAAAACATTCAGCTTTTCACTTCACAAGAAGTTGAACTGGAGTCATAATGATCCCTTGTGGATTTGTTGTAATGTTTTCATCAGTTATTTGAACTCTCATTCTGACGGCACCCATTCACTGCAGAGTGTCCATTGGTGAGTGAGTAAATTTCTCTGTCCTGATAAAGAAACACACTAATCTTGGATGGTCTGAGGGTGAATAAATGTTCAGAATATGTAAATTCAATCAAGGCTACTTCATATTCACTGTTTAAAAACAGAATACACCCATTGAAATTATAATGTTCGCAGTGATTAAATTATAATGACAAAGCGCTGTAGGACTCATGACGTAAACAAGTGCGGGATTGAAGCCCAATGAATACGGACAGCTGCCACTCAGTAGTTAACAACAACGTCACCATCAAAGGATGTCTAAGGTAGGGCTTAAAATACTATTTTTGGGCCTCAATCTGAAAAATTTCCAGTTATTTACTTTGATGTGTTGACCAGCATGCCTACATATTACTAAGAAAACAGAGGTTTGAGTCCGTTCTTCACTTTAAACTGACAAATTGCTGTATAACACTCCTCTAGAGCAGTGAAAGAGTATTTCACTGAACGAACAGCATTCATGGATAAATGAACCTCAATGAATGTTCCTCAGGCATTCTCACATCTAATTATTCAGATGGGGACAAGCCCTTTCAGTAGATGTATCAATACAGTGAGTCAAATGGGGCTTTAAATGACTTCATTATTTTGAGAGAACTGTCAGTGTGCAGGCCATATATGTAAACTGCAGTCACATACAGTCCTGAGGGTTATCATGGGAGATTTATTGATAGTTCCCTCTCATTCAGCCATTCAGTAGTGCCTGTGTGTCTTGAAGCGTTCAGTGACCTTAGCTTAGAAGA
Organism: Cirrhinus mrigala; assembly: GCA_036247105.1. NCBI lineage: Eukaryota > Metazoa > Chordata > Actinopteri > Cypriniformes > Cyprinidae > Cirrhinus > Cirrhinus mrigala. The sequence goes on from CM070024.1 coordinate 19,423,294, forward strand.
TTTATTCATTTCTAGTGCTTGTGAATTATAGTATCACTATAGCTGCTTTGGTAAGAATGTGTCTGAAACTAAAGAACAGAAAAGGAAAACAAAGAACCGTTAATAACAATTCATTTTGTCTGAATATAACTGTGAATGTGAATCTGTGTGAAAAATAAATTCATTATAATAATATGCTTTAATTCCTGACACAAGAAACCTACTAAATCTATGTGGATTAACTCCACATAGCCTGGACTAGAAACACAAGCTCAAAATCACTGGGATAAACCCTCGATCTATGTATTGATGTCAATTACTCAAGCAAGCACTTAGCGTAGCAAACCAGGCTAAATTTACTCATCAGTCTTGGAAAGAGATTAGACTGCAGTATTGAGAGATGATCAATGTCTAATGCTATAAATGATCTAGTTGGACTCCCCGAGCTTGTTTAGTTTGTTGGAGCATTGATATAAGGTCTTAGATAGCAACTTTACCATCCACTGGGAAAATGTGCTATATAAGAGTTCTTTTTCTCATTCTGGGGAGCCTGGTTAAATCAGATAAAACATATTTCTCAGGATACTGCAGACTATAGGCTAACACAAAGAAACACTCTGCTGTCCACTATCAAACAAATCCAACTGTTCTCTAGCATCAGTGTAGGTCAGAGAGGTACATGTTTTGCTAGCTTCTGCTGGCCAGCAAAGAGTAGAACTATACTTTCCTATATGCCTTCCTATATGTAAACAAGGTTGTAGCGCAATAATATGTACTGTTGCTTAGAAGAACAAAATAGGGTCATTGGAAATACGTGCCTCTATATACATTTCTGCAAACCTGAAAAAAACGTACTTATATGTACGAATCACTGCAGTTAAAATGAACGCAGTAACTTTGATTCCTTTTCACGCATAGTATGATTTACACACAGAGTTTTGATTAATAAAGCCTAATTTTCAGACGATTACTACTACTGAATATTATATTATGGTTTTAAAACAATTTTAACATCCTGCGCGATTTGAAAATTGCTACTTAGAACGTTGTCGTCCAGTGTTCGAATTGTTCTTGGGGGGTCCCCCTAAACAGATTAATATTTTAATCCTGATATTTAAAATTGTTTTAAAAAATGAAAAGGTACTTTAAATGTGGAATTACAACCGCCAGTAGGTGTCAGTAAGTCACAGTTAATAAGTGAGTCATTGCGATTGAACCGAATCATTTAAACGGTTGATTCATTCAGGAACGAAACACCGTCATGTTGTTTAGAGACGCAAAACAGTGCTGTGGCTGTGTTTCGAATTATTTTTGTTGGCGAAATACAGCAAAAATAGGCAATGTGGTGTCTAAACCGTTAGTCTCTTAATGTTAACTTATATTTTATTGAACTGTTGTATAAAATCAATATTACATTTGTGATTTTTGCAACAATAAAAAAGGCATTCTTCGTGTGATATTGATTAACTATATGAAATGATATAAATATACATTTTCTGCCCCCATATCCTGAATTTTGGGAAAATGCATTTTATTAGACTGAATCACGCAGTGAAAGAACGCACTCTAAATGAACACAGTCAGTCTAGCCAGTGTTTAAGCTCTTATAATTTCTCTTATAATCAATGAAGCTGTCCATACACTGTATGATAATTAAATCTCTTACTTCTGCACTTTGATGAGTCAAATCTGCACTTTGTTGCTTATAATGAGGGAATTCGCGAGTTTAATCTGAACAAAACTCCAGGTTTCAGCAATGACTGTTCAGCGCCTCTGATTGGCCACTGCATTCTAAACTCAACAGTGGTGTGTGATTGGTTAAAATGCACAACGCTGTAAAAACGCATAAAAATAAAATATGACTTAACGTAAACAGGTCTAAATTTAATACAGCAATCGAATCTTTTCATTTCATTTTTACTAGTTTTATGTTTTAAGTATTATATTTGTATTGAAAAACCAGGGGACCCCCCAAGTATATTTTTTGGAGTGTTATGGGGGGGGGGGGGGGGGTCCCTTAATGCTTATGGGAGTTCCGGGCCCCCCCTGGCCTCTCCCCAATTCGAACACTGCTGTCGTCACATATACAGTTTCATATTACTTTTCTGACGCAGACAGTTTGTTCGGTAGCTCACGCGATACCGCGTTGTATTTAGGTGATGAAGAGCTCCAGATTGATATTTGAATTCTGAACAGCTGGAATACATACCTCAAGCAGCATAATAAAAATGCAGAAATATGTGCCTGTACCAACGTAATAAAAACGTGCCGAGGTCACATATTTGAACTTGTGTTTTAGCGCCACTCTCTGGACATTTCACTTGAAACTGCCGCTAAACGTGCAGTAAGATACGTAATTACGGTGTTGCAGAAATGTATGTAGAGGCACGTATTTCTAATGAGCCTGGGTTGTTAAAGCGATAGTTCAGCCAAAATGAAAATTCAGTCAGAATTACTCGTCCTTATGTCATTCCAAACACGTAAGACCATCGCTCGTCTTCGTAACACAAATTAAGATATTTTTGATGAAATCTGAGAGCTTTCTGACCCTGCATAAACTGCAACAGAAGGCTCAGAAAGGTAGTAAGGACAGTGGTTCAACCGTAATGTTATGAAGCATCAGAGAATACTTCGCATGCAAAGAAAACAAAAATAACAACTTCATTCAACAGTTTCTTTCATGTCAGTCTTCAACGCGTTTTCACCAGAGTATACCATGACGTATGAGGCATAGTGTGGTGCGGCTGACACAAGAGCCGCCGTTCAAGAAGAAATTGTTGAATAGAGTCGCTATTCAGTATTTATTTTTTTGCACACAAAATGTATTCTCGTAGCTTCATAACATTACATTTGAACCACTGATGTCACATGGACTATTTTAACAATGTTCTTGCTACCTTTCTGTGCCTTGAAGTTGGCGCCAGTTGCATTGCTGTCTATGCAGGGTCAGAAAGCTCTCAGATTTCATTAAAAATATCTTAATTTGTGATCTGAAGATGAACGAAGGTCTCATGGGTTTGGGATGACATGAATTTAGATTTGTGGGTGAACTATCTCTTTGAATAACTACACATGAACAAAAGAGTAATACCAAAATAACATTCTAGTAAATTATTAACTAACAGAAAGTCTTATTCTAAATCTAAATCATAAACATCTTAAAGACATCTAATAGACGTCTATTTGACATCTAATAGGAAATGTCCAATAGACGTATTGCAGATGACCAAACTACGTCTTGCAGATGTCTTGCAGATGTAAATGCACACGTCAAATAGACGTCTCTGAGATGTACGTGTGCTACTAGGGTTGCGCTTTCCCACCGGACTCGTGTGTGTATCGGTAAAGGAGGGGAAAGCGGACAGTGGACCAAACCACTGTTAGGCAAGGGAGGGGGGACTTAGAACTTTTCTGAACTTAAAACACGTTTATATTGTTTTACTACTTATACAGTTATTTTAACTATATGTCCATTATGTTATTTGCAATACACAGAGTCGCTTTTAATTATATTTTAAGGGGTGACGACCCTCAGATGGGGGGGTCCTGTAGCCCTGTAGCCTCCCTGGATCATGGTAACTCCCTAGTAATGACTGAAGTCATCAAAAGATTTTGTGAGGTTTTTGTAAGGTTTTGGATAGTAATTCCAAAAGAATGGCATGAACACTTCTAAAGTGTTTTTGAACTTCATTATCTTTTACTTTTTGTATGTAACTCAATGAATTCATACTTTATTAATTTAATAAAGTCGCATTTATTTTCATAAGCCTAAATATATATATATATATATATATATATATATATATATATATATATATATATATATATATATATATATTTATTTATTTATTTATTTATAATTTATGTCAACTTTCATATTTTCATCACATCTCAAACATCCATTGTGTTTAATAGCATTTTGGTGGAAATTACATTTTAAACCATTTGAAATAAAATGCCTAATTTTCTTTGTCTCGTTAATGTTCATTTTTATTATAGCTAGCAATAATAAAATAATCAAATATATAAAATTAAAAAATATTTCACAAGTTTTATATAGTTTGGGAAAATTACAGTTTGAGTGGAAATGATGAAATAATAATAAAAACAATTATGTTTACCTGAGATATTTCATCTAAAGCTCTTCACTGACACTTTTTAATTGAGCACACAAATGTTTGATATACATTTTTAAAATACATATTTTTAAAAAACTAGTATTTTATTTATTTAAAATGAGCAAATATAAATATGTATTTCACTCGTAGATTATCTCAGTTTTGAACGTAATTTATACTGTATGATGGATAAGTCTGGATCTAAACGTTTTTTTTTTTAAAAAACAACAGCAGCAGCACACAACAACAACAAAAACCATAAACATAAAAAAAAGAAGCAAAATAAATGATAAAGACATGGTTTAAAAGGTTTCTGCGAATGAGATCTTCATATAACCATATAACAAAAAAGAAACATTGAAATCTTCTGGTTTTAATAAAAATCAACCCCATGACATAAAAGTGCCTGTGGTTGAAGAAACATCTAGTAATTTTACTTATTACTTTTGAAAATTCATTCCCCAATACTGGAAACAACTCACTTTGACTACAATGTTTGCTTTTTAATATTGCTTTTTCAATAAGTGAGACATGCTCATGTCATCTGTTGTCTCGCTTCACAGATATTCTTCTTTCATTTTAATAAAGCAGAGACTGTAGCCAATTAAATAGCATTAAATAAATACTATGCACTAAAAACCATGTAATTATTAAGCCTATTAGTGGCATTCAAATAAACATGATCAGTGCTGATCTGGTTTCGATTTGACATTCCCTGTGTGTACAAAAAAACCCCACTGCAATTGCACTGGAAAAAAAAAAGATAAAAATGCTAGCAATCATGCAAATAGATGAAGTGTGCAATTTCAATCAAGATTGCCTACAGACATAATATGCAACAGGTAACACCATCCATTTGACACCTTGTTACCTCAGCTGTATCGTTTGACTTTGCATATATTTGCTCTTCTGGTTTACAAAAGTTGTGCTTCATCGTAGCCAGTGTGTGCCTCAATCCTTCCAATACTTAATAATAAATTAATCTTGTCATATTGTATCACTGTCTATCTAGTTTAAAAAACCAGTTAACAACCACTGCTCATATGCCTTCACAGCTGATTCACTGCTGGTCCTGCTGTGTAAAGCTAATAATTTACTAATGAAGCTGAAGAATTCCCTTGCCTGCCATTTGTTTAGCCTTTTGCTAGCATTTTACCATGAAGTTCACATCTATTATGCATTGCAGGTGCATGCATTATACATAGGCTAATAGGGCATTGAAAACTATAATAAGAACAGCACCTGCAGAGTCTTCTTCTGAGTTTTCTTTCAGTCATGTAGATTTGGTACTAAGCAGCCAGCATCAATATTAATTTACAGAAAGTCATAAATACATCTTGAATTACCCATGCAGCCATTACTCATTTTGAAAAGAAACACCAGAAGTCACCATTCCTCATTTTAATGTATAATAATATTCACTGGGTGTGTTTATAGTCATGCATATAATGTCAGGCTAATTGTATAACTCTGACAGTTTTGTTATTAATACACAAATTGGGTAAAATTGGTGACGTCAATGGTGTAATTGAATCTATTTGATACATAAAACATAATCAAAATGTAAAAGGTCACTGTATACTTGATTTTGGCTGATTTTCTCTATATCCCATTTATTTGTAACAAGAAACAGCAGGAGTCTTTAACAAATTGGATGCAGTTTCCATGGACCAGATTTAGATTGGATTCAAGAGGGTTCTTCTGAAAGTCAGGAGATTACTGATTGAGCTCAACAGAGCAGCTGTTAGAGAAATAAACTGACATAATTTGGTAAAAGGATGGACAAATGATGAACATACATGATGTTTCCTGATTCCAGCTGTAAAATGAAGTGATTGCCATTATTCTGAGGGTTAACATCAAATAGCAGTCTCATTACGCATACCACAAAGATAAATCATGACCAGTAATAATCCATTGCTGGCTTTGGTTCAAAAACGGCAGTGCAGATTACATCTAATTTATGGTATTAGAGTCATTAAGCAAATCATTGATGGATGCACTTATTCATTCTGATCATGTTGTCTGTGGGTGTAGTGTCTCACATTAACACTACTGTCACTGGGACTCATGTTAGGTTATGCAGAAGGCAAGTAATCTTTATTACTACACCAGTAATAATGATAATTGCTATGGTTTATAATTTCATATAGCTAGCTGTCATTTTCAGTTTTGTTTTCATGAACTTTTAGTTTTGCATCTTATTGTTTCCTATGTTTCCTTTGGGTTGGATGTCATGGTTTCTCAGTATGTTCTCATTTGTTACCATAGTTAAGTCATTCAAGTCATGTTTAATTTACATTTTTGTATCTAGTTCACCATTTGTCAATTTGTCACTTGGGTTCTCAACTTGCCTGCAGTGGATTAAACATTAGTTAGTAACACTTTAATTTTAGGGAGCAGTTTTCACTGTTAACTACACTCTTAAAAATAATGGTGCTTCACAATGCCATAGAAGAACCTTTTTTGTCTAAATGGGTTCCATAAAGAACCTTTAACATCTGAAGAACCTTTCTGTTTTACAAAAGGTTCTTTGTGGCGAAAGAAGGTTCTTCATATTATAAAAAAGGTAAGAAAGAGATGGTTCTTTGTGGAACCAAAAATGGTTCTTCTATGGCATCACTGTGAACCTTTTACAGCACCTTTATTTTTAAAAGTATAGTAACTTACTAACATGCATATTACTAGCATATTGGCTGTTTATTAGGTCTTATTAGGTGCACATTAATGCCTTATTCTGCATTACCATATTCTAGATCCCTTAAAGGAGTAGTTCATTTCCAAAATAAAAATTTCCTGATAATTTACTCACCCTGTGTAATCCAAGATGTTCATACCTTTCTTTCTTCAGTTGAAAAGAAATTAAGGTTTTTGAGGAAAACATTCCAGTAGACTTCATTAGGGATCAATGGGTTGAAGGTCCAAATTGCAGTTTCAATGCAGCTTCAAAGGGATCTACACAATCCCAGCTGAGGAATAAGGGTCTTGTCTAGCGAAATGATTTGCCATTTTCTAAAAATACATTTAAATTATATACTTTTTAACCACAAATGCTCATGTTGCACTAGCATGCCTTCACGCATTGCGTAGTCATGTTGGAAAGGTCACGTTATATAGGTCAAAAGTAATGACCCAGTGTTTACAAAGCGAACGTGCAAAGAACGTCAAAACCCTTTACAAAAAAAGGTAAAATAACAATAAGTTGGAGTTTTTCTCCCTACCCTACCTTTTTGAACCAGAGTACACAGACGAAGAACTAACCACATGTGGCTTTTCCAATGTGATTATGTAATGCATTAAGTCATGGATGTGCATTGCAGAGCTAGTGTAAGACCAGCATTTGTGGTTAAAAAAGTATCTAAATTTTCTTTTCTTTTTTAGAAAATGACTGATTGTTTCACTACAGATAAGACACGTATTCCTTGGCTGAGATTGCGTAGAGCCCTTTAAAGCTGCAATTTGGACCTTCAACCCGTTGATCCCCGTTGAAGTCCACTATTTGCAAAAAAAATCCTAGAATGTTTTCCTCAAAAACCTTAGTTTCTTTTCTACTGAAGAAAGAAAGACATGAACATCTTGGATGATATGGAGGTGAGTAAATTATGAGGAAATTTTTTATTCTGGAAGTAAGCTAATCCTTTAACCCGACCTAATATCTAAACTTAGGGTGTGTTCACACTTGTACGGACCAAAAAGGAAAAGGATACACTAAAAGATACCGAACCTAAAGGCCTAGTGATATGTTCACAACCTGATTGGTCCGGTTGAATGATTGATCTGGTTGATATTTCATGACGGAACTCACCGAACACTCCAAACAAAAGGAGAAGATGTGTTCGACTTAAAGCGGTGCTGCGGGTGTATGACATCAAAGTACCCATTCAATGATTCACTGCTCAGCACCCTTTAAGTCGAATACACCTAATATCATCTGATGCTCATTGTTGCGTGTATATGATTTTATTTTCACCACCTGTGAACTCATAAAGAGCTCATAAAAGGCACTTTACCTCCTCGTTGCTCCATGTTTGCCCTCTGCTCATTTTGTTTTGGATACACCACTTGTTACCTTTGTAAAATCATGTTGCATAGCATCTCATCCTGTCATTACTTCCTGTATGTGGTTCGTTTAGAAGTATTTGGTCTGTGTTGCTTTTATTCGAACCATACCAGAGTTTATTTGGAGGCAGACCGAGATCCATTTTTTTAGCGGTCTCTGTCCGCTTGTTAGGTGCACACCAGGGTTCGGATGGTAGCGTTCACACTTATCAAATGAACCGCACTAACAGAGCAATCGCACCAGAGTTAATTTTAATCGAACCAAACATGAAAAGTGTGAACACACCCTTAATAACTACCTAACTAACTATTAATAAGCAGCAAATTTAATTGAGTTTATTGAGGGAAAGCTCTTATTAAAGAAGAAGTCCACTTCCAAAACAAAGATTCACATGTACTCACCCCCTTGTCATTCAAGATTTTCATGTCTTTCTTTCTTCAGTCGTAAAAAAATTGTTTTTTTTAGGAAAACATTTCAGCAATTTTCTCCATATAATGGTGCCCTGCTTTTGAACTTCCAAAATACAGTTTAAATGCGGCTTCAAACAATCCTAAATGCAGTTGTAAACGATCCCAGCCGAGGAAGATGGGTCTTATCTAGCGAAACGATCGGTTATTTTCATTTAAAACATACAATTTAAATACTAAATCTCAAATGCTCATCTTGCCTTTCTTTCCCTGAACTCTGTGTATTCTGGCTCAAGACAGTTAGAGTATGTCTAAAAACTCTAATCGTATTTTCTTCCTCAACTTCAAAAATCATTTCAAAATCATCCTACATCACTGCAGAAGTACCGACACAGTCTTTGCAAAGTGAACATGCAAAGATGATCAAACACCCTTAGCAAAAAAAGGTAAAACAACGATATAGGGCGATTTTGAAGTTGAGGGAGAACATGAGATGGGAGTTTTTTGACAAACCCTAACTGTCGTGAACCGGAAAAAAAACGTCCAGGCAGAGTAAGACAAGATGAGCGTTTGACATTAAAAAGTATATAAATTTTATGAAAATAACTAGATAGATAAGACCCTTCTTTCTCGGCTGGGATCGTTTACAACTGCATTTGGGATCGTTTGAAGCCACATTTAAAATGTATTTTGGAAGTGGACTTCTCCTTTAATAGTGAATATGTGTACTCTTACCGGTTTTAAACCGTGTTTCATATAGTATGATGGATAAATCTGGATCTAGAGAATCACTGTAACAAAGAAAAAAATCTGTAATACGAATATAATTTAAAAAGTAGCAAAATAAATGATTGTACGCATGGTAATAGGTTTACATGAATGTGACCTTCACAACAAAAAAGAAAACAAGTAATATCTACAACTGTTATCAAGACAATCATTGTGTAATATAATTATACATGTACTATTTTTCAATAGCAACAACTAACATGTAAAACAATATAAAAAGAAATGAAGTTTGGAAGAATCTTACTTGTGACCCAGCTCACATTAAATAATGTTTTTTAATATGTGCGGCAGTGCTGTTGTTAGTCTCTGCACAGCAAGGGTTTCTAAAGTGCAAACAGCATACTTTCTTAAAAATAAAGTTTCTTTATTGGCATTGGTGGCTCGGTGAAAGAACCCTTAACAACCATGGAACTTTTAAATTGTGCAAAAGGTTGTTTTATAATGAAAAAAAAAATGTTCTGATTATTAAAATGTCTTTCACACTAAGAAAAAAAAAAAAAGAATTTCATTGAAAGGTTTTTTAAGGGGCTTTTGCTGGTAGCATTGGCGGAAGTTCACGCTTTTTGGCATGTTCACACCAAAGGAACTAAGAACATATTTAGTTCTAGGAACCTGTTTGTAGGAAATTAGCTCCTACTTCAGAGTAGTCTAAAACAGTTTTATAGGAACTATCAGTGATGTAAGTGTGCACTGAGTGGCCAAATGCATACAAAACACCGGTGTGTAAGAATATTTACTCCACCAACATGGAAAAACAGCGATACTAACAGCATTTAGCTACCTGTTGTCTGCAGCATTGTGTTCTCAGCTTTAATGATAACACTGCAAGTGGTCATAGGAGATTAAGTCAGATTTCCGTGCTCTTTTAATCACATACATTGCGTGTTTACATTCTCTGTTATCACGAAACCCATGACACACAACAAAAACAGCTCAGATCCTTACGCCATCCTCCATTTACTGGCTATTGACATTTGTAAATCCTGTGAATAAAGACATCATTATCGGCCACTAAAGAGTTCCTTCTGCCACTGCGAATGCAACCAGGTAAATGGCCTGAGGGGGAAATTGGTTCTCTAGGAACCACCCTGCTGGCTAGTTTCCAGAACTATGTGGTGCTAAAGTACCTTTAGAGAAGTGGTTCATCAGTGGCATCGCTGCGAAAACCTCCTTTTGAAACATTTATTTTTTTTAAGAATGTACAGGCCAATTTTCTTCATGGTCAAACCATTTAAATCCCTAAGCAACATTTTCATTGAATATGAGGTGTAAATCTTTCCCTTCGCTGCTTTTATTGAAGTCAAAGTGAGTGTTTTAGTCATAATTCCATGCATCTAGTCCTCTGTGAACAATTGCATGGCACATAAATCAGACATTTTCGGCGTACATGTTTGTTTAATGACCTGTGAAGGTAAAAGGAATGCTGATGAGCCATCATGACCTACTGAAAGGGCAAAAATGGCAGTGGCAGGTGGCAAGGGCTTTGTTGATGACTCAAATAAAGTTATTCAAGCTTTGCAAATCCGTTTCAGTCGCTCTTCCTTTGTAGAGTTATAGCTGCAGAGCTTGGAGTGCTTCATAGTATAAATCAATAGAAAGCTGCCTCAATCAATAAGCTATTTGGGATTAAATTCTGTCAGTGTCCTCTCTCTGGAGCTGGACTGGCAGAGTTTCCATGAGACGGCCAAGAAACGCGTCCTTTCACAAATATTAAATGTTGGAAAGTGTGATAGCAAATGTATTTGTGTGAGAGTGTTCTGTGTTTTTTTTGGCTCGCCGTTTGATGTCTTTCATCGATGTCTCAGATGGATGATGTCTTGGCATGTGGCTTTAAGTTTTTGGATATTAATGTATAAATAACTATTTCTAAAGCTCTTTAAAAATCCAAGTTAAACCCTGATGGGGAAAAACCAGGCCTGAAGTAGCTTGACGGCTTTCACTAGTTCATCTAGCTGGACTTTTAGCCTGGATAAACTGGTATTTTGCTGGTTTAGCACCTTAAGCTGGTTAAGCTGGCTAAGTTTTTTATTTACAATAAACAGTAGGGCTTTGTGGAGATACAGATTTCCCATTTTGATTCCAATTCACAAGCTCTCTGTTTGATTCTGTTCTGAATGTGATTGATTTTGATTATTATGTCTTAGTATTAATCTCAGTTTTGTCTACATATTCTCAAATATTAAAAAAAAAACATTCTTTTCTAATTCTCTGTTTCAGATAGGTTCAGATCAGTAATTAATTAAATCAATTTTTATCTGTGTTTATCTGTGAATCAGATTGTATCCAAAGAAAATAGCATCTAAAGTAGCAGTAGTTTGACAAACATAACATTTACAGAATTGTTCACTACAAATGAAACCAAAAAACATGCTTAATATATTAAAACTATGGTAACCACAAATTAGCCATGGTTTTGTTGCACCACCTATAGTTTAACCATGGCTGTTGTAGTAAAACTGTGGTTATACAAATGGTAATCAATACTCCAAACCATGGTTACACTTTTGCTACAATAAAACCATGGTTATTTTTCATAAGGGTGGTAGTTAATTGGTTATATGCAAGAGGTCAACAAAACAAATAAAACACACAAAAGCAGGATGTCTTTCTATCTATTGTTTATAGCCTTAAGTGTTAGCATGTAGCATATAGCATGTATAGAAAAAACAACGTATGCTGGTTAGGTTGATTTTGAAGCATGGATGCTGGCTTGAGCTGGTTTAAGATGCTTAGCTGGTCATCCTAAGATGGTCCCTCCTGCTCAGGACCAGCTTAGGACCAGCACATAACCAGCTAAGGACTAGCTTAAACCAGCTCATGATCAGATGAAGACCAGCTTAAACCAGCATCCATGCTTCAAAACCTACCTAACCAGCATATGCTGTTTTTTTTTTTTTTTTTTTCAACAGGGCTACCAGTGTTAAAAACAAACCTACAGCCTTGTGTACAGGTAACATTATGATTTGAGCACTCAGCATAGTTATGTCAACAAAAACAAAGTGCTTGGCTAGGATCCAACCTATTTATATTTGAACTGAATTATAAAGCTTTTCAGTCAACAATGTTTGTATTGCAACCTGAAAGATGATGATAAAGTGTTATGATAAACACTCTTTAGAATCTATTGGAAAATGCATTGCCTCATTAGCGTCCAATTCATGAGACAAAAGGCTGTACGCACCACTGTTGTCTCTGGAGTTCAGTGGTGCAAACACATTACTGTCATTTCTGAACGTATTTCTTACTGTTTGCTTTTGGCATGAAACACCCTGGGTGTTTGTTTTGCACTTGGCGAAAGCAAAAATCCTACATTTTCTCAGTGGAACCTGTCCTGTGATACTTATAACTATATGGGAGAATACATTTAAAAAGGTCCACTTTTTAGGGGACTTCTTTCTGTTTACTTATAATTAAATGTGTGTTGTTTTTTTGTTTGTTTTGTTTTATTGCCTTTTTCAGAGTGTCTATTTTAACGCAGGCTCATGAAAATACTTGCCTCTATATACAATTCGGCAACACTGAAACTACTTACCTTACTGTACGTTTTGCGGCAGTTTCAAAGTGAAATGTGCAGAGAGTGGTGCTAAAACACACATTCAATACGTAAACGTGGCGTGTTTTTTATTACATTGGTATAGGCACGTATTGCGGCTGTTCATCACTCAAGTGCAAGGCTGTATTGGGTGAGATACCGAGCAAATCTACTGAATTAGACAACTCATGCACATGAAGCTGTATATGTGATGACAACGTTCAAAAGTATCAGTTTTCAAATTCATAACAGAATTTTCTGCAAAAAAATGTGTGAAAATTAGGCTTTATTAATCAGAACTCTGTACCTGTAAATCATACCTTGTGTGAAGTAATAAAACTTGTCTGAGTTTTACTGCCTCTAGTGTTTATTTCAGCTATTTCCAATTAGCCTTTGTTGGTCTATTTACACCAGTGGTCTCAAACTCAGTTCCTGGGGGGCCACAGCTTTGTACATTTTCCCTCCAACCCTAATCAAACACACCTGATCCAGCTAATCAAGGTCTTCTGGATTACTAAAAACTCTAAGCAGGTGTGAGTTGGAGCTGGTTGGAGCTAAACTCTGCAGAGCTTCGACCCTTAAGGAATTGAGTTTGAGACCTCTGATTTACACTAAATGCAAATAGCCTGACTTGTTGGCAGAGGCTGTTTACACTAACTCTGCCCACCAACGTGTGGTTGGGCTAAACAACATTACAAAAGACGTCTGCTAAACAACGGCTTCCGTGACAAAAGTAGCAGTAAAGTGCGTAGCAGTAGCTTTTTGATGTAATCGACCTGAGTTCAAATCTGCTTTTTGTCAAACAGTTTTTCTCCCTGTTTACATTACATATCAGATTGGAAAGGCATTTATTTTCAATAAAATTAAGGAAATAATCAAAAAGTGGAAAATAAAGTGCCTGACGAGTATTTATTGTTTAGGGTTAAGGGCGGGTATAGGGGAGGGCTTTATTGTACCAATAAAGCATCATCCATTTAACAATTCTACTTGATCTAATGGCAAAAACATACCTGTGGGAACTTTTTCGCAAGATGCGGAATACGTACCAATAAGTACATATCACTGCATTTTCCAACAGAAATGAAAACTAGAGCCGGTAAAACAGCGACAACTTGTAATCGTTTTCGTACACAGTTATGATTACAGCTCCATATGTTTCGTATTCCAGACATAACAAGCTTGCTTGGTAGCCCAGCCAGCATGAAATTGGACTTAAGATGCGGAATCCTTGGGTACGAATCCCGTGAAAAACATGACTCATGATGAAAGCACTGAAAGATTAAAGATTAAAAAAAAAAAACAAGCTAGGTTATGTCACATTTGCTTTTGTTCATACCATCGGGTAGGTTTAGGTCCCTTAACAGGTGTCTGTTAAAGATTACTTGATCTGGAAAGCATCTGCTGTGTACAAACATCTGACAGACGTCTGCCAGTTTTACTTACATTCTAAATCAATAACATCTTAAAGACATCTAATAGACGTCTGTTTGACACCTGATAGGAAACGTCCTATAGATGTATTGCAGATAAGCAAACACTCTAAAAAATATATGTCTTGCAGATGTAAATGCAGACGTCAAATAGAGGTTTCCATGATGTATGTGTGCTATCAGGGGAGCGCAGATGGTATGTTATTTTAAAAGGTCACGGAGCATTAGGGTTATAGCGCCACTCAGCAGACATTTCAAGTCAGAACTGCAGTGACACGTACAAAACCAATGTCAAATAAAACGTACCAAATGTACTCAGCGGCACTCAGTTTGTGTTGGAAACTGCAGTGATATGTACTTATTGGTACTGTACGTATTTCGCATCTCGCGAAAAAGTTCCCACGGGTATGTTCGTCATGAGATCAGGTTGTGTTAATAAAATCTATTTATTTTTTTGCTTTGTTTTGTTCAGCTGTGATTTAAAGTATATTGCTACAGAGTTTTGTTGTTTTGTGGTTTGTTTTGCTCATCTTTTCATCTGTGAATTGAAGTGCTTTACTAAAAAAAAAAAAAAAAAAAATAATGGAAAAACACAACAAATTCAGTTCTATATAGCACTTAAAGGAGAACTCCACTTCCAGAACAACAATTCACACATAATGTACTCACCCCCTTGTCATCCAAGATGTTCATGTCTTTCTTTCTTCAGTCGTAAAGAAATTATGTTTTTTGAGGAAAACATTTCAGCATTTTTCTCCATATAATGGACTGACATGGTGCCCTGATATTAAGCTTCCAAAATGCAGTTTAAATGCGGCTTCAAACGATCCCAAATGTGTTTGTAAAAGATCCCAGCCGAGAAAGAAGGGTCTTATCTAGCGTAACGATAGGTTATTTTAATAAAAATAATACAATTTATATACTTTTTAATGTCAAACGCTCGTCTTGTCTTACTCTGCCTGGACTTTTTTTTGTCCCGATTCATGACAGTTAGGGTACGTCGAAAAACTCCCATCTCATGTTCTCGCTCAACTTCGAAACCGTCTTATATCGCTGTTTTACCTTTTTTTTGTTAAGGGTGTTTGATCTTCTTTGCTTGTTCACTTTGAAAAGACTGGGTCGGAACTTCTGCAGCGATGTAGGATGATTTTGAAATGATTTTTTAAGTTGAGGGAGAAAATACGATTGGAGTTTTACGACATACCCTAACTGTCTTGAACCAGAATACACAGAGTTCAGGGAGAGCGAGACAAGATGAGCATTTGAGATTAAAAAGTAATTAAATTGTATTTTTTTAATAAAAATAACCAATCGTTTTGCTAGATAAGACCCTTCTTCCTCGGCTGGGATCGTTTACAACCACATTCGGGATCGCTTGAAGCCGCATTTAAACTGCATTTTGGAAGTTCAAACTCAGGGCACCTTAGCAGTCCATTATATGGAGAAAAATGCTGAAATGTTTTCCTCAAAAAACAATTTCTTTACGACTGAAGAAAGAAAGACATAAACATCTTGAATAACAAGGGGGTGAGTACATTATATGTGAATCTTTGTTTTGGAAGTGGACTTCTCCTTCAATTTGACACTTAGTCGAGACCACACAATAGAAAATGGGATCTCTATTGAATTTCAGTTCTGATGTGATAGGCCTAGACACGAATCGTGAAGTTACAAATCCTCTTAGCACCACATTCAGGCAAAGGTTGACCCTATTCATTAGATACAGGTTGCCATAATAAATGGGCCTATAATTAGAACTCACAGGCATTCTTTAATGGCGAAAGATCTCTCAATGATGTTGACCCCCTATTAAAATAGCTATAATGCTGGCTTTTGCTTGTGATAAAGAGCTTTTTTTTCACCCACTGTGCATTAATTGGAAAGCAATACATCTCTGCGAGAATGTGCCTACAGTTTAAGATTTTTCTTTTTTTTTCCAAGCCACCTGAGACAAATTACAGAGACCTATTAGGTGACTTCAAGAGATAGAATCAGCACAATCAATTTTCTTCCTGCGCTTACCAAGTAAACACACACACGCACATACACTCTTTGACTGACAAAAATACTCCTTCCATATGCAAGCAATTTTCAGACTACATACACTGCATTTCATTCACATTCAGCATTATTATAACTGTGAAAGAAGGCCACGGTGGAGCTCTTCACAAAGTGTCAAGTTTTCTTTTTCACTCCTCAACAGGTTAAGCTGTGCTAAACGGAGGCGGTTAGAGGAGACATGAATATATTACACAACTAAATACATGTTTTATCAAGAATGTGAATTTATGTTCACAAATGATATTTCTCATAAACGTAAATGTACCACCTCTCAAATGCCTTACAGTTTATGCTTTCTTCAAAGCATTTCATTTTGATGATCTATAAAGCAACTCTGTTCTCTAAACCCAATGTTTGAGACTATTGTCAACAAACTGTCTGAGCCTCTTGATGACTCATGGAGCTTGAACCTACTGTATCTGTCTTCACACCGAGATATTCAGCGGAAAATTCCATCTTTTATTCAGCGAGCTGCAGAGGACACTCGCTCTCCCCATGTCATCTCCAGAAACAAACTGGGGTCATTTCCGCAGCTCACCCCCACATGCTGGGCTCTCTGGAGGTTCAGCACATTTGTTTTTGAGGTCAGCCGGGAGGCTATAAGAGATACGCAGGCTTTTATGTGCAGATTTTCCCTGACTTCAGCTTTTATTATAGAGGCCGAAACACACACAGTCTCTCTTTCATTGTTTCAGTAGGCTTTATGAGCATTTCAAATAAGTGTAGAGGCTGAGACAATAATTAAATAAACAGAACAGTGCAAAAACTAAT
Source organism: Cirrhinus mrigala (assembly GCA_036247105.1). Taxonomy (NCBI): domain Eukaryota; kingdom Metazoa; phylum Chordata; class Actinopteri; order Cypriniformes; family Cyprinidae; genus Cirrhinus; species Cirrhinus mrigala. The sequence goes on from CM070024.1 coordinate 19,440,441, forward strand.
GAAGATATTTGAAGTAAATAAATATATATTAAAATGCTTTTTTGCTTTCTCTCCCACATGCACATTCACACTTCCCAGTCACTAGAGGTTGTACTATAGACATGGTCTCCATGGCAACCAACCCCAATTTTATTACAAGCATGAAGGCATAATAAAGACTTTCAATTTTTGTGTAAAGCCCATCACAATTTGCTTTTTCTTTTTGCGGTTGTGGTAGTGTGGCACACAGCTGTGTGGATTTACGCATGTAACATGACAAGTGAAGAAATGTGTTTTTGTGAACGTCATATCAGACAAAACAATATTCAAAGATTGCAAAAATCTCATTCTGGAGCTAAAGCTATAGCTCTGTGGCCTGCAAAACATGTGAACTCTGGAATATTCTCATGAAATAAATTGCTAATACATATACACCATGAAAATCACTTTCTTTATTAAATCAGCAGTAAATGAAATATGTTGCAAAGGCATATCTTCTAGCATATCTCATCGTGTTTAACTGGGCTGTTGTTATCAGATAAATGTCTTGAACGATAATGACATCTCAGATCTGAAATAGCCTCTCATGAAATGTAGCTAATTAAACTGAGTGAATCTGTCTAGATGAATGTCTTCTGAAAAAAATAACTGATTTATGCAATACATTTGTAACAAATTCAGTGTGCTTCTAAATATTGCTGTCAGAAAGCCTAAATATTTGAATATGTAGAAAGTGGAAGCTGGTCTGGAAAAATGATGGCCTGTTTAAGAAAATTAATAATAGACATAATTTTTTTTCCCCACTTTTTTACATTTTTTAAAAATAAAATAAATTCCTAAAGTTAGATAATTAGATAATACTATTAGATTTTAAAATAAAAAAAAAATGAATAGTAATATTAATGTTTTTTTATAGTACCCTTAAAAAATACAGTGCTAATATTTCAATGTGATCTCATGAGAATTAATTTGTACTGTACATAAAATGGGGTTCTACCAAAAATACATTTACTTACGTTTTCACAGGCACTAAAATTTGCAAAACTGACGTATTTGTAGCATGTTAACGTACAATATTGACGTATTGATAACACCTAAAACGTATATTATTTACATATGAACAACTTTACAAACTTACAAATAAATCCTTATGAATATTGGAATCGCGGCATTAACTTCTTATATTTGATTGTCATAACAATGGCATTGTTTTGAATTACATTTTTGATTACAGTTTTTAATTACATTATTAAATGAAGCTTACTCATTGCGCCCAAATAAATTCAGTTTGTCTTGTATTTTGTCCGTGTGTTTTTGCTTAATAATAAATGTTCATTCTTTTGATTATTGCTGTTGCCTCTGTGTGTAATTCTAGTAATCCTGTCTGTGTTATATAATAATTTTTAAACAATAGCTGACTTGTGCTCTGTCCAATATTTACCCAGCGCTGGGTTGCCAAATAACCGAAGTTTGGTTGTTTTTAACCCAGCATTTTTTAGAGTGTATAAACAATGAGACAAGGCTAATTTACATTTTCATGTATTTACATTTTAATTTCTTTCTTTCTTTCTTTCTTTCTTTATATTTTAATATAATTTTCAACTCTTTTACACCTAAAATCTTTTATTTTGGCAGGTTGCTGAGAACTGCTGAGTGAAGAGCGTCAGTTTTATATTTGCTCTTAAACTGATAGTGCATAGCTATATTTATGTATTCAGTTTAAATGGAAATCTTATGCAGTATTACAGTTAGTTGATCTAAAACAGTGATTGTGTATTAACAGCTGTCAACCCTGTCGGTGTGCAAATGAGTGGTCTGAACTTATTTACCCAGTGGATTTTTTATTTTGCCCACGCATGCGCCCCTGCGCACCGCTTATGGGCACTCCTGATTATAACATACTATTTAACCTATTGGTACAAACATTTTTATTTAACTGTGCTAATATTTGCTTATTAATGGCAATTGTGTTATTTGGATGTGATTTGCCTTTACGTTTTTTTTTTTTTTCTTTACGTTTTTTTTTTTGAAAAATTACATACCCATATAAGAAATAATTAGTATCGGTATTGTTAAAATTGTAAGAAAAACTATAAGTATTGTATCTAACTAAAGTATAAATATTCTAAATCTTACTGCACTACAGGCCAACTCAAACCCCACACTTAAAAACCCCAAATAAAGGTTTTGAGAGGGCACTGTTTTGACTGGTAACCTAATAATGTGCTTCATGTGGTAGCATTTAAATGAACTGATTTGAATAATAATAATCAAAATATCCAATATTGCAGAATCAAACGGACTGAATTAAGCAACACCATCAAATGCATTTTTAAGGGTCTGATTAACTATGTTCTGTTTCCAGTTTGAACTACACAGCTTAGAAATGCAAAGATAATCATTTATCAATGAAGTATACGCTTAAAATATAATATTTCATGGAAATCAACACTCAGCAGGGTCCTTTTTTGGCTTGCCTCTGCAGTAATCTTTTGAACAGAGCAAATCAGAAAGCTTTTCCTGTCAAAAAAGTGTTTAGTATTTGTGGGTCACTGATGTAAAGTAGAATCTGTGTACACTTCCAGTCTATATTAATATACCCAGGCGGACAAGGAAATTTGAATTCACAACATTCAGAACAAGAGCAAGACGGGTTTAGCATGACAGCCTATTCACTGTACCTGTCAAACTAGCTTTGCCGTAGTATAACAGCATAAGAACGTAGCACAGCTTAAATTCTCTGGTGTATCTTATAGGGAATGCAGTACTTACTGTGTTGTTATTCAGGCATACAGCTGACTCTCCTTCCATTGGCTGGTGAGGCCTGCATCTCAAATTCTATTAGAGTTACTGTGAGAAACGGGCTGCTTCAACCACCATGCTTCACATCTATTCCTCCCAAGGCTCTGTGTCCTACATATGCATATCTGTATATTACAGTTCGGTTGTATTACCATAATGCTCCCCTACCCGGCACTGCTGGTGCATTCAGTACATTTTACAGCTTTGCAATTCATGAGACCGACGTTTCTCTGCTATATGTAACAGAGTGTTAAAATGAAAAGGTAGTCATGTCCATTTTAGAGAAGATTTTTTGTTTTTGTCGTTATTATTGCTTCAACATAACAGAGCAATTAAAATGCCTCTGCGGGTGAGGTGCATGAAGTAGGTTAATGCGATTCTATTTGTGGATTCCAATATACCATCTATATGAGCAAATATTGTTGCGTACCAGCAAATGAAAGTCTCAGAAGCAATGTGTACTCTCAGATGCACATTCAATAAATGTGAACCTGGACTTTATAGAAAAACAATGGCCTCCAAACACTGCATTTCTATAATTTTGGTGGCCATTACAGTAAATCTACTTTCATGCCTGTCAAAGGAGTGCAGCAATAACCCAGAATTGATCTCTCTGAGATGCAGTCTATTAATCTGCTCAAGTCACTGTCACTCAAGTTGTCTCACTCTTAAAGGGATAGTTCAGCCAAAATGAAAAAAAGAGGAAAAAAGAAAATAAATTGAGTGTGTATATATTATTTTGAAACTTGTAGACTCAACAAAGGAGGAATGCACAGACAGGAACTTAAGTACATGGGATAATGAGGGGAGCACAGGTGCATGGAATGACTAATCGAACAAATAAGGACAGGAACATGACCAAATAAGGAAACACATCAAAACAGGTCCATATTCCTGACAACAATGGGCTGATTTCATCAAAAATATCTTAATTTGTGTTCCAAAGATGAACGAAGATCTTTGGGTGAACTATCTCTTTAACAATACAAATGTAGGTTGGAGGGAGTTCGTCATTTGAATTTTATTAACAAAAAGATACACTAGTAACTAACATTAACTACTAAATGAATACCATGAATAAAAAAATAAAGTGCATAAGGTGCATACAGTATAACGAAAGTGATCAAGATGGATGTTGCAATGGCAGAATTAAATTATCTATGAAAAGATCATCTGTTTCTATTAAACTAATAAGGTGAAAGCCTTATTACACATCAAAACAAATAAATGAAACATCATTTGTTATTAGCTGACATCAGCTATAAAGCATCTAATGCAAAATTAGAACTTCCTTTTTTGGCAATACAATGTGTACTCTGCAATGACGCTTTGTTAAGTGATATTTATATTACTTTTAATTTTTCACATCAGTACACTCCATAACCCATAACGACAAAGCAAAAAACAGATTTGTGATAACATCATTAATAAATTCACTTGTGCGATAAATTCATTAAAAAAAAAAAAAACCTGAAATATCACATTGCATAAGTATTCAGACCCTTAACTCAGTACTTAGTTGAAGCACCTTTGGCAGAGGCCTCAAGTCTATTTGGGTACGACAAGTACCCTTGGATTTGGGGATTTTCTGTCATTCTTCTCTGCAGATCATCTCAAGTTCTGTCAGATTGGATGGGGACTGTTGGCGGACAGCCACTGTCAGAGCTCTCCAGAGATGTTTGATTTGGTTCAAGTAGGATCTCTGGCTGAACCATTTAAGGACTATCCCACAGTTGTCCTTACTGTAAGCCACCATGCATTGTCTTGGCTGTGTGCTTATAGAGTGATTGTCCTTTTTGGAAGGTGCTGCTACCTTGGGGTACGTTTCCCAGAAGAATCATTAGCTAACTATGGCTGTTAGTTCCATTGAAGTCTATTGGTAACAATAGAACTTGCACCCCTGCCTGGTTCCCCAGTCCCTGCCAAAAACACCCCAAAAGCATCATGCTACCACCATATTTTTGGCATTGGTATTGTGCAGGTGATAAATGGTGCCTGGTTTCCTCCACACACACTTCCCTTCTGCTCATGGAAATCTCCAATGCAGCAAATATATGCCTCAACACAATCCTGTTTCTGAACTCTGCAGGTAGTTCTTTTGATCTCATGGCTTGATTTTTGCTCTGATAGGCATGTTATCACATATCTTTTTTAATCATTGTGGAGCTGATGTGAAAAAAAAAAAAGAAAGGGTCTAAATACTTTCAAGGACAAGCAGTTTGGAGAATTGATAGATATATGACCTTTATCTGTGGAATAGGAATACAAAAAGTAGAATGTTGAGGAATTACTTGCAACTCTTTGCATTTGTTGAAAATTAATAGGAATATGTGATCCTGGACCACAAAACCAGTCATAAGGGGCAATTTCTTTTTAAAAACACTCAAAATATTAAGAAAATCGTTTATGCATATTACTAATCATAAATTAAGTTCTGATATCTTTACAATTGAAAACTTACAAAATATATTCATGGAACATGATCTTTACTTAATATCCTAATTATTTTTGGCATAAAAGGAAAATGGATAATTTTGACCAATGCAATGTATTGTTGGATATTGCTACAAATATATCCATGCTACTTATGACTGGTTTTGTGGTCCGGGTCACGTGTGGGTTGTCAAGCTGATTAACTGACAACATATGAAAGTATCAACATCATAAATGAGGTTCCCAACTCCATTTTTTGTTGCCCACTGCTTTGTACATTTTGGATGTCTTCCTCATTTAACGCACCAGATTCAGATCATCAGCTCATTGGGAAAAGGATCCATGAACTGAACTGAGTGTGTCAGATTAAGAAACATACAAAATGTACATAAATGTGAGCCCCAAAGACTGGAGTTGAGAACCACTGGTTTATAGGACTCAAAATATTCCAAGTTTATTAGCCTTAAATCTCATTCACTCATTCAAGAGCAGCCAGTACATTCTACAAAATATCTTCTTTTGTGATCTACATACAATCTTACAGGTTTGGAACCTGTGAATAAAGTAAATGATGACAGGATTTTCATTTTTAGCTGAACTGTTCCTATTGTAATGGGATTTAACAGTGGGAACATTGCTGATTATTGCAGAAATATCCTTTTCATGGCATTTCTCTGCACTCACCAGAAATGTTTTGCAGTCTGTAACTGTAATCTCAGAGGACGTGAGAGGACTGTTTCAATATTTCATTGAGCGAGTAACCATAGTGTCTAAAAAGTGAATTTTTAGACACATAGGTCACTTACTGTAGAGTCGCATATCACAGAGGCAACGAACAGAGGCTGAAGTTGAGACAGACTTGCGATCAAGGGAATACAATAGCAGACAGATGCTCTATCTGCAAAGTTGCCACTAAATCAATATTTGCTGCTTAGAAAACAAAAGTTGACACTGAATGCTGAGCCGCATAGTCGGAACACTGGAGAGATGGGTGGATATGTAAAACCAGTCAGCCTAATAACAGCAGTGGGTCAAGCAGGAATACCAGCAAATCTCCCACTGAAAACAGCCCTTAAGCCCACCTGACATTAAATCCTATTTGGTTATTTGGCTGCTTGGGTTCTGTGCTAGCTCTACTCTACTAAAATGTCACGCTTTGGAGAGGCTTTAAGTTCATCCTCAGTCTGAGTGCTCATTTAAGGACTTTGCTTTCCATTAAAGCCTCAGCGAGACTGAACCAAACTGCCTCTGACCAAACACGGCTCATCTTCGCTGAAAGGTCTTTGAAAGAGTCTGATCACACCATGGCCATTCACACTCCCTTGTGGTCTTCTCTGCAAGGATTTGTGATTGAAAGCAGTGCAATAGTGTAATAATGGAGTCTACTATTACGCTTGAGCGTAATATGGTTTAAGCCACAGAGCTAAGAGCTTTTTTCTGTTTCTTTCGAGTGAGGGTCTCCATCTCCCTCACGGCATGTCAGACAGCCAGATCCATCTGCCTGCCTGGCATTCTGCTCTGAGGGATAGAGCCATTTTTTTTTCTGGCTCTCTTAGTTGATTGATGGGATTGTTTGGAGTCGAATTTGTGTACCTTGGCTGAGATGTATGATGTGAACAAAGTAGTTTACAGTGGGACATACTTCACCTCTGACATGATAGAGAGAACACAGATGACATTAAGTAGCTCAGTTAATCATTTCGGTGTATTTGAAATGTGCTGATTATTCTAATCAATATTGTTAAGTTATTAATATTGTATACCACATTGTGTAATAAATTTGATATATTTATTATAAACTGATCATACAGCAATGATTTAGTGGTAGTTTCTGTACCACAATCATCACCAAGTAGAACTGAAATAAATGTTTTTCTGAACACAACACTGCGCAAACTTGTAGTTGTATATTATGCTGTGAGAAGAAGATATTTTAAAGTTCAAATATATAGTTGACCTAAAAATGATAAAAGAAAATTATCTCATTAATTACTAGTAGGGTACAAAGGGGGCTAAAGGCACACCTTAAGAAAAAATGTGCTATTCAATGCACCTACAATGTATAATTGCAGAAGAAATATATACGTTTGTATTGAACATTAATGGAGCAACCAATTTTGTGTGAGAATAAATCATACAAGTCGTTTATTTTGATTTAAAATCTTAAAGGTATGAGGAGGCACTATATATATTTTTTTTTAAATAATGTCTAAGTTAATACTTGTTCAATACAATCACTTTAGCAAGGTTTGTACAATTTTCTGTTAATTTTGAAAAATAAAAGAATTAATTTTGTTCAATAAATATATTGTCTTTAAAATATATTAATATATATATATATATATATATATATATATATATATATATATATATATATATATATATATATATATATATATATATATATATATATATTAAATATAGAAATAAAATCATTTTAAAAAGTAAAGATTCTGAAATATAGATGTACAGTAGTAACAAAAAATTATATTTTATTAAATTATATGATTAATATCATGTTTTTAAACATGGTGATTCTCTCTAAGATGGACACCCAATATAATAACTGATATTTAAAATCTGAATCTAACCATGTCATGTCAACAAATAGAAAAGTAAGCCATTTATTAATTATCATGTTAATTATTGTGCCTTTTAGCTCCAACAGCAAAGATGCTTTTGACCCCAAATACCATACTTTTACATATTTTTTTGTTATTTAAAAACTGTTGCTTTATTATCTTAAACAAAACTGAAAATCATTAAGAAGACATTTGTCTTAAAATATATGCATCCATTTTAGTGATTCTCATTTGCTACTTAAATCTACAACCTTTTAAAAAACATCAAATATTAGATCAAGTAAGCACAGAATGAACTTTGTGCTGCAGCCCGTGATCGCGTCAAAGATCAGACAAATTTGCACATGCATCTTGAAAAGTGAATATTTTAGAAAGTGCTATGCCACATTTTTGTGCCACCTAGTAGTTTAGAGGAAAGTAATATCAAAGGTGCCTTTAGCCCCATTGTACCCTACTGTCAAAATTAGCATGTTAATGCTGGCGATTAATTATTCCAGTTTAACGCCGTTAAAAAAATGTAACGCAGGGGCGGGGCTAGGGTTGGCCACCTCACCCACAACCGCTGTTTCTGTCTCTTTTTTTTCTTGATAAGAAGTGTTTATTTAGTCACAGAATGTCTTTATGACCACATCAAATGAGAGACATTTCAGACACAAACTTCAACAGTGAACTGTGGTCAGATGAGATGTTGTCAGACCATATGTCAGTAAAAACTAATTTTACCTGTCCTGTCAGCGAAAATTGCCACAAAACGATCTTGTGGCAATTTTTACATATTTACAATGTAACTAACTTGTACGAATTCGCATGACCTGGCTTGTGCAAATCTGTATGTGCAACATGTTCTCACTCCCAACTCATCACATATTGACGCTTGGTCAGGACTCCTTTAGCGTCACTTTTTAACACTCAGGGTACCCCTTTTGCGTCATTTTTCGACGCACCTCCATTGTTTTCAGTTGTTTGTCTTAATTTAATGGTTTGCATGCATTTGTAAAAAACAGAAATACTTATATATAAATGTATACTTTCATTGAAGCACCTAAACCCACCCCTACCCTAAACCTACCCATTTCTAAACAATATAAAAGACATAGCAGACAAACATAAGTACAGTCACAGGTATTTATTGCAAATACTGAGCATAAACAAGCAGTATAAAAACATTACAAACAAGTCTTATGGCATTCCAAGTCTTCTGAAGCCATACGCTCTCTTTATGCAAAGACTAAAGGTTTTAATCGTTGAAATTGATCCCGCTCCATTAACGCGCTCACATCTCATTCAGAAAGATACTCCCAAACATTAGCGTGATGCATTCTGACACAAGACACACAAGAGCCAATGGCATTTCACAACAGCATGACGCAATCAGTCACGAGACACCCAAGAGCCAATAGCATTTCACAGCAAGGATGTCAAAAGGCTGCCGGTATTTTTTTAATTCGATCACAGACAGACTGCAGCAGCACACAGGACGGTGGATGGAGATGGCAATCGTGTCTATTCTTCTCACAAATCAACCGTTTTGCCTCGGAACACTTGGAATATTAATACTTTTTGGATAAATTATGAATATAGTTGTGTCTGCCTGCTATATCTTGTGTTTTGTTGACAAATATTTAGGTTTAGAGGCAGGGGTTGGGTTAAATGTGTAAATAGTGTAATATAAATAAAACTGTTGTGACAATTTGCATTGAAAAAAAATCACACCCCACCATTTATGCAATAATAGCAATATTATTACCCAATGTATAATTTAATCATGACGATACAATTCCCAGTGCCTTACACGTCAACATATAGACGCCAAGGGTTTCTGATTTAAAGCTCTGGAGGATCCTGCACGTCAAAAAATGAAGCTAAAGGGGTACCCTGAGTGCCAAAATGTGACGCCAGAATGTGTTGGTATGTTTTGTAAAAAATCATATGTGTATTACGAGGTGGCAAATTCATAGGAATTCGTATGAATGATCACCTCTAAGCCCGCCCCTAAACCTCCTCGTAAAATTTGGATGAATTGGCACAAATTTAATGTGGGTTAATGTGAAGATTCACTTAAATTAGAAGATGGTATCAGTGATACCATCAGTGACAAAAAAAAATAACAAAAATGATGTTGTTTCTACATTCATTTGAAGATTGAATATGAAATTATCGCAATTTAAAAGTATATTAAAACTTTAATACGCCACTTTTTTTGAAAATAGGTTCATTTTCCAACTCCCCTAGAGTTATATAGATGTGCTTTACCCTTTTTTGAATCCATTTAGCTGATCGCCAGGTCTGGCGGTAGAACTTTTAGCATAGCTTAGCATAAATCATTGAATCCGATTAAACCATTAGCATCTCACTATAAAATGACTAAAGAGTTTAGATATTTATCATTGCGCCTGCTGCACCCATGGTACGGCAGCAAGGTTCCTTGATTATTACGCCGGAATGAGAGTATAGTTCCTAGCCATATCGGCCTAGAAAATCGCAACTTTTCATTTTTCGCCAGTCTTTGTACATGATGCAACTACAGAAGAGTCAAGTTTTAAATAGGAAAAATATCAAAACTCTTTAGTCATTTTATAGTGAGATGCTAATGGTCTAATTGGATTCAATGATCTATGCTAAGCTATGCTAAAAGTGCTACCGCCAGACCCAGAGAACAGCTGAATGGATTCAAAAATGGTAAAACACATCTGAATAACTCCAGGGGAGTTGGAAAATGGACCTATTTAAAAAAAAAAGTGGAGTGTTCCTTTAAGGTGTGATTAACTCCGATTAATTTCAGAGAAAAAAAATGTGTGATTCATTCGTTGATTTTTTTTTTCAATCAAATCATTGATTAGTTGATTAGTTTTTATGTAATAAACATTGTACGAAATGCATACACAAAATCACCTCCTCGTAAAATAGTTAAATTTTCTCGCTAGACTTGCTAGGTTGGAAAATACACACATCACTTTTTAATACAGTCAACCAAATTGCTAATTTTAATACAACAAAACTGCAAATGTTAAAATACCCATTTTGCCAATAAATAGCTTTGGTGAGGCAGCTCCGGGAGAGGTATTATTAATGTGGTGCTCCTTTTTAGTGGCACATATTAATATTTTTCTAGCATTCAGGTAAAACCGAACCAATCTGATTTCTCTGCACTTGAGACCTCAATTATTTTTGCTCAGATGTCATTGCTGAACATACAACAGCCACATTCAGGACTGGTGGTGGGGCAGTAAATAGTGAAATTTCCATAATGGGGTCATAAATGGCAGCTTCTTTCTGCTTTTATCTGTCTTTCTCAATAATTCATTCAGGACTCTACAGACAGGCCTTTTCTGTCTTGCGTACAGTTCTGGTTTATGGATTGCTACTGATAAACGCATCAAACCCTTTTACTGCCATTGCACAAATAATAATTATTTTCATTTCAGCATCATTATCATTCGTTTTCTGTTCTTTTTGCTTGTCTCTTTTGTTTTGCATTAATTCAGAACTTGATTTTCTTTAATTGTTCTTTTAATTAGTAAGCGTATTTCATCTTTATGCTTGCATTGGCACATTTATTTAAAATCAGCTATTATATGCCAAATTTGTTGATCTGGTTTGAGATGCGTCCTAGATACCGCTAATGAATAAACAATTTACTCGTGATTGAAAAATCAGTATTTTTGATCAAATTCTTTATACCAAAATGTTACATTAACCTGTGATGAGAACAAATAAGAACATACAGTAGTTTAGCTAAATAAATGCTGCAGATCAATATTAAAAATCACACTGCTGAAAGCGTTTTTGGCTAAAACAACTTCATAATTACTGCTTGTATTGATTTGATGCAGCTTTTATACACTTTAAATCTTCCTCCCTCACTAATCAAAGCTCTCGTCCGTCCTCCCTTTCTTTTGAGCTATTTGCATTGTACCATTACAGACAGCCGGCACAGATAAATGTCAATATGCTTTCTCCTGAGAACAGCTGGCTCTGAAAAAGGGAGTCATTTAACCAGAGCGGTTATGAAGGCTTTTGAATAAAAGTGAAAGAATTGTGATTTTCTTTCCAAATGCATTGCACCTTGTGGTTCACCCATTCTTGGCTCTGAATCAATATGTCCATAAATATGATCTTGTGGCCTGGCAGAAGAGTTTACATCGCAATATCTGTGTAGTTCTATGCATTTTAGGCAACAAATACATAAATGTCTGTGCGTCTGTGTGTGTGTGTGCAGATTTTTCAGGATGAGTATGAAATAATGTAAGTTTGAATAAGGTATAAGTTACCTGCCTATAGAATAAAGATTCATTTGTTAGCTTCCTAAAATATTTCACTTCAAAGATCTAAATGGGTTTTTGATGTCTGACTCCAATTTGCATATCTAACAATGTAAACAACCACAGTGAATAATGTGCTCACTGGGCATGAGAGAATAATCAGATGTTAAAAAAGGAAGATAAAACAGGTCATATAAGGGTAATGTGTAGCTTGAGTTTGTATGGTAATTCAATGGCCTGGTATAACATCAAAGTTTTGATGTGCAGTTGATAATTACATAAAAATTAAATAAGCAGACTTGTAAGGCTTAATATAATGTAAATGATGTCTCTTTCTGAAATATATAGTAGAAAATCCATAAAAGATTTACGTTATTTAAAAACATCCACATCGCTTTATTCATATTTTGGACTATGGGGGCGCCATTATTTTGATGACATGAAAATGGTTGCACTCGGTGAGCTACTGGCGCTACCTGTTGCAATATTTACCACAACTCAGCTCAGAAAAAAATATACTGATACGATGCCACAGCTACTGAAAGAGCTTACAAGTGGCGATGTATATAAGCATATAGGCTTAAACCAAATACAGTACCATCGATTTTTCCCCACAAGGATATCGAGTAAAAATCCACACTGAGAAATGCCTAGTGGCTGCGGCATCATGACAAAGATGGCATCTAGCGTTTCTTGTCTCTGCCGTTTGTAAGCTCTTTCAGTAACTCTGGTCTACTAAAAACTTCAAAGGCATCAGAGCTAAAGTGGAGAGAACAAAGATGCAGGTCTTTGTTCATCCACAGGCATCTTCCCATTCTTTTCTCCTCTTCTTATTGCTAGGAAAGCAGTGAAGACTTATATCGCTTCTCTTGTTGCACTTCGACTGAAAATTACAATCAAAAGCTGCACAATGTTGCATTGAGTTGTGTATTCTGAGTAGTGTTTTGGTAAATATACCAACAGGTAGTGGCAGTAGCTCACCGAGTGCAGCCATTTCACGTCACTGAATATATGGAGCCCCCCATAGTCCAAAATATGTATTAATATATGTAAATCTTTCATGGGTTTTCTACTACGTATTTCAGTAAGAGTCATAATTTACATTAAGCCATACAAGTCTTAATACCCACGGTTCCCTTTAAAAATGATATATTCTCGCACATATAAATAGACTGACCCTTTGAAACCTGTTGTTTGCTCCTGTTATGAGTTTAAAATGTTTAAAATAAGGCTCCTGTGTTTTTCTCCTCAGAAATAGAAACACACTGATGAAGATGTGCGGAGGTGTTGTGACCTTATGTCAAGCCGTCTTCTGAAATAAATGTAGGCCTGTTTATTTGTGGAACCCATGGGTAACATACAAGCAGACAAAACAAGAGCTTCTTAGCAAAAGAAAACAACATGAAATCTAATCTGCTGTGCTGTAATGCACCTCCAGACTCACTATTAAACTCATCAGCCACATTTCAAAATTTCATTATGCCATCAATTTGCCCTCTTGCTGTGCCCTCTGGGAGCGATATTCAGCATTATCAGCAGCTTCAACCGAGAATTGGCAATAACGCAGGTCTGGTTAACACACATGTAGTGCCAATTTACATGCCAAGACATTGGCGGTAAAGAATGTGGACTACCTGATTATCCTGAGCGCATACAGTGCATTTGAGGTCAAAAGTTTACATACACACATCGCAGAATCTGCAAAATGTTAATTATTTTACCAAAATAAGAGGGATCATACAAAATGCATGTTATTTTTATGCAGTACTGACCTGAATAAGATATTTCATATAAAAGATGTTTACATATAGTCCACAAGAGAAAATAATACTTGATTTAATAAAAATGACCCTGTTCAAAAGTTTACATACACTTGTGTGTACCTGAACAATCCCCCGAAAAATCCTTCAGGTCCCACAAATTGCTTTTTTTTTTTTTTAGCATTTTCATGTATTATTTTGTGTAACCCTTTCCAACAATGATTGTATGACTTTGGGATCTTTTCACACTGAGGACAACTGAGGGACTCGTATGCAACAGAAGTTTCAAGGTTCACTGATGCTCCAGAAGGAAAAAAACATGCATTATAAACCAGGGGTGTAAACTTTTGAACAGAATGAGGATGTGTACATTCTTCTTATTTTGCCTTAATGTTTTTTTTTTTTATTTAGTACTGCCCTTCAACAGCTACAGAAGATACTTACATGTTTCCCGGAAGATAAAATAAGTTAAATTTACCCTGATCTTCAAATTCTAAAAGTTTTCACACCCGGCACTAAATGCATCGTGTTTCCTTCTGAAGCATTAGTGGGCATTTGAACCTTCTGTAACAGTTGCATAGGAGTCCCTCAGTTGTCCTCAGTGTGAAAAGATGGATCTCAAAATCATACAGTCATTGTTGGAAAGGGTTCAAATACACAAAAATGCTGAAAAACCAAATAATTGTGGGACCTAAGGATTTTTCTGAAGAACAGCAGGCAGTTTAACTGTTCAGGGCAAGCAAGGGACTCTATCACTAAAAAAAACCCCAACAACAACAACTATGTTGTTGTAACAATTCAGGTAATAACAGAGTATTAAGAATCAAGTGCATGTGAACTTTTGAACAGGGTCATTTTTATAAATTAAATAATAATAAAAAATAACATGCATTTTGAATGATCCCTGTTATTTTGGTCAAATAATTAACATTTTGCAGATTCTGCAAGGAGTATGTATACTTTTGACCTCAACTGGTTACTATTATATGTACAGAATCCTTGTCAATCTTCAGACCTAACCCTAACATCTTTCAATAATTATTAATCAAAAAAGTGTTTTTTTTTTTTTTTTATCTGTGCCGTGTTTAATTAGTAGCACTTGTTTATGTTTGTACAATAAACGCTTCTCCAAGCACATAAAAGTCTTATTATGTTAATGGTGTGCTTACCATCTGTTGATCATGACAGTTGCATATGTGAAGCTAAAGCGCTTTTTAGCTGCTCTGGATAGGTGCCATAGCTAGATCCTATTTAAGTGGGCTTCATTCCCCCGTGTTTCATTTCAGCTCCCCTAAATATCTGTGATCTCCCCAACCCTCTTAAAATACACGATTATGTGATTTCTCCATGTTTTTCAATGGCAATATTCCACTGAATCCAGAATTTAAAAATGAAAAGCCCCGTAAGCATTCTAAGAGTGTCTGCTTTGTGCTTTTAATGTATAAATGGGAAAATGTCATTTTGTGGTAATAAGATGGAGTTTTTGTGCAATTTTAACTTATCTGTTAGCACTACACTACAATCCTGAAACAAAAAACCATGGAAACAGGAACTGCAGTGAATTTATGGGTAACAAGTACCCATTACTTTCTATTAAGAGAAATATCTAATAGATTTGTCTATTTTGAAAAATACTCGCAAAAGTTGTTGTGTGAGTTTTTTCCTCCAGGTAGTTCAGAGACAAAATGATGAAAAGCCTGTGGAATCAGACAACTAGTTAAAACAGCTGACTTGACATTGCAGTTGTTGATAAAAATAAAACAAAAGTAAAGTCAATTCAATATAATGGGATTGTGATCGCTCATAATAATTTCCCTGCATTTTACTTTCTGATGTACTTTAGTAAAACAGGGTCATTTTATAAAAATATACTTTAGCTTTTTATTTACTGATTTAAATAGCATTCTGGGACTTTCAGACACGGACACTACAGTCTAGACTGAGTAATAATGGAGGTAGATGTTAAAATGTATAGTGTACATTTAAAAACACTTTAGAATGGAGAATGCTTGCTGTGATATGAACTTCCATCTCTGCTGTCATGACCAGAGTGGAGAACGGATCTAAAATAAAGCACAATTTTATGCTTTTTAGCTTGAAACAACACAATGGCAAAAGCAGCTCAATGAAAATAAACAACTTTAAAATCTGGCTTTGCCGTTTGTATTTATTATTTATTACAGATTCATAATTTCCGATCCACTTGAATTTGTAAGTGCTCACGCTATGAATAACACGTTTGGAAATGTAATTTAATTTGTGATATGACTCTTTGCGATCACTGTCCTTGTTTATAAAGCAACTCATCTTACTAGAGAAGTGTGACATAATATACCTCTGTAAGTAAATGCAATTTAAATTCATGTGTTGCACACTTTAATGCTCGTTGAGTGGAACATACATGCTGTCTTCGAACTGGAATCAGGGCGGAATATTTCAAGTTTGCAGGGCACTTACTTTTGAATAGAACAGACATCTGAGATACACACAAAATGTGCAGAGCGGTGGTTAATTTACAAGACCAACAGGCTGAGAAAGCTATAGTGTGTTTATTTTATCTGGCAGATATATCAGTGCCACCTAGTTATTAAAAACTGCAAAAGAGAAATTAATTCGGTCCTGTGTGTAGTACAATAGAAGGCGGCCAGATTCCCATGCTCTATATATTGATTTTAACCACCAGCGCTAAAAATGCATAAAATGCATAAAACGCTAAAATGCCTATATGTCAAATGTATTGCCATGATAATACTTATGCATTTAATGATGGCAGCCATGTTGGGTCATGAACTGTCATCTATTTTTAACCTCTATGTACATGTCAGCTGTGCTGATTTTTGCCTTCAGGCTTTAGCATATTACAACATGACCTTTTCATGAGCTTCATCATGATAATATCAAACGTTATGGCAAATATGAAGGCGTCTAGCCTTTGATGCATGAATTAGAGTGACCAGATGATAATGATAAAAACCAGTGGCATGGCCTTGTAGGTAGTGTGAATACAACTTCAGCATGGTGTTTAAATGCAGGTGACCCGAGCTGAAATTTACCAACACTGATAATGGTAAATGTTTCTTGAACACCATGTGAAAATGAAGAAAGGAGCAATGGCTGCTGAAAAAACAGCTTTGTCATCATTGGATTAATAGCATTTTAAAATAATATTCCACAATATTACTGTTCTTAATGTGTTTAAGCACCATTGGTAAGCATAACAAACTAGTTCTTCTCAAAAACATTTAAAAAAATCCCAAACTTTTGAATAGTAGCTCATGTTTCTACTGTAGTCGCAAGAGTTTGTACAGAAAAGCAATTACAGAAACATTATTTATTGAACATGACAATAAATCTGATCTTTTCATGCACTACAATGAGTCAGTCCTGAACTTATCATGGTATTATTGAAATCCAACACAAAGCACAAGCTTTGTCATTTTGAAGTCATCTTAAGATTTTTCTCCTGTTTTGATAAATGGCAATAGAACTGTTTTGTCAGGTTTCAAACATAGTAGGTTTGTTTTTATAAGCTCTTCAAATGGCAGACAATAAAATACTAGCAAGTATTTATTTGTTACATTATTTTGGACAGTTATGCATCAGAATGCTGGATGTTTAGGATGACAAATTGCAACACGCGCTGTTGATGCTTCTCATAATTCAATGTCACTTTCAAAAAGCCTGTCAATTTAAAATGTTGGTAACACTTTACAATAAGGTTAATCAGTTAAAGGGGTCATCGGATGCCCATTTTCCACAAGCTGATATGATTCTTTAATGAGAAATCTATAACATACTTTGGTTAAAATTTCTCAGTGGTAGTATAAAAAACACCCTTTTTAACTTGTCAAAATCAGCCCTGTTCAGAGCGACTTATCACACCTTATCACACCTTAATCAGGGTGTGACGTCACACCAACAAGAAGCTGAGAATGGCTTGATTTGAAAAGGGGATATTCCTTATAAAGATTACAAAAATACAACTGAAAATCATAATAGGGTGGTTGTGTACACACTCTGCCAACACACATTTATGTTCAAACAACAAGTAAAAGTGAGTTTTGCGTCCGATAACCCCTTTAACATGAATTAAGAGTACTTATACAGCATTTATTAATCTTAGTTAATGTTAATTTCAGCATTTACTAATGCAGTATTAAAATCACAAGTTGTGTTTAACGTTAATGCACTGTGAACTAACATCAGGGTTGCCAGGTTTTCACAACAAAACCGCCAAATTGATCCTCAAAACTAGCCCAAAACTAGCCCTGTTGCGTTTCGACGGGGGTCCCCTGTTAAAAATCGCATTCCGGTGGGTAAAATACACAAATGTGATCACAAATGCCAGCCAAGGAAGAAATGTCATACCTAGCAAAATGATTGGTTATTTTCATAAAAATAATACTATTTATATAATTTTTAATGTCAAGCGCTCGTCTTGTCTTGCTCTGCCTGAACATAGTTTTTTTCCGGTTCATGACAGTATGTCAAAAAACTCCCATCTCATGTTCTCCCTCAACTTCAGAATCGTCCTGTATCGCTGTTTTACCTTTTTTGTAAAGGGTGTTTGATCTTCTTTGCATGTTCACTTTGAAAGAATGGGTCAGTACTTCTGCAGCGATGTAGGATGATTTTGAAATTATATATGAAATTGAGGGAGAAAATACAATTGAAGTTTTTTGACATACCCTAACTGTTTTGAACCAGAATACACAGAGTTCAGACAAAGCAAGACAAGATGAGAGTTTGACATTAAAATGTATTTAAATTATACTTTTTAAATGAAAATAACCGATCGTCTCGACTGGGATCATTTACAACCACATTTGGGATTGTTTGAAGCCGCATTTAAACTGCATTTTGGAATTTCAAAATCAGGGCACCAAAGCAGTCCACTATATGAGTACATTATCTGTACATTTTTGTTCTGGAAGTGGACTTCTCCTTTAAAGTAACCCAATTCCGCAGGAAAACCGCGGACTTGGCAACACTGACTAACATGAACAAACAATGAACAACTGTACTTTTATTAACTAACATTAACAAACATTAATAAATACTATAATAAATGTATTGTTCATTATTCATTTGTGTAGTTAATACATTAGTTAACATAGTTACATTAGTTAGGTATATTTTTCTGTATTGTACTGTATATGTCAGTTTTTTCCATGGAATAATTTAGATATTTGGCAGAAAACAAAAGAGAGTGATTTACATATTATGTCATAACTGGGGTCATGTCTGTTTGCATGTCTAGTCTGGCTTGCGTCTGAAGAGTGAGACTTCAAAGCACACAGTGTTCATTTGTTTTGCTCACCACTCTCCCCAGATGTTTAACCATATGTGCAACACCACTAAAGTACGACTAAAACCTTTGGATTTCACAGTATTAAACCTGTGTCATCCCCAATCTCCAGCTCTTCCACTCTGCTGCAAGAGATTACAGCTAATGGACAAACCACCATCTGTCTGCTAAGAGCTGAAAAATAACAGATTCAAACCTTTTTCAAACAGAGATTAAACAATGATTTCAAAACGCTACCAGATTATGTGGGATTGTATTTTTTGTCAATGAGAGCGCTCAGTATATTGTAGGTAAGACAGTTGTTCTATCTATCTATCTATCTATCTATCTATCTATCTATCTATCTATCTAAAATTACCCTTAAGGTTAATTAAGTTATCATGTTTACACATGAAGCAATACTGTTTATTTATTTATTTATTTATTTATTTATTTAAATTGTTCTTTGTTGTGTTGAAAGAAGATGAAAGGATGACCGAATCTTCCCCATACAAATGGATAAAGCTTCCATTACTAACTTACATCTTACAATTTAATGCATGCAATCATTTTCTTCATCTGCACTTATCAGTTACAAAATCAAGAAAAGCTGACATGATGGTTAAACAATGTTTCTGTCTCTTCTCTTAACGTTGCTGTACACAGGAGTGTAGTTGTAATCTTAATTCCTTCAGCAAAATAGATACCAGAGAATGTTCATGTGTTGATTAAATATTAATTGAGAGGCACCATCTGCCTTTCCTCCAGATTAAACAAAGCATGTTGATATAAAACAGGCCTTGAAAACTCCCTAGATGCAAAGCGTAAAGGGCGATGGCATTGTTTAGTCATCTTAACTTCCCCAGTTAATGTGTTTTTTTTATCTAACAAGAAATAAAAGCTACATCTTTTTTCATAGAGAGCAACAATTATGAATGGCAACATAAAAATGAATTACAGAATCCAAACGGTTGGTTTTATTTACAGTGAAGTAGCCAGTTATAATAAAACATCTCTCAAGTCAATGATAGTGTTCAATTAAAGGGATAGTTCACCCTAAAATGACAATTCTGTCATTAATTACTCACCCATGTCGTTCCAAAGCCGTTAGACCGTCTGACATAGAACCTGGATGCGCTGACACAGAGGAGAAGAAATTGTTGAATAAAGTCATTATTTTTGTTTTCCTTGTACATGAAAAGCATTTTCGCACCTTCATAAAATTACGGTTGAATGACTGATGTCACATGGGCTATTTTAATGATGACCTTACTGCCTTTCTGGGTCTTGAACATTTCGGTTGTGTTGCTGTCTATGCAGGGTCAGAAATTGCTCAGATTTCACCAAAAATATCTTAATTTGTGTTTTAAAGATGAACGAAGGTCTTACAGGTTTGGAACAACATGGAGGGTAAGTAATTAATCACAAAATTTGTATTTTTAGTTGAACTATTCCTTTACGTCCTTGTCAAATGTAATGTCTTCTTCAACTATGTAACTTTAAAACAAACAAAAACACTTTGTGCTTAATTCTTCTTGGATGCTAACTTAAAAAATAATTCACATTGCAGAGTGCAGGTGTGAGACAGCTTTGAGCTCACCTGATGGCTTGAAGCAAACAGAGGTGTGAGATGTATAAAGCAGCTCTCATGTTTTATGAAAGGCTGGCTCATGGATGAACCTCAGTAAGGTGTATAAAGAGAGAATGCATATGATTTTTGGACTTCCAGTCATTGTCTTTCTTCTCTCCTTTAAGCCCCTGAAATTGTGCCATCTCTGCTTAATCAGGAGGGATTGGCCCAGAATGTTCCCATTGTTGCTGTGGTCTCCTGATGAATCTGAAGGGAAAGCAGGATATTGAACTGCATATTCTTCATGCATTTCTGTTATGTAAGCAAATCTATCAAACTAAGCAAATCTAAGTGTTTGTGTGCATGTAAAACCAAAGGCTGTTTTGAACGTACAATTGTGGTCAAAATTTAACATACACTTTGCAGTATCTGCAAAATGTTAATTGTTTTACCAAAATAAGAGGGATCACACAAAATGCATGTTATATTTTATTTAGTACTGACCTGAATAAGATATTCCACATAAAAGATGTTTACATATAGTCCACAAGACAAAATAATAGTTGAATTTATAAAAAAATGACCCCGTTCAAAAGTTTACATCCCCTTGATTCTTAATACTGTGTTGTTACCTGAATGATCCACAGCTGTGTTTTTTGTTTAGTGATAGTTGTTCACGAGTCCCTTGTTTGTCCTGAACTGTTAAACTGCCTGCTGTTCTTCAGAAAAATCCTTCAGGTCCTACAAATGCTTTGGATTCCCAATTATTTGAACCCCAATGACTGTATGATTTTGAGATCCATCTTTTCACAGGACAACTGAGGGAATACAAAAAGTTCAAGCGGTCACTGATGCTCCAGAAGGAAAAACAATGCAATAAAAGCCAGGGGAAAACTTTTGAACAGAATGAGTATGAGCACCTCAGTGTGAAAAATGGATCTCAAAATCATACAGTCACTGTTGGAAAGTGTTCAAATATGCAAAACAAGCTGGAAAACCAAAGAATTTGTAGGACCAGAACGATTTTTCAGAAGTATTGTAATTTTAATGCAATGCTATTCACTATCTTTTCTGTTTGCCCAAAATGTTGCTTTTTACATTTTTGCTGTTTCAAGATTTGTTTTGTGTTTTATAATTTGTTTTACTGTTTAAGTCTACACTAGGCTGTTTAATGCCAGATTTCCATCGCCCCAACAGCAGGCAAAATAATTTATTGAGTTTAATGAATTAAACATTTTATGTAGCCAAGTTATGAGCAGAAACTGACTTTACAAAAAAAAACCCCACCCTGGCAAATATTTATGTGACAACTAACCCCAGGCTCCTTTATTATAAAATTTAATTCACCAGCTGTTTGAAGGTGTTTCTATGTATTTATTTAACATGGACAGTAACATATGAAAGTAAACCACAACTTAGCAGTTTAAATGCAAAGGCAACTGACGGTCAAATGAAAAATCCTACAGCCAGATAAGTGATAAAAAGTCAGCACACAAGTCCCTTTACATTTCTGTAAATTAGTTTAAAAATCCCACACATTAGTGGGATACCAGGTGCTACATTTCCACACCATATCAGCTGTGAAAATGATAAATCTCCACATACATAACAATGAGGAAGTAGCTCAGCGTGAGAAAAGATGCCGTTTTAAGGTTAGATGTTTTCCCCTGTATCTATTACAGCCAGCAAGAGATAGCAGAAAGTACATGAGGACAGAGCTTATTGGCCCACAGGATTGGAGGTCAGTGGCTCATGTGCCTGCCCTTGCATTACAGTGATAGATATTTTCATATGCACTAACCCCTTAAAGCTAAAAAGAAATTGAAATGTATGAAATTTATCCTGATTTATTTTCACACTGCCTATGTAAAACAATCCTTCATATCTGTCTGCAATATGCATGACATTATATTACGTGATAATGTTGCTACTGGTGAATCAAAATTTGATCAAGTCCAATATTTTGGGTTTATGGTGAGAGCAGGTTTTGCAATCGTCTTTATATGAATCTGTGTCCTGTGCTTATCTCTAGGCAAACAAGTTCTCAAGCCTTAAACATGAGCTTTTATATCTGTATCAAAAGATGAGCAGATTCTTTTGCCCTCTAGAAGTGGACCAAAGCCAAACTTTCTAGTGTCTTTTTGACCTCTACCTCACCCTCAGCCCATCTGCCTGAATGTTTCTCAACTGACCAGAGTGTTTGGGAGTTGCATCACCCCATATGTGCATGAAAAACCTGCCTTTCACAGTTCAGTTGGCTGCAATATAACTTCTGTTTCAGCCAGCATGCTTCTGCAATGCTAGATGGATACTGTCCAATCGTACTGATGCTGAGAATGCTGATTATTCTCAAAGATCAGTGAAGGATGGTAAATTATCCTATAATTCATGCCCCACAGTAAATTGCCTCTTAGGTCCCTCTGTGTGTTACAAGTATGGGCTTTAGCACCAGCATTATGCTCCAAAGGAGCATATATGGCATCAAATCAATATTAACTGTACGTTTCAGTTTGTGCATATATCTTTTTTGTCATAAGAATGAAAACAAACTCTCACGTTCGTTCAGGGCTTTGCAATAGAGGGTCCACAGCGGTACTGCAGGAAGTCGGCTAATTATAGTTTTGTCATGACAACTTTCTGAGAGTTTAGTATGGTAATATACATGGCAATGTTAATCTGATTGGTCTTGGCAGAACAGATCTGCTACATTGCTGCTCCTGCCAATACATTCACAGACATGCTGCTGTGAGCATGAAAGAAACACTGCTGCTTTGCATAGAACATATAAGTAATAACCTCCATATATAACATGCATATAGGTGGAGCTGGGGAAGGTGAAGGGCTACAACTACTACAGCAAGCACTATCCGTGTATTTGAATGTTGAGCAGCAAGCTCATTGGTTGCTGATGTGAAAAGAAACCAATCAGCTGCGCCATGTGAATAATGATGTCATTATGTCAGACTGAGTTAGAATCAAACTGCACCATCTAGAGTTTCATGACAGAACTGTGTATTTTGATCTCAAATAAATTTTTGTGGCCAAAAAGCTAAATTTAAGTAATTAGAGTTGAGCTAAATGTTTTGTAATCCTTCCCAAATGTAATTTATAAAAAAAAGAAAAAAAAAAAACGTAAATATCTTTTATGCAAAAATTGTTTAAAAAATAATTCACGCATTGTTAGTTCGTGCATTGTTAGTTCATTATTAGTCCACCATTTTGACGGGCAGAGTATATATATATATTAGGGGTGTAACGATACATGTATTTGTAACGAACCGTCACGGTACGGGCATCTCGGTTCAGTGCATGAGGCCTTACAATGAATACAGGCAATTCACCCTCAAACCAGAAGGGGGCACAGCGAATGCCGTGAGTTCCGCACTTGAAAACAAAGCCTACTAGACAGTGTTCATGTGCTGATTCTGAACGCATCTCTCACTGACAAAGGAGTATAATGTTACTTTTAAGGTTATTAGATTAGATTAAGGTTATTAGGTTATTAAACTGTTTGCGAAATGGAGCTTTGTACTCGTATATCTTACCTCTCTAATTCAGCACAAATCCAAATATTTCATAATATTTCCATATTTGCGATGTATCCAAATGCTAAACTAATATTTAGTATGTAAATTATAGGCTTTGTACTTCAGTCGCGTTCCAACGCTGAAACAATGAGGCAAAAATTATATTTTGATAAAGTATCAACTACGCTGTCAAGTTAGCAATGCAGAAACCCTGGCTGGAACTGATATGTTTAGTGTGTGTTTGCACGCTGGCGCGATTACTTAAACTGTTTCCTTATACCAGCAAAATTAACTTAAAACACTGTCATTTATTGTCTTATTAATAATGCATCACTGTAAAAGGTCTTTCGTAAATTAAAGAAAACAAATAGGATGTCACTTTCTGCCGTTTGAGTTTCCTTTCTGTCACAAAAATGAACTGAAATTCAGCATATATAGGCTACGCTACATGTCGCACTGTTTTTTCCCCTTGTTTATCTGTTAACTAAATCAAATATATTTCATTATAATTATAATTTGATATAATATTTAGTATTTCCACATCTAGGTGGAAAAAAAAACTGTAATTTGTACTACTATCTGTTCAAAATAAATGAAAAGAAACTTAGCATAGTAAGCATAGTAGATTTTTTTTTTCCTAATGTACCAAAATCATATCGAACCGTGACCCCCGAACCGAGGTACTGTACGTACCGAACCGTGACATCTGGGCACCCTTACACCTCTAATATATATATATATATATATATATATATGTATATATACATATTTTGGATATTTTTCTTACACAAATGCATCGATTAATGCCAGAACGCCTTTATTAACCCCCAGAACCATGCGGAGCACTTTTTATGATGGATGGATGGACTTTATTTTGCTTCAAAATCTTAACACCTATTCACTGCCATTATAAAGCTTGGAAGAGCCAGGACATTTTTAAATATAAATCCGACTGTATTCTTCTGAAAGAAGAAAGTCATATATGAATAGGATGGCTTAAGGGGGGGGGGGCAAATCATGGGGTAATTTAGATTTTTTAATGAACTATCCCTTTAAAATTGATAATGTCGTTGTAACCATTTCTTTCAATCTAATCAGATCACAGCAAAAAACAGAAATTTAGGAGATATCAAGGCAGGTTTAAGCAAAGTGAAACACAGGGTGCAAAAATATTTGTGTGTGATTATAATATGCTTTCCCTTAGTGGATAAAATATGAATTTTCTATAGGAGAGGGTTTTTGGTTTAAATGTTTAATTAAATAATATCGATATCTTATATAATACAATGCAATATAAGCACAATGAGAGCACAGTATATAAATGTAGGCCAGGGTTTATGCAATATGTGGGATCACAGAGTCAACAAATAGTTCTTAGCCTGAATAAATGTTAGAAATCCTTGTTTTCACTCACTGTAACCCTTTTACTCGGTCTGGCTCAGAAAGCTTTTCTCCAGCAAGCATCTCTCTTCATCACGTCACGCATATTTCAAAACAAGCAGAATGAAACAGGACAAACAAAGCCATTGCACTTGTACTCCAAATCATTTCTTGTTTCCAGAGGTTTAACTATAACATTTTCTCTTGCATTGGACTTATCCTCTATTCTCTTCATTTATCTGCGCTCTGAGTAATCTCTTCCTCGCTTTTATTTTGCTGCTGCCCTCCGTCCCTTTCCAGCAAGCGCTCTGTATGCAGCAGAGCTGCTTGTCTCCTGGATCCTACACTTTGATCTGCAGGAGAGAAAGCAAAAGAGCCTGCTTGCTGAGGGCAAAGTCACACTAACACATTATTCGCTCTGTGGCGATAAGGAGGCTTTATGCCATTTGGTCCAAAATGCTTTCATTAACATCACTATTTCCCCCAGCTCCTGTATTCATTTGGCCGCTAACATCCACTGCCAAGTCTTTATCTTCTCAGGGGCATGTGGGAAAAGCTATCTTGTGTGGGGGAATAAGATGGTGCTATATTAGTCCCATTAGCCCTCATTTGACAATCCAAACTTGGTTGTATGCCAAGTTCGGTACTTTCATACTCAGAAACATGATGCAGAAACATAAACCCATGAATTCATATTAAAGTGAAAAGAGTCTGGTCTGTTTTCACCTCTAAGTATCGACTATGAGCAGAGATGAAATATTTAAATCTGATGCGAGTATTACAACAAGATTTACAATTATCAAACCAAACATAGTGACCCTGAAAGGTTAATCCATATTTGTGGCTGAAATGACATGGGAGATAAAGGCAGAGATAGGTTATTTAAAATTAAAAACCAAGGCCCTGTTTGCTTAGAAACCACCGTAAGCCTGGCACAAAAGGGTAAATGACTGCTTGCTTTTGATTAGCTGAATAAGATGACCTAGATACAGTATTGTCTGTGGTCGTATGGGAGAGAGGGCAGTTGAGACACTAATAGGCACTTTCCATAAAGATGAAAAAATTAAGGCTTGAAACTCTTAAAAATAAGACATTTAGCCATTTCACTGACAAAATTCATTTCATTGACCCCGTTTCAACTCTTAAAAAGGGTGGGTGAAATGAGGTTCTTTGCCTTTGGAAAATGTTCAGCATCAATTATTATAAGAGCTATTTTATTTTTTGTATTTATTTTATAGTTTGCAACCACTTCTGGCAACCAATGAATCAACTTTTCTTACAGTAACTTACTAGTTTACAATATTTTTATTTGTAATAAAGCAATGAGTTAGCATTAGTTATACTCAACCATTTAAGGATCCTACCAGTTAGTGTTCATTATTGTTATAGTATTTGATTTTGCCGATATACAGCCATATCGCACTGCTACGAGTGTAATATATAGGGTTTGATTATTGCTGCTGAAAATTGTCAATTATTGTCATGTTTTGGGCTGTACTAATCATTTGGACCATGAAAAACATTTAGAGTACTATACACTGCCAAAATTTATAACAAATCAAGGAGAACAATGTAAAAAACTGTCTGAGGAACAAAAGCTGTTTGTTGTTGGCCAAACTGAACTAGGATTTCCAGGGCAAGAATCTTGACAACATTCATGTTTGTTCTCATCATTTCTGGTTAGGTAGGTGAAATATTAGGCTATATCTTAATACTGCTTGTACGTATCTTTACCACCTATTAACTTTAGTTTGTCAAAATAAAATTGGGGCCTTTCCTGCTAAGTCCTTCTCTATATGATTTAACAGCTTTCCACATGCTTTTTCCATCAGCATAATTTAGCAGAACAACGTATTCAGTAGTAACTATGCAATCCATGCTGTTGTTTACATTCGAGTATCTCCAATATGGCCGCACATCCAGGTAACTGACCAAACCATGATGTAAGTCCAAAACCTCTATTGCGTTTATACAACAGTGTGATGGCACGAGTGTATAAATACACAAGAAACAAGAATGGAGTGTTTTTAAAAAACACTCTTTTGTGCCAACTACTTCCTTCCGCCACAGATTCAAATCTCAAGTTGACAGTTTAAAAGCTGGGCCCAAGCCTCTGTTACTATTTCGAAAATGTCACTTTAGAAATAGTAATGATGGAATGTTAAACTTATTGCATTACTGTATTAAAAGTTCACTGTATTATGTAGAGGATTATGAAAGAGAGATGGACTGAGCTGCATCTGATACAGCATTCATTCTTCAGCTCAGTCTCATATTTACAATAAAACATTAGTTTGAATGTCCGCTGAGGAAAGCGATATCTTTGTCATACTACCCTTTCATCTGTTGAGATTTCTGATGACAGCACCGCTGAAAGCATTTGTTGGCTGCGTCTTACAGTGTGTTGTTAAGTAAAAATAACTTTTTGGTTTACAACCCTGTTTCAGTCTCTTTCAATATAAAATGCTTTACTGCTGCTGTCACTTGTCGCAATCTAATATATATATATATATATATATATATATATATATATATATATATATATATATATATATATCTGTGTGTGTGTGTGTGTGTGTTCCGCCATTAGATGGCAACAAGAGACAGCAGCAGTATTGAAAGAGACTGAAACAGGGTTATAAACAAAGAAGCTTATACACATTGCTTCCCATTATCTGCTTGATTGGGCCTGAATGACGTTTCTTCTTTGTTACCTAAATAATGTTTTTGAATGGGGGAATTGCACATTTTATTAAATCTTTACACAATTTATTAAATCTTTTACCTTGCATACAGTTGTTGCATTCCCATTATTAGATCCCAAATACCTCAGAATAAGTGATGTGCCAGTGCTCCTTTGTTTTTCTTTTTGTAAGAGACTTATGAAAGCACAGTACAGAAAATATAGCCTGTCATCATTTTTGATTGTACAGTGCAGTTATCTCAGAGTCTTAATTTGTACTGGGAGCAAAGAGCTGAAGGCTCACCACAGTATGACAAGTTGGAAAGCCCATGTGAGTGACATTGTGTAGCTAAAGGACAGCAGCTCATTAGGCTACTGAAGACAGTTGAAAGAAGGGACTAGATGGTGCAGACCGACCTATTTTTGTGTTTCAGCACTTGAGGTATGAGCCTCCGGTTAGCCGCATCAGCAGATCTGTCACATTCACTGAGAAAGCACTCTGTCACTAGACAGATCCATGACATTTTCACACGTTAATGAGCCATCAAATCCACAGCTGATTAGTGAGAGTGTTGAGAGGTGTTTCTGAAAAAAATCCTATAGAAGACAATATAGAATTGAAAAGCAGTTCTCAATGCAGTGATCTTGACATGTGTGGGTTGAAATTTGAGATATTGATCAGTTTTCTTTTCATCATGCAAACCATTTAAAGGGATAGTTCGCCTGAAAAGCTTTCCCTTATGGCATCCAAAGCTATCCCTGTAGCTACTGTAGAGCATGGTGCTAGCAATTGGTATCATCATGGGTTTGATTCCCAGGGAAATCAAGAAGTAATAAAAGAATGTAATCCAATGTAAGTCTGATATACAGAGCACCGAAAATGACATGAAGGAACAAAACAAAACAAAACAAAAAAAGTAAATTGTGCACACGATTTACCAATTCATTCCCTCAGGCTACGTTTACACTAGTGCATTTTCGTTTTAAAATGCATAACTTTTGCTGCGGTTACGCCTGTCGTTTACAAGCCTCGAAATCTAACTTTTGAAAACGCTGTAGACCCAGTTTTAGTTTGAAAACTCTGAGGTTATCATTTCAGTGTAAACAGACCAAAACTGAGACTTTTGAAAACAATGGCATGGCTGCCCACATTCGCTCTGCGCATCCTTGATGACTGTATAAACAATAAGATAATGCTCAATGTTGTACCCATAGATATGTGTAGGTAGATGCTCCATTCGACCTATATAATAGTGCATCTACCTATACTTATCCATGGTTGTACCTGCATGAATGATCATGTGACATGCATCTTCGGTTGTGTAGTGTAGATGGAGATCGTTTCTGTAACGCAGTGAAAACACTAGTGTAGACGAGGATCGTTTTCATTTTAAAACGCTGTTTTCAAAACATACTAGTGTAAACAGGGCCTCAGAGTAACTAAATCGTGCACAGAATTTAGTAATTCGTTCTCTTGGTTTACTAAATCGTGTGCATGATTCACTGATTTGTTCCCTCGGTTTACTAAATTGTGCACACAATTTACTAATTAATTTCCTAGGTTTATTAAATTGTGTGCACGATTTACTAATTTGTTCCCTCGGTCTACTAAATTGGTGCGCACAATTTACTAATTTGTTCCCTTGGTTTACTAAATCGTGAGCACAATTTTCTAATTTGTTCCCTCGGTCTACTAAATAGTGCACACAATTTACTAATTTGTTCACTCAGTTTACTAAATCATGCACACAACTTATTAATTTGTTCACTCGGTCTACTAAATCGGTGCACACAACTTGCTAATTTGTTTACTCGGTTTACTAAATTGTGTGCACAATTTACAATTTTTTTTCCTCAGTCTACTAAATCATCCTCACGATTTATTAATTTGTTCCCTCGGTTTACTAAATCATGCACATGATTTACTAATTTGTTCCCTCGGTTTACTAAATAGTGCACACAATTTACTAATTTGTTCACTCGGTTTACTAAATTGGTGCGCACGATTTACTAATTTGTTCCCTCGGTTTACTAAATAGTGCAGACAATTTACTAATTTGTTCCCTCAGTTTACTAAATAGCGCTCACAATTTACTAATTTGTTCACTCAGTTTACTAAATTGTGCACAGAATTTACTTATTTGTTCACTCAGTTTACTAAATCGGTGCGCACAATTTGCTAATTTATTCCCTCGGTTTACTAAAAAGTGCACATAATTTACTAATTTGTTCACTCGATTTACTAAATACAGTGTGCACGATTTACTAA
Source organism: Cirrhinus mrigala (assembly GCA_036247105.1). Classification (NCBI taxonomy): domain Eukaryota; kingdom Metazoa; phylum Chordata; class Actinopteri; order Cypriniformes; family Cyprinidae; genus Cirrhinus; species Cirrhinus mrigala. The sequence goes on from CM070024.1 coordinate 19,470,975, forward strand.
TTTGTTCCCTCGGTTTACTAAATCAGTGCACACAATTTGCTAATTTGTTCCCTCGGTTTACTAAATAGTGCACACACTTTACTAATTTGTTCACTTGGTTTACTAAATTTTGTGCACGATTTACTAATTTGTTCCCTCGGTCTACTAAATAGTGCGCACAATTTGCTAATTTGTTCCCTCAGTCTACTAAATCATGCGCACAATTTATTAATTTGTTCCCTCGGTTTACTAAAGCGTGTGCATGATTTACTAATTCGTTACCTCAGTCTACTAAATCATGTGCACAATTTATTAATTTGTTCCCTGGGCTTACTAAATCGTGTGCATGATTCACTGATTTGTTCCCTCGGTTTACTAAATCGTGCACACAATTTACTAATTAATTTCCTAGGTTTATTAAATTGTGTGCACGATTTACTAATTTGTTCCCTCGGTCTACTAAATTGGTGCGCACAATTTACTAATTTGTTCCCTTGGTTTACTAAATCGTGAGCACAATTTTCTAATTTGTTCCCTCGGTCTACTAAATAGTGCACACAATTTACTAATTTGTTCACTCAGTTTACTAAATCATGCACACAACTTATTAATTTGTTCACTCGGTCTACTAAATCGGTGCACACAACTTGCTAATTTGTTTACTCGGTTTACTAAATTGTGTGCACAATTTACAATTTTTTTTCCTCAGTCTACTAAATCATCCTCACGATTTATTAATTTGTTCCCTCGGTTTACTAAATCATGCACATGATTTACTAATTTGTTCCCTCTGTCTACTAAATAGTGCACACAATTTACTAATTTGTTCACTCGGTTTACTAAATCGGTGCGCACGATGTGCTAATTTGTTCCCTCGGTTTACTAAATAGCGCACACAATTTACTAATTTGTTCACTCAGTTTACTAAATCGGTGCGCACAATTTGCTAATTTATTCCCTCGGTTTACTAAAAAGTGCACATAATTTACTAATTTGTTCACTCGATTTACTAAATACAGTGTGCACGATTTACTAATTTGTTCCCTCGGTTTACTAAATCAGTGCACACAATTTGCTAATTTGTTCCCTCGGTTTACTAAATAGTGCACACACTTTACTAATTTGTTCACTTGGTTTACTAAATTTTGTGCACGATTTACTAATTTGTTCCCTCGGTCTACTAAATAGTGCACACAATTTGCTAATTTGTTCCCTCAGTCTACTAAATCATGCGCACAATTTATTAATTTGTTCCCTCGGTTTACTAAAGCGTGTGCATGATTTACTAATTCGTACCCTCAGTCTACTAAATCATGTGCACAATTTATTAATTTGTTCCCTGGGCTTACTAAAGCGTGTGCATGATTTACTAATTCGTACCCTCAGTTTACTAAACTGTGCGCACAATTTACTAATTAGTCCCCTCGGTTTACTAAATTGGTGCGCACGATTTACTAATTCGTTCTCTCAGTTTACTAAATCAGTGTGCACAATTTACTAATTTGTTCCCTTGATTAAAGTAAATCGTGCACTCAATATAATAATTCGTTCCCTCATTTTAAGTAAATTGTGCGCACAAATTAATAATTCATTCCCTCGTTTTAAGTAATGTGTGCATGAAATAATAATTTGTTCTACTTCCTGTCCACATTCTCATAAACCTGTTGCTGCTGTTATGTTGTATTATTTGGAAATGAGTTATACACATGTTCTGAAAAGCCTGGAATCATTTTAAGTGAGAGGCATCTACATCAGTTTATGAGAATGCAGACAGGAAGTAGAATTATTATTTTGTACACAGGATTTACTTAAAATAAGGGCACAAATTATTTTGTGCGGATGATTTATGATGAAGGAAATTATATTCAGTGCACTATTTACTTTAAACGAGGGAACAAATTAGTAAATCGTGTAAGCGATATACTTTTTTTTCCTGCATGTCATGTGCGGGGTTCTATACAGATAGAAGCATTTGCCAAATGCATAAATGTAAATGTATGACTATTTTTCTTTTGCACATCACTAAAGAATACATTTTAAGAATGTTTCAACTGGTTTTATCAATATTATGAAATTCAATGGAAACTTTCAAGCTTTAAACAGCATGCAAATGTTGTGTGAAATGAATCCATTAATAGTGATGTAGAGATTAAAAATATATGCCTTTATTTACCCTTACGAAAAAGAAGTTAGTTCAAGTGTGCTATTAGTATACTTCTTTTAAACTAAAAATAGGAAAGTATACTTTCAGTCTACCTTTTATGTACTTCTCAGAAACATACTTAAAATGACATTTAAGTATACTTGACTTATACTTAGAAAAAGTCTAAATATACTATATTTATACCAAATATACTTTACAGATATACTATCAGAGCTATACTTGTGCTCTGAGAATCCGTGTTTTCATTGTTATACACGAGAGATGCTATTACACATCTTCTGTACAGAATTTCCAAAACACAAGTGAAGAAGAAACCAAAACAGATGCAAATACATATATTCCATTTTACGAAACAGTCTCAATACTAAAAAATGCTATTTTCTTGAAACTATATAAAAACCCTTGTCAGACCAACAAAATTACCCCAGATGTTGTCCCAACTTGTCAAACACAGTTGTCTGAACAAAGAATTTTATACTGTTGAAATTAAGGCTTTGTAAGTTCCCAGCATGCATTGCAGCATAAATAAATTATCCAGTTACTGTTATAGGATTATTGTTTTGCTGTTTGCTGACTTCATTTAAACTTTTTTGTTGTCGTTTTGTCATTATTGTTAGTTAATTGTTGTACTGTGACGTAAAGATATATATATACAAACATATATACAAATTAATATCTAAATAGGGACTATAGTAGTATACTTAAAGTATGATTTAAAGTTCACAAAAAAGTGAGTATGAGTAAACTTGCAGTATAAAACTACTAAACTAGTAGTTTACTGAGACTATACATCAAAGTATACTAAAATGCATAAAAAAAGTATTTAATTAGTAAACTATCGGTATACCTATAAGTTCACTTTTAGTATACTTGCAGTACAAACTGAAAACTACTGTTTACTACTGTTATACTTAAAGTATACTTTTATACTAAAGTGGGCCAATTTAGTCCCAAGGAGTATTACAATAGTACACTTAAAAGTATACTACTAGTACACTGATATTTGTATACTTACTACATAAAGTATACTTAAAATATACTTAAACTTTACTGAAGTATACTTAATACAATAAACTTGAAGGATACTTAGTTTTGGTAAGGGTACTCAAATCAAAACACTGATCAATGCCTGCATACAAGGATTATATTAAATATAGTGAGATAAACATTAAACATACTCACGTAAATGTTCAAACCTTATTGGTTTTTTGCATGTGACTACACATTGTAACATTTGACGATGGTGTTGAAAATGAAACTTTTATCACATATACATTTAATTAAAAATTCACTTTATCTTCAGTGAAAACAGGCCCAAAATATCCATGACTCACACAGAATGGAAATGTCATCATTGTGACACATACTAAAGGCTACTGGCTATTTGCAAAAGAAGAAAACCTCTGATATGTCCCTCCCTAAACTTCCTGTTTCAATCAGTAATATGTCAACACAAGACAGAAAACTGCGATTTTAAAGGTAAAGACGAGAGCACCCATAGGGTTTAACTGGCAGGGCTCGGTATGGGCTGGGAAATTGTTTGCTGAGGGGGAAAATGATGGTCAGTTTCACGCTGTCAAGCTGTCGGGAAGGAGAGCAGCAAAAACACACCCAAGCCAGAACTCATGCTGGCACCAGCAGAGAGAACAGAATGGAGAGAGAAACACAGAGCCACAGAGCAAGAGAGAGCTGGAAGGAGCGGGAGATGATGAAAGGTGGGACGCAGACTAAAAATATGGATGAAAACACACAATCATTGTGGAAATAGCTGGCTCATTGGAGATTTTCTCATAGGGTGTGTATTACAAGTTTTAGGGTGTATGCTATACTTAAATGTGAATTGGGCATTGGCATGATTTCGCGAGTGTAATAGCCAATTGGGTGGCTACCTGCTGGCATTCAATAACACCTCTTACTTTTGCAAAGGCCAACCAAAGCTTCCATGAAGAAATGACACGCAAGGCTTCAAACAGAGGCCTCTTGTTCATTTCCACTTTAAGGAGCAGTGAGCCCAGCACTGCAATGCATCAGGAGCTTTGCGGTTTACAGGTCTAAATGAGAAGAAAAGCCAGAAAAGAGGCTAATGGAAATAAAAAATAAGTATGATTGGTGTCCAAGCTGCTGACCTAATGAAGTCTGGTCTCAGTCGGGCCCCTGACATGATTGATTGAGGTAATTTCCCTCCTTTACGAGTGGATGAGGAGAAACAAGTGTCCTGGAGCAAAATTCATGAGCCACCGTAGTGAAATCTGACAGCACGTCATTTCTTCAGATGGACAATTCGTCAACCCACTGGTGAAACAAAAGTGAATGTGACATGATATATCCCCTAAAGTAAGTCTTTTATAAATACCCATTAGAGGAAAAGAAAATTAGTCGTACGCTTTTTCTCATAGGCCTTATTTTGCAGAGAAAATAAAGAACTGAATCTTCAAGATAAAAAAAAAAGGTGTAGATGACATCCTTTAAACTAAATTCACACCTATGATCATCACCTCTTATTGTAAAAATGAAAAGATATTTGAGGCTAAATCTCATATTTCTGCATTCTGTCTTTTTTGATTAAAAACTAATTTTGGATTCATCCATATAAGAGTTTTAAATTGCTTAATTATTGAGGCACTGCCTCTGATTTGAATTAATGTAGCCAGAATGTGGGACACATGAGGAAAACAGTAATTTTCCTAAATGTTCCTGCTGTCATTCAGATTTGGAGTGCTTTCTCCAGTATTTTCTTTGTACAGCTTTTGTCTTCCTGGACTAGTCGTTTCAAAAAGCTTGCCAATTTAGAAAAGCTGTCATTCATTTTCAAAATAGATGATGTCTCAGCTGGCCTGTCTGAACTTCGGCCTTTTGTTCGTACGTAAAAAAAAAAACAACTGTGTGGTGATTTAATACTTGGACAAGTGTGGAGCACTCAAGAAATATTAAATATCTTACTGATTTTATTAACTGAGAGCTGTCGCACATAGCGACATGTGAAGAGAAATATGAATTTATTATTTGTAATTTTTGATAAAATTTTGAGCCAGTCAAAGTGTGATAATGTGTGTTAATCGATGCAGAATAAAAAATAAATACATTAATAAACATAAAATTGCATCATTTAACAGGCCTTACACAGCCTCTCTGTACTCACTGGGTTAGTTAGGCAACAAACAGTGCATGCATATTTCACTCCAAAACATAAATCACCCAATAAACTGGCTACATGACCATGACTTCTGCCTTTCCGTATGCTTACCTTCTGCATTGGACCAATTTATACTTTGAACAAACCAAATATTTTATGTACGCCGTATGCATTCATCATACGGTTTAGGTGTTGGATACTGAAGATATTTCAGTATGAATCACAAACTTAAAATACATTTTTTATAGTGCACAAAGAATACTTTAGGAATAATATGATAACCACAGTCAGTCTGTCAAAAATGTACACTGACTGGTCAGAAACATACTGTATTTCAACTCAGAAGCCCATTTTAAAGACCTTTTCTCAGAGAAAGATGAATACAGCACCATGATATTGTCAAGATCCATTCTTTTTATGGTTAAATACCTTTATTAAAGTGTGACAAGTCAAAAAAGGCCTTTTGTTTGCTGCTCACATGCTTTCCACAAAGCCCAGAACCTTAGAAACATTCTTCAGAGATCATTTACATACTTTTTTGGCCATATATGCCCACCCAGACTATTTTAAACATTTTTCAAACATTTGAGTTAGACTGATTTGTCATTTACGTCAGTAAAGTAAACTAAATGTGCTCACCACTGAGAATTACCGATAATCTCATCCTTGAGAGTGTGGCTTAGCCAGAAACCATCATGAGTCAGCCATCAAAGGTACAGTAAAAGAGTTATTATTCATTCTTCAAGCATCTTTCCTTTACAGCTGCTAATAATAGCTGCAAAAAAAATATCAACAAATGAGTCATGTTTAATTAAGATTGCAAATATATAGACTGAGATTATACTGTATGTGGGCCATTCTACAGAACTGGTCCAAACTGCTGTCCCACAACCAAAAAACACATTTAAAAAGCATTTAAGTATTCAAATCTTAGATGTTTACTAAAATCCTTCTACTATCTATTGAAACCGACAGTAATATTTTAAATATCAGAAAGCTTAAAGGATTAGTTCACTTCCAGAATAAAAATTTACAGATAATTTACTCACCACATTGTCATTCAAGATGTTCATGTCTTTCTTTCTTCAGTCCTAAAGAAATTATTTTTTTGAGGAAAACATTTCAGGAATTTTCTCCATATAGTGGACTTCAATGGTGCCCCCAAGTTTGAATTCCAAAATGCAGTTTCAAAGGGCTCTAAACTGAGAAAGATCCCAGCCGAGGAAGAAGGGTCTTATCTAGCGAAACGATCAGTTATTTTCTTAAAAAAAAAAAAAAAAAAAAAAAAAAAAACTCAAATGCTCGTTTTGTCTAGCTCTGTGATGTGCATGCGTACTCTGTGCACTCCGGTTACAGTTAGGGTATGTCGAAAAACTCCCATCTCATTTTCCTCTCCAACTTCAAAAGTCCTACATCGCTGCAGAAATACCAACCTAATGTTTACAAAGTGAACGTGCAAAGAAGGTCAAACGTCCTGTACAAAAAAGGTAAATGGCAAATTGTTTTACACTCTTAAAAATAAAGGTGCTTCATGATGCCATAGAAGAGTTCTTCAGATTATAAAAAGGTGAGAAAGAGATGGTTCCTTAAAGAACCTTTGAATGGTTCTTTGTGGAACCAAAAATGGTTCTTCTATGGCATCACTGTGAAGAACCTTTATTTTTAAGAGTGTAGGTAGGCTAAATTGTTTTTCTGCAATTATTAAGCACACTTTTTTGGAAGTTATTCCATAACATTTAGTTTTTATATGTGTACCACTGTTCAGAACTGTGCTAGCTAACCATTTGCTGATTAGCATCTTTGAGCTAGCTTCAAAAGTTTCTAAAATTGAGTTTCGGTAGTGACATAATTGATTTTGTTTTGGGTGTTATTCCATAAATGTGTCACTACGGAAACAGTCACTTCCCGAAAATGTGCAGTCACCACTGAAACATAGGATGTTTTGTCAAAAATAAAGTATACTGAATTATAAACTAAGATGTTATAATAGTTATGATTGCCTTTTATAAAGAAAATTTAATTCAAAATACAACAAATCTCATAAATTACACTTGAAATATTGTTAAAAATGTAATAGCTATTTTAACATAAGCAAAATCTTAATAGGTCAATATAACAGTAAAATTATGTAAATTATGTATTAATGTGTTTCGGTTGTGACAAAGGTGGAGGACAAATATTCCAAAATTTTCTGAAAATACAATATGAGAATTAACTGCATAATTACTAAAAATGTGTACCTTGGATATTATACAGTTTTTTTTTTTTTTTTTTTGGAAAAAGACGTTTCCGACTCTGACTTTGGAACAATTCTGTAGGATGGCCCATCTACACACATTTTTGGTAAAGAGAAACAGCATTAGGATCAAAAGCATAAAAATCATCAAGTTGCTATAGTGGCTATTTGTCCACCCGTGAGATTTCTGCCCACAAAATTTGCTTGTTGTTTAGTGATCATGTTTGGTCTTGACAGATTTTTGCTTAAACGTCAGATTTTACTGGTGGAAGACAGCAGGGATGAGGAGCCTACACACGGTCAGCAAACTGGTGGCAATGGGGTGGTGGAGACTGTATGCAAACACTGACACAACAAATGGCAGTTGGTTAGAGGATCATTAAAACAAAGGCTGTATTATGATTGGATAAGAGTGAATGAATACACTACCACAGCTAATCTATTTAATATCATGAAATTTTCAAATTTTCAAATGCTCACCTGCTACACCAGTACAAAAAAGAAACTTATGGCTGTCAGGACAACATTTAAATTCACAAAGCCTTGAATCAGTACAATACAATACAAATTCAATACAAATGAATATGTCAGACTGTAAAATAATACATCAGCTCCTGTACATTACTATTCCACAAACATTTTTCTAATCACATTCTTCCAGTACTTGTGAAATTTCAATACTAAATTCTAATCCTAATACATGTATGCAAACAAATTAATGACTTAATTACACTGAAATATAATACCAAAGTTATAAAGGCCAGGGACAGTTATGATATACTACTAATATATGACATGCTATTAAACTGAATGTAGCTGAATAAATGGAACATCAAATTCTTTGAGTTGAATGAATTGTGAGTAAAGGTGAAATGTATTTTTTTTTTAAATCATTGCTTTTTTTTTTTTTTTTTTTGTTTTTTTTTTTTGTTTTGCATATATATAGTTATTGTAGGGTTAGTTCACCCCAAAACGAAAATTAGCCCATGATTTACTCACCCTCAAGGTATCCTAGGTGTACATGACTTTCTTTTTTCAGATAAATCCAGTTGGAGTTATATTAAAAATTGCCTGGCTCTTCCAAGCTTTATAATGGCAGTGGACGGGTGTTTTTGTTTAACAGTCCAAAAGAAGTCCAATAAAGCACATCAATCCATAATAAAAAAAAAGTGCCTCACACAGCTCTGAGGGGTTAATAAAGGCCTCCTGTAGTGAATCGATGCATTTTTGTAAAAAAAAAAAAAAAAAAAAATGTAAATGTTAGAAACTGTTTTCTTCAAACTAAAAAATCTAAACCTTTACAAAAAGTTGTCTTTGAGAATGTCTAAATATGTATCCAAATGCACAACTTATTAAAAATAAGTATTTATGTCTAAAGTCAACTAGAGAATTTATAAGCCTTTTATATAGAACTATATAGGAATCTAGTGGCTAAACCACAGAATTGCAGATGTTTTTTCTTTTTTCACTCCCTCCAGAAGGCACTAAACTGGCTTCAAAAACATTTTCTCCCTTTACAAATCTCATATCATATCGGAAAGGTGTTTATTTTCAATAAAAATGAAGGAAATAATCGAAATGTTAAAAATAAAGTATCGGTTAGAGTTAGGGTTGTCCCAATAAGGCGCATCCATTTAATAATTTCAATTAAAACTATAATTTACACTTAATACGTTATTATTACATACTGTGTTATAATGAACTACAATACTCAGTCCGACGCAGTTATCATTTTCACATCCTGTGCCACGTTGTTTAAATAGCAAATGCATTTGTGCCCAGTTGTGCACCCATGGGCGTGCTGGTCTGAAAACAAGGTGTGTTCAGGCGCATTGTTGACGTGTTGCTATTTTGAGGCAACTGAAATAGACTGCACCACTGACCAACTGAAACCTGGTCTAAAGTCAATGGCGCAATATATATATATTTTATATATAGTAATATGCGCCTATAGGCAGGTGCACAATGCACATAGACTCTGTTTATTACACACACAGGGATGCGCAGCAGCACACAAACATTCCAAATATTAAAAATGAAAGGATTACAATGTAAAAGATTATTCTTATTGTAGATAAATATAAAAATGCCTACATGTCATAATGGACAGTCAATCGCTTTCTTATGCAAGCTGTTTTTCGGTTTCACTTTCGCTTTCAAAAAAGGATTATGTTTAGCAAGGAGCAGGGAGTTCTGAAAGGGGGTTCACAGTAACTCATTTGAGTGGGCTCGGCCCGTGAATGTATTGCTATTTATGTAATCATTAACATTTTCATAAGTAACTGCATTTTTTATTACACATTTTTCTCAGCTGTAACAGATTACAGGTACATTTTCTTTGCAATTAAATTACGTAACTTGTTACGTGTAACTAGTTACTTGTTAGACAATGTAGATTACCTATAAATTGTGATATTTTTATAAGCAGTTTGTGCTCTCAATCTGATGACACCCATTCACTGCAGAGAATCTCATCTGCATCTTAGACTGATGGCAAGTACATTTTCAGCACATTTTCATTTGGAGAGCTAATCCTTTGAGAGGTAAAAAATAAAATGTGAAACCTTGTTGCAGCTGTAATGTACCATAGTAGGTGGCGTGGGATTGTCTGAATGTCTTGTAATTACTGAGTTCATGAATCATAATGAATCATAATAAATAAATAATTTTGATCTAGTGGTTTATTAGCTGGTACAAGTAACATCCAATGAAATCTTTTCTTAGACAGTGAATTATAAGTACTTATTTACGTCATATTGAAGTAATTTTCTACTCTACAGATCATTTTGAAGGGTTCTCATCAAGTTTTTCTCACCTTTGTTGTGGTGAGCTCCTAGTGATCCTGGCTAGTCTGGATTAAGCTGTTGTTATTGTTTGCTTCTCTCAAACTCTCACTAATTTTGTCCTTATTTCATACTTCTGGCTTGTCTCTATTCTAACAATCTAATGATAATCAGTACTTGAGAGTGTTGTGGGTGATCATCATTAGTGTAACAGGCAATTCAAATTCATTTCACTTTTAATTTTTCTCTCTTTATCATTTCCTTTGCCTTTTTTACATTCCTTAAATGAGAAAAGCAAGATAGCAGACGGATGATAAGATGTGCCTCTTTTGTTTACAGTTAAATAAGATATACACATACACACATCTCTTGAGTCCCTGTATGTCTGATCATTACATAATCATTCATACTCTAATAATTTAAAAATGCTTCTTTGTTCTCTTTACATTAGTCTATTTATTGAATGTTGTTATGTATGCTGAGACTAGTACACTTTGTGTGAAGTACACAATGACCTCAGAATGTTTTGCACAGCAGTAGGCTTTGCCCAGTCTCTTAATACTGTGACTTTTCACTTGCTTTACTCACATAATGCTTCTGACTGAAATTGTTGTTTGTGAGTCTGATGAAAGGTTTGTGTGAAATTTATATTTACAGTTGGTCAGTTGGGAGTGTGTGTTTTTACTCAGCTGTTTCTATAGTAACCTCACATCATTAAACATACAAAGGCACATAGACAAGTAAAACTGTTCACTTCAGATTTCTGACTATATTCTGCATCACAGAAGGTGTCAGACTATTTTTTTTCTTTAATCTGAATTCCTGTTCTAGGGGTTTTGTTTTGATTAGACGATACACGAGAACCTTAAAGCACTAACAGCTGTTATCACTGACATTTTCAGCTCTTTTTCTGTGATTACAATGTCAGGTTTGTCTGACATTGTTTTGTGTGTAGATATTGAGGTCTCGCAGGATCATTTTTTACCAGATGTGAGTTTTCAGTTCAAAATCATTGTTTTAAACCAGGGTTCTACATGAAATTTAATTTCGTAAATTGTTTTGTTAATATATTCTATTTTAAAGGAGAGGTTCGCTTCCAGAACAAAAAGTTACAGATAATTTACTCACCCCCTTGTCATCCAAGATGTTCATGTCTTTCGTTCTTCAGTCGTAAAGAAATTATGTTTTTTTGAGGCAAACATTTCAGGATTTTTCTATTTATTGGACTTCAATGCAGTTTAAATGCAGCTTCTTTTGACATACCCTAACTGTTATGAACCGGAATACACAAAGTTCACGCAGAGCTAGACGAGACAAGCATTTGAGTTTAAAAAGTATACAAATTGTACATGTTTTTTTTTAGAAATTAACCGATCGTTTCGCTAGATAAGACCATTCTTCATTGGCTGGGATCATTTAAAGCCCTTTGAAGCTGCATTTAAACTGCATTTTGGAAGTTCAAACTTGCGGGCACCATAGAAGTCCACTATATGGAGATAATTCCTGAAATTTTTTCCTCAAAAAACAATTTCAAAGAAAGAAAGACATGATCATCTTGGATGACAAGGGGGTGAGTAAATTATCTGTAATTTTTTTTTTTCTTTTCTGGAAGTGAACTTCACTTTTAATATACTACTGTTGAGTGTGGGGTTTGTAATGATATATATACATATATCATGATACACACACACACACACACACACAGTATATTTATTTCTGCAGAGCTGAATGCAGAACAGTAAAAAAATCATTGTTTACAGTCCTCATTCAGTCTTAGTTTGCTGTATCATTTGCACTAGTGCTGTCATGTTTGTTGTTCCATTTGATGCAGAATGCATGTCCTCCCATAATGATGCGGGACGTGATTTTAAGTGTCACCATTATTGTATTTTGCTTGTGAAATGTTAAGCACCATCTACTGTGTGTCTATGTAAATCTTGATTTATTAAAAAATGCATGTCAAAAGATGTCATTTTCTTTTTATCAGTAAAGATTCTTATTTCAAATTAATTAATTAATTAATTAATTAATAGATTAATAAATGAATGAATGAATTATGTTTGCTTACATACTTGCACGTTTTTCTAATATGTTGGCAAAACAGGAGTTTCCATGTGGCTTGGTTCTTCTTTTTTTCTTTTTTTTTGCTTTATTCTTTTAAAGCTCTTCTGCCTCTTTTTTGTATTTCCTTAGTCTGAATTCCAGCACTTTTAGCCTTTGTTCAGCAGCGTCAGTGCTTCAGTTTTGTGTATGCCATTGTTTTTCTTTAGCAGTAAGAGTTGTCCTTCATCTCTGGTCCTTTTTACCAGACTGCTGACATTCTTCCTCTAGAGGACTCAGATGTTTTGAAGCTTTAAATCTATAGCCAAACATCTAAAGCTGAGGATTTGTTTATTTGTTTATTTTGTTATATTATACTGTGTTTAGAATAATAATTGATGCTGTCTGCCTTAAAGCCGACATGAAATGGAAAATCTATTTCTTAGACACACTATTGATCTTATTATGAACAATTCATCCACGCATGTGTTTGTTTCATTCATTCATTCATTCATTCATTCATTCATTCATTCATAGCCTTGTAAGTGTTTAATCAAAATTTCATTACCTCATTTTCCAAAGATGTCTTCATTTAGTCAGCTTAAACCCTGCTCCTTTCAACTGACTGCAAGCTCACATTCAGATCCGCTTGTGTCCAATCAAAAATCAATAGAACCAAGTCCCGTTTTATTATGGAAGAAATTATCTGTTGCTTTGAAGAAAATCACCTTCAAAGCTGAATGAATTTCTTAGCAATGCATATTACTAATGAAAAATTATGTTTTTATATATTTACAGTAGGAAATTTACATAATATCTTCATGCAACATGATATTTACTTAATACCCTGATGTTTTTTGGCATAAAAGAAAAATAATTTTAACCCATACAATCTATTGTTGGCTATTGCTACAAATATACCAGTGCCACTTAAGACTGGTTTTGTGGTCCAGGGTCACTTTTATGAAATGTACAATATGAAACATAGATGATGATTTTGAAATTTGCTGAAAATGGTAACATAGTAAATGTGCAGCTGTGTATCCAGTGACTTGCTACTTACCTATATTATTTGCATTTAGACACAACTACAGCATACTTGCCACAAAAACACAAAACTACTTCAGAAATTTTACCAATCTTCTATATATTGTCCAAGTTATTTCACATGCTACTGACTGTCACTCATCTCCTTGAGCTGTGTTAGACAATGAAGGTCTATGAACTAGACATTGTCCCTTCAATAGACAAGTCCTAAGCCCAAGGCCAAACAAAGTCACTGACAAACCATCACATAAGCCCTTATTGGCTCTCATACCTGTCTATTCATCAACCCAACGCCTCATAATCATCACAAACGGACTACTCCATCCCTCACTCTTGACACAAGAGCCATTCTGATAGACCCTGAAGCCTGCCAAGCCCTGACTGCTTTTTACTCTTTGAGTGCTCTTATGTACATATGTCTTGTTTGCTTTCACTCATCTATCAACTAAGAACACCTTCAGCAACCACCAAAAAAAAAAAAAAAAAAACACCCATCAAACCATCAAATCACTCTACTGTCTGCTAAAGCTTCTGAAATGCATTGAGCCTTTTTTGAATGTTCAGGCCAGGTTTTAACAATCCAGCAGCAGGTTTGAGTGTCATTTATGGCTACAAAATAAAGTCATTTGTTTTGGTTAAAGTCCTACAAGGATTTGAGTGTTCCAGTAGTGACAATGTGATCAAACATAAGCAGGGTTAGAAAAGGTTTGTGTATTGACGTTCTGTGCTGTGGATGTAACTCAGTCCCCAGCTCCTGCTGGAATCAATGTACTGCTACTATAAAAAGAGTGACAACACACAAGAATTAACAAAAAATCAGTTGTCTTACTTCTGCTACACCCGTTTCCCCTTCACAAAACCTTCCCAACACTGTAGGACTGTTACTGCAATAGACAAAACATCATTAAAATGACTTTTACTGACTGTGTTTTTCTGCAATCTTAAAGGGATAATTCATTCAAAAATGAAAATTCTGTCAGTTTTACAGGTTTGGAACGACATGAGTCATTAATGACAGAATTTTCATTTTTGGGTGAACTATCCCTTTAAGGTTGCAGAAAAACATCTTAAAGGGATAGTTCTTAGATCTTAAAGTGTTTTTCTGCGATCTTAAAGGGATAGTTCACCCAAAAATGAAAATTCTGTCATTAATTACTCACCCTCATGTCATTTAAAAAAAAAATCTTAATTTCATGAAATCGTAATTTTATGAAGCTACGAGAATACTTTTTGTGCGCAAAGAAAACAAAAATAACGACTTTATTAAAAATAGCAGTAATTTAATCAAAAATGACTTCATTCGTGAAATAAACAAATGTCTTACAGGTTTGGAACGACATGAGGGTGAGTCATTAATGAAAGAACGTTCATTTTTGGGTGAACTATCCCTTTAAGGAACAAGCTCATCTACACGTTGGCTGGACTGAAGGTGAGTATGTATTTTTTTTGGCCTAATTTTTTTTAGTTTAAAATCTTAGCAGAGCCCTGCATTGCAGCCCGACTCTTTTACGCCCCTAGGGCCGGCTTCGGGCCAATTTTCACGTCATAGTTCAGACGCGGGCCGGGCTTCTCCTTATTTTTTAGACATCCAGCTATTATGATGATGAAAAAAAAAAAAAATCTGCGCTGGTGGAAACAACACAAGACTTCACTTTCGACTTCACTTTTTTATACTGGCTCGGAAGGCGTTTAAGTGTCTCCGTCCGCAGCAGCAGCGAGCGCGACTTCAGCTCTGCTAGAACAGTTCCGCGTTCAAGCGCACGCGATAGGCTAAAGCTTGCCTCAAAGCACCGGCAAAAGTTACCATGAATGTGTCGGGGGTAAACAGTAAGGAGATTTTTTAATTAATTATTAATAAACTAGTGTTTTCTGAGTCAGTGTCGCAAGGATGAAGTTGCCGATCCCGACTTCCCATCTCCTCTTTGGACGTGCCTTTAGAGAGAAATGCATCTTTACAGATTACATAATGATATTTGTTTACAATTTGTTTTATTTCATTACGTGATAATTTAAAGCTTTCCATAGATATATTTATCATGTCTGTGATGTATGTATACGCTGAGTTTCGGTTCATTTTTGTGAAGCGCTCCTGCTGATACGACAGAAAGCGCATCATGTTTGTTTTCTTTATTTTATAAAAGCAACGTTGGCAACGTTTTGTTGATATTGTGAGTGCACACAAATAAAAGTAGTAGTTAAGCTAACATTGTTTTAAACTTGAACTGTTTTATATCTATTTATTTTATTTTAGACAACAGACTATTATCAGTTTTCCACTGTTACTTTAAAAAAAAAAATAACAACTTGTATTTAGCGAAGAAAAAATGCTTCAAACGTTTTTCTAAATTAACTTAATAAAACATAGTGAAATATAATCACTTTGCCATTACATAAAAAACTGAACTATTTTAATAGCTGAAACAGTAGTATAAGCTGTTTTGGGAGAAGGGGGGAAAAACTCTGGCTCGGGTCAGACTCGGGCCGAGAATTCGGATAAACTGTTGGACAAGGGCTGGGCTAGGGCCCGAGCATCTCAGGCTAGGGCCTATATTTGAAGGCCGTGCAGAGCTCTAAATCTTAGGGTGAAATACTCCTTTAAAAATCAGTAATTCTTTGTTTTCTGCCTTTACATATTGTTATAAAAACAGTACATTGAGTATTATCCTTCCCTCAAGTCAGTGGCAGATTCGGTCATAGTTGACCCAGAGCACCAATGTTCGACACAGAGTACTGCCCCGGGCACAGCTGTCACAGACGCACGCTCTGTTTCCCATGGCTGGATCTCTCATCTAAAGACTTTCCATTACAATTAAATCACAAAATATAAATGGAACCCTATGACACTGCAGCCTGCTGACAAACAGATGCAATTTTGATGTCTATTTAAAAAGTTGTCAAATTAGTCTCTTGCATTTACATATAAAACATGATATAATAGCTTCTCTTTTTTGATGTTCAAATAACAAACCTTCTATTTTATTTTAACTTCATCTAAGCTTCACTTTTATTTTTCACAAGTGGTTCACAGTGACATTTATGGCTGTAGCTCAACTTAATGCCCACAGATTCTGACTCACACTGGGAAGGTCTGAAAGCAGCAACAGTGTCACCCTCAAAATGCCGCTTAACGCCCTTCAGCTGAATGTAGCATGCAACTGCAGGATTCAAGCGCATGCTTCAGTAGCTTTTCATCTTTTCCACTAAAATCATCTCCTCCCTCTGTGATTGTTAGTGCTTCTGTCAGTTCTCCATCAGAAACTTTGAAATAGCATAAAGGAAGTTTATAATAGTGTACTGAGAAAAGTTATTACTTTAAGGACATTGTTTAAGCCACAGTGAAAACAAGAAAGGGCCAAGCTTAATAGAGCATTTAATAATAAAATTCAAATGATTAAATTAAAGGTCATCCAGTTAACTTAGTAAATATCACAGAATAATATATTTAAAAAAATGGGAAAGAGAACTGGCAATGCATATCCAGGATGGACAGAGGATTGACTTTATTACTGGAAGAAGCTACCTGGTCTCATGATAAAAACCTACATCTAGAAACTTTTTTTTGCCAAGATGCAAAATATGTACTAAGAAGCACATATTACTGCCATTTCCAAAGGAAATTAATGCTAGAGGCGGTAAAACAGTGAGCACTTGTAGAGTACAACGGGGCTAAAGGCACACCCAAAGAAACAAATGTGCTTTTCACTGCACCCAAAGTGTATGACTGAAGAAAAATATATACGTTTGTATTGAACATTTATGAAGCAACAGATTTTGTGTGAAAATACATCATACAAGTCATTTATTTCATTTAAAAATCCTATAAATAAATGAGGTGGCAAAAGGCTCACCAGCATGGGCTAATGGGTTTTTTTTTTTTTTTATTTTTTTTTTTTTTTTTTTTTTAATGTGTAAGTTAATACTTGTTTAAAGCAATCATTTCAGCAAAGTATGTATAAATTTCTGCTTATTTTGATAAATGATAATTATAATATATATATATATATATATATATATATATATATACACACTTTTTTTTTTTTTTTTTTTTTTTTTTTTTACAAAACATACATTTTAAAATACAGAAACAACATAATTTTAAAATGTAAAGATTTTTGTTGAAGGGATAGTTCACCCCATAATGAAAATTCTGTCATTAATTACTCACCCTCATATGTTCCAAACCCGTAAGACACTTGATCATCTTTGGAACACAAAAAAGACATTTTTTATGAAATCCAAGAGCTTTCTAACCCTGCATAGACAGCAACATAACTGACACATTCAAGGCCAAGAATGGTGGTAAGGACATCATTAAAATAGTCCATTAGTGGCTCAACTGTAATTTTATAAAGCTACTAAAATACTTTCTGTGTGCAAAAAATTAAAAAATAATGACTTTATTTCAACAATTTCTTGTCTTCTGTGTCAGTCTTCGTCACGCAATCGTGAGAGTACCACGTTCAAGAGTACTTGACTTGTGAACGCGCGCTAAAGACTGACATGGAAGAGAAGAAATTGTAGAACAAAGTCGTTAATTTTGGTTTCTGTGGCCAAAAAATAATTAAATTATTTTAAAATTTTCATTTTAAGATTAAAATACTGATGTAATCAAACAAATGAACAACACGTTTACATAAAATACATATTTAACTTTCCAACATAGATTGCACCAAATCTCTTTTTTCAATGATATCTCATGACCAACTCGTACATATTTTACAATTTGTCTAGACCCCAGTGACGGGTATGTTTAGGAGCGCGGTCAAGGGTAGGTCATTTGTACGAATTCATACTGTACGAATTGAGGAACTCGTAAAATACATACGATTTAGCAAAAATTGTACAAATTTGTACAGACATTGTGCGAATTCATACGAATTAGCCACTTCGTAAAATATGTACAAACTGCCATGGCATCGGGTTGCTTTTTCTGTCATTCCAATTCATATTCATTATCCAGTGGGACATAGTCAATTCAATTCCAATTCATCTTATTTGTACATTTTGTTTGTATTCTAAGTGCTTGCTGGTTCCCTCTCTACAGCTGACTGACCTCAGTGCCTGTTGACAATCATCCTCTGTGTCACACTTGAATAATTTCTCGTCTTCTGGGTGAGGCTGCACAAACACTGACTTGTCTTATGCTCTCATGCTGTCAGCGGGCAGTACACCACAAACTAATGTTTATTTAAAATGTCTCGCCATCGTATTACTCCAAGAGCTCCAAATGTTCTCTCACCACCGGGCTGACCCATCGCATTAAGAGGGGTTTGTACACTCTGCCTGTACATATTTATCCAGACGACATCGACCTTAGGCCTGGGCTTTTGTATCGCAGGATCCTTTCCGCATCAAAAATGCATCAGGAAGTATATAATTAATGTTAATGTCTGATCGAAAAGCGAGTTTGTTAAATCATCCGCTTATTACAATTAACTGGCATGAAATGTATTGACATAATATCAAATGCATTCCTGACATAAATTCCCTTGTGTTTTCATACCATCAGCTGTAAAACAGAATGGTTGATCTCCCATCTAAATGATTAATTACTTTGAGCTTGAAAGACTTTGCCTATACATTATTCATCAGTATTTTAAATCAGTTGTTTCCAACACAATAGAAAGGACTTTGACGGCCAGAGTTAGAGGTGACACCGATGCATATTTGATCATGTGCTCCAGATTGCACAGAGATCCATCTGTTCAATGTACATGTGCTGATGCCATTGGCTGCATGTCCGAATGTTTAATATTCCCACACGATTCCAAAATGTCGCTAGGCTTTTTGGAAACGAACCCAGACGGAAAAGTCCTACGGAGAATTGGTTCTCAAGGGAGGATGGAAAGAGAGGCTATAATAAAATGACATTTATAAGAGGCACATACAGAACTGTGAGCAAATATAGAAACTAGGTACATTTTCTGAAGAAAATGTGACGGGTGCTATTTTGTCTCAAATTAAAAATAGCCTACCCTAATGTCTCAATGATATTCTGGTACTGAAAATATGGCTGGAGTGTGCTGTTATATGATTGCTAGGGTGTTTCTAGGCACTTGCTATTCATGTTGGCTGGGGTCTCTCTAATACCCTCATCTCAAGATGCTCCTTACTCCTTTTTAAGGCAAATTTATAGGATTTTTTAGCTTGTTTTTATAAATGCTAGGCAGATGATCTTTTTGAAAAAGTCTAATAATCTTGAAAATTCATGCAGCACACTATAATTATATATAATTTGACATGTAACATTTACATTCATGCATTTAGCAGAGGCTTTTCGCATTCAAGGTTTGCACTTTATCAGTTCATGAATTCCCTGGCAATCAAACCCATGACCTTGCCAATGCTAGCGTCATGCTCTGCATGCCTTTGAAATATCATACGTATCTGTATCCTTTTTTTGGATCCCTATTCATATTACCAGTAATATGCAGAAATTTTGCTTGGAAGAAAAAGAAATATATGAGATAATAGAGATGACTACATCATGATTTAAAGGGACAGTTCACTCAAAAATGAAAATTCTGTCAATAATTACTCACCCTCATGTCATTCCAAATCCGTAAGACTTTAGTTCAGCTTTAGAACACAAATTAAGATATTTTAGATGAAATCTGAGAGCTTTCTGGTCCTTCATGGACAGCAAATCAACTGAAAAATAGTCTTTGTGACATCTGTGGTTCAACCGTAATTTTGTGAAGCTATGAGAATTATGACTTTAATAAAAATGTTTGTCTCTTTCATTCATGAGAGTGACATGACACATGCATACATGCTTGGTAAACGCTTCCAGTCAGAGAAATGCAAATGCATGAATTGTAGTACTTTTTTAACTGCGCGTCAAAGACTGACACGGAAGAGAAGAAACTGTGAATACTGTCGTTATTTTTGTTTGTCTTTGTGCACAAAAAATGTTCTTGTCGCTTCATAAAATTAAGGTTGAACCACTGATGTCACATGGACTATTTTAACAATGTCCTAACTACCTTTCTGGCCCTTGAATGTGTCAGTTGCATTGCTGTCTATGCAGGGTCAGGAAGCTCTCGGATCTCATCAAAAATATCTTAATTTGTGTTCCGAAGATGAACGAAGGTCTTACGGGTTTGGAACGACATGAGGTTGAGTGATTAATGACAGAATTTTCATTTTGAGGTGAACTATCCCTTTAATTTATTTTTTAAAAAATTAGGAACACTTACTATTATACAATCAATGTCTAAGAAAGGTAGAGAGAGAAAGGCATGTAATTAATAGCATTTTTGTATTTTCCATGACATGATCTAAGGTGAGAACTTTTACTCCTAAAAACCATTAACAACTCCTTTACTACTGTTGTAACAAAGGATTTCAAACACCAACTTTTTAAACATGAGGCAATTAAACATTAATAATTAGTTCATTACAGTGACAATGAATGAAGACCTTACTATTTTTACAGTATATTATGCATTAACAATTTATAAACTATGAATTAACTATAAGCAAATATAATATGTGACCCTGGACTACAAAACCAGTCTTAAGTAGCACAGGTATATTTTTAGCAATAGCCACAAATACATTACATGGGTCAAAATTATTGATTGTTCCTTTATGGCAAAAAATCATTAAGATATTAAGTAAAATTCATGTTCCATGAAGATATTTTGTAAATTTCCTATGGTATATATATATATATATATATATATATATATATATATATATATATATATATATATATATATATATATATATATATATATATATATAAACTTGATTAGAATTATGCATTGCTAAGAAATTCATTTGGACAACTTTAGAGGCAATTTTCTCCCTCAGATTCCACATTTTTAAAAACTTGTATCTCGGCCAAATGTTCTCCTAACAAACCATACATCAATGGAAAGCCTATTTATTCAGCTTTCAGGTGATGAATAAATCTGAATTAAAAAAAATAAAAATACCCTTATGACTGGTTTTGTGTTCCAGGGCCACATATAAGCATTTTGTTGTTGCATGCTTATTATTCCTTCCTTTAAACACAGAAGAAGTCAAGAACCGACACATTTTAGATGCAGAAAGGATCTTGGGATACAAAAGCCCAGAAGTCAAACAGATTTGGAATTACATGAGGGTAAGTAAATGTGACCCTGTCTGTGAAATCCAAGCTAAAGTCTCAAAATCTAATTATGAGATAACAAGCATCAAAGTTTGATTTCAACCATTATTTTCACTGATTTCAATATTTGACATGGTCTTACTTACTCAGTATTAAACACATTAAAGTTTAATTTTGACAGAATGTTCTTTACCTTATGAAGGGTGACTTTATGTAGAAAACAGTAAATCACAAAAAAAAAAGAATAATAATAAAATAAAATCCTACATGATCACATGATGAAACATACCTGAAGAAACGTTTTTCACAAGATGCGAAATATGTGCCAATAAGTACATATCACAGCAGAAATGAACACTAGAGTTGGCAAACAGCAATCACTTGTAATTTGTACACAGTTATGATTACAGCTCCACATGTTTCACTTTTTGGACATAACAAGCTTGCTTGGTAGCCCAGCCGGCATGGAAATTAGACTTAGGGTGTGGAATCCTTCGGTACGAATCCTGTGATAAACATGACGCACAATGAAAGAGCTGAAAGATGAGAGATCGAAAAACAAGTTAAAACAGCATGCTTGCGATTGAGTTTTTATGTCACATTCCCTTTTGTTCATTATCGGGCAGGTTTAGGTGTAGTGCAGATGGTACGTTATTTTAAAACATCAGAGTATTAGATTTATAGCACCACTCAACGGACATTTCAAGTCAGAACTGCAGTGACACACAAAACCAACGGCACATAAAATGTAACATTCGGGAAAAAAACAAACATTCGTTTAGCAGCACTTAGTGGACATTTCACTTTGAATATATCATGAAATTGAAATCATGAAAAAAGCTAGATCTTCACAGCAAGAGTCACAAATTATACCTATCTGTTTAAATGGTGCATATTTCAAATATGTGTGTACTTCACTATTACTTCAAAGAACAGCGGTGACATACAAAATCTTCATGTATAATTTACAGTACAGCAAAATGTCCTGTGTCTTGTCTTACGTACAATGACAGGAAGACATGTCAAACAATAATGTACATGTACTCGTGCAGAGAACCACTAACATCCACTCAATATGTCCACCAAACCTATTTGTTCCCCTCTTGCCCCCTCATACATACTCTCTCTCCCCCTCCTTCCCTCACAGCCCACCCTGCTCTGAGCCATAATGGTACATGCCATTAGTGAGCACATCTTGAGCAAGGAGGGGGTCTCTGCCTCGCCGAAGAGGCTACGTTAGAGCCACATAAACACATTCACAGATGTGTCTCCATGCGTTCTGACAGCCCGACTGAGCCTCGCTGAATGAAGACAGAGAAATCAGGGAGAGAGACGGAGAGCAACCACCAAGCAAATTACCACACCATTACTGCAGGGTCTTGCCCACATCCCTCGCTCTCGGACTGTAGGCTTGAGTGAGAGCACGTCTGACAGGGAAGAGAGGAAAACGGAGGAGATCTACCGGCAGATTCGTCCCCAAGGCTCCTAATTACAGTCTGTGTTTCCAGTTTGATCCAGAAGCCACAGCACAAACAAATACAGGGATGCTCTGACCAAAAACAAAGAAGAGAAAAGGAGAAATCAAGAGAGACACACAAAGACAAAGAGTGAGAGATGGAGGGATTTTTTAATGAATGAAGCATGCAGCAGCAGCATGTGGTGGAAATAACTGCATCTACGTAAGGTAAGACAAACCTTCTTTGTTTAGTTTGTAATAGAGAGCACAAAAAGGCATACAAATTCGGTGGTCACGAGCAACAACAGAGGCTGAGGCTGCTGTTTCTCCCTCACGATTGAGAGAGACGGCTGCGTGGATAAGCCCTGGAGAATAAGCCATGCATATGTTAAGATGTACACGGAGATGAGCTTGTGACAGACACCTGAGGCAAGCCTGAAGAAAAGCATCACTCGCAATCCGTACAGAGCTCAAAGAGCGCCGTGGTGTCGGCTAGAAAGACTCAGTCACCAGCTGGGAACCTTGAGAAACAGTCGTGTTTGTGTATATATTCGTGAGTCAATGCTCAGTATGGATCCGTTTTGCTTCTGTTGAATCTCTTGACAATAATGTACGCAGCAAAGACTTACCGCTTTTAGGATATTAAGTCCAGGTCATCTGCAGTTCATTTTATATTCAGTTGCACCTACTCAAAATAAATGTCATATCTAAAAACCACATGCGTATCATAACAAAAGAAGTGTCAACATTAAAGCCACACGCAGCGCTGCTAGTTCTAATCTACACCTGAGTATTAGTGTTCAGTCATTAACGGCTTAGTTTAGGGCCCCTCCCCCCACCTGACCCAGTGTCAAAACAACCCCGCATGCCGAAAAACAACCCCGGGAACAATGCACGGCCGGCGCTTAGCAAAAGCGTGATGCTAATTAGATGGAGAACGCGTTAACAAATATTGGTGCCATCAACGTGCTCTTTTATTGTGTAAAACCCAACTCTGCCAGCTGCTGAAGCAATAACAACCGTAGCTAAATATGTAAATCATTACATAAGAGCAGGAACGGTGCCGCTCCAGGGCAGGAATATGAAGCCATTAGTAGAGATGTGTAGCAATATCAGCAGAAAGTACATCTCTTTGAGGATAGAGTTCCACATTAAGAAACAGATTGGGCGACTCTTACAGGAAAGTTCAGCTTTTAGAGATGCAACTGTGAGATTAGAACATACAAGGGAAATAACTTTGTCATATCTTGGTTGTATTATACTAAAGTTTTGAGCAAAATCCTCACAGAAGGTGAGGAAGTTCTGTCCTTTATCATTATGAACATCAGTGTTATCATGAAACGCCATTCGCAACCCATTTTACTTGCCTAATATGATGTATTCCCTAGTGAAACAGGCTTTTCAATGGGAGAAATGGGGCAGAACTTGATTTTATTGAACTGGGAATTGATTGGATCATAAAAAGCAGACATTTTGTTCTGCACCAGATTGGATAAAGACCTGAATGTGAGATTTCGGTGATTATTGAGAACTCTTTCCATCTCTGGTACCTACTTTTGAATTGATCTTGGATCTTAAGTCTTTTTCAAGTTTTCTTTTTTTAAATCTATAGTGATTATAGTTTTTTTTTCCCCCTAAAATCTGTTACATTAACTCTAACCAGCACTGAATTATTACTGCTGTGATTTCTACGTCAGTTTATGTAGTCAGTCACTCACCTACAATCACACAGTTAAGCTCATTTGCAAGAGAAAACAAATGTGTGAAAAATATCATAGAATTATAGTATATCACATTATATATACTAAACTATGCTACCAGGTGAACTTTGCTGTTAAGCTGTCTCTCTCGTGGGAGCTCTCAAACCACTCAAACATTTTTAGCCTGTGCTCTGCTTTGTGGTGTCAGTACATAGCACTGACGGCTTGTATTTCACCTTCAGCAATATTAAAGACTGACAAACATAAGGCTCTATGATTTCTGCGATGGGGAAAACGAGGACGGAATCGCGGAATCCAGTCATAAAAATGGAATTTACTGTATAACACGGAATGTCATGGAATTTGCCACATTTTGGATGAACAAATCAAAAGTAGGACTAGTGTCTGTGAACATTAAGCCACAAAAATACTATTTAAATATGAATCCTGCATATACTGCGTCTCTGTGTGAATGAATAGCGAAATATGAATAATGAAAATACTGGTTTGTAGTGCAAACTGTTTTACCGCTTACTGCACTTCGATATTCTTCTCGTTATTTCCCTATAGTGGATTATGAACCGGACGTCTAACACATTACCAGAAAACAGCTTATTTCCACATTGAAAAATAAGGTGGATACAAACAGAAACTTACAGGTCTTCACAGCAACTCATCAAAATGAAAGTTCAGCTTTACTTGACGAAATTGTGACAGAAATATATTACTTAATGTAATTATAGTACTACTGCTAATAATAAATAAAATTATTATTAAAACATTATTTTTAAGGAATATTTACCAGAAAAAAAAATATATTTAAAAAATAAATAAATAATAATAATATTTTTTTAAAAAATCAGTTCATTTGAGATTGATTATTACAATTTAATGAGACCATTAAAATGGAATCCAGAAAATAATTGGAAAACTCAGAATTTGGTGAAAATAAAACTGAGTTTGAGGAAGAAAAAAAAGAAAAACATTTCATAGGGCCTAAAAATGTAATTTTCTGGTAAACTTTTAAGAAATTGCTGTTAAATTGTGTAAGTTTCATGATTTCGATTAGACATGCTTTTTGATTCTAGTCTAGAGAATGAGTCTAGAAAAATTAAAATGGAAAAAAAAAAGTAATTTGCGAAAAAATTTTGTGAAAAAATAAAACGGATTTCATAGGGTCCTACTATTCATTCATACTATGGGCCAGATTTACTAAACAGGGCAAATTAGCATTAGAGTGCAATTCCATAAAAGTACCAATGGGAGGGAAATTCTGCGTGTGATTTACTAACAATGCACACAATAAACAACACAAACGCAGCCAGATAATTTCCATAATGACCAGCGCAATCTACCAAGCGCAGTGCAAATTACTGCCTGCTTTATGACACGCTTTTATTAGGCGTTAAATAATGGCGCAAATACCAGAAATTTGACGAGCGCAAACGTTAGTTAATCGCGTTGCACGATTAATTTTAATACTCTCCTCCCATAAATTTGGGTCTGAATAGAAAAAAAACATAAAAAGCATATTCAGTTAGGTCAGGTGCAAAAATAACTGCGCTAATTCTTCACTGTGCGTCTTTGGTAAATCCTGACAGTAATATGTGACCTGGACCACAAAACCAGTCATAAGGGTCAATTTATTTTAAAATTTAGATTTATACACTGAAAGATGAATAAATAGGCTTTCCATTGATGTATGGTTTGTTAGAATAGGACAGTTTGGCTGAGATGCAACTATTTGAAAATCTGGAATCTGAGGATGCAAAAAAATCTAAATATCTAAAAAATCGCCTTTAAAGTTGTCTAAATAAAGTTCTTAGCCATGCATATTACTAATCAAAATGCAAGTTTTAATATATTTATGGTAGGAAATTTACAAAAAAAAATTTCATGGAACATGATCTTTACTTAACAACCTAATGATTTTTGGCATAAAAGAAAAAATGATCATTTTGATCCATACAATGTTTTGTTGGCTATTTCTATAAAAATATACAAATGCTACTTAAGTTTTGTGGTCCAGGGTCACATATTTTAATGCCAAAAGAAGGTTTGTGCTGGCTCAAGCTGTTAGGCCCCAAATATTCAGCCCAGTAATCTATAAAACCCCTGAATGACCAGTCATAACTCATGCGATCATGAAGCGCTCGAAAGTACCAAGGGGACAAAGTATACAAGCCAACAATATCATTCTACCCCTCAGATAAATCAGTGTGGTTGCAAGGAATTCTGTATTAAGCAGATTTCAAAGTCCTGTGGGGGAAATTCACAGTGTTTCTGTTGAAAACAGTTCTGACGTAGGCATTTGAAAGCACACTAGGCCCGGCTGCTTGCTGCAGGCGCTCTTGGCCTCCCTCACACACACTCGTGTGCCCTCTCACACAAGTTCACATGTGAATGATTTGTTCATGTAGTAGACAAGCAGTGTGATTCAAACCACAAGTGTTATCTCCCATTCCACTCCTTTTTTTCACAGGAAAAAACCTGTTTTCATATGTGTCACACAGGCAAGGTTAGTTTGCTGAGGGACTCTAAGCTCTTGAAAGACTGTAAAGCGATTCACAACGCCATCTGAATCTCCATGCCATGAATATTAACCAGCACAATTGTTCCCTGAGTGACGCTACCATGGCTGCATTATTCATTCTCCCCGACGCTGCCACAAAGAGTTACACACCGCTATGGCCAGATCTGCTCTGTACCAGCTCGCGGTGCCCAAAGTGGAGCGCTAACACCCATAGCTCTCTCTCAATGGACGGCTAATGAACAGCTGAGAAACAGAATAAGGAAGAAGGAAGAGAGGAAAAAGGCAGGAAAACAGATTGCCAGGCCTCAGGCTGGGCTGTTATTCTGCCTTCTTGAATTCAGCACTGCGGGGCTTTGAGCTTGTGTTTGGCTGCCATCTCTGGCCCACTTTAGTCGTGCCGTCGTAGACACACACGCAAACACACTCCCATTACTGAACCATGACACCCCCGGGGACAGCAGCTGTTACCCCCGGAAGAGCTCGGCTCATAGCAGCAGAAGAGCTAAGAAGCTAAAGCGAGAATGCCAGGCCATATTTCCTCAGCGGGGTCTCACGTGGCCGCCCACCCTCCGTGTGCCAAACAACTTCATCCGTTCATGCTGTATACGGCTCACCTTTTTCTTAATGATGTCTGGCAGCTGTACGCTAACGGCACAATCCTATTATGCTGAGTCCTGATTTTCTTGTCAAGAGAAGGTAATGATTGCCTGTATGTGTGAATGTGTACACTTCGCTAACCACATCATAAGATGACTGACATGCATTCTCAACTCCTTTCTGAAGCACATGGGTGGCAGGGGTCCAGGAGCATGCTGTTCATACACACCTCACATGTGTTTGACAAGAGTAAATGGGATATTCCATTTTGGAGGCGAGAGGCATAACAAATGCAACATCATTTTTTTTTTTTTTCTACCATCGCTTGCTAAAGTGTTAAAGGGATCACTCACCCAAAAAATGAACATTCTGACATCATTTACTCTCCCTGATGCTGTACAAAAGCTTGGCGTTTTTTGTGAAATACAAATGATATTTTAAAGAATATTTTTGTCCATACAATGAAAGTCACAGCGGCCCAAAACAACAATGGATCCAACCGGCTTTTAT
The DNA here is from genome assembly GCA_036247105.1 of Cirrhinus mrigala. Taxonomy (NCBI): domain Eukaryota; kingdom Metazoa; phylum Chordata; class Actinopteri; order Cypriniformes; family Cyprinidae; genus Cirrhinus; species Cirrhinus mrigala. The sequence goes on from CM070024.1 coordinate 19,499,251, forward strand.
TATATGGGGGGGGACAATAAGTCATTTTTGATTTTTAAATGCACATTTTTTCAATTATTCCATCTTGTATTCTCAATATATGAGGTTTTGATGTTGCCTTGGTAATGTTTCATTACTTTTCAACATCATTACCATTAAATATCCAATAAAAATAGTGCTTTAATGCAAAGTTATTACCAGCGCATACCCTCTGACCAGTACATGACTTTTGCTAATTCTGCAGTTAGTGAATTCTGCGCATATTCGGCATGAAAACATTTCTCTAAACCATGTTTATCAAGAATAGGTCAAATTAGTCAGGAGTGATTCATAAAGGTCATGGAAAATTACGCAGAATGGAACAAAAAAAGAAAAATGAAAAGCTTTCAACCCTCGAAGTAGTTCAATTAGAACAATGAAGAAACAGTTAATGCAATGAGAAATGAAGAGGCAAAGTTTTTTTTTTTTTTTTACTTTTTTTAAATTAAATATAAATTCAAGTCACTGTCATATTTTCTTGGTTAAATAAACATTACTTACACTACCAGAATAAAAATCTATATAGTATTTTTAAATTAACAATGAAATAATAAGATCCTAATAAGATTCCTTTTTTTAACCGAATATAAATCTCATTTTCATTTCTCATCTTATTCCCGAAACAATAACTCAAGGCAGTAACAATTTAAAGTATAGATATATTTTATTTAAACAATTATATATTTTATGAACTCATATTCAGCTTTTTCACAATAAACTTATTTCCAGATCATCAGAGCTCGGTAAACACTGGTGCGGAGACGTACCTTCGATTTCAACACGCTGATTGCTCACTAAAAACCCACAGAAAATGTTTTCAGGCCATTTGAAGACTGGTTTTAATTAGTCTTCCCATTAACGTCATTATATTGTTCATTCAGACTGATTCACGAATGTGGAATGCGCACACAAGAGCACAAGAGGCGGGATTTATTGCATGAACCAATCACAGTCAATCATAACCAGTCATATGCAATCACATCGTGATAGAGCAGGGGTGTCAAACTCCGGTCCTGGAGAGCCGCAGCCCTGCAGAGTTTAGATGCAACCCTAATTAAACACACCTGATCCAACTAATCAAGTCCTTCAGGCTTAATTGAAAACCACATAGTATGTGTGTTGGAGCAAGGTTGGAACACAACTCGGCAGGGCTGCGGCCCTCCAGGAACTGAGTTTGACAGCCCTGCGATAGAGGTATCGCCTCCTCTCACGTGACTTTCCCCCATTCATTCTCAATTACCCCCCCACCAAACCCACCGTACGCTTAGGGCATCTGTTAAAACTCAACGGGCTCAGGGGAGGCGAAAGAACTTTATCTGCTGGTGTCACTGTTGGACAGTTTATTTTAGAAAAACGAGTGATTTATACGTTTCTCATGTCATGTTTAATAATATTTGCATTGTTTTATTTTTGTACTATGAATTTTTTCTCATCCAGTTTTTGAGGAGACACTGCCTCCCTTGCCCCGTCGGAGGAAACGCCCCTGGTGTACAATAAAAAGAGAGAGAGAAGACGTACCCTGGGAACGTTCCCTGCATGAAATGAGTGATTTCACTAAGTGAGGAGAATGTTCAGAGCACAAATCTTGTCTATTCTTACTCTTCTTACTCTCTGAACCATACTATATAAATGTCTATAAAGACACAGTGTACTTTTAACAGCGTTCTGGATGAGAATGCAAAAGGAGCACCAAGAGCCATGAGGGGATAATAAGCAAATGACCTTTAAAAACAATAAAGTCTCCCTTTAGTAAATCTAATTCTGCTAAGTATCTGTCCTCCGTGTCTGTCCTCTGGAACAGCAGTGATACAAAGAGCCCCCTCCCCACCTGTGCTATTCCGTCTGGCAACAGCCCCCAGTCCCTCAACAACAGCAGCTGCTGCTGCTGCTGCGCTCACGATACGAGCACTGTGAAATATCTGAGACCAATCAGATTTTCTAATCCTGTAGATTCACTATATAGTGACCGTGACCATTTCATCTCTGGACACCGAGTGCGTTCATATTTAATTTGAGTCTTCAGTCGTGTCCTTCTTATAGTATGAAACAGGATTGACACACCAAAGCGCCTGGCCTTAATGATTTGGGTAATTCAGTTCTCCTGAATGCAGAATTATAGTCACGTTGTTGTTTGGCCTCTTGCATTAAATGTACTATGTGTACTTATGTTTAATTAATAATAGTAATGATATTATAGTTAATAAATATTTGAACTGATTAAATTGCAATGCAATGCTATTATTATTTAAAAATGCCTTGATTTGATTAATCATGGTTTTACTAGCACCACAGTAATGCATGCTAATCAGCATTTGCTATATTATCTCATCTCTGTGAAACTGAATGTATAATAACGCAACAAACCAGCCTTTTAAAACAGTATTCATAATTGCGCCGCAGAACCACTTAAACTGCAAAAAGAGGTTTTGTGTTTGTCATCAGGTTGCTTGTTGTAGTAGTTTCTCTAATGACCTGCTAGTTAAAGTAGTTACAGATAGCCTCTTTAAAGCTTTTGTGTGCTGTCGAGCATGCTGGTAGAAATTACTTCTCCTCTTTTGTGTTATAATCTGGCCAGAACATTGCAGATCACATCAGCATCAACTGGCATGCTGGGTAGTGTCTAATGCGACACTATGCTGCTTTCAGCTACCTCTGGGTTTTGTTTTAGCTGAGCACGATTCGTGACCTGAAACGGACCTTGCATGTATCTGACAGATAAACTGATGAAACTAGATAGGATTTAGTATGTTAATGATTTAACGATTTAACAAGAAATTAAACGAGAGTTTAAACACTGCTTCATCAATAAGACAACGCTATACTTATGCCTTAGGCTTTAATTATCAGTTTAAAAATGGATTTAGTCAACATCAGCCTCCTTAGCTTTGAATTAAACTGTGCTCCTTCACTTTGAGGTAGGAATTCAATTATCATTTGAGCTACTCAAATGTGAATATGCTAAAAAAAAAAAAATTGTCTATTCATTTGGAATAACTCATGGGCAAATTGCTCTTGAATGCAGGTTAATTTAACCTCTATACTCTAGATGCTCGCCAAAAAAGATACAGTTGTGTAATTTTGGCTCATTAAAAATACATGGCTCCTATAAAAACACCAAAACGTAGCTATCTATATGAGGTCAAAAGTTTACATACACCTTTGCAGAATTCTGCATGTTATTTTTTATTTAGTACTGACCTGACTATGATATTACACAATTTAAAAGACGTTTACATACAGTCCACAAGAGAAAGTAATAGTTTAAATCTTAAAAATGACCCCGTTCAAAAGTTTACATACTGATACTTAATACAGTGTTATTACCTGAATGATCCACAGCTGTGTTTTTTTTTTTTTTTTAGTGATAGTTGTTCATGAGCCCCTTGTTTGTCTTGAACAGTTAAACTGCCCGCTGTTTAAAAGTTTGAAAAATCCTTCAGGTCCCACAAATTCTTTGGTTTTTCAACATTTTTGTGTATTTGAACCCTTTTCAACAATGACTGTATGATTTTGAGATCCATCTTTTCACACTGAGGACAACTGAGCAACTCATATGCAACTATTACAGAAGGTTCAAACACTCATTGATGCTCCAGAAGGAAACACAATGCATTAAAAGCCAGGGGGTGAAAACTGTTGAACAGAATGAAGATGTGTACATTTTTCTTATTTAGCCTAAATCTCTCTTTTTTCTTTTAAATTTAGTACTTCCCATTCAGAGGCAACAGAAGAAAAATAAGTTAAATTTACCCTGATCTTCACCTTCAAAAATTTTTCACCCCCCTTAATGTCAGTGAGTGTTTGAACCTTCTGTAATGAGTCCCTCAGTTGTCCTCAGTAAGAAAAGATGGATCTGATGATTTTCTGATGCAGTAAACTTGCTCTGTAACCCACCTTGTACTACCTAAAAAAAAAAAACACAAGTCACAATAAAAGAGGTCAAACACTTTTACATTTTTAGCAAGCTAGAATGGCATGCTTGTTTTAGCAAATGTATTTTTATCTCATGTTGCCTTTTGCCAGTTTAGGGTAGGTGGTCATTTTCAAACGTGAAACAATTAACTTTTTAGCGCCCCTCACTGGACTGGATTTCATTTTTGAACTTTGGTGATACATGAAACACTCAAAGTAGCAAAACATTTCCAGATTAATGTTAATCTGTTTTGGTTGGCTCTCACTAAACATTTCACTTTGAAAATGTTGCAAAACGCACAAGAACCAACGTAATATCGTGTCTAGCATGACAACTCTCAAAATGGATATGAAAGTCTTAACGTATTTGTTCTTGGCTGAATAGATCTGCTACGCTGCTGAATTGCTGCTGGACATTGGTTATTGCTGTTGTTGTACTGTAGATTTTAGCTACTGCTGCAAAGCAAGTACAGGAACTTGCTACTGCCAGTGCCGTATCTATACAGGTGGAGCTGGGGAGGTGGAGGGTTTCAGAGGAACTCTGAAAGCGTGCTGCGAACTCCTCTAGTGAATGCTAACCATCCATTAAAATGTAAAGCAGCAAGCTCATTGGCTGCATATGCAACATGAACCAATCAAATTGTGCCAAGTAGTTTAACACTGTGAATTTGCATTAACGACCTATCAGCCTGCGGCATCTAGAGTTTCATGACAGAACTTGGCATTTTGCAAAAATGTTGTCACAGGTACTTTTTTCTTCCAATGAGCCTGGGTTGGAAATTTTACTACAGTGCACTCATATGGAATTCAGCACTGAACTGTTTTAAATAAACTCATGATAAGACATAAATGATGAAACATTGCAATATCAGCATTAAAGTGAAACAGAATTTAATTTAATATGAACACTGTCTGAGTGAGCCAGTTAAAATATAGAAAAATGGATATTGTGCAGATGCATAAATGGGTTATGCATCACAGTGAAATTTACAACATTAGTAATGTGTACAGACATCCTAGTGAGCCAGAGGGCTTGCAGCAGCGTACACATTCAGTTTAAGCAGACCTGAGCCAAAAATCATTTGACTCTGAAAGCACAGTGAATCTCTGAAACTGGGAGACACGCCACTGGCCACTTTCATTTACCTTTCAAACGGCAATTTAATATGCTACCAAGATTTATTCCCAGAGGACTATTTTCTGCCTTGAGAGAGTATGTGTGTTTATTACATGGCTCTCTGGAATATTTCATCCTGATTGGTCAGTAGCAGCATTCTGCACTCAGATATTTTGGTATAATGATTCTGAGCTGTAAAAATGTGGCTGATCACAAAACGAATTCTGCGATGCAGGAAAGACGTGGCCAGTAGAGGGCAATCATATGTCAGTCCTTGAACAAACACAGATAGCTAGTAAATAGCTCTGCTTGTGCTTGGCTGGTGGATCTGTAAACCTCTTTTCTTACTGAAACAAGCAGCAGAGCATGTTAACATCTTGCAGTTGCAAGTTTGGAGAAAAAACATCCAAAGATGCAAATATAATTTGTGCGCTAAATTGAATTTTGATGCGCACCATGTAATTTATTTGGTAAATGTGTTTTTTTCGTAGTGTATCCAACTCATTTGACTAATATTAACTCTCAATTGTGAGTTATAAAGTCCAGTTCTGAGGGAGAACAAAGACTAATATGTACTCAGAATTGTGAGTTTAAATCTTGGAATTTTTACTTCATAACTCATAACTGCGAGTTTGTATCTCACAATACTGAGGAAAAAAAGTCAGAATTGCGAGTTTGTATCACGCAATTCTGACTTTTTTTTGTTTGCAAATGTGAGTTTGTATCTTGCAATTCCAACGCTATCTCATAACCAGTTCGTACGTATTTTACAAGGTGGCTAATTTGTACGATTTGTCTAGACCCTAGTGTTGGTTAGGGTTAGGGGCAGGGTTAGGTGTAGGACATTCATGCTAATTCATGCAAATTGGGGAATTCGTAAATTCGTAAAATTTAGCAAAATTTGTACCAATTTGTACGAGTGAGTTTGCACGAGTTCGTACGAATTAGCCACCTCATAAAATATGTAAGAATTGCCATAAGATTGGGTTGCAAATTCAGAATTTTTTCTCGCAATTACAAATTTAGATCTTGCAATTTTAACTTTTTTTTCTCAGAATTCCGAGTTATAAAGTCCAATTCTGAGGGGGAAAAAAGACTGATATATTCTTAGAATTGCTAGTTTAAATTTTGGAATTCTGAGTTCATAACTCATAACTGCGAGTTTATCTCACAATTCAGACTTGTGAGACAAGAACTTGCAATTTTGACTTTTTTTTGCAAATGTGAGTTTGTATCTCACGACCAATTCATACGTATTTTATAAGGTGGCTAATTTGTACGATTTTGAAGGATTTGTCTAGACCCTAATGACGGTTAGGTTTAGGGGCAGGGTTAGGTGTAGGACATTCATACTAATTTATGCGAATTGGGGAATTCGTAAAAAAACTTACGATTTAGCAAAATTTGTACCAATTTGTATGAGTGAGGTTGTATGAGTGAGGTTGTACGAATTCTTACAAATTATGTACACATCGAGTTGCAAATTCAGACTTTTTTTCCTCGCAATTACAAGTTTATATCTCGCAATTTTAACTTTTTTTTTCTCAGAATTGTGAGATATAAACATGCAATTGCGAGTTATAAGGTCCAATTGTGAGGGGGAAAAAAGACTGATATGTTCTTAGAATTGCAAGTTTAAATTTTGGAATTTTGAGTTCATAACTTATATCTCACAATTCAAATTTGTGAGACAAAAACTCGCAGTTGTGACTTTTTTTTTTGCAAATGCGAGTTTGTATCTCGCAATTCCTATCAAACGCTATTTCACGACCAATTTCTACATATTTTACGAGGTGGCGAATTTGTATGTATTTGTGCGATTTGTCTAGACCCTAGTGTTGGTTAGGTTTAGGGGTGGGGTTAGGTGTACGACATTCATACTAATTAATGTGATTTGGGGAATTTGTAAAATAGGTACAATTTAGCAAAAATTTTACCAATTTGTACGAATTAGCCACCTCATAAAAAATGTACGAATTTCCATGAGATCGTGTTGCAAATTCTGACTTTTTTCTTGCAATTACTTTGATGATTTGCAATTATGATATGTCTAGACCCCAGTGACAGTTAGATTTAGGGGCGGGGTTATGTGTAGGGCATTCATATGAATTCATACGAATTGGGGAACTCGTAATTGTACGAATTCATATGAATTAGCCATGTACAAATTGTCATGAGATCGGGTTGGCAATTCTGTCTTTTTCTTGCAATTACGAGTTTATATAGCAATTCTGACTTTTTTATAAACTCGAGCAATTGCGACTTATAAGGTCCAATTCTGAGGGGGAAAAAGACTGATATGTTCTTAGAATTGCGATTAAATCTTGGAATTCTGAGTTCATAACTGACAACTGCGAGTTTGTATCTCAAAATTCGGAAAAAAATGTCACATTTGTGAGTTTGTATTACGCAATTCTGAGAAAAATCAGAACTGAGAGATAAGTCACAATTACCTTTTTTCTGTATGGAACGTGGTTCCATACTATTGACAATGGAGAATGTTTTTTTTTTTTTCTTAGCCTCTGAAATTTCACACATATTTCCAAACAAATCTTACACGAAAACATAACTATTATACATGGTGCAGATTTTGTATGAATTCAGGTTATACAATGTGAATTGTATGAAAATGTATCATTTTTAGAAAAAAAGATCCACAAGTAAACATAACCATCAATGGGACTTGAGCTGACCATACAAAAATGTTTAAATGAAACTGTATGAATTCATACAAATTAAACAACACCATCTATCTCCCAAGCTTTGTAAAATAGTGCCACCACCAAAATGTTCACTGACCTGGAAAGCATAGCAACAGTTACTATGCGTCTCTGCTTTGTAATGTCAGCAAACATGATGAGGACACTAGGGTGCCAGGAGGTTCATAAAATCTTTATACAATACAGACCCAACTATCCTACAACAAAATCTGCTGGTATTTTTCTGTACGTTTTCCATTATTGCACAGGTTAAACTCAGCACATTAAAACTGAACAGCTTGAGAACAGCAGCTGGCTATTGATTTTCATACCCACAAAGTGAGATGTGACTTCAAGACTTCCTAACGCTATTTTTCATTTTTAATTCATCCAACTCCACTTGGCCTATTTCATCTGACTTTTACTGGTGTCTAGTGTCCAGTCTCTCAGTGCTGAGAAGCAGGGCACATGTGCTTTTGAAATAGCTATTGCAGCTTAATGAATGTCGGAGAAATCCCATTAAGGTCCATCAGTTGCACAAATTATGTTTACAAAGGAGGATTGAGCAGCTGGTGGTAATTTTTCTCCCAAGAAGTGAGCAACCATTGCTGGAAGAATGAAGGGATTTGAAAACCATGCACGTGCAACAACAAACATATTTTTTAATGCGTCAAATCACGCAATAATCTTTTGACCATGCCACTCTGTTGGATGTATAGTTTGGACAAAGTTTGCCAACACCACTGGATGGTCTTACAAACTTTTGGACAGAATTTGTCAACTGAAAGCTTCGTGTGGTTTAATGGCGAGGGGTGCGCAGGCTCTGACGCCGTTCAATTGTTCCATAAATGCTAAACGAGATAAACAGAAAACCAATCGATTTGTCCACAGTGAAAACATGTCAGTGGGAATTCTGAGGTAAAAGCGTCGGGTTTATTGACAATCCCGCGCAGTACTAAACTAATCCCCCTATGTCTTCAGTAGCATACTGTGCTGTTATTGACATGCTAATGTTCGGTGTTAAAGACAGCGAGCGTTTGAGTTAGCGTGGGGATTCCCTGCGCACCCTGTGCTGGTCCGATGCTTTTTACACCACCGCAGTCATTCTAAATGAGCTACAAAACCCAACTCTGACTGGAGGGAATTGCAAAACAAGGACCCAGCACTTCTTCTAACAACAAAGAGAATGGCTGATTTTCTTTTCTCCCACCACAGTCTATCTAGAGTCTTTGTATTTAGGGAGAAAAAGCTTGGGAGGCTTGCAAACGCCAATTTGTTTCTTAGTCATCCTCCCATCGTGAGCCTACTGCGATCCTCGTAGGTAATGAGTCTGGTGTGCCAACTATTTGCATAGCCAATTAAACCTCACTGCCTTCAATAGGGGCACTTTAAGAGGATAATCAGGACTGGATGGTAGGCTGAAACAGGAAGCATGACTCATTTTAGACTATTGGGTGACTGAGAGTCAAACAGTAGCTTGGATTTTGGATTAAGATGTTAGCGGTGTTTTTCAGGGAGGGGTGGGGGAGTTGAACTATAAAAATCTTTTCTTTTTTTCAGTACTGCACAGGATACAAGGACATTTTAACATTCATAATCATATGAGTCAGTTTCAGAATCATCCAAACAATTGCACATAATCAGATTAATCAAGAGAAGTCAGAAGGATCCAAATAATATCACCAAAATTAGTTCTTATTCAACACGGCACACAGTAGCATGAAATTACGGATCACATTCAATGTAGAATCAATAAACGTAAAAATGGCTTCATGTGAGGTTAGATTATTCAGGTTATTATAGTCATTACGAGCGATGTTGGTCATTTGACCCATAGCCGCATCAGCAAATTATACAAGAGCTATTTCGCTCTGGAGGGTTCTTAGTCTTAAGAGTGATGTGCCATATATATGAAACACGTATTGACCTGTTAACTAAGCTTTTACAACATTGACTTTACTGATTTTCCCATATCTCCTTTGTTGCTCTTAACCTGTACTTCTGTAGATGAATATTCATGAACAGTAAACTGAATTCTTTTCTCAGCTGTATGGTATGATAAGATATAAGGCTGTTTCTTCAGCTTCAAGCACTTTAAAGCCACATTCCATAATGTTTTTGCTTAAAAGTGATCCAAAACGAATTATTGAGGAAGTTCATAACCAATCTGTGTTTAAAACTATCTCCTTACCTTAGCCCAATTCACAACGGCAAGTTTGTAATAATGTTTTCTAATCTGAGTGGTTTGGGTCGGTTTCTGAGTTTGCCGCCATTCGACTTTAAGTCATTTCGTCACGTCTGCATTACTATGACTTTTGCCTCAATAAACTCCTAATTTGCTGCTCCTTAATCAACCTTTTTACTGAGTAACTGATGAGTGGCGTCATGATAGATTCTAACTTTCATTTGGGTGCTTTCGTGTTCCAGTCTCCATTGAAATCTGTTAAAATGGGGTGAAAAAGAAACATATTAAATAAAAAATTACAATTTTTCAATATAGCTAAATTTAAAAATCTGCGCAGGTTTAACATTATATTATCGGCAGGGAAAATATGTTCATTTGACTAGATACACCAAAGACTGTAAATGTGCAGCACCATTCAGAAAAAGGTGGATAGTTAGTTAGGTAGTTGATAAGTTTAGGTATTGGGTAGGATTAGGGATGCAGAATATGGTCATGCAGAATATGTGCTTTATAAGTACAAATACACAGCCAATTTGGTAATAATTGCCATGCTAATAAGCAACTGTAAAAACAATTTGTTGAGTCAACTTAAAATAATTTGTTACCCGACTGCCTTAAAATTTTAAGTTCAGTCAACTCAAAAAAGTTTAGTCAACTTGAAATGTTAATCTGTACTAAGTGACAACTTAGATATTTGAGTTGATTCAACGTAAAATTTTAAGGCAGCTGGGTAACAAGCCCAGCTTTTAAGTTTAACAAACCACATTTTTTTAGTCAACCCAAATATATAAGTTGTCACTTAGTACAACTTAACATTTTAAGTTGACTAAACTTATTTGAGTTGACTGAACTTAACATTTTAAGGCAGCAGGGTAATAAATTATTTTAAGTTAACTCAACAATTTTTTTTTTTTTTTAACAGTGTAGTTAATAGTGAAAATTGGTCCCTATACTAAAGTGTTACCTTTTGCATGTGTGGATGCTGCAGCTGGCAGATCATTTGTAGCCTTTTCTTAGAGCAGCTGGAATAATTACACATGTCATTTTGAGAATAGAGTCTTAAACGGTGCATTAAGGTAATGAAACACATGAACATGTAAGTGACTGATATTTGATTATATACAGTTTTAAATGTGCATCTGATTACAGATATGTGGGATTACACTGTATTTAAAAGATTTGTATTTAAAAGAGAACGAGTTCTGAGAAAAATTAAATTGCTTTTTGAGGTTAAAAGAACTTTGTTAGATGACACTCATGACAATTAGAGATTATACTGTACATATATTGAAATCTACAGATACACTAAATGTACTAGATACACATTTACGCTATGTCGACATTATCATTAACAATCTGAGAACAAATTTTAACAATAATAATAAATATTTGCATGGTTTGACATGATCTGAGCTAACTTTGCGGTTGTTAGATTTAATCACCATTGGCAGCACAATTTATTGTAAAAAAAAAAAAAAAAAAAAGCAGCGGCGATATTGTGAATAGCAATTAGATGCTATTTGCACTAAGTGAACATAGCATATTGTCTTAGTGATAGATGCTATTTACACTAAGTGCCAATAAAAATGTGTTCTATTTACACTAAGTGCAAATAGCTATAGATTCTATTTACACTGTGTTAAAATAGCAAGATTTTCTGCTGTTTATAATACATATTGCAAATAGAGACAATTATCTGCATCTCAGTATTGTAGTGCATTATAAAACAGTATGCAATAATAACTTATTGAGTGTAAATTATAGTTTTAATTCAAATTATTAAATGGATGCCACCTTACTGGGACAATTAAGCCCTCCCTACATCTACCCTAACCCTAACCAATAATTTATTTTCAACTTTTTGAGTATTTCCTTAATTTTTGATGAAAATAAATGTCTTTCTGATATGATATGAGATTTGAAAAGAGAAAAAATAAGTTTGCCAAAAGGCGAATTCCAACCCGGGTCGATCGTGTCGAAAAGACTACAGTACACACTTTATCAACTGTGCCACTGGAGCTGTTGTTTAACAGGGAACTTTTATAGTGTTGAGCATCCCAATGACACATTGGTGGGCGGGGTTAGTGTAAATAGCCTCTGCCAACAAGGCAGGCAAAAAAAAATAAAAAATAAATAAAATCAGTTTGTCAGAACAAAACCAGGCAGACATGTTGCTTACTTGTTTTTATTTTATTGTCTTATTTTGGACATACTTCCAAAACATAGTATCTGTGATTACGAAGTACAGTGAATATCCACACTGGTGTGTTGACTGACAGCCACGCAAACACCTCAAAACATTGGATTAAAAACAAGCCACGTAAAGAAGATAAATCCGTAAATAACTGCAATGGCAGGTTTCAAACAGGGATGGCGACAAAAAGGCAAAACTTACAGACTGCAGCTTTAAGCGATTTTTGCCAAATGATGTTGATATTAAAAAGCACCAAAATAAACATGCCCATGCCCCAACAGGACCTCGCCCCTATTTTGATATCTCCAACCCACACGTATTCACACAACCCTGGCATAACATTGATTGCGGAAACAAGCGAAGATAACACACAAGCATATTCAAACAAAAGCCAACACTTTTAAATTTATTTATTTATTTTTTTAAGATTTTTAAAGTTTTTATTTTTGTTACATAAAGATCATATTAAAATGGTCTACTATTTAAGATACCTTCAAGATTTGTTTGTACTGTTTTTTTTTTTGTTTTGTTTTTTTTAATTTTATATACAAATCAGAATATAGAATGATTTCTGAATTCACTGAAGAATGGAGAGTGGAGTATTGGCTGCTGAAAATTCAGCTTTGACATCGCAAGAATAAATTGCAATTTAAAATAAGTGTGGACTTGTTTAGCGCAACTTTAAAAAAACATTAAAATCATAATTATTCAGATCTAGACGTTTAAGGTATGAAAATACAAAAATCTAAATTATGATATCTTTGTTATTTCTTTTTTTCTTTTTTTTTTTTTTTCAGAAATTAAATGTAAAAACAACATTTACATTTAGGGCTGTCAAAAGATCAATCACAATTAATCCCATACAAAATAAAAGTTTGAGTTTGCCTAATATGTGTGTGTGTACGGTGTGTAATTATTATGTATATTTAAATACAAACACATTCATGTATATATTTAAGAAATATATACAAGTATATGTATTTATTACAATTTTGTTATAATTTATACTATAATATATAATTACTCAGTACACACACATATATTAGGCAAACTCAAACTTTTATTTTGCATGCGATTCATCTTGATTAATCATTTTACAGCCTTAATTATATTATTATTGTGTGTATTTAGGATTACCACAGCGTTTCAGTGTCATGTTTAAAAAGATTAAACGAGATTAAAGTTGTAATATTTCGAGATTAAATTTTAAATTACAAAAATAAAGTCAAAGTACTATGATTAAAAAAAAAAGTCAAAATTACGAGAATTAATTAATAGCAATTACGAGATTAAAGAGGAATAACACATGTATAATTTGTATATTATGATCAAATGGACAGAATTTAAGAGCTGAGCTGTGTTATATTAAAAGCAACAAAGCACAAAATGATTGCGATTACTGGGTGGCTGGTGTGTTGAAAATAATGAATGCCCATTCATTAACAAAAGCTGAGATTTTGCTTTATATTAAAAGCACCAAAAGCACAAAGCTTATTGCTATTATTGGGGGGCTGTCGCACTACAAATAATGAATGCAGTCGAAGACATGAAATATTATTTCCAAGCATGCTGTCCTTGCCAGTATGACACATGGTATGATTTCTGCTAATAATCCCCCAAATATATTCAAATCAATTCCATCGGCCTGGCAACTGGCATGCGCAATATAGGCTATACTTTTAAAATATTCTAACTTTAATTTCTACAATTTAATTATCAAAACATTTCGACATTATTCTTGAAATATTTAGACTTTAATCTCGTAATTTTAGATTTTTTTAACGTGGCACTAAAATGCCGTCGTATAAGATACATTAAGGGCCAACCATAAAATTAACAGAATTCAACAGAATGCTGTTAAACAAAAACACGATTTGAGGAGTGATGGAAATGACAGTCATAGCAAATTTTGACAGAATTCTTCTGTGATATATGTATGTACATAAACATTCTAGCGGTCAAATTTCGTAAACTAGTGAGAGTGTGAAAATCATGTTTCAAGAGACTTTAAAGTGCCTGTATTTAAAGAAACACCCATATGTCCCATTTGTATCTCCAAATAGGTTACAAATCATCTGTCTTCATTTGATCAAACTCAATCAGATTTAGAAACACGAACGTTATTTATCTGGTTAAAAAAAAATTTATAAAAATAAAAGTAGTTTTATGTTTCAACCTTGATTCTACTCAAGGTGGCCTTGTGATATTTTAGAGTTGCATTAAATCTCGAAAACCATGGCTATTTTATAACTGACCTTCACCTTATCAGACAGAGCCGTTTTATCCTTTAGATAGGCATCGGCGCAATGGACATCACTGCCGTGGATTGTGTGGAACAGGCGGCCATTAGGCAGTGTGTAATTGATCGGTGTGTGGCCGTTTCTCTCTCACCTTCTCCGTGCACCAGGGGTGAATCATCACCTCTTAGGCGACTGCTAGACAGAGATGTGAGAGAAAAAACTAATGGTGCAAGGGATACATTCTCATTTACAATCATTTACACCACTCAATACTACTGAACAAAAGAAAACATTTTTAGTAGGATTTTAAACACATGCAAGAAGGTCGATGCAAGATGCAAGATGCAAAATGCAAAACACGTCTTTTTTGCTGCTAATAGTTATTCAGCATCGTGAAACGAGAGGGCACATTTTTCAGATTGCTTCAGTCTGTGACTCGTGTCCCTGCGGACCACAGCCCTCCAGAGGAGGCGTTTGCACACAGAGAGTTGTCCTCATCAGCCTAACTGAGTGAGAGAGACTGTCAAAACAATGGCCAATTAACGGGCTCCATCTGCACTATACAGGCAATTCGTTTGAGAAAGTGTAACATGGCTTCCAGGAGGCCATATGTAATTTTAATGCTGAGTGTCGCGTTCGGCGCGTGTGCAGCTTTAGTCCAGATGAACAGACTAAATTTGTATCCTGCAGATTAGGAACGATATCACGCTTGTGAGATAAAAATTGTGTACTTATGCTTTCCCCTGGCTTTCTGTAATTTAGCACATGGTTGAACCAGTTGGTACAAAATCGATTGCAGTTTGTAAGAAAACACATTTGTTCTCACGTTTTGCAGTGAAGACATATGTGAAACATGATGATTAACAAACCACAGCTGGATCATTCTCAAAATATGGCGGGAAACATCCCTTGACTTTGTGGTCATGGAAAATGTTCAAATATTATTTAATAAAACAAAAATAGGAAGAAAGAAAGAAAGAAATCTTATAATAATAAAAAAAACCTACCATCTATCTATCTAAAATTTTTATAATAAATTACATTTTATTTGTTTACTTACAATTTACTTATTTTGTTTCCAAATCTAGTGTCTAGCAAGTCTGCAAAAATTAATTCATTACAATTAATTCATTAAAATGTGGTTCATAAAAATACACTTTTTTATTCCCTTTATTTCATGTTATTAATTTTAAAAACTATTATTTTGTATACTTCCAAAGTTCCAACTTTTGTTTTTGAAAAAACATATATAAAAACACATTTAAATAAAAACAAAATTCATGTTATATTTTAAATAATAATGATGTCAAGATTTCAGTAAAGACCCTAAGTGGCTGTTTCGCATTTATCTTCCCTTTTTTTTTAATATATAAAAAACATGAACAAAAAAAAGAAAACACAAAATTTACACAATTTTTCATTAAAAATGATGTTGAAAATTAATTCTAAATATTTTGTTAGCCTAAAAGTGTTTTATTTCTAGCAAATCTGCAAAAGTTTTTTAAAACAAAAATATTTTAAATAAAAACTAAATTCATGTCATTTTTTATTAATAATGATGTCAAGATTTCAGTATAGACCCTTTGTTTTGTTTTTTCTTTGGGACTGAAAATTAATTAAAAATATTTTGTAAGCCAGAAAATTTTTTTTTTCTAGCAAGTCGGCAAAAACAAATTAAGTGAAAATAAATTATAACGTTATTCATAAGCATATGCTTTTTATCCTTTATTTAATGTTACAGATTTTAAAAACTATTATTTTGTATATTTACAAGTTAAAAGTTCAGAGGAAAATGAGGCTGTTTCGCATTTACCTTTCAACTTTTGTTTTTGTTTTTTAAAAAAAAAAAAAAAAAATCAACTATTTAAATAAAAACAAAATTCACTTCATTTTTTATTAATGATGATGTAAAGATTTCAGGAAATACCCCATTTTTTTCCCTAGCAAGTCTGCAAAAACTAATTAATTAAAATGAATTTATTATAATGCAATTCAGAAACGTATACCTTTTATCGCTTATTTCACGTTATTGATTTTAGAAACTATTATTTTGTATATTTACAAGTTAAAATTTCAGGAGGAAAATAAACTGATTTGCATTTACCTTTCAACTTTTGTTTTGTTTTTGAAAAAACATTACAATAAAACAAAATTGACATCATTTTTTATCAATAATGGTGTCAAGATTTCAGTGAAGACCCTAATTTTTTTTTTCTTTTGGGGTTGAAAATTAATTAAATTATATATATATATATATATATAAATATTTTGTAATAGTTTTTTTTTTCCTTCTAGCAAGTCCGCAAAACTAATTAATTAAAACATAATTCATACACATATACTTTTTTATCCCTTTATTTCATGTTATTCATTTAAAAAAATATTATATTGTATTATGAGTTTTGCATTTTACTTTTCAAATATATATATATATATTATTATATATTATATATTATAATATATATATATATATATATATATATATATATATATATATATACATACACACATTTAAAAAGAAACAAAATTCATGTCATTTTTGATCAATTATGATGTCAAGATTTCAGTAAAGACTCATTTTTTTTGGGGGGGGGGGGGGGGGCTGAATATTAATGAAATAAATATAAATAAAAAAAAGACAAATTCTATAAGCCAGTAAAGGTTTTTTTTTTTTTTTTGAATGACTCAGCCAATAGATGCCAAGTTTATGGTGATGTTGTATGAACCCTGTAGATGTATAACAAGAACACGAACTCCACAGAAAGCTGCCAATATTAAAGTTTATACTCAATTGTTGCTTCTCCAATACAGTAAGTAATACTTACCAAAACAATCTTATATGTGTCTGGATAGTTTCAAACAAAGTAAGCAGTTTCCACAGTTTTTAATCAAGTTACTGCCAAAAATGTTTCACAATATCACACTCCAGCCCACATAAGAATAATATCCATTCAATTTCCAAGCCCATTTTAATCCACTATAAGTTGTTGGTTTCGTTCCTGTGGGATAAAACTCATCAGAACGACAGTAACCAAGGGGGTTGGAGTTTAGCGAAGGGTCAGTTCTTTGTTTCTAGTTAATTAGCTCTCTTGCTCTTCCGGCCTGGTGAGCTTAAACACGCAAACTGAACAAAGACATCTGAAATCTTATTGAGAAGGTCAGTCAGACTGAAGACAGCATGAAGCTAGCGCAATAAAAGCTCGGCGTAAAAACAAACTCAAGCCAATTCACAGCAGTCCTTCTGGGGCCCGGGGTCCTATGAGATTTTGATCCGGGAGTGCTCTGCCTGCCAATGCCGGCTCTGACGAGATCCCAGGCAAGGGCGAGCAGGACACACTGAGCCGAGTCGAGACCTTGGCACGGCGCTGCTGACTGGCAATACTGATTTGTTCCTACTGTTTCCACGGCAACGGCCGTGCGTGGTTTGTCCTGCAGGATGGGAGGAAACAGACATCATACTGTATTTGTACCAGTTCGCCATCCATGTTGAGCAGCTACACGGCACGAGTTAAACATAATGATGTCCTTATTGTGATCAAATGGAAACCAGACATAAAATCAGTTCTGTTGTGCTTTGGTAAAACACAGCAAAACCACTTCTTTTTTATAGCTGTCATTTGGTGGTGGGGGTTTTTTCAGCCCACAGGAATTATTTGCTCATTACTTTGTCAAGATCTCTTTATTCTCTATGTAAAATGTGCCTAAATTGCTCTTCGAATCTCCTGCTGTGTGGGTTCTGGTGTGAATTGAGCTAGCCAAGCCAGATGCTTCACAGAGTATCACTGCGTCTCCTGAGACTGTGAGTCTGCAGCGGAGCTTTTAATCAAAAACCTGCATGTCAGTGAGAGCTGAGGAAACAGATCTTCCTCTTCATCAACATGTCCCCCTGATTTTCATTAGGCGCTATCTAGATATACATTTATTGCAGTCTCCGACATGAAAAGTCTCATAGCCAGCTGTTATAATGAGGCAAGAGAGAGGAGCAAGAGCCCTTGAACAATACGAACTGAAAATAAAATGTTAGGCTAGCCCAGAAAAAGAATGAACTAGTACTATAAATGATATACAATGAAAATAAACAAACTAATAAACAATTTGAGGAGTGAATGAAATACATTTATGGGGACATTTCCGATTCATTTTAATTCCGCAAGATGCGAAAAATGTACCGCGATGTACGTTTCGTGACATATTCAATGTGAAACGTCCACTGAGTAGCGTTAAAAGAGTGTTCGTTTTTTTTTCCCCGGAATGTACATATGGTGTGTTTTATGTGACGTTAGTTTTGTATGTGTCACTGCAGTTCTGACTTTGAAATGTCTGCTGAGTGGCGCTATACTTCTAATGCTCTGTGACGTTTTAAAATAACACACCATCTGCACTACACCTAAACCTATCCCCCAACAGTATGAACAAAAGCGAATGTGATGTAAAAACACAAGCGCAAACATGTCGTTTTAGCTTGTTTTTTCTGATCTCTCACCTTTCAGCTCTGTCATCCTGAGTCATGTTTTTCACAGGATTCATACCCAAGGATTCTGCACCCTAAGTCCAGTTCCATGCTGGCTGAGCTACTGAACAAGCTTGTTATATCTGGAAAGCGAAACATATGGAGCTGTAATCATAAATGTGTACGAAAACGATTACAAGTGCTACTGTAGCTGATTTACCGCCTCTAGTGTTCATTTCTGTTGGAAACTGCAGTGATATGCACATACACTGTAAAAAATAAAAAACACAATTTGTGGAGTCAGCTTAAAATACTTTGTTACCCTGCTGCCTTAAAATTGTAAGTTCAGTCAACTAAAATAAGTTTAGTCAACTTGAAATGTTAAGTTGTACTAAGTAACTACTTAGATATTTGTGTCTGCTAAACTTAACAGATGGGTAAGTAACCCAGCTGCCTTAAAATTTTAAGTTCATTCAACTCAAATATCTAAGTTGTCACTTAGTATCATTTAACATTTCAAGTTGAATAAACTTTGAGTTGACTTAAAAAACTTAAAATTTTAAGGCAGCCAGGTTACAAATCATTTTAAGTTGACTCAACAAATTTTTTTTTACAGTGTATGTGACCCTGGACCACAAGACCAGTCTTATGTTGCATGGGTATATTTGCAGCAATGGCCAAAAATACATTGGATGGGTCAAATTTATCGATTTTATACCATGAAGATATTTTGTAAATTTTCTACCGTATATAAGTTTAATTTCTGATTAGTAATATGCATTGCTATAAACTTCATTTGGACAAACTTAAAGGCGATTTTCTCAATATTTGGATTTTTCTGCACCATCAGATTCCAAATTTTCAAATAATTGTATCTCAGACAAATATTGTCCTATCCTAGCAAACTATACATCAATGGAAAGCTTATTTATTTAGCTTTCATATTATATATAAATTTCAATTTCGAGAAATTTACACTTATGACTTTTGTCATGAGAGTTGAGGTAGTTGTGAACATGTGGTTGATACATTGGATGCTAACCAGTCAGGGTTCAGGAGCGGCCACTCAACTGAAACTGCACTACTGTCAGTCACTGAAGCCTTGCGGATTGCAAAAGCTGATTCCAGATCATCGGTACTCATTTTGCTGGATCTTTCTGCTGCTTTTGACACAGTCAATCATCAGATCCTCCTGTCCACCCTCTCATTACTGGGTATCACAGGGATTCCACTTCGCTGGTTTGAATCCTATCTCACAGGTAGGTCTTTCAGGGTGGCCTGGGGAGGCGAGGTATCCAAAGCACATCATCCGGCCACTGGGGTTCCTCAGGGATCAGTTCTTGGACCCCTC
Organism: Cirrhinus mrigala; assembly: GCA_036247105.1. Lineage (NCBI taxonomy): Eukaryota > Metazoa > Chordata > Actinopteri > Cypriniformes > Cyprinidae > Cirrhinus > Cirrhinus mrigala. The sequence goes on from CM070024.1 coordinate 19,519,417, forward strand.
CTCTTCTCCATTTACACTACATCACTGGGGCCCATCATACAGGCACATGGCTTCTCTTACCACTGCTATGCTGATGACACGCAGCTCTATCTTTATTTCAACCAGATGATCCAACAGTAGCTGCACGGATCTCAGGCTGCTTGGCGGACATCTCGGAGTGGATGAAAGAAAATCATCTACAGCTCAACTTGGCAAAGACTGAGCTCCTTATTTTCCCTGCCACTCCGACTCTACAACATGATTTTACCATCAACTTAGGTACTTTAACAATTACCCCATCAAGTTCTGCCAGAAATCTTGGTGTTATCTTTGATGACCAGCTGACTTTCAAAGACCACATTGCTAAAACTGCTCGATCTTGCAGGTTTGCCCTACACAACATCAGAAAGATCAGGCCCTTTCTAACAGAGCAGGCCACACAACTTGTTGTCCAGGCCCTGGTCATCTCCAGGCTGGGCTACTGCAATGCTCTTCTAGCTGGTCTTCCCTCATGCACAATCAAACCTTTACAAATGATTCAGAATGCAGCAGCACGACTGGTCTTCAACGAGCCCAAAAGGGCCCATGTCACACCTCTCTTCATCACCCTGCACTGGCTCCCAATTGCAGCTCGCATCAAATTCAAGACACTGATGCTTGCTTATAGAACAACCACAGGCTCGGCGCCCGCCTACCTCCACTCACTGCTACCAATCTACACTCCCTCCAGAACTCTGAGATCCGCCAGTGAGCGACACCTCATTGTACCATCACAAAGAGGCACAAAATCACTTCCCAGAACATTCTCTTACACCGTTCCTGGCTGGTGGAATGATCTTCCCACCGCTATCCGGAATGCCAACTCCCTAACAACTTTCAAGCAACTGCTGAAAACCCATCTCTTTCGACACTACTTGACTTAAAAAAAAAAAAAAATCATTTTCTACTCTTTTCCCTTTCTAGCTTGTACTTAATTGAACAATGCCTGTTATATGGTATTTTGAGCACTTCGTAGGTCGTTTTGCTTCTTTAGGACAAATCGCTTGATGTATTCCCCACCTGTAAGTCGCATTGGATAAAAGCGTCTGCTAAATGAATAAATGTAAATGTAAATGTAAATGTAAATGTAAAATGTCATTAATCAAATATCAAGTTTGCTTATTACATTTATCTTTAAAAACTGCATTAAATTAGAAAACAATGCAAAACAGAAGCAATTGAACTAATCATCTTAAATCGTAAATTTGTATTTATTTGTAAAACCTGCATTAAATTAGAAAACAATGCAGAACTGAAGCAATATAACTAATGGGCTTAAACCATAAATTTGTATTAATTTGTAAAAATTGCATTATATTAGAAAACCATGTCAAATAGAAGCAATTTAAAGGATTAGTTCACTTCCAGAATTAAAATTTCCTGATAATTTACTCACCCCCATGTCATCCAAGATGTTCATGTCTTTCTTCAAGTCGAAAAGAAATTTTCTTCATATAGTGGACTTCAATGGTGGCGGGTTGAAGGTCCAAATTGCAGTTTCAAAGGGCTCTAAACGATCCCATCCGAGGAATAAGGGTCTTATCTAGTGAAACAATCTGTCTTTTTTTTTTTTTTTTTTAAACAAATTACTTTCATATACTTTTAACCACAGATGCTCATCTTGCACTAGCTCTGCGATGCACGTCTGTGACTTTACACATTATGTAATCATGCTGGATGTTCTTCGTTTGTGTACTCCAGGTCAAAAAGGAAAGGTAGGGTAAAAAACACTATTTCATTTTCTCCTCCAACTTCAAAATCATCCGACATCATTGTTTTACCTTTTTTTTTTTTTTTTTTGGAAAGGACGTTTGACTTTCTTTGCACGTTTGCTTTGTAAACACCGGGTTGGTACTTTCGCCTGCGTCACACGTGACCTTTCGAACATGATTATGTAATGCGTGAAGTTGATCTAGTGCAAGAAAAGCATTTGTGGTTAAACAGTATATATATTCTTTTTTGGAAAATTGCAGATCGTTTCGCTAGATAAGACCCTTATTCCTTGGCTGGGAGTCCTGCATTGAAACCGAAATTTGGACCTTCAACCAGTTGATCCCCATTAAAGTCCACTATATGGAGAAAAATCCTGGAATGTTTTCCCCAAAAACCTTCTTTTCGATTGAAGTAAAAAAGACATGAACATCTTAGATGACAATAACAATGCTAGAGCGCATACATCTAATAAAGAAGCAAAAGGCCAATTATAGTTTCCTTACAAAATGGAAAATATAGTTAAGCAGTGAGAAGCCGAAGCAGTAATCAAACGATAAAATCCCCAGTTGTTCCGAATGAATGCATGGCTAATTGTTACTCTTGTCTTATTGCTTTCTCTCTCTCTCTCTCTCATGGTGTCAAACACGATCAATAACACCTCCCTCTTCCTTATTGCTCAATCACTTTCCGAATGAAATCACACCAAGAAGCTGAAAAACAGAGTTAAATAACCATTTAAATCAGATTTCAGATAAATCTGTCGTACCACCGAAGAAATGAACTGTGCTACTTCAGAAAGTTCAGAAATTAACATTCTACTTCGATGTCTGAACAGCATTAATAGTCTTCAAGACTCCTTGCAAAGGAGGTACAAAAGCTATAAATGGGGTGTTATCCTTTCAAAAAAGTACTAATATGCACCTTTTGGAGTTAAAAAGTCACAAAAATGTACTCTTTAAAAAGGTACCACCCCAGTGACAGCTTTTGTACCCATTTTTCTGAGATATCCCAATAGGCTACTAATGCTTACTGGCTATTTATTTTCTAGCTCTGCAGATGTATCACATTTGTGATTTTTGGAATATAGTAAATGCCAATATAAATCCAACAGGGTATCATCTAGTCCTCCAAACCGACAGAAGCCTAACTTCTGAATAAAAAAAAAAACATCACCATTAGTGTGATATTTCTTGTGTGGATAAGCCTGTGAAAGTCCATTTACCACCTTCTGTCTGTACTTGGCCAAACCATCCTGACTGTTCTGGCATGCAGGCTTTATCCTCATTTACCATGTAAGCAGATTCAGGCATTACAACAGACTAGCTGTGGATGCACAGCCTGTGAGACCTGCTAAATATAACTGCTGGAGAGAGTTTTACAGGGTTTTCTGTCTATGTTTGGGTGTCCTAGAGCAGGAGGAGCTCAGAAAGAGGTTAGCAGTGTGTATTATCCAGATAGCAGGAGGCTGAGCTGAGAGTTAAGAGGCATAAAAGCCACCGAAATGAATAAATAGAGATGATCCGAACGAGAGTGACAGAAAAATGACAAATCTGATAAGACTTCCTGTTTGGGTGTCATTAGCACAGCCATGAGCAATTTGTTTGCCATTAGCATCTATCAGGCAAAGGGCTGTAGCCGTGCTATATTCATTTACACCTGCAGATGCACCGTGTTTTTGTAGAGGAGACTGTCAGCGATTGTAACACAGTAAATTTCTTCAATGACAAACATGTTAGGCTGATGACACATTAACCATATGCCTTGTAAAAATTCTGTCTCTTCCTGAGAAATAAGTGTGAGCGCTTAAGTTTGTGACAAATTGTAAACAAAAAGCTGATTTTGAAAAGGCTAGTTACAAATAGAGGGTTTGTACTTTATTTGGTCAGTTACACTCTTAAAACTAAAGGTGCTTTAAAAGGTTCTTCAAGCGATGCCATAGAAGAACCATTTTTGGTCCCACAAAGAACTATTTAGTCAAAGGGTCTTTAAAAGAACCATCTCTTTCTTATCTTTTTATAATCTGAAGAACCTTCTTTCGCCACAAAGAACCTTTTGTGAAACAGAAAGGTTCTTCAGATGTTAAAGGTTCTTTACGGAACCATTTAGACAAAAAAGGTTCTTCTATGGCATCGTGAAGCACCTTTATTTTTAAGAGTGTACCTGGATGCGTGGATGTAAAGAACAGCATGGATTGCACAGTTAATGTACTACTTAATATGTTTTCTGCTAATTTATGCTGTCTAAAAAACCATGGAAAAAACATGACAAAGCTGCTAAATCATATAGAACAGGACTTAGTAAGCAGGAAAGGGCACAATATTTTGACAAAGGTTGTAAAGATATGTATGAGCAGTATTAATTAAGATATTATCCTAATATTTCACCTACCTGACCAGAAATGATAAGAACAAACACAAATGTTGTCAAGATTCTTGTACTGGAAATCCTGGTTCAGTTTGGCCAACCACAAACGCCTTTTATTCCTCAGACAGTTTTTTGCACTCTTCTCCTTGATTTGTTATAACTTTTGTTTTTCTTGGTCCAACCAATTAGTACAGCCCAAAACATGACAATAATTGACTATTTTCAGCAGCAATAATCAGCAAAATATGCAAGTTTCGTTCAGAGTATGTTCAGTTCCGCCAATATGGCTGACTGATGACACATTGTAAAAACACTCTACAGACATGAACTTTTAAGTTTTTTTTTTTTTTTTTTTTTTAATTAAATGTAAATTCATGTCCCAGTCACATTTTTTTGGTCAAATAAACAATACTTACACTATCAGAATAAAAATCTATATTCTATTTTTACATTAACAAAGTAATTAATAGGCAAATCTATTTATTAAAACCAAGCTTGAACCTTAATTTCAGCAAGCTGATTACTCACTAAAAACTCTCACAGATCATGTTTTCTGGTCATTTTAAGTCGTATTTTGAAATAACAAAGTGTTTATATCCAAGTGTGTGAGTTGTTTACTTAGCCTTCCCGTTAATATCATTATATTATTCATTCAGACTGATTCGGGAACGCGGAATGCACACACAAACCCAAGAGGCGGGACTTACCGTATGAACCGATCGTGGCCGATCATAACCAGTCATATCCAATCATATCGCGTGACTCACGTGACTTTCCCCCATTCATCTAAAGGTGCCTTCACGCCATATCGGAATTCCTGTAATTATGAGATTCCAACTTGTGAACTGAGAGTCTTCTGAGAGCTACGATTTGTACCACATGACCGCTGTACCACTTGACCAACGTATGCTCTGTTTAGGCGTTGATAGTGTTGCCATTGAAAAGCATAATTCCGAGTCTGAGGACGTGAACAGCTCTGAGTAGAACGTCACATGTTGTCATCTCGAAATTACGGTAATTACGATATGGCGTGAACGCAGCATTAATTAACCCCACCAATCTCACCTCAAAATCAGACGCTAACACCCGCTATAACTTTACCTGCTGGTGTCGCTGTTAGACAGTTTTACTTTAGAAAAACAAGTGAATTATACACGTTTATATCATATTTTGTAAAATTTGCGTTGTTTTATTTTTGTACTATACATTTTTTCTCATCCATTTTTTTTTTGAGACGCTGCCTCCCTTGCCTCCTCGCCTCCTCTGTGGAAACGCCCCTGTTATAATCATAGTAAGTGTCATCTTTTATAAACCAAGTGATGCCAGATGCTTTTTAATTTGATTCTAACCAAATTAATTTAATGAGATTTTATACTTCTCAAAAGTGCGTGACAAAATTGAGACATACTGAACAGAGTTGACATCTCTTCATGAAAAACACATTCTCTATCATAAATTTCCAGATGTGCTTCAAGGTTTTTTTTTTTTTATAAATATATTAATTTAATGAAAGTGAAAACATGACGGCATGTGCACTTCAGTAAAAATGAGCCTTTAAACTCTGATCAAATCGTCTGTAAGAGTGGGCGTTTTAGGGTGTTTGCATAGGAAAATGAATCAGCTCATCCATCTGGACTTCAGATTGGGTGAATCATGACACATATGACATATTGGATTCTTTTTCTCTGAACAAATTAATGATTCTTAGTATATGAATGGGCAGATGTCACTGTATGCGTTTGACATTGACATCGCATAAAGTAAATCTGCCCATTCTTTCCTTTCATCCACTTTTGCCACTTAAAAAAAATCCATTACCAGTGGTGTGCAACAAAGATCAGTTCTACTTTGTGCTATTACAGGTCATTTTCTTTTCACCTTGCAGAAAGAAGATTCTTTGAGAACTGAGAAAACAGAAATGACCTTGAAGTAAAATGCATCAAGGTTGGTGTTCAGGTTACAGGCTAAGACAATGAAGAAGTAGAGAATTGGAAAGCAAAGGGAGGTATTGCTTTCATTGATGTGTTGTTTTTTGGCTCAAATGAGGCCCAGTAATGTAGATGAAGAGTTTATATTGAGCACCTCCGCCTGTGTCTTCTGCCTGTGGAGGAGGGATCATTGGGTAATGGCTTGTTAGATTGCAGTGCAATGTCAAGCCTGTGGATATAGACACAGATGACAGCATAGCCCCATTTCTGCAAAGGACAGAGATGTGTTATCTTTAGGTCATCTAATATTATTCTCATTTATTCTTTCTCTTGAAGCAAATCTTCCATAGAAAAACAACATTTGAGATATAGCTCATGATTCTGTCTCTCAAAGATTTGCTTTTCGCTGGAAAATGGTATGACAGACTTTTGAAGAAAAAATCTGTTCAAACTATAATTTAATCTGTAATTTCACTACAGTGTTTTCTTCACTACAGTGTTTATAATTTTATCTGCACTGTAGGATTTTCTATGGATTATTAAAGACCCACATAAAAGAATATTTGTAGATGGCTACAAATGACTCGACTCTTTAGTTTGGTCCTTTCACATTGCTCCCATAATTTTATGAATTACGTAAATAATATTCTAGTATACACATTAACAGTTACTAAAATATAATATAGAATTTATAATATATGATATAAAAATATAATCTTTAACCTAAGTTAAATACTATATAAAACTAACATAATCAGATTTTTTCTCAAATTCTATTTAAAAAAAACCCACAATATTTCAAAAATGAAAAAAAAAACTGTTTTCAGTTTTTTAAATTACTTTTTTAAATATTTAATTTTATTTAAAAAGTATAAATTATACATTTATGAATTATATTTAAAGATAATTATCTTGAATTTATTATTATTAGTGTACTATATATATTTATTCATTTTTTCATATTTTTTCTATTGTTTTTAATTAAATTAAATCAAATAATATTTAACTTTTTAAATGATAGGTGATACATTTATAAATTAAATTTAAAGAAAATTATTACCAAATTATTTAAAATATTAACAATATTTCAAAAACTAATTTTAATTTAAACAAATGTTAAACTTTTTAAATTAAATTAAATTATATTTAATTATTTATGAAATTATAAATTATACATTACTAAATTACTTTCTTGAAATTATTATTATTCTTCATAGTAGTATATACATTTTTTTTAATCAAAAACAAAAGAAAACATTTTTCCCAATTTTGCTATTAAGTTTTTTTTTATTAAAGTACATTAAATAATATTATTTAATGTAATTTAATAACATTTTATAGTAAATAATATTAAATAATATTATTTTGTATTTAAAATTATAAATTATACATTTCTAAATCTATATTTAAAGAATGATCATCGAAATTATATATATAAAACTTTTTTCAATTTTGCTATTGTTTTACGTTAAATAACATTATTAAATGTAATTTAATAAAATGTAATATTATTTAATAATAATATTTTATATTTAAAATGATAAATTATACTTTTCTAAATCTATATTTAAAGAAATTGATTTAAATATATATGATTATATAAATTAAATTATATACAATAATAATAATAATAACAATAATAATAATAAAAGTTATGATAGTAATCCTATTTATTTATTTATTTATTTTTAACTGGATCATTTTGTGAGATTTAATTATGTAATGCTATTAAAAGCATTCCAATATTTCCCACGCCTGCTTATATTTTCTAATGTACAGTTTGTCTTAACCTTTAGAAAGCTACAGTTTAACCTTTAATTTAGAGTTCTTGGTTAATATACAGAGAACCTATTAGATTAAATTCAACTGACCATGTCGTAGGGCGAAACCGAATGAGAATCTTGAAGCGCACTATGTGCAACCACACAGCCTGATCCATTTATGCCCTCCATACTAGTTCATAAAACAGCCACCCTAAGCCCTCAAATGCTGTCTGGGGCTGCATACGGCATGACAAATAGCTTACCCTGCTTTTAGCTCAGTTCAATAAGGCCCAAATTGCCACTTACACGATTTTACTGAGAGTATGGCAGACGTGGCTGAGACAGACTGTGCAGCCTTGTGTCGAAGCAATTTGGGTCTCACATTTCAAGCAGGTAAACGCAGCGATGGAACTAATTTTATAGACAGCTGTGAATAAAATAGAGTTTTCAGTAGACGCCTTTATTAAATCGTGGTGCTCGCTGTCTATCGTCACGTCTATCTCACTGTCAGCGGGTTACAAAGAGATATCTGAAAATATCCTCAGCTGTTTCCATTTCTTTAAGTGAGGAGAAAAAACAAGCGTCCAGCCATGAGCTGCATTTAACTAATAGCAGAAAGATCTTCATCCAGGTTTGTGTTTTAAGATACTGTCTACCATCACAAAGGTTCAGATGCCCAATTCCAGAGAGAGCAGCTCAAGCAAGCCTTGTTGGGTTATTTTACAAGCTCACAGCAGCAGTACTGGCATGAAGACCTGGATGCTGACCGTCCCTCTGTAAGCGCCTTGGTCTCTTTAGGAGATTAAATGAGCATTCACTATTAGAAATAATCTGCTCATCCATCGTAAAGTCATAAGCAAATCCTGTGAATATTACTTTACAGGATATAGTGACAGCAAGAACCAAAAATAAGAGTACAAAGAACTACATGGCTAGTGATGCATTTCAAAGAAAAAGAGAATGTGACCGTTATAAAAGATGTCTTTTTTTTCTTTCTACGCACACAGCCGTGTTAAAAAATGTGATCCAAATAGATAATATCCAAATCAGCATATTTCTGAAGGATCATGTGACTAGAGAAATGAGACCACATTAAAAATCCATATTCAAAGACATTAAATAAGATTTAAGAAACAGATATTAGAAACGATTAAAATGATTCAATTGTTTAAATATTAAAAATAAATATTAAATATTTATGCTGTCATGAACACAAAAGGGTAAAATAGCAACTACAAAAAAAAAAAAAAATCAAATTAATAATAATCCTTGGAATTTTTATTATTATAACATTTATAGATTTTTAATATAAAATACTTAATTTTGATACCATTCAAAATGTGTCAGTAAGATTTAAAATATTAATAATAATAATAATGTTTTTATTGAACAAGGATGCATTAAATTGATCAAAAGTAAGGCTGTAACATTGTTACAAAAATTCATACATAAATTCTGTTCTTTTGAATTAAAAAAATAAAAATACTGGGGAAAAGATATACACTATATATGAGATATACATATATGATATATGAGATATACACTCACAATTCTGAGAAATAAAGTCGAAATTGCGTGATATAAACTCACAATTAAATTTGTATGTTTTTATCTCGCAATTCTGACTTTATTACTCTCAATTGTGTGTTTATATAATGCAATTCTGAGAAAAAAAAAACAGAATTGTGAGTTTATATCGCAACTTTATTGTTTTCACTGTATTTTTTAAACTAAATGCAGCATTGGTCTGTCAAAAACATTAAAGAATCTTACTGACCTCAAACTTTTAAAAGGTAATGTACTTTATCGCAAAATACTGATCCTGGAATCCTTGTGGGGTTTATTTTGTAATGATGACAAATGGACTGTACATTATCAACACTGCCCATAGCTCTGATTTCCTAGCTGTTCTAGCCTTAGCAGAAGTTTAAGCTAATATAAGCTACTAAAACATTTTGACTGAAATTCACTTAGCTATTTAATTATTTGGTAAACAGACTTGCAATAAAAATAATAAACAGTCGGTCATTATTGCAAAAATACACCTTTTCAAGTACAGTGCAAAATTGCTAGCTTTCAAAAACTGACTGTAAATAACAGTGATTTTCGTATGCTGCTGTAAGCAATTCAAAAACCCTAATATGAAAGAAAAAGATGTAAACAAACCACAAGATCTTCAAGCAACCCGGGGCACGTTGAAGAGTCGATATTCTGATTCATTTTTGCTCTTCACATGGCTGCTTGATTTTTGTGAGTTGAAGGGCAGGTCTGTGTGAAACGCACCTGCAGGCAGCCGTTACAGCTCCATCTGTGACCAAAAGTCATTTCGCTGTTTGTCTCTGTCCTGTGTATATATTTTACAGGCGGTGATTTGCGATTGGTGTTTGGTCGGGTGTTTGCGTATGTTATTGATTTTCTCCTTAGCGCTCTTAGGTGCTGAAAGGAATAAATAATCTCTGCAAAATTATTGCCTCGGTGGCAAGTTCTGCTTTGTTTGCGGAGGCTCCCTGGTGTGCTTTTTTAATCACGCTGTGTTAATTGTAGCCTGAATTCACTAAAGCCAGCAAGACTGCTGTAGGATTACAGGATCTTTGAGGCAAGCACGGTGTGAAGAGGCCTGTTTCATTTGCTTGTGAAAAAGTAAACACGAATTCACATTCTGTGAAAATCTGTCAGGCCCCTCACTGCCCACCCCCACACACCCATGAATCCATGTCAATGCAGATAAAATATAAGACGCTGCCTTCCTGCATCCGCAGCTCAGCTACTGCACCTCCACAATGTTCTCGAGAATATAACAAGACTCTGCAGATAAATGTCAGCTGACCTTCCATACTTGCATGTGTATTTCTGTCTTGCGCTGTAGGATGAGATTTAACACTGCCATCCAACTTTGCTATAGGTGTGTTAGTGAATGTACTGTATGTTGTTAAATGTTACAATTCTATTGTAATTTAATGTATGTAATGTATTTAATTTAATGTAATGTATTTAACTGTATATACACAATGAAAAAAAATCTGAGACCCCATTAAAAGTCCAGATGGTTTAAGGAAACAAAACAAACAAACAACAAAAAAAAAAGTGATGATATTAAATAACATTTAAGAAAAAGGTTTTAGAAAAATAAATATAAAATGTTTACACATAATATATATATATATATATATATGTCATTAACAAAAAAGGGCAAAATACCAACTACTAATAATATTAATAATTTGTAATGATTTTTTTTATTATCATAACATTTACGTATTTTATTATTATAAAATGTATGCAATAAATTATACATAAAATAAGTTTTGAAAATAGATAATTAAAAAAAAATCTAAATATTTGTCATTAACACAAAAGGGCAAAATACCAACTACTAATATTATTAATAATTCATAACATGAAAAACATCATGATAATATAATTTGTAATGATTTTTTATTATTATAACATTTATGCATTTTATTATTATAAGATGTATGCAATAAATTACACAAGGCAAGTTTTGAAAAAAAATAAAATAATATATATATATATATATATATATATATATATATATATATATATATATATGTGTTATTAACACAAAAGGGCAAAATACCAACTACTTTATTAATAATTAATAATATGAAAACTTTATAATATAATTTGTAGTGAATTTATTATGATAACATTAACTTATTTTATTATTATAAAATATGTGCAATAAATTACATATAAAATAAGTTTTGAAAATTGATATTTGAAAAATAAATATAAACTATAAATTCTTAAATTAATAATAATAATAATAGTAGTTATTATTATCATTATTATTATTATTATTATTATTATTATTATTACTACTACGTTTTTTATTTTATTATAAAATGGTACATAATAAATTAGACAAAACAAGATTAAAAAAAAAAGATGTTTGACAAGTATAAAAAGTTCAATAATACATTATAAAGAATATGCTTTATGCCCCAAAAGGGTAAAATACAAACATATTATTATTAGCATTGTTATTATTATTAGTATTAGTAGTACTATTATCATTATTATTATTACTGTTGTTGTAACGTTTGTTATGAAATATTTATACTTTTTCTATGATGAAATGCAAGTGATCAATTACAAAAAAAATGCAAAAGGGTGAAACTGTTAAGAATTTCCCATAATAATAATAATAATAATTTTATTATTATTATTATTGTCGTTGTTGTTGTTGTTGTTATTATTGAAACTTTTATGCAAAAGGGTGAAATACCAACTATTAAGAAAGTCCAATAATAATAATAATAATTATTATTATTATTATTACAAAAATGGATGTGATCTACTAGAAATAAATGCAAAATAGAAGCATTTTTACTCGCTGTGAGTAGAAAATGGTTTTATATGTTTACTGTTGACATTTATGAAATATTCATCTGCTCAGACTTTTAAGTTGGATATATGTTAGATCAGGTCTGTGCGTTCGATGAAGGCAAGACGTGCAAGAGTCCCTGAGAGGGATGTTTAAAAAAAAAAAAACATGCTGTAGGCAGCCTTGTCTGAGCTGATAATGAGAGTCTGATTGAAACGGCTTCTCTAAGCAAAACTGTTCTAAAAATATCATCTAAAGGTGAAGCGTGTGTTAAGTTTTCAAAGATAAAACACCTTCTTCTATCCCAACATGCAGAGACAACTACAAGTTTGCCATTTGTTGTTTCATTGTCTATTTGGTGTTTTTACTGTCTCTTTAAAGTAGAAAAGCACTTTTTATCCACATAATGGTAGTTTCCACATCTATACCAGCAACTGCCAAAGCTGAAAAAAATTAGCCTTTAACTAACAGGATTTTCTGTTCAAATCTTGAAATCTCAAATTGCGGCCTGCATCTGAAATAAAAATAGTAGTAATAAAAATAAACTAATAATAATATTTAGCGACCAATAAAAAAAGTGTGTTCTATATAATATGAATGTCTAGTATGAAATGCTACATCCACGTCATATTGTTACTGTCATGTGACCTACAGCTGGCATCTGTTGCGTCACTTCTCTGCCATTTACAAATCCTCCCGTGGCCTCATAACGTGTTCATTGGATGCACGCTTAAGAATCTCGCTGGAAGTAGTAAGTCCAGGTTTTTTTGCTAGTTAAGCCACTAGCTAGCAAGCCAACAGATTGCTTATAGCTCTTGGTGAATTAAGGCCCTTGCACATCGAGTCCAAATTCTCATCTTTAATTTTCACAGTTTCACGCATAGTTTACACACTGCCTCCAAAACTTTTGTCCGTCATCAAAAAAAAAGAAAAAAGTTTTTTGGATTGGGTTCAATTTTATGGAATTCTCACGTCCGTAGCAAGCAATTTGAGAGGTGTTTTTACAATTCTGAGCCACCGTTTTGATCTGTGTGTGACTAATTTTGACGAATACGAAAAAACACAGTAAAAAATTTTGAATTTTTACCCTTACGAAAATTAACCATGGTGTTATTGTAGTAAAAGTGTAAAAGCCATGTTTTATTGGCATATTAATTACCATTTGTATAACCACAGTTTTACTACAAATACCATGGTTAAACTATGGTTAGTGTAGCAAAACCATGGTTAATTTGTGGTTACCATGTTTTAACTACAGTTTTTTTTGTTTTGTTTTGTTTTGTTTTGTTTTTTTGTGGTAAAACCATGGTTAATCTTCTTAAGGGTAACTATCCAAACCTGTTTGTACTTCTTTTAATCCAGGCTCAGACTACAGGAGTTTTAAAATCCTAACTGATTATGAAATCTGTTTGCACCACACACATAAGGAGAATCTAAGCAGATTTTGTTCCCTCAAAACAAGATTTGAAAATCGTGGCACATCACGCACTACAAGATATTATTAAGATTATCATACCAGAGAGAGCACCTCACCTGATCTCACGCAGCAGACAGTCACTGACATTTCAACAACTACTGTTTACATGTGTTAGCTAGCATGCTAGCAAGCTTTCTACACTCACCCGGCACGTTCAAAACTGAGGCGATTTGACTCCGGCTGTGGTACGGCTTCGACACATTATGCAGACAGACGTGTTATTGCAAAACTTCCACACGCAGTTTCCCTCCATCTCCCCTATCCAACAGAACCGTACAGCAGCTTGTTTTGCGGTTGCGCATTGGCTATTGTGAACAGGGTTCCCAAGTTTTCACAATAAAACCAGTCTAACTGCTACTCAAAACCAGACCAGTCGCGTTTTGGAGGGGGTCGCGGTAAAAGCCACGTTGCGGGGGGTAAAAAACACTTTTTTGGGCAGGGTTCCCCAGGTAAAATTTGCATTCCAGTGATTAAATATCACGTTAATGGGGTGGCTTCAACTAGCGACAACTGTGCTAAAGTAGCTAAATTGACCCTTCCCAAACAGCTTGATTGACAGGTGATTTGACCAATTATAATGCCAAATCCGCCATTCTTCAAACAAATCAGACAGGAGAGTAGATTAACTTTGCTGGACTTAAAGCACGAAAAAAAAAGCATGAATCTACATCAGAACGGATGAACCGAAAGACGTCAATACACGTTTCAAGTTCATGTCTACTCTCCAGCCCAGGGGCGGAGCACCGGGAGAATTCATTATTTATAAAAAAATATATTTTTATATTGTTGTTTTTGTTACCTGCTGAATGTACTAAAGTGATTATCTTTGAATTCGCCATTTAAAAATAAAACTCTTTGGTTAGTCTTGACACAACCTCACGCACACACATCCGCCAAAAGGATGCCGGACTCGAGAATGGAGTGCCCATATCGAGCAGACAGACAAAACTGTCCTGTTCAGGACTTCAAGTGCAGGTCGGTCAGTTACATCTGTAAATAGACTATTGTAGTTTTGTCTTTGTTTACTTAGTTAAGCATTAAACACCTAGCAAAAGTTACTAGTAGCAGTCTTTTACTGCAAAATGAACAATAGGACATAATTACTATTGTAAAGAGTAGAAATTAACCATGGTTTTACTAAAAATAAAACCAAAAACACATGGTTACTAGTTAAACCATGTTAACCACAAATTAACAATGGTTTTGCTACACTATATAGTTTCACCATTTGTAGTAAAACTCTGGTTATACAAATAGTAATCAATCTGCCAAAAAACATGATTACTATACTTTTACCATAGGCCTAGTAATACCATGGTTAATTTTCCCTAGGACAAAACATGCTCAGTTTTAAGATTTTTCTCTAAATACATGTAGCTATTATTGTACAAATTTTGACATTTAGGCAAGATGAAACAATAACACATGGTTCTAATGTAATACTTGCACAGCCCCAGCTTAGAGATTTAATTTTTTTTTTTTTTTTTTTTTTTTTTTTATGTGAATTTGATGGCCATACAAAAAATATTGTTGTCGGTGGTTTAAAAATTTGCTGTGGGCATATAAGTGTGAGATTTCCCGGCTTGAAATTTTGTCCCAGTCCGCCCCCGCTCCAGTCTGATTTGTTTGTCGGGCAGAATGGCGGATTCTGCATTATGAATGGTCAAATGGCCTGTCAATCAAGCTGTTTGTGAACGGTCAATTCCTGCGGACTTCGCAGCACGGATTGTGAAAATACTGATGTAATCAAAGCCGTGATCATCTGAATTTAAAATCCTAAATATCAAACATGTTTGATATGATCGGGGCAGCCCTGATTTGTGTGCGAGCAGATCAAGAGGTACAAGATTTTATCTGTAAACGCCTCACATTACCAAATATAAACATCGGTATTTTTGCCTGATTCTCGGGAGCTGAAAATCGGGGATAAATCATCCTAAAACTCCTGTAGTGTGAGCCCGGCTTTAGGTGGTGTAGAAATTACACCCAGTTTATTGTTAGACAAATCTTTGCTAACCCACAGGCTAACCTTAGCATTTTCACGCAGTCAGACAGCATGGTGAAGAGCTCAAGCAAAATCTGAATAAGAAAGTCAGTCAGTGGATGAGAGTACATCTGTAAAATAAACATGTGGGAGAATACACATGCATGCATGATCACAGAAAGAGAGAGAATGATCGCCTTTAGCAGAGTAATACAACCTAGTTAACATGACTGAAACGCTTAATCTGAAGGACTCGGTAACATCTCTCAGGAGAGAAAAGTGCTTTCATTTTAGTCTTCAGAACATGAAGTGCCCTGACAGATGGGTGTCTCTTGTAAAGATCAGACGAGCTATACTTTCTCAGGATGGGAGAGTATAATGCACAAAGCAGCGACTCACACAATGTATGGTGCTTGTTTCAAACGTACACAATTAAGCAAGCGCCCAATGGCACAAAACCGAAACCTTCTCGGCTGTCAGAAACTCCTCTCTGCAGACTGAAGAAGTGGAACATCACAGAAGCGAGAAGAAAAGAACAAAGTGACAGGGACGGTCTTATTTCCTAGGGTTCTTGAGGGAACAGATGCAGGCAATCTCATTTAGTGTTAAACATGAGACGAGACGTCTCTCACTCCCTTTCACTCTCTCTTTATCTCTCTTGCACATGCAAACTTGTTGGTGTCTGATCGTGTGGGCTTTGCATGAGTTGTAGAGAGCTGCAACTCATCTAGCGGCTACGGAGTGACAAAACCCTCTGCGGTAATTTCAGCGAAAAGCTTGGCAGCGCAGAGGAGGACTGTGGCTGAATGCGATTGGCCCCCAGATGCCTCTTTTGGAAGATGGTCGGATAGGCAGCTTGAAAAATGCATTGAAATTTTGAGAGAGCGAGAAGGAATGAGTAGGTTTGGAGAGAAGCTGAATTTCCACAGGTGCGATTTTGGAGTTGGATCAAATCTGGAGCCTTTGGGTGCATATATCAAGCCAAAATTAGTGTTGTGAATTAGCCAAACAAATGATTTCTTGGTTAGGAAATCAGTATGTGGAACTTGTATTCCATCTCACAAGACAAATAGAAAAAACATACATACATTACTGCTCTGGTTCAGCCACAAGAGACCCAAGTGAAACGCTTCTCATTTCCAGCATATTATTAAGGCCATAATCAACTGGGTATCACGGTCCTCCCCTCGTCCCCATGTGGTTGTAATTACACTGACATGCAGACAGTGGCAGGCAAAGTGATTTTCGCTCCCTGCAGAATGAACACCACCTCTTTAACCATCCAGTCAGGTCGCTCGGGGAGCCACACGCAATTTCCATCCTCATTCAATTCAATTGCTGGAGCATGCTAATGGGATTTCTCATTGTTTGCTTGACTGCTTCAGTAGTGCTTCTTATTTGCAGGATGTAACCTTATAACTACAGTGCGTAATATGTAAATTCATAAGGTCATGTCATGTTACCTGAAGTGGTCTCATTTTCAGTATTATGTACATTATTAGAATATGTACTTAATTCATGATTGACAGACAGTATGCGTAATTATTTTGTTCTTCAGTCGTCTTAATATCTTAATATAATTTTCTTACATTAACTAAAAACTACTACTGATTTGATGGTACTGCAGGGGTTTCTTTAACTATTTTTGTAAAAAATATATATATTTATATTGAGGTAACTTCAATAAAGAAACTTCAAGTAAATATATAAATTATTATATGCAGTATACAAAAATTACCACATTAAAATATTTTAATAAATTAAAGTAATATAAATAAATAACATTAAAAAAATAAATTAATAAATTAAAATACATAAAATAAAAAAGAATTAATGTATAATGTAAATGTAAGTAAAATGTATGACTAGATTATTTTATGCAAGCATCATAAAAATATATTAATATTTTTATATATACGTATGTATAAAAATGTATACATGGGTATAATAATATCCAAATGTTATTATAGGTTTTTACAGGCTTATAATGCCACATCAGTTTCATTAATATGGCAGCTCTTTTTTAAAATAAATAAATAAATACATAAATAAATAAATAATAAAACAGGTGTTTAATAAAATTAAGGTAAATTTAATCAAATTATTTAGCTAAAGTTCATCTAAAATATATAAAGTGTGATATAAAATCATTAATATATAAAGGAAAATGAATAGTGGTTTTATCCAAACATCATAAAAAATTGTACAAAAGTATTAATACTTATGTATAAAAGCGTTTGTAGATCCATATAAAATTATATACATTTAAATTCATTTGTCACATTTTTGTCATTATTTGTTATAATCATTTGTATGAAAATAACAGTCAAATACATTAATTTAGTACTATATAAATGTTATAGGTTATTACAGGCTTATAACGCAACCTCAAATTTGACACCATATGCATCTCAGTATAACTGCTCCATCTTTCTAGCCACCAGATGGTCCTCGGCCCACCTTGAATAATGCTGAAGACTCCTTCTCTGAAGACTCCTTCTCAGACAACCCCCACCTTGAATATGCTTGACAATATTCAGCTGTGTAACATTATAGAGTGTCAAGTTAGCACACGAGAGACAACTTTCATTCCATTTGTGGAATATCTAAAGCATGTTCAGTAGGAGAGAGGTGAGTGTAGGTGTTCATGGGTAGGTGGAATAACCGCCCTTATCTATTTTTCCGCGCTGAGTTTGTTTGTACGTGCAAATCCAGGCTATTTTTGAAGTTTACATAAAGTATGAAGTACTTTATAAGTAAGAGACGCAGAACGCAAGAGAACACAAGTTAGGGAGGACATATATTTATGTAGGTTTTTTCTAAACCAGCATTCGCCAGTGGTTTCTTCTCAACTGCCCCTCATAAAATATTTGATCTGGGCAGGGCAACGGCACATCATCTCTTTGGGTATTTCTGAGATCGGGCACAGGTGTTGGTCAGTGCATTCGGTATTGAGGTAGTGTAGTGCCCAGGGCAGAACACAAGAAGAGAGGCAGGGTAAACCGAGCTGCTGTAAGCAACGTCAGCCTAAGCTGAAAATGAACCCGTGCTCCCCGTTTCCTGGGATTAATTGAATTCTTGCTGCCATTAAAGTGACTGGGAGAGCTGAGCGACAGCTATTGCAGATGAAAAAGGCATGCGCTGAAAAGCTCTGGACTCGTCCTGTCCATTGCGCTGACTGTGATGATAGCTCTATTTGATGTGCGCTTCTTAGTGAAGAAATGCAGCAGATGACCATGAAGGCTGTTACTTTAAATAGCTCCCTAAAATCTGCTACTATTATCCTCCCAAAAATTCAAAACTGTGGGATGGAACGCATAGGAAAGGAAAATCACACCTGAGATGTCTTGTCTGTTTCTCCTGACCAGCACTGGAAATCAAATGGAGACTTTCTCAGGTTTCTCCTGAAAAAAAGATTTCAGTTGCGTTGCTGTCTATGCAGGGTCAGAAAGCTCTCTGAGTTAAATTTTCATCGAAAATATCTTAACTTCTGTTCCGAAGATGAACGAAGAAGGTCTTACGAGTTTGTAACGACATGAGGATGAGTAATTGATGACTTTAATTTTTGGGTGAACTATCCTTTTGACTCACCCAAACCTGTATGACATTCAACTCCTTTTAAAGGGGTCATCGGATACCCATTTTCCACAAGTTGATATGATTCTTTAGGGTCTTAAAGGAGAAGTCCACTTCCAGAACAACAATTTGCAAATAATTTACTCACCTCCTTGTCATCCAAGATGTTAATGTCTTTCTTTCTTCAGTCGTAAAGAAATTATGTTTTTTGAGGAAAACATTTCAGCATTTTTCAGTTTAAATGCGGCTTCAAACGATCCCAAATGTGGTTGTAAACGATCCCAGCCGAGAAAGAAGGGTCTTATCTAGCATAATAATCGGTTATTTAAATAAAAATAATACAATTTATATACTTTTTAATGCCAAACGCTCGTCTTGTCTTACTCTGCCTAGACTGTTTTTGTTCCGGTTCATGACAGTTAGGGTATGTCGAAAAACTCCCATCTCATGTTCTCCCTCAACTTCAAAATCATCCTATATCACTGTTTTACCTTTTTTGTTAAGGGTGTTTGATCTTCTTTGCATGTTCACTTTGCAAAGACTGGGTCGGTACTTCTGCAGCGATGTAGAATGATTTCGAAATGATTTTTGAAGTTAAGGGAGAAAATACGATTGGAGTTTTTCGACATACCCTAACTGTGTTCAGTCAGAATACACAAAGTTCAGGGAGAGAAAGACAAGACAAGCGTTTGGGATTAAAAAGTATTTAAATTGTATCATTTTAATTAAAATAACCAATCGTTTCGCTAGATAAGACCCTTCTTCCTTGGCTGGGATTGTTTACAACCGCATTTGGGTTCGTTTGAAGCCGCATCTAAACTGCCTTTTGGAAGTTCAAAATTGGGGAAACCATAGCAGTCCATTATATGGAGAAAAATGCAGAAATGTTTTCCTCAAAAAACATGATTTCTTTACGACTGAAGAAAGAAAGACATGAACATCTTGGATGACAAGGGGGTGAGTACATTATATGTGAATCTTTGTTTTGGAAGTGGACTTCTCCTTTAATGAAAAGTCTATAACATGCTTTGGTTAAAATTTCTCAATGGTAGTGTAAATAACACCTTTTTTACCTTGCTAAAATCAGCTCTGCAAAAATCATCCTGTTCTGGTCGAGGTTGCTTTAAATGTTAATGAGCTCTGCTCGCCCCGCCCCTCTCTTCTCTCTGTGGAGTGACGAGCTTGTTTACTTTAGCTGTATTTAACCATGTTTAGCCACTAAACTTGCTAACTAGCACAAGGTGATCGTAAAGATTGATAAAAAAAACCCTTATACTCACTTCTGCTGTAAGTGAAGCTGGATTACAAATGATTCGTGCGAACATAGACGGATATATGTAGATCGGGAGGCGCATTCTCTTCACGAACAAACATAATCCACTACATCCTCAGCGGCTCAGATGTCGGAAGTGAATAACGACCACTATGTTCATTATTACATCCAGCAACACAACACCTCAATCGCTCAATCGGAGATATTCTTGTCTAATTTACATCCCTGCTCCAGCATCAAAAACAATGGAGGTTGGACTATTACAGCTAATGTAAGGCGGGTCTGAGGTAAGACGCTCATGTCAATCAACTATCATGGGAGCGGCCTGAGACCAGGCATCTGAGAATAGCTTGACTTGAACAAGGGGATATTATTTTTACAGATTAATTAAAAACCACTGCATGGATTTTTATCATTATAGGTTAGATTTGTACATACACTGCCAACACACATTAATGTTCAAACAACATGTGAAAGTGAACTTTGCATCCAATGACCCCTTTAAAATTTTATTAAATAAATAATGGATGGTAAATGGTGTATTCAAAGAAAAACATTTGCTTGACCTTTATCAAAAGGGCATAATTTTCAGTCGTGAGGCTTTGCAGTAATACTGTATAGGCTTAGATCAGACTGTCTTTCTAAAAGTCCTTGAGAAGGTTTTGGTGATAACCTGCTTTTCATGTCCACCTTTATTACCTGGCTAACATCCTGCATGAATCAGCATATCTGTTTACACAAGACGAATGCAACCATTATATTCCACTGGCTTAACGTGAGCCATTCCTGTGGAAACCCTTGTACCAGACGAGTGATTGCAGTTCAGTCACAGGTGTGTCAGAACTCATAGCCTGACCAAGGATACTGCTTATATCCAGATATGGCTGTTATCAGCATGCTTGCAGCTGGCAGGCTTTAGCAGACCTCTTTTTTTTTTTTTTCTCCGCAGGATGATTCAAAGGGGGTTTTCCTTTTAAGGAAGCAAAGAGGAAGTTTCACTTTTGGGCTGAGGGATATAACCCTAAACGGGTTCCCTGGCTGTGGGTTAGGTCATATGTAGGGGTTAAGATTTCAAGACGGTGTGACACTTTAGCATTTGTATTACCAGTCAGACCTCTTGAATCTAAGCTATAAGGGCTCTTGCACAGTTTGGACACCTGCATCCTTTGGCTATCCACTGTAACTGCGTTGAGTATTGAAAATCTCCTCAGGTGGTACTCAACAACATGTATTCAATCACACGTCTACGATGTTTCAATTTCATACAGTGCATAAGGTGAAAGCTCCTCGACCTATGAGCAATCAATGGAATTTCTAACCAAAATATAGTTCTATGAGCAGCTGGAGTGGTTGAGAGTCCTCTTGGGTAGTTGTCCACTTCATTTCACTGCTGCATAGCTTTGCGAAGAATAGAAAATAATAACATGACTACTGGGTTTAGATTTACTCATTTAGTCAATCGTTCGAAGCAGCTGGAGGATGCAAAGATGCTTCTCGTTTCCACCACTCTGGAACAAAGTAGAGCGATATGTTGAATGTTGACTCAAGCTCACCGAAGACAATTAAACAGTCAGCAATTAAATAAGAATAAGAAACTAATTACAAGCAATTAGGACAAAAAAAAAATCTACAGTAGAATAAATAAGTGCTACATACATTGTATAAAGTAATCAAATGTATAAAAAACACTGGATATTCTTCTTCTTATACTGTGTAAATTAAATACAGTTGATGTCAAAAGTTTACACCTTGCAGAATCTGTTAAATGGTAATTATTTTACCAAAATAAGAGGGATCATACAAAATGTGTTATTTTTTATTTAGTACTGACCTGAATAAGATATTTCACATAAAATACATTTACATATAGTCCACAAGAGAAAATAATAGTTGAATTTATAAAAAATAACCCCGTTCAAAAGTTTACACACACTTCTATCTTAATACTGTGTTGCTTCAGAAGGAAACATTAAGAGCCAGAGGGTGAAAACTTTTGGATTTTGAAGATCAGTGTAAATTAAACTTATTTTGTCTTCTGGGAAACATGTAAGTATCTTCTGTAGCTTCTGAAGGGCAGTACTAAATGAAAAAAATATGATATTTAAGCAAAATAAGACAAATTTACACATCTTCATTCTGTTCAAAAGTTTACACTCTAGCTCTTAATGCATCATTTTTCCTTCTGGAGCATCAGTGAGCGTTTGAACCTTCTGTGTGAAAAGATGCATTTCAAAATCATACGGTTGTTGGTGGAAAGGGTTCAAATACACAAAAATGCTGAAAAATTACAAAATATGTGGGAACTGAAGGATTTTTCTGACGAACAGCAGGCAGTTTTACTGTTCAAATCAAACAAGGGACTCATGAACAACTATCCCTAAACAAAAAAAAAAAAAAAAAAAAAGCTGTGGATCATTTGAGTAACAACACAGTATTAAGAATCAACTGTATGTAAACTTTTGAACAGGGTCATTTTTATAAATTCAACTATTATTTTCTCTTGTGGACTATATGTTAACATATTTTATGTGAAATATCTTATTCAGGTCAGTACTAAATAGAAAATAACATGCATTTTGTATGATCCCTCTTATTTTGGTAAAATAATTAACATTTTGCAGATTCTGCAAGGTGTATGGAAACTTTTGACTTCAACTGTATATGTTTCTTCTTATTAAAGTTACAAAAATGTTTTCTCTCTTTTGTTGTTTGATTAACATGAATGACAGACAGCAGAATTATTAGACTGTTGTCCGGATCCAATATACTGTCAATATACTGTTTCTCAATTGTTCTCTTTCGCTGCAGATTGCGTTTCAATATCCTAAAATCACTTGTTTTTAAACCGCAATGCTTAAAGACATCCAAACGATATGTTTTCTTGACCACGTAGCACAGCAATGTCACGGTTCCCTGTTGACAAATTTTTACCAGTTAATTGTGTCTACCAACTACACAATCACATCCAATTAACATATTTAATGATGAGCATCAGTTATCATTCACAGCTTCACAAGTTCAGAAATGCTAATGGTGAGGAAAAAATGCAGCAAATAAGGCATGATAAACCTGCCCTTGAAACATAACCTATTCTCATTCCTGTGGTTCTTATACATGCTGTTTCTATGACATAATTGCTTGTCCTCATTATTGCTTGTACACAACTGACAGTGTACCACCACATTCTTTAGTCTCGAAACTTCACCATTAGCTTTTGCAGTTATGTTATTTTATGTCAAATATAACATAACATAAAATTCTGTGCAAAAGTTTGGGATTGGTAACATTTTTGTTTTTTAAGTCTTTTATGCTCACAAAGGTTGCATTTAGTTCATCACAGATTCTGTAAAATAATAATATTGTAAAATATTATTATAATTTCAGGTGAATATATTTTCAAATGTGATTTATTCTTGTGATGGCAAATCTGGATTTTCAGCAGCCATTCCTCTAGTCTTCAGAGTGACAAGATACTTCAAAATCATTTTAATATGCTGATTTGGTGCTAAGGAAACATTTGTTATAATTATGTTGAAATAAGTTGTGCTTCTTAATATGGTTGTGGAAATCATGAAACCGTTTTTTCACGATTCTTTTTTAAATAAAAAGCTTATGAAATAAAATGTATTTGAAATATATTTATTTTGTGACTTTATAAATGTTTTTACTGACACTTTTGATCAGTTTAAATCTTTGTTAAAAATAAAAAGCGTTAAAATATAATAAAAATGTTATAAATTTGAATTAAAATAATTAAATAATTAATTAAAACTTTTAAAATAGCATCAAATATCAATATTAACTTTATTTTTAATATTTCTTTATCACACTGAGTGATTAGTTACAAAGCTTCAGGTAACAGTGTGAGGTTTCATGGCAGTTTCACAGTTACATTTTTTTTTTTTTTCTTCCTGGTGACTTCCAAAACTTTATAGAAACAAGTTTGGAAACCAAAAGTGAATTATTGATGTGGGCTACTGACTACAGAATAAAGCGGCATTTACTTTGTGTGGGTTTGCCTGAATTAATCATAACATGAGACTGGGTGATGAATTCTCTTTTAGAACAAAACCTACCAATTTTCCTGTAAATGACACATGTCTTCTTGCACATGTGGACCCAGCCATTATCAACAGCATCGCTTTACCACACACTTCAAACATTTAACAGACAATCTATTGTCTGTAGTGCGTACTTGCGTTTTCCGCCTACAGTGTAAAAGTGCGCAACGTGCAATTTTGACATCAGCATTCCCACCGTGTCTGTTGACAGAAATGTTTGAAGAAACTATAGCCAGAGATAACTGACTCATGATTTGTAAACGTATTGAAACTTAATGCCAGACTGGATCATTGCAGTGTTTAACTGCAACATTTCAAATAATTATTTAGAATTACAGTATGAATAATACTCTGACATACATTCAAATCGTTTTTTCTACCAAGACAAAGGGAGGTAGTGATTTGATTTTGTCCCAAAGTATCCACTTTCCCCTCCCCCAGACATCCCCCACATATTCCCTCCATACTAGCCATAGGTATAGTTTCCATGGAGACAAACACTGACTGTATAAGAACTGTACATGCAGATGTGTGCGGTAGTCTGAGAGCAATAGAGAATCACTGAGATATTATGGTTGACATTTCTTACCGACAAGCGCAATGTCAAGCTCCTTTCCCACTGGATTTATGGTGCGGTTGATGTGGTAAGTAGCGTTGACTGCAGGTTGGACTGGGGGCTGTGTGAATACACTGCAACAGAAAGCAATGGACTGTTGATTCATCCCCCGTGTCTGTGGGCTTGCACACTTGATCAATACTAATCCCCTCATCCGTCACAGGTCACATCCAGTTGTACATCTCTCACTGTCAGCACATGAGCGTACAAGAAGTGACTCTCAGGACGCCGGTTTAACAGTCTTCTGGCATGAGCTGCTAAACATGCAGTACTCTTGTTATGTATCCTGTATGTACAAAAAATAAAATGAAAAAAAAGGCAATTTAATTTCAAAATGACTAAAGGTATAACACCAGTAGACTATTATTAGCATTAAAAGTTTTGTAAAAACATTGAATATAGTATAATTGTTAAAGGAGAAGTCCACTTCCAGAACAAAAACTTACAGATAATGTACTCACCCCCTTGTCATCCAAGATGTTCATGTCTTTCTTTCTTCAGTTGTAAAGAAATTATGTTTTCTGAGGAAAACATTTCAGGAATTTTCTCCATATAGTGGACTTCTATGGTGCACCGAGTTTGAACTTCCAAAATGTAGTTTAAAACTTTGAAATTTAAAACTTTTGGAATTTAAAGATTAGGGTAAATTTAACTTATTTTATCTTCTGGGAAACACATAAGTATCTTCTGCAGCTTCTGGAGGGCAGTACTACATGAAAAAAAAAGATAATATTTAGGCGAAATAAGAAAAATGTCTTCATTCTGTTCAAAAGTTTTCATCCCTGGCTCTACCTTCTAGCATATACAGCACTGTAGATGGCTTTACAGCTTTACAGCTAAAAGGCATGGATTAAAAGCCAAAAAAAAACACAAACACAAAATTTCATGGGGTTTTAGCTTCAGCTTTAGCATCAGCTTAAACTACTCAGCTTGTTTTATCTTTAAATTTGTTAGAAGGTCCATTATTAGAATGGATCGTAGTGAAACTCTTTGCCTCTGTTGTGGTCCTGTCAATAACCTGTTAAAGGAAATTAATTTCACTCAATCTCTTTTGATCAGTGGGCAGACATACGATTTTGCCTATTACACTGAATCAATAAACAGCTCAAGGCCAGATACATATAACTTTCTTAACTGACACAGAACGCATTGCTACCTTCATCAATAATGGATATAAATGGACAGCATCAAATAAGATCTCAGACTTTGTTAGGGATTCGGCCTCCAACAATGAGTACAGGCAATAGCAGGTGGAAAAATCCAAATCAAAAAATTGGTTCCCTTGAAGCTAGTGCTAGAGGAAACTCTATTTATAATGTAGGCATGTGTCAAACAGATTTAGGTGTAGAAAAAAATGCTTTCTGAAAGATTTAGAAAACTTCTGGGGAAAAAAGTTTGCAATGGACTCACTTTGTAAACACAAAATACTCACATAAAAGAAAGGAGAAAAAAAAACTTTTTCCATTGATATGTACCTATATGAAATAAATCTTAAACCATACACAATCATTCATAGTTCTAAGAAATGAAAAAAAAATAACCCCAGTCCGTTACTACACATGTGAGCACTGCACTGGCAATCACAAATATACCATAATCATGTAACATTACTGCTACAAAATCTGTGATATTTCCTGTTTTGTACAGCTCAGTGAACTCAATGGCTTTGTTCAGGCAGCTAAAATCGGACTCAAATTGGTTTGTTCTGAATAGTTAAACTGCCCGCTGTTCTTCATAAAAATCACAAATTCTTTGGTTTTCCAGCATATTTTGTGTATTTGAACCCTTTCCAACAATTTTGAGATTCATCTTTTTACACTGAGGACAACTGAGGGACTCATACACATCTACTGCAAAAGATCAAACGCTCATTGATGCTCCAGAAGGAAAAACTTTTTGAATTTGAAGGGTATATTGAACTTTTTTTGTCTTCTGGGAAACATGTAAGTATCTTCTGTAGCTTCTGAAGGGCAGTACTAAATGAAAAAAATAATAATAATAATGGTATTTAGGCAAAATAAGAAAAATGCAAACACATCCGTTCTGTTCAAAAGTTTTCACCCCTGGTACTCAATGCATCATGTTTCTTTCTGGAGCATCAGTGAGCATTTGAACCTTCTGTAATAGTTGAGTATGAGTGTCTCAGTTGTCCTGAGTGTGAAAAGATGGATCTCAAAATGATACAGTTGTTGTTGGAATGGGTTCAAATACGCAATTATTTTATTTTGGTAAAATAATTAACATTTTGCAGATACTGCAAAGTGCTTTTTAAATTTTGACCACAGCTCCATATAGTTCACCTCTGATGGTCCTTGTAAGTACATCCCTATACTGATAACACTTTCTGAACAAACAGAACTGATTTGATCACCTGCAAAACATCTGATTTGAATTACAAATCGGTCCTGGTACAGTGTGAACGCGCAACCTACAGTCCGCATTTATATTTATCCATATTTCCCACCACAAATTAGCTCAAGTAATAAATGACGCCTACTCCAACCCTGCCCTCCCCTCGTGGCTCTCAATGCCCGCCTTTGTCTGAAGATGAGAATTGAGCCATTCTCTCTCTCACAGATGACCCCTCTTGTCTCCACAGCCGCCTGCTGAGGACGTGACTGCCCACGTGGTCTGGATGCCAGCAGCTGCCTCTCAGAGCCCCTGACGTCCCCTGGCAATCTGAGAAACACATCCTCATCCTCCGCTTCCTCGCTCTCGACCCCCCCGGTCCGTGAGGATTATTGAGTCTCGGGATTACTGAAGTGTCCGCTTTGGCCGCGGGAGAAAGGGCACACTATTACTTGTGAGTATCCTCAGCTGCTCTGAGCCTCAGTTCTGCCTGTGCAATTACAGTCATTATGGGCTTTTGTGCTTACTTGGTGGAAAAGAAAATGCAGGGAAGACTTTATTAGAGCAAATGAAATGCTTCATCAAACATTATTGGCCATTACTTTAATTATCGGCATAACAGAATGAAATGAACGAAAACAGATCTTTCTTGCCTTGAGTTCTAGTGTCTGAAATAGGCTCGAGACTAAATTGAAACCGTCTATATGTGACGTGAAGGAACTGGGGCATTGCCAACGATGTCATGCTACTGTTTTGGCCACAAAACGCCTAGAGCGAGACTCGGGCATGTTAGGGATTCGGTTAGTGTCTATGTGAGTGAGTGCATACTTTGTTAAACTACCGCAATAAATAATTGAAACAAATGTACGACAAGGTTGTGTGTAGGTTCAGCGTTTGCTAGGGTTGCCAACTCTCTCAAGATTTCTAGTTTCAGTTTGAGAACAGGTTTCGAAACTTAATAGATTCAGGGAGAGACCGCACATCATTTGATTTCAACAGTCTGTGAGGTCTGCTGGTGTAAAACATCTTAGGCTTGCTATTACCTGAGAGTGTTTGCCTGGGTCTAGGGGCAAATAAAACATGCAAGTTGAAAGTCACAGATGATTTGGAATACAGAATGAATTAATGCAATCTGAGACGTGGAACAGGGAGAGCCAGAGAGGCTACATGGATGGATTTTTCTGTACATGGCTGCTTGAATCAGAAATTGACCGTAATGATGAAACCGATACACATGTCTGATTGGATGAAGAATATTTGTACTACAAAGAAACACAGTAAAAACACAAGTCCAGCTTTGAAAAAGACAAGCTGTTCCTGCAAGTGCTATGTTTTTTTTTCCTTTTTTTGTGTTAGAAAAAGAACACAAGATAACATCAATTCAGAATGGACCATATTTCCTGTCTTAAAGGGATAGTTCACCCAAAAAATGAAAATTCTGTAATTAATCACTCACCCTCATGTCATTCCAAACCTGTAAGAACTTTGTTCATCTTCAGAACACAAATTAAGATATTTTTGATGAAATCTGAGAGCTTTCTGACATGTTCAAGGCCCAGAAAGTCAGTAAGGACATTGATAAAATATTATGTTATAAAGCTACAAAAATACTTCTTGTATGCCAAAAAACCCCCCAAAAAAAACTAAAAATAAATATAGCTGCAAACAGCGATTTAGGTATTTAAGCACATAAGGAAAAAGCAATCTGACGACACTGAATTTTGATAATAAATACAAGTTTATTTGCCCTTGCCTTCTTATTTATTTATTTACTCAGCTGGAAAAAGGCTGCACCACCAAAGCATTCTCAAGCGCCATCGGCTGGCCGTTTTCAGAAGAGCGCCTTGACTTTTTTCTCGCATCTGGCTAAAAACTCTTGTCAACACACGTTAATTAAATATTTATCGTTAGGCATATGGCCTATTAATCTTTTTTGCATTTATGCAATATACTGGAGCCAAACCTGAGAAAGTAGACGAGATATTCCACTGCGTTCCTAGACACGCATTTTGCGTAGCTGTAATTCATAGGTGGGGATTATGCTAATTGTGTTCATTAACAAACACACGTTTAACGATCAAATCGGATGTTTACGAAGCGTTTGTGAATCCAGAGGAGAGTTTTCAGGAAGGTCTGTTTTACATGCAAATTACTCTGAATTTACTCATATATATTTATGCAAGTTTCATGAATGAGGCCCATTGTGTGTATGTGCAGAAAACTGTGCAATGTACAATCGTTTACGCCCTCAAAAAATGCGATACCGCCCCCCCAGTGGCCGATTTCTTTCAAAATTCTCATAGACCTTTGTGGCTGTAAGTTGAACAGGCCCACCGAGTTTCTTTCTGATCACCGTTCGTTAACCTTGTCTAATAGGTGCTCAAACTTCATCGGCCAATGGCGGCCATGTTTTTTTGAGATACGCAAATGTCCCCATAGACACTTGTGGCACTTTGGACAAAGACCGTGCACATCGATTTTCATGCTGATAGGACAAATGGTTGCGTAGTTATGGCCATTTTTGTTTTTTCCCCTCTTATAGCGCCACCGAGTGGCCAATCTCCACGATTTTTTCCCTGTGACCTCAGCTTGAGCTCTTACATAAGTATGCAGAGTTTGGCGAAGATATTTTATTCCGTTCAGGAGTTATAGGCATTTTACTATTTTGAAGTATTGATATTCACTCTTCAAAGAATCTTTCTGCACTGGTTAGGTTCCAATCGGGCGAAAAAACCTTGGACTATTTCGCAAAAGTAGGTTTTGCAAAAAATGTGAAATACCCGAAAATTTCGGCTCACGAATTAGAGACTTGTGTTTTGTCCGGCGTGAGCTAAGTATTCCAGCGACATAAGACACTTGAGCCTATGACTGACGGTTTAGGAGTTATGAGTGATTTCGTATTTTCGATAGCTATAGCGCCCCCATCAGGCTGTTTGGGCCGAGCCTTAGTCATGTTGTAGGCATTGTGAGTACTACCATCCCTCCAAGTTTCAAGTCTCTTCGACTTACGGTTTCGTCTGCGCAATCAGTTTTACGGGGTAATCGCTCATCCGTGACCATTCTAACAATTACAATAGGGTTTCAGCGCTACGCGCTTGAACCCCTAATGACTTTAAAATGTTAATTAAACTAATGAAAATTCCATTATTTAATAATTATTTAAGTATTTCCTTCTGTTTTCTGTGGGAAGCAAAAGATGATCAAAAATATCTAGATAGTAGTAGGATGTAATTGTTACTATTATAACAAACATACATATGTTTTGTATAAAAGCTACTTTCCAAATGAAAGTGAAAACTAAAAAAAGGTAATTGTGAGATAAAATTTGAGGTAAGAAATATGGTCACAGTCCTGAGAAAACTGAGTAATAGTCAGTTCTTTTTAACTCTTTTTAACTCCTGCAATTTTAACTCTTAGGGCTTCCATATTTTTGTGCAATTCAAACCTCAATAATATCCAGAGATTGCCAAGGCTTTGATGGAATACTCCAAAATGAGAAGAAAATGCTTCAATATCAATTTGGTGATGCAGGACAGACGTCACAAAATGAAACAGCCCTGATATATATGGCTGGTAAACACTTGAAAAGCAGAAACCGCAACAATCCTGAACTCAAAGTAAATTAGTCTCATTTACTAAAAGGACGGACAGCTAATCAGCAGTCTCAGATCAATCCGGGAGTCCAGCCGTCATGTATCTCCCATCTGCTTGCGAACATCTAGTCTCTGAACATTGCTAAATGAGTGTCAGAGGAGTCTTGCGGCTTTAGATAAGGCAGCACAATGGCTGTCATGAACACACACCAACATACAAAAGTGCACAAACGGCCTGAAAGCACCAGGAGGCTGTGGATGTGATGAATTGAATGGAAAGACTGTCCTTTCGAGCACAGCAGTGTTTCAGTGGCACATCCTGCTCCTGCAGAGAGAGTGCGGCTCAAGAGACACCCGGGCTGATCAGCAGTTCTTGGACTTAATTAACACCAGAGGCCTAGCAGCTGCTGTGCCTCCCCCTGCCTTTGCACTCTGTACCACCCTACCAGATTTTATAGGGGTTAACATGTTTGAAAGCACATACAGTAAACATAAGCACAACAGCAATAAACAGTAAGCATATAGTGGATACAAAATATTTGCCATAGATACAAGCTAGCATAAATATATTTACAGAAATGAGTTTGAAATTGCTTGGCTAATTAGGGTCAACCTATGTAATGATCTGTAATAACACTAATGCACAACAGAACTGATTTCTTTGCTTTTTAGACATAAAGACAATTAACCTTCTTGCTGTGTATTTAAAAATTGGCTACATTAAATATAGCTACAAAACTCATTAAAAGGTCCTTATGATTATCATTAGCAGTCTATTAGAAACTGCCTAAGATCAGTTAGCTATGTTCTAATATATGCAGCAGACAGATACCTGTAGATAGATTGATGGATAGATGGACAGTGTACAAGCATACAGTGGAATGAAATTTACAAAAATGTTTATAACAATGACAGTTACATTATAATGACATGCTGTAATACAGTTACTTTACTGTCAACAATGCACTATACACTATGGTAGCCTGTTTCCACCACTGAATAAAGAATGTAAAAAGGTAATTGCAATTCAGATTTTTTTCCTGAAATTGCGAGTTTACATCTCACAATTCTGACTTCTTTTCTCAGAATTGTGTGATACCAACTCGCAATCCTGTTTTTTTTTCTTTTTTTTTTTTCCTTTTTTTTGTCAGGAACTCGCAATTTTGACTTTCTTTCTTGCAGATGCAAGTTTGTATCTCACAATTATGACTTTTTGTCACAATTGCGCTTATATTTGCAGTGTACTACTTACACAACTACTTCCGCGTTCTACTTCTTACGGCTCAGGAGTTTCAGGTTAGCGCTCAGCACACCTACATACAGACAGTTTCTAATGAGAACGCAGATTATTACTACATTTTAGGGCTGGAATTTCTTTAAAAAAAAAAACAATTAATCATATTCTCTGCCTTAACATGAATTATCTTCAAACTGCTGAAATGTTACTGTATAGATATATTTCCCTTCCGTATGTGCATTCTGAAAAATAGATCAATATATTTCCCCACTAACCTGCCGCATTCTCATGAACAGTATTTTTCTTTTACTGTTTATAGTTCATACCTGTTGAATGTACAGTTTTAAATGAGTTTGACTGATAAACACACTTACGAAAATTAACCATGGTTTTACTATTGTAAAAGTGCCATGTTTTTTCCATTTTTACCATTCATATAACAACACTTTCACTACAAATAGCCATACCATCGTTAAACTATGGTCAGTGTAGTAAAACCTGAGTTAATTGTGGTTATATGGTTTAATTTCAATTGCAATTTTTGGTTTTATTTGTAGTAAAACCATAGCTAATTTATTTGTGTGCGTTGTGCTTATTCTGAGCCCATACTGCTTATTCCATTGTTTAAAATGGCTGAATGAATGTGCGGTAACTGCCTTATTTAACGATGTTAAACATTTAAATAATTTTAACAGTAACACGTTGAGAGTGAGACTGCTTTGAATATTCATATTTTGGCATTAGATTACATACAGTGAAATGATGACACAGAATATGACACAGAACAGTGACTAACATATTTAATACAGATAAATAAAGGTTCATTATGACCTTATTCATCAGATCTCACAAACACTGCAGTGTCATGATTAGGTTACTAGTGTAATAGCACTAACACCCTGTGGTGAAACAATTACATATGTACACTCACAATTGCAAGAAATTAAGTCAGTATTAAGAGATAAAAACTTTTTTATCACAAACGCAAGTTTGTATCTCACAATTCTGAATTTTTTCTTGAAATTGCAAGTTTACATCATGACTTCTTGACATCTTCTGACATTTTTTCTCAGAATTGCATAATACAAAATCACAATTCTGACTTTTTATTGCAAATTCAAGTTTGTACCTCGCAATTCTGACATTTTGTCTCACAAACACAAATTTGTATCGCACAATTCTGACTTTTTTCTCACAAACACAAATTTGTATCGCACAATTCTGACTTTTTTTCTCAGAATTGCATAATACAAACTCACAATTACAAGTTTATATCTCGCAATTCTGACTTTTTCTCACAGTTCTGAGGTTGTTTTTGTTTTGTTTTTTTGCAATTGTGACTTTTATCTCAGAACTGTTGGATATAAACTTACAAGATAAAACTTATATAAACGTATTAAGTCAGAATTGTGAGAATTGGGTAATATAAACTCACAATTCTGACTTTTTTGCTCACAACTACGAGTTTATATCCCGCAATTCTGACTTTTTTCTCGCAAATGCAAGTTTGTATCTCGCAATTCTGACTTTTTTTCCTCACAAATGCGAATTTGTATCTCACAATTCTGTTTTTCTCAGAATTGTGTAATACAAACTCACAAATCTGACCTTTTTGCTCACAATTGTGAGGTTTTTTATCTCGCAATTTCAACTTTTTTCTCACAATTCTGACTTTTTTTTGCAATTGTGACTTTTTTCTCAGGACTGTGGGATATAAACTCACAATTGCAAATTATAAATCCAGTATTGTGAGAATTGCGTAATATAAACTCACAATTCTGACTTTTTTGCTCACAATTACGAGTTTATATCTCGCAATTCTGACTTTTTTTTCACAATTCTAACTTTTTTTCTTGCAATTGTTGTTTTTCCTCAGAATTGTGGGATATAAACTCACAACTGCAAATTATAAAGTAGTGCTGTGCAACAATTAATCCATGCATGGATATATTTAAGAAAAATAATTATGTTTATATATTAAATATAATTACATAAAATATTAAATATATCAAAAAAATATATACATGTAAATACATGTAAATATTTTCAAAATATATACTACATGTATGTGCATTTAAACAACCCCAATTCCAGAAAAGTTGGGATGTTTCATAAAATGCCATAAAATGGCATGTTATCTGTTCATTCTCTTTAACCTTTAGTTAATTGACTAAAGTACCAAAAAAAAATCTTCAATGTTTTTAGTGGCCAACTTTTAATTATATTTGGTAAATATAACCAAATTTAGATTTTCATAGCTGCAACAAACTCCAAATTTGTTGGGACCGAGGCATGTTTAATACTGTGTGACATCAACTTTCCTTTTAATTACAATGTTTAATTGTTTGGGAATTGAGGTTTCTAATACTTCAAGTTTTGCAAGCAAAATTGTTGTCCATTCTGGCTTGATAAAAAACTTCAGATGCTCAGCAGTCTGATCATTGTTGTCTGATTCTCTTTTTCATGACTGATCATACATTTTCAATAGGAGACAGATCTGGACTGCAGGCAGGCCAGTCTAGCACATTCAGTCTGTGTCTACGAAACCACGCTGTTGTAGCACATGCAGAATGAGACCTGGCATTGTCTTGATCTAATAACCATGGACTTCCCATGAAAGGAGTCATCTTGATGGCAGTATATGTGTCTGTACAATCCCAATACATGCCTCCATTTCAATGGTACCTTCACACGTATTCCAGTCACCAATGCCGTTTGCTCTGCTGCACCCTCATTCCATGACAGTCGTTTGCATTTGCATCTGTCGCTGATAAAAGTCTGGATGGTCCCTTTGGTCTCTGGTACTGAGAACTCGGCGTCCATTTTTCCCAGAGACAAGCTGAAACGTGGACTCCTCTGACCACAGTATGCATTTCCATCGTCTTTTTGACTATCTGAGATTAGATTTGGCCAGGAGAACTCCATGGCATCACTGCATGGAATTGATGTACAGCTTTCTGCTAGAGTAACAGAAGTTCAAGTTGCATTCACTGATGCAGCTGCAGAATGTGTTAAGTGACAGCAGTTTTTCGAAGTACTCCTGAGCCCAAGTGGCTATATTTAACACAGCAGCATGACAGTTTCTTATGCAATGCCATCTGAGGGCTCAAAGGTCATGCACATTCACCTGAGATGTCTTGCCTTGCCTTACACAGACTGACATTTCTCTGGATTCCCTGAATCTTTTCAAAATATTATGTGTGGTTGTTGGTGAAAGACCTACTGAAAGAAATGTGATTTTTGATTTGTTTGACACTTTTGTCATGAAATTTGGCACAAAGTAATAAGACATGATTCAACCTTGCTTGGAAAGACTGAAAAGCCCCTTTCATACCCAAACATGATTTCCTCACCTATTTCCGTTTCACCTGCTTACTGTAAACTGTTTGAAAACACTTTAATTTGGATATTCTATAACCTTTTCACTTTTATTTATATTTATTTAACTTTTTTTTTTTTGGAGTGTGTTGCAGCCATGAAAATCAAAATTTGGTTATATTTACAAAATAAAATGAAAAGTTGCCCACTGAAAACATTGGATTTTTTTTTTCTTTAGTCAATTAAATAAAGGTTAAAGAGAATGAACGGACAACATATTGATTTTATGGCATTTTACAAAACATCACAGCTTTTCTGGAATTGGGGTTGTACATAATAAATATACACAGTACACACACATATATTATGTAAAAAAAAAAAACTTTTAATTTGGATGCGATTAATCATTGCACAGCACTATTATAAAGTCAAGTTTGAGGGAAAAAAGACATATCTCATAATTCTGCCTTTATTTGCAATTGCGAGTTTATGTCACACAATACTTACTTAGATTGTATACAATATAATTTTATAATGTCACATAGTATCATTTTTTGCATCAAATTGCAATGGACTATAATGTGTTTTACTCATGTGGGCCATTAACTGACAGTACATTAAAACTATAAAATAGATTTGCTGTGAGTTTGACTCCATCAGCTCAGCACAAATGGATGGACATATGCCCATACATCCCACCCACAGGGATAATAACATCTCTCATTATATGAGAGCTTTCTGTATGGATTCCTGAATGGCGCCTCTCCAGTTGAGTAAAAAAGGTTCCTTAAGTAAACAGGATAGGAAAAAACAAAGTTCATTTTAGTTATTTGATATCTATCTGTCCATCTGTCTTCTTGAAAGCAAACAGGTTTATCACCCCATGGTTTTATCACTTTTAGGCAGATGTAAGCAGGCCTAGGAAGCCTAGCAACCCCGACACATAATTTATATTTCTAGGGGAAGACACTTAAGCCCATCCATTTCTATGCTTGGAGCAGTATGTTACGAGAAGAAACTAGCTTGTTTTCCAGAAGGCTTCTGTATTATAGACACAACAAAGCGTTTGATTTGACATCCATGCGCCTCAGCAGCCTTGCGTGTTAAAATCCTCTCACAATTTGGAACAGTAATTCATTTCTTAACGCTTTCTGCGGAGCCTTCAAATTTTATACAGAATAAGAATATCTGCTCTTCTCTCACACACATCCGCAAAACATTCCATTGTAAACCCAAATCAAGATCTATTAATAGGCTGTTCTTTATCTCCTCATTAAGAAATCAATAGGATACGTCCACATTTGAAACCGGATGTAACCTTTGCGCCTGAGACTGATCTGATATCATCAGAAAATCCACATATCTTGCATGTGTTCAATTATAGCCGCTGCGATACTCCAAAGAGTCTACTTATAGCTGTGTGGGAGCGCGACTGATACGTTCGCATTTGAGTTGAACTCACAATTAAATCCATGAATGTCCGACACAGAGGCTGACACAAACCCATGGCATTGTGGCTTGTTTATGTTACATGATTTTAGCATTTGCATGGCCGCGAGTAATCCAAGTAAATGAGCCATAGCATGTGTAGTAAATCCACACTAAATCTTTTTTCTTTTTTCCGTGTGTTTCTTTCTGCTCTTTGGAGTAATCCCATCATTGCAGAGCATTTTCAGTGTGGAATGTTTACGGCGAGTACTTACATATGGCATTTACATGCTCCTAGCCTGTTTGCACACAGCTGCTAAGCTATGCAAATAGCAACACAAACTCGACATGTCTTATGCATAGAAATTAATGCATGATAAATATGTGTGAAGTGAGAAGGGAGGTTTAAATGGGAAAAGGGAAGATGAGGACATAAATGTGAAAGACATTGCGTAGTACATGATAAATTGGGTAACGCTTTAGAATGCTGTTAATAACTCATTAATAAATAACCGCACAGGAACAAATTAGCACACAATATTAACATAGTAACTACTCTTAACTGACAAGAAACTCTGATAAATGCAGTAGTTTGATTGTGGTAGTTCAGACAAAAAAAAGGCTGCTTTACAAGAAAATACTATTTCTACTATTACTATTTCTTTCTACGTCAAAATGTTTTGCTTAATTCAGTGTTACTTGCTGATTCTTTGTAGCTATTTCTAAAATGTATGTAATTTCTGACTGAAAGTAAAGTAAATCCTACACCATTTTGTTCCTTCATTCACTGAATATTGTAACCTGATCTCATGATGAAAACATACCTGTGGGAACTTTTTCGCAAGATGCGAAAACGTATCAATAAGTACATATCACTGCCGTTTCCAACAGAAATGAACTCTAGAGGCGGTAAAACTGCGAGCATTTGTAACTGTTTTCATACACAATTATGATTACAGCTCCATATGATTTGCTTCGTGGACGTAACAACCTTGTTTGGTAGCTCAGCCGGCACGGAGTTGGACTTAGGATGTGCAATCGTTGGGTACGAATCCAGTGAAAAACATGACTCATGATAAAAGAGCTGAAAGTTGACCGATCAAAAAACAAGCTAAAACAGCATGTTTGTGATTGCGTTTTTATGTCACATTCGCTTTTGTTCATACTATCGGGTAGGTTTAGGTGTAGTGCAGATGGTACGTTATTTTAAAAAAGTCACAGAGCATTAGAGTTATAGCGCTACTCAATGGACATTTCAAGTCAGAACGGCAGTGACGCGTACAAAACCAACATCACATAAAACGTACCATATCTACGTTCATCTGTTCCAGTCTTTTAGTGCCACTCAATGGACATTTCACATTGAATATGTCACAAAACGTACATGGCGGTACTTATTTTGCGTCTTGCAAAAATGTTCTCACAGGTACGTTTTCGTCATGAGATCAGGTTTGAAAATCATGGTCACTCGAGATTCGTAAAGAAAAATGTTGGAGGATTTTGATATAAGCCAAAAGGAGACTGGTTTTGCTACTTTGCTTCCTTTGCTCCCGTAAACAAAACTTGGTTCTCGCAAGACTAGCATATTCTCACCGGAGCTTATGCTATGCCTACATCCTACGTCTTCTGCCGAAACGCCACTCTCTCATGAAGGCGTGTATGATAGTTAGCGGAAGCTAGAGATTACGATTTATAAAGTTTTAAATATGGATATTTTCCATACAAAAACACATTTATTTATTTTAGGAGGCCTATTTAAAGGAGAAGTTCACTTCCAGAACAAAAACAAAAATTTACAGAAAATTTACTCACCCCCTTGTCATCCAAGATGTTCATGTCTTTCTTTCTTCAATCATAAAGAAATTATGTTTTTTGAGGAAAACATTTCAGGATTTCTCTCCATATAGTGGACTTCAGTGGTGCCCGTGAGTTTGAACTTTCTAAAACGCAGTTTCAAAAAGCTCTAAACGATCCCAGCCGAAGAATAAGGGTCTTATCTAGCGAATTGATCGCTCATTTTCTAAAAAAAATGTTGATGCTTTTTTATTTCATGCTCGTTTTGCCTAGCTTTGCATGAACTCTGTGTATTCTGGTTTAAGACAGTTAGGGTAGGTTGAAAAACTCCCATCTCATTTTCTTCTCCAACTTCAAAATCGCCCTACATCGCTGTTTTACCTTTTTTTGTAAAGGGTGTTTGATCTCCTTTGCACCTTCACTTTGTAAACTCTGGGTCGGTACTTCTGCAGCCATGTAGCCATGTAGATTTTGAAGATGGAGGAGAAAGTGAGATGGGAGTTTTTCGACCTACCCTGACTGTCTTGAACCGGAATACACAGAGTTCATGCAGAGCTATACAAGACAAGCATTTGAGGTTAAAAAGTATATGAATTGTCAGTTTGTTTAGAAAATGACAGATTGCGTCACTAGATAAGGACCTTCTTCAGGGAGAATCCAGAAGAATCCTTCTGGGATTGTTTAGAGCCCTTTGAAGCTGCATTTAAACTGCATTTTGGAAGTTCAAACTCAGGGGCACCATAGCAGTCACTATATGGAGAGAAATCCTGAAATGCCTTCCTCAAAAAACATACATTCTTATCGACTGATAAAAGAAAGACATGAACATCTTGGATGACAAGGGTGTGAGTAAATTATCTGTCAATTTTTAAAGTAATACACCTCATATACACCTATGATGGCTTGAGGGTGAGTAAATCTTGTTGTAATTTTCACTTTTGGGTGAACTATTGCTTTGCATTTGTCCCTGTGTAGTTACTGACTAATGACAGAACTGGTTTCTCCCAATTTGCAAAGACGGACCAAATTTCTAGAAAAGACTCCTACTGAACTCTAATGAGGTCATGAAGCACATTTAAAGTGTGTCGTCAAGGAATGCTAATGAGCATTTCCTTTAATGAGGGAATTGGAGACTCTCCAAAAAATTCTATGGGAAAAACAACTCTAGTGGAGAACATGTTACACTATGATGGGCCCGAGGGAGGACCAGAGGGAGGAGAAGAACCTTCACAGCTCAAAAATATAAATCCAGACTTCCACAATCCTCTGTGGGGATTTGCAAGATGGATGCCCAACTTTTTAGCAGTTGGAAGCCCTGAGGCAGTACACGATAGTGGTCCTCCCTAATGTGATACGGTAGTTCTGTTTTCCAATAACAGCAAAAAATTACAAAAAAACACATGTTGATGTTGTTATATAAGTTGTATAATGCAGGCAATCTGCACAGTATAGCATGCAAGATTAATGTTTAAAATTA
Source organism: Cirrhinus mrigala (assembly GCA_036247105.1). Taxonomy (NCBI): domain Eukaryota; kingdom Metazoa; phylum Chordata; class Actinopteri; order Cypriniformes; family Cyprinidae; genus Cirrhinus; species Cirrhinus mrigala. Next base: position 19,559,734 of record CM070024.1, read on the forward strand.
TAAAAACATTGTCGTCATTTACTCACCTTCAAAAGACTTCATTCAGTTTTGCTAGTCTAACTAAATGTTAGCTAGTCCCAGTGTTGTATAATATCCTTGTAGCTGTGCACAAAGATGGAAGCAGTAGCATGTTAATTCACAAGTAGGCTTAAGGAGTTTTTATTGGAACTTCGGAAAAATGGAACACAGCTAAGTCAGGGATGAATTTTAATCTCACACAGCGCAAGAGCAATCAATCTTTTTTATTCAATCTGTCCCTCGGCTCTTGGGAATGAATTCAGCTCAGTTTCATGTATTTTATCCCGTTCGCAAATCAAACAGTCTAAAACGACAGCATTACAAGTGAGAGACGTATTAACCTCTTTGCCTTTGTGGGTGGCTGTGTAGATCAGCTGTTTAAGAACTACAGTCGAATGAATAGCAGACTAGATTGATTCCTTGAAGTGTGGACCATTATTTGTCATAATGAGTGTGCTTTGCTGGACCTAAGCTGTTCTACAAGGCCCTCAAGGCAGATTTACACTGTATGGTCATGCAAACATCCATCTTATCTCAGTTCAGACAGAGACTGAGTGTCATCATAGCTTTACTCAACAGTGGAGACACTGTATCCTTAAGAATAAACATGAACATATTAAACAGAAGAATCAAAACAGCAGAGATATATTTCCAGAGCACAATTATGCAATCTGACACCATGTAGAGTAAACAAAGAACTATCTATAACTTATCTGTGTATGCAAGTATTTGATGTGTGCGGTCAAAGGATCCTCTTACAGCCTTCGGAAATACAGCAGAAACTAATTTAAGATCTTTGAGTAAATATAAAGCTCATTACAGCCACCTTCATGGCATCTTTGACCTCCACAATTTGATTAAGTCTACTTAACACATTGCTGCACTCAGTAGCTTGCACTCAATCTGAGTGCACTCAATCTGCAGCTCTCAATCTTGCTACAGAGAGTTTTTTAAGCTTGTGTTTTCCACTATTTTTCATAGTTCAATAGTTTGGTCAGGGGTTACATTTCTTCCCTTGGCTGTTGCTGATATAAGCATCAGCACTGATGCAGTTTGTTCTTTTCCATGTCAATTCAAATTAATATAATAAAGATATAATCTGTAATGGAATTAGATCAATTCAGAATCGCATATGTAAAAGTAAAATGTAAGATTTTAAAATGAGCATCAAGTGGAATGAAGTGCATAGACTCAGCAATAAGGCTGGGAATCAACATTTCTTTCCTGATTCGGATTCATAGGAATTCGATTCAAATTCAGTTGGTTCTTAATTCACTTAAAATAATCCATTCATAACAATACATTTTTTTGTGAATTGGTCTACACTGATCTCACTGTATGTTTTTGATTCACTAACAGAGCAACCGTTCTTGAATCGGACTACAGTGGTCACACTTTTTGCCTGAAGCCCATGACAACCAACCAACAGAAACATGTTTATTACACCTGCATGTGGTACACACAATAGTTCTTTTTGAATCACGTTCTGTAGGGATGGCAAATTGACTTTCACACCTCAGGCAAGACGTGATTTCTTTTGCTGTGTTGCTGAAGATCAGGGGCGCTGCAAAGGGGAAAGGTTAGGACGATTCTAAGGGCCAGACAATGGGGGAGACCCATGAGGGGAACGCAGAACGTGATTTCTACCGAGGCCGACAGCTGTAGTCTGTCCAGTATGGTAGCCCATTTCCACCACTGAATAAAAAATAAATAAAAGGTACACACTCACAATTCTGACTATTTTTCTCACAATTTTGAGTTTATATCTGGTAATTCTGACTTTTTTCCTCAGAATTGTGATATAAATTCTGACTGTTCTCTCACAATTCTGAGTTTATATCTCGCAATTCTGACTTTTTTCTTAGTATTGTGACATATAAACTTGCATGTGCAAGTTATAAAGTTTAATTAGGGGGGAAAAAGAATATGTTTTCAAAATTGTTTATATGGTTTATATCTCACATTTCTGACTTAGAGCTCACAATTGTGTGTTATAAAGTCAGAATTGCAAAAAGTCTGAATTGTACATCAATTCTGACTTTATTTCTTAGAATTGTGAAACATATATTCTGACAATTAGGACTTTTTTTCTCAGAATTGCATAATATAAACTCCTAATTGTGAGTAATAAAATCAGAATTGCAAGATATAAACTCAATTCCGACACTAATTCTGACTTTTTTTCTTGCAAATGCAAGTTTGTGTCTTGCAATTCTGACTCTTTTTCTCAGAATTGTGAGATATAAACTCACAAGTGCGAGGTGAGAAAAAAAGTGACAATTGCAAGATATAAAGCACTGGTTTGTGTGTCCCTACCCATACAAGGAATCTTCTAACTTCTAACATTATAAAAAAAAATAATAGTGCTGTCAATCGATTAAAAAAATGAACTAATTAATCATACATTTTCCTGAAATTAATCACTATTAATCCCACCTAACTTTAAAGTATAGAAATATACTTGCATTAATTTCACATTCAATCTTCAAATTAATGTATAAACAACAAAGACAGCATATTTTTGAATATTTGTTAAACATTTTTTTTTATGAGTGAAGGTGAGTATCACTGATACCGATATTACTGACGTTTCTAGGAAATTGTTTCTTTTTTCCTAATATTTAGCCATTGACTACAGCCATTCAACATTGCAGTATAATTGAGAGCTATCAATTTTAACATTTATTAGACTTCTAGAAAAAACTTCTAATTTAAAGGAGAAGTCCACTTACAGAACAAAAATGTACAGATAATGTACTCACCCCCTTGTAATCCAAGATGTTCATGTCTTTCTTTCTTCAGTCGTAAAAGAAATTATGTTTTTTGAGGAAAACATTTCAGGATTTTTCTCCATATAGTGGACTTCTGTGGTGCCCCGAGTTTGAGCTTCCAAAATGCAGTTTAAATGTGGCTTCAAACGATCCCAAATGCGGTTGTAATCAATCCCAGCCAAGGAAGAAGGGTCTTATCTAGCGAAACGATCGGTTATTTTCATTAGAAAAATGCATTTTAAATACATTTTAATCTTCAAGGCTCGTCTTGTCTTGCTCAGCCTGAACTCACAAATCATTTCAAAATCATCCTACATTATTGCAGAACTACCGACCCAGTCTTTGCAAAGTGAACATGCAAAGAAGATCAATCACCCTTAACAAAAAAGGTAAAACAGCGATATAGGGTGATTTTGAAGCTGAGGGAGAACATACCCTAACTGTTATGAACCAGGAAAAAAAACAGTTTAGGGAGAGCAAGACAAGATGAGCATTTGACATTAAAAAGTATATAAATTGTATTATTTTTATGAAAATAACCAATCGTTTCGCTAGATAAGACCCTTCTTCCTCGGCTGGGATCATTTACAACCGCATTTGGGATCGTTTGAAGCCGCATTTAAATTGCATTTTGGAAGTTCAAACTCGCGGGCACCACAGAAGTCCACTATATGGAGGAAAATCGTAAAATGTTTTCCTCAGAAAACATAATTTCTTTACAACTGAAGAAAGAAAGATATGAACATCTTGGATGACAAGAGGATGAGTACATTATATGTGAATATTTGTTCTGGAAGTGGACTTCTCCTTCAGCAAGTAGAAAATACACAGAAATTTAATTAAGTTATCAAACACTAAATACTAAATTAAATATAGATGAATATTTAAAGCTACAAAAGTTATTGATTTCCTCTTTTTTCTTTTGTTCTTTGATTTAAGCCTAGAATACACTACATGACTTTTAAAATCAGAACAGATTTTTAAAACACTAGGCCATATACACTTACCAACTTTGTAAACAGTGACAAAGGAAAACTGCCCACCATACACCACATGACTGAGGACCACACACAGCAGACTTTAAAGTTGATCACAACACACTTATACAGAAACGTGTTGCTAGATGGCACTTGACAAATGACAGCAATATGTGTTCTAAAATCAGCTAAAAAATATCAAACATGTTTGATATCCTCTGACTGAATGGAATCAAAGTCTGAAAAAATCGGATGTAAAAAAAATTCTGTAACCATCATACAACAGGCAATTTCTATGGATCTGTCAACCCAAATGTGCAGACTGGCTCTGACTTTCGGCAACTAGTATCAACTTCACAGCAGCTGGGTTGGGTTATTTGGCTGCTATTACTTTAAGAGCTTCCGTTTCTGAATGTGACACAGATCTGACATGCAGGCTCTTAGTTTAATTCGCCCTTAATATGAAATGATTCAGGCTACAGCGCAACTGAGAGTGTGCAACTGAACTGTGCATGCTACGAGCACAGTATAACAGCTGACAGGACAGGTAAATTTGTTTTTACTGACATATGGCCTGACAACATCTCATCTGACTGCAGATCACTGTTGTTCTACTGAAGCTCGTCACTTGTACCTTTCCCGTGCTCGCTTGACTAGCGCCTGGCACTGAAGTGAAGCTGGACTGCGTGTCTGAAAAGTCTCCCATTTAATGTGGTCGTAAAGACCTTCTGTGACTAAGTAAATGCACTTCTTGTCGAGAAAAAAAGAAACAGAAGCAGCAGTTGTGAGTGGGGAGGCCAACCCTAGCCCCGCCCATGCATTAACTGTGTTAAATATTTATAACAAGGTAAACTAAAAGGATTAATCGCCTGCGTTAACACGCTAATTTTGACAGCACTAAAATTAGCGTGCACTAAAATAAGTCGTTCCTTCAATAGAACAAAGTAGCATGGAGGATAGGAAGTGCTGCATAAATACACTCTCACACAGAATAAACATAAGAACAGCTATCTGAATCATTAAAATGATGATCACAACCAGCTGGGGAAAATTTACTCATCCCTAACCAACAAAGCAAATTATTAATGTGAAACAGAACCTGAAACTGAATACGCTTTTAAATGTCTCTTTATTTTTTCAGTTGAATTGTATTATTAGTGCTACGCAATGTTTTCCCTGCAGTTCCCAACCCTATCAGAACAGACCTGTGTCCATTTATTTATTTATATCGCTCTGCTGTTTCTTCTCTGCACCTGTTTCTGCCTCACTCTGGCTTTGTATCCAGTCTCTTATCTTCACTCTCTGCTTGTTCAAGTGCCATGATGACACTGGTAGTGCTGCTACAGTGGGTTAAGAAGCCAGCCAGGTGTCAGGTTTCTCTGCAAAGTCACTCCTTGTGCTCTGAATCACTGACACCGCGCCTCTGCTGCTGCCGATACCAAAAACATCCCCGCGTGTCAGCAGTTCTTTCCTTCTGTCATATTAATCTGCCGCTGAGTACATTAAAATGTGACTTTGGAGTAAGCAGTCAGTGTATTGCTGTCTGTAAAATGCCAGAAAATGTTAGATGAGACGAGAAATCCTATCAGGTCAGAAGGAATGTCTGCTCTATTACATTTCCTTGTTCAAGGACGTAACCTCTAGTGTAGAGCCACACTGAATAACCTGAGAACGCAGAGAACATCCTGTACTAAGCCATTTTTAATTTGTCATGGCCTGAGGATACATCTATCCTAAGCTATTTTAAAAAATCAAAGCATGTTCAAGTTAAAATTAGGAAAATTACCAAATCCAGCAATGATACAGGTGATAAAATGTCAATTTTCATTTAACCATGTGCCTACTGTCACAGTTATGGACTCGCGTTTTTTTTTAGTTGCCGTTTTCCTGTCTTCTGGTTTGGTTTAGTTCCTGTGTACCCATATTTGGTCATGTTCCAGGTCTCATTTAATCGTTATTAGTTAACCGTTATTGTGTTACCCTCAATTAGTCACCCTACTTAAGTTTCCTTCTCTGTTCTGGTCTTTGTTACATGGTGCTTGTGTTTCCCTGTGTCTTGATTGATCATCATCTTCTTGGATTATTATTAAACGTTATATTGGACTATCGTTGTCTTCAAGAGTTTCTCTTCTACAAAAGCATGACAGAACAGCCACCCAACAAAAAGTATGTGGTGTGTTATGTTGGACCCAGAGCTCAGCCAGCCATCACCCCGCTTCGCGGAGCATCAGCCCGAGCCCACCGCAAACGGAGAGCCAGAGGCCAGCACAATCTACGAGCCATCGCAGGATGGAGCTAAGGATTGCCCTGGAACCAGAGCCTCATGTCATGTCCAACCAAGTGCGAGAGCCAGCTACATCATACGCAGCGGTGAATGTTACAGTGGAGCATGAGGGTGCGGAGGAAAGCCCCGCCCACTGCACCGCCACTGAGGGCGAGATATGCCCTGTCTTCTCCTTCCAATCATCTTCTGTCTGTCCTGTCACGACCACGAAGGTTGTGTTTGAACTGTCTGTCTGTCTTGAACTGTCTGTCTGCCTGGAGATATCTGTCTACTTTGAACTGTCTGCCTGTACTACAATGACCACGGAGGTCATTCCCCTGTCGTTGGTGCTCTTGGTGCTGGAAGTGGCCTTATGGTGTGTGTGGGCAGCACATAGCATTTTTAACCCCCTGATCATCCTGAACTCCTGCCTAGCTTCCCTCTCCCACCACCTCTGCAACAGTCCTCACCATTGCCTCCACTGTCTCTTGGCAGCCCCTTTACTCATCCTCAGCCCACCATCTGTGCGGTGGGATCACTGCGAGTCTGCCAGTCTCTGTCTTTGTCTCCACCTCCAGCCTCTGAGTCCTGGACTTTGCCTCGGCCCGTTCACCCAGCTGCTCCACCATGGCTCTTAGCTCCCTCATCTCCACCGTAGCCTGTCAGTCCACCAGCTCTGCCAGGCTCCCTCGTCTCTTTGGCTCTGCCTTGGTCAGTTGTCAATCATCCACCACCTCGGGACTTCACTCCTCCTTCTGTGCCTCGTCCCTCCGGCTCTGTCAGTCTCCTCCTTCCCTCCAGCTCCACCTTGGTCTTCTGTCGTTTTCGGCTCCACCTTGGCCTTCCGAATCCTCAGCATCACCCCGGCTTGTCGGCTCTCCGTCTCCGCCTCAGGCTCTTCTCCTACCAGCTCCACCACCCTCAGTTGGCCCCCTGACATCGTCAGCCCTTCCTCCACCATGGCTCCTCCCTCCGTCGGCTCCAACGTGGGCCGCCATCCTGACTGGTGTCTGGGTCCCGCCTGGCTCCTCCTGCTCCCTCTGTCTGATCTGCCCTGGCTTCTCCTGTTTCCTCTTTGGCTCCTCCCTCTGTTGTCTCCACCCTGTACTCTGTTCATTCTGTCCTCCGCCAGAACCTCCACCTGGGTTGTCCACCTGCCTTCCTGACAGTCCTTCGCCATCCCCTGTCACCATCCCACATCCACTCCTTTGTCCTCCTCTGTCCCTCCCTTTGTCTCTGCGGCACGAGGTTGCGCCTTCTGCGAGGGGGGCGAACTGTCACAGTGCTTGTGTTTTCTTTTAGTTGTCGTTTTCCTGTCTTCTGCTCTGGTTTAGTTCCTGTGTACCCATGTTTGGTCATGTTCCTGGTCTCGCTTAGTCATTATTAGTTAACCACCATCACCTGTGTTACCCTCATTTAGTCACCCTACTGCTTGTGTTTCCCTGTGTCTGGATTGATCTTCATCTTCTTGGATTATTATTAAACGTTATATTAGACTATCGTCATCTTCATGAGAGTGGCTAAATCATTCTCTCCAATGATTTGTTCAAAAATGCTGATTCATTTAGTAATGAAAGTCACTATGGTTGCATCCAAAATCATATACACTCTGAGGCAGTACTTGTTTATACTGTACTGTTGTACTTTGTTTGTCATAAATGTAATCCAGACCTTTTACCATCAGCATGTTGTCATTATCATGTGACTTCCAGCATCAGTTGTGCAGCTTCTATTCACAAATTGTGTAGTAAAGTGTTCATTGGATACACACTTCAGAATATCATTGAAAGTAGTTGGTCATTGGGGTATATTTGCATACTCATATTTTTATGAAAAAGTCTTTGAATTATCCACACCATCAATTTTTTTCAGAAAGATTGATTTATTTAGAAACAAAAGTGACTTTTAATCTTTAAAAATGAGTCATTGAATTCCTCACCTAACCGATTTGTTTTAAAACACTGATTCATTCAGGCACAAAATAAGGCAAAATCTTTACGAATAAGTCATTATATTCATCATTCATTCATGAATAGTAGTCTGGCTTATGTAGCATTAGCTTAAGTATATTCTTCTTCTGTTATTTACAGTGCTTTCTAACTGACATATTTCAAAGAAATCATATCGTAAGGAACACAGTGACAGTTTTACTTCCATATTTACTTCTAGGATGTGATGGCTGGTTTTTATGGGATGTAATGATGTGGAAATTAATGCATTGAGCTCTGGTCAAATGGATCTGCAGTCCCTGGTGGGAGCGATGCTGGCATGCCTCCATCAGAGACCGTCTTTGTTCTTCGTATCTATAGTACATATGCAGCAGTGCAAAATAGTGCCCAAGAGTATAAAGGAGGGTTTTTACGACGCTTTGGCTGGATGCTTCACTTTGAAAGGGCTATTCTGAAGCCATAAGCCAGTAAACAACATCTCTTTCCATTAATCTCACAGACCCCTAATGCAGTGGTTGAGTTTTCTGGCATTCCTGGCCACAGAAAGGAATAGCATTATAGTCCATTCAGAGTATATCTTCATTCATAAGCATATTTTGTCATATATGTGTTTTTATATAAATTTCTGTTCTGTAGTTAGTATTGCCGTCCACGTTTAAGTGAGTTCAACAGAGATGGTGCTAATGACTGTATACTTTAATTACCTTAAGGGAAGCATCAACGTAAATCAAAGTATTACTGTGGATCACAGTGGCACACATAAGGTTCAGAGCATGTGACAGCAAGCTAAAGGACACAATCACTCATATCATCAGTCTGAGTAATTATGCAATTAAGAGAGCAACAGAGCCGTATTGATGTTTGCATAGAAAATTGCATAGGGCACCATTTTGTGTGTTGCAGCGTAAATTATTTTAATTGGTGCGGTAAGGTCTCACAGTTCCTGTGGTTGATACTGACAAACAGAGAACGTCAGGAAATGTGTTATCTCAATCATTTGAGATAATGTCTGAATTTGTTATTTACCCATGTGTCATAAACACAGATTTATTATTGTACCACAACATAATCCACCTTATAAAATGCTGTGAATCTGTAAGATTTTAAAGGAGTCATGAACTGAGAAATCAAAATTCTCTTCACCTTTTGACATATAAGAGGGTCATTGTACTATAAAAACATCCTGTACGTTTTAGAACTCAAAACTTTCGTTAATCTAAAAACAGCTAATGAAGCAGTCAGCCAAACTGACAGGTAGTGGAATGTTCCACATTATGATGTAATAGTGTGTCTAAACACCGCCTCCGCAGAATAAGAGCAAAGCCTAGTTCTACATCACTGTCTGTTAAGCCCTGCCCACCCATTCACGCAGGTAGTGTAAATAATGAGATGCAATCATAGGTCTACGCTGAAACCAAATGATAAGATGGCTCTGAATACAAGATGCTGTGCAGTGCCAAGTTGTAAAAAAAAACATCGCCTTCCTTCTGATCCCAAAAGGAAAAAGTGGATGAACTTTGTTTAATAAAGTTCCAGATCATGCCAGTAAAAACTTGGTCCTTTGTTCACTTTATTTTACAGCTGATTTGTTCACAAACAAGGAACAATTTGACACAGGATTTTTAGAAAGTTTGAAACTGTATCGACTATATTGGATCCAACAGTAATATCGCACCACACAAATGTGAGTAACTTTTTATTACATGGGCACTATTGCTTTGACTGTTATAACAGACAGTTTGATGTGTACTGAGTATTTATGCATTTTTAACCTGAATTACAGCAGTGTCCATCTTATGTAGGCTGTCAAACATACACAACTGTTAGCCAATCATAGCAATGAGCATTTACTTAAGAGTCTACAATCTACCACGTGTATTGAAACAAAAGGGGGTCAAAACAGGACAGAAAAACAGCCTATTACTTCTAAATTATAATGTTTTTATGTAAAAATCTTGATAACGTTATAATTGTACCTCAGAAACCAGTATAAAATAATAATAAAAAAAGTTCATGACCCCATTTATTTATCAAGGAAGCATTTATTTGATCAAACATAGTGTTACAAAATATTTAAGTCTGGGTTAAATGTTTAACCCAGCATTCTTGGTAGTTTTATTTAACTCGGTTATTGCTTAAAAATTAGTATATTTCTTGCTTAAAATAAACTTAAAGGAGAAGTCCACTTCCAGAACAACAATTTACAAATAATTAACTCACCCCCTTGTCATCCAAGATGTTCATGTCTTTCTGTCTTTACAGGAATGATCTCCATATAATGGACTTCATTGGTGCCCCAATTTTGAACTTCCAAAATGCAGTTTAAATGCAGTTTCAAAGGGCTCTAAACGATCTCAGCCGAGGAAGAAGGGTCTTATCTAGCGAAACGATCTGTCATTTTTTGGAAAAAAAAAAATTTGTATACTTTTTAAGCACAAAAGCTTGTGTAGCACAGGCTCTAGGATGCGCATCCACGATGCTACGAATTAGTGATGGGCTGTTCTTGAACGATTTGTTCATTTTGAACGAATCTTTAATGTGACTCGGGAAGAACGACTCATTTCGGGGAGTGATTCGTTCAGTTGGACATGCACAACATCGTATTATGATCTGGACTGGAATTAGTTCACCTGTTTTGAGTCTTCGGGGTTCCGAGTCATTCGTTCATCTTATGGGGCTGTCATGTGTTGCTGATTTTGTTAAAATGAACGGAATGACTCGAAAAAATGTGTTCATTTTTTGCTGAATGAGTCTCAAAGGTCAGAGTCGGTAAAATGATCCAAACTTCCCATCACTACTACGACTCATGTCTAAGTTCATCATCTGTGTACTCTGGCTCAAAAAGGTAGAGTATGTCGAAAAACTCGACTTCAGAATCGTCCGACATCGTTGTACCTTTTTGTTTGTAAACAGCGTTTGACTTACTTGCACTTTCTTAGTCTTTGCGCGTTCGCTTTGTAAACACTGGGTCTGTAGTTCCGCCTACATTCTGTGTGACCTTTCGACATGATTTAATAGTAAGTAGCGTCATGAACGCGCACAAGCTTTTGTGCTAAAAAAATTATTAAAAATTTTAAATTTTTAAATTTAAAAAAAAATGACGGATCGTTTCACTAGATAAGACCCTTCTTCCTCGGATGGAATCATTTAGAGCCCTTTGAAGCTGCATTTAAACTACATTTTGGAAGTTCAAAATCGGGGCACCAATGAAGTCCATTATATGGAGAAAAATCCTGAAATGCTTTCCTCAAAAACCATAATTTCTTCATGACTGAAGACAGCATACAAATCTACCCACACCATGACGTAGACATGTGGGAGCATGTTTGAACAAGGCGTTTTAGAAAGGCGTGGCTGAGTCTTAACTTTTATAATAAATATCTCTTTGGGTTTGAGACTTTAAACTATATATATACACAAACAGCTTGTAACACCCCAAAGACAAAAGAAAAACAAGAAACCGCATTATATGACCCCTTTAATAAGAAATGTTTCCTGAGGACCAAATCAGCATAAGAATGATTTCTAAAGTATCATGTGATACTGAAGACTGGCATAACAACTGCTGTTTTACTGTTTTTTTGTCTTGTTTTGTTTTGTTTTGTTTTGTTTTTAATCAAATAAATGTAAAAATAAATAAATAAATAAATAAATAAATAAATAATAATAATAAAATGAATGTAAGTATTCTTAGTAGTTTTATTTAACTCAATTATTGCTTTAAAATTAGTATATTTCTTGCGTAAAATGAACTTAAAGTGGTCGTCGGATGCCTATTTTCCACAAGTTGATATGATTCTTTAGTATCTTAATGAAAAGTCTATAACATACTTTGGTTAAAATTTCTCAATGGTAGTGTAAAACAACACCCTTTTTACCTTTTCAAAAACAGATCTGTTCAGAACAAGCTGAGTAGGTGCATGTCCCTTTAAATGCTAATGAGCTCTGCTCACCGCCCCTCTCTTTTGTGGGGTGATGAACCGTGCTCTGAGAGACTGTAAACTTTACCACGGAACTAGCTCATTATTAGGAAAGGCGATTTGCAAAGTTTCATAAAAAAAACCTTATAATCACTCCTCTGTAGGTGAAGCTGGATCACAAATTATTAGAGCGAACATAAACGCATTTTTGTAGATCGAGGTGGTGCATTCCCTTCAAATGCGAAAGTAATCTTCTGCGTCTTCAGCAGCTTAGATGGTGGGAGTAAATGACGACTGCTATTCATTATTACATCCAACAACAAAACAACTTAACCGCTTAAGAGACATTCTTGTCTTTCCCTGGTCCACCGTCGAAACAATGGCAGACTGTTCACAGCTTACTCAGTCTGTGCTGAAGTGGTCATGTCAATCAACAATCGTGGGAGGGGCCTGTGCAGAACTTCGTCATTCTGCTAAGAATCTCAGAACAGCCTGATCTGAGAAAGTGATCATTATTATTGGGGATTTAAAAAAAAAAGCACTGGATAGATTTTTATCATTATAGTTGGGTACACACACTGCCAACACACATTTATGTTCATACAACATGTAGAAGTAAATTTTGCATCCGATGACCCCTTTAAAATAGGTTGGAAATTAACATTTATTAATATGTTATTAATATTTATTAAAAAGTTAAATAAATAATAATTAAATAATAAACTTTTTTTTTAATGGCTTATTAATAAGTGTTCACCTTGGGTTCATTTAGGGTTCAACAATGTGTAACAACAAGAAAGAGACTAGCAGAGAATAGACCTTGTATTAAACACGTAATTGACCTTCAGAGAGTGTGAACCTCCTGTCCAGCCTTCAAAGGTCATGTAACTTACTATATCTTGGATGATAAGAAATTCATAATGGTGTTCTAGGAAAAAAAAAAAGTGCACAGTTCTCAAATGAATTTCACCATTACAAAAATAACGAACAGTGTTCAGGTTAAGCTATTTACCATGTGGTATTCTAAAATAAGCAGCTTCAGAAAAGATATATTTTTATTTCTGGGTGAACTATTCCTTCATTTTACTATGTATTAATGAATGGTGCTAACAGATATAATGTTACACCTGGCCTAGTTTCAGATAAGAACAAACACCTACCCACTCACTCCTTATTAAAACCCACACAAATTAGTCTCCATCTGGGGGGTAAAAAGCTCAGAAAAATTTTTTTTCAACCCCAGGTGATTTCCCTATGGTTTAATTAGCAAAGATCAAATTCATATTTCTGAATTTCTTTTTCCAGCATGTCCATGTATATTATTGGAAGCTGTGACTCAGAAAAGTCCCAGGAGTGAGAATTCCTCAACATCTACCTCATTAGACGGCCTCCACTCTTTGCTTTCTCCCAGTCTGATTAACTTTTGAGTTAGCAACTAAAAATGCTGTGATCAGTGAACTGAAGATCAATGCTGGAAGGTTATTATCAGCATCCACACAACAGCTCCGTTCAGCTGAAAGTCTCTTATTAGGGAGAAATACATGGGGTTGTGTTTCAATGACCTTTAACAGTGTGATGAATTAAATACTTTGGTTATTAGTATATTAACATGGTCATACAGACAGCCCACCCCATAAAGTATGAGGCATCATAGAGCTATGTTTGCTAAAGAAAACATAACAGGGTTCATGTTTGTCTGAATCTGTACTTTAACAGCAAATCAATGGTAAACAGTAAACTATATTTCATCATTTCTAAATGACTGCACTTTATCGAAGCCACTGAGAATAGAACAAAGATTTCTGAAATTCAAATAAAAAACTGTGAACATGAGACAAGTCATGCATTAGACTTTTATCTGCATTTTGGGCCACACAAGCTTTCCAGAAGTCTCATGTGAAAAGCAAGCAGATTTACACAGGGTTTTATGTTATTGAAGTCTAATTAGCAGACACAAAAAAGAGAATCTGCTATATGGCAACAAGTCAGTTTTTCTCAAATGAATCTGAAGACAGTTTCTTGTTCTGTCAGAAATATATGTTTTTCAATATACATTTAAAATGGGTAATAAACACAGTGTTGATTAATGTGGCTCAGAGGCTTCATAAATATCTCAGATCAACACAAGAGCCATCGTAACTAATCCACATCAGTTTGGGCGCCCATTCCTATTGCTGTTATCTCTGGCCTCAGCCTGAATTTTGTGGCTGGCCCTTCAGATTACAATCTGCAAACTGAAAATAAATGGATTGGTGGAAGGAGGACAGGTCTTGGTGCTGGTTTTCAGTGTGACATGGCCAGCCTGAGGCTAGCCTTTGAATCTCTCGTCAGTGCTGAGCTAGTATGCTGAAGACAGAACTCTCACCATCAATCACATCTATCTCTGTGCAAATGGCTTAGACCTACTTCACTTACCCTTACTGAAAAAATACTCCCCTCTAAATCAAAGTGGGAATAGCATTTCCTCCATCTCCTTCTGGCTGATTAGGTTATTTAACAACACTGAGCGGAGAAAGGATAGAGCTGATGCATACAAATGCAGAGATTGTAAATCTGTGTACATAGCGCTGACTAAGGGCCATGATGGAGCTGTTCACCATGTCCAAGACTTATGATTAAATGTTTAAAAACTTCATTGACAACTTGTAGAAAACACACATACATAACTATACACCCAACACTCTCAATGGCAGTGACTGATTAGACAGACATGATTTAAGAGACAGAGAGACTGCCAGACTACAGACAATGATAGACTGACAACAGATGGATAGACAGACAGACAAAAAGATAGATAGACAGACAGACACAGATAGACAGATGGAATGACGGATAGATGACAGACAGACAGACAGACGGAAATATGGATAGATAGATAGATAGATAGATAGATAAGTGACAGACAGACAGACAGACAGAGAGATGGGTGACAGACAGACAGAAAAATGGATAGATAGGTGACAGACAAATGGAAAGATGGATAGATAGGTGACAGACAAACAGAAAAACAAACAGACAGATAGATGATAGATAGATGGAAAGACAGACAGATAGGTGACAGACAGACAGAAAAATGGATAGATAGGTGACAGATAGATGGAAAGACGGATAGATAGGTGACAGACAGACAAACAGATAGACAGATAGACAGACAGACAGACAGAGGGACAGATGGATGATAGATAGATAGACAGATAGATAGATAGATAGATAGATAGATAGATAGATAGATAGATAGATAGATAAGCGACAGACACAGTCAGACAGACAGACAGACAGATGGAAAGATGGATAGACAGGTGAGAGACAGACAAAAAGATAGACAGACAGACAGACAGAGGGACAGATAGATGACAGATAGATAGATAGATAGATAGTCAGACAGACAGACAGATGGAAAGATGGATAGACAAGTGAGAGACAGACAGACAGAGGGACAGACAGATAGATAAATAGATAGATAGATAGATAGATAGATAGATAGATAGATAGATAGACAGATAGGCAGACAGACAGATGGAAAGATGGATAGACAGGTGACAGACAAACAGACAGGTGGAAAGACGGATAGATAGGTGACAGACAGACAGACGGAAAGACGATAAATAAGCGACAGACACAGTCAGACAGACAGATGGAAAGATGGATAAATAAGGGACAGACACACAGTCAGACAGATGGAAAAATGGATAGACAGACAGGTGAGAGACAGACAGACAGAGAGACAGTTAGGTGACAGACAGAGATAGATAGATAGACAGACAGACAAACAGATGGAAAAACAGATAAATAAGTGACAGACAGAATGATGGAAAGATTGATAGAAAGGTGACAGACAGACAGACAGACGGAAGGCGTTAGATTGATGACAGATGGAAAGACGATTAAATAAGTGACAGACCGACAGACAGACAGACAGACAGATGGAAAGTTAGAGGTCACAGACAGACAGACAGACAGACAGATGGAAAGTTGGAAGTCACAGACAGACAGACAGACAGACAGACAGACAGACAGATAGATAGATAGATAGATCATAAACAAAGCACCCTTTTACTATGAAAAAAACACTAGAGACATTCATCTGCTCATTTGGAGGACAGTTACTAGTGGTGTCAAGCTTGTACTTTTAGACTTCATCTTTGCTGAGATCATCAGGTAAATGGGCTTTGTGAATATCAATAATGACCTGTCAGACCACCTTTCTTAGCAGCGTTCTAAGTCATTACTGGGACACGTACAAAGCGGGGGGCAGCGGTCAGGAAATGAGTGAATATATAAGCAGGGACAGAAAATGAGCTGGACGGGGCTTTAATACGTTGTGCTGTATTCCGTGCTCTCAGGTCTGGGAGTGCATTCCAATTAGCTCGTTCAGAGGAGGCGCAGCAGAAATATCAGCATTCACGAAAAGATGCTTTATCAACTCCATCTTTCATTACTGAGATTAAAAATCCCCAGGCCATGTAACTCCAAATCCTCTTGTAAGTGATGGACACTGCGCCAGCTTTTCTGCTTACAAACTTAGTGGGAGGTTGAACGAGGTGAGTGGCTCTAGCACCTCCGAGAGACCAGAACCGTTTTGGCAGGTTCTCATCACAACGGGATGGTAGTTATCGACCTGGAGGCATTCTGTTTACAGCTGGTTAAGTGTGGTTGATGCATTATATTGTCAAGGCCATCCTGTCATACAGGGATCGATTCTGATGTTTGTGATTCAGACTGCATTATTTGCCATTCTAACCTTGTTCTTTTGGCACTTTACACAAATTCGGCATTCAAAGCATTTTGTAGGTGCAAATACCACATATTTTCTCAAATATTACCTAACATAAAATCAACCTAGCATGAAATGTAGCTGTTTTTATTTCTGTATCCGCTCCTCCCATTTTATTTACAATGACCTTTGTCTTAATAAACTTCTAATTACTATTAAATAGTAAATCAATAGTGAGAATTGGACCTTAAAGGGGTCATCGGATGCCCATTTTCCACAAGTTGATATGATTCTTTAGAGTCTTAATGAAAAGTCTATAATATACCTTGGTTAAAAATTTTCAATGGTTGTGTAAAACAGCACCCTTTTTACCGTGTCAAAATGAGCTCTGCAAAAATCAACCCATTCTGAAGGGGTTGTTCCTTTAAATGCAAATGAGCTCTGCTCGCCCCGCCCCTCTCTTCTGTCTGTGGAGTGACGAGCCTGTTTACTTTATCCGCATTTAGCGCGTTTAGCCGCTAAACTTGCTAACTATCACGTTATTAGGAAAGGTGATTTCAGAGATTCATTAAAAAAACCCTTATACTCACTTCTGCTGTAGGTGAAGCTGGATCACAAATGATTTACGCGAACATAGACGCATTTATGTAGATTGGGAGGCGCATTCCCGTCACAAACAAACGTAATCCACTGCATCTTCAGCAGCTCAGATGTCAGGAGCAAATGACGACCACTATGTTCATTATAACATCCAGCAACACAAAACCTCAATCGCTCAATTGGATATATTCTTGTCTAACTTACATCCCTTCTCCGGCATCGAAACAATGGAGGTCAGACTGTTACAACTGTTGTAGAAAGGGTGTGAGGTAAGGCACTCATGTCAATCAACTATTGTGGGAGCGGCCTCTGTCGGTGTGACGGTGTGATTAATTACAGATTAATTAAAAAACACTGCATGGATTTTTATTATTATAGGGTATATGTATACATACACTGGCAACACACATTAATGTTCAAACAACATGTAAAAGTAAACTTTGCATCCAATGACCCCTTTAAAATAAATTGCGACCATTAAAGAATTATCGCTGAAAATGTAACAAGATAAAGTAATAAGGCTGCAATGCTAAACCACATATAAAATGAAGAGAAAATAATCAGCCCATCTGATATTTAGTTTGACCTCCTGAGGTTGACAATCAACATTTTCTGAAGGTTAAAGCGATAGTTCTCTTAAAAATGGATCATCATTTACTCATCCTTGTGTCATTCCAAA
The DNA here is from genome assembly GCA_036247105.1 of Cirrhinus mrigala. Lineage (NCBI taxonomy): Eukaryota > Metazoa > Chordata > Actinopteri > Cypriniformes > Cyprinidae > Cirrhinus > Cirrhinus mrigala. The sequence goes on from CM070024.1 coordinate 19,577,625, forward strand.
CCTTTTGGACTTTCTTTTCTCTGCAGAACACAAAACATTTTTGAAGAATGTTGGAAATCAAACAGTTTTGACTACCACTGATTTAGTAATTCCACTGAATTACTAATTCACGCATTCACTTGAGAGAGACAGAGAGAGAGGGAGAGAAGAGAAGAGAGAGAATTTCTCAAAATATTTCATGAAGGTGAGTAAATGATGATAGAATTTTCATTTTCAAAATCTGTTACTTAAAATTTTCATTTGTGGACTATCCTTTTAAGCACCCCTTTCACTGAAAAAACTTTACTTTTTTAATTACAGACCTTATTTTGTCCCTCAGAAAGTGCCTTTGGCTTAACTTCCTTTGATCAGTACACAGCCATTTGGGAATGGCATAGCCGCTTGTCCTTTTGTCTTCTTGGGTCACTAACCCTGAATAAAAAATTCAGCATATACACAAAGAGTGCGCCTGGTCTGTGCGTGCACAGATTGCCTGTATGATTTCCATGGAGCAGCATTATTTCAATAAAATGGGCCTATTACATCGTTTAAGAATCTTGTGCCAGACAGCTGTCTGAGAGATGAAGACTCAGCATCTTGCATTTTGAGTTTAATATTGAATGCCTACACTTGATAAATCTATCCGTCGACAGACGGTAGACCAAAGTAAGGAGAACTGGCCGATATGCTGTTAGTACAATAATAAGTGAATATAAAATGATTAAATATATATGGCCTGACAGTCAACAGCAAACAACATAATAATAGATCAGTGATTTCTGAAATTACCTTCATATGAGCGTGTATACTGTATTGTTTTTTAGGTTTTGATTCGACTGATTCTGTTGTTAGATTCGAATTGGTCAACTGTGGCATTCTTCTATTATTATCTTGGCATAATGATGCTAAACTATATTAGATTGTCGTCCCTGGCAACTGATCTTTTATAACTGTGTCTTATATCACTCCATGGTCTCTTTCATTTCACATAATAAATTAGTTCTACTCATTTCACTCATATTTAATGTCCATTTATTTGTTTTTTTGCCAAGTAGTCATGTAACAAGTGGGATAATACAGTCAGCCATTCATTATTGCAAAATAAACCATTTCCATATTATATGAAGACCTTGATGACTTTTGATGTTTATTTTATTGATCTACTAATAACTGATATGCACCTTATTTTTGCGGTAAGAGTGGCCATTTGTACATTTTTTATGGACCTGGTGTCCAGTCTCATCTGTGTCCAGTTATTTTAGCTGTACAAAACAGCTTGTTTGGCTGCTTGATATTGCAAACTTGTGTATTTTACTATAGGGTCATTCTGTGTCAACTCAACCAGAGGTCCCCTGCTCAAATTTTTGATTTTGCTAATATTTATTCTGAAGAAAGATAGATATGTATAGTGATGAAAGCCAAAATATTAAATATCATGGATGAATATTTACTGAGTAATCCACTATTTTGTAGAGGGAGGTCGAAATGCCAGTTTTCACCTGAGATTCAGTCAAATTACAGGGGGTTAAAAATGACTTCAGAAAGATGGCAGCATCATAATGTTATTTTTACAGAGAGATTGGTAGGTCTGTTAGTAAAATCAGTTGACTTTAGCAATCTTTGTTGCATTATGTGCCAATGGTGACCATTCAAAAATCAGGAAACAGCACTTTTCAAGCTTTTTTCTCCAAAGTTTGCATGCCTGTAACTCAAGAAGTATTAAAGATATCTTAATGCCCTTTTAGATATTGGGTCTTAACAAACTTTCCTTTTGGCATCTTCATTTTTAAGGCCCTGTATGGTTCAGTTCCAGTGATATTGGAATTTTAATATGGCTCCAGGAGTAAATCGTTAAAATGAACACAGTTGGTCAGTTTGCAAAAATGATACTTTTTTACTTTTGAAGAGAAATGTTGGAGGAACAAATAATGTTGAAACTAGAGATGAACCTTGTTTCCTTCTGTCAAGACAGCTGCATTGAACATACCTGTCTGAATGCCATAAATATTCATTTTCTAAAGTTTGCATTCCTATAACTCAAGAAGTATTAAAGATATCGCAATATGATTTTAGATTCCAGTTTTTAATAAACTTTTCATTTGGAATCTTTTGGGATTTCAATGAGGCTCCATGTCCAGATTGTTCAATAATACCAATTTCACTGGTTGAAAACATTGAGATATCTTTAATACTTGAGTTACAGGCATGCAAACTTTGGAGAAAAAACATGAAAAGTGCTGTTTCCCCATTTTTGAATGGTCACCACTGGCACATTTTTTTTTTTTTTTTTTTTTTTTTTACATCAAACAGATTTTACTAACAGATGTATACCATTCTGTGTGTAAAAATAACATTATGATGCTGCCATCTTTCTGAAGTCATTTGAAAATTTGACTCTGAATTTCAAGTGAAAATCATCATTTTGATCCCCCTCAGTAAATATTCATCCATAACATTTGATATTTTGGCTTTCATCACTATACATGGCTATCTTTCTTCAGAAAAACAATATTACCAAAATCAAAAATTCAAGGCGGGGAAGTTTTTGAAATTTGTTTCATTTGACATAGAATGACCCTTATATTATTCTAATGTTGTAACGGGATGAACGAGACGAGAGGCGAGCGGATCCACTTGCAAGCTTTTATTAGGACGAGACAAAGACATAGTCGAACAGGCAGGGTCGAGACGGGAGCAGACAGGTATATCACAGGCAGTCGAAGAGAATAATCCAATAAACCAGAGCGAAAGTCCAAAAGGCAGGCGGCTAGACAGAGGAAACGAGAAAACCAGGCGGGAAAGACAAAACACTGGGGACTAGGAACTCGGAACAGGAAACTAGGAAACGCTAACAATACAATACAATCTAACAATCCGTGAAGACCACTGTGAAGGACCGGGGGTTTTATAGAATGCCTGATTGGTCACGGGGGCTGACGCAATCAGCGCGGTGGAGGATGGGAGATGCAGTCCGGAGTGTGGTGCAACAGTCAGAGTGTGTAGGTGAGGTGAGAGTGACATCTGGTGGTGAGCGGACAACGGGACACCGACCAGACTCGTGACATAGCCCCCCCCCCAAGGAGCGGCTTCCAGACGCTCGAAGGGAACAACAGTCCAGGGGAGCGGTGGGGTGGGAGCAAGACAGGGCGAGGGCTGGAGGGCCAGGTCCATGTGGGGGGCCCAGTGATTGAGGCTGGACCGACAGAGCAGGTACCCCCCAGGGCGGGGCCGGAGGCGGAGCAGGAGGCGCAGGAGCCCTCCAGGGCGGAGCCGGAGGCGGAGCTGGGGCCCTCCAGGGCGGAGCAGGAGGAGCAGGAGCCCTCCAGGGCGGAGCCGGAGGCGGAGCAGGAGGCGCAGGAGTCCTCCAGGGCGGAGCAGGAGGCGCAGGAGCCCTCCAGGGCGGAGCAGGAGGCGCCGAGGCCCTCCAGGGCGGAGCAGGAGGCGCCGAGGCCCTCCAGGGCGGAGCAGGAGGCGCCAGGGCCCTCCAGGGTGGAACAGGAACTCGCGTCATGGACTGGGACCTGGTGAGAGCAGGGTCAGAGGAGGCAGAGAGAACAGGGAGAGAAGCAGAGAGACCACAGGATAACGCCGCCTCCATAGAAGGTTCTACAGTCAATGCTGACACCTCTGGAGGCATTGGCGCAGCTTCTCTGATGGAGAAGGCCTCTGGAGCAGACCTGAGACCAAACGGGACCTCTGGAGCAGACTTGAGACCAGACAGGACCTCTGGAGCAGACTGGAGACCAGACGGGACCTCTGGAGCAGACTGGAGACCAGACGGGGCCTCTGGAGCAGACTGGAGACCAGACGGGGCCTCTGGAGCAGACTGGAGACCAGACGGGGTCTCTGGAGCTGACTGGAGACCAGACAGGGCCTCTGGAGCTGACTTGAGACCAGGCGGGACCTCTGGAGCAGGAAAACACGTTATGGCCTGGGACCTAAGAACAGCAGAGACAGAGGAGGCAGACAGAATAAGGGGAGAAGCAGAGAGGTTGTAGAGGGATGCCGCCTCCATGGGAGGATCTACAGCCAAGGCTGACACCTCAGGAGGCATGGGCTTGGCTTCTCCAAGTGATGGGAGCTCTGGGGCAGACTTGTGATCAGACGGGAGCTCTGGAGCAGGCTTGTGATCAGATGGGAGCTCTGGAGCAGGCTTGTGATCAGGCGTGACCTCAGAAGCTGGCTTGTGAACGGACGTGACCTCAGGGGCTGACTCGTGAACAGACGTAACCTTTGGAGTGCAGTGTGCGGCCCACACAGTTAGAATGGTGACCGCCATCACACTGGCAGACATGATGTGACAAGGCTCTGGGAGGTCAGACGAGACATGGCGAGGCTCTGGACAGATAGACGAGGCGTGACGAGACACTGGGCGGTCTGACAAGACGTGACTTGACTCTGGGCCGTCAGGCGGGACGTGACTTGACTCTGGGCCGACAGGCGGGACGTGGCTTAACCCTTGGCCGTCAGGCGGGACGTGGCTAGACTCTGGGCCGTCAGGCGGGACGTGGCTAGACTCTGGGCCGTCAGCAATAACTTGACTTGGCTCGTGAAGATCAGTTGTGGCTTGACCTGGTTCGTGGAGATCGGCTGTGACTTGACTTGATTCGTGAAGATCAGTAGTGACCTGATTTGACTCATGGAGATCAACGGTGACTTGACTTGGCTCATGGAGATCAGCAGTGACTTGATCTGACACGTGAAGCCCAGCGGTGACTTGAACTGGCTTGTGAAGATCAATGACTTTACTTGACTCAGGAACCACGGCTGTGACGCTGCTTGACTCAGGAACGACCGCCTCAGGAAGGGCGGCCATGATGGGTGCAGACTCAGGAGCAGAAGACATGACATGAACAGACTGTGACCTGACGGAGATGTCTTGAGCAGGCTGTGGTTTGGCTGACGTGGCGTTAGCGGGCACTGGCTTGACATTGCTGGACTTGGAAGCTTGACTGGACTTGGAGGCTTCAGCTGTAGCCTGACTTGACTCCGGAGCAGTGGCTGAAGCTTGACTTGGCTCTGGAACAACAGCAGCAGCTTGGCTTGGCTCATGAGGATCCGCTGTAACGGGACTTGACTCCTGAATAGGGATGGGAATCGAAAACCGGTTCTTGTTGAGAACCGGTTCCTAGTGTTTCAATTCCTTTGAATCGTTTGCAAAATTTGCAAACGATTCCCTTAACGATTCCAGTGGGCACGAATGACGTCATCACGCGCATTGCGTAACTTACGCACGTTGCGTAGCTTACGCTCAGTCAATAGTAAGCATGGTGCCTAAGCGGAACAAACGCTCAAAAGTCTGGTTGTATTTCACCAAAAAAGACGAAAATAGGGCAACTTGCAATACTTGCAGCGTAGATATTTCCTCAAAGGGAGGAAATACCACTAACATGCTAAAACATTTGCGCACACAGCATGCAATAACAATAAAAGAATGTTGCGTTTTCGATCCGCTCCGGACTAACAGTTAGCATGTCCTCGGCTAATAAAACTGCAGGTAACTAATTAACTAACAAACACTGCCATCATATTAGCTGTGTAAAACTTGCTGTTAGTAACGGTTAACGTTAAATGAATGCATGCATTCTCATGCATTACATTTAGATGTATCCTTCCTGAAAAAGCAGGTATGCTTATTTTTTTGCAAAATAATTGTTAAATCTTCATAGCAAGCTGATGGTTGCAGATTTGCAAAATGCACAGTTCAGTTGCATTTGACACTGTATTGTATTTGTCACTGGCTGACAGTTCTATTTTTGAGTTCATATATCTCCTTTTAAAAAGGAGAATTTTAATTTCTATTAGAAAATGTTGGACATTCTTGTAGAATTGCCACAAAATAATTTATGTTGTATTTTGTTAATTTTACAGAAGAATATTTATTTTATTATTTAATAAATTTTTTCATTGGTGATGCTAATCAACAATTTGTTGTCCCTTTTCTTCCAAATGAGAATCGATAAGGGAATCGATAAAGAATCGAATCGTTAAGCAGAATCGAAAATGGAATTGGAATCGTAAAAATCTTATCAATTCCCATCCCTACTCCTGAACAACATGGCTTGACTCAGGAACAACATGGCTTGACTCAGGAACAACATGGCTTGACTCAGGAACAACATGGCTTGACTCAGGAACAACATGGCTTGACTCAGGAACAGCTGTAACGTGGCTTGACTCGTGAAGAACAACTGTGACTTGGCTTGACTCGTGGGGAACAGCTGTGACATTAGGGGTGAGTCCAGCACGTGGGCCATCATGACCACAGGTGGCGTCCGGGTGCTGACCACAGGTTCTGGAAAGGCGGCCATCTTGTGGAGTGACTTGGAGACGGCGGCCATCTTGTGGAGTGGCTTGAAGACGGCGGCCATCTTGTGCTCTGGCGTGGCAGCCATCCTGTACAGAGGCTCTGGTGTGGCAGCCACCCTGTGCTGTGGCTCTGGCGTGGCAGCCATCTTGACAGTGCTTGGCTCAGGAAAGATGGCTGTAACTTGACTTGAGACAGGGGCGATAGCTCTGACTTGACTTGACACAGGAAACACAGCTTTAACCTGACTTGTCACAGGAACGACGACCGTAGCTTGACTTGACCTGGAAACTTGACTTGACTCGGGAAATGCAGCTGTAAATTGACTTGACTCAGGAAACACAGCTGCAACTTGACTTGACTCGGAAACTTGACGTGACACAGGAAACACAGTTGCAACTTGACTTGACTTGGAAACTTGACTTGACACAGGAAACACAGCTGCAACTTGACTTGACTCGGAAACTTGACTTGACTCAGGAAACACAGTTGCAACTTGACTTGACTCAGGAAATGTAACTGTATCTTTGAATGGCTCCTGTATGGCAGCTGTGACGTGACGGAGCTCTGTTCTCGCCGCCATCTTGTGAACGGGCTCTGCCGTCGCCGCCATCTTGTGAACGCGCGCCGGCGCCGCCGCCATCTGGTGAACGGGCACCGCAGTCGCCGCCATTTTGTGCACGGACTCTGTTGTTGCCGCCAGAGTATGAATGCGCTCCGGCGCGGCCGCCATTTTGTGAACGGGCACCGCTGTCGCCGCCATTGCTCGAGCGTGCTCCGCCACAGCCGCCATTTCCCGCGCGATCCAGGCGGTCAGCGGTTCCGTGGCGTCGCGCTCCCCGTCCGCGACACCCACGGTAAACGGAGAGCCCACACACAATAGTGCAAAGTCCATAAAGGCGGCCAAAGATGAACGCGGACCCTCGCATCTCATCTTCGCCTTTAAAGGCTCATTAATGCCGTCACAAAAAATCTCCATAATCGTACAGTCCGTGAGGGTGGAATGATTGGCAATGGCCAGAAACTCACGGATGTATTGTTCGAGTGTACGGGTCCTTGTTTGATCCTGAATAAAATCCTGTCTGTGTCCATATCGGTTGAATGTACGGGGGTGAAGCTGCTGGATCCTGTTGTGACGGATTGTTCTGTAACGGGATGAACGAGACGAGAGGCGAGCGGATCCACTTGCAAGCTTTTATTAGGACGAGACAAAGACATAGTCGAACAGGCAGGGTCGAGACGGGAGCAGACAGGTATATCACAGGCAGTCGAAGAGAATAATCCAATAAACCAGAGCGAAAGTCCAAAGGGCAGGCGGCTAGACAGAGGAAACGAGAAAACCAGGCGGGAAAGACAAAACACTGGGGACTAGGAACTCGGAACAGGAAACTAGGAAACGCTAACAATACAATACAATCTAACAATCCGTGAAGAGCACTGTGAAGGACCGGGGGTTTTATAGAATGCCTGATTGGTCACGGGGGCTGACGCAATCAGCGCGGTGGAGGATGGGAGATGCAGTCCGGAGTGTGGTGCAACAGTCAGAGTGTGTAGGTGAGGTGAGAGTGACATCTGGTGGTGAGCGGACAACGGGACACCGACCAGATTCGTGACAAATGTATTATCTTAATTATGAGCACACTGGTTTGTAGTGCAAACAGTTTTACCAATTACTGTACATTGTTATTCTTTTCAATATTTCCCTGTAGCAGCTAATGAACTGTAAGTCTCGCCCATAGGCTTACTTCTGCGTTGAAGAATAAGGTGAATAAAAACTTCCATTAACTTTTTTTTTTTTAAAGCTTTTGAAGCTATACTGTTGTTTTTCAGTCAGATGCACTTCTAACCCTGTATTTCTGCTTAATATCAGAAAACCAAAAAAACACTGGGGCTATGCTGCTCTCAAAAAAATCAACTCTCTCTCTTCTCTTCAATTTTTCTGCCTCCAGAGAAGCTAAAAATACACTGTCGCTACTGCAGTCAACCAGCGTTTGTGCTACAGCCTACACACACAGACAGGCTTGGTTCAAAGCACAGCATCATCATACCCAGCTTTCATATGTGTGTCTGGACGGGTTTCAGTGATAATAGTTTCATAACAGAATTATTATTCTCTTAGGAAGAGGTTTGGCACAAAGGGCACCTGACAGCTAATTCATCTGTTCCTGTATTGCAAATATTACCACTGAGATTAAGGGAGAGTGAGAGCAAACAAATGCCGCTCCAAATGCAAAAGGATTCATTTATCAGTGCTGGATTGCTTTACTAGGTATTAATATTGTAATTTGGGACCAGGAAACATTCATCACTGTAACAGTTGAACAGGAGGTGGATGAAAGACAACAAAATAATGGTTTCATCAGCTATACCTTGCGCTTGTCTTCTCTGAAGTGAACAGACAGCAGCTGCAGTTCATGCATCAAAGATGTCTGTTTTTTGTGTGTTTTAGGAACTTTGGACCGCAGCATGGGATGCTCTGGGAGTCAACAGCGTGGTGGATGACCTCCAGCATGCGGCCGTCACAGCTGGATCTCACGCTCGTGGCCATCGCCGTTTGTAACTAAGAGTGAGAATTAACAATAATAATGTAAATAATAGTAATAATGTAGTTTTTTTTATTATTTATAATGCAATTTATGTCATTTTTTTATTTTCTGGTATGTGAAACATTAAATATAACAACAACAACAACAACAACAATAATAATGTAATATGTTTCAAGTCCCAAAAATAGAAAAAAAACTACATCGTAAACAAACGAGCAAACAATAAAGTCAATAATATGACTTTCAAACAATAATGTCAAATTAATAGCTATTTAGTATGTGAACAGATTATGTGAAGCTCAAATAGATTTAAACGTGACTGTGTTTGCTAAATTTAAGCGGCTTAAATTTAAAGATGACAAAAATGTTTTCATTAATAATTTGCTAATAATAGAAGCTCGTTCATCGCCGCCTACTGGCCTAGGTTAATATAGTGACTGAAAGCTTAATTTGCATTACAGTATTTACAAAATATACACTACCAGTCAAAAGTTTTTGAACGGTAAGATTTTTAATGTTTTTTTTTTTTTTTTTTTAAAAGAAGTCTCTTCTGCTCACCAACCCTGCATTTATTTGATCCCAAATACAGCAAAAGCTGTAATATTTATTATATATATATATATAATGGAATTTATTTCTGTGATTTCAAAGCTGAATTTTTAGCATCATTACTCCAGTCACATGATCCTTCAGAAATCATTCTAATATTCTGATTTGCTGCTCACAAAACAGCTGAGCAGAATTTTTTCAACTTTCTGTGATGAATAGAAAGTGTGAAAGAACAGCATTTATCTTAAATAGAAATCTTTTGTATTTTTTATGTGTTTATTTTGGATCACATAAATGCAGGCTTGGTGAGCAAAATAGAATTCTTTAAAAAACATGAAAAAAAAAAAAAAACCTTTCTGTTCATAAACCTATGGTATCAAAAATACGTTATACATTCAATTCAATTCAATTCAAATTTATTTGTATAGCGCTTTTCACGATACATATCGTTGCAAAGCAGCTTTACACCAAATTGACATTTTTACAATATATGTAGTAGTAGCTTGATGTACATATGGTAGAGATGTGTGGTAAAGATCAATTAATGACGTAATCAAACAGACAAAGAACACTATAAATTAGTAGCAGAATTCGGTAGTGCTGTATGTTTTCAGGGTTGGCATCATCTGAAGTCCTCTGTGGGGTTGGCATCATCTCTTCTTAAGTGTTCTGGATCCACACTGGAGCTTGTGAATTCCTAGTTACCATGGGATGTCAATCCCATGGCAAAAACAGAGAACAAATAGGAACATAATTAGCGTAGCTGCTGTTCAAACTAAGAAAAGGAAGGTTTGTTAAACCAGAGCTAAAAGATTAAAATGAACATTTGATCAGATATAGCTGCAGAAAAAGTTTATGAGATGCATTATTTGAATGCTTGGCTAAAAAGATGTGTCTTTAATCTAGATTTAAACCGAGAGAGTGTGTCTGAACCCCGAACGTTATCAGGAAGGCTGTTCCAGAGTTTGGGTGCCAAATGTGAAAAAGCTCTACCTCCTTTAGTGGACTTTGCTATCCTAGGTACTACCAACAGTCTAGAGTTTTGTGACCTTAGGGAGCGTGATGGATTGTAGCGTGGTAGAAGACTAGTTAGGTACGCAGGAGCTAAACCGTTAAGTGCCTTATAGGTAAGAAGTGCTATTTTGTAGCTGATGCGGAATCTAATAGGCAGCCAGTGCAGAGACTTTAAAATTGGGGTAATATGATCATATTTTCTTGACCTGGTAAGGACTCTAGCAGCTGCATTTTGGACTATCTGTAGCTTGTTTATTGAAGATGCAGGACAACCACCTAATAGTGCATTACAATAGTCCAGTCTAGAGGTCATGAATGCGTGAACTAGCTTTTCTGCATCAGAAACAGGTAACATGTTTCGCAGCTTGGCAATGTTTCTAAGATGGAAGAATGCTGTTTTTGTAACATGAGAAATATGATTTTCAAAAGACAAGTTGCTGTCTAATATAACACCCAGGCTTTTGACTGTAGTGGAAGTAACAGTACATCCGTCTAGTTGTAAATTGTAAGTCAAAAGATTCTGTGTATTGTTTTTAGGTCCAATAAGTAATATCTCTGTCTTATCTGAATTTAATAGCAGAAAATTGTTGGTCATCCAATCTTTTACATTTTTAACGCACTCTGTTAACTTTGATAATTCAGAAGTTTTATCTGGTCTTGTTGAGATATATAGTTGAGTATCATCAGCATAACAATGGAAATTAATCCCGTGTTTTCTAATAATATTACCAAGGGGCAGCATGTATATTGAAAATAGTAGAGGACCTAGAACAGATCCTTGTGGCACTCCATACTTCACTGGTGATAACTGAGATGACTCCCCATTTAAATAAACAAAGTGGTAGCGATCAGACAGGTAGGATCTAAACCATTTTAAAGCCTGCCCTTGGATACCTGCATAATTTTGTAGTCGATCTATTAGTATGTCATGATCTATAGTGTCAAACGCAGCACTAAGATCAAGTAAAACTAGCAGTGAGATGCAGCCTTGGTCTGACGCAAGAAGCAAGTCATTAGTGATTTTAACAAGTGCAGTTTCTGTGCTGTGATGGGGCCTGAAGCCTGACTGAAATTCTTCATAGATATCATTTTTTTTGCAAGAATGAGCACAGTTGAGCACATATAACTTTCTCTAAAATTTTAGACATAAATGGAAGATTAGAAATGGGTCTATAATTTGCCAGTTCACTAGGGTCTAGCTGTGGTTTCTTAATAAGAGGCTTAATAACCGCCAGCTTGAATGGTTTAGGGACGTGACCTAAAGATAACGATGAGTTGATAATATTGAGAAGCGGTTCTTCTGCCACAGGTAACAATTCTTTTAGTAATTTAGTGGGTACGGGATCTAATAGGCATGTTGTTGGTTTAGACACAGTGATGAGTTTATTTAACTCTTCCTGTCCTATAGCGGTAAAGTACTGCAGTTTTTCTTTGGGTGCGACGAAAGAAGTTGACATATTAGATGCAGTATAATCTACATTGGCTATTGTATTTCTGATGTTATCTATTTTATCAGTGAAGAAATTCATAAAGTCATTGCTATTAAACTGTAAAGGAATATTTAGCTCAGGTGGTGTCTGGTTATTTGTTAATCTAGCCACTGTGCTAAATAAAAACCTTGGATTGTTTTGGTTATTTTCTATGAGTTCGCGGAAATGCTCAGCCCTAGCAGCTTTTAAAGCCTGTCTGTATCTGGACATACAGTTTTTCCATGCAATTCTAAAAACTTCCAAGTTAGTTTTTCTCCATTTGCGCTCAAGATTGCGAGTTTCTTTTTTGAGGGATTGGTTATTACTATTGTACCATGGCGCAGTACGTTTTTCTCTAACTTTTTTCAATTTGATGGGGGCAACAGCTTCTAACGTATCGGAGAAGATGGTGCCCATATTGCTAGTCATTTTGTCTAGATCCTGTGTATTAAGGGGTACACAGAGCAGTTGAGATAAATCAGGCAGGTTATTTGTGAATCTATCTTTGGTGGCTGGAACAATAGTTCTGCCAAGACGATAACGCGGAGCCCTACAGTTAATATCAGTGATACGCAGCATGCACGATACAAGGAAATGGTCAGAAACATCATCACTTTGAGGTACGATATCTATATCAGTAAGATCAATTCCATGCGATATAATTAAATCTAGCGTATGATTAAAACGATGAGTGGGCCCAGTGACATTTTGCTTAACTCCAAAAGAGTTTATTAGGTCAGTAAACGCAAGTCCTAACGCATCATTTGTATTATCAACGTGAATGTTAAAATCTCCGACAATTAGCACTTTATCAAAATTAACCAATAGTTCCGAAAGGAATTCTGCAAATTCTTTTAGGAAATCTGTATATGGCCCTGGCGGTCTATACACAGTAGCTAAAACAAGAGATAGGAGAGATTTCTTTTGCATATCTGGCAGAGAAACATTAAGCAAAAGTATTTCAAATGAATTAAACCTGTATCCTGCTTTCTGAGTAACATTGAAAATATCACTATATATTGTTGCAACACCACCACCACGACCACTCTGACGGGGCTCATGCTTATAGTAGTAGTTTGGTGGAGTAGACTCATTTAGACTAATATAATCATTAGGTTTTAGCCAGGTTTCAGTTAAGCAGAGTACATCAAAACTATTATCTGTGATCATTTCATTCACAATAACTGCTTTGGGTGCAAGTGATCTAATGTTTAGGAGCCCAAGCTTTAAAAATGGTTTCTGTTCGTGTATTTTGCTTTTTTCTGGTTTAATTACGATCAGATTTTTTCTAGATCCTACATTAAATTTACGTTTTGACCTCACTATTCGAGGAACAGACACAGTCTTTATAGATTGGACAGTGCAACTACTATCATTTAAGCGTTCAGAACAAAAGCCATCGTAGCAATCATATAAGAATGTACTCACTAGTCAAATGGAGCGTAGCGTCCTGGAGATGTTGTCCGACAGCAGCTCCGCTCCGACTCTGCTGGGGTGCAGGCCATCAGCACGGAAAAGCCTAGGACGCTCCCAGAAAAGATTCCAATTATTAACAAAGAGCAGTTTCTGTTCTTTACACCATGTCAATAACCATTCATTTAGAGCAAGAAGTCTACTGAACCTTTCGTGCCCACGTCGATACGTGGGAAGTGGTCCTGACACGATGATCCTCGTCGCGGGCGACGTGCTGCGAACCGTCTCGATCAGGCTGCTGAAGTCCCTCTTCAGAACCTCCGTCTGCCGCAGCCTGGTGTCGTTCACCCCCGCGTGCAGGACGATCGCGCCGACGCTCTCGCCGTCCTTCAGGATCGCGGGTATCTGCGCAGAAACATCGAGAACGCGAGCACCAGGAAAACAGTGGGTGTGGACTTTACCTTTAGCTAAAGTAGCACGTACGTACCGGACAATGGAGTCTCCGACGATCACAGCGTCGCGTTCCGTCTCGCGGAGGGGAGCGAAGCGGTTCCGGGTGGAGATCTCGAAGACCGGAGGCGGCGGAGGGGGCGAGGTCCTCGGCCGGGGCCTGGCTCGCGTCTTCCGCTGCTGCTGCACCCAGGGTCCGTGGTGTCCCGGCGCCGGAGTGAAGGACATCTGGGAAGATCGCGTCCAGGGTGCACGGGACCTGGGCAGAGAAGCACACGGAGTAGAGGTGGTCAGAGTGTTAGTATCATGCTGTATACTCACCCGGGAGGATTCCAGAGCGGCCCTCCGCTCTCTCAGCTCCGTCTGCCGCACCAACAGCTCCTGGATCTGCTTCTCCACGGCCTCCAGCTCGAGCTGCAACGAGTGCAGCTCGAACGTGTCCTCACCTGCACTCAAAGGTGGACACAAATTCGCCATTAAAGCAAGTAACAGTGAGTAAACAATGGAAATGTGTGTAAGCAGTGTGTAAACAATGCAAGCAGGATTAGCGGCAACCACGTTGGTGCTGCTAACGGGCTATAAGCTAGCGACTCCGGAAATCAAAACAAAACTAGTGATAACAAAGCAATCCGGATGTTTTAGTTGTAGAATACAATAGGGGGTATATTCACACGTTATAAGAAACAAGAATGATTGTGTATAAAATTGATTTTGAATTGAAAAACAGACAATAAGAAATTAACTCGACGGAGCTCAAACTCTAAGCGTGCAACCGCAACAAACGGGAAGTGACGTCAAAGAATCATAATGTCAGAATACATAATGTCAATTGGCTAAATAAATTGATGTAAACTGATGCCCCACTGAAACACCACTGACCCTCGCAAACTCGCTTCTTCGACGAGAATCTGTTATAAAATAAATGCCAGACATGAATTTTGACGAATATACTGAAAAACGTTCATGAAAACGTGACGTTGGCGATCAGTGCGCCGAGAGCGCGCATACATACGTAATTTGTTTGCGCATCAATCACTGCTCAGCATTACTCAAGCGAGAAATGACAATAACAGGTTTTTGTTTATGCTCTTGTTGGATATTTGCCATTTAGTCCTTTTGTGGTTGTCATACAGTGATTTGGGATCGCTTCTGAGTTGAGCAATAATAAGATATGGCCAAATGGGACTAATTTAATTTTCCTAATGCTGCCCTGTTGCAGTCCATTACTCACAGCTCTGTATGTTAGTGGTCTAACAGCGCTCGTCAATGTCAAAATGATTGAGATGGCCAATCAAATCAAAGAAAGGCGGGCTTTACTGTTTACAGTAAACAAGTTTGAATTTCTGCGCCACGCTTCGTTTGTAACGGTAAGACGTAGGTTCGGTAGCGAAAGGTTTAATATTTAGCGTTTTAAGATATAAACACTAAATTACCGACATTAATATCCAGTATAGCAAACTACTAAAGCTTTATCAGTTTTTGTGGTTTTGAACATTCGACAATATATAATATTATAATTACGATCCCCTAAAAAATATCGTGGCCACAAATTAAGTATTTCTTCCCATTTTAGTTTAATTATGAACACGAATTAAGAATTTGTTTGTTTTAATCATGGCCACGTTGTACTAATTCGTTCCATCGTTTTAAGTAAGGTTCATTCAAAACGAGAGAAATTATTACAACGTGGCCACGATTTACTAAAATGACCAATTAATAAAATGAAGGAAATAATTCTTAAGTTGTAGCCACAATAAAAATATATTTTTGTCTGCATGGCATATTGTGGATTAATTTAATGAAATTGCTTTCCTGGTAGTCTCAGAAGATAATTCATAAACTAGAAGTGGGCGAGTTGTTATCAGGACAGTGTCATAACAATACTTAACAAAAAATTTCTAGTTAAATGTTTTTTTTTTTTTTAGTCCTTTAATTCTGTCTTTTTGGACAAGAAACCCATCATACAGAATCTTTTCACCTACAGTTTGTTTGATTGTCAAGTATTTAAATTACTTTATGCTGTTTCTGTAATGTCTGTAATATATTTTGAGGAAACCTTAAAAAAAAAAGAGACCTAAGGACCTTCTTGGTTCACTAAACAATGTTACCAGAGATCTGAGACAAAATGGTTTATGATTTTACTTGACCACATGGAGCTGAAGTCTAATAAAAAGCGATGATCAGTACAATAATTCCCTGACACTTATGAGGTTCCCACGTATCTTTCCATTTATATAGACTCTCTTTTAGTGTCTGACTGTCTTCATTTCCCTCTCTCAGGTAATGACCTGGCATAGAACCAACCCTGGAGATGCCGAAGAGAAGAGATATTCTTGCCATCGTGTTGATTGTGTTACCATGGACCCTCCTCATCACTGTGTGGCACCAAAGTGCAATTGCCCCACTGCTTGCCATCCGAAAGGGTAAGTCTCTCTTAAACACATATTTTGTTTTGAATGCCTATTTTGTTATCAATCAAAATGACAATTTTTTGCACAGTTATCTCAGCGAGTCTATTCATTTGTGTTTAGTTAAATAATGTCATGTCAGAAAAAAAAAAATTCTATAATGTTATTCAGTTACAAAATGATCTTTAAAAGAGGTGCTGTTAAACAGGATTTAATTTCTTGCCGCTTGAATACAAATTTGTTTTTTTCTAAACAACCAGAAAACCATGAGTTGACTAAGAATACTTTGTCTTTCATTTCATGTAACATAAAAAATAACTAGATTGACAAAACCCATTTTCTAATGCATTAGCTGACTTTCAGCTCATGTTCCTCATTTTAAGAGACCACTGACTCCAATGAAATTACCCAACAGCTTCTCATTTATTCAACTGCAAAAGATTTCTCCAATAAAACCTCCCTCTGAGGAACATTCTCGTGGCTTTCAGTCCAAATTACCAGTTTGCATGTCTATAGTTATTTTAGCGCTTACATTAAAACACTTCTGCAAGTGGATGAATCACATACACAGGCTATACACACAACCTGTTATTTATAGGGCATTTGGGGCAATCTATTGGATTTACGACAATCCATCAGTCACTGACCACCTCTCAACCTACTAGGAAATACAGCGCCCAGCATTTGAAGATCTATACATCCATATATATATATATATATATATGCATGTCAATACCGTCAGCTTATGGAGGTTTACAGATGTGTATTCATAGAAATTATTATGAAGCAATTTAGGCGAGTTTGTATGATGCCTAGGAGGCAGTGAACATCTGGACTGTTAATGAAGTGTGCTAATCTAATGGTGCTAAAATGTCTGAAGTGAGAGCAGGGCATTAATTGAACAGTGATAAAGATCTGATATGTGAGGTGCCATCATGATTTCTGCCCTTAATGAGCTATCACTGCCCACACCATCATTTTGTGAAAATATATTCAGGGAAAAAAAGAAGATATTTGGTAACACTAATTATTTCAGCAATATCCTTCAAGTATGCTCATTTAAGAGATTTAACAGAATAGTTCAGCCAAAAATTGAAATTCATTCTTTCTTCGCTGGAACATAAAATAAGACATGTGAAAGAATCTACTGATCACTGTCCTAAAAAGCACATAAAGGCACTATATTTGCAGCCAGATCTAAATCTAAAGTTTTCCATTCGTCTGACACTGCTGCTTGTCCAGGAACTTGTGCATCGCTATACAGACACCAAATGCATGAGAAACCTTTGCAGTCAGTGGACTGACATGAAAGCATGGGACTTTAGCTCCAACCCCAATTAAACACACCTCAAACAGCAATTTAAAGTCTTCAAAAATTACTAGAAACTTTGAGGTAGGTATGTTTAGAGTTTAGCACAGATCACAACTAAACCATGCTGGACGTTGGCGCTCCAGGAGCAGGACTGGACACACCAGCCTAAATAAACTCCTACATCTAACCACTTCTCAACAATATACATATACAATTATATAATTGTACTATATTTTTAAAGAGAACTGACTGATTTCAGAATAGTTACGAAGACCCTGACCTGTTCCAAACTCGTAAGACCTTCGTTCAGCTTCGGAACACAAATTAAGATGTTTTAGATGAAATCAAGAGCGCTTTCTAACCCTGCATAGACAGCAACGTAACTGACACAATGTCCTTACTACCTTTCTGGGCCTTGTGTCATTTGCGTTGCTGTCTATGCAGGGTCAGAAAGCTCTCGAAAGCTTTCATCAAAAATATCTTAATTTGTATTCTGAAGATGAACGAAGGTTTTACGGGTTTGGAATGACATGACGTTGAGTAATTAATGACAGAATTTTCATTTTCCGGTGAACTGTCCTTTTAATTAGGATTCTGCATGTCTTTGGACCTCATTGGAGACCTCTGCCATAGACAGTGGAATTGTTCCAAAGCCGCTTTGCTGCCTAATCAGTAGTTTTATTCTAATATCAGATTTTTCCTAAACAATTTAAACCGATTACAGTATTTTTTAGATTAATCTAAGGAGTATTAATGAGTATTATTATTATAATTGAGCTCTCCCATCCCCATGTTACTTTTTCCATTGGTCTAGAGTTTGCAGGTACTGTGTGAATATAGAAAATTGTAACAAGCATATTTAAGTACAGTCTTAATCTATTTTTAAAAAGCAATGTATGTCACAGTCATACAGTTCAAGTCAAAAGTTTACATACACCTTGCAGAATCTGCAAAATGTTTCATGTTTCAAAAGGGATCATACAAAATGCAGGTTATTTTTTAGTACTGACCCGAATAAGTTATTTTACATAAAAGACATTTACATGTAGTCCACAAGAAAAAATAATAGCTGAATTTATAAAAATGACCCCGTTCAAAATTTTACTTAAGCTTGATTCTTAATACTGTGTTGTTACCTGAATTATCCACAGCTGTGTTTTTTTTTTTAAAGTGATAGTTGTTCATGAGTCCCTTGTTTGTCCAGTTTAACTGCCCACTGTTCTTTAGGAAATCCTTCAGGTCCCACAAATTCTTTGGTTTTTCAGCATTTTTGTGTAGTTGAACCCTTTCCAGCAATGACTACGATTTTGAGATCCATCTGAGGGACTCATATGCAACTATTACAGAAGGTTCAAACGCTCACTAATGCTTCAGAAGGAAAAAACGATGCATTAAGAGCCAGGGGTGTAAACTTTTGAACAAAATGAAGATGTGTACATTTTTCTTATTTTGCCTAAATATCTTTTTTTTCCATTTAGTACTACCCTTCAGAAACTACAGAAGATGTTTCCCAGAAGACACAATACGTTAAATTTACCCTGATTTTCAAATTCAAAAATTTGCAAGTTAATGCATTGTGTTTCCTTCTGAAGCATCAGTGAGCATTTGAACCTTCTGTAATGGTAGCATATGACTCTCAAAGTCATACAGTCATTGTTGGAAAGGGTTCAAATACACAAAAATGCTGAAAAACCAAACAATTTGTGGGACCTAAAGGATTTTTCTGAAGAACAGTGGACAGTTTAACTGTTTAGGACAAACAAGGGTCAGTACTAAATAAAAAATAACATGCATTTTGTATGACCCCTCTGATTTTGGTAAAATAATTATTTTGTAGATTCTTCTAGGTGCTTGTAAACTTTTGACCTCGACTGTATTTAGCTTTGTGGGTAATGCACAGACAAAAAAGGCAGCAGTGTCTCAGGCAACCTGAGTTCAAGTCCTGGCTCAAGGTCCTTTGGGAATTATGTCCCCTCCTCTCTCCACTTATCTGTCTTGTCCAATAAAGACATATAAGGACATAATATATTTTTTTTATTTAAAAAGCATTATTGTAAGTAAATCAAACCACTCAAGCTGCATTCCAAGTCTTTCAAGGCCAAACAGTTGCCCTTATGTGTGAAACACCCAAATTTGATCAGTATTCCCGTCCACCATAATGCTTAAATCCCAGAAACATTTATGAATAGCTGTCTGAAAACACATTACCACAGCTTAGATGCCAAAAATACTATTCCCATGAATATAGTGAGTCATACTGACATCACTGGTGCTATAATTAGCATTAACTTACTGTATATGCTGCATTTTGATACTTTTGTATAATTATGCCAGAATATTCTCCAAACTTTCTCTGTTTTAAGGAAGAAAGAAAGTCATACAAGTTTGGAAAGACATGAGAAATTTCCTTTTTGTCTGAACTATCCCGTTAAGAATTCAAGAGCAGATCATGCAGAACCTGTGCTTTATGGGTTTGAATCAGTGCCTTCTACCCCTGTGGAGTAACCGTATTATGATCTCACGGTTCCTGCTCTCACCCTTTCCAGTCTGTCACCATCTAGTAAAAGAGATCTTAATCATACCAGAGCGTCTAACCATCCACCGGCAACGGCTAGCAGGTACTCCTCTAAGGTTTGTGGCATGCGTCAGACATAAAGAGAGCAGCCCTGGTGTGTGCTAATGTCTTAATTCTCTTTCTCTGTCTGGCAGATGATGGGACGGAGACTAGGCACGAGACCGGCCCAGCCACGGACTCAAAGGAATACTGCTCACAAGACAAGGACATAGTGGAGGTGGTCCGTACAGAATACGTGTACACAAGACCTCCGCCCTGGTCTGACGTGTTGCCCACCATCCACGTCATCACTCCCACATACAGCCGCCCCGTGCAGAAGGCCGAGCTAACGCGACTGGCTAACACCTTCCTCCATGTGCCCAACCTGCACTGGATTCTGGTGGAGGACTCTCAGAGGAGAACTCCTCTAGTCACGAGGCTTCTGAGGGAAACGGGGCTGAACTACACACACCTCAATGTGGAGACCCCACGGAACTACAAGCTGCGAGGGGACACGAGAGATCCCAGGATTCCTCGTGGCACCATGCAGAGGAACCTGGCTCTGAGATGGCTACGGGAGACCTTCAACTCCAACAGCAGCCAGGCAGGAATCGTCTACTTTGCAGATGATGATAATACATACAGCTTGGAGCTGTTTGAGGAGGTGAGTTAAGACAGGTCTAACAGTCCTCTACATCTGATAAAAGATATATAAAAGCAGCAATTAATGGATGTTGGTAAGTGACTGCACTAGTAAGGAATTTAACTGCATTGATTAAAAGGATAGTTCACCCAAAAATTATGCTATTGATTACTTACCCTCATATCAATCCAAATCTCTAAGACTTTTGTTCATCTTTGGAACACAAATTAAGATATTTTTAATGAAATCTGAGATCTTTCTGAAACTGGATAGACAGCAATGCAACTACCACGTTTAGGACCTAGAAAGGTAGTAAGGACATCATTAAAATGGCATCAGTGGTTCAGCCGTAATGGTATGAAGCTGCAAAAATACTTTTTGTGTGCAAAGAAAACAAAACTAACTACTTTATTCTACAATTTCTTCTCTTCTGTGTCAACGATGTCCTTACTACTTTCCTGGGCCTTGAACGTGTCAGTTGTGTTGCTGCCTATGAAGGGTCAGAAAGCTTTCAGATTTCATCAGAAATACCTTAATTTGTTCTGAAGATGAGCAAAGGTCTTAGGGGTTTGGAATGACATGAGGATGAGTAATTAATGACAGAATTTTCATTTTTGGGTGAACTTAAATAATAAGCTTTGTTTAAGTTCTTCAACTGCATCATCATTTAGCCTTCTGCAAATTATCCTCAAAGAAAGAGAAATATTCATTTAATTCCATAATCATTATATACACTACTAGTCAAAAGTTTTTGAACAGTAAGATTTTTAATGTTTTTTAAAGAACTCTCTTCTTCTCACCAAGTCTGCATTTATTTGATCTAAAATATAGCAAAAAACTGTACATTTTTGAAATGTTTACTATTTAAAATAACTGCTTTCTATTTGAATATATTTGAAAATTAATTCCTGTGATCAAAGCTACATTTTCAGCATCATTACTCCAGTCTTCAATGTCACTTTCAAGCTCCAAAAAAGACATTATGACAATAATCCATATGACTTGACTGGTATTCCAAATCTTCTGAAGCAAAATACTCAATTTGCATTATGAACAGAGTGATATTTAATCTAATCAAAACTTTGATCAATGCACTGATTTTCATCATTAGGAAGAAAAAAAAAAAACGGCTGAAACATTCTTCAAAATAATTTCAAAATATTTTATGTTTCACAGAAGAAAGAAAATCATACAGGTTTGGAACAACATGAAATTCATACAAGTTTGTAAACGATGACAGAATTTTTACATTTGGGTAACTATTGGATCTTTTAATGCTGCAGGTAGTCGAATACCTGTCAAGACTTTCATCACATGAAACACCTTTCAAATACTCTGAATTCTGAGACACTGCTCTAAAAAGAAAAATCATTAATGGTGGGTGGTGAAAAATGATCAGGCACATACTGTACTTCTGAAACACTGGCAACAAAAGACACAAGACTATAATTAGGGTTGAACAAAAGCTGCCATTTCTGTTGATATATGTGGGTTGTACATTTTAAAAGATGAACATTCATACTTAACATACTTTCATCAGCACGCTACTTTCCATGGACACTGTAAAATGCAGATTTTGAAACTCTGCTGCCTTTTAAATCGTGCCTTGCCATTAATAATATGCATGTGCGTGCATATTATTAACATGCATATATCATTTGTTTCCGTTAATTAGTGTTTATCTATAGAGTCACATATTTCATTACATTTTAATTTTCTTATAAATTTTAATGTGGAAGAGACAAGCTTCCTAACTTCATTGAGGTTAACTTAATAGTGTATCTTTGTTTGATGCATATTTTAATTTTTAAACAAATTAGTTTGTGATCAAGCTATAATTGGCGGACCCCCTGCAGAACCGCCGGGGATCCCCTATGGTCTGTGGACTTTGTTGAAAATACTTGTTCTAAATATTAAATCTTAGAAAACGTATCAGCATTTCTAATTTTTATATAATGTATTTAAATAGCAATCTTCCCAGGATAAACTACTTTCAACCCACTCCGGGCTTTTATGTTCCTATCTAACTTTGAAGTGTCATAACTGCGTGTGGCCTAAAATCAGTGACCCACAATGAGAAAACATCACACAGAAGAGACGTTAATACCTTGACTTCTTAAAATGAAGATTTATAGTAACAGTTCATGAATTATGCATTTGGCCTTGTTTAAAACAACCATTCCTGCCAGGGTGAATTAATTATTAAGCTCTTATTAAAAATGCTTAGGCAGGCACTCTGAATGACAGGGTTTATTTACAGACGCTGTGTATTTTTACCTCCATTCTGCTGGCTTACTTTTCCACTATTGACTCGCAGTAAGTGCTCTGAGCTCATGGGACACAGGCCGCTTTCCCCACTCCTCTGTGACTCGTTTGACTTGACAGAATCATTTCAACATATCCTATTCTGAATAATGAGTCATCTGCATATACGTCGAGGTCAGGCCACCTAAAAATGTGGATGAGAAAAAAAACTACTGTACAAAAATAAAACAAAACTTACAGTACAGTATAAAACCGCACAAAACCCAGGAAAATGTCACAGTATAAAAGACAGTACCTCTACATCGCTGTGATTTGCTGATTACGCTGCTAATGCAATACTGACTGCTTTTGATGCTTGCAAATGGTTTACAAATTGGCCTGAGCGGCTCAAACTGGTTAAAGACTGATTTATTACAGACAAAGCAACTGACCACTCGGACATCAGTCACTCTTGGTCACATGATACATGTCCTAATCTAAATGATATGAATTTGTGCATTGGACTCTTTCCTAAAATTTTAATTTTATAACACAAATTTAATTAAAATATAAATAAATAATTGGCTTCTCTATTGTTATTGCTTTTACAATATAACATATTAATATACATTACTAGTCAAAAGTTTCTAAACAGTAAGATTTTTAATGTTTTTTTTTTTCTGCTCACCAAGTCTGCATTTATTTGATTCAAAGTACAGCAAAACAATTTTTAAATATTTTTACTATTTAAAATAACTGTTTTTTATTTGAATATATTTTAAAATGTAATTTATTTCTGTGATTTCAAAGCTGAATTTTTAGCATCATTACTCCAGTCACATTATCCTTCAGAAATTATTCTAATATTGTTATTTGCTGCTCAAAAAACATTTATTATTATTATTATTATTATTATTATTATTATTATGTTGAAAACAGCTGAGTAGAATTTTTTTCAGGTTTCTTTGATGAATAGAAAGTTCAGAAGAACAACATTTATCTGAAAAAAAAAATGTCTTTATCATCACTTTTGATCAATTTAAAGCATCCTTGCTAAATGAAAGTATTAATTTCTTTAATTTCTTTTCCAAAAACTAAAAAAAAATGTAAAATTATGCTGACTCTTGACTTTTGAATGGTATAGTGTATAATGTTACAAAAGCTTTTTATTTCAGATAAATGCTTATCTTTGTATCTTTCTATTCATCAAAGAATCCTAAAAAAAAATACTCAACTGTTTTAAATATTGATTGCAATAATAATAAAAAATGTTTCTTGAACAGCAAATCAGCATATTAGAATGATTTCTGAAGGATTATGTGATACTAAAGACTGGAGTAATGGTGCTAAAAGTTTGGCTTTGATCACAGGAATAAATTACATTTTAAAATATATTCAGATAGAAAGCAGTTATTTTAAATAGTACAAATATTTCACAATATTACTGCTTTTGCTGTATTTTGGATCAAATAAATGCTATCAAATAAAAGAGAATTCTTTAAAAACATAAAAATGCCTACTGTTCAAAAACTTTTGACTGGTAGTGTAATATGAAAAACACGGTGTATTTTAATTATTTTAAAGGGATAGTTCCCCCAAAAATAAAGATTCTGTCATTAATTGCTCACCCTCATGTCGTTCCTGTAAGACCATCATTCATCTTAAGAACACAAACTACAATATTTTTTATAAAATCCGACACTGGAAAACACCTGTGTTAATATAATCATAATATTCTAATTTAGGTTGCTTGTTTAAAGTAAAATGTAAATGGTGTTCCATAACCTGGAAACTGTATACATGTCAGAAAAAAAAAAAAAAAATCTAAAATTAACGGCTCATCAAGTCAACTACACACCACCATCTATAGGTTCTCTCCTTTTGTTCAGTTCAGAATTCAGCGTGAAGCACTTTAAATGAGAAGCAAAAAGCAGAAAACAGCCATTCATTATGCTAAACTAGGGCAGCCTGGCTTCAGCAGCCCTCCCCAATGACAGCTAGTTTAGAAAAGATTAATGTCATCCTGAATCTGCAACGAGCATGCATCCTTTTCAAAACTTTTCCATTTCTGTTGTTTTTATTTCCACCAACAGGTACAGAAAACGTCCCTCTCTTTCTTTAATAAAAAATGGCAGTGGCACAATATAATATTAGTCGCTGCGGAAGTAATTAGATTGAGGGGGACATTTTGGCCAGGACTGTTTGCCTGGGGAAGGGGGGGAAGGGTCACAGTCAATTACTTGAGCTACATTTGGATCAATGTGGACAGCCTGTAAAAGTCCAGTCAGCAAAACCATCCTTTACATTAAGCTGAGTCTTAATCCCTTTATTTATTTATGTTAACAAACACATAGTGAGCGAGTGGTTTTCGTAAATGACAAAGAGGCACAGTGTTCCTTTCCATCTACAGTCCTTTTGTGGTTCTTTGTAAAAGCTTCCCTTGGATACAGTGGTTGATGCATTATGGGTATAAAGACAACTGCTTCACTCGCCCGCTCCAGCCTTCACTATTCATTAGGCAGTTTCCTTTTATGATGTGGACCACTTGTGCTGGGCGGCACACAAAGCATTTGGATGTAGGAGTGTAGGGAGTGTTTGAAGCAGGAAGATTAAAGCAGAATCTGTCTGTCTTTCTCTCTCTCACTTACTCTCTGTCTTTCAGTGTCTCGCTTCCGATTTCTGCTAACCTTTTGTGACCTGCTCAGGATGAATCCTGCTGTTAAGAGCTGTTTGTTTGTATTTGTCCGAGTCACCGCACTGTCCAAAACATGGTCCTAAGCTGTCTAATCAGACCTGTGTTGCCACTATAGAGTGAAAGTGTGAATGCACACTATAAACAGAAGGTGAACTGACATGGACATGATAAAAGTTGAGGCCTTTTTGATTTTATTTCAGTTTAAATCACAAAACTGAAAATCACTACAGCAGCTTTCCTAAACAATTGTGCTTATGTCCCTGAATACAGTAGTTCTTTTTTTTTTTATTTATATGATGCAGTTTTTTTCTTTGTCTTTTGAGTGTTACAAGCTAGTCGTGCATATATAAGGTCTGTAAAGTTGCAAAGATTAAAGTCTCAAACCCAAAGAGATAAAAGTTAACACCGCCCAAATGTATACGCAAAGAAAGAAGGTGTAACTTTTATTCTTGCTGCAGTATTGTTGCATCCGCCATGTTGTGGAGACGCTGTGTGTTTCGTTGCGAAAGCGAAAGTACTGTGTTTGACCTTCCAAATGAGTACACAACTAGAAATCAGTGGTTAGGTTATATTTACAACACTCTTTCAAAACAGTACAACACAAATATTCAAATGTGTGCAGCGCATTTTAGGGAGGACTGTTTCCTGAACCTGAGAGAGTAGCCTACAATGCCAGCTGTGCACACTATAAAGTGGGACAGTTCCAACTTTGCAGGGACAGTCTGGCACTTCTGACTCACAGCCTGTAAGTACATTTTCATATTTAAAGAATTTGCTACTGGCTATTTAAATGCAAGTTTTGAGCAGTGTAGAGTAGTGCTTGCTTTTTGTTGTTTCTATGATCACAAATGCAGATATGATGTTATGTTTACGCGGTGCAGTCCAACGCAACACAACACGTAAAAAGACAGTATGAGTCATTTTAATCAGTAATTATGTCCTCACCGGATGCAACAATGGTTTTTATTGTTTTTGTCTCGTTGCACCGGGACACGGCATCACAACATGGTAAGGGACGTAACATTTCCGTCACACGCTTGAGGTATTCGGCCAATGTACAGTATGTGGAAAATGTATGTATTTATGTGTAAGTACATTATATTTACATTATATGTAAGTATGTGTTTTTTGGACCTGAAACTGCATAAACACATTGCATTACACCAAATACTCAAAATAATATTCTATTTAGCAACATCATATGACCCCTTTATGACTTTCTTGTATGCAATGACAAAAGATTACTTTTCAGGTCATTTATTTTATGAAATGCAGGACAGGTAACACATTTAAATCTACCTTTCAAAAGTTTAGGATCAGAAGGATTTTATTTTTGCTGAGGTTACATTTTCTGTGCTATTAGTGTCACCTAGCAGAATTATTATTTTATGTGGGTCTTGACAGTACAGAGCTAATATGTGTGGCAAAACTTAATTTTAGCTTACCTATCAAATAGAAACTTTGCAAAACTAGCATCTCGATTAAAAATCCAAACATTCTATTGAATTCCTCCTAGTTGTAAAGGCATTGCCACTGTTTACTCTTGATTTACCCTATTGTCTGCCTATGCATATTTTGGCAAGTCTTTGAATTCTGGCTTGCACTTCTTTAACCAAATCTGAATTTCTTTTCATATGTAACACATCTGCTGTAGTGAATGTATACATTTCTTGGGGAGATAAACCCATGAATGGCATACTTGTAGTAATCACTGTACAACTGGGTTAAGAATATGTATTTTGACCAGAAAAAATCTTACAAAGCTCACCTTTAATGTTTTGAAAGAAATCACTTGATGTGACAGTTCACCAAGACTGCATTTTAATCAAAAATACTGTAAAACTGTAAAATTATGAAATTATATTACTTTTTAAAAGCTAGTTTTTCATTAAAGGGATAGTTCACCCAAAAATGAAAATGTTGTCATTAGTTACTCACTCTCATGTTGTTCCAAACCTGTTAGACTTTCGTTCATCTTCAGAAAACAAATTAAGATCCGACCTGAATAGACAACAACGCAACTACCATACAAGGATCAGAAAGTTAGTAAGGACATCATTAAATTAGTCCATGTGACGTCAGTGGTTCAACCCTAATTTTATGAAGATACAAGAATAAAAAAAAAACAAAAATAACTACTTTATTGAGCAATTTCTTCTCTTTCATGACAGTACCACACATGCTAACACAGAACCCGGATGTGCTGTGCCTTGATGGCAAGCAGAGGAAGACACATGCTATACATAAAACAGTCTTTGTAAACATGTCTGAAGATTTTGACAGAAAGAATGACTTGCAATTTTTTGCTCAGCCTTACTTATTCAGAATGCCGGCCCCTGTGTCAGCAGCAGCATCAAATGACTGATAAAAAAAAAAAAAAATTTATTTATAAGTCGTTATTTTTGTTTTCTTTGTGCACAAAAAAGTATTCACGTAGCTTCATAAAATTCTGGTCAAACTAATTGTCATTTTTGGGTGAACTAGCCCTTTAAGTGTTTAATATAAGAAAAATTTAAGGATCTTATACCCTAAATCAAATAGAAACTAAAAAATACTACAAAAATACTCTCTTCTCTCTTTCTGCAGATGCGATCAACTCGTAAAGTATCAGTGTGGCCTGTAGCGTTTGTTGGAGGTTTACGATATGAGTCTCCGAAGGTCAATGCAGCAGGAAAAGTATACGGGTGGAAAACAGTATTCGACCCTCACCGACCCTTTGCTATCGACATGGCAGGGTTTGCCATCAACCTGCGGCTCATTCTGTTTAAGCCTCAGGCCTACTTCAAGTTACGAGGGGTGAAGGGAGGCTACCAGGAAAGCAGCCTGCTCAGAGAGCTGGTCACTCTCAATGACTTGGAAC
This sequence comes from Cirrhinus mrigala, assembly GCA_036247105.1. Lineage (NCBI taxonomy): Eukaryota > Metazoa > Chordata > Actinopteri > Cypriniformes > Cyprinidae > Cirrhinus > Cirrhinus mrigala. The sequence goes on from CM070024.1 coordinate 19,606,068, forward strand.
CCAAAGCGGCCAACTGCACTAAGGTGAGGAAACATTGTTTTGTTCAATGCTATTATTTACTCATCCTTATGTCAAACCATGTGCAGTTTTTCCAGAGAGACAAACATAAATTATTTTCACACATAAATTTTTTTCACACATCTCATTTGCTAAGTGTGTGTATGCACAATTACCTGCATACAGAAGTTGTTCACAAACAAATCATGATTTATCAATAATTTTTTATGTTTAATTCATTCAGATTTTACAGAAAACAACAGAAAACACATTTACACAAAAATCATATGCTCCTTGTGGCCTTGTAATCAAGTTAAAGTCACCATGAAATCAAAACTGACAGGCTAGCACTTGTCTTCGTAAAGAAAGGCTGTAAAGGTTTTGCAGAAAGCCCTTATAGAGATTCGTGCATGTTTTATGCAAATGCCTAACCTCAAGCATGCAGTCACTCATTTAGAATACTCCAAATTCATTAACATTAATTACAATGAGGTTAAGAACAAATTCATGTGTTGTGAAGTAGGTGGAAATTTTTTATGAGAAGTTCTCATGAAATAATCCACACAACTGTTAGTGAATGAGACCCAGTGTTTTTCCAGACATCTTCAGCATTTGAAACAATGCAGGGCTAGGTAAATAATGAGCTTTTATGTATGGGTGAACTACTCATTTAAAGGATTACTTCACTTCCAGAATGAAAAAAACACCTGATAATTTACTCAATCCCATGTCATCCAAGATGTTTATGCCTTTCTTTCTTCAGTCGAAAAAGAAATGAAGGTTTTTGAGGAAAACATTCCAGGATTTTTCTCCATATAGTGGACTTCAACAGGTTGAAGGTCCAAATTGCAGTTTCAGTGTGGCCTCAAAAAGCTCTACAAGATCCCAGCCGTAGAATAAGGGTCTTATGTAGCGAAATGATCGGTCATTTTCTAAAGAAAATGTAAAATTTATATAGTTTTAACTAGGGCTGTGTATTGCCAAGAATTTGGCGATATGTTGTGATACACTGCGATACTGTAAACAAGGTGATATATTGGGATATTTCTTATTTTAAAAATAGGATATACTTTAAGGGAAGCTGTACACACCACCATATGCAAACCTTAGCAAAAAGTTCAGTTCAAAAAGCTCAAAAGATCAGTCCCTGCAACATTCTTATTGCATTACTTTATGTGCAGTACAAGTAAAAGGGGAAAATAAAAATGCTTGTAGGATTCTTTAGTTATTAAATGTATAAAATGTAAGCTTTTATAAACAGAGTGTATATATTTTTAGACCCTGCTTTAAAGGTTCACTGTTTAAGTATACAGTTGTAACATACAAAGGCACTGACATGTTTTAAGATCAATCAGTGCAAATTTCTTTCAGTTGAAACTGCTCAGATTCAGATTTTAGTCTGGGATTAGGCTTAAGCCTGGTCTGTGAAACCGGGGGACAATGTCATAACATTTTGATCTGAACTTAAGAATTACATCTGCTTAATATCAATGAGAAATAAAGTGCTTGCAGGAATCATAAAGAAAACAAAATAATTGTAAAACAAAAAAATAAATACATGTATTGAATATTCTTAGAACCTTGTTTTTCTGAGAATTTTACGGGTTGTGGATTTCACAAGATTTCAGTTTGTATTTATGTTCCGCATGGAATCGGCAACTGCACAAAACACCCCCAACCATGAGAGAAAGCGGCGAAAGTGAGAGAAAGCGACAGAAAGCTACCACACCGCCCGCCGCAAAGACCCTTTCACACGGGACGCGGCAAGCAGTGGAACCGCCGGCCGTGGCTTGTGCACCCGAGGCGGTGCCTGCACCGCAGTCCCGGGGCGGACGTTACCACAAAAGCCGAAATTACGCCACGCTTCAACTTTGTACACCAAGGCGGGAGCAGGAACATCGTCCATTACTAGCAGTGAACTATATTAACGATAACATTAGTGGTGTGCCTTTATGCTAAAATTTCCTGTCACTGTTTAAGTTCAGAGATAAGACTGCCTAGTGGACATAAACTCAAAACAAAGCATCTGCCATGAATCTTGTATGAATTTTTTTTTAATATCGATATTCCGTTTTTGAGAATCAATTCAGTATCGCCAAACAGAATATCGCGATACGTACATGTATCGATATTTTCTTACACCCCTAGTTTTAACCACAAATGCTCTTCTTGCACTAGCTCTGCGATCACGTTGGAGAGGTCACGCGTGGTTTGTGTTGTGTTGTCTGTGTACTCCGGTTCAGAAAGGTAGGGTAGTGCAAACAACTCCTTCTCATTTTCTCCTCCAACTTCAAAATCGTCCGACATCGTTCTTTTACCTTTTTTGTAAAGAGCGAATTTTTTGAACGTTCGCTTCTTAAGCACTGTGTCATTACTTCCGCGTGACCTTCCCAACGTGATTACGTAATGCATGAAGTCAAGCTAGCACAAGATGAGCATTTGTGGTTAAAAAGTATATACATTTTTATTTTTTTAGAAAATGGTTGATCGTTTCGCTAGATAAGACCTTTATTCCTCAGATGGGATCACGTAGAGCCCTTTGAAGCTGCAGTTTGGATCTTCAAACCGCTGGGTCCCATTTAAGTCCACTATATGGAGAAAAAAATCAAGGAGTTTTCTTTAAAAACCCTAATTTCTTTTTGACTGAAGAAAGAAAGACATGAACATCTTGGATGACATGGGGGTGAGTAAATTATCAGAATTTTTTTTTCATTCTGGAAGTGAACTAATCCTGTAATGCATGAATGCAAGTGTTTCTACACCTAAAAAACACCCCAGGACAACTGTTAAAATGAAAAAAAAAAAAAAAAAAAAACTACTATTCTCTCACGATTGTATCACAGTGTCTCACTTTCTTTGTACTAGCTCATTTTCAGAGCAATTCTGGAACAATTTGTTGCGGCACTTCTCATGTTACTGACTCGCCAGGATGAATCACTTCTGTTGTAGCATTCATCATTTGTCGCTTTGAAAAAAAAAAAGGCTTATATATGTAAATGCGTGATATAATAGCACAAAAGTCTGTATGTGCATATAGAAAAAAAAGAGGAACTGGCTAATTGATGTTTTAAAAGGTGATTTGTGAAGGTACTTACTAATTGATGCTTTAATTGATGTTACTGAGCTCAGGGAGAGAGCCTTATTTAAGACGAGACTTAACCAGGATTTAACCATTCAGAGACAAATGAAAACCAATTCCTGGACTCGCTGTCTGTTTTCCCCCAAAGAATAGAACAGGTGCATAAATACACCTGCATACACATATCATCTTGTTTCTGGAAAGGATGGGATTCCATGAACTGCATTCTGCACGAGCAACTGAACAGACGCACCATTATTTCAGGTGGGACTGTTAAACTAAGTAGAAGTGGGGCCTCCAGACCCATTTCAACACTGTTAGAAATTATTCAGGAGGCAATGAGCAGAATGGTTTCTGAAAGACAGCAACAAGGGAGATGGAAGAGAAAAGATGAGTCAGACAGTGTTTCTATCTCTGGACATTAACAACAATTTCCAGGAAGTGTAATGAGGCAGGTAATAATTTTTGTACTGATTACTTTGTCTTGATGGCATAAATAGGTAGAGTAAAATAGAACACACACTGTCTCTTTATCTCACTGCCATACCAAGACACATTTAGACAGACACACACGCAATAGCTATAGCTTATATTTCAGCACTTCAGATCTCTACCCAGAGAGATGTTTGGATGGAGATGTTCTACACTCCATAAGGATCACCATGCTAAATTTGGAGATGTACTGTGGATGGTACACTGTTGCTGAGGAGAAACTTTATATCTGTTAGTGCTTGTGAGCACTACCGTGTAGGAGGCGGCTAACCGCAGATGATAGGACAGAGTGTCAGTTTACAGACTGTGCACTGTCTGTAAAAACTATTCTAAAAACTTAAACTTTAACAAAGAAAAGTGTTCAAGAACAGAAGTACAAAAACAAGTACAAAAATGAAAATGACCCCATGATTTACTCACCCTCAAGCCTAGGTGTATATGACTTTTTTTTTTTTTTTTTCAGACAAATACAATTGGAATTATGTTAAAAAAAAAAATGTCCTGGCTCTTCCATGCTTTATAATGGCAGTGAATGGGGGTCGATATTTTGAAACCCAAAAAACTTCCTCCATCAATCATGAAAAGTGGTCCACGCAGCTCTGGGGAGTTAATCAAAGCCTTTTAAAATAAATCTATGGATTTATGTAAGAAAAATATCCATATTTAAAACTTTATAATCCGTAATCTCTAGATTCTGATAAATGTCATACACACATTCACGAGAGAGTGCCGTTCCAGCAGATAACATAGGACATAGGCATAGCGTAAGGATACCAGTAGGTGCCGACAAATCGTTATCTTCATGTCATTCATTCAATCATTTCCTTCAAACGACTGATTTCATTCGGTAATGAAGTGAGTGACTCACTCGATTTATTCAAAAGCGTGGATTCATTCAGTAATGAATCACCATTGTGTCAATCAGAAATACACAACAATTCCACTAGGGTTTTATAGGTAATATTTTTGTTGGAGAAATTGGCCAAAAAAAACAAACAATATTAACAATGTGAATGTGGGTACGACAGTTAGCGAAAGCTAGAAATTACAGTTCATAAATCTGTCAATATGAATATTTTTCGTACACATACTGATCGATTCACTTTAGAAGGCCTTTTTTTAACCCCCGGAGCTATGTGGATTACTTTTTGTGATGGATGGACACAGTTTTTTGGCCTTCAAAATCTCTTCAAATCTCAACCCCCATTCACTATCAATATAAAGGTTGGAAGAGCCAGGACATGTTTTAATTTAACTCTGAGGAAGGCATATATACCTAGGATTGCTTGAAGGTGTGTAAATCATGGGGTGATTTTCATTTTTGGGTGAACTATCCTTAACAGTATTCTTGTTGGTTTCTAATAGATTAAATTTAATATGGTTTTGAATGATATGTATACTCACTGGCCACTTCATTAGGCCTCTTCATACACCTTGCTAGTATTGGGTTGGACTCCCTTTTGCCTTCAGAACTGCCTTAATTCTTTATGGCATAGATTTAATGAGTTGTTGGAAACATTCCTCAGAGATTTTGGTCTATATTGGCATGATAGCATCACGCAGTTGCAGATTTGTTGGTTCCACATCCAGGATGCAAATATTCCATTCCACCATATCCCAAAGGTGTTCTACTGGATTGAGAATTGATGACTGTGGAGGCCATCTGAGTATAGAGAACTGACTGTTCGTAGGGAGTTTGAGTGACAGGGAATCGGATCAATCATAATGCTGAATCTGCCATTTTTGTCTGACGAACAAACCAGACAGGAGAGTAGATTAACGTTGGTGGACCTGAACTTGAAAAACGGTGTGTATTTACATCTTTCCACGGATGTTCATTCATGTTTATTTCACACTTTAACCAGTAAACAGGAAGAGATGATCGGTTCACATGCCACATGAACTGAGGCACTACAGCGATCTGTAATGACCAGTGATGGGAATAACGGCGTTATAAATAAACACCGTTACTAACAGTATTATTTTTTTCAGTAACGAGTAATCAAACGCTGTTACCGTTACTTACAATAATATGCGGCGTTGCTATAATTTTCGCGTTGCATTCATCTGATGTAAATTCTGGCTTATTCCTCTCAGCGCATCTTCTTCCAGAAACAAAAAGTATTCACGTTTGTTTACAGAGGTGATGTGGGTGTTTACCTACACAGTCGTGGGCATGATTACATTGCAGATGAGTTTAGACGGGAAAAACTAGAGCTTGCGTTGGTATCATACGAATTACTTTATCAGAGAATATTTTTTTTCGACGTGACTTATTTAAAAAAGTACACATTTCAAGCTTTCTATACATATATTTACCATGTCTGTGAGGCACGTATTCTCAGAGATTCAGGTTGTTTTATTTACATGTCTGTAAAGAGAGGTGACGGAGACGGCAGAGAGCGCACCCTGTTTATTTTCTTTATTTTACCAAAGCACATTGGTTTCTTGTTATTATGACTACAGTAGTCAACATTTGAAGTGGATCAAAACCTTTCATCAAAGTTGTCCTAAAACCACAACAATACCCGTCCTTGTCTTAGGACAACTTTGATTAACTTTTTTGATCCTCTTCAAATGTTGACAACTATATACACAAATAAAAGATAGGTACACTGTAGTCTCAGCCTCAGACATCACACCCACGGACCGTTGGCTCAACACCTGATGCATATGGCACACAAACTTGTAAACACTTCAGGAGTTTCAAAGTCATCATCGGATTGGTTGAAATATATAGGATTTTGAGGAGACGTGTGTGGGGTGTACTTTAACATTCTGCATGTAAACAAAGTTCCAGTGACACCAAACCCCTGCATGGAAGAAAAAACCCTTGTGTTTACAACTATGACAATGAGTGATTATCAGGATCAACTAAACGCTGGATTTTTAAACATGTGAATTATGTAAAGTTCCCAGCATAGGCTTTTTAAAATACATACAGGTGTTTTACACACTGGTCTGTTATTGTGGGGACATTTCCACTCACCTAAACATGCCACAACAATTAACAAAACATGATTGGTTGCTTTACCTGTCAGTCATATGGCCTCTTGGGCAGTCCTTGGCCATTCAAAGAAGCCAAGGTTCCCAGACCTTCTACCATCAGTCTAAAGGTCTGGCTACGTGAGATTTGGTACACTCTGGTCATAAAGGGATGGACATGGTAAGCAACAATATTTAGATATACTGTAGCATTTAAACAATGCTCAATTGGTACTAAGGGGTTCAAAGTGCACCAAGAAAATTCCCCCACACCATTACAAAGCAGGATGGATCCATGCTTTTATGTTGTTTACGCCAGTTTCTGACTCTACCATCCAAATGTTGCAGCAGAAATTGAGGCTCATCAGACCAGGCAACCTTTTTATATTGTCCAATTTTGGTGAGCCTGTACAAATTGTAGCCTCAGTTTCCTGTTCTCAGCTGGCAGGAATGGCACCCGGTATGGCCATCTGCTGCTGTAGCCCATCTGTATACTGCGTTTTAATACAGAAATGAAAAAATGTGACCATGGACCAAAAAAAACAGTCATAAGGGCCAATTTTTTTAAATTGAGATATTTGAACTATATCAAAATCTGGATTCTGAGGGTGCAAAAAAATCAAAATACTGAGAAAATCGCCTTTAAAGATGTCCAGATGAAGTTCTTAGCAATGCATATTTCTAATCAAAAATTAAGTTTTGATATATTTACAGTAGGAAATGTACAAAGTATCTTCATGGAATATGATCTTTATTTTAAGGAGAAGTCCACTTCCAAAACAAAGATTCACATATAATGTACTCACCCCCTTATCATGCAAGATGTTCATGTCTTTCTTTCTTCAGTCGTAAATAAATTATGTTTTTTGAGGAAAACATTTCAGCATTTTTTTCCATATAATGGACTGCTATGGTGCCCTGATTTTGAACTTCCATAATGCAGTTTAAATGCGGCTTCAAACGATCCCAAATGCGGGTGTAAACGATCCCAGGCCAGAAAGAAGGGTCTTATCTAACGTAACAATCGTTTGTTTTCATAAAAATAATACAATATACTTTTTGTCAAACGCTCGTCCCGTCTGTTTTTTTTTTTTTCCGGTTCATGACAATTAGGGTATGTCGAAAAACCCATCTCATGTTCTCCCTCAACTTCATAATCGCCCTATATCACTGTTTTACCTTTTTTGTTAAGGTTGTTTGATCTCTTTCGCATGTTCACTTTGCAAAGACTGTGTGGGTACTTCTGCAGCGATGTAGGAAGATTTTGAAATGATTTTTGAAGTTGAGGGAGAAAATATGATTGGAGTTTTTCGACATACCCTAACTGTCTTGAGCCAGAATGCACAGAGTTCGTGGAGAGCAAGACAAGACGAACATTTGAGATTAAAAATTATTTAAATTATATATTTTTTAATGAAAATAACTGATCGTTTCGCTAGATAAGATTCATCTTCCTCAGCTGGGATCATTTACAGCTGCATTTGGGATCGTTTGAAGCCGCATTTAAACTGCATTTTGGAAGTTCAAAATTGGGCACCATAGCAGTCCATTATATGGAGAAAAATGCTGAAATGTTTTCCTCAAAAAGCATAATTTCTTTACATGACATGAACATCTTGGATGACAAGGGGGTGAGTACATTATATGTGAATCTTTGTTGTGGAAGTGGACTTCTCCTTTAATATCCTAATGATTTTTCGGCATGAAAGAAAAATCGATAACTTTCACCCATACAGTGTATTTTTGGCTATTGCTACAAATATACCCAAGATACTTAAGACTGGTTTTGTGGTGCAGGGTCACAAATGCCATAGAAGGTGTATATATTGCAATTTCAGTGTGTTTTGAATGATGAGATTGACCTAGCTGAAAGAAACAGTTCAACAGTTCCTCTCTCCACTCCATTAACCATAGTGTTTTGGGTTTTTTTATTACAGATTCTTGTGTGGCACACACGGACGGAAAAACCTGTCCTGGTGAATGAAGGCAAGAAAGGCTTCACAGACCCAAACGTGGAGATCTGACATCTGCTTCAGTATTGGTAATGAAAAAGCAATCTGTCCAGACTTAATCATCTCGGGTGTCACTAAGCAAATACGGGGTCATTGAAGGACATGAAGCATATGTTTAAAATGCATCTGGCCCTGCTAAGTGACAGAAGTGTGGCTCTGTGCAGATGTACCACTGAACGTTCCTCTTACTTTGTGTTGCAGGGATGCTTCCAGCTGGACCCAAAAGGGGATGGCAGGGAGATATTATCTACTACCACATTTTTGAACAGTTTGGATGCTTTTTCCTGTAAACCACAACTAAACAAGCTCAACAATATGGACCTATTATTCTAAAGCACAGATTAGTCTTTTTTAAGGCAATATCATCAGTATTTTGCAAGAACAAAACCAGAGGGAGCTAGACAGAAAGAAAATTGAGATGAGGGAACATCTGAGAACTGATAAAACTGCTCACTTCAATGATTTTATAAACTCTGCATTACGAAGAGACATTAAAAAAATGGTTACAACAGTCTCAAAGGCTGACCAAGAGTGAACGGTCATCCATTTATGAACGTCGATGTTCCTTCATGTCTAACGGACTGACACTTAAACATAAAGAAGGGAATGTCTTCTTTTTTTTTACATAATGTGTATTTTAAGTTTGTTTTTGTCGTTTACATTACTGTCTTGCTAGCACAGCACTACTGATATTTTGCCTCAGTTCGAATTCAGCGTCACTCTGCGGTATTAAACCAGTTCTATCATATACCAGGGCTAGCTGCTATACTGGATTTAGCGATTACAAAGTTGTAACACGGTTTTCATGCCGAAGACCTAAATGATATGAATAGCACTTGAATTTGTTCCTTTGTGTCCATTGTTCCTGTTAGGACATGCGTTGTAAATATAACTTAAAGATGAACAATCAGAGACTTTAAAATAAAGTGATCTAGCATTCAACAGAACAAGCAATGTAACTACTGTATTTGTACTTCAGATTAAGGTAAGAATCCATAGTTTACTGTTACAGCATCCATAAACCTTCTCACACGTTCACAGTGGTTATACCAAAGGAGACGGAGCTGATGGGTAGCATTCACAGTGTTAGTATTCAGTATTAATTGGGCTAGCCTCCGAGAGCAGCACAGAGCTCGCCTCAGTAAATATTCAGATGTATTTATATGTCAAACCGTAGCTTTGGGCTTTGCAGAGGGGATCTGTCATGAAGACATGTTGCTGTACTAATGAAGCTAATACTGAGACACCTGGGAATCTAGAGCGAACAAAATGTCTGCTCGCATTAGGCAAAGCTATTTTCTTATATCAAAAACTGTGCATGTGAATATTCAAGGCACATCACTGAAATTGCATGGGCAAAAAATCTTAACCTGCATTAATATTAAGATAAATCTGGCCTGATTAGCATTTGACTAAATTTGTGTATCTTTTTAAGCCGCCTTTTCACTGCTTACGTCAGATTATAAACCCAAAATGGGTCACAATGGTCCGATCCCTTGTGGATTCCAGTGTCGTGAAAAATTAGGGTCTCCATTAGGACCTGAAATGATAGCATTGGCTCACAAAACATTCAATGGGTACTCTCTTTAGTACCATATTACAATTACTACAAGCAGCCGTCGCTAAAATGGCATCAGCTACGTTTTGTATGAAACAAGAGAGAGTCCATGTTGCCGGGATGATATAATTAAATAATTGTAGACATAATATTGATTTGAGTTTTAATATTTTATTAGCTAACCAAATGTAAGCGTATAGCACCGATTTCAATTACCCGGATAAGCCTGTGTTAACAGCTTCTACTGGTTCTTATTGAGGAATAACATACCTCGGAATGTCACAACTGACCAATCAGAATCAAGTATTTCATAGAGCCATGTAATAAATTATATGTCATTTAAAGTACATTATAATACCCATTGATGTCTGTTTTAGTTACATACTAGCGTAGAAAACGGATTCATTTTTTCCTTTTATTAAAGGGAACCCTGGGTATGAAGACTTGTATGGCTTAATACAATGAAATGATGCCTCTTACTGAAATATGTAGTAGAAAACCTGTGAAAGATTTTAGTTATTTAAAAAATCCACATTGTTGTATACAAATTTTGGACTATGGGGGGCACCATTATTTCAATGACGTGAAATGGTTGCACTCAAAAAATCTATGGTATGGCATTCGGTTTAAAGGAACACTTTTTGAAAATAGGCTCATTGTCCAACTCCCCTAGAGTTAAACAGTTGAGTTTTATCATTTTGGAATCCATTCAGCCGATCTCTGGGTCTGGCGGTGGCACTTTTAGCATAGCTAAGCATAGATCATTGAATCTGATTAGACCCATAGCATCTCACTCAAAAATGACCATATATAATGACAATATTTTTCCTATTTAAAACTTGACTCTTCTGTAGATAGACAGAGTTGACAAATGCGTAATATCATTGCACCTGCTGCACCCATGGTACGTCAGCAAAGTTCCTTGATTATTACGCCGAAATGAGAGTATAGTTCCTAGCCATATCGACCTAGAAAATCGCAACTTTTCATTTTTCGTCCGTCTTTGTACATGATGTAACTACAGAAGAGTCAAGTTTTAAATAGGAAAAATATCGAAACTCTTTGGTCATTTTTGAGCAAGATGCTAACAGTCTAATCGGATTCAATGATCTATGCTAAGCCATGCTAAAAGTGCTAACGCCAGGGGAGTTGGAGAATGAGCCTTTTCAAAAAAAGTGGAGTGTTCCTTTAAGTCTATGCTTATATCCATGGCCACATGTAAACTTTTTGAGTAGCTGTGGCATTGTATCAGTATTTTATTTTCCGAATTGTGTATTCCAAGTCGTGTTGTGGTAAAAATAGCAACAGATAGTGCCAGTAGCTCACCGAGTGCAACTATTTCACTTCATCTAAATAATGGTGTCCCCCACAACCAAAATATGTATAAAAATGCTGTGATTTTTTAAATAATGTAAATCTTTCATGGGTTTTCTAAGCCATACAAGTCTTTTTACCCAAGGTTCCATTTAAAGGATAACTTTGACGATTTTCAACCAGCTTTCAACCAGCCAACAAAAATAATCTATTATTTAGAAAACTATATCTTAAATACCTGCTGCCAGAATGGACATTATGAATAATTAAACATAGATATATATGTTGTTTCTGTTCTTCAGAATTAATATTTTTTCTGCATGTTTTCAGCTATTCGTTAACCACAGCATGATCAATAGCTGTAGGGTAAATGCTTGTGCTGTGACGCTCCTATACTGGAGACATGAACAGGAACACGTAGCTTCACAAACAAATGAATAGTTTAATATAACTGCCACTAGTGGGACAAACCCGTATACGATGAAAAGGCGGCTTTACGCCCAAAGTATACTATTGGTTTTCATGCATATATGCTATAAGGCCATGTCTACAATAATCTGGATATATTTAAAAAAAAAAAAGGTGTTTTTGTTTCAAAACGCTCTCTGTCCAAACTAGCATTTTCAAGCATTTTCTGCGTTTATCTGTGTGCACTCAGAATAACGACAAAACGCTGTGCATTTGTAAAATAATGAAAGCCTGCACTTTCTGCCATCTCGGTCTCTGTGAACTTGAGCGCAAAACTTCAAACGCTGTGTATATTTGCCTCACAGACATGAAAAATACATCTATAAAGAGCGAAATGTATACTTTTAAATGGACCAATTATGGTTCATTAGCCAAAACGGAGAGGAAAAGATGCGTTTTCAAACAAAAACATCTTAGACCCCTGCAACTTTTTCTTTGCAGTTTGGCCATTCGTACACACAAATGCAGTATTAGGTCGCAGAAACCTAACCTTTTTGAAATTTCATGCCAGGGTGAAGATTTTCAGGCTTCTGATTGGTCAACATGACTTTATATCAGTTATATCGCGTGTTTTTGCATTTTCATGTAGACAAGATTTATTTATTTTTTTAATGAAGGAGGAAAAACTCTGTTACCTGTGTACGTGTGGACTAAGCCTTAGTCTGGACAAGGCCTAAGATATGCCTACATTTGCGTCAGAACTGAAGCATACTTTGGGTTTAAGCCTAGAGACGCATCATCAATGGACAAGCACTTATATGAGGAAATGAATAGACACTTGCTACTTTCATTTAAACAAGTACAAAGACAAGTTTATCAGACATAACTTATGAAAAAAATGGCGCAGACACTAGACAAGGATGAAACATTCTAGTTTGCATGTTTGGAGTATACTTTAAAGGTGTTTGCATCAAAAAATAAAGTATACTTCAGATTTAGACTGGCTTAAAAGAAGCAGCATTGCAGCCCTCTGCAGCACCTATAAATCAACATACGGTAAACATTTGTATCATGAAAAATGCATATACTTCTTAACCCTGAGCACAAAAAGTAAAAAAGGGAAGAAAGTAAACAAGCAAGCAAGCCCTCCAGCTGTTTCATGTTTCATATACATTTACGGGTAGATGCTAGGTTACTTGTAGTTATACATAAGCAGGATTTAAAAAAAACATGGTCAAGCACAAATAGTTAATATGTCTGAGCTTAGAACAGTATTTGAAGATCCCAAGTTTTCTTCTAGCAGTTCATTCGGGTGTCACTGAAAGATTTGAAAGGGTTAGTAATTCTCGAACTGTCACTTTAACAACCCATAATTAGCTCATCAATCAGTTGTGAGGCTTAGGGTGGATAGCACATGTTTAATGGGATAAAACTTTTCAAAACTTTGAGGACACAACCTCCTCCTTCTGGGATGTGATGGATTATGGCTGCAGGACGAGTTTCTCATTTCTTTGTAATTTCTGAAGTTTGTGCGAATCAAAGACTTCAGCGAGCACACGCATATTAACACACAGCTCTGCGCTCTTATCTACGGCTAGCAAAGTACCACATCCCTACTGAGTTTCAAAAGCCTCTTGAGCTCACGGAGGCCTTCAGAGCGGCCAGACAATACACACGCAGACTAATGAAGGACAGGGGACGTCATTAAACTGAAAGACTGAATTTTTTATTTTTTTTTTTTGCTCAACGTCTTCTTTTATTGTGCAATTAGCAAGCTCAGTCCATTAAAAGACCTTAGAAAAATCGAGGACATTATTCTAGCATTTCGACTGTCTCAAATGCAACCAGCTTTCTGCAGACACTTGCGGTAGCTTTTATTTGATTCCCATCTGTGTTTGCAGCATTTCATTAGTTTGTGGTTCACAGGGGTCAACTTCTCTGCTGGGTTTGTTTCTTTTCATGCTATGAAATCCACATCCATCCTTTCTTTGCTCATTCACCTCCAGAGCACACGAGTGCATGTATACTAACACTGCAAGACAATTACCATGGCACCTGGTAGATGCTTAAACAGTGATGCTGAGATGAAATGGTTTGCTTTAGAACCAGAACACAAGGAAAAGCATAAGGATACCGTAAGGATGACATATGAACGTGGATTCATTCGTCAAAAAATTGCCTTCTAGCCTGTTTCTTTTTCACAGCTGCATCTGTTTTGTGTCAGATGCTGCGACAAACTCCCCACTTAATGTATTGTTGAAGAAAAGCAACTGTTGTACGAGGTTTATGTATTTATTCTATATTGATATATTTATGTATTTATTTACCTTACAGAGTCTTTTCTTATGAAGCTGAACTTCCGCTCAAATTAAAAACGCCTACGTCTGTTTCTTTCTTATTTCATGAAACACTGGCTGAGCTCACAAACAGCACAGGCCCGTTGTTGTTTTCTCACACTGCTACTGAACTGGGACTTGATTGATGGACTAACAAAACAGGCGGGTCGTTAAAAAGCCGTTGGCGAAACCGACGTAGGTTATGCGGCACAAGCCTCCAGTAATCAAGGACATCTCTCCTGATTTTGAATCTGATTCCACATTAGCATAACCATTGTATAACCATCCAAAATCATGCCAGACTGTTTGATCATCTATTTTTGTAAAAGTGATCAGATTTATCCATATTGCCCACTAAGTGCTTTTGCTGAAATTAGTATGTTTGCCCAAAAACACCCACTTTCATCTTCTCTCTTACTTGCAAGATGAAACATTTCTGCATGTTGCTCTTGTAAATGTTCTTCTTTTTGTTCCACGGATCATCTCAGAACGAAAGAGAATAAAAATGTCAGAAAATAATAAATGTGTTAGGAAAAAAAGAATGTGTTTTGAGTTATTGGATGTGTATTTCATTATATTTTGCTTTACAAGTGCATGTCATATGCATATCTTTCCACTTAAAGCAAGACATATACAAGCAAACCCATTGTTTTCATGTACTGGCCAATATTGAGAATTGTTGGGCTATTTTGCTTTCAGATTAGTGGAAAGAAAACATCAAAAATACATATTTAAGTGTTTGTTTTATTACACTTTATCTATTTGCACATGTACATTTCTTAATGCTTTTTTTTCCTGCACTAAGCCAGAAATTGCCACTTCAGTAGCAATTACATACACCAAACGTTTGTTTAATTAGATTTAGAAAGAAAGAAAGAAAAATAACCTAATATTAAAGCTGCAAGGACCGTTGAAAGGGCCTTTGCACCTGGGCTCACCACCACCTGGTGGCTTTAGGAAAATAGCGAACGGTGAGTAGTATGCATTTGAAGTGGTAAATATAAAAGGAATATGTCAAAGTCATTTATACGTGCCAAACTTTATGCTGCCAGCTGGTGGTGCTATGAATATTGGGCTTTAGATGTTTTTATGCCAGGACTCTTACCAAACATGTACGTTTGGGGCAGATCGGACATTGCATGTTTAAGTTAGTGTAAAATCAGTCAGTTCCTGGTGCCAGCAGGTGGCACTATGATTATAACAGAATATTGGCCTTTAGATATGTTCAGACCAGGACTCTGATTGGGGTAGATCAGACATTGTATGGCTGAGTTACAACACCTTCTATTCCCATGGTGAACTTTATCAGGCCGCCATGGAAACACCCTTTAATGAAACTCAAGATCTTCGCAATTTAACATCGCAAAGGCCTTTAGATTAGACTGAGCAAACATAATGTCGAAGGTGCTTAGGCACCTATTGTATCCGTTGGTTTTCTTCTTCCATTCTGGGAGTCTATGGCGGCCCACAGAACCACTTGCAGGATAGTTATAAAATTTGGCACACAGGTAGAGGTCAGTCTCGATATTAACCATAGCAAGTTTGGAGTCTCTAACTCAAACTCTCTAGCGCCACTAAATTTGCACTCATATTTCTGCTATATAACTATTGAACTGTGAGATTTAGAAGCTAAATTACTTTTCCTCTGATTCCTTAGCTCATGTCAAGTCAAATGCATACCAAAATTTAAATGTCTACAGATCCAGATTTTTTGCAGTTTTGAAATTTGCGATAAGCTACTTTTTCAAACTTGTCCTAGATGGTTTGTTTTCACCAAAATTGGCTCAGATCATTTTCAGACAATGCTGGCAAAAAGTTACCAAAAGCTTTTTGATATACCAAACCATTTTTGTAAAGCGTGTGAACGAATTTGATGAAATTTGCGCAAAAATGGACATGAGGCTATATCTTCACTGAGCTTTAGCGGATTCAGACTAAACCTGGTATGAGTTATACCAAGCATGACCTAAGGGCACATCAGTAGTTTCAGCACAGCACCACCTACTGGCCAAAAGATTTACATTTTTGTTTATATTTTCTGAACAGATTGACCAAAAATCATAGAGTGAGCTTGTTAGATTCAGAGTAGCATACTGAATCAAACAATACCAAATTTTCCCATAGAGACAGAGCGACACACGTCATAATCTGAAAACCAGGGGGGATCCAACCCTCTTTATTGACTTTGTATTGCAGGAAGCTGCCTTCTTGTCATTTCTGACTTATAACAAAAAACAGAACAATGCCTAAAAGCTGCTGTGCGACAAGATGTGCAGTAACCAAGCTAAAAAACCCAGAACTCTTTTTTATAAGTTGTCGACCCAAAAAATGAGCATTTAAGGACATGAAAGTAGAGTGAAATATGTCATATTACTCCGAGAACTATGCTACTAGGGAAACATAATCGGCAAAAAGAAACATTCAGATACAACCAGCTAATTTGGAGTCTCTAATTCAAATGCTCTAGCACCACCAACAGACCAAATTTGCAGTCATGCTTCTGCTGAAAACTTTTAAACCATAATGTCTAAAAGCCAAATTCTTTTCTTCTGATTCCTTCGCTCATACCGAGTTGAATGCAAAACAAAATATTTTATATCATAAAGATTTGTTGCAATTTTGAATTTTCGAACTTGTTCTAGACAGTTTGTCCAATTTTCACCAAAACTGGATCAGATCATCTTAAAAGCATTCTGGCAAAAATCAAACATTTCAAACATTTTTTGATATGCCAAACCATTTTCATAAAATGCACAAATTTGATTAAGTTTGAATATCTCTGCAACGCTTTACGAGATTCTGACCAAACCTGGTATGTGTTATAACAAGCATGACCTGAGGGCACATAAGTAGTTTTGGCACAGCACCACCTACCGGTCAAAAGATATAAAATATTAACATATCTGCTTATAACTTCTGACCATTTTGGACAAAAATAATAAGATCAGATCAGATTCAAAACAGCATGCCGAATCGAACAGTATGTAATTGTCCTATATTGGCATTTTTGGGTGTCAGCCATTTTGAGTTTTGTAGTAAAATTCTGTATCAACAAATGTCTCCAACTCTGCTCCTGGAAAGCTAGTACACTGCAGAGTTCAGCTTCAACCCTAATCCAACACACCTAGAGCAGGGTAAAGGCCTCGAAGGGATACGGCTCTAGCTTCTGGGCATGCGCACATCAATCTAACATTATTTTTGTCACACTGTACAACAATAAAACTGTTTTTGTTTTATAGTAAGGGCTAAGTTTAGGGTTGGGGTAGGTGTAGACGTTAAAAAAACACAATCTACACTGATCAAAATTATAAATGCAACACTTTTGTTTTTGCCCCCATTTTTCATGAGCTGAACTCAAAGATCTAAGACTTTTTCTATGTACACAAAAGGTCTGTTTCTCTCAAATATTGTACACAAATCTGTCTAAATCTATGTTAATGAGCACTTCTCCTTTGCCAAGATAATCCATCCACCTCACAGGTGTGGCATATCAAGATGCTGATTAGACAGCATGAGCATATTGCATATTGCACAGGTGTGCCTTAGGCTGACCACAGTAAAAGGCCACTCTAAAATGTGCAGTTTTATCACACAGCACAATGCCACAGATGTCGCAAGTTTTGAGGGCGCGTGCAATTGGCATGCTGACTGCAGAAATGTCCACCAGAGCTGTTGCCTGTGAATTGTATGTTCATTTCTCTACCATAAGCCGTCTCCAAAGGCGTTTCAGAGAATTTGTTAGTATATCCACCGACCTCACAACCGCAGACCACGTGCAACTACACCAGCCCAGGACCTCCACATCCAGCATCTTCACCTCCAAGATCATCTGAGACCAGCCACCCAGACAGCTACTGCAACAATCAGTTTGCATAACCAAAGAATTTCTGCACAAACTGCCAGAAACCATCTCAGGAAAGCTCATCTGCATGCTCATCGTCCTCATCGGGGTCTCGATCTGACTGCAGTTCGTTGTCATAACCGACTTAAGTGGGCAAATGCTCACATTCGATGGCATCTGGCACTTTGGAGAGGTGTTCTCTTCACAGATGAATCCCGGTTTTCACTGTACAGGGCAGATGGCAGACAGCGTGTATGGCGTTGTATGGGTGAGCGGTTTGCTGACGCAACGTTGTGGATCGAGTGGCCCATGGTGGCGGTGGGGTTATGGTATGGGCAGGCGTATGTTATGGACAACGAACACAAGTGCATCCTGAGGCGAGATCCTGAGGCCCATTGTTGTGCCATTCATCCACGACCATCACCTCATGTTGCAGCATGATAATGCACGGCCCCATGTTTCAAGGATCTGTACACAATTCCTGGAAGCTGAAAACATCCCAGTTCTTGCATGGCCAGCATACTCACCGGACATGTCACCCATTGAGCATGTTTGGGATGCTCTGGATCGGCGTATACGATGGCATGTTCCAGTTCCTGCCAATATCCAGCAACTTCGCACAGCCATTGAAAAGGACTGGACCAACATTCCACAGGCCACAATCAACAATCTGATAAACTCTATGCGAAGTAGATGTGTTGCACTGCGTGAGGCAAATGGTGGTCTCACCAGATACTGACTGGTTTTCGGACCCTCCTGGGCCCCCCAATACAGTAAAACTGCACATTTTAGAGTGGCCTTTTATTGTGGCCAGCCTAAGTCACACTTGTGCAATAATCATGCTGTCTAATCAGCATCTTGATATGCCACACCTGTGAGGTGGATGATCTTGGCAAAAAAGATGTGCTCACTAGCACAGATTTAGACAGACTTGTGAAAAATATTTGAGAGAAATAGGCCTTTTGTGTACATAAAAAAAAAGTCATAGATCTTTGAGTTCAGCTCATGAAAAATAGGGGCAAAAACAAGTGTTGCGTTCATAATTTTGGTCAGTGTAATAGGTAGAAAAATTCATTTCATTGTTAGTTCGGAGCTGTATCCCTTCCTGCCACAACCCTGGAACAGCTAATCAAGATGTTCGGGGCTACTTAATTACAGACAGGTTTGTTGAAGCAGGGTTGGAATCTAAGTTTGAGCAGGGTTGGAGAACCCTGGTCTTTACAGATTAATTAAAGACAGCTGCTTATTTCTTCATTTTACCTCTGTTGTGCTTGTCCCCTTAATTGCTGCTTTCAGCTATATTTATCTAATATAATGTTCTTTGATTTTCAAAGATGTGCATTTCAGGTTGGTATATTCTTCAGTCGTCAAATTAAAAATTCACAAACTTTTCATTCACCTGTGATGTTTTTGTTAGAGGCACATTTTGTTCTTCTGGAATTTCATTTCATAACAAGCCAACATTTCTTAATGAAGAGAGTGGAGGATTGTTTGTTGGACTGGAACAGCGTATATTTGGACAGTGGAGCGGAGTTCACCTTTACGGTCAATGCAAGCTGCAATAAGTCATCTCCATTTGTTCCACTCCAGGATTTTAATTTTCTCAGGGGCGAGAGAAACCCGCTTCGAGCGATCATCTGAGCAAGAGAAAACATGAGCCACCTTTACACGAAACTGCCGCCCCTCAAATCAAATCTCAAGAAATAATTACGCCCCTGCTCCGTTTCCTCTCAGCACCACATATTACAGTTTGGAATGGTGTGAACACAGACAACGGAGCAATTCAAAAAGTGAAATGTCTCCCTGCTGGACTCGGCCAATCACAGTTTCAGACTGGAATGGTTTTATAATACTTTTATGTATGAAGTAATCATCTTTTAAAATGCTAATGGCAGCAATCCTGTAATTGAATAGTATGAAAACTATTCAAAATATAGTCACTAAAACCACAGAATATAAAATGGGAAGAAAATAAAACGTTTTCCCTCAAGATACAAGCATTAAATATCCATTCTCTGACAGAAACGCAAAAGCATTTTAATATAATTTTTCCTCCCAATTCATTTTTTTACCATCATATGTCCCTTTAGGGGCTCTGTTTTAAACAGAACCAGCAATACAGTCGTTGTACGTGGGAGAACATGTGAGATGAGATAAATTTTAATGTATGTAATTGCTAGAAGAAAATCAATATATTTGAAAGAGCCATTGAAACCACATGCTTCCAAACACCACAGAAAATGTGATGGCCCACAAAAATATTCACAAGATCTGTTGCATCACACAACACCAGGCAGCTGACAGTCTTTAACAGTCAGACCCAAGCTGTTGTTGTGACAGATTTCATCAAATCGGGCATAATGTTCCTGTTTGTACTCATCATTTATGCTGATCAGACCCATTGCTATGGCACATACTGATTTAAATATTGTTGTTTTTATGTTCTTTGAAACCATTAATCAGTATTTCAAATTCTGACTATCACATTTCATTCAATGCAACATTGCACAAACCTTTTGTAGTTCAAGCTTATGAGAGGGATTTACTCCAAGTAAATTTGAAAGCTGAATACCTCACTGGGGGGGTATAAGTTGGCAAACTGAACATCAGAGTCTCACAGCTTCAACCTAGGGAATTGTTTACAAAAAGCCATGTTAAGGACAGCCAACTCAAACATTTACATTCAAACATTTACAATAAATAGAGATGATATTTGTTATATTCTATAGAAAAACCTAGGGATAAATTAGCTTCACTGTTAGAAGAGGAGGAAATTTATCTGACCCCCTAAAAGGTCAGTGATTACTTGAGTGATAAATGGAGGGAGTGCAGTAGAACCGCTATTAGCAAATTGCCTAAAAATGGACTCTGGCAGCCTTGACCTTTGGGTAAGTGTAATTGGTCTGAGAGTTTAATATCATGCTGAATGTAACATACAAGCAGGGTCAAAAATTGATTGTGAAGACTGCATCCCCTACAGGACACAAACAGCACAGCACATAAATTGATGCTATTATGATTTGCATTTTACATTATTGTATACCTGTATTATTGTATGATTTAGAGGAAGTCACAGGGTTCCTGAAACAGGGGAGAAGCTGTATAATGATGCATATCATTACTCTAAAAAAAAAAATATCTGAGGGAATTTTTATAAAACATGTTTTACATGCTTTACATTTCTGGTCTCTGGTTTTTAATTAAATTAACATATTTTCGTTAATATATAGTCGAAATTGTAACGATAAACCTATGAAACCTATGAATTACAGTGTCGAAATAATCGTCTTTTTACAGTTACTCACCAGGGTTGCCAGGTTTTCACAACCCAAAACTAGCCTAAAACTAGTCCAACTAGCTTAGGGGTGGCGAACGTCGGTCCTGGAAAGCCGCAGCCCTGCAGCGTTTTGCTTCAACCCTAATCTAACAGCTGAACAAACTAATCAATGTCTGAAGGCTTACTAGGAAGCTATAGGCAGGTGAGTTTTATTTGGGGTGGAATCGCGTTCCAGGGGATAAAATAAAATAATTATTTTTTTATTTTTTTTTTTTTTTTTTCGGGTTTCTCCTGGTAAATCCTGGTAAAAATCGCAGACTTGGCGACACTGACTCACTGTCATTACATTTTCATTAGCTTTCAGTGTCACGTGATTCTTCAGAAATCATACTAATATGCTGATTTGGTCTTTAAAAAACATTTCTTATTACCATCAACGTTGAAAACAGTCATGCTGCCATAGATGACTAAAACGAGTAAGAAGTCTTCAGACAAAAATCTATTTTCACTGACCTCAAGTTTACTTGCATTGCAAAAATTAACTATTAGCTACTACAAATACTGTTGTTAAACTGTGGTTAGTGTAACAAAACATGGTTGATTGTCGTTAAGGGTTAAAGTTACCATTTCATTCAGCCCTCATTCATGATGAACTCTTTACAACACACAATGTTATTAGTCTGTATAACGCTTCAATCGCCACAAGTTATTACATACTTAATCCCACCGTTGTTTCCATAAAATACGCCTCAAGATGTATTATTTTACATTTTATTATAGGCTACGTACAGTAAGCACTTATTATTAGTCTGCATTCAGTAAGCACTTCACTATCAGTGATTACATTTTGTGAGCATTTTTTATTGTTTAAAACACAATTTACAAACACCTAAAGCTAATCAGAATAAATCTCAAACACAACAATCATCATGTCATGTAACAGTTGAGTCAGTATCACACAGAAAGTTTGTTCAGTTCATTATCAACAATCAAAAAAAATAAAAAATAAAAAAATCACAGCTAAACAGAATGTCATTATTAACATCATCATAGGTATAATCTGTGGGAGGAAATTAACGGAACACAAACCATTTATTATTACAGTAACAGAATGTTGTGTGTATATATACTTATTAAAATGTCAGTTTGGAGTGGAAAGTTTGAGGGTAACTAATAATACACACAAATGACCGTTTCTCAAAACATGCGTCACAATCAGATCACCTTCAATGAATATTAGTGTTGTTTGTGGAGAAATGAGGAATCAGTGCTGAACATTTAGTGACGTTCTCCACAGATTTTCAAGAAAAAGCCCGAGAATCACCCAAGAAACCCCAGTGAGTGGATTGGTAGCACTATGCCAGTGTACTGATACTGTACTTATGGGTTGTTAGAACAATGAGAACATTTGCAACATTAGGTCAGCATAGATCTTCAACGGATTTCTTTCCTATCATTTTCCAAGGCACAAAATAACAGTACAGAGGCCTCTAGTGGCAAATATGGAGGATAACAATACATCTTTCACTATCTTTGCTTGTTAATGCAACAAAAACATAAAAACTGAAAAATTCAAACAAACTGACATGTGCATGACATTTCCCAGTTGTGTCCGTGGCTCACAGATTATTTCTCATAGAGATCAAGTGGGTAATGCTCTTTATACTGCTGGATGTGCCGCCACATGGCTTCTCTCTGCTTGGCTAGAGAAGGAATCATCTCATCGTAGACGTCAGTAAACAGCAGCTCGGGATTAGGTTTCAGACGTTTCTCTGCTCTTTCGAAGGCCTCCATGACGAGTTTTCGGGACTGCTTCCTCCAGGCCCGCTCCTCGTCCTCGCCCCACCAGCCTCGGGCGGTCATGTAGTGTCGCAGGCGAGAGATGGGGTGGTCCTGCTTGTCCCAGTAGTTCACCTCGTCGACTGAGCGGTACGCAGAGCTGTCGTCACTGGTGCTGTGATGACCGATCCTGCAGGGGGAAGAGAAATGTTTGGCCAAATGATAAAATTAGCAGAAACCGTCACTCTGGCTAACAGCACATCTTATGTATTACATTTTACAGCCAATATATGCTTGTATTGTGTAAAAATCAGTTTGAAAGTTATTGTGTTTGAGAAATCGTAATACCCTGTTTTTCTATTTTTTTTTTTTTAATTAATTTGCAGAACTGCTGTGTTTCTTCTTTCATTGATCTGATTTTGTAAAACCAAAATTGTAAATAAAGCTGAAAAAGTTATTTGCAGTGGGGCTTGGTTTCGGGCTGTATCACAAATAAAGTAACTATTTCAAAGGGGTATGACGATTTTCTATAGACACTGTATGTGGTAAAAAGCTGTGTATTAAGCAGAACAACTGAAATTATCCCTTAAATTTCTGTCTTGTTCTTCTGGCTCAATGCTGCTTGCTAGGAACTGTTTTAGCATAGCTGCATTAAATTGACCAAAAGTGACAGTAAATTTTGAAAAGTCTTTTAAATTGTTCTAAAACATTGCTACTTCAAATAAAAGCTGTTCTTTTGAACTTTCTATTCATCAAAGAATACTGAACACAAAACCATTAAGCAGCACAACTGTTTTCAAAATTAATAAATTAGAAAAATTCTTGAGCACCAAATCAGCATATCAGAATGATTTCTGAAGGACTGTTGTTACTACCTTGAGTAGATGAGTGCAACTGATGTAAGGTTAGTTGTAACACACATGGTTTAAATATTTACACTAGGGCTGTCAGTCGATAAATTTTTTTAATCTAATTAATTACAGAAACTAAACAACGCTGTGCTGCTCACAGACACATATCAGTTCTGCGGTGATATTAAAGGTAATATTTTCTCAGCAAAATTGAGTAAAACAGACGTTTAAAATATAACAAACAGTTATATAACAATATTGACTGAATATTACTTAACTGTTGTATAAAATCATATTTAAACTTGTGATATTCGTGACAAAACAGCACTCGTGTGATAAGCCTATTGCTCTCGCTGCTCATGTGATATTCCTTTTTATATGATATAAATATGAGGCAAAAACTAGGGATATTCATTTCGGTTATTTTTCCTAACTGACAGCCGACGCTCGTTAACCGATTATTAACCATTAACAGACAAGATTATTATTTATTATTAAGTGTCTGTGACCCGTTAAAAATACCAAAATTTGTTTCCCAGGGATTAATTTTACATACGCAAAAGGCAGCAAACAACAGAACATGAGGATTTACCATGGGATTTACATGGGACATATCACATCATGCACCTGCAGCACTTCTGCATGCGCACGGAGAAAAACATAACAAAGCTAGGCTAGGCTATATATAATGAATTAACAGGCCTATACGATAAATATTTTTACCTAAAGCAAAAGAAAAAACTGTGCAACAAGTAGCTAGGATGCAGAGTTTTGGTTTTGCTGCGTGAAAGGAAGATGACTGAAAATGGCATCCTATTTTTCTTTATTTTTACAAAAGCACAAAGATTTGTTTTTATTGTGAATGTACACAAATAAAAACAAACCGTTTATAGTTTTGATTACCTGTATGACTAAATGGAGTCGCACACACACACAAGCACAAACACACAGTTAAGCATTGCTAACTTGACAATGCAACTTTTCCATTATCATAATAAAATACAGTCAGCCAAATACATGGAAAAAAAAAAAAAAAAAAAAATCACACTGCCTAATCGTTATCAACGTACTGCCGTGATATTATGCCAAACATTTGTTTTATGTGGATATTGGAATGCAAGTGAAGCACAAAACCAGGTTTACATAATAAATCATATTTTGGCATTCAAATACATCTCGAATACGGAAACATTCGGATTTGTGTCGTATGAGAGACCCAACGTTAGTTTTAGTTTCGCTTTAGCCTAAATAAATTTGTTTTTGCTTGTTGCTAATATAGCCTAGCTTCTTATATTTTTCATTCTTGTTCTTTTTTGAATACTGTTAAATTGAAAGTATTCAGATTGATTTAATTTATTTATTGGAAAAAAAAAAAAAATATTCAGAAATGATTTTTTGTGGAGTGAGGGAAACCAAAATAGCCTAGCCCATGTTTATAGTGTTTGTGAACATTTCACGTCAGCATCAAGTCTGTTTCTGAATGTAATAATAATATGCGACTTAATGTTGTAGGCCTACGTGATTTATCTTTTTTTTCTCTCAAAAATGCAATTTTATTTTATTTTAACCGTTCAGCAAACATTTTAAAATATTTTGATAAATTACTGAAAAAAAAATTAAATGGCCTTTTAAACCGTTTAACATTGTATTAACCGATCAAAATTCTTTCTGTCGGTTAACGGTTAACCGGTTAAAATGAGCATCCCTAGCAAAAACTCATACAGGGCATTTTTACCCCAATATCTTTAATTTTAGAAGCATATCTGCATTTATGGAGTTCTTACCCTGCATCACGTTGTCACCTTTCACTTCTATTCTTTTGAGGTAAATAAAGAAAAAAATACACACTGTAATTACGAAACAAAGCGATATATTTGTATTAGACAAGTGTGAAATTAATGTGGATTTACACAAACTGAGAACGTCAAAAATTGTTAGGTTGTGCCCCATGCTTCCCTATTTCCTTGAATAATGGCCATCTATTATAAAGCAGTTATCAGAAGTGGGCCTTTCAGAAACTTGATTTTCATAAAATCGAATCTACATAAAGAGAAGGATCAAATTTACATCCAAATGGTAATGAATGGACAGAATCCAAACCCCAAAGGGAAAACTATAATCTGTTTAAACTGTCTGGATTCAAACAGATACGCTGCATTAAAAATGCTGTTTCTGTTTGAGAAACTTGCATCAAACCTGACATGCATTTTTTTTTTTCCAAGCAATAGACATGTAGTTCTCGCCTACATATTTTATGCTGTTTCATAAAAGCCTACACTGCAAAATATAGTGTTGATAAATGGGTTTACAGTGCATCTCATAGTGTTTTCTGCTGAGTTTGCCACCCTACAGACAGTAAAAATAGGCCGTACCCCAAATGGCACCCTTGTGGTCTCCTCCAGGTCTACAGTGTGCCACATAGGCTGTTTATAGGTAACTGTGGAAGTTGTACTTCTTAGTTTAATTCATGCAGTTTACATGAGGATAAACGATACCTGTAGGTCATGGCTTCAATGAGGAATGGCTGGTTTTCAGCCACAGCTCTGCGTCGTGCCTCCTTCGTAGCATTGTACACTGCAAAAACATCATTTCCATCGACACGTATCGACATCAATCCATATCCTGGACCTCGAGCAGCTATGAAAAAAATAAATAAATAACATAAGACAAATTAAATGCAGACACTCAAATGGGAATCTGTGATGGACACACGTACACGTACTTACCAATACCATCTCCTCTGTACTGCTCATTGGTTGGGGTGGAGATAGCATAACCGTTGTTGCGGCAGAAGAATATGAGAGGACACTCAAGGGTGGCGGAAAAATTAAATCCAGCATGTGCATCTCCCTCACTGGCAGCCCCCTCTCCAAAGTAACAGACCACCACACGGTTTGCGTTTTCCCTCTTTACTGCATACGCCGCCCCGGCAGCTACAGCAGATCAAAAGTTATTTTGTTATTTTAAGAAATTAATACTTTATTCAGCGAAGATGCATTCAATTCATCAAAAAGTGACATTTGTGTTTAACTTTCTATTTCTCAAAAAATCCTGTAAAAAACATATCATGCTTTATAAACAAATATTAAGCACCACAACTGTTTTCACAAGTGATAATAATAAGAAATGTTTCTTGAGCACCAAATCAACATTGTAATGATTTCTGAAGGATAATGTGACACTAGACTGAAGTTCTCAACATATTAAAATAGAAAACAGTTAATATTTTACCATATTACTGTTTTAGATTGAAAAACAGCCCCCAAACTTTTGTACGGTAGTGTATATAAATATTGGTCAAGACTGTTCTGTGCAACAGACATGCTCACTTCTCACCTTGGGGGATCTGAGTGGCAAGTGGCGAGGAGATGGTTACAAAATTGAGATCTTTGGAGCCGTAGTGAACTGGCATTTGTCTGCCCTTGCCAAGGTCATCAGCGTTGGCATAGCACTGTGCCATAAAAAGATCCAAAGGGAAGCCTCTGTACATCAACACACCTACAGAAATTCAGAAACAATTAGTATTTTTTTTTTTATATTAATAAATAAATATTATGTATATATATATATATATATATATATATATATATATATATATATATATATATATATATATATATATATATATATACACTTATTAAATATATTTTATATATTTCTAAACATATAATATAAATAAATATTATATTAAATATCAATCAATAAAAAATTAACTGTGTAAGGGTGCACTGTAACAGGTGATCATGCTTCGTTTATTTCACACATTTTACATTTAATTTTACACTCCTGTTTCCGTTCTCCTAAAAGCGGTCTGTTGACTTCCTGGTTCTATGAAGCCCATCAGTCTGAGCCCGAATCACACAGAGAATATTACTGAAGAGGATCGAGCAGAGCCTATCCACCTTATTTTTCAATGCGGTAGTAAGCTGTTTTCTGGTAATGTGTTAGACATCTGGTTCATAATCCGCCATAGGGAAATAACGAGAAGAATATCAAAGTGCAGTAAATGGTAAAACAGTTTGCAATATCAAGCAGTAAAACCAGCTTTATGTGCAGCTAAATACAGCTGGAAGTGGATGAGACCGGAAGCTAAACACAAAAAATTCAGAATGGTAACAACTCTTCCTGTTCTCTGAAGCAGCCCAACATGGCCTTTTGTCGCATATAGTTCGAGATATCAAAAACCCAGGAAGAAGCTTGTTTGTTGGAGGCATTAAAAGGTGAATTCTGTAAAAGAAAGTATCTCCTGCATTGAATTTAGAGTGTTGTACACTACTAGTGAAAAATTTATGAACAGTAAGCTTTTTAATTTTTTAAAGACATCTCTTCTGCTCACCAAGCCTGCATTTATTTGATCCAATATACAGCAAAAACAGTAACATTTTGAAATATTTTTACTATTTAAAATAACTGTTTTCTTTTTGCATATAATTTAAAATGTAATTTATTCCTGTGATTTCAAAGCTGAATTTTTAGAATCATTACTCCAGTCACATGATTCTTCAGAATTCATTCTAACATTCTTTTATAGTTAAGTTAATAATAAACATTATTATTATTATGTTAAAAACAGCTGAGTAGAATTTTTTCAGGTTTCTTTGATAAATAGAAAGTTCAGAAGAACAGCATTTATCTGAAATAGAAAACTTTTGTAATGTTATGTTTTTATAATCATTTTTGATTAATTTAAAGCATCCTTGCAAAATTAAAGTATTAATATCCGCCCCCCCCAAAAAAAAAAAAAATAATAATAATAATAATAATAATAATAATAATAATAATAAATAATGTTTCCTGAACAGCAAATCAGCATATTAGAATGATTTCTGAAGGATTATGTGACACTGAAGACTGGAGTAATCATGCTGAAAATTGAACTATAATCACAGGAATAAATGTTAAAATATATTCAAATAGAAAGTTATTTAAATAATAAAAATATTTCACAATATTACTGCTTTTGCTGTATTTTGGATCAAATAAACGCAGGCTTGATGAGCAGAAGAAAATTCTTTAAAAAACATAAAACTAAATCTGACTATTTGACTGCTAGTGTAACTTTGTCGCTGTTGTTTATGCTCAAACAGCAACATTACACACTAACTAAAGATAAAAAAGTAAAATCATAATCAAAAACCCCTTTAATCAAATATCAACTGCATAGCAAATTAAAAAGCAAATCTTTTAAACTTTTTAAACTTAAATCTTTTTCTATCATACAATATTTCTTTAACAATATTTATTTAGTAAACATTTTGAAGAAAATAAAGCGTAGACAGAAAATATTCACTGCAACCAAAGAAGAAGAGAAAAAAACCCTAAAGTGCTAGACTTAGGATGTACTCACACTAGGTGATCTGAGCCATGCCTGAGCACGTTTGAACCCCAAAGTCCATTTCCTCTGACTAGTGTTATTGCTCTGTACCGTGCCCTGGCCTGCTTGAAGAAGTGAGCTCAGGCATGGTTCAATTGGACAAATATATAGCGTAAATGCTAACCATGAAACACATAAAGTTAATTATGCGCAGCATAAGTAATAGATCTGTTAAGCAGCATTTTATGCACATGAGAGGACCATGTGTCATTGTGCCCCAAACGACTCAAAATAATAAGCCACAAAGTCAACATAATAAAGGACTTCACTGTGCTGATCAAGAGAGCTTTTCTTCAAAACACTCTCATCGTAATGTAAACGTGCTCACCCAGAATGTTAGTAGGAGAAGAAACAATTGTGCTTGAGCAAGTTACAAGGCCAACGTGCCCAGTGTGAGTGCGCCCTTATAATAAAACACTGTTGTATCTCCAGCTTGTAAACATTCTCACCAGCTTCTCGGTATTGGCCAAAGACCAAATCAGTAGGTTCAAGAGCCGCAGCGCTGCCAATGTGTGTGCCCTCCTCACCATAATTGGTCATGTAGAAAGAAATACGGCCCTTTAACACAAAAGCATATCAAATTTAAGCATTACAAACGTTCAGATGTCATTTTATGATGAAATAAGCATCACACTAAACTCCAATCCATCTCTCACCTGCCTCTGAGACTCATAAAGAATACGATCCATTGTGTTGAGCAACGTCATCTTCTGATAGAAATTCAAAACCATTTCTTTCGGAAGCTGAAACAGACCAATGATTCTGCGTAAGTGCAATCTGATTAAGAAAACTGATTATTCAGTAACATCCCACCAGCTTATTTCCCTTATGGTATAAAAAAAAAAGACTCCATACCTTAGGATCTTCAGATGGATTGATGATCTGGCCCTGTCTGTCCATCACTCTATACACAGGGATTCCTGAGATCACATTGGGCTGGATAAATTCCAGGTGATCAATAAACTCCGCCGAGGCCCCGGGAAACTGCGGCTTCTCTGCTGAAGAATCAAACGTCTGCTGGCGAAGAGTTCCCTGAAGACAAAGACAGAGGATCAGAGAGTAAAACACACAAGCATCAAAGCAGCCGTTCACGAGACCATTCGAAACCCGCAAGACCTTCGTTCATCTTCAGAACACAAATTAGGATGTTTTTGTCTGTGTAAACAGCAACGCAACTGACACTTTCAAGGTCCAGAAAGGTAGTAAGGACATCGTTAAAATAGTCCATGTGACATCAATGGTTCAACCCTGACTTTAAGAAGCTACAAGAATACTTTTTTTGCACAAAGAAAACAAAAATAACGACTTTATTCAAGAAATTCTTCTCTTCTGTGTCAGTATGTGGACCTTGAATGTGTCAGTTGCGTTGCTGTCTATGCAGGGTCAGAAAGCTCTCGAATTTCATTAATAATATCTTAATTTGTGTTTTGAAGATGAACGAAAGTCTTACGGGTTTGGAAAGACATGAGGGTGAATTTCCGCTACTTGAAATAATAAAATATAATATAAATATAATTAAATTAAATGAAACACTAAAAACGTATTTTATTTTGGCTAGTTGCAAAGGCAACACTTCTCATTTTCATTATAACTTGATGTACTCAAATTAATAAAAACTATCTATATTTAAAATTACAAATGAATAAATGTGACAAAAAAATTATTTTAGTATCACTGAGATACTCTGTTACACACAGAGACTTTTACGCTAGATTTTTAACAGCCAATTCCTGACCGGGAAGTTTTACTATTTACTGATAAAATCTATTGTTTTCCCTTTGTTTTGGTTTAGAGGTGACAGGGGTCATCTTATGCTCTTGATGCAGAATTATAAACAAAAGGGAAGGAGAAAAGTACAGATCCTTTCAAAAGTAGCACTAAAATAAATAAAATACAATATAAGATAAAATATGTGACCCTGGACTACAAAACCAGTCATAAGCAGCACAGGTATATTTGTACATTTGTACAAAATACATTGTATAGGTCAAATTCATTAGGATATTAAGTAAAGATCATGTTCCATTAAGATATTTTGTAAATTTCCTGCCTTAAATATATCAAAACCTAAATTTTGATTAGTAATATGCAATGCTAAGAACTTAATTTGGACAAATTTAAAGGCGATTTTCTCAATATTTTGATTTTTTTGCACCTTCAGATTCCAAATTTTCAAATAGATGTATCTCAGCCAAATATTTCACATCCTAACAAACCATACATCAATGAAAAGCTTATTTTATTCAGCTTTCAGATGATGTATAAATCTCATTTTCCAGAAATTTCCCCTTATGAATGGTCTTGTGGTCTAGCGCCACATATTAAGAAGAACTGTAAAGCACGAATATGAGATACATTAATGTGCCTTGTAATTTGTTAGTGAGCAATACACTTTGCATGAAAACACAGACTAGCTCAGTAGTGTTCAAACAACTCTTTGAAACTATGAATGTCAAAAGATTTTAAGTGCATGTGTTGCATATTGATGCACATCTTTATATCAGCGGGTAGATTTTGGATAGAGAATCTTAATGCACCTCGTCACTCGTTCATATTTAATGCACACTTTAATGTAAGATCATCTAATGTTACGAAGAGAAAGTGTGAATATATTTCAATGACAAGACTGTTGAGATTAGTTTGGTATTTTCCTCCACACACCCCCCTGAACCAACCAATCGGCTCTCAGTGTAAACCCCACAGCCTCGTGAAGGTTGAACAGTCCATTACCCACAACAAAACACAGAGATCTGACCAATAGTTATTAGATTAAAACAATTATTAGACGATTAGATTACAAGATCAAACTGATCGAACGCAACTAGGACTAACGTTTCTAGGTCAAATGAGAAATACATATGGATAACCATTAAAAACACTCAAAGACTTAACATTAGCATATTTTAAGACTGACATCATGCTTTTTATTTTATTGCACTGTAGTATTGGTATGAGTGTCATACGATCCAAATTACAGCATTGTTTTGAGGCTCGCATAGCTACACAGTCCATACATCTGATTAGCAACTTTTGCTAATGAGCAAAGTCCGTTCGCGGACTATAACCAATTGTCATAACGTTACACGCAAAACTTACATTTACGCGGAATGCTCTTTGCTGCAAAAACGTTGTAGCTTTTAAAGCGGCATTTTGACGAATTGCGTGAAGCCCAATGCCGTATAATTTCTTAACACCTCTAGCAGCCGCCATCTTTACGTCAGTACGTGTCTTGCGTCTGTTCTTGCTTCTAATGACAGCCTGTGAAAATCACATGCAATGCGTCCCCTGCTGGTCAACACGTACAACACAAACATTCATCTCACTTTTTACGTTTATATCTGGAAAGTGTATAATTTTAATTGCGTGTTAAGTATAAATTCCTCTGTATAACTACACTTTAGTAACAAATATATTTTTGTTAAACTCGTCAAGGGTTTCTGGCAATGTGTTTATGTCATACTCTTACCACTAGAGGGCGAACGTATGTCATGTCGTCATTATGGTGCGCTCA
Source organism: Cirrhinus mrigala (assembly GCA_036247105.1). Lineage (NCBI taxonomy): Eukaryota > Metazoa > Chordata > Actinopteri > Cypriniformes > Cyprinidae > Cirrhinus > Cirrhinus mrigala. The sequence continues at coordinate 19,638,882 of CM070024.1, forward strand.
AAACAATGACGTATATAAGCGACGAAAGGATTATGCATGAGGACCATGATGGAGTTAGACCAAAGTTGTTCAGTTTTAAGAGAATATGGAAGTGAGCAGAGTTTGTTGTCGAAACCTGACGGATCTTCTACGTTTGTTCAAGGTATTTCTATTGGTTTATAACTGATTTGCTTCTTTTGTTCAGAGCAAGTCGTTGCCTGGCAAGCTTATGTCCAGAAATGTATTTCATTCATTTATAGCTGTATAGTTCTGAATTTTTAAATGTATTTTCAGGTGATACTAGTATCCTGGCTGGAGTTTATGGACCAGCTGAGGTTAAAGTCAGCAAGGAAATCTATGATCGAGCTACTGTAGAGGTTCTTATCCAGCCCAAAATGGGGCTTCCAGGTATGTATTTTCTAAATTAGTTTATTTGCAGCCTTACATAAATATAATTAATAATAAAATATAAAAATTTAATACAGCTAATGATGATTTTACCATGATTTACACAAGACACCCACAGCCATTCAGTGTAACAATAATTCATATACCAAAACATCCTGTCAGGCAGGTTTAGGAGAACAGTCATTAGATGATTATTAGGGTCGTTATGTGTCAGATCAACTAAACTTAAGAAATCTCCCAGGCTTATTTTTTTATTTTTTATTTTTCTGAAGAAAGATAAACAATTATAGTGATGAAAGCTAGTGATGAAATATTAAATGTTACAAATGTATATTTACTGAGTAATCCACTACTTTGTAGAGAGCAGTCAAAATGAAATATTTCACCTGAGATTCAGAGCCAAATTAAATGGATAAAAAATTACATTAGAAAGATGGCAGCAACATTATATTATTTGTACACAGGAATTGATTTGTCTATTGATTTTTAAAATCTGTTGACTTAAGCCATTTGTGTTGTAGTATATGCCAGCAGTGATCATTGAAAAAGGGGGAAAAGCACTTTTTAAGTTTTTTTTGTTTGTTTGTTTGTTTGTTTTCTCCAAAGTTTGCATGCCTGTAACTCAAGAAATATTAAAGATATCTTAATGCCCTTTTAGATTTTGTGTCTTAACAAACTTTCCTTTGGACATCTTCATTTTTGAGGTCTTGTATAGTTCAGTTCCAGAGATATCTCAATATGGCTCCAGGAGTAAATCGTTAAATTATAAACGCTTTCAGTGGTCAAAATCCAAATGTGGGTCACTTTGCATTCAGCTGTTTTTTTTTATTTTTATTTTTTTTTTTACCTTTTAAAGAGGAAGATCTGAAGAACAAATACTGTTAAAATTAGACATGTTTCCATCTTGTTTTCCTCCATCAAAACAATTGCACAGAACATGCATGTTTGAGTGCCATAAATATTCTTTTTCCAAAGTTTGCATGCTTGTAACTCAAGATCTCATATCTCAATATTATTTTAAATTCTGGTTCTTAATAAACTTTTCTTTTATAGTCTTCATTTTTAAGGACATGGAATGACCCTTTAGACTCTATTTAAGGATTGCAGTACAGCCCCCAAAAACTGATTACCAATCTTTGCCATTATTATCAAACTACTAGGTTTTAATTTATTAAAAAATATAGTAACTTTGCATGATCAACTTTTCTTTTATATATTATAGCATACATATATATGCTTTTATATATATAATTTTTTTTTTTTTTTTTGAATATACGTATGTTTGATGAATGACGATGGAACATTACATTACTACACTCATATTTTGAGTTTTGATATTATTACTTTAAACGTTAAAGTAGACACTTCACTTGCGTTCTGTGTATAGGTCAAAGACAAGATGTCACGATTTTGGTGTCCACATCAAACATATTTTATAGACTTTAAATTCAAGTAAAATGTCTACTTTCATATTTCAAATAACTTTAGTGAAAATAAAATGTTAAAATATGGGGGAAAAATGTTCTGAAGTGTAGAATTGTCATGCAATGTAATGGTCCAGACTTTGATATAAAATACAATGTACGTATATAAATATATGTCTTGTGTGTGTTTTGATTTTATTTATTTTCTTATAGAACTTTATTTAATTATTTGCAAAGCTTTTACCTACAGATTGTTTGAACATATTTTAAAAATTAATAATTATGCAGACTATAATTACGTGACTAATATTCATGTCAGGTGAGTGTTTAATAATAGTCTTTCATTTCGGTAATTACGTTGTTCAGTTGGCATTTAGTTAGCATTTCAGCCAGTTGTGTCTTGTGTGTGTTTTGATTTTGTTTATTTCCTTACAGAACATTATTTGCAAAGCTTTTACCTACAGATTGTTTGAACATTTTTTTAAAAATGAATAATCGTGCAGACTATAATTGCATGACTAATTATCATGTCAGGTGAGTGTTTAATAATAATAGTCTTTCATTTTGGTAATTACATTGTTCTGACACCCCTCCTGTCAACAGACACCTTCAGTAGTGTTCTTCGCCTTGCCCTGCACTGCCAGTTCTCACCATTAGGTGGCAGTCTGGTACAGACTGAGTTTTCCCATTCCCTCTCTCAAACTCTTCCCATGTCATTGTTTCTTCAGGAGTCCGAGAGCGCGCGAGAGAGCAGTGTGTGCGTGAGACGTGCGAGGCTGCTATTCTGTTGACGCTTCATCCTCGCTCCTCTGTCACAGTCATCCTGCAGGTCATCCACGATGACGGCTCTGTATCCTGAACACCAGCAAAACTATTTCTAATATGTGTTAAATTAAGAAAAGGGTGTATGTAATACATGTGGTAATATTATATAACCACATTTGTTTTTAAGGCTTAGGTCAATTAATTCAAAATATGTCTCTGATGAGTATATTCATCTGAACGGTTGCAAAGTTTAATTGGTTAAAAGCTAGCTTTAAGGTAAGCAAAGTATTTTTTTAAAGAAATGAATACTTTTATTCATCAAGGATGTATTACATTGATCAAAGGTGACAGTAGAGACATTTTATAATGTTATTTTTAATTTTAAATAAATGCTGTTCTTTTGAACATTCTAGTTAAGAAACTTTAAAAATCTAATCCTGTTTCCACAAAAATATTAAACTACACAAGTTTATAATATAGATAATAAGAAAGTTTCTTGAGCAAATCAGCATATTAAAATGATTTCTGAAGGATCATGTGACGATAAAGACTGGAGTAATGGCTGCTAAAAAATTCAGCTTTGTCATCACAGGAATAAATTACAGTTTAAAATGTATTAGAAAAGAGTTATTTTATTTGGTAATATTTCACAATTTTACTGTATTTTTTTTTTTTTGTAAATATGCAACCTTGGTGAGCATGAGTTTGGAAGCCCTTTTCCACCACTGAAAAAAAAAAAAAGTTAATTGCAACTTTTAATCTCACAATTCTGACTTAATTCTTAATTGTGTGTTATAAAGTCAGAATTATGAGATTAACATATCAGTCTTTTTCCCCCTCAAAATTGGACTTTATAACTCGCAATTGTGAGTTTATATCTCACAGTTCTGAGGAAAAAAAAGTCAGAATTGCAGGAAAACATGTCAGAATTTCAAGTTTATATCTCATAATTCGGAAAAAAGAGTTGCGAGATATAAACTCTCGTTTGCGAGGAAAAAAAGTCAGAATTGCATGTTTTTATTGTGCAATTCTGACTTTTTTTCTCACAATTGTGCGTTTATATATCACAATTCGCACTTCATTTCTCAGAATTGAGAAAAGTCAGAATTGTAAGAAAAGTCTGAAATTTGAGATATAAACTCAAAAAAGTTGGAGAAAAATTCTAACTTTATTTCATGCAATTGTGTTTATATTTTGCAATTCTGACTTCATTTCTTGGAATTGTGAGTTTATATCTCACAATTCTAAGAAAAAAAGTGAAAATTGTGAGGGAAAAAAAATATAAACTCATTTGCAAGGAAAAAGTCAGAATTATGAGATATTAACTCACAACTGTGATAAATAAAGTCAGAATTGTGAGATATAAACTAGCAGTTTGTTTTTGAGTTTTTATCTTGCAATTCTGACTTTATTTCACACAATTGTAAGTTTATATCTCACAATTCTGAGAAATTAAATTTAAATTAAATTGCGAGTTTGTATCTCATAATGCTAAGAAAGAAGTCAGTTGGGAAATAAACTTGCACTTATGAGTAAAAAAGTCAGAATTGAGTTTTTATCTTGCACTTCTCACAATTTTGAGTTTATATCTCTCAATTTTCACTTCATTTTTCAGAATTGTAAGTTTATATCATAATTATGAGGAAAAAGTCAGAATTGCAAGAAAAGTCAAATGTGAGATATGAACTCTCATTTGCAAGAAAATAATCAGAATTGAACATTTTTATCTCACAATACTGACTTTAACGCAATTTTGCAATTCTGACTTAATTTCTTAAATTTGCGAGTTTATATCTCACAATTCTAAGAAAAAAGTCAAAATTCTGAGAAAAAAAACTCATAAATGCGAGATTTAAACTCACAATTGTGAGAAATAGAGTTGCGAGAATTAAACTCGGATTTGCGAGAGACTATTTTACGCAATTGCAAGTTTGTTTCTTGCAGTTCTGACTTTATTTCTCAATTGCGAGATAAAAACGTTCTCGCAAATGCGAGTTTTTGAGTTATCTCGCAATTCTGACATTATTTCTTGTAACTGGGAGTTTATATCTCACAACTCTGACAAATTAAATTAATTTCAATTAAATTGTTTTGATCAATTAAATTAATTTCAATTAAATTGAGTTTATATCTTATAATTCTGAGAAAATAGTCGGAATTTCAGGATTTAAACTCACATTTGCGAGGAAAAAATACTTTGTTGCACAGTTGTGAGTTTGTTTCTCGCAGTTCTGACTTTTCTCACAAATGCAAGTTTTTATCTCACAATTCTGACTTTTTCACACAAAAGCAAGTTCATATCATGCAATTTAAAAAAATAATAATAAATAAAAATCAGTTTTCTGAGATAAAAAGGCACAAAAAAAAAAAATATATATATATATATATTTAGTGGTGGAAATGGGCTTCCATATATGAGGCCTTTTTAAACCATTAAAAAAAAATCGTACTGACCCCAAACTTCCACATTACTGTTGATTGTTTTTTTCTGTTCCATTTTCTTGCATTCACACTGTGTCCCTCTACAGTATGGGTCCTTATCTAACTGTCAGTTGCTGTCGTGCTGCCTGAATGCCGCCTGTATGGCTCTAATGGATGCCGGGCTGCCCATGAGCCACCTTTTTTGTGGTGTGACCTGCGCTATTAGCAAAGAGGGCCAGATAATCACTGATCCCACAGCTCGGCAGGAAAAGGTACAAGCCACACTTCCTGTTGCCCAGGGCTGACACGAACCATAGCACACAGGTTAAGCTCTTGATCCGTGTCTTATGTTTTCTTTTCCAGGAAAGCCGAGCGTTGTTAACATTTGCTATTGATAGCGTTGAGCGCAATGTTTTGATGTCCTCAACTACAGGCTCTTTTTCAGTCCAGGAGGTGAGATTGGATGAGGCATTTTATTCTTGCCTGTGATTCATAGCTCTGTTTGTGGCGATGATACATAGGTACTTGTGTGTTTCGTAACCCGCTTGAATTTTCTACAAGGCAATGACATACATGTGTTTTCTTCCTACACAGCTGCAGCAGTGCATCGCAATCAGTCAAAAGGCTTCTGAACAGATTTTTCAGTTTTATAGGGATTCCGTCAAACGGCGATATTCAAAGATAAAATAAAACACGCTTCTTATGATTTTTACCCTGAGTTTGCATTGTCATTTCTTTAATATTTTTTTATACTACCAGTCAAAAGTTTTTGCACAGTAAGATTTTTAGTGGTGTTGTTTTTTTTTAAGTCTCTTCTGCTCACTAAGACTGCATTTATTTGATCCAAAGTACAGAAAAATAAAATAAAATTAAATGAAATTTTATATATACATATTATATTATTAAATATATGTATGTGTGTGTGTGTGTGTGTGTGTGTTTTTATCATCACTTTTGAATCTTTTTATCATCACTTTTATCAGTTTAAAGTATCCTTGTTAAATAAAGGTATTAATTTCTGTAATTTCTTCCTCCCCAAAAAAAAAAAAAAAAAAATTGATACCGACTCCAAGCATTTAAATGGTATACTGTAAAATACAAAAGCTTTTTATTTCAGATAAATGCTGATCTTTGGCTATTTCTATTCATCAAATAATCCTGGAAAAAAAAATTTACTCAACTGTTTTAAATATTGATAATAATAATAATAATAATAATAATAATGTTTCTTCAACGGCAAATCACCATATTAGAATGATTTCTGAAGGATCATGTGACTGGAGTAATGATGCTGAAATTTAGCTTTGATCCCAGGAATAAATTGAATTTTAAAATATATTTAAATAGAAAAAAAAAAATTTAAATACTACAAATATTTCAGAATTTTACTGTTTTTGCTGTACTTTGGATCAAATAAGAAGAGACTTCTTTAAAAACAAAACAAAACAACCAAAAAAAAAAAAACATTACAAATATTACTGTTCAAAAACTTTTGACTTAAATACTTGTTTTATATCTTTCTTAATTTTTTTACAATTATATTGTGTTACCTAATTATCATTGTATATGCATAATATTTATATTAATATATAAATGATAATTAAGTCACAAAATCATCCAGTTGTAGCACAATATTGTATATACATTTCTTTTTGCAATTATATTGTATTCACCCACAAAGATATACAGAGCAATTCTGTAACTCCCAAGATGGTGTTTTTATAATTTCAAGATTTCATTTTCTAGCTTATACCATCTTAACTTACATAATATTTTGTATCTGATGCCATGCACAAAAACAAAGTGTTTTTATTCTGTGCTAAAAATGAAGAGATGTATCATAAATAGCCATTTTGCTACCCAGGTGTTATAGGTTCTGTTTTTAAATAGCTAATAAATAGCTAAAAAAATCAAAAGAGTCATATTAAATTAAACGGTCCATAATGTTGCTTTTGTGTGTGTGTGTGTGTGTGTGTGTAACTCGGCATGTTTGAACTTAAAATAGCAATTTAAGTCCTCTGCCTTGGGAACCGTAGCTTTCAAAATGAAAAAGTGATAGAGATTTCCATTAGACTGTGTAAGCTGGGTCAGTGAGAAAATTACAGTGTATTAATATGCATTATCATTAATTGCTGTTCACCGCAGTTGTGCTTGATCTTCCATTTAGTTCCTCCAGAGATGTGTACTGTAATGAGTATTATTAAAACATGTAGGCTAGCTCTTTTCACAACATCAATGCAATTAAAAAAAAAGACAAAACCAAATGAAATTTCAATCAAGTGCATTTATTTGTTCATAACAGTTGCCTGCGAAATTTACATACACATTTACACAAGATTAATGTAGAGGAGAAAGAAAATAATGACTTGTGTTCCTCTCTGATTTCTCTGGTCTGAGATTTGACCGCAGCGCTTTGACCTGTACGCTGGACTGGATGACTATTTGTGGTGTTTTTTTTTGTGTTCCCACACGGGCAATGATAACTTACCGGAGGAGGCTGTGCTATCGCTTCTCTCCTCTGCTCCATGGGGCAGCTTGTTGTAGAAGTAATACATAATTTCCTACCATGATGTGACCCAATTTTTAACTGCAGGGAGCTGGAAGGGCACCTGCCAAGGCAGTTTTTGCTGACCGCTGTTTTGTGGTTTAATCTTTTGGAACAGGGAGCATTTCAACCTTTAAATCACATATTTTTATATTCTGGTTGTAGTATCATGCACTTGACATTTTAATATAGACTTTCTGTTAATGTACAGTACCATTCAAATGTTTGGGGTCGGTAAGAGGCTGCATTTATTAAATTAAAAATGCTGTAAAATCTGTAATATTGTGAAAGGAGAAGTCCACTTCCAGAACAGAAATTTACAGATAATATACTCACCCCCTTGTCATCCAAGATGTTCATGTCTTTCTTTCTTCAGTCGTAAAGAATTCATGTTTTTTGAGGAAAACATTTCAGGATTTTTCTCCATATAGTGAACTTCTGTGGTCCCCCGAGTTTGAACTTCCAAAATGCAGTTTAAATGCGGCTTCAAACGATCCCAACCGAGAAAGAAGGGTCTTTATCTAGCGAAACAATCGGTTATATACTTTTTAATGTCAAACGCTCGTCTTGTCTTGCTCTGCCTGAGCTCTGTTTTTTTTCCGGTTCATGGCAGTTAGGGTATGTCATAAAACTCCCATCTCATGTTCTCCCTCAACTTCAAAATCGCCCTATATCGCTGTTTTACCTTTTTTTTTTTTTTTTTTTTTTTTTTTTAAAGAGTGTTTGATCTTCTTTGCATGTTCACTTTGCAAAGACTGGGTCGATACTTCTGCAACGACGTAGGATGATTTTAAGGGAGAAAACACAACTGGAGTTTTCTGACATACCCTAACTGTCTCGAACCAGAATACACAGAGTTCAGGCAGAGCAAGACAAGATGAGCGTTTGAGATTGCAAAGTATTTAAATTGTATTTTTAAATGAAAATAACCAATCGTTTTGCTAGATAAGACCCTTCTTTCTCGGCTGGGATCATTTACAACCGCATTTGGGATTGTTTGAAGCCGCATTTAAACTGCATTTTGGAAGCTCAAAATCGGGGCACCATATCAGTCCATTATATGGAGAAAAATTTCCTCAAAAAACAATTTCTTTATGACTGAAGAAAGAAAGACATGAACATCTTGGATGACAAGGGGGTGAGTACATTATATGTGAATCTCTGTTTTGGAAGTGAACTTCTCCTTGAAATATTATCACAGTTTAAAATAAATCTTTTCTATTTGGATATATATTAAAATATAATTTATTCCTGTGATGCAAAGCTGAATTTTCAGCTTCATTATGCAAGTGTCACATGATCCTTCAGAAATCATTCTAATATGATGATTCAAACATTTTAAAAGCTTAATATTTTTGTAGAAACCATTCATTTTTTGATGAAAAGAAAGTTCAAAAGAGTCTTTATTTGAAGTATAAATCTTTTGTAACATTCTAAATGTCCTTACTGTCACATTTGATCAATTTAACAAACCCTTCCTGAATTCAAATATTAACTTGATCCCAAACTTTTGAACAACAGTGTATTTCAGGCTTTTACATATTGTCTAGTTTAGTGTAATGTTAACAGTTTACCAGTCAAATTAATGAACAGAACATTTGCAAAGTAAGGTTATAAACACAAATATCCTGCTTAAAAAAAGGTAGTGCCATTAATTGTACATGAATGCAGATGGCGTGAGAAATGCGATGCGAAATGTTTCATATTCATAGTAGCAACTAAAGCACTTCAGATAGAGCGTTGGGTTTGGCACTGCTTATCACTCGCCTTTGAGGTTTTGAAGGCGAAATGTAGATCCACAAAAGGGATGTAAGTATAGAGTAGAGTGCTACAACAAAATAGAGTGCGCGCAGTGATAGAAATGTCACTGACTACAGTTTTAAGCCTTCGTCTATCACAGTATTCCCTTCTATTGCAGATTCCATTATCTTAAGTGCATGGCTTCAATCGCATAAATGCAGCTTCAAGTTAATAACTGCCGAGGCAGGCAAATTTACCCTTTATTTCACATCTACATACAAACATTATATGTTCAGTAGTTCAGAATGAATATAAATCATGATCTTGTAATTAAAGATGTTTACATACCTGCAAACCCAATGACTTTGGGCAAAAATGAATATATCATTGAATGAATGGGACTGTTTTCAGAAAGTTTTGATGGCAATTTCCTTTCATCCTCAGTATTATGTCTAATACAATGGTGTTTTTTTGTTGTTGTTGTTGTTGTTTTCTGAGAACAATTATGTTTAAAAGACTAGTTCACCCAAAAATGAAAGTTACAGTCATTATTAATTACCCATTCATCGTCGGAACACAAATTAAGATATTTTTGATGAAATCTGAGAGCTTTTTTTTGTAAATTTCCCACCGTTAATATATCAAAACGTAATTTTTGATTAGTAATATGCATTGCTATGAACATCATTTGGACAACTTTAAAGGCAATTTTCTCAGTATTTTGATTTTTTTGCACCCTCAGATTCCAGATTTTCAAATAGCTGTATCTCGGCCAAATATTGTCCTTTCCTGACAAACAATACATCAACGGAAAGCTTATTTATTCATTTTTCAGATTATGTATAAATCTCATATTTGAATTGTAAAGCTGTTTAAATCATTGTTTTTATGGCCATTTGACTATTACTGCAGACATTTGTTTGTTTCAAAACAAGTATGTTTTTCAAAACAGGTTCTATGAAAAAAAAAAAAAATTCTTAAAAATTCAAAAAAAAAAACTCAGGCAGATTACTGAAATAATCATATTTATAATGTTATGCTGCTTAATAGGGCTGGGCGATATGGGCAAAAAAATTATCATGATATTTTTTTTTCATATCAGTCGATATCGATAATTATCACGATAAATGTCAAATCTTTATTTCTTTTAAGTTTAAAGTCAGATTTTTGCTCCAAAGTGAAAGCTGTAGAAACCAGACCATTAATTTTCCTTAACAAAATAAATATCTGAATAGAAAAATTAATTTCTGCATGTTCTAATGAGTTTTATTGTTTCAAATCAAGAAACAGGTTTGGGTCGTCTGATAATGATGATAATAATAATATCACTTTTTTGTCTCTTAGGAATGCACATTTGATAGTAGATTAAGGGTTTTTTGTTCATTATCAAACAGTAACATTGTAAAAATTGTAGCAACCTCAGTTTTATATAGTTAAATTTATTCTGACCCAGGTTTTTTGTTGTTGTTGTTTGTTTGTTTTTGTTTTTTTAATTAAGCATTGGTCTCCCATAGTAGCAAGCATACATTTTAAATCATGATGAACAGTTAAAACCACACATAATGATACCTCAATACCATAGTAAAAATATAACTACATGGTTTTATAGGTAGCCTATTTGTATGAAAAACGGTAGTCTAAAAACATTAAGTATAAATGCACATGCTATAGCTTAATCACAAATACATACATACTATAATTATATACCATTACTCCTGTAATAAAATTCAGTGTGAATATCCCGCATTGCTGCCATAATATCATGGTGCAGTGAGTGCTACTACAGTAAATCCATGGTAAATGATGGCGATGTGTAGATTGAAAAGCCTTCTGACTGTCTCCTTGCACACAGCTTTAAACTAGTTTGAATCACAGAGTCATTTGTGTTCATCGCTGAATTCGTGTTTCACACTGGATCTCACAGCGCTGTTTAGCGCTCGCGCGACGGAGTAAATGCGTCTTCCCTAGTGAGCTCGCGCAGCGCGGCAGTTTGAACTTTGGTCCGAGCGGATAAACGGTACGTGTGGCGCGATTAAGGCCCTTTCACACGGGACGCGGCAGTCGCGAGTGTCTAGTTCATTTTCAATGGGAGACATGCGGAAAGCGGCAAACCGCGGGCGGTTTCGCTGGCGACGTGGAGGCGGAGCACAAGCGGTGCACCCAAAATCCTCCCGCTTCCACAAGCACGACGTTTCACTGCAGGTGCCGCCAAAGCTAAAAATATTTTATCTTTTTGTAAGCGGCAGTGGTGCCGCGTCGGCTTTAAACAATCAGTGAACAGATTATTAACAACCAATTATAGAACATTTAACTAAACAGACAGTTTAAAATGAATAAGAAGATCGTTTGTTTGTTTTTTTGTTTTTTTTAACGCTTTTAAGGCAATTCTTCAAAAACAAATCCACGTGCCATACGGAAAAAATAATAATAACAATAATTAATGACAGGATGACACAAACACAAATTTCCATTACATTTTATTTAGTTTTTAGTAAATACAAATGTGACCTTGACAGTTGTAACTATGGCAACTTCCGCCCGAGACCGCCTCGCGAACACTGCCTCAAAGGCACAAAACGCTTCCACTACAAAACAAGGTGGCAGCAGCGCGGCGATTTCACCGCTCGCCGCGTCCCGTGTGAAAGGGCCTTTAAAATAAGTCGTGCTGTTTCGTTCCGCTTTTGGCACATAAAAATTATATCAAACATGGAACTCTTCATATCGTTTTATCAAGGAAAATTATATCGCGATAATTATCGTTATCGAATTAGTGCCCAGCCCTACTGCTTACTACTTGGAATGGCCCAAAAAAAATGATTAAAACATCTACATACATATTTATGTATCACATTTATGATTGTTTTTAAAAACATTATTTTCAGAAATTCTAATTCTTCTTAAATTTTCCATTAGAACAATCTTAAAGGGATAGTTCACCCAAAAATAAAAATTCCTTTCATTAATTGCTCACCTCATGTTGTTCCAAATCCGTAATACTTTCATTCATCTTTAGAACACAAAATAAACCTATCTATCCCTTTAAGAAATGTTTTTGGGAATACAAAATATTCTTAACTTAGAAGAGAAATAGTAAGAAAACAGCAGTTAAGAAAACTTGTATTTTTGAATGCTTTAATCTGGCCCAATTCCTGATTTACCCCCCTTTTTTTTTTTATCAGTCCCTTTTACAGTCATGGTTTAGCTGAATCATATGAAGTGTCTCCATATGGTTTTGTTGGTACAGTAGGTGGAAAATGGAGAGTCTACATTTATCACGCTATGAATAGAGTCCTGCAGAAGAAGCTTCTCATAACAGCATGACTCAGTGGAAGCTGCAGCGTATATATGTGTGCGTTTCTCTCATCGCATTGAACTTTTGCCTGCGCATACTTGTTATGCATCCTCGTATTTGCAGAATCTGCCTAAACTTGCACTTGTTTTCTATCCGAGTTTTAAAGTCAGTGGTGTTTTCAATTTAGAGTGATTCAATGACCAACTTTAGAGCTCAGATAGAAAATGACCCAGTTCACTCATGTGTCTCGGAGGGCACGTCCTGCTGTTCCACAGCCAAGTCCATTGTGATCTCCTGATCTCGCAGTCCTTGTCTAGTTCCCTTCTAACAAACCCTTAGGCCTCAATCACTCCCTCCCCTGCCAACTTAGACACAAGCGCCAGGACAGAGCACAGGTCTTTCTTTCTGAAGTTGGTGTCATATTTTTTTGACCCAATTACAAAGATTTCAACTAAAACTACCCTCTTTCCAAATGTAGTGAGTTGCATTTTTTTAATCTAATATAACAGCTGTGAACTTGGAGAAAATGTTACAAAGGTGGCTTCTCTGTCAAACGAATGTACTTATTACAGAATGTGAGTATGTAAGGAGCAGCGGTTGGTGTAATTAGGAACCAGGGAGGTGCATTTCCGGAAGATTTGAGAGAGGATACCGATAAAGTAGTCTTTAAGGTGGCTTCCCGGACAGATAGGAGATCAGGGCGGCGATGGCGCAGATGTAAGTGATGATGCCGAACACGATCGAAAGGATAGACAGCCACAGAGCCTGGCGAGACGCTGCACTGGCACCCTGGAAATCTCCTTGTGCTGATGCTTTGTTCGTCTGGAGAAAAGAGAAGGTAAACAGTAGCATTAATCATAGTGAATGATGGACGTCCCTCCACTCTCTCGAGGTTGTTTACCATATGACTGCAGCGATTAGCTTTCGCGTAGGATCGGTCAAAGGCCTACGTATTTTCCGTCATTACACTATCCTCTCTTTTATTCGTTTCTCTTCTCCTTTCAACTTTGATCCCCTCATTTTAGACAACACCTCATGCTCTATTGGAAATCAATCACTGGAGGCCTCTCATTATGACACTAATTAAAGTCTGAATGAAATCCATTGATCAGTCTTGTCAGCTATGTGGGCTGAACATCAGCAGTGGCGCTTCAAGTGAAAACAGGCTTGAAGAGAATAATAAAGTTGCTTTAAGTTGTTAACTAATCTCAAAACACCTTATGCAAAGGTGGCCAATCAGATTACAGCTTTTCGGATTCAGAAGAAGCTTTTGTTTTGAGTTCTGTATTTGATATACATCAGGTGTTCAGAGTATGTGGGTTCGTCTGAGGATGAAACAAAGCTGAATAATTCAAGTACCTTGACCTGTGTTATTCTTACGTGTGCCACTTTGATTTGCTGGTGGCATAATCCTGCAAATCTCAGTGTAATCCTGCCTAAACCCTCAGGTGTAATTCCATAATGTCCACACTAAAGCACTCCCAAATGAGCACTTGTCTTTCCTGCTAATCTCTGCCGCTTTCAGTCCAACTGACCTTTTGCTTTTTAGACACAAAACTATTAACAGGTCAAGGGGCTTTCGCACCTTTTCATAGTTTCTAGTAGGGATGGCTCGATACCATGGCCTAGCTACAATACCAGAATGTAATACCTCGGTATCGATACTAAACCGATACCATAGGTGACAAATAACTAGTCTCAAAAGATAAGTGAATTGAACACAATTTTTATAAAAACAAAATAATGATAATAAAAACAGATTCATAATCTTGTTACCTTTGTATCAAACTGTAACAAAAAACCTACAGGCAAATGTTGCTTTATTGTAAAAGTGTTATTCTAACAGTCAAAGTAATATTCAAAATCATGTTATTATTTCTCTTTTAGATTGTTTTCAGATTTCAGACTGGGATAGCCAAAGAAAAAGCATTAAATATAAATCTCACTCTCTCGTTCTATCGGCTGCTTCATATTAACGGTCGGCAGCGGGGCAGAAACATTCCCTTCATATTTTTGATACTAAAATTAATATAGCAAAACTCTTGCTTAATTCAAATTCAATTTATATTCGACTGGATGAAATGCAAGTGCGTATATGTGAGCAAAACTTTACTGGTTCTAGTGTGTCACATGAGCTTTCCTTGTTACTATACTTAATTCTCTGAAAAGATCAGGATGAGCAAACGACAAATAGCACGATTTCAAGCACATTACTTATAGCAAAGCTTGCAGTTGCAGTAAAGTCAGTTCAAATTTATCATCCGTTTTGTATGCAAAGTAATGGCATATTTCACTTCCGCTGTTCTCTTTTATTATTATTATTATTAATTTCTTGCGCGGGGATAGAGTTTCATCTGTTTGATCCATCGCGTTGTCATATTTACCGGTTGCGCAGCAATTTGGGAAGCACTGCCACCTACAGGTGCACTTCGCAACAGCAGCATATGAAATACTGAATTCAGCAAAATTACGATGTCGTACCGTCTGAAAAATAATAAATACTGGTATACCGCGCATCCCTAGTTTCTAGAACTATTGGTGGACGTTTCCGCTTTTTCGTATGTTCACACCGCAGGAACTAAGAATGTAGTTAGTTCTAGGAACTCCGTTTGTCGAACTAAATTAGCTAAATTAGAGTCTAAAACACTTCTATTGACCAATTTGGAGTAGACATCACAGTTATGTTACCTGCCACTGTGTGCGTGTAGTGGTAGCAGAAAAACACTGGTAAAAAGTGGAGGGAATCGGGTAAAATCCATGCAATAAGAGAAAAAATGTAACATAAGGCCATTGATACGACAACTAAAAACAACAATAATGATGAAATTAATACCGGGATTTTAATATTCATTATGATTCGTTTTAGGTGTCGTCAATACGTCCGTATTGTACGTTTAAATGCTGAAAATACGTAAGTATTTTTATGTTTAGTTGCTGTACAGTATATATGTCAATATTGTACGTTTTAGTGTCTGGAAAAAACGTAAGTAAATGTACGTTTTATAGAACCACTTTTTATGTAAAAAAAAAAAAAAAAAAAAAAAAAAAAAACTATTATCATGAAATCACGTTGGAACAGCAGATGCTCTCAGTTTAGAATTGTAGCGTATGTTTTCCAACTGAACTAATGATTTTTGTTTCTGTAAAAATACTAAACGTCAGTGAAGGCGGTGCAGCAGTGGGCCAAGTAATGTAATCGGTTTATGATCATACACCGTGTAACACCAACTACCCCAGGTGAAAAAAAAAATTTTCACACACTAATTTTGTACTTAATATACTACAAATTATTCTTTAGTAAGATAGTCTTAAGAACATAGTGTACTCAGTTGTGCTATTCTGAGACACTTTGAATAGCCCTTATAAACTAAAATGTGCTTTTAACACACTATCTCTGTATTAAAATAATGTATGTAGTTACCACTACACCCCCCTCCCCCTCCAGCCCCACCTCCAATACCACTTGGCCCACCCTTCATCTCATTTCTGGAGCCGGGCCTGATACAAATCATTTTTATAGAATACTGTCACTAAAGACACCATTTGAAGATAAACGCAGATGTTTAAACACACAGACTATGGATGAAACTGCTATGATTACTCTACTTTTACAGCATAGATTTAATTTAAACAATTTGACTATGTAATTTTCACATATGTAGTTCATAGTGGACATATTATAGCCCTATAGCTACAGCATGAAATAATATTTAAACCTATAACATATTACATAAAATGTACCTATTTTATCTCAGATTTCTGTATTTTTTTCTTTCAAATGCAAGTTTATATCTCATAGTTGGACTTTATATCTTGATTTAACTCAACAATAGCAAGTTTGTCAATTCTGAGGGGGAAAAAACTGAAGTGAAAAGAGTGAATGACGAGTTGATTTTTATATCAGATATATGAGATATAATCTCGTAAATCTCGAAATTGCTAGAATGAAGTCAGAATTTTGAAAATAAATTTAAATTTAACTTTTTTATTTGTTTATTCTGTGGATTCCATAAACCACTGCTTGAAAACTGTCATTTTCTGCTACCACTTAGTGCAAATAACCTCTATTGCTATTTACACTCAGTGCAAATACCACTGCCTATTTTTAAACAGCTTTTAAAAAATGCCGGATGGCCGGTGTTTCAAATGCTTTTGGCCTATCAGCTATTTACACTAAGTGAAAATAGCATATTTTCTTAGCGATAGATGCTATTTACACTAAGTGCAAACAGCAATAGATGCTATTTAGATGCATAATCCAGTATGTTACTTTTGCGTACTTAGATATTTATATTTTTATTTACTAGTTACTTGCAAAATGTAATCTGATTACATAACTCCCCTTACTGCATTACCCCCAACACTGGATATCTGTCTGCCTAGATACCTGTCTGTCCGTCCGTCCATCCGTCCATACAATGTATATGTAGTTTATTCTACATTTGGCTGATAATCTCATTCTGTAGAGTCAAAATGTATTTAAAGAAAGTAGATGTGATGGCAGTATGGAGCACTGCTGCAGTCTTCTATATAATGGACTTCTGAGTGTATGATTTATGGGTTGTGTCCTCTTTCTTCATGTCTTTTTCTTGTCCTCTCCATTAGTTGGCATTCCAATCTGTTTTCTCCAATTTATCATCTGCCATTTTCATATTTCACTGAAGGAAATGAATGACATCAGAATTCTTGCAAGGTTATGAGTAACAGGATAATGATAATAGCACTGTCAGTCAGATTGGAAACGTCTATTGAGAGATCAGTACAAGTATTTGAGTGTTGCAAATGACTCCTACTTTTGTATTTAAGAAGTATTGATATGCAAACATTGTTGTATAAAAGACTAGAATTATATATCCACAATAAAATGACAGTGATTGGCAGCAGCGCCTGTACAAACTATACACACAAACTGTGTGTTTTCCATGCCAATATTTTAGCAGGCATTATGCATGTCCTGTATTTTTGACAACTGAACCAGTGATGCCAACAATTTATGAATGATTCCTTCTTTTCAGCCAGTTCTTTCTTTTCAGTAAATTGGCAGAATGTGTTTGCAAAATGGTCTGAATCGATTCTCATTTGTTCAGATGGCTCTCTCACTGAATCACCTGAAGCATTTTATTTCACTCAGTAAATCAAACGGGATATGGGATGCCCATATACCACATGTTGGTATGAATGGCGCATTACCATCAAAAACAAAAAACTAAAATGAAGACTCTTATGTTCACTTTTACATCCAACTACAATACACCTGCATTGCTTACGAGATGTTGTTGCTACAACTGCTCAGGCATGGAGAAAATGGCGGACAGTGTACATATGGCTGGAGGGCGGAAATACGCTAAAATGGGACAGTCCATCAGTGGTCGCAGGCAGAGCCTGAGCTATATGATGTCATACTGCTCCAAAAATCAAAGCTTCTTTAACTAAGACTGTTTAGGTTTTTTGAGGATAAAAAAAGAAGTAAATAGTTTTTTATAGTTGTAGGGCGGTTGTGTCCACACACTGCTGAAACACATTTATATGCAAAGAAGTGTATGTAAAAGTGAATTTTGCATCTGATGTCCCCTTTAAAAATTGTGGATATTGTGGACATTCACCTACAAACAACTTAAATTAAAGGCTACTGTTTGAGAGGTAACTCAAAGAAAATGTATCTGCACTGTAAAAAACAAACAAACAAACAAACAAACAAAAAAGTTATTTTGTTGAGTCAACTTAAAATAATTTGTTACCCTACTGCCTTAAATTTTTAAGTTCAATTAACTCAAATAAGGTTAGTCAACTTGAAATGTTAAGTTGTAGATATTTGAGTTGGCTAAACAAAAAGTTGGTTTGTTAAACTTAAAAGCTGGGCTTGTTACCCAGCTGCCCTAAAAATTTAAGTTGAATGAACTCAAATATCTAAGTTGTCACTTAGTACAACTTAACATTTCAAGAACTTTTTTTGAGTTGACTGAACTTAAAATTTTAAGGCATAATAAATTATTTTAAGTTGACTCAACAAATTGTTTTTTACAATGTACTGTCATTTTCAGGTTTTGAACACACTCGAAACAAGTCTAAAGACACTACATTCTGCTCTGGTGTACATTATTCTCATTGTTCATTTGGTCTGAAGTAGGGTCGACTGATTATCGGCCTAGCCGATTATCGGCACTGATATTAAGCACGTTTATGGTTATCAGTATCGTCATTTTCAAAACCGTTTTGTTGATAAAATAATTTTAAAGCATTTAAAGAAAGTTTTACTCAGAGCTCGTTATTCCTAATTTTTACTTTAATTTTCATTTTTACACCAGACATATATATTGGTTTAAAATATCGGTTATTGGTCTACGTGATCTTTTCATCGCCATCGGCCCTGAAAACCACATATCGGTCGACTCCTAAGAGTAGAAGTCTTATAAAAGCTAGACATACTCTAGAAAATGAAAAGAAATGAAATCTTGCATAGTGAGTGGTTCTAAGAAATGTTATAAGCCCAAGAAGATGAAATATAAATATTGTCCCTTACCTTTTGGGAAAGATAGAACGCAGCAATACCCAGAGGCCAGAAACAACAGAGCATGGAGAAGAAAGCCAGGCCCAGGTAATCTTGAGGGATCATGATGGGAAAGTTGCTTTCACTGTCTGTATCACTGAAGTCATCACTGGAGGAGTCCTGTGGTAAGTTTCACAGTCATCAGCACCAGAGAGCTTACATAATGTTACATAATGTCAGTAGAAATGATTTTCTAGTCAGAAATTTAATTTGTCATGGGATGAAACTTTTATTATTCATTGTATGTTGTACTCAATTCTTCATAGGATCGTGAGAAAGGGAATTTCAAAGGAATGACTAGTCTAAAAGTGTAGGGTTATATAAATTGCTTTTGTAACACGTGAACTTCAAATGTAATTAGGTTTTATTCTACAAAGACAATGACTTGCATTTATATTTGCTGTGCTGTATAAATGTATCTGTTGCAAGTTTTTCTGGTTCCTGTAAGATAATGTGACTGAATGAGGTTATGCCAAATGTGCACTAGCTGTGCTGCCTACAGGCAAATTCTGACTCGTGTTGTTTCAAAAAAAGAGCTGTGTTTTCAATCTGCCTCTTTCTTTAGGACTGTGTCTGACAACTCCGCTCATTTCACTCTCTCTACAACCATAGTGTTTACGTCCTCCAGATGTGTATCGTGTATTTTGTACTTGACTTCTTCTCTACACAAAAAGGATTCATGGAGTACACTGACAAGTGTCTAAGCTTTCCATTGAACTCTGATATGACATTTCTGATTCTCTTTTTTCTAAATAACCCAGTCAGTTTGTTTTTTCAACAGTAAATGACTAAAGGAATGACGCAACTACAGTAACTTAACTCAAGCTATTTTTTTTTTTTACGACGTGGAGCAGTGTAGCATGACAAAATGCTATATTGCTGTATTTTTCATCACATTTTATTGCATCGCAGCCGGATGAGCAGAGGGAATAGTCAAACACGCTCTGGCCTCTCTCTCATTTGTAACCTTAAAGGGATGGTTCACCCACAAATTAAAATTCTGTCATGAATTACTCATTCTCATGTTGTTCCAAACCTGTAAGGCCTTTGTCCATCTTCAGCACACAAATTAAAATGTTTCTGATGAAATCCGAAAGCTTTCTGACCCTGCATAGACAGCAATGCAAAAATATCTTAATTTGTGTTCCAGATACGAACACACGTGTTTGGACAGGAGGGTGAGTAATTGATGACTGAATTTTCATTTTTGGGTAAACTATCCCTTTAAGTCACTGATCACATAAATGATTCACTGATTCATTTTAACCCCATTTTCAATGTTATAATTGTGTCTGAATTTTAGCTCCTTATTAGTGACCTGTAGTTTTTTTTAAAGGTAACTTAGTTATCCATTTTAAATTATGAGTAGTTTGTAACCAGTGCTGGCTAGATTACTTACAATTTGTAACTGTTATTCATTCCTAATTAAATGATGAACATTGTGGTCAGTAATTTAATCTATTTTAGGTTATATAATCAGACTATTTTTTTGATTACTTTTGTCCAAATGCGTTTATCACAAAGATATGAATAGAAAATATTGATATACACTACCAGTCAAAAGTTTTTGAACAGTAAGTTTTTGTAAAGAAGTCTTTTCTGCTCACCAAGCCTGCATTTAGTTGATCCGAAGTACAGCAAAAACTGTAAAATTTTGAAATATTTTTACTATTTAAAATAACTGCTTTCTATTTGAATATATTGTAAATTTTAATTTATCCCTGTGTTTTTATAGCTGATTTTGTAGCAGCATTACTCCAGTCACATGATCCTTCAGAAATCATTCTATTATTCTGATTTGCTGCTCAAAAACATTTATTTTATTAACATTTATTTTTTCACATTTCTTTGAGGCATAGAAAGTTCAGAAGAACAACATTTATCTGAAATAGAAATCTTTTGTAACATTATGAGTGTCTTTATTGTCACTTTTAATCAATTTAAAGCATCCTTGCTGAATAAAAGTATCAATTTCTATAATTTCTTTCCCAAACAAAACTGTATAGTGTATAATGTTACACAAGCTTTTTATTTCAGTTAAATGCTGATCTTTGGATCTTTCTATTCATCAAAGAATCCTGAAAATGTACTCAACTGTTTAAAAAATTGATAATAATAAAAAATATTTCTTGAACAGCAAATCAGCATATTAGAATGATTTTTGAAGGATCATGTGACACTGAAGACTGGAGTAATGATACTGACAATTTAGCTTGGATCAGAGGAATAAATTACATTTTAATTCAAATAGAATGCCGTAATTTTAAATAGTAAAAATATTTCACAATATTACAGCTTTTGCTGTATTTTGGATCAAATAAATGCAGGCTTGGTGAGCAGAAGAGAAATTAAAAAAAAAAAAAAAAAAACCATTAAAACTCTTGCTGTTCAAAAACTTTTGACTGGTAGTGTAAAAATACAAAGAGGATCAATATTCTATTTATCAACATTAAACATTACATGGCCAAAGTCTTCCAGGTTTGAAATATTTTCATCAGGTCTTCCAAAATCAACATAAAATCACTGGATATGTCACTTATATTTCTGAAACACATAAACAAAAAGTGACCAAAAAGCATATTTTGTGTATATTTTTTGTGAACTACACTAATTAATTTGGCATGTATGCATTTCTGAACATATCCAAGTTGTAGGCTTTTTTAAAATAACAAAATTTAGGGAGAATTAATAAATGAAGAACAATTACAATCATTACAATCATTCAATTGTTTAAAAAATAACAAATCTCATTATGAGTATTCTAAAACATAATGTAATTACTCAAGTACTTACTTTGTAAAATCCAATTATGTAATCCTGATTACATGTAATCAGTTACTACCCAGCACTGTTTGTAACTTGGCAAGCCACAGTATCTTTAACAGTGGTCAGGTTCCTGTCAAATCCACTTTACGATCAGAAAGGAAAGTTCGAGATCTCACAGGGCATTTTAAATCATACGTAAACCTCACAGCCATCTGAAAATGATATAAAAGCTATGAATATTTAAAAGAGTAGCCTTGCAATCATGTTACCATGTCCCACATCACTTTTAAGATCGTTCTGGTATTTAAATAGAATAATATTTTATTAATGCCGTGTCATAGTAGAGCAGGTCCTCGTGAAACACTACAGTCACTCGCTCCGGGTCTTGCCGGCCTCATAGTCGTCTCTCCTCTTTGTTAGCGCTGCCTCTGCTCAGAACAGGTTTTTAAATATTTCAATGGCAGCAGTTTTACACTTGACCTCCTGATGAAAAGCGCTGATGGCATGACAGCATGTGTAATCAGTGCTGACAGAGAGAACCTCGAGTGCTCTTTTAAAGGGACTGAGTGTTTGTGCTATGTGACAAGCCGCTTTTCAGAGGAATGCTTTTGTGCTCTGACGCAGAAGGCTAAAGTGTTTGAGTATGTTTTGTTTGAGCTGCATGCGGTGGCGCAAAGTAAATCGCGTCAGATTTTTTGACGGACACAAACGCTTTGATCCTTTGATGTGTTTTTGGCTGTGACAGGTAAAAGAAACGCCTTTTTAAAGCCATCGATCAAAATGATTAGAGGGTAAGGCGAATCTGTAATCTGAATCTTTGCTTTTTTGGCCTAGATCTTGTTTGCTGGTGTATGAAATAGAAGTTGGCATGGAGCTC
Organism: Cirrhinus mrigala; assembly: GCA_036247105.1. Classification (NCBI taxonomy): domain Eukaryota; kingdom Metazoa; phylum Chordata; class Actinopteri; order Cypriniformes; family Cyprinidae; genus Cirrhinus; species Cirrhinus mrigala. The sequence goes on from CM070024.1 coordinate 19,661,646, forward strand.
ATCAGCATAGTGGCATTATTATTCACACGCCAATGGACACAGAGCTTTCAATAATCATGCTGGGTTTGAAGGCCAGTGTTCGCGCTCAACATCCCCCCTGCTATTCATGCCTTTTGATTTTTCAATTTAAAAGCTCATTCACCTATCACTGACTGTACTGCATTTGAATCTGTGCTGCAATATCCAGAGCGTTAGAGGAAATGCTAGCTTGACGGCTAGGTGATTTTCTATTTTTCCAATGCAGGCAGCTATGAGGATTTGGACTGTGAGTGAACGACTGCGATGCCAGTAAACAGAGAGTGACTTGGCACAAACTCAGTTCCCTCTTCTCTTCAGAGTTCAGATGCAACAATGATGAAGAAATGAGTGGAAACAAGAAAATCAAACAAGCAGACGCTACCACCACTGCTGGCAATTTGGCAAGACCAAATCGAGATGAAAACAACATGCTCAAATATATTTGTACTGTAGATACTAGTGTTCAAAAGTTTGGGGTCAGTAAGATTTGTTAATGTGTTTTTCAAAGAAGTCTCATGCTTACTAATGCAGCATTTATTTAATCAAAATAAAGTAAAAACTGTAATAGCGTGAACTATTACAATTTAAATATAAATAATTTATGTTTTTAAATGTAATTTATTCTTCTGATGGCAAAGCAGAATTTTCAGCAGCCATTACTCCACTATTTAGTGACAACTGATCCTTCAGAAATATTAATAATTTGTAATATTGGTAACACTTTAGTATAGGGAACAACTGTCACTATTAACTAGTTACTTATTAGCATGCCTATTATTAACATATTGGCTGTTTATTAGTATTTATAAAGCACCTATTCTGCATGACCATGTTCTACATTTCTAATCCTACCCAATACCTGAACTTAAAAACTACCTTACTAACTATTAATAATCAGCAAATTAGGAGTTTATTGAGGCAAAAGCCATAGTTCATGTTTTTTTTAATAGCGAGAACTGGACCTTAAAATAAAGTGTGACAGTGATATTAATTGAATACTTTTTTTATATATGTGTATATGTGTGTTTGTATATATATATATATATATATATACACACACACACATATACACAGTATACTGTATATATCAGTGTTTTTTTTTTTGTTGTTGTTTGTTTTTTTCATCAAATGGCAATTCATATCCCAGTCACATTTTCTTGGTAAAATAAACTACTTACACAGAAAAAAAATTAAAAATATTTCATATTTTTTACATTAACAGTGTAATCAATATTCTCTTTATTAAAACCAAGGATGAATCTCATCAAGTTAGTGTGTTTAAGCATTTTACATTTATTCCAAAATAATAACTCAAGGCACTAACAATTTAAATAATATATGCGACAATATAAGTGAGGTATATGTGAGATTTCATCATCTGAAAGCTGAATAAATAAGCTTTCCACTGATGCATGGTTTGTTAGGACAGGACAATATTTGGCCAAGATACAACTATTTGAAAATCTGGAACCTGAGAAAAAAAAAAAAAAAAAAAAAATATATATATATATATATATATATATATATATATTGAGAAAATCGCCTGTAAATGCAGCAATGCATATTGCTAATCAAATTTAGTTATGATGTATTTACGGTAGGATATTTACAAAATATCTTAATATATTACTTAATATCCTGATGATTTTTGGCATAAAAGTAAAATTGATCATTTTGATGCATACAGTGTATTGTTGGCTATTGCTACAAATATACCCTTGCTACTTATGACTGGTTATCTGTTCAAGTGTCACATATTTTATTTGTGAAATTATGTTCAGCCATTCTTAACTATTTTTTTATTTTTCTGATCATCAGTCGTCAAAGCTTGGTAAATAATGGTCACAGACACAGAGATTTACTTTAAATTTCACTAAAAAACTGACTAAAAACTCCCACAGATCATGTTTTCATGCCATTTCAAGTCTAATTTTGACATAACAAAGTCGTTATATCTAAGTGTGTGAGTTGTCAACTTACTTTTGTGAATTAGTTATCCCATTAACGCCATTATGTTGTTCACTGACTGATTCGCAAATGTGGAACGCACACGAGAGGCGGGATTTATTGCATGAACCAATCACAGCTGAACATAACCAGTCATATCCAATCATATCGTGATGGAAGCATTGCCTCCTCTCATGTGATTTTTCTTCCTTAGCTGGGATCATTTACAACCGCATTTGGGATCGTTTGAAGCCGCATTTAAACTGCATTTTGGAAGTTCAAAATCGGGGCACCATATCGGTCCATTATATGGAGAAAAATCCTGAAATGTTTAACTCAAAAAACATAATTTCTTTACAGCTGAAGAAAAAAAAAACATGAACATCTTGGATGACAAGGGGCTGAGTACATTATCTATAAATTTTTGTTCTAGAAGTGGACTTCTCCTTTAATAACCTAATGATTTTTGGCATAAAAGAAAAATCAATAATTTTGACCCATATTGTTGGCTATTGCTACAAATGTACCCGTGCTAATTACGACTGGTTTTGTGGTCCAGAGAGATGCGGACTCCTGCTGGAACTTTAGAAAAACGAGTGATTTATACACTTTTTAATGTTATATTTTGTAATATTGGCTATGAATTTACGATTTTTTTTCATCCAATATTTTGAGGAGACACTGCCTCCCTTGCCTTCTCAGAGGAAACACCCCTGATATACTGTGTAGCTGAGGAAAAACCTATATTTTATTTATGTACTTTATTCTAGAGGAAAAGTCTTACCTCAAAGTCTGGCAAAAGGTCATCCCCATCTTCCATGCTGTAGGATACACTATGGACATCCCTTGTCTCTGCCAGTAACTTCCTTTCCAATGGTGAACCAGGGCCAATGTCCACAAAAGTGGTTTCCAGATACTCCTTACTGTGGATGCCCAAGGAATCAGCAGCGGCCCATATGGTAGTAGGAGGATAAAGAGTCTCCAGAGTGCTAGTCAATGAACATGGATCCAGTAGCTGCTGCTGTTGAATGTCAGTAGGACTGCAATAATTCCTCCAGTCCAGAGGGGGCAGTCTTTTGTCCTCCTCATTTCTCATCAATATGCTTTTGAACAGTCCGCTTCCATTAGAGTTTTTGGGGCTACTGTCACCCAACAATGGATGTTCTAGTTCATCCAGATTCTCCATTTTCCAAGACCTAATGCTTTACGGCTGATCTGGCCAACAATTTTACTCTTATGAAAGCAGTAACATAACAATTTAAATAATTTTTTTGGCGATTTCACACAGGTACAAGCATAAACCTTAACGTTGAAACTAACTCATGTTCCCCTCCCAGGATTTTAGTCCTTGTGTTTAAGTGCACAGAGCTCTTGAATATTCCACTTCCTTCACATGTCAGAAGCTATTCGTTCCCTCGCTTGATGACTGAATGCGAGATCCATGTAGCACGTTGTACGCGATTGGATATATCTCAGCCCATAAATATGCTAATGTGCTTCATTTTGCATGAAAAAAGATGGAAGTCACTTCTGATGATGGAAAACCGTGATTAGCAACAGACGGTTGTGAAATAGTGAAGATTTTAAGCGTGAACCTCCCTTCTGCTCTCACCCATTCAGACGAGAATGTTTTGAACAGTATTCAGTAGTAGGAGACTTTTATCTAAATATGTAGTGGAATAAAAATAGCTGTTATTTAGTTCAAAGCTGACAGGAATATTCTCTGAAGTGCCAAAAGCTTTGAAGGAGGTGTCAGCATAAGCGTTAAAAAAAGAACATTGACAGGTGGTTGAAAGACTTATCAGCTTTATCAACTATGCACTTGTATATAAATATACCGTTTTAGTCTTCCGGTGTGTTTTAAAGCCGCAGTGTGACTTCAGACGTCTACAAAAATAGTATCCTCTGGAGAACGGCTTCTGGTCAGCAAGAAACCTATTCCGTTTGTAGCAACGTCTTGATGAAGAAATCAGAGTGCTCGGATATTGATTTATAGACCTGAAAGCTCTTGTGGGGACCTGTATTTTTAATGCACCACGCTCTCCCAGCCGTGTGAAGTCTTTCAGAGTCGTGTCCGGCGGCCCTCACTTCTCCTGGTGGTACTTGGACGGCGCTGCCAAAAGAAGAGAACAAAGTCAGAAAGAGCGTTTAGCTTCAATGCACACAGAACAGCTCTTGATAAGTGATCCCCAAGTGTCTTTATTTTATAAAGCCCAGTCTGTTATAATGCTTGAGTGGCAGGATGGTGTGTGCCAAGGAACGACACTAATGAACTCAACATCTGCCTCTGAACACTTCTAAGCGGTCTATTCCAGGAGCGCGTCTGTCTCAAAGGCAAAAAGCATCAGTGAGAGAGCAGAAGGCTCGTTGGGTTGGAAATATGGTCTGCAGTTAGAGGGCAGCGGCCCAAGTTCTCTTTCAAAATGTTAGATGGGCATGACGGTTCAAGAGCACACCCTCTGGCGGATCATGATGCCTTACACGTCATGTAGTCCACTTGCTCGCTCCGCATACAAATCCCTGTGGCCCTTACCTAAAAAAACACGGTACCGGCATCTGAATGTATCGCCGGAGAGAAATTGAGGTCCAGCAGAGGTCTGCGGATCCAGGAGGTATATTCATAAAATATTTCCAATGTAAACACCTGGATGAATGCCTAGTTATATAAGATAGTCTGTCTGAAATGGAGCTTATGATGTGGTGACGTCCCCCCTCTATGATATGCCCTTCAGCTTGTTTATTCTGTCAGTCAGACTCATTTGTCATCAGGATGTGAGCCATCTTGATTATTCATCAACTGGTGACCGCTTTTCTGCTTCACAATAGCCTCTGGTTTAATAAACCAGTTACTCCTGAATGCACTGTATATTGTATTTTGTATCTTGTCAAGTACATTCATCTTGTATTTCTTGTAACTATCGTTGAATGCTGAACAGATTTTCAGTGTGACTAAGGACAGTGTGACAATTCTGGGCATTTTATTCTGCATTTTTAAAGGAATAGAATGGTGAAGGAAATGTTTGTAATCATTTTGAACTATTTGCAAATAATATTTTAAAATATCCACACATTCGCCTCTATATACATTTCTGAAAACTGAAAAAAAAAACATACCTATATGTATGAATCACTGCAGTTTCCAGTTGAAATGAACACTAGAGGCAGTAAAACTCTAACAACTTTTATTTTTTTTTCACACAAAGTATGATTTACAGGTACAGAGTTTTGATTAATAAAGCCTATTTTCACACAATTACTTGCGGAATATTATGTTATGACTTCAAAACAATTTTAACATTCTGCGCAATTTTAAAACTAATACTTTTGAATGTTGTCGTCACATATACAGCTTCATATGCATGAGTTTCCTAATTGAGTGGGTTTGCTATTCGATATGGCGTTGCACTTGAGTAATGAAAAGCTCTGGTACGAACCCCGTGAAGCTACGGTTCGACAAGACAGATCAAATCCGCAACAAGTTTAAAGTAGCACGTCTGCCTCAACAAAAGCTAGGTTTCGGCTAGGTTTAGGGTTGGGTTTTGTTTTGTTTAGGGGATATTTCCAACATGATAGAGCATTTAGCGACACTACCTGGACATTTGAATTCTGAACAGCCGCAATACATATCTCAAGCAGCGTAATAAAAACGCAGCAATACGTGCCTATACCAACGTAATAAAAAAGTGCCACGGTCATGTATTGAACGTGTGTTTTAGTGCCACTCTCTGGACATTTCACTTTGAAATTGCAATAAAACATGCAGTAAGATACCAGAGGTTGCGTTAACTGAAAATTGTCCGTCATTGACGGAATTTTTTTAATCAGTGACGGAAAAATCGAAGGCCATCCGTCACTTTGACAGAGTACTCTGAGGGTGATCTACTGTAACTTGTAGCTGTAATTCCCACCCCTGTCCAGTTGGTGGCGAGTGCGCTCCAGTCTGGCAGCAGAGCACTGGATCCAGAACAAAAACAAAACTGTCATGAATCTTGTGCTATATGTTTGATTACACCGAAGCTACAACGATCTATTACACCACATTAAAGACAGCCAAAACGGTATTTATATCTTGAATTTCAATGGAAAGAATTTGAAATCTGAGACTTTGTTTCATATCAAAAGTAACACAAAGCTTAGCCTAGATTTATTGGATGGGAGGCACACTATGTACTGTTCATTCATCAACTGAAAACAGCATAGACCAAAAGACCGATTGTGATTTAAGAATCGATATTGGTTCATTAAAATGAGAATCTATTAAAATCAAGAAATCGATTTTTTTTGTTTGTTTGTTTACCCAGTCCTAGCATATTTTGTTGTTTTTAACCACTGTCGTCCTGTAGGTTCATGATTCAAAATGAAAATGTGAACAAAAATAAAAGCAATTAAATGTGTTATTATAATTAAAATATGAAAATTAAAATGATGGGTAATAATAGATTCTGACAGAATTTTTACGACCCTGTTCATCAAAATGATGGACAATGTTAAAGTCTAACACAACCTCTGTAAGGTACATAATTATGGTGTTGTAGAAATTTATATAGAGGCACTTATTTTCATGACTCTGGGTTGCTTATTTAGATGTTTCCGTCATATTCAGTTAGGAATTACATAAATCACAAAAATGATACCATGCTTTCAATGCAAAACAGCCAGATTTGAGAAGAAAAGTTGAGTAGTTTGCATCAGCGTTAAAAGGGCCCTCACACCCGGGCTCACCACCACCTGGTGGCTTTAGGAAAATAGCGAACGATGGGCAAAATGCAATTAAAGTCATTTATATGTGCCAAACTTCCTGCTGCCAGCTGGTGCCGCTATGACTACAACTGGTTTTTGGCATGTAGATGTCTTCAGGCCAGCACTTTTATAAAACATGAAGTTTGGTGCAGATTGAACATGGTATGTTTGATTTAGTGCAAAGCACGACGTATCCTCTTGCCAACAGGTGGCGCTATGATTATAACTGAATATTGGCCTTTAGATGTGTTTAGGCAAGGATTCTTAACAAACATGTGAGGTTTGAGGCAGATGGGACATTGTATAGCAGAGCTACAACACGTTCTATTCCCATGGAGAAACATCAAAGTTTGTCAGGCCGCCTCAGACACACCCGTTAACGAAAACTCAAGATCTTCGCAATTTAACATTGCAAAGGCCTTTACAGTAGACTGGCCAAATATAATGTTGATGTCATTAAATCTCTATGAGGAGTTTGTTGGAGCATAAAACATGCCACTTCCTGTTGCCAGCAGGTGGCACTATGACTATAACTGAAGTGTTCAGGACAGGACTCTTATCAAACATGTGAATTCTGGTGCAGATCAGACCATTGTATGCCTGAATTATAACAACTTCCTGTTTCATGGCGAAACATCAAAGTTTGTCAGACCGCCATGGACACGCTCTTCATCAAAAACTTAAGATCTTCGCAATTTAACGTCACAAAGCACTTTAGATTACACTGACCAAATTTGGTGTTGATCTGTTTAAATCTATAGGAGGAGTTCATTTAAATACAATGCCTGAAAATGGACTTCACACCGGGGACTTTTTTGTATTGATGTGGTACATGTGTCTACCGAATTTCGTAAATGTATGTGAAACACACACTATATTGCCAAAAGTATTCACTCACCCATCCAAATAATCGGAATCAGGTGTTCCAATCACTTCCATGGCCACAGGTGTATAAAATCAAGCACCTAGGCATTCAGACTGTTTTTACAAACATTTGTGAAAGAATGAGTCGCTCTCAGGAGCTCAGTGAATTCCAGCGTGGAACTGTGATAGGACGCCACCTGTGCAACAAGTCCAGTCGTGAAATTTCCTCGCTCCTAAATATTCCACAGTCAACTGTCAGCTGTATTATAAGAATGTGGAAGCGTTTGGGAACGACAGCAACTCAGCCACGAAGTGGTAGGCCATGTAAACTGACGGAGTGGGGTCAGCGGATGCTGAGGCGCATAGTGCGAAGAGGTCGCCAACTTTCTGCAGAGTCAATCGCTACAGACCTCCAAACTTCATGTGGCCTTCAGATTAGCTCAAGAACAGTGCGCAGAGAGCTTCATGGAATGGGCTTCCATGGACGAGCATCCAAGCCATACATCACCAAGTGCAATGCAAAGCGTCGGATGCAGTGGTGTAAAGCACGCCGCCAATGGACTCTAGAGCAGTGGAGACGCATTCTCTGGAGTGACGAATCGCGCTTCTCCATCTGGCAATCTGATGGACGAGTCTGGGTTTAGCGGTTGCCAGGAGAACGGTACTTGTCTGACTGCAAGTGTAAAGTGTAAAGTTTGGTGGAGGGGGGATTATGGTGTGGTGTTTTTCAGGAGCTGGGCTTGGCCCCTTAGTTCCAGTGAAAGGAACTCTGAATGCTTCAGCATACCAAGACATTTTGGACAATTCCATGCTCCCAACTTTGTGGGAATAGTTTGGAGCTGGCCCCTTCCTCTTCCAACATGACTGTGCACCAGTGCACAAACCAAGGTCCATAAAAACATGGATGACAGAGTCTGGTGTGAATGAACTTGACTGGCCTGCACAGAGTCCTGACCTCAACCCAACAGAACACCTTTGGGATGAATTAGAGCGGAGACTGAGAGCCAGGCCTTCTCGTCCAACATCAGTGTGTGACCTCACAAATGCGTTCTGGAAGATTGGTCAAAAATTCCCATAAACACACTCCTAAACCTTGTGGACAGCCTTCCCAGAAGAGTTGAAGCTGTTATAGCTGCAAAGGGTGGACCGACATCATATTGAACCCTATGGATTAGGAATGGGATGTCACTTAAGTTCATATGCGAGTCAAGGCAGGTGAGCGAATACTTTTGGCAATATAGTGTAGCTCGAGGTGCACTTCGTTGAAATTTTTTTGAGAGTTGAGAGTTTTTGAGCATGTTTAGGCCCTCAAAAATGCCATTGATTTTGGAGAAGAATAAAAACAACAACAAATTGAGCAATTCCAAAAGGGCCCTAAATATTAAATGTTTTGCTACTTCCATCTTACCTTGCGCTCTGAAAACTTCAACACTGAACACTTTCAGCATTAAAACTGACATTTCACACTGAAATTTGTACTCTGCTTCTATAAACAGTAAACCCTGCTTACTTTGATTTGATTGGCCATCTCAATCATTTTGACATTGACGAGTGCTTTTAGAGCGCTGAGGCAGAACAGCCTAAAAATGTAACTTTTAAACCTTTTTGTCATCCTTACAACAAACCACTGCATAATGGAGTGCAGCAGAACAGGGCAAGAATTGTAAATATTGGGGGGGTCGTTTTTTCTTTTGGAGCATTAGTGAGCGTTTAAACCTTCTGTAATAGTTGTGTATGAATCTCTCAGTTGTCCTCAGTGTGAAAAGATAGATCTCAAAATCATACACTCATTGTTGGAAAGGGTTCAAATACACAAAATGCTGGAAAACCAAAGAATTTGTGGGTCCTAAAGGATTTTTCTGAAGAACAGCAGAGCAGCAGGCAGTTTACTGTTCAGGACAAACAAACAAACAGTTAAAGGAATATATGGAAGGAATATATATATTATTAATATAAGATTGTTTTTCAGCAAAATCTGGTTGAAAATTTAGAGGCCTTATATATATGAGTATCAAATACAGTATGATCAGCAGGCTTTATAGGGTTAAGACTGTAAATATAAAAGATTTTTTGCCAATAATTTGGTGTATGTAAACAATTAGGGATTTTGAAAAGTGAGATAAATGAGATCAGGGTTCAAAATGAATCAGACGATCATGAAAGCCACAATTACTTCCTTAAAATGACTATCATCTTTACATTTCAATAACAGCCTTTGAAGAGCTTCAGTTACTCACTTGATGACCTTATAAGTTGAGGCCTCTTACTGCACTGACCTTTAAAGGTGGAAAAAAAGTGCAATTTGACAGTCTAGAGTCACCAATTCTATGACATTACACTTGATGTAGACCTTTATATGATCAATCATTATTGGCTGAAGAGTCCCAGTCAGTGGGTGCTAAAAAGAGCAACTTGGTGTGATCAGAATCTGCTGTCACATTTCCCTGGGGCCCCTCTGTCAGTCAGTCAGCCCCTGAAAAACCAGGATGACAGTCTCCAAATGATAGGCATCTGGTGCAGGTGAGCGTCTGTCTCTCATTGCTAACCTTCTGCTGTTTTCGATCAGTCCTCTACATGCCTGTCTGCACCAGTCTAGCACATCTGAAATCATCTCTGTCAATGGCATTATGTAGCTGCTAGGCACAACTGATTATTTTGTAATTTATTATGTAAATGGTTTTAGGTTCAGGATGCATGTCGCATCCTTTAAACTACTTGTTAATGGATTCAACTAAGTGTTAATGGAAACTTTGATAAAAGGATCCAGCGTACTTAATATTAATGATATGCAAGAATACTGCATTAGAAAAAAAAGCAATTTAATTTAAATTTTGATTTTAACGATTTCCTCAAGGCAATCATTTGCCCTCTGTAGAGCGTGTGAATATAATATAAATATGCAGTATAGAGATAGTTCACCCAAAATCAGTGACATTAGTCACCCTTGCAGCTTTTGAAAGTGTAGCAGAATGTCTGAGTTCTTTGCCATATTATGAAAGTGACTGGTGGCTATAGCTATCAAGCAAAATTTTTTGTGAATAATTTCTGTCTTGTCTTCACACAAAGCTATGGTACGACTTCAGATGATTTGGAATATAGTGCACAATGGATAACTTTTAAAGAGGTCATATGATGCGGTTTCTTGTTTTCCTTTGTCTTTGGAGTGTTACAAGCTGTTTGTGCATATATAAGGTCTGTAAAGTTGCAAAGCTTAAAGGGGTCATAGGATGCCCATTTTCCACAAGTAGATATGATTCTTTAGGGTCTTAATGAAAAATCTATAATATACTTTGGTTAAAAATTCTCAATGGTTGTGTAAAACAACACTTATTTTACCTTGTCAAGATGAGCTCTGCAAAAATCATCCCATTCTGGGGGATTGTTCCTTTAAATGCAAATGAGCTCTGCTCACCCCGCCCCTCTCTTCTCTCTGCTGTGCTGAGAGATTGTTTACTTTAGCCACATTAAGCACGTTTAGCTGCGAAACTTGCTAACTAGCATGTTATTAGGAAAGGTGATTGCAGAGATTCATAAAAAAAAAACCTTATACTCACTTCTGCTGTAGGTAAAGCTGGATCACGAATGATTCGCGCAAACATAGATGCATTTATGTAGATCAGGAGGCACATTCCCTTCACAAACAAATGTAATCCACTGCATCTTCAGCAGCTCAGATGTCAGGAGTAAACGCTGACCATTATGTTCATTATTACATCCAGCAACACAACACCTCAATCGCTCAATCGGAGATATTCTTGTCTAACTTACATCCCTGCTCCGGCATCGAAACAATGGAGGTCCGACTGTTACAGCTGATATGAGGTAAGATGCTCATGCCAATCAACTATCGAGGGAGCGGCCTCTGTTGGTGTGGTGCCACACCGACAGGCATCTGAGAATGGCTCGATTTGAAAAAGGGGATATTATTTCTACAGATTCATTAAAAACCACTACATGGATTTTTATCATTATAGGGTAGATTTGTACATACACTGCCAACACACATGAATGTTCAAACAACATGTAAAAGTGAAGTTTGCATCCGATGACCCCTTTAAAGTCTCAAACCCAAAGAGATATTTATTATAAAATTTAAGGAAGCCACATTTTCCTAAAACGACACGTTCAAACACGCCCCCACGTCTACGTCACGGTGTGGGTAGATTTGCATAACACCGCCCATATTTATATGCAAAGAAAGAAGGCGTAACTTTTTATACTAGCTGTAGTATTGTTGCAGCCGCTGACATGTTGTCGAGACCCTGTGTGTTTCATTGTGAAAGCGAAAGTACTTTGTTTAGCCTTCCAAATGAGGACACAATGAGTGGTTAAGTTATATTTACAAAACTGCTCTGGAACATTACAAATGCAAATATTCAAATGGGTGCTGCACATTTTATGGAGGGCTGTTTCCTGAACTTGAGAGAGTAGCCTTCAGTGCCAGCTGTGCACAAAGGGTTAAGGCTATAAAGTGGGGCAATTCCAACGTTGCAAGGACAGTCTGGCGCTTCTGACTCACAGCCTGTAAGTACGTTTTCATATTTTAAGAATTTGCTGCTGGCTATTCAAACGCAAGTTTTGAGCAGTGTAGAGTAGTGCTTGTTGTTTGTCGTTTCTATGATCACAAATGCAGATATGATGTTATGTTTACATGGCACAACGCAACACAACGTGTAAAAAGACAGTATAAGTCATTATAATCAGTAGTTATGTCCCCACTGGATGCAACAAATGGCTCGTTTATAATGGGTTTTATTATTTTCGTCTCATCGCGCCGGGAAATAGCATCACAACATGGTAAGGGGCGTAACATTTCCATCACATGCTTGTGGTATTTGACCAATCACAATGCACCAGATAGCTGACCAATCAGAGAACACCTCACTTTTCAGAACAATGAGCTTTGTAAAAATCGAAGCATTTCAGAAAGGCGGGGCAGAGAGGAGCAACAAAAGTGTACAGTATGTAGAAAATAATTATTCATTATTCATCAAAAATGCATTAAAATGAACAATTTCAAAACTGAATTGAAACTGATAAAGAAGAAAGGTTACTAACAGCAGCACACGCATGTGTCATGATACTCTCAAGAATGCACATCGAAGATTGACATGGAAGAGAAAAAATTGTTAACTAAAGTTGTTATTTTTGTTTTCTTTGTTCACGTAGCTTCATAAAATTACGATTGAACCACTGATGTCACATGGACTATTTTGACAATGTTCTTACTACCTTTCTAGGCCTTGAACGTGTTAGTTGCGTTGCTGTCTATGCAGGGTCAGAAAGCTCTCAGTTTTAATCCAAAATATCCTAACTTGTGTTCTGAAAATGAGCCAAGGTCTTACAGTTTTGGAACAACATGAGGGTGAGTAATTAATGACAGAATTTTCATTTTTGGCTGAACTATCCCTTTAAATTATACAGTGTGGTTACAACGTGAGTACAGTTTGAAAATGAAGCTTACATATTGAGAGATGGAGAACTGATTCATACAGTTGCCCACTCATTTAGAGTTTTTTGGAAGGAATAACAGATGATGAGTCAGTTCTGGTAAAGGTTTTGACACTGTTTTGTATTTTGATTAAACCACCTACAGTGCTGCATATTTTAATAGGCAAAGGAACTTTTTCCAGTCGAAAATAGGCTAGTCCATACCCGCAGCTTTATAGTCATATCCTGCTGCTTTGCCTCAAACAGAAAGCAAAAAAGGAAATCTGATTTCAGTAGCACATAGAGTGGCATGATAAAGAAAGAAATTGACTCTATAGTGGTGCACTTAGATCAATAAAGTAGAGGCAAAATCGAATTGCATCTGATTTTATACACTGTCCATTACTGCACAGGGCATCATGAAGATATATGGAGCACCGTATGAGACTGTTCCGGTCGAGTGCAGATCTGCCAACATAATGGTGGTCTGGATAGTGGCAGCAGCGAGTGCGGAAGCCTGCATTACTCTGCTTCATATTGCTTTGCTGTGCTTTCCTGTCTTTCTCCTCCTCCATTCTGGTCGTGCACTTGAGTGCGGACAGAACGCCAGGGTGATAATTCAGGAGCAGATCACTGCTCTCTCTCTGACATCAACATTACTGCAGTGCACCTCTGAACACATGGACAACAGGAGAACAGGCAGGATGGAAAGAGCCACAAACATCAGGAAAAAATATGGGCAGACCTACACCTACACACATTCACATTGTTTATGGCTCTTAAAGGGATAGTTCGCCAAAACATGACAATTCTGTCAATAATTACTCACCCTCATGTCTTTCCAACCCTGTAAGACCTTTGTTAATCTTTGGAACACAAATTAAAGGAGAAGTCCACTTCCAAAACAAAGTTTCACATATAATGTGCTCACCCCGTTATCATCCATGATGTTCTTTCTTCTGTTGTAAAGAAATTATGTTTTTTGAGGAAAACATTTCAGGATTTTTCTCCATATAATGGATTATTCTGGTGCCCCGATTTTGAACTTTCAAAATGCAGTTTAAGTGCGGCTTCAAACGATCCCAAATGTGGTTGTAAACGATCCCAGCCAAGGAAGAAGGGTCTTATCTAGCGAAACAATTGGTTATTTTCATTAAACAAAATACAATTTAAATACTTTTTAATCTCAAATGCTCATCTTGTCTCGCTCTCCCTGAACTGTGTATTCTGGCTCAAGACAGTTAGGGTATGTCAAAAAACTCCAATCGTATTTTCTCCCTCAACTTCAAGAATCATTTCAAAATTATCCTACATCGCCGCAGAAGTTCCAACCCAGTCTTTGCAAAGTGAACAAGCAAAGAAGATCAAACACCCTTAAAAAAAAAAAAGGTAAAACAGCGATATAGGGCGATTTTGAAGTTGAGGGAGAACATGAGATGGGAGTTTTTCGACACACCCTAACTGTCATGAACCGGAAAAAACAGTCCAGGCAGAGTGGGAGAAGACGAGCGTTTGACATTAAAAAGTATATAAATTGTATTATTTTTATGAAAATAACCAATCGTTTCGCAAGACCCTTCTTCCTCAGCTGGGATTGTTTACAACCGCATTTGGGATCTTTTGAAGTCGCATTTAAACTGCATTTTGAAAGTTCAAAATCAGGGCACCATATCAGTCCATTACATGGAGAAAAATGCTGAAATGTTTTCCTCAAAAAACATAATTTCTGTACGACTGAAGAAAGAAAGACATGAACATCTTGGATGACAAGGGGGTGAGTACATTATATGTGAATCTTTGTTTTGGAAGTGGACTTCTCCTTTAAGATATTTTTGATGAATTCCAAGAGCTTTCTGACCCTGCATAGACAGCAACGCAACTGACATGTTCAAAGCCCAGAAAGGCAGTAAGGACATCATTAAAATAGTGTATGTGACAGCTTTTTTAAGCTTGAAAGTTCCATTCGCCATTTGTTGTCATATGGAAACAGAGGAACCAGCACATTATTCAAAATATCTCCTTTTGCGTTCCACAGAAGAAAATAAGTCAGGTTGGAATCAACATAATTTAAGGGTGAACTATACCTTTAAGCTATGATGGCTTGCTTCCAGAGGAGATGCACTCAGCTTTATTGCTAACCCCCCAACCCCATCCAGTCACCATAAAAGGACTGCTGTCAGCTGCATTATAAGCCTGCCTCCCTTTCTGATTTCTGCCTCACACATAAAACACCCGGTCAGTTGGACGGAGCTCTACAAGGACAGCACAGCAAATCAGCACCAGCACTTTTATAGAGAACCGCTTCTCTCTCTTTTGCTCAGTTTCTTGCTTTTTTTCGACAACTTTTTTCTACAAAATTTCTTTTTGCGCTGTTTATTACTGACCTCTGTCTTTTATTTGATTCCTTTAGCCTGTTCAGCATTATTTCAGCTTAACCGACAAACTCAGGGTCCCTTTATAAATTTCAAATCCAAAAAGATAATAATGTGTGTCCAACGTGGATGTACATTTGGTATTAATAACATTGAGCTCTTTAAAGGGAAAGAGATTTTATTGAGCCCAGAAAGCACACTCTTTTTATTATAGACGTCTATTAGATGTCTTTAAGGTGTTTATGGTTTAGAATGTATTTAAAACTGACATCTGTTAGATGTTTGTAAACAGCAGATGCTTTCCAGATCGAGTGTGCTATCTGGGTAGTTCAAAAAAAGTAACAAAAGCAAGTAATCATATGGTTTTATTGAACAAAACTGTTAAAATACATAATGTATTTTGAACATCATAGCAAATGACTGCAGAGGGCGCCAACGGCCTGACGATTGTTTTTACAGTTTACTGCGCGATTTAATCCTTGTTTAAAATTGACTAAACAACGTCTAATTCTCTGCTAAGGGGAAACATATATGTTATTATTTTATTCATGTCTGTGTCTTAATTTTTCAAAATAGGAAGCAGGCCAGACTCAGTAAAGGACAGCAGGCGGAAGCAGCAGCTACTTTAAGTGCCACTGAACAAGCTGATGGACGACAGATATTGCACTGATAGCACAAGAGAGGCGTTCTGAGTGGAAAGGCAATATCACATACACAGACCCACTTAGCTTCACTATACACCCTCCATGACTGAAACAAAGCATGATGGAGAACAGCTGCGTTTTCCTAATTAAAGCAGAAATTAACTCTAAGTCTATAGGATTGGATCTATATGAAAATATATTTCATACATCCGAAGATTAATGAGCCCAAGTCTAATTTGTCATTTCTGTGCTGTACGTCTCTGCTTATATAAGTGAGTCTTGATCATTCCAGCACAATAATTTCTTGAGCCCAACACTGTCACATTATACTCAGGATGGAAAGATACATAATTCCTCCGTAAATGAAATTATAATGGAAAAAGGAATTCAGCATCACTGAGGGAGGGGTGCTTTTACATCCCAGCATTCTGTGCGTGTGTTTGGAAATGAGCTCATTTATCAGTCATCTTTCAAGTTCAATTGTTCCTAGCTTCTTTCTTTCTCTCTAGCTCGCTGTTCTTGTTATAACCAGGGTTATGAAACAGTACTATGTCTATACCATGGTGAAGTAATGGAATTTTATTCTGATATGATGTACATCTTACAGATGTGCACTGTAAGAAGCAGTTTAGAGAATGCGTTTTGCGTTGTTTTTCTATGTAAACGTGCTAGCCGAGCGTTGAGGTCAGTTAAGGTTGTGCCGTTTTTTTCCCCATTCCACTGTCCTTTATTTTGTGTTTTTAAATGCAAAACGCGTTTTGTGTGAACGGCCCCCAAATCACTTTGGATAAGTGGATGAGTATGTAAATGTATGAGGTGATACTATCACAGAATTTTAATATGTCACAAGGAAACTTGCTTTTAAAAAGATTACATTGAGTTATTTTCACACTCTAAAAATGCTGGGTTATATATTTTTTTCTCAAATGCTGGGTTCAGCCTGTTGGGATATTTTATTGGGTTATTTTTAACATTTTTACCCAGGTGCTGGGTGGTTTTTCTGCACTCTAAAAAAAGCTTGGTTCTTTTTTTATTTAACCCACATGCTGGGTTCAGCCTGTTGGGTTATTTTTAATATTTTTTACTAAGATGCTGGGTAGTTTTTCTGCACTCTAAAAATGCTGGGTTATTTATTTATTTTTTTAACCCAAATGCTGGGTTCAGCCTGTTGGGTCATTTTATTTGGGTTATTTTTAATATTTTTACCCAGGTGCTAGGTAGTTTTTCTGCACTCTAAAAAATACTGGGTAATTTTTTTGAACCAAATGCTGTTTTTAACTTGTTGGGTCGTTTTATTTAGGTTATTTTTAACACATTTACCCAGGTTCTGGGTAGTTTTTCTGCACTCTAAAAAATGCTGGGTTATTTTTTTTAACCAAATGCTGGGTTAATAGTGCACCATTGTTGCAGCTGTGGTTGCGCTATGCATTTGACGGGTTGAAACTTAAATGTCGGACAGACAAGATGAAACAAGCTTTTTTTATGTAACTTTTCAAACATGAATATAAGTCATGAATATACAGGGTTGCCAGGTTTTCATAAGAAACCCTTCCCAATTGTTACATACCAGGAGCTAAATATCATGTTATTGGGGTAGCTTCAACCCACGGACATGAAAAACAACCCCGGCAACAGTGTTAAAGTAGCCCAATTATTCAGGAAAACCGCAGATCTGGCAACATATATATTACGTATTAAAGGTTTTATATAATTACATATATATGCATAATCATAAATATGTTGACTGACCCAGCACTATGTAAAAAAAAAACCAACCCATTAAATGAGTAAATTTATAAAATTGTCATTTTATATGTGATTAAAATAAAAATATTAAATTTAGGCTGAAATATATATATATATAATATATAATTATTATAAATAATATAGATAAAATATTTAAAAATTACTGTTTTTTTTATTTTATTATCTGTAATTTGTACAGCTCTATAAACGAGCACAGAAAACTTGGAGCTTTATATCGCTTTTTTATTATCAGAAATGTTGCAATTAGATTTTATTCCTTTTTGCAGCCTCAGTAGAAAAGCAGACATAAAAATAGACATTATAAATGTATTTATTTTTGCAACTGCTCCACTGAATGTCATATTTATTAATGTTTGTTCAGTCAACCTCTGAATTGCATGCCAGGTTTGCGAGATATCATAGGCAGTGAAGGATATCTATGTCGTCTTCAACCAACCTTATGAAGGCATCTCAGTCAACAGGATGTTGTGCAAACATTGCATTCGGACATGCCTTGATGCTTTCCAACCTCCGGATACTGCCTGCGTAAGCAGCATTTCTCATCTTTTAAACACCACAGCATCAACATGCATGAAGATTTCAGACATACAACTAAATCACAAGACATTCAGTGCAATTAGATAAAAGACGTCCATTTTACCTTCACTTGGCTGCGATTTTCTCTCATTCTTTATTGTCACCAGTATAGATCTGTCAAGCCCTCGTGCCCTTTTCTGTGCCCAAGTGGATCAGCAAGAATAATGAGATGTCCCATTATAAACAGATTACAGATAATGAGAAAGAGTCACACACATAGATGCACAGAGTTCATGGCTCATAGACAAACATATAAGTCTCAAACACACATCAGTCTGTGGAAGGGAAATGCCCCTACAGCGTCTGTATGTTCACTGTCTGTCTCCCTCTCGCAGGCACAGCTGGTGTGGGCCACAATGGGGCCTGAGGGATGAGAGAAATCACCCAGCTAAGATATGTGCAAATGGCTCCTCTGAAACACTGACTGCTCTCTCCAACTCAAGGGAGAGAATGAGAGATGGAGAGTGTCAGGGGGAGAGAAAAGGAAATGACAGGGAAAGGAATGGACAACAAGCCAGAGAGAAATTAAGTGCAAAAAGCCACTGACAAAAACTACCATGGCATTACCAGGTTTTTGGATATGGTACCATTGTAATACCTTGTTTTACAGAGAAATATTACTACAGTAATATGTCTTGAAATTACAGCTAAAAATACCCCACAAATCATTTATTATATAATTTTAAAAGTGCCTATTTTGAGTCGAAGCAGAAACACAATGTTTTCGTGCATGTTTCTTTAAATGCAAATGAACTGCTGCTCCCCGCCCCCTTTACAGCTCATAGCTTAGATATTCTCGCTGAAACATGCGTTTTAAACCATATTTCTAATATAGGGTTTTCCTGAGCGCACACATCCGAAGCACGCGCACAGAAAGTGGCTGTCACATGGCATGTGAGTACTAAACTAATTTTCTTTCATGTCTTTTCTAGTTCTCTTTCATGTCTTATTGCACTTAAACTTGTGTGGTGTTTGACAGTTCAAGTTAAAAACACACAAAAACAGTCATTTATGTATGTGAAGGTAAACAGCTGGGAATGAAATTGCATGTTTATATTAGATCTGTGTGGTGGCAGTGTAATATACAGCAAATAAATCAATAAATCCACTGCTCTCTTGTCTCCTCTGAGGCTGAGACGTTACGTCGACCGACGTCATGGGGTCTCACTTTGGAGCCCAATCACTTCTGAGCATAGAAGGCCAATGAGAATTGGCGAGTGGAATTTGCAAGCCAAGCCACTCCCCTGTACATACGGGTATATAAGATGCCAGTGTGCATCCACTCATTCAGATTTTTGCTTCGGAGCTGATCGCTTCGTAAGCGCTGCACTCGAAGGAGAATAAGAAGAAAGAACCTCATCTGACGCTGCAGGAGTTTCTCTGCTGTGAGATTCGCCTCTGCCTTACATTCAGTGGAGTGATCGTCCTCGCATGTCCATGGCTACACTAAGGTCACGGATCTCATTTATGATGAGACTTCCCTCGCCCTCTACACAGCCCAGTTTTGTCGGGTCGGAAAGACTCTGCGACACTGTTCTGTCGGGCCAGCCCCCACGAAAGCCCTGCCCCTCCCAGCGTAGTCACGTGGAGCTTCCAAAAGATGCCGCCAGTTCATCCCGTGGCAGACCCAGTGTCTTTTTTGGAGCTCCCCGTGAGGATAAGATGTCTATCACTGCATCTTCTGAAGCCGAAGACACTGCTAAGCAGCCCCCCACCGTGGCTGGGGCTGATGGCCATGCTCCTCCGGGCCGCTAAGAGCATCGGGCTGGAGGTGAACTCCCCACCTTTTTCCGAGTGCTCGAGGCCAGCTGTAGGAAAGGGGTGCAGCCCGCTTCTCAGAGTGTCGCTAAATCTTCATGGAAGACAGCGAAGCGTCCCTGAAATGGGCGGCCCAGAGATGACAGGATTTGTTCTGCGGGGGACACTGACATCTGCGCCCCCACCCCCGGGGGTAGGCCAGGGATTTCACCACTGCTGCCTCCCACTTTCTCACAAAAAGAGCAATTTTCTTCATCTCTGGGTCTATCGAGCTGGGTTCTGATTATGAGCGACGCACTGCTTCCTCACACTCAGACTCAGAACATGAATTTGCCTTCACTACGGGATCGGAAGGAACAGGTACAGGGGTTGGACAATGAAACTGAAACACTAGCCAATATAGTATTGGAGGTCTCATGGCTATATTTGCGCTGTCTGGTGCCCAGTCTTCACTTACTGTACATTACACCAGTTAGAGCAGAGTGTAAAGTTTCATTATGTGCACCCAATGGTTCAAACATTGTACCTTGAAGGTAGTGCTCTGTATCAGGATAATAATGCACCAATACACACAGCAAGACTGGTGACAGACTGGTTTAATGAACATGAAAATTAAGTTGAACATCTCCCATGGCCTGCATAGTCACCAGATCTGAATATTATTGAGCCACTTTGGGGTGTTTTGGAGGAGCGAGTCAGGAAACGTTTTCCCACATCAGCATCACATAGTGACCTGGCCACTGTTCTGCAAGAGGAAAATGGCTCAAAATCCCTCTGGCTGCTTTGCAGGACTTGTATTTGTCACTCCCACGATGAAATGATGTTGTATTGGCTGCAAAAGGAGGCCCAATATCATACTAATTGTGATCTAAAACCAGGTGTTTCAGTTTCATTGTCCAATCCCTGTAAGTGCTGCTCCCAGCACCCCGTCTCTACTTCAGAACGCTACACTTCCCGGGTTGAGTCTCTGTTGATTCCACTTGTACGCAGGCTGGAGGCCTGTTAGCGCTGCCCAGCCCGTCTCACTGGCTGATCCAGACGGTCTGACTTGGCCAACTCCACATGGCCACTCCGTCCCACAAGGATTGCTTCAGAACCCTGGCAGCCCTGGTGGGCCTATTTATCTGACTTACAGGGTGTTGGGAAGGTTATGTATTGAGCTTCATTTGTTCTGACACGCTTGCCTGTCAGCATTTGCAACCTCAATTACGTAGCGCAGTTCAGGTTGTGGTGTTTTCTATAGGGACCCCATGACATCAGTCGACATAACGTCGAATGTGACTGACCGAAAGGGAACGTCTAGGTTACGTATGTAATCCCTGTTCCCTGAAGGAGGGAACGGAGATGTTACATCCCTCATGCTACAACCTTGAACTGCGCTGAATGCCGGGATGCATCTCGCTTCTCAGCACAAACCTGAATGAGTGAATGCACACCACCATCTTATACACCCGTATGTATGGAGGAGTGGCTTGGCATGCAAATTCCACCCGCCAATACTCATTGGCCTTTTCTTCTAAGCTCAGAGGTGATTGGGCTCCCAAGTGAGACCCCATGATGTCAGTTGACGTAACGTCTCCGTTCCCTCCTTCAGGGAACGAGGGTTACATACTGTATGTAACCGAGACGTTCTGTGCTTGTCTGTGCAGCCAAAGACAGAACAGTTAGCATGCTTAGCTCAAATTTTTGCCATGGCATTAAAACTGGTACACCGTTGTTGCTTGTGAAAACAAAAAGATCCCCTTCCTACGGATCAAAATCTCAGCGGTTCGTTTTTTCACATGCTTGCAGAAAAAGGATGCCCAAAACAAAGTTACTGGGTTGTCCTTTTTCACGTTTTTTAGGTTGGTAGATGCACCAGGGACCCGATTATAGCACTTAAACACGGAAAAAGTCAGATTTTCATGATGTGTCCCCTTTAAAGCTTGTCTTCTGTTGTCAACAGGCAGTTTATAAGCACCTACAAGTTTGGGAGAATGGTTGGCGCATGTTCCATTCCCAAATGCATGTGATGATGTAGTTTAGAGGTAACCTTATACAGAAAACACTGGCCGTTTAGTCACCACCTGACTGGCTGCCTTGAGCCACTGGTTCAGACCTCCATTTCATTCTCTTGTGGTGTGAGATGGCTCTTTTCATCTCACGCCAGTGCTTGTTAACTGAGACGGCTACAAAACACCATAGCTGTGCTGTGCATAGGGAGCAAAATACGATCAATCAGAACTGCTGGTGTATTGTGCTCTTATGACACTTCCAGCTGTCTGTGGTAAAGTAGACATGGAGGTGTATGTACTGTACTACACAAGCAGCTTTCTACTGCTAGAGGGCATTTTATAAATTGAAAGGCTTATGATGGTGCATCAAGGAACCAAACAAGCCTCCGGGCTTGTTTTGCTGACGCTCGAGTTGGATGTGGTATAGGAACATATTTCAGAATCGAGCTTAGGTTTCGCACTGCTCATGTAAGTGATACATTTATTTCAGCCAGATATTAACAGGCTGCCTGCATCACACCGGTACCAGAAGCGTAGCTGTAAGTAGAGTTTCCATTCTAAGCTTATTTTGTCACATGCAGTATGCTAAACACATATGTAACCCTGGACCACAAAACCAGTCATAAGGGTCAATTTTTTGTAATAATTTATACATAATCTGAAAGCTGAATAAATATGCTTTCCATTGATGTATGGCCAAATACTAGGACAATATTTGGCCGAGATACAACTGTTGGAAAATCTGGAATCTGAGGGTGCAAAAAATCTAAATATTGAGAAAACTGCCAATAAAGTTGTCCAAATGAAGTTCTTAGCAATGCATATTACTAATCAAAAATTAAGTTTACTAAAATTTTATTTATTATCCCCCAAATAAAGGATTATGTGTTCCCTGCTGTCATTACTGAAACAATGATGACATGTTCCAGCCGTGACTGTTACAGTAGTGACAATTTTATGGGATAACGCCCAAAAAAAACAAAGATGTCACCAGATGTTTTGGTCGCTGACTGTTACAGTAGTGACAATTTTATGGGATAACGCCCAAAAAAACAAAGATGTCACCAGATGTTTTGGTCGCTGACTGTTTTGGTAGTGACAATTGTAGATACCTTTAAACCTAGCTCAAAGATGCTAATGCACATGGTTAGCTAGCACAGATCTGAACAGTTGTACACACATAAAAATTAAATGTTATGGAATAACTCCCAAAAAAATGTGTTTAATTATAGAAAAATGTTGCTCGGTAGTGACATTCTTTACAGATTTTTCATATTTTGAACGCATTTACCTCCAAATGATGGGACCTGTCTATTCACCATGTAGCTACTGTATGAGAGAGAGTGACACATAAATATTTCCTGATCATAAATGTAGGGGTGTAGTTAAAATCAGTTTCAGCCAATTGACTAAAACATACAACGTTTTTGGTAGTGACATGAAAATGCGAAAGTTTCATAATTTACAAAGAAAATATACAATAAAATATACAATAAACTTTTCTTTTAAAAACAACAATGGAATAAAATGCAAAAATGATTTCAATATAATTTTCATAAGTTGAAATTTAGGTGGTTAGGGTTTGGGACAGCTGCCTCCCAATTTCAAGTACACTCTTAAAAATAAAGGTGCTTCACGATGCCATAGAAGAACCTTTTTTGTCTTAATGGTTCCATAAAGAACCTTTAACATCTGAAGAACCTTCTGTTTCACAAAAGGTTCTTTGTGGCGAAAGAAGGTTCTTCAGATTATAAAAATGTAAGAAAGAGATGGTTCTTTAAAGAACCTTTGACTGAATGGTTCTTTGTGGAACCAAAAATGGTTCTTCTATGGCATCGCTTGAAGAACCTTTTAAAGCAACTTTATTTTTCAAGATTGATGATATTCTATATCTTAAGCTTACTGACATTTTAAATATTATTGTGGGTTTCAAAAGATAATAAAAGGATTTTAGGAAACATCCAAGATTTGAATACTTAAATGCTTTTTAAATCTGCTTTTTGGTTGTGGGACAGCAGTTTGCACCAGTTCTGTAGAATGGCCCATATATGTGATTTTCTAATGTGTCAGGATTCATAGGTAGTAGTCCTTTACTCTACTATATTACGCTATACTATACTATTAAATATTCAAAAACTACTCAAAATATTCAAAGTTGTAACCTAGAAATGATTCACATTATAAGCACGCAGTTTGGCTACACAATGTGAAAGCACAATATGATCCTGCGGCAGCTTCTGTTGCATGCTGCTTATGCGAGCGGTGTGAAACAGACCTAGAGCAAGAATGAAAGAGCTCTCAGTGGCCTGACCTCTTACTGGCCTTCTCCTCCATCATCTGAGTCAGAGACCACAAACCACACACACGCACACACGCATGAAGAAAGCGCCCATCCCACTGACACGCAATACATGCAATATTATAACAATACAAATAATCTAAAAACAACCTCTTTGCATAATACCAATACAGCACCAATACACAAATACAACAACTTGTCTCTTGCTCAGCATCGCTGAGGACACATTTAATCAATTGAGAATTCCTCTCACATGTCGCACATAATCACCGGCTAATTGTTTATTACTCCAGCTAAGTAAAAGGTTATCTCACCAGCATGCGGCAGGCAGGGGAATATGGCAACACGCTGCATGTGACAGCACAGTGCTGATAAACAACAGGAGCTGTAGTGTGTGTGTCTGTACAGGACAGTTTAGATTAGTTGTGAGAGCGAGGGTGCATAGAGACTTTCAGGATAATAACGCACAAGACCGTATGCCATGAAATAATCTCCTTTTCATTGTAATCTGGAAGTATGATTTGTAGAATGGTTTGTGTGGAAGCACAAACTGAATAGAGGGTGCTTTTTAATTAACATGATGATATATATTTTACTTTGACTAATTATCTTGATGTATTGGAATTCATTTATTCCCGCAATCTCTTGGGAGCATCTGCTTACATGAATCACTACAGAGGCAACAGTGGATTGCAGATATAGTGACTAACAATAGAAATGTCTCTCTCTAATGGGAAATGCAGCAGTTCTCCTTAACAATAGCAGAAAGTGCGTCCTTGCCCAAACCAGGAGCAAAAACGTCCTTGTGTCAATGAAGTCGGTGACACAATGATAAAGGCAAAGCCTGTGTGTGTTATGATTGCCAGAAATATCATTACATACCATGCAAGAGGAAGAGAAGAGTTTGGCGTCACAATTTGTGATTGAATTTGTTTGACACGAGCACCAGCTGTGTACAGAAATCAAAAGGATTGTTTGAAATCTTGTTGTGCGTTTTGAGCAACCAGAGAACAGGTCAGAGGTCCGAATAACAGCACAGCGAAATTGAAAAATGTTCCACACATCTGTTCATCCAGGAGGTGACATGAAATATTATACATCCAAAGCAGATAAATATAGCATTACATCCAGACCACCCTTGAAGAAACAGGACAATACTGGTACAGTTTCAGCAAGTAAATATCCATAAATGTCCATTAAAAACTGAAAATATCTAATGTACATTTTATGTAAATTTTATCTATCTATCTATCTATCTATCTATCTATCTATATATATATATATATATATATATATATATATATATATGAGTTTATGTACAGTACAATATATATATATATATACTATGTATGTATAAATTGCATTTTTAAATTATTATTTAAATTTACAATATTATGAAATAGAAATGTTTATTTACATTTTTCATTATTAATAATATTAATATAATAAATCTTATTATTATTTAAAAATAAAATGATTTTTTCACATAAGATACAAGCAAAACCTACCTCTTCTATTGATCCTGAACTCTGCGATGGTGTCTGTGTTTGGGTGCGTGTCCAGTTGGACTGGAGCAAAATAGATGAATCCAGTGGCCCAGTTTGAACTTCAGCAATACTTTAGCACCAAGACATATTCTCCATTTGTGTGTACGAGCATGTCTGATGGAGAGAAAGAGAGAGACGGATGGTGTTCGAGTAAAAGAGTTCACTTGAGCGCTGGTTGAAAAGTGATGTTTCTTGTCTCCCAAGTTGAATGTTGTAGTAAAGCAAGCTCCTGTTTGACACACTGCAGTACACAGCGCTCCTGATGCTTACACTTTATTCTCTCTCTCTCTCTCTATGCTTGTCTCTCTCACTTCACACTTCTCTGATGGAGTCAGTAGTTGCTCTTTTAATCCTGTTTATGCTGGGTATTTATACCACCAATGCTCTTCTAAGTCCCCTTGGCGAGACTTTCAAACTACAGCAGCGAAGCGGATCCTTGCATCTTCCTCTCCTCTTCGCTCTCCACATCTCTCTTTCCCTCCTCCACTGTCTTTTTGCGCTCCACTCCACCCCCCACTTTTCCCCCTCTCTTCTCGGTAGAGCATCGGTGTACCGCAGGGTCCTAGAGCCTGGCGGTGTTTGGTGACGTGTTCGTGTGTACAGTGCATCCCTGCTACTGGAAGGACATGAGTACGATACACGTATCCCCTCTCTCACTCTCGTACTACCTTTCTTGCTCTTTTTTTCTAAAGGGTGCTTTAGAACAGTTGGCATGAGGTTGTCTTGTCGGTCAAAATAGGGCTACAGAGCCGTGGACTGTCACTGAGCGATCCTGTCCATCTGCGTCAGTCCTACAGAGAGAAAATATACAGTAACAAATAAAATAGAAAGGACACAGTTTGAAGGGATAGTTCATCTAAAAATTAAAATTCTGTCATTACTCACCCTCATGTCGTTTCTGTGCCTTGACCGTGATAAGACCCTTACTGTCTATGGAGGGTCAGAAAGCTCTCGGATTTCATCAAAAATATCTTAATTTGTGTTCCGAAGATGAACAAAGGTCTTACGCGTTTGGAACGACATGAGGGTAAGTAATTAATGACAGAATTTTCATTTTTGGGTGAACTATCCCTTTAAAGTCAACATGAAACCATATGCATCCATAATGTTATGAATGAGACACAGGAAGCCATCCAAAAAGAAAATTTGAATTTGATCTATTTGGAATTAATTGGTTTGTGAAAAGTGGTCTGGTTGGAGGGAAAAAGTTCATTAAAAATAACAGGAGTTGGTCATGTCAGCCAAAAAAAAAAAAAACTTTTTGATTAATTCCTTCATTTTTATTGAAAAGAAATGCCTTTGCGATATGATATGAGATTTGAAAAGGGAGAAAAAAAGTTTGCTAATAGAAGGATTTGAACCTGAGTTGATCACGTCGAAAAGACTACGGTACGCGCTTCACTAACTGCACCACTGGAGTTGTTGTTTTGCAGGTGTCTTTTGTGGTGTTGACCATCCTAATCACATGTTCATGGGTGGAGTTAGTGTAAATAGCCTCTGCCAACAAGGCAGGCTAACATGTGCACTTAGTGTAAATAGACACTCTGTTTTTTTTGTTTTTTTTTAGCAAGCTGTATTAATATCATAGAAGACATTTATAATGTTACAAAGTGATAGTAAAAAATAAATAAATGCTGTTTTAACTTTATGATTATCAAAGACTCCTGAAAAATCTATCACGGTTTCCACAAAAAGATTAAGCAGCACAACTGTTTTCAACATTGATATTAATTTGATATTAATAGAAATTTGTCTTAAGAAGTAAATCAACATATTAGAATGATTTCTGAAGGATCATGTGACACTGATGGCTGCAGCAATGATGCTAAAAATTCAGCTTTGCCATCACTGGGAAAAAAGAATAAAAAAATAAATAAATAAGAGAGGAAATACTTATATATACACTTATGAATACTTTAAACTTAAAATACTTACGTACTATATATTAGGGCTCTCAAATGAGGGCTCACAAATCGCAATTAATCACATACAAAATAAAAGTTTAAGTTTGCCTAATATATGTGTGTGTGTTGTGTGTAATTATTATGTATATATAAATACAAACACATTCATATATATATTTAAGAAATATTTAAAAGTATATGTATTCATTATAATTTGTATATAATTTTTATTATATATAAATAAAAATATTTTGTACATAAATATCATATTTCTCTTAAATATATATACATTAATTTGTGTGTATGTATATATATATAAATAATAATTACACACAGTACACACACATATATTAGACAAACTCAAACTTTTATTTTGTATGCGATTAATCTCTCTCTCTCTCTCTCTATACATATATATATATATATATATATATATATATATATATATATTCAAATAGAAATTAGTTATTTTGAACTGTAATAATAGTTCACAATATTGCTGTTTTACTGTATTTCTGATTAAATAAATCCTGCTTTTGCAAAACATTTTTTTTAAACCTTACTGACCCCAAACTTTTGAACAGTAGTGTCATTTGATAGAAATGTTCTGTTTAATCATGATCTTTGAAGTGTCACGCAACAAGAAACATATAATTCCAACAGTGTAGTGTGATACTACTCATATGTGCTATTTCTTAATAGTAAATTAAAAACGTATAGACTGACCAATGCAGCGCAATTCCTGAATGAATCTTATGATCCATTTCTTGTAATGACTGGTTCAAAAAGACTAGTTTGAATCTGTCTCGAACACTGTTTTGTCCATTTCACAACATTAGCCCCTTTCACACAGTAATACCAATAAAATTGGCAGAAAATTACCGGAAAGACTTTACCAAAAAATACAAAAATGCGCTGTTAACACAGACAATGACGTTTCATCTTTTTACCAGTAAAGCACCATTCACACATCACTTTCAAAACACCGGTAAATTCATGCAATCATTTGTAAACATGGAGAGGTATATGTGGTCAGTATTTTTGTTAATGTTTTCATTTTTGCATCAAACATTCACAATCTTGCAGCTGCTTTTGGCCCAGAGACGTTGTATTAGGCCCTGTCCCAAATCACCCCCTAAAGCCTTGCAGTCTTCCTCCGAGTCCACACTTTAATAAAGTAATCAAGGGCAAATAGCGGCCTCAAAGAGGACACTCACGAGCACCCTTCTGAAAGCTAAAATGACGAATGGGACACCCATGGTCTTGTGGACTTGACGGATACGTGCATGCAGCAGCCACTGTAAGTCTGTAAGAGAGCAAGTACACATTAAGTGTGCTATTTAGGACATGGCCTTAGAAGACTTCAAACCGAACTACACTGCACAGAGTAAATGCATTATCTGCATCAAAAATTTTGATTGCCCCAGAGTAGACGTCTTACATCAGCACGCTCTGAACTCGTACATGCTCATACTGGTAATCTTGTTCTGCATTCACACAGTGCGCATAACCGGCAATTTACTGGTAAAGTTACAACTTCTCATACCGGTAAACTTCCAGGACAAATTTACCGGTATTTTTGATAAGGTCTTATTCAAACATTATCTTTTAACAGTAATTTACCAGTAAAGACTGCGCACTGCAGCTCAAAAGTTTGGGATCAGTAAGACCTGTAATGTTTTTTAAAGTCTCTTATGCTCATCAAGGCTGCATTTATTTGATCAAAAATACAAAAAAAAAAAAAAACAGATTGCAAAATGTTATTACAATATAAAATAATGTTTTTTATTTTAAAATACTTTAAAATATAATTTATTCCTGTGATCATTCCAGAAATCATTCTAATATGCGGATTTATTATAAGAATTATCAATGCTGAAAACAGTTGTGCTGCCAAATATTTTTTTGGAACCTGTGATTCTTTTTTTTTCAGGATTCTTTGATGAATAACAAGTTAAAAAGTACTGCATTTATTCAAAATATAAATCTTTTCTAACAGTGTAAATCTATGCTGTCACTTTTTATTAATTTAACACATCCTTGGTGAATAAAAGTTTTAATTTCTTTCAAAAAAGAAGAATAAAAATTTACTGACCCCAAACTTTTGAACAGTACTGTATATTGTTAGAGAACCTTTCTATTTTAAATAAATGCGGTTCTTTTTAACCTTTTATGGATCAAAGAATCCTGAAAAAAAATATATCACAGGTTTCAAAAACATTTTTAAGCAGCACAACTTTTTTCAACATTGATAATAAATCAGCATATTGGAATGATTTGTGAAGGATCATGTGACACTTAAGACTGGAGTAACTGCTGATGAAAATGCAGCTTTGCATCACAGGAATAAATTATATTTTAGAGTATATTAAAATAAAAACCATTATTTTATATTGTAATAACATTTTGCAATTTTACAGTTTTTTATTTTTGATCAAATAAATGTAGCCTTGATGAGCATAAACGTCTTTAAAAATCATTCAAAATCTTACTGATCCCAAACTTTTGAGCGGCTATTAGCAGAGAATTTCTTTCACATTGTATGAAAGCAAAATGGACTACAAAAGAAATATACCATAATGAACCTAAATTTAATCAAATGAAATCAAAACCAAAAGCGGTGCCCCATACAACAGCTCCCACTCTTTCTCTGAAATGACTTTTCATTTTCACTAACGTCACTTTGGCTTCACAGGCTGTTGGATATGATAATATAAACCAATAGGCAACAGATATTTAGGCACCATTCTTATATTGAACACTTGCTTTTCACAATCTATTCAGTTCCCAGTGTACAAAATCAAAACTGTGTAATGAAAATTCTGAAAAAAGAATGAAAATTCTGTCATTAATTACTCACCCTTGTGTCATTACAAACTTGTAGGACCTTCATTCATCTTCGGAGCACAAATTAAGTTATTTTTGATGAAATCCCAGAGCTTTCTGACCCTGCATAGGCAGACACAATATAAACTTACAATTCTGGGTTTTTTTCTCAGAATTGCGAGTTTATATCTCCCAATTCTGACTTTATAACATGCAATTGCGAATTAAGTCACAACTGTGAGATATAACCCCGCGATTCTGAGAGCATATCAGTCTTTTCCCCCCTCAAAATTGGACTTTATAACTTATGACTTATGAAGATTATGAGATACTAAGTCATAAGTCTGAGATAAGAAGTCATAATGATCAAAATTGATAAAAAGTCAAATTTATGAGATACCAAGTCATAATTCTGTGATAAAAGTCAAAATTATGAGATACTAAGTCAATTTTGAGATTAATTCAAGATTATGAGATACTAAGTCATAAGTCTGAGATAAGAAGTTGTAATTATTACATTAATTATGGGATAAAAAGTCAAATTTATGAGATACCAAATTATAATTCTAAGATAAAAGTCAAAATTATGAGATACCTTGTCAATTATGAGATAAAATCATGCGATAGTAAGTCATAAATCTGAGATAAAAGTCATAATTATCAAAATTAACAAAAAGTCAAATTTATGAGATACCAAGTCATAATTCTGGAATAAAAGTCAAAATTATGAGATACAAAGTCGATTATGAGATACTAAGTCATAAATCTAAGATATGAAGTCGTTATTGTCGAAATTATGACAGAAAAATTTTGACAAAAAGTCAATTATGGGATAAAAAGTCAAATTCATGAGATACCAAGTCATAACTGCATTGAAAAAAGTTAAAATTATGATATACTAAGTGAATTATGAGATAAAGTCATGATTATGATGAGATACTAAGTAATAAGTCTGAGATAAGAAGTCGTAATTATCAAAATTATGACAGTCAAAATGGACAAAAAGTCAATTATGGGATAAAAAGTCAAATTTATGAGATACCAAGTCATAATTCTGGGATAAAAGCCAAAAATATGAGATACTAAGTCAAGAGTATGAGATGCAAAGTCATAAGTCTGAGATAAGAAGTCGTAATTATCAAAATTATGACAGACAAATGTGGACAAAAAGTCAGTTATAGGATAAAAAGTCAAATTGATGAGATACCAAGTCAAAATTCCGAGATAAAAGTCATATTTTTGAGATACTAACTCAATCATTCTGATGAAGTCAAGATTATGATATACTAAGTCATAAATGTGAGATAAGAAGTCGTAAATATCAAAATTATGACAGTCAAAATTGACAAAGATTCAATTATGGGAAAAAAGAGTCAAAATTCTATCATTAATTACTCACCCTCATGTCGTTCCAAACCCGTAGGACCTTCATTCATCTTCAAAGCACATATTAGGTTATTTTTGATGAAATCCCAGAGCTTTCTGACCCTGCATAGGCAGACACAATATAAACGTACAATTCTGTTTTTTTTTTTTTTTTTATCAGAATTGCGAGTTTGTATCTCCCAATTCTGACCTTATAACATGCAATTGCGAGTTATTAAGTCAGAACTGTGAGATATAAACCCACAATTCTAAGAGCATATCAGTTTTTTCCCCCCTCAAAATTGTAATTTATAACTCTCAGTTTCTAGTTTATATCTCACAATTCTGAGGAAAAAAGACAGAATTGCAATTCTGACTATATTTCTCGCAATTAATCCGAATTTTTATTTTTGGGTGAACTATCCCTTTAAGTGAACAGTGCTGTATTGTGCTATTATTGATGTTCATTCTATACAAAATCCAGCCAGAATTTTTTAATCCATGGCAGTAAGCTCTTCGTGTCGTTTTTACCCCTCTGACCCAATTCTAGATGCTGTTTTTGTGAAATTAAGACTTCTGTTCAATAGAGAGAAAGAAGCAGGAGAAAAACATTGTGTTCTGTCCTGGATTTTAACATTAATACGATGGACCTCAGGGGACCCCGACTGGGATAAAGCTGAGTGCAGGGGATGGACATTAGTAATCAATAAAAATCCTCTAGGCTTATGCGGCCTGGTTTCATGAGGTACGCTTTCTCCCCCTCCCCTCCCCTGCCTGCACCGCTGGAGTCTTTCATGTGTTGGTGGTGTTGTTGATGGGAATAGGTCAGTCAACACGGTGAATCTGATGCTTCGTTTTTCTTGTGCTGTCAGGACGACAGCTGTTTGGTGGAGTGTATGGTCAGCATGGATCAATAGCCTTTCCTCTTGCTCGCTGCACCCTTGCTGACAACAAACACGCCCACCATTTACCTCACGCACGAATCAGGACGACAAGGGCAGACAGATGAAGAGGGTGAGGTGGGTCAGAGGTGCAAATAATTGGGGAGAACTGGGAAGCAGCTACTGAAACCACATTTTCAAAAGAGCCTAACAGGCTTAAGTGCTAACAGGTTAAACCAGTTTAGTAAACCTACTCCTATTCCAGGATTCCCATCATGCAATGCAGCGAAGAGCAAAGAGAACACTGAACTCTAATCCATCCTGCAGCAGAAGGCCAATGTCATGACATATGCGGTGGCACGCTGACCCATCTCACCCACCCCTTGGAAAAGGTCAAGGTCATTTATTCAGCTGATTAAGGCAGTAATCCATATGGGAAATATCTGATGCTTTTATATGCAGGAGGATAATAGGGAATAGAGGGGTTCAAATTAATTGACCTCACTCTCACATGCAAAAGCTGACACACACACATAAACGCACAGCCTGCATAAATTGAAATGTATGGCAGTGGCATATGTGAGTGCACATGCTGTTTATTCGGGCACACAGAGAGCAGACAGCCTGAAATAATCCCCAGTGACAGCAGAGAGAGCTCACACACCTGACAACACCCAGACAAATGAGCTCAGCGCTCAGCTCCGCTCCTGCTCATTACATTTGGACGCACAGAAATGTGCGCGCAAGCCTAAAAGAAGACAATAATATACACATGAAAAACTGCGAATGTGCATTAACATTTGGAATGCATAAACAGACAATGAAATAATAAACAGGATCTGCGCTCTTTTTGGTGAAATATGACTAAGTTGGAGTGAAAAGTGTATTTTTATGTACAAACAGGAGCCAGAGGATGGCAAAAAAAACATACTTTTCATTTTCTACTGACATGTTAATTTCACATGTAATATTTTCTGCACTATTTTGGGCAATAATCTGCATTTTAAATGGATTTAAACATGGTGAAGTGTGTTAAATGTAATTCTTAAGCTGATTTGACAACGAAAGCAACTTGGAGCCTCAAACCCACCCGACATCATTCCTTTTCAATGACAGCTTATGATTACCAGTAACTTGAGCGAAAGTGGCCATCAGTGCCAAGATTTGAGTGAGTCCAGCGTCTTGGGAAGTTGAGAAAAGTTTAACTTTATGCAAATTAACTGTAACGATGGACTGAAAATGCACTTTAATTTATATATTGATAATTGTTTATCATGTTCATGATATGATGTATTATGCTCTGCTGCAAGGAAGACATTTTCAAGAAAAAAACGTGCAACAACGTATATGTCTAATTGCTGATCAGATTTTCAAAAGCTATGGCCAGTTATGCAGCCCACCAATAAGTTATGGTATCAGTTTTGCCATTTAAGAAAATAAATCATGCTTTGTATTTTGATTGTATATTATAATTATGACATAAAAATGTATATTATAAGATACTAATTCAATTATAAGATAAAAAAAAATCGAGATTATGAGATAAGAAGTCATAATGATCAAAATTA
The DNA here is from genome assembly GCA_036247105.1 of Cirrhinus mrigala. NCBI lineage: Eukaryota > Metazoa > Chordata > Actinopteri > Cypriniformes > Cyprinidae > Cirrhinus > Cirrhinus mrigala. The sequence goes on from CM070024.1 coordinate 19,696,146, forward strand.
GGACTATCAAAATTGATAAAAAGTCAAATTTATGAGATGCCAAGTCATAATTCTGGGATAAAAGTCAAAATTATAAGATACTAAGTCAATTTTGAGATGAATTCAAGATTATGAGATACTAAGTCATAAGTCTGAGATAAGAAGTTGTAATTATTACATTAATTATGGGATAAAAAGTCAAATTTATGAGATACCAAATTATAATTCCGGGATAAAAGTCAAAATTACGAGATACCGTGTCAATTATGAGATAAAATCATGAGATAGTAAGTCATAAATCTGAGATATGAAGTCGTTATTGTTGAAATTATGACAGAAAAATTATGATAAAAAGTCAATTATGGGATAAAAAGTCAAATTCATGAGATACCAAGTCATAAAAAAAAAAAGTCAGATACAAAGTTGATTATGAGATAAAGTCATGATTATGATGAGATAAGTAATAAGACTGGTATAAGAAGTTGTAATTATTACAATTATAACATTCAAAACAGACAAAAAGTCAATTATGGGATAAAAAGTCAAATTCATGAGACACCGAGTCATAATTCTGAGATAAAAGTCGTATTTTTGAGACACTAAGTCAATCATTCTGATGAAGTCAAGATTATGATATACTAAATCATAAATCTTAGATAAAAAGTCGTAAACATCAAAATTATGACAGTCCAAATTGACAAAAAGTCAATTATGGGATAAAAAAGTCAAATTTATGATATACCGAGTCATAATTCTGGGATAAAAGTCAAAAATATAAGTTAATAAGTCAAAAGTAAGAGATGCAAAGTCATAAGTCTGAGATAAGAAGTCGTAATTATCAAAATTATGACAGTCAAAATTGACTAAAAGTCAATTATGGGATAAAAAGTCAGATTCATGAGATGCCAAGTCATAATTCTGGGATAAAAGCCAAAAATATGAGATACTTAGTCAAGAATATGAGATGCAAAGTCATAAGTCTGAGATAAGAAGTCATAATTATCAAAATGATGACAGTCAAAATTGACTAAAAGTCAAATTTATGAGATACCAGGTCATAATTCTGGGATAAAAGTCATAATGATGAAATAAAATGTCGATTATGAGATACTAAGTCATAAATCTGAGATATGAAGTTGTTATTCATGAGATAGCAAGTCATAATTCTGGAATAAAAGTCAAAATGATGAGATACTGAGTCGTAAATCTGAGATATGAAATTGTTATTGTCAAAATTATGATAGAAAAAGTATGACAAAAAGTCAATTATGGAATAAAAAGTCAAATTCATGAGATACCAAGTCATAAATCTGGGATAAAAGTTAAAATTATGAGATACTAAGTCAATTATGAGATAAAGTCAAGATTATGAGATACTAAGTAATAAGACTGGACAAAAAGTCAATTATGGGATAAAAAGTCAGATTCATGAGATGCCAAGTCATAATTCTGAGATAAAAGTCAAAATTATGAGATAAAATCAAGATTATAAGATACTAAGTCATAAATCAGAGATAAAAAGTGGTAAATATCAAAATTATGACAGTCAAAAATATGAGATACTAAATCAATTATGAGATAAAGTCAAGATTATGAGATACTAAGTAATAAGACTGGTATAAGAAGTTGTAATTATCAAAATTATAACAGTCAAAATGGACAAAAAGTCAATTATGGGATAAAAAGTCAAATTTATGAGATACCAAGTCATAATTCCGAGATAAAAGTCAAAATTATAAGATAAAATCAAGATTATAAGATACTAAGTCATAAATCAGAGATAAGAAGTGGTAAATATCAAAATTATGACAGTCAAAATGAACAAAAAGTCAATTATGGGATAAAAAGTCAAATTTATGAGATGCCAAATTATAATTCTGGTGTAAAAGTCAAAACTATGAGATACCACGGCAATTATGAGATAAAGTCAAGATTATGAGATACTAAGTCATAAGTCTGAGATAAGACGTAATTGTCCAAATTATGACGGTCAAACAAAAAGTCAGTTATGGGCTAAAAAGTCAAAATGATGAGATACTAAGTCAAGAGTATTAGATGTTATGTCATAAGTCTGAGATAAAAAGTCATTATTATCAAAATTTTGGCAGTCAAAATTGACAAAAAAAAGTCAATTATGGGATGAAAAGTCACATTTATGAGATACCAAGTCATAATTCTGGATTAAAAGTCAACATTACAACAGTCAAAATCAATTATGAGATAGAAAGTCAAAATTCTAACAAAAGTCTCATAATATGGCTTAGTATTTCATAATTTTGACTTTTTAACCCATAATGATGACTTTTTATATCATAATTATCACTTATGGTTTCCTTTTATGCACCTATAGTGAACAACAATGCAGTAACTAATGATAAAAACACCTTCTGCGAGTGTGAACAGGGCTATATTGATAATTGAAAGCATAATCAAATTAGCCAAAATATTTAAAGGGATAGTTCCCCATAAAAATGAAGATTATATCATCAATTACTCACTCTCATGTCATTCCAAACCTGTAAGACCTTCGTTCATCTTTGGAACACAGATTAGGATATTTCTGATAAAGTCCAAGAGCTTTATGACCCTCTTAAGGTCTTACAGGTTTATGAACGACATGAGGGTGAATAATTAATGACAGAATTTTCATTTTTGGTTGAACTATCCCTTTAAGAATATGAACACAGGATTTACAGTATTGAATAGCTTACATTTTTTATCTGCTTTATGTGGAATCGTGGGCCTGCTGAATCAACTATACTGTATGACCATTGACCTCAATTAACCTCTCAACTGAATGAAAGAAAGAAATATTTAGTATTTAAAATGAATTCCTGACAGCATACACAGTGCTCTGTAGCAGCTCATCATTGCTTGTAAGTGTACAGTGCCTTCTCTCAGTCAGCACATGCTGCAGTTCAGAGTAGCTCCAGTTAATGACTTGTCACATTACAATCCTCTTAAGGAAGCTGAGCTGAATCCGGCTCGTTTCCCACTGATTTCCTGACCCTGTTGTCTAGCGTTACACCCACACCCACACAAACAGCGACCTCAGCAGCACAAAGGCCATCCAACCTCACCAAGCTCATTACCGAATCAGCAGCTGAACCAACTTACTCAACACATATAGCCCAACATGTGTAATTCTCTCACTGCCAGAGTAACAAAATGGCACAGTACTGCTGCAGGGAGAAATGCTATTTGACAGAACCTGATCTAATAGAGCTTTTCACATCTGATGACTTCCAAACCTTAAGAGGGAGATATAAGAAGTTTATATACTGAAGGGAAAGTTGTGGTACGTGAACACACTTCAAAGACTGACACAGAACAGAAGAAATTGTTGAATTAAGTTGTTATTTTTGTTTTCTTTCCGTATTCTCATAGCTTCATAAAATTAAGACTGTGATGCCACATGGACTATTTTAATGATGTCCTAACTGCCTTTCTGGGCCTTGAATGTGGTAGTTGGGTTACTGTCTATGCAGTCAGAAAGCTCTCGGATTTCATCAAAAATATCTTAATTTGTGTTCCAAAGATGAACGAAGGTGATTTTATTTGTATGTTTGAATTAATTAATATATAGGACAAAAAAAAGAGCATTATTATCCCTAATAGCATCTATCACTAAGCACCTTACGCAAGGAATTAAAAAATAATAAATCCAGCAGTTTCTAGAGGCTTCAACAACAGCATGTGCTGTTCTGAAAACTATAATAGCTGCGCATTTCCAGAGTAGCTTTTGTTTCTCTGTAACCCGACGGCTGTATTTTGATGTTTCCGTGGTGGCTGGTGCTTTAATCTTCTCTTTCAAAGGGAATCAACCGATGTAGGCCTGTGGACAGACTTGGCTGTGACTTTGAGCTGAGACAAGAGCAGCTCAGTCATTCTCTCGTAGCTAAAACCAAGCCTAAATGCTGACAAAGAGTGTGTTAGTGTAAGTGTGTGTGTGTGTACTGTGGCTGCGGGCTGTACATCACTGTGGAAGAGATGCTGTCTTCGTGCAATTTTCTGTTACGCGCAGCGTTACATGCCAAGTATCAGCAGTCATCAGAATCACTTATCTTTCCTAGAATGTACCAGCGCTGTTCTGTGCCTCAGGAGCCATGAATTATTTATCTCTAAAAGAGGGGGGAGAGTGAAAAATTGGTTGAAAGGATAATCAGAATGGAAGGATGGGATAAAAAAAAGAAATCCCACTGCCTATCCAAATTGTTCAATCCCTCCCTACGTTTCAATCCAACCTATTCTCTCCTGTGCTTTACCCCCCTCTGTGAAGCTCTGATGATGTGCGTCCAAGAGCGTGATTCGTTTTGTGAGGGATCAAGATGACTCCCGTCAACAAATGTCATACAGACCTGCAAAATGGGGGCAGACCGCCTAGAATCGAAAGTGTTTCTGTCCTCAATATTCAATATCACTCCTGTCATGCTCAGTCTAACTCGTATTTGTTAGGTGTCTCATCCATGAAATTTGCAATTAGGGCACTGGACAGTCAATATTTAGACAGGCTTTAGCTAACACAATCCATTTATGGAGCTCCCACAGGAGAGATTTATGACTCAGATGTTGCTCCGTCATATATTTGAAGATACAGTTGAGGTCAAAAGTTTACATACACCTCGCAGAATCTGCAAAATGTTAATTATTTTACCAGTACTGACCTGAATAAGATATTTCACATAAAAGATGTTTACAAATAGTTCACAAGAGAAAATAATAGTTGAATTTATATACCTGAATGATCCACAGCTGTTTTTTTGTTTAGTGATAGTTCTTCATGTTTGTCCTGAACAGTTAAACTTCCTGCTGTTCTCCAGAAAAATCCTTCAGTCCTTCCAGTGATTTTGAGATCCATCTTTTCACACTTAGGACAAATGAGGGAAGGAAAAAACATGCATTAAGAGCCAGGGGGTGAAAACTTTTTGAATTTGAAGATCAGGGTAAATTTAATTTATTTTGTCATCTGGGAAACATGTAACTTTCTTCTCTAGCCTCTGAAGGGCAGCACTAAATGAGAAAATATGATATTTAGGCAGAATAAGAAAAATGCAAACACATCCGTTCTGTTCAAAAGTTTTCACCCCCTGGCTCTTAATGCATCATTTTTCCTTCTGGAGCATCAGTGAGTGTTTGAACCTTCTGTAATAGTTGCATACGAGTCCCTCAGTTGTCCTCGGTGTGAAAAGATGGATCTCAAAATCACACAGTCATTGTTGGAAAGGGTTCAAATACACAAAAACGTTGGAAAACCAAAGAATTTGTGGATCCTGAAGGATTTTTCTGAAGAACAGCAGGCAGTTTAACTGTTCAGGACAAACAAGGGACTCAACAACTATCAAAAAAAAAAATCATTCAGGTAACAACACAGTATTAAGAATCAAGGGGATGTAAACTTTTGAACGGGGTCATTTTTATAAATTCAACTAATTTATTCTCTTGTGGACTACATGTAAACATCTTTTTCATGTGGAACATCTTAATTCAGGTCAGTACTAAATAAAATATTACATTTTGGATGATCCCTCTTATTTTGGTAAAATAAATAACATTTGGCAGTTTCTTAAAAGGAGGTGTAAACTTTTGACATCAAATGTATACAGTGATAAAAGATCTCAGTTGTCTCAGAACACACTACAAAGACTGACACAGAAAAGTATTCTCGTAGTTTCATAACATTACGATTGAACCATTGATGTCACATGGACTGTTTTATCGATGTCCTTACTAACTTTCTGAGCCTTGAACGTGTCAGTCGCGTTGCTGTCTATTTTTGGATCAAAAAACTCTCGGATTTCATCAAAAATATATTTGTGTTCCAAAGATGAACGAAGGACTTAATGGGTATAGAATGACATTCAGGTTAATGTAATCATATTAAATACTGTGCACATTAAATAAAGTGTATAGTAAGTACTATGCACTTTAGTTTATCATCCCGCTAAAATGTAAATCTGGTCGTTCAGAAACACAACAGCATCTCTCCTCTGAGCAATAATTCATTCATAAAGCTGAAGTGTATAATTTTCGCACCATTAGCATCAAACAGAATTGCAAAAAACAATGTTTTCAAACACTCTCAGTTGTGGGGACGGCTGGAATGAGACAGAAAAAGATAAGCCTAAAACTAAAGGGGTCGAAGCATTAGAGAGACAAAATGACAATCGATGTGTTTACTTTGAACCTAAATGAGTAAAAGAAGGCAGATGAGAATGAATGACGCTAATAAACAAAGGGTCGAATGGTAGGAGAAAAAGCAATGTAGTCAGAAGAGCCAGTGAAAAGAAAAGGCGAGTGAAACAGAGAGCGCAGCCTGTGGGGACTGAGTCATGAGTGCTTTTAGCCATCTCAAGAGCTATAACCTAAATTAAAGTGAGGCTGCTAATGATTATTTATTTAGCTTCACTCGTGCTTGGTCTGCAGTTCATCCCACACAAACATCTCCTCATTTTTATTATATTACTTTTCTGTTATTTAGAATAACGGTATACTAAGAGTATGGGAATTATATAGTAATTTATAGACACTCTGGGATGATCAGTAACTTCATTTTGTTCAGAGAATTCAATGAGTGTCTCTCACACAAACACACATTTGACTGTGAGTCAGACACAGTGAGTTTCTCACGCTGACATAATCGCATTACCACAGATGAGACGGAATGAAACACAGTTGAGAAATGCTGGTGAGATACAGTAACGTGCTTTAGAAGACAATACTGCTATTAGTGTGGGTCAGCACTGCCAATGATGATATAACTCTCTGCTGCGCTCTCCTCCTCTGCTCTCTCCAAGAGCAATGATCTTCACTTAGCACAGCAGTTTTTCTGCTTTCCATTTTTTTTTATTATCCTTAGTGAGACACCTCATTAAGAACAAGGAGAGAATGACAGCTTAAAGGGGTCTTCGGATGCCCATTTTCCACAAGTTGATATGATTCTTTAAGGTCTTAATGAAAAGTCTATAATATACTTTGGTTAAAAATTCTCAGTGGTAGTATAAAACAACACCCTTTTTACCTTATCAAAATCAGCTCTGCAAAATCCATCCTGTTCTGGTCGAGGTTGCTTTAAATGTTAATGAGCTCTGCTCGCCCCGCCCCTCTCTTCTCTCTGTGGAGAGACGAGTCTGTTTACTATAGCCTCATTTAGCCACGTTTAGCTGCTAAACTTGCTAACTAGCATGTTATTAGGAAATGCAATCGCAAAGATTCATAAAAAAAACCCTTATACTCACTTCTGCCGTAAGTGAAGCTGGATCACGAATGATTCACGCGAACATAGACAGATATATGTAGATCGGGAGGCGCATTCCCTTCACAAACAAATGTATTCTACTGCATCTTCAGCGGCTCAGATGTTGGGAGTAAATGACGACCACTATGTTCATTATTACATCCAGCAACACAAACACCTCAATCGCTCAATCTGAGATATTCTCATCTAACTTACATCCCTGCTCCGGTATCGAAACAGTGGAGGTTACTAGACTGTTACAGCTGAGTTAAGGTGGGTCTGAGGTAAGACGCTCATGTCAATCAACTATCATGGGAGCGGAATCTGTCGGTGTGATGCCATACCAGCAGGCATCTGAGAATGGCTCGATTTGAAAAAGGGGATATTATTTTTACAGATTAATTAAAAACCACTGCATGGATTTTTATCATTATAGGGTAGATTTGTACATACACTGCCAACACACATTAATGTTCAAACAACATGTAAAAGTGAACTTTGCATCCGATTACCCCTTTAATGGATTAATTCACCCCATAATAATAATAATAATGTCATAATTTATTCACCTTCATGTTGTTCCAAATCTGCATGACTTACTTTCTTCAACGGAAGACAATAGGACACATTTTGAAAAAGAGACTGGTCGTGCAAAAAAGACATATGATTAATATCTCTGTCATTAATTACTCACCTTCATTTTGTTCCAAACCCGTAAGATCTTCATTCATCTTTGGAAGACAAATTAAAGGAGAAGTCCACTTCCAGAACAAAAATTTACAGATAATGTACTAACCCTCTTGTCATCCAAGATGTTCATGTTATTCTTTCTTCAGTCGTAAAGAAATTATGTTTTTTGAGGAAAATATTTCAGGATTTTTCTCCATATAATGGACTGCTATGGTGCCCCGAGTTTGAATTTCAAAAATGCAGTTTAAATGCAGCTTTAAACGTTGTGGCTGTAAACGATCCCAGCCGAGGAAGAAAGGTCTTATCTAGCGAAATGGTTATTTTCATAAAAATAATACAATTTATATACTTTTAATCTCAAACGCTTGTCTTGTCTTGAACTCTGTGTATTCTGACTGAACACAGTTAGGGTATGTCAAAAAACTCTGATTGTATTTTCTCCCTCAACTTCAAAAATCATTTCAAAATCATCCTACATCACTGCAGAAGTACCGACCCGGTGCAAAGTGAACATGCAAAGAAGATCAAACACCCTTAACAAAAAAGTAAAAGAGCGATATAGGACGATTTTGAAGTTGAGGGAGAACATGAGATGGGAGTTTTTCGACATACCCTAACTGTCATGAACCATAAAAAAAAAATGAGCGTCTGAGATTAAAAAGTATATAAATTTTATTATTTTTATGAAAACAACTGATCGTTAAATTATACCCTTCTTCCTCGGCTGGGATTGTTTACAATCGTATTTGGAATCGTTTGAAGCCGCATTTAAACTGCGTTTTGGAAGTTCAAACTCATGGGCACCATTGAAGTCCACTATATGGAGAAAAATACTGAAATATTTTCCTCAAAAAACATAATTTCTTTACGACTGAAGAAAGAAAGACATGAACATCTTGGATGACAAGAGGGTGAGTACATTATCTGTAAATCTTTGTTCTGGAAGTGGACTTCTCCTTTAAGATATTTTTGATGAAATCCGAGAGCTTTCTGACCCTGCATAGACAGCAACATAACTACCATGTTCAAGGCCCAGAAAGTAAGGACATTGTTAAAATAGGCCATGTGACATCAGTGGTTCAATCGTAATTTTATGAAGCTACAACAATACTTTTTTACTTTAACAGTGTCCTTACTACCTTTCTGGGCCTTGAATGTTTCAGTTGTGCTGCTGTCTATACAGGGTCAGAAAGCTCTCAGATTTCATCAAAAATATCTTAATTTGTGTTCTGAGTTTGGAACAACATGAGGGTGAGTAATTAATGACAGAATTTTCATTTTTGGTTGAGCTATGCCTTTAATTAACCACTGCAACCAGATCACTGCGTCAGTGTGTTTGAGCACCATATTAGTCACACTATTGAAACAACCATTCAGACTAATTTTGTTAACTACTGGAGATTTACTCAATGGAATTTCTCAATCAAAATTTGTTAATGAATCAAACTTGCCATTTTAGGCATCATTTATGTTAATTACATTGATTAATTAAATGAGTAGCCAAGATATTTGTCGAATAAATCTCTTTTTGTGTCCTGCAGGGTTCTAACTTTAGTGTATTTTTTAAAAAGTAGTGTTTTCGGGCACTTAATTGCATGCTAATTGCAATTAAATTAAAATGTATATCGTTTACAGTTATATTAAATGCAGTTATATTAATATATGATATATATTAACTTTAAAGTGCTTTTTTGACCCACTCTTTATATATGATTGTATAGAATATGTACTGACAAATGTTTTGGCAAGCATTTTTGTTTAACTAAAATATACTTTAATGTCATTTCTATTGATCTTCGTATGTCATGTAAGCTATTTTTGAATATATTTGTAGTCACACATTTGTAATGATGAAGCTGCAATTTAATACATTTGCCTTTAAAAGTTTGGGATCAGTAACATTTTTTTAAAGAACATGTTTTTTAAAGAAATCTTTTCTGCACATCAAGGCTGCGTTTATTTGATTAAGAAGTACAGAAAAAAAGTGAAATATTATTGCAATTTAAAATAGTGGTTTTCTATTTCAATATACTTTTAAGTAGAATTTATTCCTGTGATGCAAAACTGAATTTTCAGCATCATTACTCCAGTCTTCAGTGTCATATGATTTTTCAGAAATCATTCTAATATGCTGATTTATTATCAGTGTTGAAAACTGTTGTTATGCTTATTTTTTTCAGGATTCTTTGATGAATAAAATGTTAAAAAGAACAGCATTTATTTAAAATAGAAATCTTTTGTAACTATACAGTACCGTTCAAAGTTTAGGGTCAGTACATTTTTCCTTTCTTTGTTTAATAGAAATTAATACTTTTATTCAGCAAGGATGTGTTAAATTGATAAAAAGTGATTGGAAAGACGTATATTGTTATTTAAAATACACGCTGTTCTTTTTAACTTAGTATTCATCAAATAATCCTGAAAAAAGCATCACAGATTCCAAAAAATTATTAAGCAGCACAACTGTTTCAAACATTGATAATAAATCAGCATATTAGAATGATTTCTGAAGGTTCATTTGATGCTGAAGACTGGAGTAATGATGCTGCAAATTCAGCTTTGCATCACAGAAATAAATTCTATTTTAAAGTATATTAAAATATTAAACAGTTATTTTAACTTGCAATAATATTTCATAATATTACTTTTTTATATTATCGCATTTTAATCAAATAAATGGAACTTGGATGAGAATAAGAGACTTCTTTAAAAAACATGAAAAATCATACTGATCCCAAACTTTTAAACGGTTGTGTAACTTAAAATGTAAACCTAATTAACAAAATACAGTATCAGAATAAATGTCCTGTTTTGAAGCATGACAAAAGATTGTTAAAACATAATGATTTAAAATGTACTTCAAAGTAAAACTTTTAATTTGTTATTTTTGGGTGAACTAGTCCCTAATGACAAACTGCATTGGACAAAAACATAAATGACACAAGGTGATCCTGGAGCTCACTTTAAACCTGCTCTACCATAAACAATATGTGCTCGAGACTCACTCATGAGGCTTTTTTTATCCTCCCCTCCCAAACACACACCCACACAGAGTACAATGTGCCTTTATTACTGTCTACCACACACGCACACACAAATGCAGAGTTCTCAGTATGTGCTATTATCCTTCCCTTCCAAATTCACACACACAGTCACACATTCAAGGGATTTTGTGAGGTTTAGCGGGATTCTGATGACTGCGAAGAAGATGAGAAATAATGAAATAAATGCCGAAGTGGCCATTTAAGGGGATTAGACTCACAATGGGAACACCTTTCAGAAGAGGGTGAAAGCGGTGTGTGTCTCAGACTCTGTGGCAATTAAAGTGATTAATACTGTGAACCAAGGAATGGAAGGAAGATTTGGTAATGGAGGCAGATTAAAAGTAATTGTCACAGAACCTGACCCTGGAGAGGAGAAGAGAGACGGGCAGACAGACAGAATGAGATAATAAAGAAAGAGAGACACACACAGAAAGACAGGAAAAGAACAAACGGTGGAATAAATCAAGGCACTATATAGATAGAGGGAATCGGAAAGAGACAGAGTTAGACTTAATGACCAGCAGAGTGATTAAAGGGTGAATGAGGAAAGTTCAAACAGAATGATGTCGCTCCTTCAGAAGAATCTCTTTCCTGACTTGCGCCCTCCCTGAGGTAGAGTCAGATTTTTGCCCTTCATGTTGGATCAGAGAGAATAAGTCTGTTTTCTTACCACTACATATAGTCTCCCAAGGCATCTTTACACAGTTGAGTTAAGGCTGCTATGAGATGGCTCTGTGTCTGCGACAAATTTTGTGGAAGGATGCAATGACACTTGAAAGCAGAATTAAAATATGACAATTTACATTTATTAGGGGTTCAGCAATCTCCATGTAAAACTGATCAGGCAGACCGAACTGTAAGTCATAGAGACTTGAAACTTGGAGGGATGGTAGTACTCACACCATGTCACCAAGGCTCGCCCCAATTGGCCTGACGGGTACAAAAGTACAAAATCGCTCATAGCTCCTTAACTGTTCACCGAGTGTCTTATGTCATTGGAATCCTTGGCTCGTACTGGACAACACATATGCCTAGTGAATATTTTGGGTATTTTGGATTTTTTGAGAAACCTATTTTTGCGAACTAGTACTAGGTTTTTCGTCCGATTGGAACCAGCCCAGTCCAGGAAGATTCTCCGGAGAGTAAATATCAATAATTATTAGGGCTGTCAGTTGATAAAATTTTTTAATCTAATTAATTACATGATGTTTCAGTTAGTTAATCTAATTAATCGAAAAATAAATTTGACTGTATAAATACCCACAAAAGATTATTTAAAGCTATTTTTGTGTTAAATGAGAAAGTATTAAGTAGACGTTACGAAATGTAGAAAAGTTTTATTTGATTCAACATAGAATTTTTTACACATTAACATTTAGACTGATGTAAACTATGGAACACAATATGAGAAACATCTGTATTTTTTGTTCACGTGATGAAAGTATGTATTGGTAACCAAAACAGCTTTGTTAAAGCTTCAAAACACCTTTTTTCATGTTCCACAAAAGAAAGGTTTGAAATGACATGAGGGTGAGTAAATGATGACAGAATTTTTTTTTTTTGGTCAACTATCCCATTAATGTTTTTCTTGTCCTTCTTCTTTTTAATGAAATGATACTCTAAATAAGAAACTAAATCTGCCAGCAGGTGGTGGTAAATATTTTTTAAATATTATTTGATTCATTCAAATGGCTGATTCATTCAGGAAATAAATAAATGGCTCTGTTTATGAATGGGCCTTTGAATCATTGGTTCACATGATTCATTCAAAACATAGATTCGTTCAGAAGCTAAACACTGCTGTGTTGCCTGAAGATCCACAACAATTCTGCTATGCCTTTAAAGGTAATATGTTCTCTGTAAAATTGAGCAAAACACATAACTGCGTTTAAAATATAACACAATATCAACTTTTTATTTATTGAACGGTTGTATAAAATCACATTTAAGCTCATGATAGATCAGGACAAAATCAGCACTTGTGTCATATTGCTCTTGCTTGGCGATGTGATACTGTGTGATATGTGATATATATAAATATGAGACAAAACGAGACATTTTTTGCACCAATATGATATTTTTGGCAATCATTGGCAATATCTTGAATTTTAGGGCATAACTGCATTTGTGGAGTTCTTGCCCTGCATCATATTGTCAACAGTCAACTACATGAAATATAAGATGACGTACAGGTCTGAGAGCGGGGTCAGCACGTTAACTGCGTTAAAATATTTTAATGGCGTTATTTTTTCTTTACTAATTAAGTTAACGTGTTAAACTGACAGCCCTAATAATTTTTTTAAAAAGTTGAACTTTCAACTCTCCGTCGCAAAGGGATGCCAACATGTTTGAAAGCAGCAGAGCCGCTTTTAGTAAAACAGCTATAACTTTTGAACAGAATGAGCAGAGCTTGGCCACTTGGTGGCGCTATAAGAGGTATAAAAAACATTAAAAAAGCCATAACTACGCAATCGTTTATTCTATCGACATGAAAATCGCTACGCATGGTCTTGGTCCAAAGCGCATTTGTGTATCTCAAAAAACATGGCTACTATAGGCCAATAAATTTTGAGCACCTATTAGACAAGGTTAACAGAGGTCGATTGGAATGGAACTCAGTGGGCCTGTCACGACCCTAAAGGTCCTTCTTATTCCCAAGCAACTTTGCCTCTAGAACTACTGTTGTTCATCAAACCGTTTGTTAAATGATTGAGAAAATGTAGAAAAACTACTTTCGTGAACCAGTCCTAGGATTTTCGCTCAATCTGGTAAAAACAAAACAAAACAAAACACTCCAGTACAATTCTCTGGACTTTGTAGGTCAGGGGTGCACAAACTTGGTCCTGGAGGGCCAGTGTCCTGCAGAGTTTTGCTTCAACTCCAATTAGACACAATACAACCAGCTAATCAAGCTCTTACTAGGCATACTAGAAACATCCTGGCAGGTGTGTTGAGGCAAGTTGGATCTAAACTCTGCAGGACACCGGCCCTCCAGGACTGAGTTTGGGCACCCCTGCTCTAGGTCAACAACTACCAAAAAATGTTGAAATTTACCCTTTGGGAAGCTATAACGGGGTCGTTTAGAAAAGGGGCCTGACCAAATATACCCAAAAACCTATAAAGCCTAAATGAAAACTCAAAACTTCACAAAACTTGGTGAGCATATGCGACAGATCATTTTATACAAGCATCCAAAGTTTTGGGGAGATTGGACAACAGCTGGCACTATAACAGTCATAAACATAAAAAAAAGCATCATATTCCTATGGTAAATTACCTGGATTTGCCTTTTTTAAATCATTGATTTACAGGCTTGTCGTTAGAGGCTTGATAAATAATATATAATGTCTTTTTTCATATGTGCTTAAATGCCTTAAGGCACTTGAACCCAGGTAATCGCTGCTTGCAGCTATATTATAATTATTATTTATATTAAAAAAAGAATACTTACAAATTAAAAATACCATATACATACATTCATAATACACAAGTTTCAGCAAAAGTGTGATTTTGCTGTCATACAACAGTTCAGAGTTAAAGGGTTAGTTCACCCAAAACTGAAAATTCTGTCTTTAATTACTCACCCTCATGTCGCTCCAAACCTGTAAGATCTTTTTAGGATAGTTTAAATTAGGATATTTTTAATTAAACCCGAGAGCTTTCTGAGCTTGCATAGACAGCAATGCAACTACCATATTCGAGGCCTAGAAAGGTAGTAAGGACATTGTTAAAATAGTCCATGTGACATTAGTGGTTCAACCTTAATTTTATGAAGCTACGAGAATACTTTGACACTGACACAGAAAAGAAGATATTGTTGAATCCAGTTGTTTTTGTTTTCTTGTACCTTCATAGAATTAAGGTTGAACCACTGATGTCACATGGACTATTTTAACAATGTCCTTACTACCTTTCTCAGCCCTGACTGTGTCAGTTGCATTGCTGTCAATGCAGGGTCAGAAAGCTTTAGGATTTCATTAAAAATATCTTAATTTGTGTTGTACGCAAAGTGCAAACAAATAAGCAGAGCAATGAAAACAGAAGCCCAAGTATATTAAAGCATTCATTACATAACATTGGGCATCACTGACAAATAATTGTGTGAATTATCTTGTGGCGCACATTTTTTCTGCATAACAATTTCTGCAAAAATGTTTTTGTAAATCAATAACATCCTTGTGCAATATCTAATTTCCTGTATAATGGCACCTGGGAATATGTGTTTTTGGCTGACGTTATCATTGCAATGCTACATGCGAGCACAACGGGATAGACTATAAAGTTAGTCAGGGAGAGAGAAATGAAGATGCCGTTATAAAAAAAGGGAAGCGTGGTTAGCGTAGGAGCAGGTGAGTGAGAGTAATAGATGGAAATGTGTCTCATGAGAGACATAGAAGAAAATGGAGACACAGGAAGAGGATATTTGTGGATGTGGAGGTCTTTAGTGGTGTTCTCCTCCACTTGCGGCTGCTGTCGTCCTGAAACTCTGAATGATTTATTAAAGAACGGCTGCGAGAGAGGAAAGGAGGGACGGAGAGGGCAGCCAGGCGAGGCCTGATTAACCGGAGGAGGGAGAGAAGACAAGCATCCCTCTATTATTCATTACTCCAGGGGAACAGAGAGAGGGACAGGAGGGTATGAAGAGCAGAGCTGGAGATAAAGGAAAAAACAGAGGGAGTGGAGAAAAGAAGAAGAAGAGGGGAAAAGATAGGAAGATATTTTTATATGGCACTCACTGTCTCTTTTGCCCTATTTTGCCTCACTGACTCATGCATGCTGAGAGTGTATGTGTGTCATAAGGGATGCGATGTTTAATATCTGTCCATACAGTGTTAATTATAGGGTGCTTATTGGGAGGGTGAAAAAACGTGGCAGGGTTTATATGTCTAGTTATCGTGGTGATATGCCTACAGTGGCGTGATATTCACTTATTACCTGACTACGAATGAGTAATGCTACACGCATAAAATCATATGAATAATCGTTTTCATTAAAGAGATAGTTCACCCAAAAATGAAAACTCTGTAATTAACTACTCACCCTCATGTCATTACAAACCCATAAGACCTTCGTTCGATCTTCGGAACACAAATTAAGATGTTTTGTCTGTGCATATTTTAATCATATTTGGTAATTCTCTTTAATGTATTTTCGGTCCCTCCAGGACCCCTGTTCTAGGTCAAAAACTACCAAAAATGTTGAAATTTACCCTTTGGGAAGCTATAATGGGGTCATTTAGAAAAGGGGCATGAACAAATATATCCAAAAGCCTATAAAGCCTAAACAAAAACTCAAAACTTCACAAAACCTGGTGCGCATATGCGACAGATGATTTTAAACAAGCATCCAAGTTTCAGGGAGATCGGACAACAGCTGGCGCTATAACAGTCATAAACATTAAAAAAATAATAATAATAAAATAAAAGTATATTCCTGTGGTAAATTACCTGGATTTGCCTTTTTTAATCATTGATTTACAGGCTTACAACAGTTCAGAGTTAAAGGGTTAGTTCACCCAAAATGGAAAATTCTATCTTTAATTACTCACCCTCATGTCGCTCCAAACCTGTAAGATCTTTGTTCATCTTTAAAACACAAATTAGGATATTTTTAATTTAACCCGAGCACTTTCTGACCCTGCATAGACAGCAATCCAAATAAAATGTTCAAGGCCTAGAAAGGTAGTGAGGACATCGTTAAAATAGTCCATGTGACATTAGTGGTTCAACCTTAAAATTAAGATGTTTTGTCTGTGTGCATATTTTAATCATATTTGGTAATTCTCTTTAATGTTTTTCCCTGATTTGATTCGTTCACCTGGGAAATGTATATTTTATTTATATTATTTTGTCGTCATTATTATGTTTTAAGATGTTAAAAAAGGTCCTTATTAACCTTGACTGACAGGGCAATATTCTCACATTATTTAGAGCGGTTCTCAGCACCGCCACCGCCACCGCCAATTTGGTGCAATTCTTCAGTGAATAAAAGGTTTGTATACATTTTATTTCATTTATAATTTCTTTAATGCGTCTGCAATGTCAGTTTTACGAGATGTCAGTCAGGTAAATGCGACAGTCAGCTAAATGCATCAGCAGCAGACGTTTCACATGATGGAAACGCCTTTTGCCTTGCATAACATAAACTGATTTTATTCTATATAAAACTGATTATAATTTAATTTAATGTTAACATATGTTCTCTAATCGCAGTACTGTATGTTTTTGGGCAGGTTATGGAGTCAGTCACAGCATCTTTCAGCTAAGGTGTGAAATGCAAGGCGGCGGTCTGAAGTTTGCAGTTCCATCGCCGAACAGCAGCCCATCACTGGCACAGATTTCGGCAACAGACCGGCACAAGAATTAGCACTATTTTGGTGAAAAGGAATCAGAGAAAATGGTTGAATACACTTAAATTAAAATGGCTTCTTTTAAATGTTACAGTTTTTATTTCTATAAAGTTTGTTAAATGAGTTTAAATGTATGTAATATTGTAAATTATGTTGTATTCACCCAAATAAATTCAATTTGTCTTATATTCTTTGACTATGGTTGTGCTTGCTTGTTGATAAATGTTCATGTTGATTATTGCTGTTTCCTCTATAATTCTGTGTGATTTTAATTTCCAGCCTATTTTAAGCCAGCAAAATTGTAATTTATAAACAATAGTTGACTAAAATAAAACTACAACAGCATTTTAGTGCCATGTTAAAAAAAATATGATTACGAGATTAAAGTTGTAATATATCAAGAATAAAGTCGAAATTACAAGAATAAAGTTGAAATTACGAGAATAAAGTCAAAATATTATGACAATAAAGTTGAAATACTACAAGAATAAAGTCGAAATATTTCGAAAATAAAGTCAAAATATTTTGAGAATAAAGTCGAAATTATGAGAATAAAGTCAAAATATTACAAAAAAAAATCGCAGAAATTAAAGTTATAATATTTTGAGAGTAGGCTATAGCTAAATTCCGCATACAAATGGCCTGGATTGGAAGCACCGGGAGATGTTATTTAAGAATTAATTTGAATATTGTGCACCCAAGTGGCCGCATCATCTTACTGGGATGAGGAAGAGGTCATTTTAAGGAGTTTAAACAGCTTAATATCATGAATATTATATTTGGTCTATTAATAGACTGAACAGGAATAACTTTTTATCATAACATCAGCTCACACACCCAATCGACATTCTTTTGGGGGGCGCCGTAGCTCTCTTACTTTAATTTCATCATTGCTACAAATTAATTCTCGTAATTTTGACTTTATTTTCAAAATATTTTGACTATATTCTTGTAATATTTCAACTTTTTTTCCTCATAATTTTGCATTTATTCTCGAAATATTTTTACTTTATTTTTGTAGTATTTTGATTTTATTCTTGTAATATTTCAACTTTTTTTTGGAATTTCGACTTTATTCTTCAAATATTCCGACTTCATTCTCACAGTATTTCGACTTCATTCTCCTAATATTTTGACTTCATTATCATAATTTCAACTTTATTCTCCAAATATTTTGACTTTATTCTCCAAATATTTTTACTTTATTCTCATAGTATTTCAACTTAATTCTCATAATATTTCGACTTCATTCTCAAAATATTTAGACTTTATTCTTGTAGTATTTAAAATTTATTCTCATAATATTTCGACTTCATTATCATAATTTCGCTTTATTCTCAAAATATTTCGACTTTATTCTCTAAATATTTCAACTTTATTTTCCAAATATTTTGACTTTATTCTCATAGTATTTCGACTTCATCCTTGTAGTATTTTGACTTTATTCTCGAAATATTTCGACCTTATTCTCGTAATATTTCGACTTCATTAACGTAATTTCGCCTTTATTCTCGAAATATTACGTCTTTATTCTCATAGAATTTCAACTTTATTCTCGCAATATTTCAACTTTTTTCTCATAATTTCTACTTTATTCTCCAAATATTTAGACTTTATTCTCATAGTATTTCAACTTCATTCTCGTAATATTTCGACTTCATTATCTTAATTTCTCCTTTAATCTCAAAATATTTCAACTTTATTCTCGTAGTTTTTCAACTTTATTCTTGTAACATTTCGACCTTTTTCAACCCAACATATTGGATAAAAACATTTAACCCAATCAGCTGGGTCAAAATAACCCAGAATTTGTTCTGTCCAATATTTACCCAGTGTTGGGTTGCCAAATAACCCAAGTTGGGTTGTTTTTAACCCAGTATTTTTTAGAGTGTACCTATCTGGGCCTTGAGCGTGTCAGTTACATTGCTGTCTGTATAGAGTCAGAAAGCTTTCGGATTTAATCAAAATATCTTAACTTGTCTTACAGTTTTGGAATGACGTGAGGGTGAGTAATTAATGACAAAATTTTCATTTTTGGGTGAGCTATCCCTTTAAGCATATAAATAATATTTTTGGTGTCAAAACATTTAATTGTATTATTTATATCTTTATATTTAGACATACACACACACACAAACACATAATGTCTTCTTATCTGCTATGTTACTGTGCTGTGTACTTTGATTTTCCATAATTTTATCATAGAGTTTGTGTTGCCACAATTACTGACTGCAATCATTTCATGTAAATCATGTTAAACAAACAAGATCTAATTTAATTTTTTAATTAGATTCACTGAATTTGTTCAGTGAGGCACACGCATTGATTAAACACTCTTAGAGGAAAAAAACAGAACCAGAAACGATCTAAAATATAGTAATGGCATAATTTGCAGTCAATCAGCTTGTGTTTGTGTGACTCACGCCATCCTCCATCTACGCGTGTATGTGCGCCACTCGCTGCATTGTCTGTGCATAATGCATTGAGAAATGTACTTGTTTACAGAAAGATCTCCCAAGAGTCCATCTCATAAAGCCAATATCTTCTGCGGTAATTACTCAGCACATTGCTTTTAATACTTTAAAGATGCACATTCAACATTTATGACTCCAGGAACAAGGATCCGAGGTAAGGAGGGGCTGTCTGGGTGATGTGTGTATGATAGCTTGTGTGAGGGCAGTGTTGTTATCGTTAAAGCTAAAACTATTAAAAATTACTACCATGTTCAGATTTTTTCCCATTTGAATGGACACCTCTGAAATCAGTCATCAGTACAATGTTGATCAATATTTTGAGTTTTATCTGTGGTCATGTCATGTGCACATGTCAGATAATTAGACTTTATGATTCATTTGGTCATGTACACCCATGATTTATCCCTCTGCTATTAATTTTAAACACCAAATTATGGATTATCTTCATATTCAGCTGACAGGTTTCCCTTTCTACGTTTACACATTAAGAGGGAGGAGGAGATAAAGAAAGAGCCATTTTCCACTCTAATCGTTTTTCTTTTTTTCTCTCTTTTTTCTTTAGAGACATCGGAAAAGCCCATCTGTTGGAGGCTGATTACACATTTATTTGTTTTGAGGTGCACGTACACCGTCTTGTCACATCAAGCGGGCCTGTCAGGGAGCTGATGGGCCAAAATGCCATCTCTAATAATGGCCAACTCATCTCTAGACTACCAGTGTGTGCCTGAGAACGAGGAGGGGAAAATGGGGGGGAGAGACAGACTGAAGAAAAAAAACACAGAAGGAACAAGACAGTGTGAGAGAATCAAGAGAGAATCAAGCAGATGATGGCTGGCAGTCGAGTGGAACTCAACAAGGCAAAAAACGGGGTATGGGAAATAAAAGGATGAGGTCAGAAAAGTGTGAGAGACTAAAAGAAAAAACTGAAAAGCATTGAGGTGTGCCTGTGGATATGAGGTTTGTTTCTAAAGGGGGCACGCTCTCTCTGTTTGAGATTTCCAAAGCACTCTATTCTCTCTACCCTCCATCATAATGGGGTTCCAATGAGGCATCAAATGAGTTCTACCTTCACACAATCACCATTCAATACAACAGCCTTTCACAACAGCACCAGTCCTACATCAAAATCTCACACAGAGAGGAATAAACACAGGTTTGCTCTACGCATAGTTTATGTTATCTATACAATTGTAGTGTTAGAAGGAGAATGTGTTTAAAATTTGTATTTAAAGCGATAGTTCACCCAAAAAAATGAAAATTCTGTCATTAATTACTCACCCTCATGTTTTTCCAAAACCGTAAGAGCTTTCCCATATAGCACACGTACGTCTGCAAGATGTCCGTTAGAGATCGCTTGATCCGGAAAGCATCTGCTGTGTACAAACCTCTGACAGACGTCTGTAAGATGTCAGTTTTACATACATTTTTGATGGAATCCAAGATCTTTCTGATGCTACACAGACAGCAACGCAACCCTGAGAGCACGCACACGTCTGGAAAACATATTTACAACTGGAAGACATATTTTTTTAGAGCGTTTGCTCATCTGCAATTCATCTATAAGACATTTCCTATCTGATGTCAAATAGATGTCTATTAGATGTCTTTAAGATGTTTATGATTTAGAATGTATGTAAAACTGACATCTTACAGGCATCTGCCAGATGTTTGTACACAGCAGATGCTTTCTAGATCAAGCGATCTTTAAAATACATCTTGCAGACGTATGTGTGCTATCTGGGAACTGACACATTCAAAGCCCAGAAAGGTAGTACGGGCATTGTTAAAATAGTCCATGTGACATCAGTGGTTCAACCATAAGGTTACGAAGCTACAAGAATGCTTTTTGTGCACAAAGACTATTTTAATGATGTCAAGTCAGCCCTGGCTTATATGCAAAACATTTGTATGGCATTCACAAGCTGATGGTATAAAAGCTTGAAAATAATGTTTAACACTTTCAAGTCTATTCATTATTTGTAGCGTATCAGCCACCTAATAATTTGGATGAAAAAAGCTTTGAATAACTGTGGTACAGTAACATCCCATCTTAAGGACATTTTTTTTTTTTTTTAAAAAAATGCATGTAAATCACGTTAAAATAATAAATACAGAAATTATTTTATCCTTTGTTTAGATCATAATTTTAAATATTCTATAGTTAACTGAAAGTGTTAGGACTAAAGAGCAGAAAAATAAAAACTACAGTATGTATTAATGGCATTCAAAAAGTAACAAATGTTGTAAAAATGTTTTTTTGTAAAACATTTAAAAAAAAAAAACAATTTTAATGTGACTTTCACAAAAAAGGGAATTTATTACTTCCAATAAAAACTCCTGAGAACCCAACATATATATTTTATAGGTAAATATGATCCCCCTATAACACCATTATTTATTATCTACTAAGAGTAGAAAAAAAAAAAAAAATAGTATGGATAAAAGGCGTTCGAAAAGTAACAAATGTGTTAAAAATGTTTATAGTAAAATATTTCAATGTGACTTTCACAAAAAAATAAATAAATAAATAAAATAAAATAAAAATAAATTTCTGAGAACCAACATATATATTCTTATAACACCATGTGTGCAAGTGTTCTTGGCATTTATAGCCTAATATATAAGGATTAACGGTAAGTCCTTTAAATTGGTGACGTTACGTATTTATTTTTAAAAAATCGGCCTTCCGAGACGACTTAATGTGACGCCATAAAGAGCAATCAGGGGCCGGTTGCATAAAGGGTTTAGACTAGTCTTAAAAGTTAGTCATCTCATTTTTTTCTTTAAGACTGGTCAAAAATACAAAAATTCGTTTACATAAAAACTTAGATTAGTCTCAGTTGAATCCAAAATATAAGACTGATTACTCTTGGTTAACTGCTAGTTGGTCAAACTAGTTCTTAAGACGCTGTCTTAACACAGAGGCTAAGTTTATGCAACTGGCCCCTGGAAAGAAGCATTCTAAATGACTCTTGGTAAATTTCAGCGCATAACGTACCTGTTCTCCTCACGATATTACTAGCACGTTTCTATGTTGTAACTCCGTTGCACTTGCTGACCGGCACGAGTTTGCAACCAGCTTTACGTGCAGACCCCTTGTGGTATGTAAAGGCACGTGAAGTCGGTATAGTTGCCCCCCCTGCCGGGCTGTGGTGGTCTGTAGCGTTAGGTGTGCAGGGAGGGCCGTGTAGAGTCGTATATGGCCGGTATTGTGTAATGCGTTGTGTCAGGTGGTGGGGGATGTGACACGGTGATTGACAACAGGAGGGCGGGGTGGTTATTCTCTCTAACCAAATGAGCTTTAACGGTTTATAGCAACCCCACCTGACCCCGCCCTTCAGTAGTAATGGTTGTTGATTACTGTTAACACCTGCTATAAAAAAAATTTAGAGATAGATAGAAATCAAATACATATTAAAAGATATGAGGAAAATAAATTACAAAAGAGTTCAAAATACATTAAATGATATTCAGTGAAATGCAATAAAGTTAGAGCTGAAACTGAATGACTGTGTTGTTGTTGTCTTGATTTAAACACTTCAAACTCATTATTCAAATCAAGATGTGATGCAGCATCCAAAGACTTCAGTTCATGTTTATATAAACTTGTATATAAACAGAATACAACCCCCCTCCAAGGGCTCCAACGCTTCTCATTGTTGTCTTTTCTGAGGTAAATCATGTTACATGACTATTCACAAGCTGTTTTAATATAAATGCTTGGAAATAATATTTAACATTTTCAAGTCTATTCACTATTTGTAGCGCGCCAGCCACCCAATAATCGCAAGAAGCCTTTGGTTACTTTTAACATAACACAAATTGTAGCCTTTAAATTCTGTCAATTTTATCATGAAATAGAAACAATAAATGCAGTGGCATAACTTTGTTTTACAAAGTGGGTGGGACAGGAGTGTGCATTTGAGGGGGAGGTTAATGTATTGACATAGAACTCATTTTTAATGTGATTATTATTACATGTACTATAATAATATGTATTATTAGCCCCGAGAAAATTTATGTCAGTAAATAAATACATAGATTAGGGGCTGAATTTTCATCAGGCGTGTTGGAGGTTTTAGGTTCTAATCCACCCTCGCATTTTTTCCCCTTATTAAAACGAAATATGCTCATCAGTGAAGAGGAGGGACACGTTTGTGTGCATTTTGTTTTGTTTTTTAATCTGAATGAATAGTCTCCGCAACATCAAGCGACAGCCTAGATTGGAGCGCTCGTGTGTGAACACTGAGCACGAGCCGCTCTGAGAACGTTCTGTTCGCAACGAACATTCCAGCATTTCAGAAACAACAGAACAGAAACGAATGTGGTGGGGACAATATGGCCCTTGGCAAAAAGTGGTGAGGACATGTCCCACACGTTCCACCTGTCCCACCCGTAAATTACGCCTCTGAAAAAATGTTTTTCCGCTCTTTAATGTGGCATGACATTACTGTATTCGCCTCAGTTCAAGCAGCACGTGAATCATCTTTTTCTCTTTTCTACTAGTTACAGCATGAAATAAACAGGAATAAATATCAGAACACATTTTGAAAAAAATCTAAACTTACAAAAACCTCAGTATGTCTTTGGAATCCTTGCGTTAAACCAAACAATTCTGTTTCTGACAGATTTTTTTGCTGGAAGTCTTTTTTGAACTCCTCATAGGCCATTTGTCTGATTCACCCTGGACAAAAACTTGACATGCATCACCTAGAGACTTTAATGGCAAAAAGTTATCAAAAAAATATTTCGATCAGTGATTCACACTTGCGACAGGATGCCAAAATGTTCATATGCGGGGCCACTTTTACTAAAATGATTTTAACTCTTGAATGGAATTTTTATACCAAACTCAGATTACAGAAAGAGCTCAAGTGCCCTTCAGAGGGCGATATATCCTGTTTGGAACACACCATATGAGGGCACTGGCGTATCTCGAAAAACATGGCCGCCATCAGCCAATCAACTTTGAACACCTATTAGACGAGGTTAATGAAGGCTGATTGGAAAAAACCTTGATGGGCCTGTTTGGCTCATGGCTCTATAGAGGTCTGTGAGAAATTGGAATGAAATCAGCCACTAGGTGGCATTATCGGGTTTTATGCCTGGTATATCACACAATTTTTTGCACATACACACAATATTTATATCATATGTTAGATCTCCTCATTCTGAACAAATTTGCTTCTAGAACCCCTGCTGTCAATCACATGGTTTGTTAAATATTTGACATTATGTAAAAAAGCTATTTTTCATACTCGTCATAGACGGTTCGTTGGATTTTCACCAAAATTGATACAGACAATTTTTTTTTTTTTGAAAAAAGCTTTTTGATAGACTATTCTCAAATAACAAGCGAATTAATTTCATGAACAGCTCGCCAAAGTAGAGATGAGGCTATATCTCCTCAACACTTTATTATATTTAGACCAAATTTGGAGTTTGTTATGACAACCACATTCTGAGGTTACCTGCACAGTTTCAGCACAGTGCCACCTAGTGGTCAGGAGATATGAAAAATGGCAAAATGGATCTAAGTTTGTTTCTTCTTCTTCTTCTTCTTCTTCTCCAAAATGAATCGCATTTATGAGGGCGCAAACATGCTCTAAAACGCATGAAACTTAGAGGTTTTAGGTTCTAATCCGAAAAACATGGCCGCCATCAGCCAATCAACTTTGAACACCTATTAGATGAGGTTAATGAAGGCTGATTGGAAAAAACCTTGATGGGCCTGTTTGGCTCATGGCATCTACAGAGGTCTGTGAGAAATTGGAATGAAATCAGCCACTAGGTGGCATTATCTGGTTTTATGCCTGGTATATCACACAATTTTTCACACATACACACAATATTTATATCATATGTTAGATCTCCTCATTCTGAACAAATGTGCTAAGCAGTGCCAGCAGTGCCACCTAGTGGTCAGGAGATATGAAAAATGGCAAAATGGATCTAAGTTTGTTTCTTCTTCTTCTTCTTCTCCAAAATGAATCACATTTTTGAGGGCCCAAACATGCTCTAAAACGCATGAAACTTTGCACACATGACAAAAGTGGTGAATTTACATCTGATATGGGTTTCAGAAGTGGGTGTGGCAAAATGGCTCAAAAGCACTACCTATAAAATTTCAACAAAGCGCCCCTCGAGCATGTTTCACATACATGTACAAGATTCGGTAGACACATGTAACACACCAATACCTACAAAAAAGTCCCCAGTATGAAGTCCGAAACCCAACAGAAAGTCTGTTATTTTAAATGTTCTCTGCAAGTTTTGTCCGGTTTTTGCCATTTTCAGGCACTGTATTTAAACAAATTAATTTTAAACAAAGATTTAAACAGATCAACACCAAATTTGGTAAGTGTAATCTAAAGCCCTTTGTGACATTAAATTGCAAAGATCTTGCGTTTTTGTTGAAGGCTGTGTCCGTGGCGGCCTGACAAACTTCCATGAAAAAGGAAGTTGTTATAATTCAGGCATACAATGTCTGATCTGCACCAAAATTCACGTTTGATGTTCCTGTCCTGAACACATGCCCATACCCATATTCAGTTAGTGGCTTGTTTTATGCTCTAAGAACTCCGACGAGATTTAATGACATCAACATTATATTTGGTCAGTCAAATCTAAAGGCCTTTGCAAAGCTAAACTGTGAAAATCTTGAGTTTTCCTTAAAGAGTGTGTCCATGGCGACCTGACAAAGTTCGATGTTTCACCATGTAAAAGGAAGTTGCCATACAATGTTCGATCTGCCTCAAACTTCAGCCGTTCAATAAGAGTCCTGGCCTGAACACATCTGAAAGGCGTCACCTGCTGGCAACAGGAAATTACTTGTTTTACACCAACTTAAACATGCAATGTCCAATCTAAACTACAGTTCACATGTTTGGTAAGAGTCCTGGCCTAAAGACATCTAAGGGGCAATATTCAGTTAACCATAGCACTACCTGTTGGCAACAGGATATGTCATGTTTTACACAAACTCAAACACACTGTGTTCAATCTGCACCAAATTTCATACTGTATGTTTGATTAAAGTCCTGGTTTGAAGACATCTACATGCCAATATTCAATTATAGCCATAGCGCACATATAAACGACTTTGACACATTCCTCTTATATTTTCTACCTTAACTGCGTATTGCTCACCGTTCGCTGTTTTTCTAAAGCCACCTGGTTGGTGGTGAGCCCGGGTGTGAGGGCCTTTTCAACGCTGCTTGCAGCTTTAATTTTATTTATGATTTTTCAGCAATTTTGGGTAAAATAGTAGTAAAACGTCTATAATTGCTCAAGGGTCTTAAAGGAGAACTCCACTTCCAGAACAACAATTTATAAATAATTTACTCACCCCCTTGTCATCCAAGATGTTCATGTCTTTCTGTTTTCAGTCGTAAAGAAATTATGGTTTTTGAGGAAAGCACTTCAGGATTTTTATCCATATAATGGACTTCATTGGTGAGAAGAACTTCCAAAATGTAGTTTAAATGCAGCTTCAAAGGACTCTAAACGATCCCAGCAGAGGAAGAAGGGTCTTATCTAGCGAAATGATCGGTCATTTTTTTTCGAAAAATAAAAATTTGTATACTTTTTAAACACAAACGCTCATGTAGCACAGGCTCTGGGATGCGCGTCCACGACACTACAAATCATGTCTAAGTTCATTGTCTGTGTACTCCAGCTCAAAAAGTTACAGTATGACGAAAAACTCCATCTCATTTTCTCCTACAACTTCAGAATCGTCTGACATCGTTGTACCTTTTTGTTCGTAAACAGCGTTTGACTTACTTGCACTTCCTTAGTCTTTGCGTGTTTGCTTTGTAAACACTGGGTCTGTAGTTCCGCCTACGTTCCACGTGACCTTTCAGCGTGATTTAATAGTACGTACCATCGTGGACGTGCATCCCAGAGCCTGTGCTGCACAAGCTTTTGTGCTTAAGAAGTAAACCAATTTTTTTTTTTCAGAAAAAAAAAAAAATTACAGATCGTTTCGCTAGATAAGACCCTTCTTCCTCGTCTGGGATCGTTTAGAGTCCTTTGAAGCTGCATTTCAACTACATTTTGGAAGTTCAAAATCGGGGCAGCAATGAAGGCCATTACATGGAGGAAAATCCTGAAATGTTTTCATCAAAAACCATAATTTCTTCACGACTGAAGACAGAAAGACATGAACATCTTGGATGATAAGGGGGTGAGTAAATTTTTGTAAATTGTTGTTCTGAAAGTGGAGTTCTCCTTTAAAACGCTTGAATCCCACTCATTGCTGCTTGGAGCTATATTTTTGACTTTATTCTAAAATTATTATAGTACTAAAACACTACCATATTTACTAAATTGCTTAATGCAAACACTCTTTTGGCACAATGCACCAAAAGAAAGTTATTTACACACAACGTGCAGTAAATGGTAAAACTGTACAACAAACCTAATTAAGATAATACATTAAAATAGCATCAGTTTGCCATATCAAGCAGCAAAACGCTAAAAATAGCTGAATGCAGATGAGACCAGAAGCCAGACTGATGAAATTAAATAGCCGCGCTCGCTCTTAAGGCAAAAATAAGGTGGATTCCAACTTGTACGGAAGCACTTTCGTCATATAAACACAAGACAACAGTGAAAGTAGTACCGGTACGTCCAACCGTTGATATTTTTAGTATAGAATTCTTTAAATGATAACATTTTATACTTATTACCCTTAACAACAGTAACAATAGTGGTTGTTTCACCTTCGCGCTAAGGACAGCTGCCTTTGTTATAAAAGTACGGATAGTTTCGCTTCTAACACGAGTACCCAGCTGTGACTATAATATAGTGCACACTGATGTTTACTTAGTCCACAGCTCTCAGAACACTGTATTCAGGAGACTAAAGCCCCTCGAGGCTTATGTAATCTTACCAGAAGCATAAAGATATTACAAGCAAACAGAAAATGAAAAGCTTTTTTTTTTTTTTTTTTGACGCTCCAGCTCTTCCAGTGTAGGTGGTGGCTTTAATTATAAGGCTGTTCCCTGAATCATATTTGCATGCAAGTATATGAAATTCGTTCATTAATTAATGTTAGCATACATCCTTTTGAGTTCGGTAGAATGAAGGAGCCTATCTGATAGCAGGCTGATCAAAAGAATCCTCTGGAACTTAATTAACAAGATTAATTGCTAGCTTGTTTTGCGTTAATTAAACTAGAGTAAACTAGATAATTGATTAATCAAATATGCTTCAAATCATATATTCCCCGTCTCTATAGAATTCTTAAAACTCATTAATCAAAATATAGAAAGCATAATAATGGGTTTATACCTGACCGAGACGGTGAAGGAAATTAAGCTCATATATCATTTGCAGTCCTCGCTAGCAAAGAATTATACAGTATAAAAATGCTGCTAGAGTGACCTCTAGAGGTCAAAAAATGTATTTGCTTTGCTCTCTACTGGTGGCTTGGATGCACAACATCATTGAACACACATAAAATAAGCACATAATCCTGTTTAAAAAGCTTTATTAATAATTATTAAAGCGTTTCCTGTAAACAAACAAATCTACAATTAGTTTTTATTTGTTTTCCTTTTGTGCAAGAGTATTAAAGAGAGTAACAATTTGTCATTTTCTTAACAGTCACAGTCAGTAGATTCAACAAGGCAAATAAAACACTTAGACGTACAGGCACACCTCTAAAACAAACTTCCCTCACATCAAAGCAAATATTTCATAGACAGCCCACATGGAGAGTACATTGTTCTGAGAAGAAAACTTTCACTGCTTAAAAGTTACACAAAAGCTAACGTTATTATATGGAATACTGTAATACTCCAAAGCTGAGTTACGACACCAGTTATTCAGTTACATCTCTAAAAAAATGTTTTTGTATCTATGCAACATTACTGATACACTAACATGCAAAGTATGCATAAACAAAAGCAATACTGACAGACTTGTGAATTCCTTTCCTTCCTGCTCAGTGCGAAAAAACATTAGTCAAAACAGAATTAACCTTTCCTTTTTTGAGAGACTTTATGTATCAAATCCAGTTGAAACTGAACCCCTGTTCTCAAACAAAATAGGCAGAATGCTTAGCTTTTACAAGCTCAAACTGTTTTAATGACAGTTTTTCCATTGGTAAAGTCTTGGCTATATAAACATACATATCCACTATTCCCAGTGAAGTGACTCTGGTCATCTATAGAGAAAAGCTGTACAGTGTGCATGTTTGAAATCCCATCCTAGCTGTTCATTAAACACAATTTAGAAGGAAAGAATGCGATAAAGCTCACATATTCAAACACACATGTGAAACCTGCGTTCAGACTTGACCGGCATGATTCATATGAATTGATCGCTATCGTTCATGGATCCGTTGTTCAGCAGAGCGACTTAGGCCGCACTTTTGGGAAGAGCTGCATGAGAGAGAACAAGAAGAATGAGGTTGATTGAAGACCTGCCAAATCTCATTGCCTAGTTGTAATAGCATGAATATTAGGACATAAATGACCTTGTACTAACTTAGTAAAAATTAAGGAAGTGTATGAAAGACAAAACGTTGCGACACTTGACCAGACGAACAGCATTTTAAACATTGCAGTAGAAGCACATTTTGTATTTTGAATTCAATGCAGAGTATTTAGGTCACAAATCTAAGTCAAATCTGCATAGGAAATGTTGCCAATTAAAGAGATAGTTCACCCAAAAATGAAAATTATGTTATTAATTACTCACCCTCATGTCGTTCCAAACACGTAAGACCTTCGTTCATCTTCGTAACACAAATTAGGATATTTTTTTATTTAATATGAGAGTTTTCTGACCCTGCATAGACAGCAGCTACTACATTCAAGGCCCAGAAAGGTAGTAAGGACATCATTAAATAGTCCATGTGACATCAGTGGTTCAACCTTAATTTTATGAAGCTACAAGAATACTTTTCATGCGCAAAGAAAATAAAAACGACTTTATTCAACAATTTTCTTTCATGGTAGTCTTGGACGCGCATTCAAACAAGCAAACAATGGCTAGCAAGCAGCATGTTTTGTAGGGCTGCCCTTGACTAAAGATTCTTCTGGTCGACTAGTAGTCATTCATTTTAAGAATTGGTCGACTATTAGTCGCATGTTTATTAATAAACCATATATATCATAATAATGCACTTTTAATTGCCTACATAGCCTAATAAACAAAAAACAGTAAGGAGGCTGCATTAACATTTTAATAATTTAAAAGTGGGGTTTTCTTTGTTTTCGACTTAAGTGATGAAGTCGGCGACAATGACTCGTCATTTCCGCAGTAGTGATGCGCCTGTATGCGTGTTTTCATATGGATTACATAATCTGAGAATGTGTTTTCTATTTGAATTGGTTCATTTAAAAGTAGATTCACTCTCTCTATATATATATTTTTCATGTCTGTAAGGCAAGTATACATGGAGTTTCGAAGTTTTGCACTCAAGTTCACAGAGACTGAGACTCAGAAAGTGCAAAAGGCTTTCATTATTTTACAAAAGCGCAACGTTTCATTGTTATTGTGAGTGCACACAAATAAATGTAGAGTCTTTACAGATTCGCAGGATGTATCACTTTTATCTGTATGACCAAAAATGACAGAGTATTTTAAAGGGGTCATCGGATGCTAAGTTCACTTTTACATGTAGTTTGAACATTAATGTGTGTTAGCAGTGTATGCACAAATCTACCCTGTAATGATAAAAATTTATGCAGTGTTTTTTAATTTTTAATAATCTGTAAAAACAATATCCCCTTTTTCAATTTGAGCCATTCTCAGATGCCTGTTGTCGTGGCGTCACACCGACAGAGGCCGCTCCCACGGTAGTCTTACCTTAGATCAGTTGTAACAGTCCGTCCTCTTTGTTTCAATGCCAAAGCAGGGATGGAAGTCAGACAAGAATATCTCCAATTGAGTGACTGAGGTGTTGTGTTGCTGGATGTAATAATGAACATAGTGGTTGTCATTCACTCCCGACATCTGAGCTGCTGAAGATGCAGTGGATTACGTTTGTTTGTGAAGGGAATGCGCCTCCCGATCTACATATATCCGTCTATGTTCGCGCGAATCATTCGTGATCCAGCTTCACTTACAGCAGAAGTGAGTAAAAGGGGTTTTTTTATGAATCTTTGCGATCGCCTTTCCTAATAGTGTGCTAGTTAACAAGTTTAGCGGCTAAACGTGCTAAAAGTAAACAATCTCTCAGAGCAGCAGAGAGAAGAGAGGGGCGGGGCGAGCAGAGCTCATTTGCATTTAAAGCAGCCTCGACCAAAATGGTTTTTGCAGAGCTAATTTTGGCAAGGTAAAAAGGGTGTTGTTTGACAGTACTATTGAGAATTTTTAACCAAAGTACACTACCGTTCAAAAGTTTGGGGTCAGTACATTTTTATTGTTTCTTTTTTTCTTTTTTTTTTTTTTTTTTTTTTTTTAAGAATTTAATACTTTTATTCACCAAGGATGTATCAAGTTAATAATTAAAAGTTTATTAAAAGTTAATAATAAATAATTTACACTGTTATAAAATATTTATATTTTGAATAAACACTGTACTTTTTAAACTTGTTATTCATGAAAGAATCCTGAAAAAAAAAAAATTACAGGTTCCAAAAAATATTTGGCAGCACAACTGTTGATATTATCCAACATTGATCATTCTAATAATAAATCCGCATATTAGAATGATTTGTGAAGGATCATGTGACACTTAAGACTGGAGTAACAGCTGATAAAAATTCAGCTTTTCATCGCAGGAATAAATTCTATTTTAAAGTATGTTAAAATAAAAAAAACATTATTTTATATTGTAAAAACATTTTGCAATATTACTGTTTTTATTTTCTATATTTTTAATCAAATAAATGCAGCCTTGATGAGCATAAGAGACTACTTTAAAGACTATTACAAGTCTTACTGACCCCAAACTTTTAAACGGTAGTGTATATTATAGACTTTTCATTAAGACCCTAAAGAATCATATCAACTTGTGGAAAATGGGCATCCGATGACCCCTTTAAGAGCACGCAACCGCAACAGCGCCTCCATCTGACATGTAGGGAGCATGCGACTATTCAACTTCCATACTCTGCACAGACACTTCAAAAGCAGACATTTTTCTAGATTGAGCGGCCATGTAAAGTTGCTACTACTTACATATTTCAGATGAGAAGCCATATTTGATGTAGATGAATAATGTACTGTATTACCACTATTACCACATATTCCACTTCCTGTGGAATTTTTTTTCTGTGACTAAGCGACAAATAAAATTTTGGTCAACCAAGCCTCTTCCCTTCGACTAACAGTTAGCCGACTGTTAAGGGGCAGCCAGAAAAGCCAAAAAAAGAAAGAAAACCTGTGGACACAAATCTGGATTGCGTGAAGAGGAAAGTATTAACTGTTGAAGAACTGAGGTAAAATAGTTTTTATTTTACTTTTTCACTCTGTCGCGGTAGCCCTTCGAGGAACCGTGATAAATGGTGTCTTAGTGCCACAAACATTTCCTCTATAGTAAAATTTCCACCTAGCAGCACTGATACCATTTTCTCTTTTTCATTTCGGCTTGTTTGAATGCATGTAAGAAGGCGCTTCTGTGCTCCTATTGGTCAGTGTCACAGATGTGACAGAACTCGTCATGGACGACAGAAAAAAATTAAACATACCAGTCACAAAAAGTATTCTCATAGCTTCATAAAATTACGGTTGAACTACTGATGTCACATGGACAATTTTAACGATGGCCTTAATACTTTTCTGGGCCTTTAACGTATTAGTTGCATTGCTGTCTATGCAAGGTCAAAAAGGTCTCAGATTCATCAAAACTATCTTACTTTATGTTCCAAAGATGAACGAAGGTCTTACAAGTTTGAAACAACATGAGGGTGAGTAATTAATGACAGAATATTCATTTTTGGTTGAGCTATCCCATTATTAGATATATTAAACAATTAATTTAATCATTTTATGTCATCCCGTGCCCCCTTTTGACATTTGCAAAGGCACTCTCTTGGAATGTTGACCTCTTGACCTCTAGCTGACCATTATTTTTCTTGTAAATGAGCTCGTCTTACCCCAAAGTAGTTGTTTGGTACGAAGCCCTCTCTGCCACACAGTGAAGCCCACCACCAGTCCACCCCTTCAGGCTTTTGCAGGATGGTCACCATGTCTCCTTCTTTGAAGCCCAGTTCATCTGGAGCCTGGGCAGGATATCCCCATAGAGCATACACCACTCCACTGTTCTCTACACCCATTGCTTCCTCCACACCTACACAAAAACACACACATGAAACTTAATGGTGGCTAAAGGAAGTTTAACTATTAGATACACCACTGTGCTCAAATTACTCATTGCTTGTGAATTAATTAGGGTGTATTACATGACATCTCCACCCAATAGTTTCCGAATTATCTGACTAGCCCTGACCGTTGTTTCCAACCCATATCAGAGAATGATACCATTAACTCGGGAATGCAGTGCTCATTGTGACTTGCTAAATATAACCCTGGGTGTTAACGCACATGTGGGTGTTCGCCTGTAAAGACTTGTGTTTGCGCCATGTGGTTTACCTGTGTACACAAGCAATGTCTATTCTCATTTTTGTTTCATGACATCACCCTCACCTCTCAGGAAGCTCTCGCATTCCTCGAAACCGGGGGCGTAGGGGTCACACTTCTGCGCCGCTGTGGCCCCATCGCTGTCTGTTACGGCCATCACCGCCGCTCCGTTCCGCACCAGAAACTCACACATTTGCCGGTCATTACAGGATGCAGCACAGTGCAAGGGCGTCCTGGTAGCGAGATGAAAGTGAATATGTGCTGTACACATGGAAATACATAAGAATGCTTGTTAAATTGAGCATCTCACCAGCCGTGGCTATCTGGAGCGCTAACATTAGCGCCAATCCGTACGAGGAACTCCACCACTAGGAAGTGTCCACCACAGATAGCATTGTGAAGGGCTGTGATGCCTTCATCATTAGCCTGGCTTGGATCACTCACCTACACAGGGACACACAAGTGCACTTTTAAAATGAAGAACAGAAAAATTACGTAACTATGAATCATTTACAAGTAGGGAAGTCTTATTTAAGTTTAAAAAAAAGGTTCTCTTTTTTGTATTTTATTTTGTATTTTGGTTTTCAATATAAATTTGTATGTATTTTTTAAGTATTTTAAAGTATTTTTATCAGAGTGTCTATTTACACTAAGTTGGCAGAGGCTATTTACACTAACTCCGCCCACCACTGTGTGGTTGGGCTAGCCATTATATTATTCGAAAAGTGGATATAAAGTGTATTTCATAATAAAGTCTTTATTGGGTAGGGTTAGGGGTATGTGTATGTGTAGGGAGGGCTTTATTGTCCCAATAAAGTGGAATGCATTTAATAATTTTAATAAAAATTGTCATTTACAATCAGTATGGTATTATTGTATTTTTTTTTTTATAATGTACTACAATACTGAGGTGCAAATATCTGCCACTAAGTATAAACAGTATCTAACTACTAGCCTATTTACACAAAAAAATACTGATATTTTTACATAGTTTAAGTAAAATCTATCGCTATTTGCATTAATTGCTATTTTTAACGCAAATAGCTTCTGGCTATTTTTATATATGCAGAATTGTTACATATTTTCAGATTTATTATAATTATTGTAATATTTGTGGAGTATTATTACGTTTTTTAGTTTATAGTTTTCTAAAGGCCTCAAAATAAACATCAAACAGTCAGTTATTAATTTATTTTTTTAGTGCACACATAATTCTTTATTTAAAAATTCATTGAACAAATTATGTAAAAATGTTTTTCAAATTTAATTTTAGAAAATGATTATATTTTTGATTTTGATTTTATATTTTTTAATGTTTTCACTGCTAGTTTTGCTATTTTAGTGCACACATATAATATAAATTATCATATATATTTATATATATTTATTTAAAAATTAATTAAAAATAATATTCAAACATTTCTTTATTTATTTATATTTTTTATTATTTTTGGCGAGTTTGTGTCAATTATGTAAATTATTCTTAATATATTTACATTCAAATGTTAAAGCAAAATAAATTAAGACTTAGTCTGTTGTAATATCAAATTTATATTACACAATTGTCATGGCCAAGAGAATTCACAATATTATTTCTACCAAAATTTGGGAGAAAAAGAAACTGCTACCATTCCAATCAATTTACTTTTTTCTGTTTTATGACAGGTGGCAAGCAGCATTACTCCAGCGCACCATATTAAAGTGTCAACCAGGTACTGGCACTTGACTATCTACAACAGAGGTCCCCAACCACCGGGTCGCGACCCACTACCGGGCCGTGGAAGAATTTCTACCGGGTCGCGAGAACGTTCTGAGGAAAATTTTTGCTCCGTTATTTATTGTGCGTAAATGATTGTTCTAATTACTTTCGTTGTATGCGATTGATATGGAGTAACAATTTGATGATTTCATGTTGAATTAGTAAATAAAAGATTGCTCTGATCTGTTATTTAATCTATTAGGGCTTAAACATATCGCAGTTGATCCGTGATAGTAAGAACCGGGTCCAGACACCACCGTTCGGCATGTGATTTGCAGATTAATTTGCCAATTTATATGTTCAAGCTATTTAAAACCACAAGAAGAAGAAACGAGACAGAACTCAATTCGTTACTTATGCTCTGTTCTTGCACACACCCGAAACGCACACAAGCACAGAGACGCGTTTCAGACAGCGCGGGATACCGAGTTGATTCAATTTTGATGTCTCCCCGCATGGGGGTTTGTGGTTACGTCGCAATATTGGAAATATTTCTGTCTTAAACTATGAAGGCAAGTCAATAGATATCACACAAGACACATGAAAACTTTGAGCATTAGTCATGCCGGTGAACGTCTTCACTTCAATTCATTAACAGTGCATATTCTCTTAGAGACTAATCGACTTCAACATATGCCCATAACAGTATATAATTATTTTGTGTATAGACCCACCCCATCTGACATTTGACACAAATGCTCGTAGTTTCATTTGCCTTTCTGCAGTATTTATGTGTGCAATTAAAGTGCGCATGCTACAAGCGTAGTATCTGACAGGACTGGTTCATTTGTTTTTATTGGCCTTCGTTCATATGACCTGACAACATCTCATCTGACTGTAGTTTGACTAGTGTGACTACAGTATCTTTAACACTGTTAAACTGGAAAAATAAATTGTGTCAACATGCTAATTTTGACATATATACTGACACAGCCCTACCCTGTGATCTGCCCTTTTCAGCTGTGTGGTGTCTGTTTTTTTAATGGATATTGTTGTGTGCTGTTGTCCCAGACTGAAACTAACTCTATACAGTGCTGATGTAAGTTGCTGCCACGTCTAAGCGACCAAAGCGCAAGGTACCAAAGCAGGGGGACATACCTCCTGCGCAGCCCTCTGTACAGTTTCTAACTCTCCTACTAAGGACCCATCCAACATCAGGATCAGTGGGCTCAAGTGAGCCCTACGGCTGGAGGATTTATTGGCTTTGCCCTTCCGTAAGATAGAGTGAACACCCTGAAAAGGAATGAAATTTTGAAAAGCAGATTAAAATCAAATCTCCTCTTAACTGTCACTGCTACCTACTGTATCTGAAACAAAATGTAACCTGCCCCTTACCTTCTGTTCAAAAGAGACTTGTATCTCTGTGATTGGTACTGGATCTATAGCAACAAGAGATTTAGTGCTCTCTTCTCCATCTGAAGAGCTGCCACTTTCAGCAGCTGGTTCTTCCTTGATACGGATGGTCTTCCTGCGAAACAGTTTATTCATCATTTGCTTGTAATGGTTGGGCTGGGCAACGGTTAGGTTGTGCAAGGTCTGAGGAATTTCGACTGAGCCACGTTTCTTCAGGGCCCTGGGGAACTCGGCTCGGATACGCATCAATTCGTCCATGTCAGTGTCCAACTCTGCCTGTGGGGCCACCACGGGCTGGAGACGCGTGGGGCTGAGAGGGCGAGGGGGCATCTCTGTATCCTCCACTTTACCCTCCTCTTCTGCTTTCATGCCAGTCATGTACAAAGGGCCTTCTGTTTTGTCCAGTCTCTCAAGCTCAGCATCAACATCTCCAGAGTGAAGAACTGCTTAGATAAAACAAACCAGAAAACATATCATTTTAAATTGCAAGCTGAAAGATTTTAGCATGGTAATGGATATGACAATGTTAATTTATTTGGTCTTGGCTGCTGCTGTTGGTGATTGCTGTTCTTGTCGATTACTGCAGGTACACAAACTTGCTACTGCCAATACATACGTGAATATGATGCAGTGAGTATTTAAGATATACTGTTGCTGCACAAGTAGCGTGTGTAATAACCCGTAGCAGATCTAAACAGGTGGAGCTGGGGAGGTGGAGGGTTTCAGAGGAACTCTGAAAGTGCACTGCGAAAACCTGTAACAGTGGTCGGCATCAGGTGGCCCGCGGGCCATTAGCCTGGCTTGGATCATTAGCCTGAAATAATATTATTTAAGAAATAATATTAGGCCCGTGCCCGCAGACAGATAATTTTGATAGGCTGGTTCTGAAATAGATCTGTCAATGACAGCAACAGTTACTCACAATTGATTTAAATCGCCTTTGAATAAGCGCTTGCTGTTCACTTTCACTTTCGATTTCGTGATCACGTGCACTTTGTGTAAAAGGAGCACGTCTTACGATATAACACCGTGTCTTACTACGTGAGGCCGGGACACGCGCTAAAAGTAATTTTTGTCCTAGCTAGCCACAAGGGCGACGCACAAAATTTCTATTTTAGAAATGGTTACTATTTCTGCCATGTCGCCGCTGGAACAACAACACCAACTATGACAGTTACAATCTCAGGTACTGATTATGTGCTTTATTCAATGTTAAAAGAGTCTAATGTGAGTTTGAATATCATTCTGAGTGACGTTTATAGCCATACTGAAAGCAACAATGGATAGTTTACCTCAGATCTTGAAAATACATTTAATCAAACATGTTAAAACTATATACCAACAAGACAAAAGACAGTATCAGTCACTCATTATTTAGTTTTAACAATGTTAAAAAGGTTTAATATTTATGGATTAGATTGTAAACTTGTCCATTTCATTGAGAGTGCAGTGCAATTCTGTGCTTCTGAATGGATGTGGTGTCACTTGACTAACATCTAGGGTGGACAGCTAAATTGCTTGTTGCAAACTAAGACTGTTTAGTTGTACTATCTTACAATCAATATATAGTAAATGTAAGTTAAAGTCTTACCAATGCAGTGGCGATGAGGTCTTAAAATGTATGGAAAGAGTCTTAAAAAGGTATTAATTTTAACTCCACGATTCCTGTATATATCCTGGAGTAACAGCTCACTACCAGTTACAAAAGACACTGTAACAGTCTGTCACAGGCAATTGCATTTTTCATCAATTAATTTCTTAAATTATCCTTTGAATATTTTCTGGCCTGCCATCTAGTGGCGAAAAATAACTTACTTGCCGACCTCTGCTGTAGTGAATGAAAGCCAGCCATTTAAACGCAAAGCAGCAAGCTCATTGGTTGTGTATGCAACATGAACCAATCAGCTTGTGCCAAGTTGTTTAACGCTGTGGATTTAATTTACAAATATTATGAGGAGTTGCACAACATGCCATTTTAAAACTGATCTTGCCTTCATCATATAATAGTCAAATTATCTGATACTGTGATAGACTTACTGACCTTGACACAGTCATGAGGGTCTGCAGGGATCCACTCTATGATATAATTTCCTGTTTAATTTTTATCCTTTCTGCATGTTGGTTGAACCACGTGATTTTGATTTTGCAGACAGTTCAAATATTAATAAATATTTAAAATATACAACATTAAATATATATAAAATATGTATTTCATGAATATTAAGTAAATATCAAGAAGTAATAATATAAATAATAATACAAGACTATGCCAAACTGCATAATGATTTTTTTATTGAAATAAATAATTTGATTATTCCTTTATTAAGTTTTAAATTGATTTTAGATCCCCTCAAAAAAATAAAAAATAAATTTAAGAAATTAAAAACATCCTCATTACAGGTTTTTTTCAAGTCACTGTATGTATGAACTGCATTTTTAATGTATTTTCAAATACATTAATAGATGCAGCCCAAAAATATGTGTCAAGTCATCGACTCATGCCCCACTCATGGCTTCTGCTTGAAGGTACCTTCTCTATAGTAGGGAGGTTGTCTTTGAGGTTGCTGAGGTTGAGGAGTCTGATTTTGCCGCAGGTACTCTCGGGGCAGGGGAGGATTTTGGCGGAAGATCCCTTGCAGAGGCTCTCCCACTGGGCCAGGGGTGTATCTGCTGGCTGCTACAGCATAATAGGGATTTTGGAGCCTCATGATGACGGAAAGCGGGATGGGCCTGTGCCGGCGGACTCCAGAGCTTGCAGGTGGAATGGAGATACGGGAAAGGATGGGCTGAGGGCCGTAAGATGAGTTGGTGCTTGAGGAATGTTCAGGGGGCACTGAGATGCGAGTGTTCCTCGGGAGCGAGCTGTGAGATGATGGAAGCGAACGGGCCACAGCATCCTGCTGAAAGAGACAGAAAGACGCTATGAGAAATGAAGAACGTGATGCATACATTTTACCTCAACTGCAACTTAATTTCTGTCATTTAAAGGGTTAGCTCACCCAAAAATGAAAATTCTGTCAGTAATTACTCACCCTGATGTCGTTACAAACCCGTAAGACCTTTGTTCATCTTCAGAACGCAAATTAAGATATTTTTGATGACATTCAAGAGCTTTCTACCACGTTCAAGGCCCAGAAAGGTAGTAAGGTCATCAATAAAATAGTCCATTAGTGGTTCAACCTTAATTTTATGAAGCTACGAGAATCCTTTTTGTGGGCAAAGAAAACAAAATGTGAATATGCATCAAAGACTGACACGAAATATAAGAAATTGTTGAATAAAGTCTTTTTTTTTTCTTTTTGGTCAGAAAGCTCTCGGATTTCATCAATAATATCTTAATTTGTGTTCAGAAGATAAACGAAGATCTTACGGATTTAGAACGACATGAGGGTGAGTAATTAATGACAGAATTTTCATTTTTGGGTGAACTATCCCTTTAAAGGAGAACTCCACTTCCAGATTGAACATTTACAGATAATGTACTCACCCCCTTGTCATCCAAGATGTTCATGTCTTTCTTTCTTCAGTTAAAGAAATTATTTTGAGGAAAACATTTCAGCATTTTTCTCCATATAGTGGACTTCTATGGTGCCCTGAGTTTGAACTTCCAAAATGCACTTTCAGTGCGACTTCAGACAATCCCAAATGTGGTTGCAAACGATCCCAGCCGAGGAAGAAGGGTCTTATCTAGCGAAGCGATCAGTTATTTTCGTAAAGATAAAACTATTTAAATACCTTTTAATCTGAAACGATCGTCTTGTCTTGCTCTGCCTGAACTCTGTGTATTCTGACTCAAGGCAGTTAGGGCGTGTCGAAAAACTCCAATCGTATTTTCTCCCTCAACTTCAAAAATTATTTCAAAATCATCCTACATCGCTGCCGAAGTACCGACCCAGTCTAAGCAAAGTGAACATGCAAAGAAGATCAAACACCCTTAGCAAACAAGGTAAAACAGTGATATATGATTTTGAAGTTGAGGGAGAACATGAGATAGGAGTTTTTCGATATAACTGTCATGAACCAGAAAAAAAAAAACAGTTCAGGGAGAGTAAGAAAAGACAAGCATTTGAGATTAAAAAGTATAGAAATTTTAATTTTTTTTTATAAAAATAACTGATCGCTAGATAAGACCCTTCTTCCTCGGCAGGGATCGTTTACAACCACATTTGTTTGACTTCGTTTGAAGTCGCACTGAAACTGCATTTTGGAAGTTCAAACTCGGGGGATCATAGAAGTTCACTATATGGAGAAAAATGCTGAAATGTTTTCCTCAAAAAACATAATTTCTTTATGACTGAAGAAAGAAAAACATGAACATCTTGAATGACAAGGGGGTGAGTACATTATCTGTAAATCTTTGTTCTGGAAGTGGACTTCTCCTTTGAATGCTAAATTCAGAACTGGGAGATCGCAATTACTTTTTTATATTTTTATTCCGTGGCAGATTTACGCTTCAACGGCCTTGTAAGGAAATATGACCGTTGTTGCCGTTTCATATGGGAATTGTCTATACTTGTTTTATTAACTGGAAAATCCTAACAAACAATTATAAAGAAGCTAAGTGAAAAAAGGCAAATGAAGATATGTGGGAGAGAAAGAAAAACAGTATCAACAGTTTTGCTGTTGTCAACATCTTT
The DNA here is from genome assembly GCA_036247105.1 of Cirrhinus mrigala. Classification (NCBI taxonomy): domain Eukaryota; kingdom Metazoa; phylum Chordata; class Actinopteri; order Cypriniformes; family Cyprinidae; genus Cirrhinus; species Cirrhinus mrigala. Next base: position 19,738,206 of record CM070024.1, read on the forward strand.
GGCTCCGAGCATTTATTTTATTCGTTCAGTTAACTCAACAATGACATTTTACTCAACAATGACATTTTACTCAACAATGACATTTTACTCAACAATGACATTTTACTCTAATAGTGCTCTAAGCAAAATGAAGACACATTAAGGTATGCGCACATACAAACATGTTCACACACAACACAGTTTGCATACCTTCTTAGCTGAAGGAGGTGCGTCCAGGTTTGATTCTTTCCAGTTGCTGCTGGGTACAGATGGTCTGATCCATTCATTCTCTACAACAAAAAGAGGATATCATATAATTAAAAAATAATTAACACTGAGAGAGTGACTAGATAATAGATGATGGTTTGTGCTTACAGTCGATACATTTTTTATTGCATAATGTTTACTCTTGGTAGTAAACCCATTGTCTTCACATTGGAAGCACATGACATGTTTGTTAACTTTTAGTATATATTTTTATTACTATTAATATTATAAACCTTTAGAGCACTGAATTCATATAAAGTATTTGTACATTATGAATGCTTAAATTAGTTTGTTACATAGAAACAATACTATGTGACTGAAATAGATTTTAGAGAACAGATCCAGTTTTGTTTATTTAGATTTCAATCTATTTTCAGTATTTTTTACTTTTTAAGTTTTCAGTATTTACTGAGCATTTATGTAATCTCCTGTTCAAAAGTTTGGGATCAATAACATTATTAATGTTTTTAAAGAAGTCCTGCTCATCAAGGCTGCATTCATTTGAATAAAAATACAGAAAAAACTGTAATATTGTGAAAAATTATTGCAATCTAAAATAGTGGTTTAGAATTTATTTCTGTGATTCAAAGCTGAATTTTCAGCATCATTACTCCAGTCTTGAGTGTCACATGATCCTTCAGAAATCATTCTAATTTGCTGATTTATCATTAGTGTTGAAAACAGTTGTGCTTCCTAATATTTTTTAGAACCTCAGGATTCTTTGATGAATAAAACATTAAAAAGAACAGCATTTATTTAAAATAGAAATCTTTTGTAACAATATACACTATCGTTCAAAGTTTGCGGTTTTTTTCTTTCTTTGAAAGAAATTAATACTTTTATTCAGCAAGGATGTGTTAAATTGATAAAAAAAGTGATAGTAAAGACCTATAGTAAAGATTTTTTTTTTAAATAAATGCTGTTCTTTTTTAATTGTTTATCAGTTTTGTAACAGAAATAAATTATATTTTAAAGTATATTAACATAAAAAACTTCTTTTAAATTGCAATATTTCATAATTCTACATAATTCTGTATTTTGAAATTTTAACTGAGCATAAGAGACTTTAATTCTGTCATGTAGCAGTCAAAGTAAAGTCTGATACACTAAAGTTTTGTTTAAAAAAATTTGTTTTATTGTTTTTTATTACTAACACTCAATTCCAATGAAATGTTTTGAATGAACAGGAACGCCCTTTTAATAATTACTTTTAATTGTTGCACAATATTGCAAGATTAATGAAGAGTTATGCAATTCTATGCAATCAAAAGTGAGTTTAATGTTTCTTTTTAATGTTCCTTTCAAAAAGCATGCAACTTGTGCAACCTACTGTCATAGGTGTGGTGAGGCTTTCTTTCGTATGACGCATCCAGGTCGGTCTCGTTCCACTTGGAGGAGTTCTTCTGCTTCTGCATTCCTTCCTCTGAAAGAAGACCAAACATTGTTTTAATAAGGAAGCAAACAGAATTTTATTACAGGAGAAAAAAAAAACCCAAAGACCTTTGGATCCAACTGTACACTCTTAAAATGAAAGCTTCCAAGATGTTTTTTTTTTTTTTTTTTTTGCAGCAGTTTGAACCATTTTGGGTTCCGCAAAGAACTTTTTCTTTCTTAAAAGATCCATTTTTTCCACTATAAAGAATGTTTTGTGGTCCTATGGATGTTAAAGGTTCTTCATGAAACTGATATCAAAAAATAACTTTTCTTGTTAAGTGTATTTGAATACACTTAAAATCCCAATTACCTAAGGGTCTGAATGGCTGGAAGTTGCGTGGTAGCGTATTGGCCGCTGGCTGGCTAAAATTCTGAGGAGAAGATGCTCGTTCCAACCTCGGAGACCTGGGAATCGAAGGCAAGGGGCTAGCTGGGGTCTGCAGCAAGCTCCGAGATGTTTTGTTGTCGTAGGCAGGGTTGGATATCTCTGCATAAGTTAACGAACCTCTCGTGCTTCGATCTTGAGGCCTCAGCGGCATCTGCGTCATTCGTCTCACTGTATTTGGAGACATGTTAGGGGGAGTCTTTTGGTCGAAGGTATATCGTGAATCCGAGTTGTCTTTACGGTTTGTGAAAGGGGAATGTTGCTGGGTTAAAGGACTAGAAGATTGAGGCTTAAATTTCATACTGTCTAGGTGAGGTGCAGAAGCTGAAGATCGAATTGGGACAGGAGTAGGAAAGTCCAGATTGGATTCTTTCCTGCTGTTGCTGGGGTCTGAGCTCAGGCTGCTCGTGGGGTTTTGGGAAAAGGGGACGCTTGTACTGACACTCCCATTTCCATTCTTGTTTGCGCTGTACGAACTGCCATTGCCATTGCTGCTGCTCTTGGGTTTGGGGACAGAAATCTACAATAAAAATACCAAGGAAAACATTCATACATGATGTTGGTGTCCAAATACGATAAAACAATATATAGCCACATCTGCACAACTAAAACTGCAATGTCATGTTCTTCATTCATATATGAAAGATTGTTTTACATTATTTAAAGTATTAGTTCACTTCCAAAATAAACATTTCCTGATAATTTACTCACCCCCATGTCGTCCAAGATGTTCATGTCTTTATTTCCTCAGTCAAAAAGAAATTAAAAAGCAGGTCATGTGTTTTTTTTAAAGTGTCCTAATATTGTTGGTTTCCCCTGTCTGTAAACCCCTCCCTTCCATAAGCCTACTCTGCTCTGATTGGTCAGCCGCCAAGTCTGTTGTGATTTGGTACAGAGAGGAGTACTTGAGCAAATTAGCGAGCGCTACCACCTGTGTTGCCAAGTCCGCAGTTGTTTTTTGATGCAGACCCAAATAATGTCATATTTAGCCTCTGGAATGCAAATTTACCAGGGGAACCCCCAACGAAAAGCTTATATTTTATACCCCAGAAGGCCATTTTTAATGGAGGACCTATCTCGAAACGCGACTGGTCTAATTTTAAGTAGCAACTGGGCGGGTTTTGTTGTGAAAACCTGGCAACCCTGGCCATTGACGAAGCATGCACATTCACATAAAACAATAATATAGTGCTCCAATCCGTTCTTAAAATAATGACATTAAAAAACATTTTGTTTAACACATATGCAAGCGAATCATGCCCACAGCTAAAGTTTAGCTGCTAAACTGTAAACACTTCGAATAAAAACAATAACGGTGGATACCTTAGCCGAGTGCTAACGTGATTAACTGATGAAACAACACAGTTTGAAAACCAAAATATGTCTAAGTCACATTATTATTAAACGAAGTAAACAGAAAAACAACCATCTACATTAAACAACACATTCTGAGGAAATAGTGGGTTCACAGCGAATTACCAGAACTGTTTAAGTAAGACTAAATAAAAATCATATATTAGCACAAAAAACGTGCACTCAATTGAAAATGTACACATAATGTATCAATCGTACTTTCAGGTTGTGGTTCGGAGATGCTTGTTAGTCCAAATAAAGAAGATTAGAAGCCAAAGAAGATAAAAGCCAAGATTAGAGAAGCAGTCCTTGGTAAAACGACAAGCACGACAACAAAAGTTTCAAACTGTATCGCTGTGGTTTCGTGGAAAAAAAATTATTTTAACCACTGATTATCATCAACCTCTTCACGTCATCATCTTTCCGCAATAAAAACAAAACAAACTTGCTTTTACAGCGTAGAACACAGCATCTTCTCGACGTGATGTAAACATTACTTAACTAGCGAAAGTGTTTGTGGACAGCTCAGAGTGTTGGTATTTTGAGGGCAGGCTGGATTATGCTAATGTTACCAAGTTATGTAGATCCGTAACTTGCAGAAGATTTGAAAATGTGACAATTCGTTGTGTAGACCCTTTCTTTTGAGAGACAATATCTTTATTTATCATGCACTTTTTTGATTAAAAACTTTGCAGACTGTTTACATTGAAGGTTGTAGCTACATTACAAACTGCAAAAAATATATTTTTCGAAAACCCATGTGACCTGCTCTTTAATATTTTTGAGGAAAACATTCCAGGATTTTTCTCCATATAGCGGACTTCAATGGTGCCCAATGGGTTGAAGGTCCAAATTGCAGTTTTATTGCAGCTTCAAAAGGCTCTACACGACCCCAGGCAAAGATAACACTGGGTCACTACTTTCGCCTACGTCACACATGCGTGATTATGTAATGCTTAAGATTGAGCTAGCGCAAGATGAGCATTTGTGGTTTAGAGGGTATACAAACGATAATCAGTTTAAACTAAAGGTTGCTGAACTTGATATAATGTTCTTAACAACTTAACAAATATCCAGTGGTCAGTGAATATTGATGCGGCCAGAAATCGTGTTTTCGAACACTTATATGTGTCTGGTTTTGACGTCGGGGAAAATAAATAAAGCAAATTTGCCTGTCAACTCATTTTGCAAATACAAAATAGGTTGGTCTAAACCCCGGCATTCACTTATATCAATGTTATATATATCGTCATATCGTCCAGCTGAAAAACATATATAGTTTTTGTCAGTGTTTATTTAAAAACATCCAGCTACGCAAAATTTAAGATGGTGAATATTTAGCTAATGACTTGTCAATACGATATCCTACAGTGCAATATATAGGATATGATTTCACTGCACAATTCAACATATTAACATGAAATGATAACTGCATATCTATGTTTCGCTGCCTGGAGACCATTTGTTTCTTTGAACTGCAGCGATTCATTTGCTTCTCTTTTCAGTAGCTTTCAGCAGTCTGTAAAAATATACCTCAGGTTTCTTGTCACATCTCTTTGTACAGTCAATCGCAAAGCTCGTCCTGGTTTTAGAGGTGTTTCATGTGTTCTGTCGCAGCATTGGCGTGCTGCCACTCAGTCTTTTTGCCACTCAGTGGGCAGAGCCGCAGCCACTCCAGCTGACGGTGACGTCACATGCATACCCTCTATATAAATTAAACAAATAAATTACAGATTGTGTCGCTAGATAAGACCATTATTCCTCGGCTGGGATCATGTAGAGCCCTTCGAAGCTGCATTGAAACTGCAATTTAGACCTTCAACCCATTTGCCACCATTGAAGTCCATTCTATGGAGAAAAATCCTGGAATGTCTTCCTCAAAAACCTTCATTTCTTTTCGACTGAAGAAAGAACGCCTTGAACATCTTGGATGACGTAGGGGTGATAAAATGATCAGATCAGAGAAGTGTAGTGAACTAATCCTTTAAATGCAATGATTAATTCTGTACCTCTGAAGTAGTGGTTTGCACAACAGGAGCGGCTTCTGACAGGAGAGAGCTGAATTCTCTTGAAAGCTCATCTGCTGTTGCCAAAGACGCGTTCAGTTCGTCACTGATGGACTGAACTAAAACATGCACACAGAAACATCGAGTAAACACCCAAAAGGATATAACAAGCCACCCCAGAGCTATGTAGCACCTGATTTTGAAGACACTCACTAAAATATTAGCATGCTTAGGCATGTAACTGATACATCATGTCCTAGTCTACATCACCTACATAAGAATGAAACATTGTTGGTGTACTGAAATACTTACACATGAAGTGGCTACCGAAGCTGCCCGGGGAGTTCATGGTGCTTGTGTTTCTGTTTGTGCGACCTCCAGTTTATTCAACACACAGCCTGAGTGAAAAAAGGAAAATTAGATCAATCTGACATTGTCCATCACAAACTCTAACAGCATAGCTGATTCAATCGTATGATTGTTTGGAAGTGCATGGTGTCTGATTGATAGATAGATAGATAGATAGATAGATAGATAGATAGATAGATAGATTTTTGATACAAATTTCACAATTCAATTCGATTCAGATTCACAAGCTTGTGATTCAATTAAATTTCTGATTAATCGAATTTATCGATTGATTTATCGATTATTTTGAATATATCAGGTACAGCTCAAGGCAAATTTTCTCAAGGAGAAAAAAAAATAAAAATCAACTAATGCTGTAAAATGTACCACATTACTATAATATTGAAGGTTAAAATGATCTGATTTATATAAAACGCTTATATTAAACTCAGTGAAGTTTTTATAATAATAAAGTTACAATTACGTAATTAAAACTTGATGGATTTGTTCAAACATAAAACACCGAAGAACAGTAAAAATCGTAATGAATATGTTATATGGTGCATATATTAACAAAACACCCCTCTCTAGAGATCATTTTTCTAGTTGACTAACGAGTTTATGGTCATATATGGTCGAATATGTTTTTTTCTGAGGTAAATGTGACTTTACGTAACATTGTTTACAAGCTGTTACATTGACGTCTTTCTGTAGTTGAAACATTGATTGCGACAGTATATGGATTTCGGTTGTGCTCTTTCTTTTAACATACTTTGATGTTTATTCATGTTTATTTTGTGCTGAAACCGGTAGTAAAGCGAAGGAGATTATCAGTTTACTTGGGTTTTGCTTGAGGCGCAATAGCGATCTGTCACTCCACAATAAATAGTGCCAAAACGGCATTCATTTTTTTAATATTTTAATCAAATGGACAGAATTTGAAATCTGAGACTTTGTTTCATATAAAAAGTAACAAAGCACAAAGCTTATTATGATTTATTAAACAGGCTAGACTAACTGATTCTTGGGATTTAAGGATCGGTATTGTTTCGTAAAAATGAGAATCAATTAAAATAGAAAAATCAATATTATTTTACCCAGCCCTTATATATACAGTACACACACACATACACAGTGAAAACTGGAATAAACATTACATGAACAAACTACATTTCACAATATTACTGTTTTTCCATTATTTTTGTTTTTATCAAGTAAATGCGGCTTTGGTGAACAAAATAAGTCTTTAAAAAAAATCTTACTAACATCAAACTTTTGAACGGCAGTGTTATATGGCAGTCAGTGTTGGGAGGTAACGCATACAAGTAATGCGAGTTACATAATTCAAGTAACTAGTAAAGTATTGCATTACTTTTAAATTTACAAGAAAATATCAGAGCTATTTTTCAAATGAGCAATACCAGTTACTTTGTTTTCCTATTTTTCATTGACACCACTCCTGCCCCCATGTTGAGAGGAATTGGGAGCGGCACTTCCTTCAGGCAGAGGCTTAGTTTTGGTGTGAAAGGGCCTGCACACTTGCCAAAAATATATCTTTTGGGTTTTTTGTTATTAAAAATAAAAAAAAAAAAACCAGCTCGGCTGACAAAAAGTAATGCAAAAGTAACATAACACATTACTTTACCATAAAATGAGTTACTTTTTGTGGATTAACAGAATATTGTAATGCATTGATTTTAAAAAGTAACTTTCCCCAGCACTGATGGCAGATATAAAAAAAATATTCTACAACTGAGAAAAGAAAAACATGCCCAGCCTGCTAAAACACTGACATACAGCAAGACGGTTTTTTTAAGCATTCCAACACCTCCAGTTCAAAAACGGCCTACATTACCTACATTACTTTTAACACTGAAAAACGCCCTTTTGTGATTTATGAAATAGTCTGCTATCCACATCCGACATCTGTTGTTGCAACCCCTTTTTTATACTAGTATAATTAGTTGTGCGGTGAAGGCCTTTGATTCAAGAGCTCGACCCCCAGGCAAATGACACTAGAAACATGACTTATGAATTTCACATGCTGATTAAGCCAATTTTTCTACACGTGGGCACTTGTGGGACATTTAGTTCAGCAGACATGAGCCAGTCCGTTCTTCTGGCTTACTCAGTACTGAGTCATGCAGCTGGCAGTATAACCTGTCCCACAAAGAAGGTCTAAAGCTGCTGCAGGTTATAGAGAATTTAGGTGTGAAAACATCACTACTCTTAAGTTAAACCATGTTACAACACATCACTGTTGCCCTTTGTGATAATAATGATTTACATTACATTTTACATCAAGCTTATATTGTTAAATGTTGAGTGGGGTTACTGTGGTTTAAATTGATTTCCTAGTTACTCACTTCCAGAAGATTCTTTGATTCTTTCTTTAATTTGAAGCTTTCACAATGTAATAAACTGCGTACGTGTGTACACGTGCCTTTTGTGATTTCTTTTCAAACAGTAATGCATTCAAGCATAGAAGGGCACTGACTCAAGCCATTCTGTCTTTTTTGTTTTGTCAAGATCAATAGAGTCTACTAACTCTCACTGGCTCATTGATTTACATTAGACACTAACAGCATGGCCTGGGTCACCTCCACAAACACCAGATTTCTGAACTGAAAAACTGAAGAAAAAAAAAAAAAAAAAAACTTCAGAAGTCAGTATATCATTGAAATTTTCAATCTTATCTTATGAACTGAAAAACAGAGTAACTAGCAAAGTAATGGATTACTTTTAAATTAATCTAGTAAGTAACGCACATTATTTTGTTTTCTCATTTATTCACTGACACCTTCTGCCCCAATGTTGAGAAAAACTTGGGAGTGAGGTGCAGAGGCACTTCAGCCTGAGGCTTATTAGTTTCATTTTTTGTGTGAAAGGGCCTTTACAGTTGCCAAAAATATATCTTTTTGGGGTTTTTTGTTATTAAAAATAAATAAAAAAGCCCAGCTTAACTGACAATAAGTAACGCAAAAGAAATGTTATGGATATACTTTCCATACAAGTAACTAAGTAACTCAATTAGTTACATTTTATGGAGTAACACAATATTGTAATGCAATACTTTTAAAAGTAACTTATCCTATGAATTGAAAAACATAACAGTTTTATATAAACCATAATCAAACTCTTTATTTTGATGCCTGTCTCTATAAATTTACATACATAAAAACAGAAAAATACAGTTCACATATACAAAGACTTGAACAGACCTATTATATAATGAGCATGTTTTTAAAAAGGCTGGGTAAAAAATACCAATTTCTCGATTTTAATCGATTCTCATTTTTCTGAAATGATATTGATTCTTAAATCCTAAGAATCAATTAGTCTAGCCTGTTTTCAGTTAACGAACGGAACAGCAGCGCACTTCCCATCCAATGAATCCTAATAAGCTTTGTGCTTTGTTAATTTTAACATTTTAAATTCCAGGAATTTCAAGCACAATTTTTTTTATTTTCAAGGACTTCGATCAGAGATCTCACATATGGAACAATGTCTTCTATTTCAAATTCTTAAAAAAAGAGAAATCAGTATAAATAAAATACTAATGAAAAATGGCAAAAATAAAGTGAAGCACATGCAAAGTATTACTACTAAAGTATTACAAAGTATACTACACTTTTACTATAGTAAAACCACAGTTAATTTTCTTACGGGATTTGTATTATACTTTATTTCTTTTTTCTTTGTTTAGTTTTAATAACTGTACTGCTTTAATGCTTTGACATTTTTTACTGTTTAAGAAAAAAAAAAAATCAGAAAAAGAGACCATAAATCACTCCAAAATCCTGATCTGAATCCGATGATTTGCGAACATGCACCGAAGTCCCGATCTGAATCAAATAAATTAACCGTGGTTTTACTATAGTAAAAGTGTAGTATACTTTGCAATACTTTAGTAGTAATACTTTGCATGTGCTTCACTTTATTTTTGCCATTTTTTAGAAGTATTTTATTTATCCATTTCTCTTTTTTAAGAGTTTGAAATAGAAGACATTGTTCAATATGCGAGATCTCTGATTAAAGTCCTTGAAAATCAGAAAAGTAATGCTTGAAAAGTCCTGGAATTCAATTTTACAGTATCTGTACGAACTCTGTCAAAAGTAACAAAGCACAAAGCTTATTGTGATTTATTGAATGGGATGTACGCTATTGTTCTGTTCGGTATGATTCACGAAGCCGTTCCGATCTTAATCAAGTGATTTGCGATATGCAAAGTTCCAATCTAAATCAAAAGATTCACGTAATGCGATTTGAAGTCCTGATCCGAAACAAATCGTTCTTGATACACGATCCAACTGAAGCACTTCGAAACAGTGAATCATTTTGCGACACAATGGTTTAACTGATTCAGAGTTTCGAAAAGCTCCATATGATGAGGTACAATGTTTTTTGAATTGCGTGAATCTTCATGAATGCTAAACCTGTTACATGCAGTCTGAATTCATGCTCTAGTTTGTTTGTATCAGTTATCTAATCAGCATGATCCAACCATCCTGATATCATAACAAAGAACAAAGCCTCATAAAAAGAATGAAAGCTTTATTAAATTGTTTGGCATAATCTTCTATAATTAAAATCACACCCAAATACCACACACAATTAACTAGTGAAAGCAAAGTGCACAAAAATGTTATTAATGCAACTAGATTAAATTAAAAATAACCTGACTCCTACATGAAATAACTATTTAGATGATGCAACTGATGTAATAGTTTAAAGAGACAGAAATTAGTAAATAACTAGGTACAAGAACTTTTTTTTTTACATTTGTTAGCATTTAAAAGTTTGGGGTCAGCAAGATTTTTCAAAAACACAGTAAAACAGTGTGAAATATTATTACAATTTAAAATGCGTCTATTTTACTTTAGCCATTACTTCAGTCAGTGTCACATGATTCTTCAGAAATCATTCAATCATTTCTTATTTTTATCAATGTGAAAACAGCTGTTTTGAACACTACTATAGTAGGCAATTATCTTCTGTTCACTGAGTTTCTGGTCCCTTTTTTTTAAAACAAAAAAAGATGAATTCTGCACTATACAGTATTTGAGATGAATTATATAATGCTTCTTTTTAACAAGCATGTAGCATGTGACATCCAGCACTTTAGTTGTTGTTTTACTTCTTAGCACACAGTAAAATATCAGGGACATATCCAAGGTACACACCAGACAGCGACAGACGTCTAGACACTCTTTTCCTAAAAGCACAATAGTTTTCACCCCTCCTTGTATATCTTGATATTTGTTCCATCTGTCCTCTCACAAACTCTCTTTTTGTTTCCTATCCGATCTTAATCCCTGATCTCCACCTCTTATTCACTGCTGCAGTCATTTTATGTTTGTCGATTGTAAGGTTAATGCTTTGCGTGACTGATAATTTAGCACTTTCGTTGCGATGCCGTTGGACTCACACCTGGTACAGCGAGCCTGGAATGTGAAGTCGAGAGTGGAACAGGTTAATTATAACTCTCGTCCCGCGCTGATAAGGAGACCTAGCCCATTCTGAGCCTCGGGCAGAAACCACAAAGACTAACAGATTATGACTGCAGTGCTTTGCTGATGGATTAAGGTGTGGTGACAGAAACCATTTGGTCACGTTCTCTTGTTCCCAACCTAATTTCTCAATCAGTTGTTAAGTTTGTCCTTTGCCCTGATCTGCAAGATATGAATTTGTAAGGTATAATTTATTAGCATCTTATTTATATAGTTTAATCTCAGTTTCTGTCCTATAGAGATTAATGCAGGGTTTGATCTGTTATTTTTGATTTATATAGGGCTGCAACAATTGCAATAATTAATAATGAAAAAAATCTATTTTGATTATCAGTTATGTATATGTGTGCCGTGCAAGGAATTCATCCCTGCATGTGTGAATGTGTGCACAGTTAACATTTAGTTTGTGCTTGCTTTTGTTTATCATTTTTAAACTACTGATTTTAACTTCTGCTTTAAGCAATCAGGGTTTTCTTTAGAATGTAATATTTATATTTTAGCCCTTTTTTGCACATACACTGGCAATCAAATCAGTAAGATTTTTAATGTTTTTAAAAGAAGTCTCTTAAGTTTCATTTATTTAATTTATTTGAAAAATGCTGAAAAAAAAAACAATATTATGAAATATTATTGCAATTTTAAAATAACAGTTTTAATATACTTTAAAATATAAATTATTTCTGTGATGCAAAGCTGAATTTTCATCAGCCATTACTCCAGTCTTCAGTGTCATGATCTTTCAGAAATCATTCTAATATGCTGATTTATTATCAATGTTGGAAACAGCTGTGCTGCTTAATATTTTTCTGGAACCTGTGATACTTTTTTTTAAGTATCTTTAATACTTCACAAGTTGATATTATTCTTTAGGGTCTTAATGAAAAGTCTATAATATACTTTGGTTAAAATTTCTCAATGGTAGTGTAAAACAACACCCTTTTTACCTTGCCAAAATCAGCTCTGCAAAAATCATCTCATTCTGGTCGAGGCTGCTTTAAATGCAAATGAGCTCTGCTCACCCCGCCCCTTTCTCCTCTCTGTGGAGAGACGAGCCTGTTTACTTTATCCACGTTTAGCTGCTATACTTGTTAACTAGCACTTTATTAGGAAAGGCAATTGCAAAGATTACTTTATACTCACTTCTGCTGTAAGTAAAGCTGGATCATGACGTAGACGATCAACATAGACGGATATATGTAGATCGGGAGGCGCATTCCCTTCACAAACAAACGTAATCCACTACATCTTCAGTGGCTCAGATGTCGGGAGTAAATGACGACCACTATGTTCATTATTACATCCAGCAACACAACACCTCAATCGGAGATATTCTTGTCTAACTTACATCCCTGCTCCGGCATTGAAACAAAGAGGGCGGACTGTTACAACTGATCTGAGGTAAAACACTCATGTCAATCAACTATCGTGGGAGCGGCCTCTGTTGGTGTGATGCCACAATGACAGGCATCTGAGAATGGCTCGATTTGAAAAAGGGATTCAATTTAACACACCCTTGCTGAATAAAAGTATTAATTTCTTTCAAAGAAAGAAAGAAATTACTGACACCAAACTTTGAATGGTAGTGTATACTGTTACAAATTTTCTATTTAAATAAATTCTGTTCTTTTTAATGTTTTATTCATCAAAGAATCCTAAAAAAGTATCATAAGTTCCAACAAAATATTAATATTAATATTTTCAACACCGATAATAAATCAGCATATTAGAATGATTTCTGAAGAATCGTGTGACCCTGAGAACTGGAGTAATGATGCTGAAAATTAAGCTTTGCACTGGAATAAATTCTATTTTAAAGTATATTAAAATAGAAAACCACTATTTTAAATTGCAATAATATTTCACAATATGTAATTTTTTTTTCTGTATTTTTAATTTAAAAAAAAAAATGCGTCCTTGATGAGCTAAAGACATTAAAAATCTTACTGATCCCAAACTTTTTAACGACAGTGTATATATACATATATATATATATATATATATATATATATATATATATATATATTTAAATATATGACGTAGCCTACATTGATACATTTACTATTTGTTTCATAGCCTTCAACATTGTACTGTGCTGGATCTGGAATAACATTTTTTGAAAGCTATTAATTATTTTTTTAATCAACTTTAATTACAATAATAATTTATTTTTATTTAATGCATTTAATTGTTTTTGTCATTCAATTATTTCTTCAAAGAAATAATCAACAGATTATCAAAATAATCATTAGTCAGCCCTACATTTATATGTAGTCAGGCTCTGTAGACATTTTAGGCAGACAAGCTTCATCTTGCAGGGAAATCATTACAGATGGGACTAACAAATACAGACCAACCCATATCTTCAGACATGGCAACAAATGTTCCATTTTCATGCTAAGTTCATTCATCAGTATGTCATAATGAAGTAACTGCTGTCAGGCTAACATCACATGATATAAATACTGCCCAACCCAAGCTGCATTTAGATCACCACAGTTCCCCAGATGCTCAGTTAAAGAGACAGTTCACCCAACAATGAAAATTCAGTCATCATTTACTCACATTCAAGTCATTCTGACAAAATATATTTTGAAAGATCTGATTTTATTTGTCCATACATAAAGGAATAGTTCACTTAACGTTTAAGTCATAACACTAATTATAAGTAAGCATTCATGACACATCTCAGACGCTACCTCATGACATTGAACCAAACCAAAACTGTCAGTGCAGAGACCACAAGAGTGTTTCATAATCTAGCAGCTGATAAGAATGAACAAGGGCATGAATTCAAACAGCGTGTAACAGGTTTGGAATTTATGTATGGCCCAGCCAAATAGGTAGAATGATTTATAACCAGATAAGACAAAAATTATATGGGTTACATCAGATGTAGAATAAAAACTTATTCAACAAATATGTAAATATTGAATATAGGCTTTTAGAGGCAAACACTTTACTCTTTACTCTTACAATTAAAGGATCAGCATTGATTAAAAGGAACTTTTTAGATGACAATAAGTAGTAGTTAAGCTCATAGGATTTTGTTTTTAGTTCAAAACTTTGAGAAGGCTGCTTCTAAAGGGGAGCGGACACTCAAGAGCAGTTCATTCTGTTCTCAACAACCTTTATCATTCATGATATGGACCACTGAGTAGATACAAAACACTGAATCTTATAAGCCTCACCCTACTGTCACACGGATGCACTCCGAAAACTGGGCGGAATGTTCCTGTGACAAAACTTAAAGGGGTAGTTGACAAAAATGACAATTCTGTCAACATTTACTCACCCTTTTTTTTTCTTCTGTGGAACACTAAAGATTTTTTTTTTTTAAATGTCTCTGCATTTTAAATGAATCATTGATTCATTCCACTGAAGAAAGTGAATCAGGTTCGGAACAAAATGAGGGTGATTATAGTGCTGTCAAACAATTAATCGTGATTAATCGCATCCAAAATAAAAGTTTTTGTTTACATAATATATGAGTGTGTACTGTGTATATGTATTATGTGTATATAAATACAAACACATGCATATTTAATAGGGCTGCAAAATGATTAATCGTGATTAATCGCATTCAAAATAAAAGCTTTTGTTTATATAATATATATATGTGTGTGTACTGTGTATATTTATTATGTGTATAGACACATACAGTATATATTTTGAAAATATTTACATGTATTTAGATGTATATATTTGTATTCAAATTATTTATATTATATAAAAATATTTAATATATAAACAACATTTTTATTAAATATATAAATGCTTGTGTGTATTTATATATACATAATATATAATATATTACGTACACAACAAACTTATTTTGAATACGATTAATCACGATTAATCGTTGCCCAGCACTAATAATTTTACACACATATATAGTGCGTAATGTCACATATATGATGCAAAATAAAACTCCCAATACTAAAAAATCTACAAAAACACATAATCAGATGCAAAATATGAGAGATCTGCAACTGTCAAGCCTATTGCATCTCCTGTTAAAGTGCTGAATGATCAAATTACCAATTCAGAAATCAAGACATTTGATAAGATTTGGTTTAACGTTTGGGCTAACAAGACTGGGGAGTGACTGGGTGTCAGGTTAAATTTTTAGACAATGACAACCATCAGAGAACATTCTGGCAAAACCCTGTTAGTCATCCTGATACAATAGGTGGATTTTTATATATAGGGCTATATACAACTCTTTCTCTCTCTCTCTGACCTATGATACTAGTTAGTAACTTCTGTTTTTCTAAGGGATGTTTGTTTTTATGCAGCCCTGTGGCACTCTAGAGTCTCAAATAACATTTGCTTCTGGAATCTCTCAAGTCTTTGAAATTACAAGCTTAACATTCCTTGTGAATCACACAAGATATCCAAGAGACAAGAAATTCACTCTTACTGCATCCAACCTATAAAACACAAACCACAGAGCACACAATGACTGGCTGGCATGCATCTGAACCAACATTCAAATTGTCAGTGTTTACAAGGTTAAAGAAAAGCTATAAGCCAGGCAGAAAACTCAGAACAAGTTGTAGCAGGACAGGATCAGACAGATATGCAGTTCAGCTGGTACCGACAGAATTTAGTCAATGGTAAATCAGGTTTGCATGTTGGACCCATTCCCAACACTGCTCAAGCATGACATGTAAGTGCTCATTATTGACCTACTTTACAACATTGTATCATATTCGAATATTCGAAACAATATTCGAAAATATGTTTAATCCTGTAATAAAAGAAAAATATATATGAAAAGTAACACTGCTAAAAGCGTGTGACAAAAATCTTGACAGGCCTTGTATATCCGCGACGCTTTATGTATTATTATTCTAAAAACAACACAACATACTACAAATTACTGTATTACTAAGTAAACAAAAGCTCGAATAAGCTTTTGGGTAGCTCTAAAACATCATTCAGCTGGAAAAATGAATAATACATTGTTCAGTGCGTACTTCAATGAGCACTGACTTCAAAAGCTCCTGCCTGCGTTTTCAAGACATCTGATTTTCATTAAAGCGCTCTGACTCCTCCTCGTACACTTCCTTTCACAAAGGCGCCGTAAAAAAAAAAAAAAAAAAAAAAATATCGCCATATTACAAATTTTTAAAATAATACTTTAAAGAAGCTATCTAAAAGGTCTGGCATAACGTACACGATCCACATCGTCTTCTTAAAGTCAAGTAAAACTACGAGCTGGACTTCCAGTCAAGACTCAAAAGCACAATAAAATGAATAAATTCCTGTACCTTGAATAGCTGTTATAGTGGCGAGGTTGTCGTGCCGTTAAGTCCTACAACTTAGTCCCGCTGAGCATGGATGTGTTACATGACTAGTTGGAAAACATTTCTGCAGTGTTTAACTCCTGCCTGTGATCTACTGAGACATTCAGTCCAGCCCACTTCTTCTGAAACCCGACCCAGGTGTTTAGAAGCACAACTGGCGCAGGTAAATAATGCGCTGTAATGGGCGGTAAAAGATTTGTGTTTCTTATTTGTATCGTGATTGTTTTTATGCATTTATTTTAGAGCTGTTTCGAATAAACTGTTTCGTAAGGAAATGTTCATATACTATAAACATAAGCTACTTAAAAAATAGGGGAATCATTAAAAAAAAAAACAAACAATCAATGGACGATCAGGGTTATATTTGTCCTTTAAAATAAAAGAATATATATATACATATATATTATTTTTATTTATTTATTTATTTATTTTTTTTTTTGAGCGAAACGCGCGTTCTACATCTTATTAATCTCATGAATATTAATGCTGCGTCATTAATATTACACAGAGCATCGCCCACATGACGCCCTTATCATCCCGCCTCCTCAGATGACGCATTTTCCGCCAAGATGGTTGTCGGTGCCTTTCCAATTGCAAAGCTGCTCTATCTGGGCGTACGACAATTGAGCAAACCAGTGGCTAACAGGATAAAAGCAGGCGCACGGAGAAGCGAATTCTTTAAGAATTATGTCTGCCTTCCTCCGGCCCAAGGTAAGCTGGCATTCGGTTGGTCGTGTCTTTAACTGTATGATGTCAGTCCATATGATAAAAGAGTGTCTGTAGGCGTAAACGTCGAAGGTACACACAGCCAATAGACGTTTGCTTGCATTTGCTGTTTAGCCAGTCACGACTTCTGAGTTGTTGTCATTGGGTGTTTTCAACGACAGATTTAGCCAGAGACCAATGAGATTCTAGAAAGATGGTTTCCTTTTGACAAATGAGATTCGAGTTTGCTTGAAGGGGCGGGACTCAACTGTCATTGAGGTTACAGCGAGAAACTGAAAGTGCATTTAGTTGCTTGTTGAATTTATTTGATAATTTAATATAACATAATAATATGTAGCCATATTTATTAATACATAAACGGTCCTTTATTTATTATTAACTTCATACATTCTATGAAAGCAATACAAAGTATTTCTAATACAAGCTTTTTCTTTGGTTAAATACTTATCTATTAATACATTTCATAAGATATATTTAATATCTTTTGCTTACCAAGCCTGCATTTATTTGATCCAATGTACAGCAAAAACAGTAAAATTTGTAAATATTTCTGTGATTTCAAAGCTGAATTTTTAGCACCATTACTCCAGTCACATGATCCTTCAGAAATTATACAATGTTGAAAACAGCTGAGTAGAATTTTTTGGAGGTTTCTTTGATGAATAGAAAGTTCAGAACAGCATTTATCTGAAATGGAAATCTTTTGTATCATTATAAATGTCTTTATCTTCAAAGCATCCTTTCTACATGTGACCCTGGACCACAAATCCAGTCTTAGGTCACTGGGGTATATTTGTAGCAATAGGCAAAAATACATTGTATGGGTCAAAATTACTGATTTTTATTTTTATGTCAAAAATCATTAGGAAATTAAGTAAAGATCATGTTCCTATAGTTAGGAACATGAAGATATTTTGTAAAATTCCTACTGTAAATATATCGAAACTTAATTTTTGATTAGTAATATGCATTGCTTAGAACTTCATTTGGACAACTTTAAAGGCGATTTTCTCAATATTTTGATATTTTTGCACCCTCAGATTCCAGATATTGAAATAGTTGTATCTCGACCAAATATTGTCCTAACAAACCATGCATCAATGGAAAGCTTATTGATTCAGCTTTGATGTATGATGTACAAATCTCAATTTTGAAAAATTAAGCTGTAAAAATCTTACTGTTCAAAAACCATCATCATTCATTTATTATTAAATTTATATAGAATATTAGTGTTGTTATGATTTTTCTTTTCTATGTAATATCATGTTGAAATACTTCTCTTTTAATATATTTTATATGTTATATTTAATATCTATTAAATGTTTTGTAAAGTATATTTCATATTTTTTAATATTGTAGTTTTTAATATACTTTTTTGTTTTATATTATTGTTTTTAATATTACAGTTTTGATACAGTAGCATGTGTTATTTTAGTTCCTTTCAACATGAAGGTGAAACCAAATCTTAAACTTTTCTACAGTGAATTGTTGAAATAAATCTGTGAAGTAATTCCATGTGGTCCCTCATGTTTTCTCCATAGCGTATCACTGGATCGAGATGAGAACAAAGATGAGAATTATGGGTTTCCGTGGCTCCACCATCAAACCCCTAAATGAGGAAGCAGCCGCGGAGCTTGGAGCAGAGCTGCTCGGTGAGGCTATCATTTTCGTCATCGGCGGAGGTTGCATGATCCTTGAGTACAGCCGTCAGGCCGCCAACTCCAGACGCAAGGAAGAGGAGCTCGCACATACCATTAACAATCTACAGACGCAACTAGGAGAGCTTGCACTAGCCACAGAGACACTGGATGCCCAGATCAGAGAGGTTAATAGACTTCTGTTGTCCCTCCCAGCAGCTCCAAGTACCAAGTAACAACATGCATCACTGAAATACGCCCTTTCTAAGGGCAAAGAACCTGATTAATGAGAACATATCAGTAGTGGTGCAACACTGCCATATTTACGTACACAAAGTCTTGGTTAAGCCGTCCCACACATGCAAGGAAACCCCAGGCTGTATAAATGACAAAGGAGCAGTAGGTTTGTGTGTGATTGAGTGACTGGCCACAAGAGTGATACAATTAAAGCTTCCTATTTGTTATCTCTTTGGTTGGATGATGCCGTTTTCAATCAGAAGTTCTAGTTATTTGATGACGCTGTTAAACCATTGCCAATGTTTGACCACTTATTATTCTGCTCATCAGTTTGGCCGTTAGTTCTTAACATTTTCTTCATATAATATGCTGATGGAGTTGGGGATCATTTATTAATGATTTGAAAATGCACTTGGATTGTGAATACTTGAATGACAAATTCCATATAGTAAATATGGATGTGTCTCTCAATATAGGAAGCTTGTCCTATATTGGGGGCTGTCCTGCAAGAAAACCCCTATTGCATTAAAAGACTGCTGTGTTTAATATGGCGTGTGTATATGGGTGTATATTTATGATTGTAAAATAAAGTGAAATACTCTGATGGTTGTTTTTCTTTTTTTTTTCTTGTATCTTGAATGAATTGTGAAAACATTTTGTAGTTGTGAAATGCCATTCTCAAGTAATTACATGCAAAAGTTTTAGCACTTCACGTTTCACTTTATTCGATGCATGAAATTGCATTTACGGACTTAAATTTGAAAGTGGAAAAATCACACATTTGAAAATCTTTAGCAGTTTTTAAATACTATATGAACTAAAACATCTAAAACAATTTTTTTTTTTTTACTTTTACTTTCTATATAACCCTGATATGTTTGCTAATATAGTCATGTTTGTACTATATCCACGCCAGACATATCAGATCTTGACCCGGACGCCAGATCCTGTCAGACAATGTCCGTTTTGTCTGGTAGCAAAACAACTAGTCAGCAGAATTGCCTAATACCCAAAATCTGTTAACAGCAAGCCTTGTCTTGTACCCAAAACCAGTGTTCTTTTAATGCTAAGAAATTAACTGAGCAAAGCCAGTGAAGAGCAGAAGCAGGAGACGAAGTCTAAATTTGTTGAGCTAAATTTATTGAATAGTCTTAGTTGCATGTATGTTTCAATGCACAGACTTTGTCTGACCAGCACAAATCCAACTGTGGACAAGTGTTATTATTACAACAGACAAAAGCAATGGAAATTACTGCTTCACAATATCCCATAAACCTTGAATTTCCACAAACATTCCCTCTTATCTCTTATTCATGAAGACAAACATCCCTTGAAACCACACATCATAAGACTAAGCAACAATGGTGTCCCACAACCAAAAGACACATTTAAAAAGCATTTAAGTATTCAAGTCTTACATGTTTACTAAGATCCTTCTAATATCTATTGAAACTCACTATAATATTTAAAGTATTAGTAAGCTTAATATATATAAAATCATTTATTTGGTATTTTCAGTTGGGGGGTGGCTGTTCTGAACCCTATTCCTAAATTTCAACTTATGAAAATGGGTAACACTTTAGAATACAGTTCCTTCATTAGTGAATAACTACACAGGAACAAATGACTAATGCACTATTGACATTCTAGGAACTAATATTAACTAACGAGAAACTCTGATTAACAAATCAGTAAGTAATAGCACTCAATTGAACATGGTAGTTCACTATTAGCTAATCAGTAACTGATATATATATATTTTTTTTTCATATCTCTCAGAGAACTACTAAGAACTACTATATACATGTTTATAAATAATGTAAATAATGCAAAATGTATAATTAATTCTAAAGTGAAAATCACGGTAACCCACTACTAATGACTGAGGTATTACCAAATACTTCAGAAGGAATTACTAATTATTTGGATCCATATTCTGAAGTGAAGATCATAATAACTCCTTAGTAACGACTGAAGTCATTAAAAACTATTGAGGTTTTTGTAAGGTTATGGATAGTTATACTTCCGATGGCTTTGGTAACACTTGAGTCGTTAGTTGGTTACCATGATCTTCACTTTAGAATACGGATCCAAATAATTAGTAATTCCTTTTGAAGTATGTAGTAACACTTGAGTCATTACTATCCAAAACCTTACACATACCTAAATAGCTTACAATGATTTTAGTCATTACTAGAGACTTATCATGATCTTCACTTTAGAATATGGATCTAAAAAAATAGTAACTCCTTCTGAAGTATTTGGTATTACCTGAGTCATTAGTGGGTTACCATGATCTTTACTTTAGAATTAATTATACGTTTTGCATCATTTACATTAATTATGAACATGTATATAGTTAATAGTAGTTCTTTTGGAGATATGAAAAAATAGTAGTTACCGATTAGCTAATAGTGAACTACTACTTTCAGCTGAGCACTATTACTGATTTGTTTATCAGAATTTCTTGTTAGTCAATAGTTACTAGAATGTTAATAGTGCATTAGTCATTTGTTCCTGTGTAGTTACTCACTAATGTTGGAACTGTATTCTAAAAATGATACTGAAACAATTTTTTGCAATCTATTCCATTGTTGTTTTTGAAAATATCTTTTTGATTTTTGCTAAAAAAGTGAAGTTTGAAAAAATATTTACCATTTTTCTTACAAATTATAAAACTTTATGTAAAAATGTGTCTCGCAGTTTCATGTCACTGTCAACACAGTGTGTGTTTTAAGTACACCCCTACATTTATGATCAGGAAATATTTGTCACTCTCTCTCATAGCTACATGCTGAGTAGATAGGCCCCATCATTTTTTTGAGGTAAATTTGTTCAAAAGTCTGAAAATCTGTGTGAAACTGTAAAGGAACACTCCACTTTTTTGCTAATAGCTTAGCATAGATCATTGAATCAGATTAGACCGTTAGCATCTCGCTCGATCTAACGGTCTAATCTGAATCAATGATCTATGCTAAGCTATTAGCAAAAAAAAGTGGAGTGTTCCTTTAAGGAATGTCACTACCAAACACCTTTTTTCTGCAACTAAGCACTTTTTTTTGGAAGTTATTCCATATCATTTAGGTTTTATATGTTTACAACTGTTCAGAACTGTGCTAGCTAACCATGTGCTGATTAGCATCTATGAGCTAGGCTCAAAAGTATTTAAAATTATCACTACCGTAACAGTCACTACATGTCACCAACATTGTTTCGGTAGAGACAAAGAGGAGCACATAATCCTTTATTTAAGGGAAATAAACAAAACTGTAGTACAGTTATGCAAAGTTTTACTATTTTAATATGTTTTGGTCATGTTTTATTATGTGAGTTAAAATTCTGTAATGTGATGTGGCCGCTACCGAAACAATACTGTCACTGAAAATGTGCAGACACTACCAAAACATAGGTTGTTTTGTCAAAAATAAAGTATATTGAATTATCAACTAAGATGTTATGACAGTGTTTGGTTCAATGTATTTTAAACTAATGAATCTTTAACTTTGAAATCAGTATAATCAACTTTTCCCCTTTTACTAAGAAAAATGAGATTCAAAATACAACAAATCTCATAAAGAACACTTGAAATATTGTTAAAATTGTAACTGTTATTGATTTCCCTCTGAAAACCTTTTAATAAAATAGCAAAAAAATATATTTACAAGGTAGATGTAAACAAGATCCTAATAGTGAGTGTTTTCACGTCACGTCATCAATTGGCCATATTGGCAGCACTGAAAGTAAACAATGCCACAGAACCGAACTGAACTCACAAATTTTACTGATTATTGCTGCTGAAAATGGTTAATTATTGTCATAGTTTGGGCTATGCTAATAGGTCTGGGAAAAACATTTTGAGTACTATAGACTGCCAAAAGTTATAACAAATCAAGGAGACGAGTGCAAAAAACTGTCTAAGAAACAAAAGGTGTTTGTGGTTGGCCAAACTGAACCAGGATTTCCAGGGCAAGAACCTTGACAACATACGCGTTTGTTTTTCTCATTTCCAGTCAGGTAGGTGAAATATTAGGCTAATTTCTTAATTAATACTGCTAATATGTATCTTTACCACTTATTAACTTTAGTTTGTCAAAATATTGTGACCTTTCCTGCTTACTAAGTCCTTCTCTATATGATTTAGCAGCTTCCACACTTTTTTTTTTCATGGTTTAGACAGCATAAATTAGCAGAACAACATATTTAGTAGTGTTTTAACCATTCAATCTATGCTGTTGTTTACATCTGAGTATCTCCAATATGGCTGTGCATCAGGGTAACTGACCAAACCGTGACATAATAGATCAATGCAACACTTCTTATTAAATTATATATTACTGTGTTTTGGTAGTGACTGATTTATAGGACAAATATTCCAAAATTTTCTAAAAATACAATATGGGAACTGCATAATTAGAATGTGTACTTCATGAATTAAAAACAGTAACATTAGTACAAATTGACTGGATGGTGAACTGAATAGTAAAGGAATGCATAGTGACTAAACGTCGGAATATCCTAGATGTGTCCAGTAGGTGACAGCACTCAAACACTATGCACAACATTCAGTATGCCTTCTGCTAACCCGTACTGAAGCCCGCGCGGTTGTAGTCTTGTTTACACCACTCAAACACACTCCTTCAGCTGAACAAGAGCATTTCCTGTGGTAAGTCCATGACATCTTTATAACTGTCACTTGGTTGTTTGCATTACAAAAATGCATGTCCATTTACATGAGCTGAGTTAGCTGACATAACATGTTTCGTAGCTTGACAAATCAGACAAGTGCATGTGTCATTTCTCATTATATTAAATTATAATTTTAATGCATTTACTGAATTACAGCAGATGTGCCTGTTTGCCAAAACATTTAGTACACAACTTAGGTGTGCACATGATTTAGCCAGTTAGCTGTGTAAATGACCCACCCTGTCAGCTGTGTTTTGGAAAATTATAGCTGGTTTCTTTCTGGTCTGACCTGGTCATTAGCGTATCCAAGTTGGGTAACGTTATTCGCTGATAGACTATCTTGGACCAGCAACAAACCAGCTATCACTTGATCTTTCAGTGGTCTAGCTGGTTTTTGAAACATGATAACTGGTTTCCAGCAAGTCTGAGCTGGCCTTTAAGATTGCGGTAAAGTTAGTTTGACGTTTGACATTTATTAGACATTCGGTTTCATACCAATTAAAGTCTTTGAGACCCAAACTAACTCAGATAGACATAAATATATGTCCTTTACGTTGCACAAGGCTTAATTTCAAGAAAAAAAAAAAATAAAATAAATAATAAAAAATTATATATATATATATATATATATATATATATATATATATATATATATATATAAACCATATAAAAACAATTAAACTACATGACATAATAATATGCACAAGGCCTCTATTTTGGATAATATATATATATTTTTATAATAATTTTACAACTTTTAATGTGTGCAATAATATAAATCCATTAAATGACAACATTTAAGCTAAAGCTGTCAAGGCAGAATATTATTGCCTATAATGCACATTTGTTTTTCTGATTATGCCTTTATTGTTTTATATATGCTATTGAAACAGTATTTTTGATGTTTTATATATTGAACCTGCTTAAATTCATTAAACTCTGCCACCATTTGAGATAAAGGCATCAAACCAACTGTAAAATATTAAAAAAATATTACAAATGTGGATTCAGTACCATATATAAAAATAATAAAATCATAATCAGACAAAACAAGCCTTGTGCATTATAGGGATTAATATTCTGAATATTTTAAAGTTGGTTTGATGCCTTTATTTCAAACAGAGGCAGAGTTTAATGAATTTAAGTGGGTTCAGTATATAAAAAGATGAAAAAATATGGATTCAGTACCATATATAAAAATAATAAAATCATAATCAGAAAAAAACAAGCCTTGTGCATTAGAGGGAATAATATTCTGAATATTTTACAGTTGGTTTCATACCTTTAGCTTAAATGGTGTTGTCGTTTAATGGATTCATATTATTGCACACGTTAAAAGCTGTAAAATTATTATAAAACACATAAAAGGCTAATTCCAAAATTGAGGCCTTGTGAAATTTATTTATTTATTTTATTTTATTTTAGTTTTTTTTTCTTGAAATTAAGCCTTGTGCAACATAAAGGGCATATATTTATGTCTAGCTCAGTTAGTTTGGGTCTCAAAGCATAAGAGGCACAAAGACTTTAATTGGTATGAAACCGAATGTTTAATGAATGTCAAACGTCAAACTAACTTAACCGCAGTGGTGCAAGCTGGAAGACCATGTTGGATCAACAACAAGGTTGTTAAGATGGTTTCTGAATCAGTCAGCTAGTGACCAGATGCTAAAAATGAGCTAACATGGTCTAAAACACACATTTAGATATGCTTCAGCTTATATTGATGTTTTGACGCAATCATAGTTCATTTTGGCGGGTTTGGGAGCGAGAGCTCCTTGCTATGTCATGCACGATGAGTCTGGATGTGAAGAAACTGAAAGTGAACGAGCTGAAAGAAGAGTTGCAGAAGCGAGGGCTGGACACCAAAGGCCTCAAAGTGGATCTGGTCGAGCGGCTGCAGGCAGCTCTGGAGGCTGAAAAGCAACCCACCTGCAATGATGAGACAGAAGCAGGTACACGAGTTTGCATGCATGAAGATCATTTGATGCATTCGGCTGAAATATTTGTGATCTCATTGCATGTTTGCCTGTGACAGGTGTTGCAGAGGCTGGGAATGATGAGTGTTGTGACCAAGGGCAGATGGCTGGTGAGAAAGAGGGCTCTGATATGGACCGCAGTGTTTCTAAAGTGCATGAAGATGAAAATAAACCAGAGGCTGTGAATGTACAACAAGCAACCGTTAAGACAGTCTGCAAAGAGGGTAAGAATGCAACTGGCATTTTTGGGTCTGAATGCATTTCATCAGCAAGTTTGAATTTTATGACTCACTGTTATACAACTTCATAGGCCTGTTCATGTAAACATAATTCCGAGTTATATTTTGTAGCGGTCAAACAATATAAAAAGCAGGGTGTCTACTGACTGATATAAAGCTAAAATATAATTTATATAATTCAATTTAAGGTGGTAACTCATGTTCCACTAAAATGTATATTTATTTTACTTTTAACTTTACTAAATCAGAAATAAATCATTTGAAAGTGAATCAGTATATAAAAAATAAATTTAGATTGTTATTTTCATATATTATCTGAACAAATAAAGATGCATTTAAAACATGTGAATATTATCTTGCCACATCTTGGCCCTTAGTTGAGAACCTCTGCTTTATGTTGAATATTTATTGTTTCACAGAACATGAAGTGGCACCAGTGAAGGTGAAAACTGAGGAAGAGATAAAGACAGAGCAACAAGAACAGCAGCGATCTGACCCCGGCAGTGAATGGGAGGATCAAGAGAGCCGTCAGAATGCAGAGAGCAAGGCTGAACAGGACAGACATGCACATTATGGCCACAAGAGGCGCTATGATGAAAGCCATGGTTACAGCTATTATGAACACCGTGAAGACAGGAGGTGAATTTACCACAATGCTTTTGTTTTAATCCTGTATCCTTACTTAAAGTACACTGACAAATGCTATTGGATTTACATTTTGTTTTATACAGTTGCATTTTTTAAATTTGATCTCAGGTCCCGCTCACCTCTGCCACCTGCTGAAGAGGATGAGGAAGACTTTGATGGCACAGTTGTGGTCATTGACACCTGTACGTGAGGGCTTGTTTTGTGTAATTGTGATTTATTAAATCTGTATAGTAGTTATAATAATGGAATTCTCTCTGTAAACCTCAACAGATAACTGTGACTTGCACTTCAAAGTCTCCCGGGACCGTTGCAGTGGCTATCCTTTAACCATCGAGGGGTTTGCTTACTTATGGTCTGGAGCTCGAGCAACGTATGGTGTAAACAAAGGGCGTGTGTACTTTGAGCTGAAGGTAATGTAATCTTTTAAAAGTTTGAGGTCAGTAATACTTTTTTAATGTTTATACTCTGCATTTAGTTGGTCAAAATACAGTCGAAATAGTAATATTGTGAAATATTATTATAATTAAAAATAACTATTTTGATATATTTTAAAATGTAGTTTATTCTTGTAATAGCAAAGCTGATTTTAGCAGCCATTATTCAGTTATCTTAAAAACAATGTTCTGATTTGTTGTTTAAGGAACATGTCTTAACATTATAAATACTGAAAACGGTTGTGCTGCTTAATATTTTGCGGAAACCATGATACATTCTTAGGATTCTTTAATAGAAAGAATAGAATTTATTTGAAACATGTTGTAACATTATAAATGTCTTAGCTGTCTCCTGTTATCAATTTAATCCATCCTTTTTGAATAAATGTATTCATTTCTTTCTAATCTTACTGACCCCAAACTTTTTAATGGTAGTTGAGATTATTTGTTTCTCTTTAGTTAAATCAACTTAAATCAACTTAAAGGGATAGTTCACCCAAAAATGAAAATTCTGTCTTTAATTACTCACCCTTATGTTGTTCCAAACCCATAAGACCTTCGTTCATCTTTTTTTGATGAAATCCAAGAACTTTTTGACCCTGCATAGACCACAACACAACTGACACGTTCAAGGCCCAGAAATGTTGTAAGGACGTTGATAAAATAGTCCATCAGTGGTTCAACCGTAATGTTATAAAGCTGCAAAAATACCTTTTGTGAGCAAAGAAAACAAAAATAACAACTGTATTCCAGTGTTAATTTTGACAGCAAATTTTGATTTAGCCTTAGTCATAGTCTTTCGACTAAAATGGCATTTAGTTTTAGTCATATTTTAGTAATCTGAATTGTTTTAGTCTAGTTTTAGTCGACTAAACGTCATAAGATTTTAATCAACTAAATCTACAGTAGATTTAGTCGTCTAAAATCTAATGAGTTTAGTTACAGTGTAATTCATTTACCAAACTTATTGTATAGGTTTGAAATTAGGGTTTTATCATGATAGACACAGATTTACTTGTGGTGACAACATGCCTTTATATTAAAATTAAACGAAACCACTTCTCATTAAGAAACAAGAACATGGTCTTCTTTTCAATGAAATTCCAATGGTTATATAGGCTAATTTTGCATTCTTTATAACAAATTGTTTTTACTCTGTGTAATAACAAAAACATTTATTTCAGTGAAATAAATCGAAAAATAAAGTTGAAAAATCTCAATTACAACATTTTGAAATCTTTTTTATTTTATTTTTTCAGAAATTCCTGTGTGTTTTAATTTTTCTGATAATCAAATACAGGCATTAAACATTTATTTATTTTTAATGAAATGAAAATTAAACCCTTTTATTTGCTGCAAATCAGACAGAGTTTTGTTCTGTTATTATTATAATTTCTGCATTTAATTGTTTTATTTAAATCTGCAAGAAACAGGAATAGTTGAACACCTACATTACTCTGTACAAAAGTAATACAAGGCTAATACATTTCTGTTACATGTTAACCCGTACTTTTATTTTAAAAGGTTGCTGGTTAGTTTTTGTGTGTATACACTATGATATGATGCTAATTTTTTCAAATGAAACGGTAAAATTTACATGAAGTGACTCTCACAGCAGCTCTGGACATTAAGTTCATGCGTTTATGTCATCATATAATGAGACGCAGAGGCCGAAAATAGCCGCGAGCGTCACGTGTGCTTCAGTATTTGTGTAGTAAACAAAGCCGCGTCTCCGCCATTCATTCATACAGAGCCAAGCGGAACATGGAGGATTCATATTTAAACCGTCTTTTTGCGTTTTAATATTCACAGACACTAGTCCATATCGCGATTCTAATTAATTGAGAGACCTACTTTTGATTTATTAATCCAAAAATTGACGAATTCTGTGGCATCCCGTGCTATAGAGTAAATCCGTTTTTATGAATGGACTCCGCAATCCCGGAGGCGTTTTAGCGGAGGAGAAATTGTAGACGCGTGACCACGTAAATGTAGATACAAAAATGACATGCTGTTGTGTAAATAAGATAAATATCATAAGGCTATTTTGTTTGTTTAATAAAAGAACAAGGTATAGACCTGTTCTATAGGAAAGGTAACCTTAAATGACATCTGTTGTGATCTGGCGCTATACAGAAAATACATTTTACTTGACCTTCAAGGGGGACGGGGGCTGCCGTTGGGGGTGCGCGCCGCCCCCCTAATATAATGGCAGGGGAGACACTGGATTAATCTTTATTAGAGCTACTAAAGTGATTCAGTCAACAGCAGTGAGTGATTTTCTTTCTTTTGTTGCTTGATTAACACCAATGGCAGACAATAGCAACTAAATTAGGCTGCTGTCCCTTTAAAACCGAATGCATGGATGCAATATACTGATACACGTCCGATATTCTACCAACTGTTTACGTTCGTCTAAGACGTAACCGAGTGTGTTTACATGAATACTCGTCAAAATAGACAATTAGACATATTTTTGTGTGTATTTCTCTGTTCACGTGACACGAAAGGCTACTGGTGTGCTGTGTGAGAGGCGCTGCTTCAGTGTTTGTGCTCAGAAAACCAGATGGAATCGAGTTCTGTTTTGCGTTGTCAAATTTATCCATATGTCTGTTCTTCTCTTACTCCCAGATATTGATATTTTTTAACTTTTAATGAGACGTCCAGCAAATGTATGGTAGCTTATGTTCTGCTGGATAGATCAGTAGGCTATGATACAGATGTACACATCTAACCTCCTAACAACGCAGCAGATTCGTTCTGAATGATTGTCTTTCCAAATCGTCCCTCCCTAACATTTTGGTCTCGTTTTTATTAATTGATGAAAATGTCAGATTTCGTCATAGTTTTTGCCATTCAAAACAAGTTTTTGTTTCGTTATCGTCTCGTTTTCGTCTGTGAAAAAAATGTTGTTGAAGAAAATTATTTGTCAGCGAAATGAACACTACTTTATTCAATGATTTCTTCTTTTCCGCGTCAGTCTTTGACGAGTGTTCACGACAGCACCACTTTGAATGCATGTGAATTCCTATGCTTGGAAACAAGGTGCAGCACATCCGTGAATGAGAACGTGCGTCAAATACTGACATGGAAGAGAAAAAATTGTTAAATAAAATCATAGTTTTTTTTCTTTGCGCACAAAAAGTATTCTTGTAGCTTCAAAACATTATGGTTGAACCACTGATGTCACATGGATTATTTTAACAATGTCCTTACTACCTTTTTGGGCCTTGAACGTGTCAGTTGTGTTGCTGTCTGTGGAGGGTCAGAAAGCTCTCGGATTTCATCGAAAACATCTTAATTTGTGTTCCGAAGATGAACGATGTGTCTTAAGGAATTGGAACGACATGAGGGTGAGTAAGTAATGACAGAATTTTCATTTTTTATGTGAACTATCCCTTTAGTTTACGTAATCTTGGTTTTTGCTTCTAGGTTATGGAGTATATACCAGTCAAGCATCTTCCCAGCAGTGAGCCTGACCCTCATGTCGTGAGAGTCGGGTGGTCTCTGGATTCCTGCAGCACACAGCTTGGTGAGGAATCACAAGTACACTCACAGACCACGAGGGTTTGCTATAGAAATGATCTTTCTGGGTCCTTATATAGGGAATTACTTTGTTTCAGGAGAGGAGTCGTTCTCTTATGGGTATGGCGGAACAGGAAAAAAGTCTGCCTGTTGCAAATTTGAAGATTACGGAGAGAAATTTGGTGAAAGTGATGTCATTGGATGTTATATTGTGAGGGATATTCTTACATTTATTTTTTTTAAATTACGTAATCTGTTAGCTCAGTGGCTCTGTTACAAAACCTGGTCAACTATTTGCTGTATACTCTAAAATAAAGGTGCAGTCACATTTACCGCTACTTAAAATTTCACATACAAAATGGATTTTAGACTTCCAGTGGAAAAGAAATTGTACTATGCATATTTTCTGTTGAGTTAAAGTTTGGGTTCGCCAGTGATCTCTGTGTGGGTAGAGATTCATAACACAAAGCAAAACTGAAGAACTGTAATGGACAAGGCACTCATTCTAGTAGTATCTACTCAAGCCGGTTTTGTATAAAACTTCATTTTAATATTATGAAATGATGAATAAAACAAAAAGGCTATTTGGAAAGCAGTTATTTAGGATTGGTTTGCAGCTGGCAGAATAGATTTCAATGTTTATTTCATCATCATTATTTTGTATGATCAAAATCTGCTTTATTTTTCTACAAAATTCGTTGAGCAACAGTAAATGTGACAATACCTTGTGGCATCATCTTGACTAAAATAAAATGCCTAGAAGTGACTGATATGGAACGAATTACGTAAGACTCAATTTTAGGTTGTTACACAAATAGATTCTGTTTGAGCATTAGCATGTTGCTAAGTTAACAATATGATATTCTGCTCTGAAAATAAAAATGCATAAAATGCTCTAATTTTAAATTGATTGAACAGCATTGGGATGGGACCTACTGTATGATGCCTTTGTCTAGGTAGGCAGCTCACTAGGTTTTGGAACTGAGAGAATAATGAAACAAAACCAAAATAAACATACAACTACTTAAATAAAGTAGCTGACACAATAAATATATAGTTTCATATGTGTCTTTTACAGGACTTTGACAGTCATGAGCAGGTGGAAATGGCTTTCTCAAAGAACGGGAAGTGGCTTGATGTGGCATTTCATGTATCTAAAAAAGAACTGGCTGGACGTGCGCTGTATCCTCATGTCCTGGTGAAGAACTGCTCTGTTGAGTTTAACTTCGGCCAGCGAGGGGAACCTTTCTTTCCTTTGCAAGATGGCTACACGTTCATCGGGGCCCTCAACTTGGAGGACAGGGTCAGAGGCACAGTTGGTCCCACCAACAAATCTGATTGTGAGGTAAATTCTCCTGATTGGCTCCATACAGTTATTTTTTTTTTTTTTTAACAGGTAGTTTCCAATTAGTAATCTGTGGTCACAAATTAATATGTACCATGCAGACAGTATCACTGTTGTCTGTAGGTCCTAATGATGGTCGGTCTTCCTGCTTGTGGTAAAACCACGTGGGCCGCTGAGCATGCAGAGATGAACCCAGAGAAGAAATATAACATCCTGGGCACAAATGCCATCATGGAGAAAATGAAGGTTAGGTCCAGCATGTTAAAATGTGTTTTATGGTTCAGATTTGAGAAAAGAAATCATGTTCTTGGGTCCACAAAGTAAGATTTTTTTGTTGTTGTTTCTTGAAAGAAAGAAATTAAAACGTATTCAGAATTCTGCTTTAAATAAAAGTGTTTTTTTGTACTTTTATTTATATATTACATTTTAAAATATATACAAATATAATATTATATAACATATAGAAATTATTTTAAGTTGTAATATTTTACAATAGTTTTCACTTTATTTTTGATTAAATAAATGGTGAACATAAGATACTTATTTAAACTTACCAATTTTTACATTACTTTTATGGTCTTTTGTGGTTCTGTTATGGTCTTAGGTGATGGGATTGCGTCGCCAGCGGAACTATGCCGGGCGCTGGGATATCCTGATTCAGCAGGCCACTCAGTGCCTAAACCGACTGATCCAAATCGCTGCCCGCAAAAGACGGAACTTCATCTTGGATCAGGTACCTGAAACACCTGAACACCCACTGTTCTTCAGAAAAATCCTTCAGCTCCCACAATTGCTTTGGTTTTTCAGCATTTTTGTGTATTTGAACCCTTTCCAACAATGACTGTATGATTTTGGGCCCCATCTTTTCACACTGAGGACAACTGAGGGACTCATATGCAACTATTACAGGAGGTTTAAATGCTTACTGATGCAAAAAAAAGAAAAAAAAAAAAAACAATGCATTAAGAGCCGGGGGGTGAAAACATGTAAGTATCTTCTGTAGCGTCTAAAGGGCAGTACTAGATGGAACAAAAATTTGATATTTAGGCAAAATAAGAAAAATGTACACATATATTCAAAAGTTTTCACCCCCCCATCTCTTAGTGCATTGTGTTTCCTTCTGGAGCATCAGTGAGCATTTGAACCTTCTGTAATAGTTGCATATGGGTCCCTCAGTTGTCCTTAGTGTGAAAAGATGGATCTCAAAATCATAAAGTTCAGGACAAAAAAGGGACTCCCGAGCTGAAAAGAAAAAAAAAAAACAGCTGTAGATCATTCAGGTAACAACACAGTATTACGAATCAAGTGTATGTAAACTTTTAAACAGGGTAATGTTTATAAATTCAACTATTATTTTCTCTGGTGGACTATATGTGACTGTCTTTTATGTGAAATATCTTATTCAGGTCAGTACTAAATAAAAATTAACATGCATTTTGAATGATCCCTTATCTTATTTTGGTAAAATCATTAACATTTTGTAGATTCTGCAAGGTGTATGTAAACTTTTGACCTCAACTGTATATATAGCCTATATATTTATGCTAAGGATCCATAGTAACATTTTGGTTCCAGGATCCAGGTCCTCACAGACACCTGTGTAAGGTAAGTGTGAGGTATTTTAAGCATCTATCACAAGGAAAGAAAGAAAAACCACTTTCACTTCATCGCAGGGTTCCAGATTCCCTCCTGGGAAGCACAGCCTGAACACAAAAGAAACAATAATGACCAGCTTCTGCGTCTTTCTTGTCACTTTTGCTAGACAAATGTATACGGATCAGCCCAGAGACGAAAAATGCGTCCTTTTGAAGGGTTTCAACGCAAGGCTATTGTAATTTGTCCCACGGATGAGGATTTGAAAGAGCGAACGCTTAAGCAAACTCACGAGGAAGGGAAGGATGTGCCTGATCATGCCGTTTTAGAAATGAAAGGTAGGAACACTGCTATGGAAAACATTAAAAATCAGAAATCAGAAAAAATAGATTTTCAGCACTTCTTTTTTTTTTTTTTTTTGAAGTTTGTATTTAAGAACCAGCTTAATGTCTTGGACCACTGTCCTCAGTTTGATTGGGTCTTTTTGGTCATCCATGTCTTAATAAACCGTGGGATGCTGCAGACCAAGCAATGTGTTACAGTACATTAACATTAAAAATGTGAATAAACATAAATAATTTATATTACTATTATCCTGCTATTCCCAATAAATAGACACATTAGTTCCAAAAATAAATGCTTTTGAGGTTGCACTTGGATTGCAGTAGTGTTGTTCATCTCCTTCATGATTTACACTTCTTTTGTTTTGATATGAATGTTTTTCTTGCATCATCTTGACAAGTTTCTCGTTTTGTCTTCTGTCCTCTTTCCATGGCTTTGAAGCCAACTTCGTGCTGCCAGAGGTTGGAGACTTCCTGGAAGAAGTGACCTTTATTGAGCTGCAAAGAGAAGAAGCTGAAGAGCTGGTCAAACGGTACAACGAAGAAGGCCGGAAGGCCGGGCCTCCGCCTGAGAAACGCTTTGATAACTGGGGACAACGTAGACGTGAAAGCAGCTACCAGCGTTACGACAACCACAGAGGGTCGAGAGGAGGCCATCAGAACCGTGGAGGATCTGGAGGAAGCTACAGGGGAGGTGAATTGACCGCATTAGAGTTTAAAGCGAATAATTCAAAATGATAAGTCTCTTATTAGTGTTTTTGCATTCTTTGAGGAGTCAGTTTTGCTCTCTGTGTTTGTCAGGTTATAACCGTGATGGCTATAATCAGAACCGCTGGGGAGGTCATTACAGAGACGGGCGAGATGGATACAGCAGCAGCCATCAGTCTGGAGGAAGCCACAGTAACAACCGCTATGGGTCCTATAACAAAGAGGGATATAACCAAGTAAGTCTGTAAACAGCCATATATCTGTGACAGATATTCTGCTTCATGAGATGTGTTTATGTGTTTTTGTTTGGTCTCCACATTTCTTTTAGAGCTATCATCAGGGTTACAATCAAGGCTACAACCAGGGCGACTACAGTCAGGGAAACTACAACCAAGGCTACAACTATGGCAACTACAACCAGTATCCAGATTATGGGCAAGGTTACCATGACAGTCAAGAATCTGGACAATCATATAACCAGCAGTATCAACAGGTGAGTTACAAGCAATGTTCTACAGCTCTGTTGACAGCATTTATGGCATCCTGTTGAATACGACACACTCTCAGAAAAACAGGTACAAAATATCACTGGGATGGTACCTTTTGCACTTTTGTACCTTATTTACCCCTAAAGGTTGCATATAAGTACCCATTACAGGGGTGTCCAAACTACTGAGGGCCTCTTTAGCAGAGTTTAGCTCCAAGCCCAATTAAAGGAGAAGTCCACTTCCAGAACAAAAACTGACAGATAATGTACTCACCCCTTGTCATCCAAGATGTTCGTGTCTTTCTTTCTTCAGCCGTAAAGAAATTATGTTTTTTTAAGAAAATCCTTCAGGATTAATGGACTGCCATGGTGCCCCGATTTTGAACTTCTAAAATGCAGTTTAAATTTGGCTTCAAACGATCCCAAATGTGGTTGTAAACAATCCCAGCCGAGGAAGAAGGGTCTTATCTAGCAAAACGATCGGCTGTTTTCATAAAAATAATACAATTTCTATACTTTTTAATGTCAAACGCTTGTTTTGTCTTGCTCTCCCTAAACTGTTTTTGACAGTTAGGGTATGTTGAACAATTCCCATCTCATGTTCTCCCTCAACTTCAAAATCATCTTATATTGCTGTTTTACCTTTTTTAAGGGTAAGGGTGTTTGATCTTCTTTGCATGTTCACTTTGCATAGACTGGGTCGGTACGTTTGCAGCGATGTAGAATGATTTTTAAATGATTTTTGAAGTTGAGGGAGAAAATACGATTGGAGTTTTTCGACATACCCTAACTGTCTTGAGCCAGAATACACAGAGTTCAGGCAGAGCAAGACAAGATGAGTATTTGAGACTAAAAAGTATTTAAATAGTATTTTTTTAATGAAAATAACCGATTGTTTCGCTAGATAAGACCATTCTTCCTCAACTGGGATCATTTGAAGCTGCATTCAAACTGCATTTTGGAAGTTCAAAATCGGGGCACCATGGCAATCCATTATATGGAGAAAAATCCTGCAATATTTCCCCTCAAAAAAACAATTTCTTTACGGCTGAAGAAAAAAAGACATGAACATCTTGGATGACAAGGAGGTGAGTATATTATCTGTAAATTGTTGTTCTGGAAGTGGACTTCTCCTTTAAACACCTGAACCAGCTAATCAAGGTCTTACTAGGTATTCTAGAAACTTCCAGCCAGGTGTGTTGAGGCAAGTTGGAGCTAAACTCTGCAGGATAGTGGCCCTCCAGGACCACCCCTGACACCCCTGACCTATTAGTATCTAAAATCTTGGGTTGGGTTTTTTTGGAGCTAAACTCTGCAGGAAAATGGACCAGAGGGCCAGAGTTGAGAACCCTTGACCTTAAGGGTACATATTTGTACATTTTGAAAAGGAACTGAGCTTTTGTCCTTTTTTTTTCCGGAGAATGAAATTTTGACCTTTTCTGAAATAAGTGTTTTGAAAGCCACTTTGCTTTTCTTGGGAAAATTTTACAAAATAGTTATATCCATTAATCCTCTACATCGTGTTAGTATTTTGAATAAAAATGTATGAAACAATTTCTGAAAAATTGGATTGCTAATAATAACTCAAATACTAAAGCTTATGGCAGATGGTTACTACTCTACCCGAATATTAAAGTAGTAATTCACTTCCAGAACAAAAATTTACAGATAACGTACTCACCCCCTTGTCATCCAAGATGTTCATATCTTACTTTTTTCAGTCGTAAAGAAATTGTGTTTTTTTGAGGAAAACATTTCAGGATTTCTCTCCATATAATGGGCTTCTATGTGCCCCTGAGTTTGAACTTTCAAAAT
Organism: Cirrhinus mrigala; assembly: GCA_036247105.1. Lineage (NCBI taxonomy): Eukaryota > Metazoa > Chordata > Actinopteri > Cypriniformes > Cyprinidae > Cirrhinus > Cirrhinus mrigala. The sequence goes on from CM070024.1 coordinate 19,775,194, forward strand.
GCAGTTTAAATGCAGCTTCAAAGGGCTCTAAATGATCCCAGCTGAGAAGTACCATAAATGTCCACTATATGGAGAGAAATCCTGAAATGTTTTCCTCAAAAAACATAATTTCTTTACGACTGAAGAAAGAAAGACATGATCTTGGATGACAAGGGGGTGAGTACATTATCTGTACATTTTTGTTCTGGAAGTGAACTACTCCTTTAATTTTCAAAAGCAGTGTTTCCCATACATTGATTTATTTGTGGCGGCCCAGCACAGTATCAAAACTTTGGAGGCCAATTTCCGCCATGAATAAAACAATTGCGTGTTATGAAGTCATAATTGCGATTCTGAAAACAAAGTCACAACTGTAAGATATAAACTCACAATTCTGCCTTTATTTCTTGGAATTGCAAGTTATTTTTCAGAAATGTGAGTTTGTCTTGCATTTTTGACTATTACTCACAATTGTGAGTTTATGTTGCGCAATTCTGATTCACATTCTCAGAATTGCGAGTTTATATATCAGTTCTGAATTTATAACAATTCTGAGAAAAAAGTCAAAATTGATAAAAAGATAAACGTCATCTTACATTTTGTTCTTAAGTCATAAACATTCTTGAATTCAAAATTGAATATCTAGTTTTTATTTTACCAAACTAGTACTGTTTTGTCAATAAGTTTTTTTTCCCAACTGTGACGTTTCTTTCCTTGTAGGTACTGTATGATGTGTAAAAAGCACATTCACGAAGAAAGATAAAATTTAAACATAATTTTAAAATACTTGCCTTGGATTTATGGGTATTATTACCTTAATTAAAAAAAAAAAAAAAAAAATCTTGAAAAACATCATGAGTTAATGATTTTTTTGCTCTGGTTCACTGAAAAAAAAAGGGACCACAGCATTCAAAAATTATTTGAAGAAGCTTGAGTCTGATGTTATGGAATCGATTAGCAAGCTTGTCTGTTGTAGCAAATCCTCTCACTCATAACCAGCTAGGAAAAAGAAACCCAGTTATTTTGGCTTGGTAAAACTAGGAAGAAACATGACAATAATGTGATACAACAATCAGTGTTAACATAGACGTGAGTTACTTCAGAATCAGCATGAATTGCAAAGGTAATTTCATCGCCCTAGAAAAGAAGTTCCATCTTAAATGGACAAGACAACTTTACAGTTCAACCTTGAGTAACAACAACACTTATCTGACTTAGATTCTAAGTGCATGACTGTAAATCCATTTTCTGTCTATTTTATGAACTGAATGACTGTTTATAATTGTCTGTATGCTACAGTAGCTGTTGATAGAGTTTATTTTTAAATATTTCTTGAATGTATTAATCTTTTTTTGTCTTATGACATTTAAACTAGGGCTGTCAAACGATTAATCGTGATTAATCGTGATTAATCGCATACAGAATAAAAGTTTGAGTTTGCCTAATATATGTGTGTGTACTGTGTGTAATTATTATGTATATGTAAATACAAACACATTCATGTATATATTTGAGAAATATTTACAAGTAGATGTATTTATTATAATTTTTATATAATTTATATTATATATAAATAAAAATAATTTGTACATAAATAATGTATTTCTCAAATATATACATTAATTTTTGTGTATTTATACATACATAATAATTACACACAGTACACACACATATATTAGGCAAACTCAAACTTATATTTTGTATGCAATTAATCGCGATTAATCGTTTGACAGCCCTAATTTAAACACATCACAGTAGTAAGATTACATTCATAAAGAGCAATATGTAAAAGTGTTAAAAGTTGTCTGTTTATTAATGCGTGATGTTTTTTCTTCAGTATGCGCAGCAGTGGCAGCAGTATTATCAGAATCAGAACCAGTGGAACCAGTACTACGGTCAATATGGGAATTACTCCGGACAGCAGGGCAGCCAGAGCTCACACAGCTCACAGTGAACAGGAAGTACCTCCGTAATCACACAAATGTACGCACCATGCCACGCTTATCTACTTTAAAATACATCCTTCCACTTTAACTACCAGAAATTAATTTATTTTCTCCTTCTTGTTTAACCATTTGCACATTTTTTTCCAAGACATACTAAGCTGACTGTTATAAGTCAATGATTGTTTTGAACTAAATGATTCACTATAAACCCTACTGACATGATTATACTAGATAGTACTCCTCTCAAGGTTAAAATAACAGCAGGGATATAACAGATTTCTAGTATATGTGAAAGATAACTAGTTCTTGTAGTACCACAAACAGCCTGCAGGTGTAGAAACTGTGAGGTGCTTCCTCAACACTGATTGTTTTGGAATGTAGATGCGGTTCATATTAACAACAGTACAAAGCATGTTTTTTGTTTGAATTGTAGTTGTTCAATGTTTGATATACTTATAACCACACAAGATGAGATGAAGAATGTTGCGTTGAGAGTTAAAAGTTTTAGTCTTCTATTTTAAGTGTGGATGATCATCCTTAAAGAGAAAGTACTGCATTTTTTTTTCTGAACTGTTCATGTTCTTTGTGAATGTTATTTGTCCAATCCGTTTTTGCTTTGAGAATTAAATGATAAAACACCACCGTAACTCTGATGATGATTTAATTCAAACATGATGTTGTAGCCAGACTCATGAAACCAGTGAAAGATCTCGATCATGTTTTCATTTATATTTTAATCACATCAGGCAGTGCTTTATTATGGAAAATACTTAAGCTTTATCATTCCTCAATAAATAAAAATCTATAGCCTAAACTCAAGATTTAGTAAAACAGACATTCAAGTTGGAGATGACAAAAGATCTAACAGAAAACATATTAGAAAAACAATTTCAAATAGGTCCACAGTGTTTGTTTGAATTGACCCCTAACGTCGCTCTCCCGCTCTTTTTATTCATTAATGCTCATGCTCTAATACACTGAATGGACACGAGCACTAATAAAGCAGATTGTGATCATTTTGAACTGAGACAGGACTATTGTCTGATATAAACAGTGATATAATACCCTTTGTCTCCTACTCGATGAATTGTTCATTACATAAGGCACAGTGATGCATTGTGGGTATTATATCAGCACCGAAATCACGTCCCTTAACTGAGGAGGTACATTCTTGCTGTTCAAGTTCAATACAGTTGGTCACAGTGTATATTTTCCATCAGTGTACATATTAAGGCAACAGTTTTAGACTCAATTAAACAACCGAACCTCGTTCTTCATGACAAAAGGTTAAGAAAGTCCATCTGTGTCGTATAAAGACTGAGAGTGGTAGTGAGATCGATGAAGTACAGTAGCAGTCCACCTTTGAGCGCTCGTGGAGATGTGAAGTCTGGCCTTCACTGGCAGTAGACGCTGGTGCATAGAAAGTTCTTACCGTACGAATCCACCGACGGGGTTTTAAAGAGCCCCGAGGGAGGGGAGCATCTGTAATTCCTTAAATAAAATCCCTTCCGGGTAGAATTTCATCACATTTAATGAACGTCATGAACAATCTGTTGAAGACAATAGAACAAGACAGTTGGCGAGAAAGATGAGGACATGTTCTTCAGTCTTTTCTGTCCACTGTTTTTAACAGTTCCACCACACACAAACAAACGGCCACATGCACAGACTAGTTCAGTCTGGTTCCTTTCGTTTATCTTTGCTCAGCTTCAGTTCATCCATTTTCTCCTGTAGTAGGAGAGAACTAGGGGCAGATGAACCTCGCACCCTTGCTGGTAGCGTAGCACTCTGGGATGATAAGGCAGGTAGGTAACGTTAGTCTCGAAACGTGTACTGTATGCCACCCAGCCTCGCTCACCAAATTAGCTTTCTATGCAATATATTTTGAAAATATCCACCATGCTTGCTGTGAAAAAGCAGGGAATGTATTAAAAAACACACAGTATGTGATTCATACCAATACCTTTTCAAGGGGTGGATGTTGTTTCTGGGAAGGAACGCGGTCTTTCCGTTTGGCCACCGGTGTCCATACTCCAGGGTCCGTCTGAGTGGACCTGTCGGATAGTGTGGCCGCCTCTGCGTCGCTGTCTGATGAAGTTTGGCCCTTCGAGTGTTCCGATCCGTTCCCGTTAGGAAAGACAAAAGCTTCCTCTTCAGAACCTGAATGAAAGGCCGGAAAACATGTTAAGAGCCAATAAATCATCTGCTAGCTGAACAATTCATCAAGGACTTGTGTGTGATATTCTGTACTACATACTCTTCTCTCCAATCAAACAGTTTGTAGAATTAAAATACCTCCAATACCATTACAATGGAAAGCAAGTAGCAAGTAATAGCTCATGTAACGATATCAAAATCTCACAATACGATAATATCACGAAATGAAGTCCACAATATGATATTTATTGTGATATTTAACAAATAAAGAGCTCCAAGCTGTTATTAACTATGAAAACTTAGATATAAAAAGTCAGTGAACTGACTTCTACCTGAACTTTAAAGTGGACTCGAACCTCTTTTTATTTTTTAGATCCTGTCTCAAAGTACATTCACACCAGTGTTATAGGAAGTCAAACGAATTAGAATGGAATAACAACAATGACAGTTCTAGCCATATATGTGACCCTGTGACCCACACCAGTCATAATCTGAAAGCTGAATAAATATGCTTTCCACTGATGTATGGTTTGCTATGATAGAACAATATTTGGCTGAGATACAACTATTTGAATATCTGGAACCTGAGGGTGCAAAAAAATCTAAATATTGAGATAATCACCTTTGAAGTTGTCCAAATAAAGTTCTAAGCAATGCGTATTACTAATAAAAAATTACATTTTGATATATTTACAGTAGGAATTTTACAAAATATCCTTATGGAACACGATCTTTACTTAATATCCTAATGATTTTTGACATAAAACAAAAATCCATCATTTTGACCCATACAATGTATTTTTGGCTATTGCTACAAATATACCCCAGCAACTTTTTAGTCGGCTGGTTTTATGGTCCAGGGTCACATATTGTAAAACAACTGCACTGCAAAATAAATAAAAATGAATATTTCATAGGTATATTATTTTTGCTTTACACTACAGTGGAGAAATTACAATACTTCTTTCCTAATTTCTACACTTGAAAGATCTTTTGAATTTGGACTGCAGTAACGTTATCCATCTAAACTGCTAGCTGTCAGCAATTCAAACTGCATTTTAAGCTTTTATTTTGACGGAAATGGCAGTAGAGTTTTTGTTTTGACGTAAAACTCCAACTTCCGTGAAAACAGACTTCCAAACCTAGTGTAATGCTGTAATCATCTACCACGCGAATAAAGCATAACTGGTGGCCGTTGTGTTCCCAAACGCTCGCTAAACTGCATTAACTGTGAACGGAGCTATTCTGAGGTGTGAAAAACACTGGATTATGAACTGATGGGCTCAAGAAAGTGTGCGCTTTGTTTTGAAATGTGCAGCGAAAACAAACTTGATGAAGAGAGCCATATTGCACTTTCGGTTTTAGTTTGTTTGATATACTGTATCAAAGCATAATGGCCCAAAACAAATTTAAAGACCTTTTATGTTAGAATAAGAAGTTTAAATATATTTAAAAAAAACTACACTTTTTGCCCGGAAGACCTATCGTTCAATATCATCTTGTGACCATGATAATATCGAGACTTTTTTTGAGTTTTGCTATTGAAATATCAGGATATTGATAATATCGTTGCAGCCCTACCTATAAGCTACTTTATTTAACGAAAGTAGTGACAGACATCCCTATTGCGCATCGAAGTGAAGCATATTATCCAAAAAATGTAGGGCAGGACTTGGTTCTGTCCATTGGTTGTTGATTGGATGGAGGCAGATCTGACAGTTTCATAAAAATAATGAGTTTGGTAAAAAAATAGATTTTAAGTCACCACATGGTCTAATTCTTGGTGCGTATTTAAGTAATTCTCAAATGTCATGCTTATTTAACTGATTTATTTAATAAATAAGCATTTAATAAATGATATAGTTTAGTCAAAAAGTCATTATCACAAAATTAATCTCTTTAGGTACAGGTAATGACCGGCTGCCTTAAAGGGATAGTTCACCCAAAAATGAAAATTCTGTCATTAATTACTCACCCTCATTCACACGGGGTGTCACCATCGACGCCTGATGGAGGGCGTCATAGTAATGACATCCAATCACACCCAGCTTGGATGCGAGACAAACACGATTGGCTAGTGTCTGCACTAGGATATTTGGATAAGGCGATCTGATTGGCTGACGCCTGCGTTGGCTCTTGAAAAGTTGAAAAAGGATCCACAATTCAGTTCGGCAATGCTTGACGTCACTACATTCAAAGTAAACAAGAGGCGTTGATGCAGACGCCCCATGCCAATGTACAGTCAGAACTTTGTTCATCTTTGGAACGCAAATTAAGATATTTTTGATGAAGCAATGCAACTGACAAGTTCAAGGCCCAGAAAGGTAGTAAAGACATCGTTAAAATAGTCCATGTGACATCAGTGGTTCAACATTAATTTTACGAGAATAATGACTTTATTGAACAATTTCTTCTCAATCTTTGACGCATGTATGAATGCATGTAAGAACCAGCCTTCAGACGTCATGGTACTGTTGTGAACACGTGTCGAAGACTGGCACGGAAGAGAAGAAATTGTTGAATAAAGTTGTTTTTGTTTTCTTTGTACACAAAAAGTGTTCTCGTAGCTTTATAAAGTTAAGGTTGAACCAGTGATGTCACATGGACTATATTAACAATGTACTTACTACCTTTCTGGACCTTAAACATGGTAGTTGCGTTGTTGTCTATGCAGGGTCAGAAAGCTCTTGGATTTCATCAAAAAAAACCTTTAATTTGTGTTCCAGAGATAAATGATAGTCGTACAGGTTTGGAATGACGTGCGTGAGTAATTAATGACAGAATTTTCATTTTTGGGTGAACTATCCTTTTAATGTATATTGAAACTGATATAAGAAAACTTACTCCAACTGTTTCCCTTAGTGTGGAGGCCTGATATGGGGCCTGGGGTGCAGGGACAAGAGCTACTGGTCACCTGGAACCTCTTCATACACTCCATTCCCACCACATCCTTACAGTGCTTATGACAGTTTACTCCACAGTCTGCAGAGAGAGAAAGGGGAAGCAGGGTTACAGTGGTTGCTGAGATGGAAATATATAGAAAACTGATTGATTAGTACTGAGTGTTCTGACCTTTGCAGTGGTAGCCTTGCTTTATGACTCCCCACAACTAATGGAAGATAAAAGGAAAAGTTTGAAAAGTTAGACAAGTCAGAACCTCACAAATGAATTGGTACTCAGTTTAAACACTCACAAATCCTCCGCAGGTGTCACAGAATGTGGGCCTTTTGTACGTGGTCTCATGGAAGTTGTGGAGGTTGTGGAAATTGAAGCCGAGCTTGGCACACACAGACATCCCACGCATGAAATATGAAGTGATTTCCTCTCTACTGATCTCTCCTTCCCTGAAAATAAAGAACAAAGCACGATGAGAACTGATTTGATTCATTTAATGAACTTAACAGAGTAAGTCAATCAGGTCACATTTCACACTAAAATTTGAAAGTGATGAATCTTTAAACAAAATAGGTCACAACATGAGAAACCAAATTTCCCTTGATCTTTTGACATAGAAGAGGTCTTTGTATGCTTAAAGGAGAAGTCCGCTTACAAAACAACAATTTACAGATAATGTACTCACCCCCTTGTCATCCAAGATGTTCATGTCTTTCTGTCTTCAGTCGTGAAGAAATTATGGTTTTTGAGGAAGGCATTTCATTGGTGCCCCCGATTTTGAACTTCCAAAATGTAGTTTAAATGCAGCTTCAAAGGGCTCTAAACGATCCCAGCCGAGAAAGAAGAAGAAGGGTCTTATTTAGCGAAACGATCGGTCATTTTTTACGAAAATAAAAATTTGTATACTTTTTAAGCACAAAAGCTTGTGTAGCGCGTCCACGACGCCACGAATCACGTCTAAGTTCATCGTCTGTGTACTCCGGCTCAAAAAGGTAGAGTATGGTTACTCATTTTCTCCTACAACTTCAGAATAGTCTGACATCGTTTTACCTTTTTGTTTGTAAACAGGGTTTGACTTACTTGCACTTCTTTAGTCTTTACGCATTCGCTTTGTAAACACTGGGTCCGTAGTTCCACGTGACCTTTCGACATGAGCTTTTGTGCTTAAAAAGTAAAGAAATTTTTATTTTCCGAAAAAAAATGACAGATCGTTTCGCTAGATAAGACATTTCTTCTTCTTTCTCGGCTGGGAACACTTTGAAGCTGCATTTAAACTACATTTTGGAAGTTCAAAATCGGGGCACCAAGTCCGTTATATGGAGAAAAATCCTGAAATGCTTTCCTCAAAAACCATCATTTCTTCACGAAGACAGAAAGACATGCACAGGGGCACAGGAAAGACAGGGGCACCGATACTGTTTTCTATGCAATGACGTTAGCCAATCATAACAGTGGCCGATTACTAACAAGCCTTAAAGGACCCGCCCAAAAAAATAGGTTGTTTCAGACAGAGGATCAGGGTTGAAAATGATTTTTCCACATATTTAATACATATTTAGATATTTTTTGTGCGAAAAACGTTATTAACCGCAAGGAACATATTAAATTAAACATTAAACATTTAAACAAACATACAAACAATCAAATAAAAATGTTTTTCATTATCTTGAAATTTTGAATAAAGAATATAAAGTTTTCTTGGGGTTAGAAAACAAGAGCGCTAAGTTTAAAAAAAAAAAAAATCTGAAATTTTGTGATATTTCCTGTTTTATGTTTTTCTTTGTCACATGACAACAGAATGGCTTCCTGCATGCTGGTTTCACAACACTCACTGACTTTGATTTGGCAGATAAAACTTTTCTTCAACTGCTTTTAAAAAAAAGAAAGAAAAGAAAAAAATAAATAAATACCAACTTATTTAAATACCAGCTTACACTGTTTTAAGTTTATGGGGTTTGGGGTAAGTATTTTTAAGAACTTTCTATTCATCAAAGAATCCTAATAAAAATGTGTCATGGTTCCTATAAAAAAATATTAGCAGCACAGCGGTTTTCAACACTGATTATAATAAGAAATGTTTGTTAATGTTTCAGAAATCAGCTTACATAGAATCAAGAAGAATGTGACATTGGAGACTGGAGTAATCAGCTTTGCATCACAAGAATAAATACCATTTTAATATGTAATAAAATTAAAAACAGTCATTGCTTTAAAGACTTGCTTTAAAACATTAAATAAAATCTTACTCCAAACTTTTAAAGGAATGTGTGAATATATCAGTTTCGTTTATCATAAACACAACCCTGTATGTTCTCGGTAGTTGCGTCTATCAGAGTGCGAAAGGCCTCGTCTTACCTATCGCTCTCGTGCGTGCAGAAAGAGAAGGGGAAATTTGCAGCAATCTTCTCAAAGTCCTCCAAAGAAATGTAGCCGTCCATGTTCAAATCATAATTCTTCATGATAGACTGTAGGGGGCAACACAATCACTGTGATCTTGAATGTCTAAAACTATCAAACTGTGACATTTGGTCTTGAAGGGCCTACACGCTATTAAGGAAGTGAGAGTGGACAGCCAGGAACCGGCCGTCGCCGTGTCACACTAAGGAACTGGCCCTAAAAGTGGGAATAAACACGTTTCTCACTTACATCCACCATCTGTTTAACATGTTTCGAGATGGTGGCGGGATCCAGACGCGGAGTCACTCCTGATCCCCACTCGGCTACCACTGGGGGCTTCACAGGAGCTACGGGCTGCAGAAAAAGGGTGGTTAGCGACCTGACAGTTTTGTTTTGACACAACACCAACTCGCATAAGATCAGCAAGTGAGAAACGTTGCTGTGAAAACACTATACCAATAATGCTGGCTTATTTGTAAAACATGACTGCTGTCACAGACAGAGGCTTTATAGGAAACAATCAAAAAAGCTTGTACGTAACGACACCCACACTGAAGCGACGAAGATAACGATCGTGCGTCTTTCAGCAGTGTGTCTTTTTTGTGGTTTTCTTTGAAGTGTGTTTGCACAAAGAGGAGTGCACTAAGCCCTGTACCCACACATTAGCACGGGATACTCCCTGTCTATAAACAGGTCACATACAAGGTCAGACTATATGAAAATAGAGGCTAAAATTATGAATCGCATGAGCCAGTCGCGTATGTAAAGTAAGTCGGCGTCTGTATTTCCAGTTTTTAGATGTTAGAGACAACTATATTTTTGTACTTTCTGAAGAAAATGGGACTGCCGCTTGTTCCCGATTATGCCAGGGTGCTGGTTGAGGTTTCAAAGGCGTTTCTATGTGGCTGCTATAGTGTTTCTACTGGCTCCGTGTAAAAAGAGCACATGTTTAGCTCCCTATGATATGATGGTCCATATATATACACTTCCAGTCAAAAGTTTTTGAACAGTAAGACAGTAAAATTTGAATATATTTTAATTATTTATATTATTAAATATATTTATATTTTATTATTCCTGTGATCAAATCTAAATTTTCAGCATCATTACCTCAGTCTTCAGTGTCACATGATCCTTCAAAAATCATTCTAATATGCTGATTTTATAGAAATGAATACTTTTATTTAGCAAGGATGCTTGAAATTGAGCAAAAGTGATGATAAAGACATTTATAATGTTACAAAAGATTTCTATTTCATATAATTGCACTTCTTCTAAACTTTCTATTTATCAAAAACACCTGAAAAAATCTACTCAGCTGTTTTTACATAATAATACTAATGCTAAATGTTTTATGAGCTGCAAATCAGAATATTTAAAATAGTAAAAATATTTATGTTTTTTGCTGTACTTGGGACCAGATAAATGCAGGCTTGGTGAGCAGAAGAGACTTCTTTTAAAAAAACATTAAAAATCTTACTGTTCAAAAATATTTGACTGGTAGTGCATATTTATAATCATTCATCATTTTTGTTTTGGGGTGTTGCACCACTTCATAATTTATAACCTGATCTAACTTCAACTTGACATAAAAAGGTAAAATTATCTATTTTAAGAAACTTGCTGTCTCTTAAAATATGCAATTTCCTGTTTCACATTTTTTAATGCATTTTTCAGTAACATTTTACTCTTTAGTTAAACAACTTTAGTTAACAAACTAAGAATAAACAATACTTCTACAGCATTTATTAATCTTATTATTAATTTCAACATTTGCTAATGCATTATTAAAATCAAAAGTTGTGTTTGTTAACATTAGTTAATGCACTGTCAATTAACATGAACAACTGTATTTTTATTAACTAATGTTTACAAAGATGAATAAATACTGTAATAAATGTATTCTTCATTGTTTGTTCATGTTAGTTAATACATTAACTAATGTTAACAAATGACATATTGCAAAGTATTACCCATTTTTCTTTATGTGTAACATACATGTTATGCATATATAAATATATATATATATATATATGAAGATGTGTATTCAAGTCATTGTACACTGCAAAAAATGATTTTTCGAACTATCAAATAAAACAATTTTTTGGAGTAGAAGAAAATACTTTTTCAGTCTTTCTACTTCGAAAATATGTTAAATTCAATGTTTTGCTTACCTTTCTTTATAATTATTTGTAAAATGTACTAGCAATTTCTGAGTGAAAACTGTGATCAAAGTAAATCCTACACCATTTCTCAGTGTTTTTAGAAATGAATATTTTTTAAAAATAAATTGATATATAAGAAATATATAAATTGTATAAAAATTCATATAAGAATGAGAAACGTCATTGTCACAAATATCTACACTGAAAAAATGTTCACTTTTTCATAAATTGAAAGTAAATTTTACAATTAATTACCAGTGTTGGGGAGTAACTAGTTACATGTAACGCCGTTACGTAATTTAATTACAAAATAAATGTAACTGCAATCTGTTACAGTTACTGAGAAATTGCAATTATGAGAATGTGCAATTAAATTAATTACTTGTGAAAATGTTAACGATTACAAAAGGGGATTACATCTGAATATTTTCCATAAAAAGCTAGGATTTGTTGTTGAATAATATGAATTTGTTTTCGATGTGTAAAATGTAATCAAATGTAATCAGTTACATTATTTTAATACACTACTTTTACATTTTAAATAGGGTAACTAAATCTGTAACCTGTTACATTTCCAAAGTAACCTTCCCAACACTGTTAATCACAAAGAACCAGGAAGTAACATTACAATAAATTTTGAAGTAGAAAGAAATGTTTTGAAAAACATAATAATCTTTGTTTTATCTAACATTCGCTAGAAATGTAGAAAAGTAATCGAAAAGTAATCAAATGTAATCAGTTACATTACTTTAATAAAGTAACTGAAATAATTACACTACTTATTCCATTTTAAATAGGGTAACTTGTGATCTGTAACCTGTTACATTTCCAAAGTAACCTTTGGAAAAGAAACAGGAAGTAATATCGCAATAATACGGAAGTAGAAAGACTGAAATGTTTTCTTATAAAACATACTCCAATAATCTTTGTTTTATCTAACATTTGTTATAAATGTAGAAAAGTAATCAAAAAGTAACTACAATGTAATCAGTTACATTACTTAAAGTAACTGAAATAGTTACACTACTTATTACATTTTAAATAGGGTAACTTGTAATCTGTATCCTGTTACATTTCCAAAGTAACCTTCCCAACACTGTTTATTCCAATGAAACATAAAATTTGGAAGTAGAACGACTTATAAAAGATACTCATTTTTAAAGTGTAGTGTTAGGGGTTTGATTGAATCCTGAACCCTATAGTGAGATGTCATGTGTATACAATATACAAGGTGATGTTTATTTTAAGGGCCTCACCTGAATTTTGGGGTTCTTGGGCTCCTTGGTGTAGGAGAGCTCATATATCTCGTCCTCCGTGTAACACAAGTCTAACGAGAGCTGTGGGCAAGGCGGGGCAGAACGGTTACACATGAGAGGACGCCAACTGTTTGCAATCCACATCTCTCAGTATTACACACAAACAGCCGAGCATAACCACAAAGATGAGGGCTGCCCGGTGAGGATTTAAAAATACTCATTTAGACTTAAAAATAGATGCAGGCTCTCTGTGGAAATTAAATAAAGGCATGTTTACATGCTTCTAAATAGGCACAATTATTCCATATACTGATGGGGTCTAGGCAGGTATTCAAAACCCACAGCATGAGGGACAACAAACACTTCAGAGAAGAGAGGCGTTCCAGTAACAATAACTTTCCCCTGACAACAAATCACTCTCAAACTACCGTTTTGCCTCTGTCTCACCGTTAGCAGGTGCAGCAGGTCTTTGTTGGCCTCAAACGGTGGGGTGCAGTCATGGATGGCCAACAAGTCACTAATGTTGCTGTATAAATGCTGCAGCTTCCCCAGGTTGATCTTATCATCCTCAAGGTAGTCTGGCAGCGCCTCGTTGAGGGAGATCAGGTCTTTGAGATGAACGCCCAAGATGGGTACCTTGAATCCAGTGCATTCGTTGTACACACGTCTGTAGTTTGAATAGTTGCTGTAGGACGACAGGAGCTCGGTGAGCTCACTGAGAGTCTGTGGGAAAGTAGGAAAACAACATGGATTGAGCCTTTATGAGAAGCTAGAGCTCATTCTGTTATTTTATCAGTAGCACTTTATGGTACTATTTAACATAAAATATTCATAAATCACACATTTATGAATCGTGGTTGTGTTAAATTCAATACATACTACAATTTTTTAAAGTTGTTTAATTTAAAAAAATGAACTTTAGCATAATGTACACTACCTTTCAAACATTCGAACTTCAAAAGATCTCTTATGGTGAATTTATTGGATCAAAAATATAGTAAAAATAGTAATATTGTGAAATATTATTATAATTTTAAATAAGTGTTTTCTATTTTACTATATATATATACACTACCGCTCAAAAGTTTTTGAACAGTAAGATTTGTAATGTTTTTTTAAAGTCTCTTCTGCTCACTAAGCCTGCATTTATTTGATCCAAAGTGCAGCAAAAACAGTACAATTTTGAAATATTTTTACTATTTAAAATAACTATTTTTTATTTGAATATATTTTAAAATGTAATTTATTTCTGTGATTTCAAATCTGAATTTTTCACATCATTACTCCAGTCACACAATCCTTCAGAAATCATTCTAGTTTTCTGATTTGCTGTTCAAAAAGCATGCATTTTTATTATGTTAAAAACAGCTATGTAGAATTTTTGTTTGTTTTTTGTTTTTTGATGAACAGAAAGTTCAGAAGAACAGCATTTATTGGAAATTTTTGGAACATTATACATGTCTTTATCATCAATTTTGATCAATTTAAAGCATCCTTGCTAAATAAAAGTAATAATTTCTATAATTTCTTTTATTCTACTGACTCCAAGCTTTTGAATGGTATAGCGTATAAAGTTACAAAAGCTTTTATTTCAGATAAATGCTGATCTTTGGATCTTTCTATTCATCAAAGAAACCTGAAAAAAAATTACTCAACTGTTCTAAATATTGATAATAATAATAATAATAAAAAATAATAATAAATGTTTCTCGGACAACAAATTAGCATATTAGAATGATTTCTGAAGGATCATGTGACACAAAAGACTGAAAGGATGCTGAAAATTTAGCTTTGATCACAGGAATAAATTACTTTTAAAACATATTCAAATAGAAAGCAGATATTTTAAATAGTAAAAATATTTCAAAATTTTACTGCTTTTGCTGTACTTTGGATAAAAAAATGCAGGCTTGGTGAACAGAAGAGACTTCTTTAAAAACATTAAAAATCTTACTGTTCAAAAACTTTTGACTGGTAGCGTATTAAAATGCAGTGTATTCCTGTGATGGCAAAGCAGAATTTTCAATTTATAGGAAATATTTCTTATTATAGATGTTAAAAACAATTGAAAACAGCTGATTTTTTAATATATATTTCTGTACTATTGGATGTATAAAACAATTGTGAATATTGCCATTTTTGTTCATATTTTATTAATAATTATGTTGGATACATTTGTTGAGGCAGTCCAGGTTTTTTTTCTTGTTTTTGTCTGTCTGTGGGTGTAAATATGTATATTTTGTTATCCTATGTTGGTTACTGTTTTTTTTGCATTTGTGTTTGTTAATATAACTTCTAAAACTTTAAAGAAAATAATAGCTATTTTTTTTTCCTTTTGTGGAAACCATGAATTATTTGATGAAATAGAAATTATGTGTAATATCATGCCTGTACTGTCTCTTTTGATTTATTTAATGCATCCTTGCTGAATAAAAGTATTTTTTAACTTATTATTGAAACTTGAATCAACAAGGAACAATATATATTTCACATTAAATTAACATTAACAACAAGAATAAACTTTCTTTTTATTATTATTTTTTATAAATAGTCACTGTTCATTGTTAGTTTATGATACCTAATGCATTAAGTAATGTTAACAAATCAAAACTGTTTTTTATTTATTATTATTATTATTATTATTACTTTATGTTTAGCATTTATTATTTACCTTCCATTTTCCACCTTCATCAGACATGGCTTTGCCATTTTTCTTTGACAAAAGCCATTCGCTTTTTTTTTATTGTATTTTTATAAAGTGATTTATAGTACCCTGCTCGGAAAAACCTGAAGCAACTAGTGCTGTACCTTGCTTAAGGGCAAACAACAAGACTGTCATTTCAATTTTCCATCCACAATAGGACAGCAACTAAAACGTTTGCGTAAGGAGCTTGAATCCTTAAGTATGAGCAGACGCCACAATTGCATAAACATTGAAAACGCTGAAAACGAAACACTTCTGGTTGCTTTTTGAATATCAGTATGAATGTACTGCATATGACTTTTTCATGTGACCTCTAAGCAAATATTGGGATCCAGGTGTTTCTACAAAACCAAAGAATCAATATAAAGATCAATAGCTGAAAAATCAATGGCTTAAGATCGTGATTGGTTAAGCCCTTGTAAAAATAGTTGCGTGTGAACAAAAAGGATGTGGGTAGCAACTCTTGGGGCCAGACTGACCTTTGTGACATCAGAGGACAGCAGGCTGGCTGTATCTTTGAGACGTGAGATGGAACTGTGACACAGACCTCCTATCACCGCCATCAGAGTATTGAAATTCTGTAGGGCTCTCAGCTTCTGCTCAGACGGGTACAGATGGAAAAAAAAATTACATTCTCTCTATAAATGCATGGCAACATTGCTTACATCCTCTTTCCTGTAAAAAGCCCTTGTAAGCAACAGTTATGCAACAATTCTCCCAAACCATTTCCCAATACAGGAACATTACTCTCGATGGCACACTTATATCAGATTTCCTCACTACCACCTCATTTGACGCATTTGCTTTTTTCCTAGGTGTTTTCTTTGGGTTGTCTTGTTTGTACTTTTGTGTCTGTGTGGTTAAAAGCAGGGCAGCACACAAAGCACATGATGTAATCATTTCCTCTGTACTAATACATTAAATGTTCAGGCATCCTTAAAGTGAGCTGTCTTACTGGCATGTCCTGACAGATGTCGATCATCAAACCATATGATGAATTTCCTTTATTCTGAATTTTGTAATCAAAATAACGTCATACCTTTGGTGTCATGCCGTAAAATGTTTTAAAATGACTCAGACACCTCACGAACAGATATCATAGGGAACCTCAAAAACAATTTGCTGCAGGGTTGGAGTAAAACCGCATATCTTGTCATGCTAGGGCCCTTCTCCACAGTATATTTTACGTCAGTGTCTTGAATGAAAGTTATGGCAGTCTTGTTTCAAAGCATTACCGAAACATGCATATTTGTAACATGTACTGTACAATCCTTTCATTTTCAGAGGCACAACATAACGCAACAGTGACAGCTCACTTTTTTGCGGAAGTATTTATCCAAAAAAAGAGTTTAAAAAAAGAGTTAACAACCAAACCAGCCAACTCTAAAATTGTCTGAAAAAGTACTTAAATACTCACATTTCATTAAGTATACGAGTATTTAAGTATAGAAATTGTGTAGTTTATCACAAAATATCACTAAACTGGGGAAAAAATGGTGTAGAAACAATTTTCACTCAGACACTGTTAGTACATTTCACAAATAACTACAATGAAATGGCAACAGTGGAAAGACAAAAAGCAGGCGACCAACGTTAGCTGGTTTCAGTTTTTTTTTTATTTTTATCTTATTTTTTTGGATAAGCAGGGTTGTAGATAAAACAAGTTAGACGGAGTAAAAAACAACCAAAAAAAAAAAACAAAAAAAAAAACAACCAATCAAAAAAAACACACACAGCTGAAACCAGCTTAAGCTGGTTGCCTGGTTATAACTGGTCCTCCAAACTGATCATAGCTGGTTCAAAGGCTGCCTAGTTTTAGAAGGGTTTTGACTACTTCTTTAGCTGGTCTTAATTGGTCAGGCTGGGATCTATATCTATCTATTTATAAATATACAATTGAAGTCAAAAGTTTACATACGCCTTGCAAAATCTGCAAAATGTTAATTATTTTACCAAAATAAGAGGGATCATACAAAATGCATGTTATTTTGTATTTAGTACTAACCTGAATAAGATATTTCACATAAAAGACATTTACATATAGTCCAGAAGAGAAAATAATAGTTGAATTTATAAAAAATACTCTGTTCAAAAGTTTACATACACTTGATTCTTAATACTGTGCTGTTACCTGAATGATCTACAGCTGTGTTTTTTTTTTTTTCTTTTGGTTTAGTGATAGTTGTTCATGAGTCCCTTGTTTGCCCTGAACAATTAAACTGCACGTTGTTCTTCAGAAAAGTCCTTTAGGTCCCACAGATTCTTTGGTTTTTCAGTATTTTTGTGTATTTGAACCCTTTCCAACAATGACGGTATGATTTTGAGATCCGGAGACTCATATGCAACTATTACAGAAGGCTCAAATGCTCACTGATGCTCCAAAAGGAAAAACAATGCATTTAGAGCCAGGGGTGTAAACTTTTGAACAGATTGGTGATGTGTACTTTTTTTTTTATATTTTGCCTAAATACCATATTTTTTCATTTAGTATTACCCTTTAGAAGCTACAGAAGAGACTTGAAGATACATGTTCCCCAGAAGACAAAATAAGTTAAATTTACCCTGATCTTCAAATTCAAATTGGAAGGATTATGGTTCTTCACTGAAAAATTGGTTCATAGACATGTAGCTACTAACATTTAAAGGGGTCATCGGATGCCTATTTTCCACAACCTGATATGATTCTTTAGGGTCTTAATGAGAAGTCTATAACCTACTTTAGTTAAAATTTCTCAGTGGCACTGTAAAAACACCCTTTTTACCTTGTCAAAATCAGCCCTGTTCAGAGTGAGTCATTCTATTGCATGTTCCTTTAAATGCTAATGAGCTCTGCTCACCCCGCCCCTCTCTACTGTGATGTGATGAGCTGGACTATGTACTTTAGCCGCATTTAGCCGCGAAACTTGCTAACTAGCACATTATTAAGAAAGGCGATTTACAAAGATGCATAAAAACCCTTATACTCACTTCTACTATAGGTGAAGCTGCATCATTCGCTCGAACATAAACGCATTTATGTAGATCGCCGGATGCGTTTCCTTCTAAAACAAAAGTAACATTAATCCTCTGCGTTTTCAGCGGCTCAGATGTCGGGAGTAAATGATGACTGCTATGATCATTATTACATTCAACAACAGAACACTTCGTTCGCTCAGTCGGAGACATTCTTGTGTTCCCCTGCACCAGAGTCGGACTGTTACAGCTCTGTCAGGGCGGGTCTAAGGTAAGACGGTCATGTCAATCAACTATTGTGGGAGCGGCCTTTGTCGATGTGACCTCACACCGACCAGAAGCTGAGAATCGCTTGATTTGAAAAAAGCGTTATTTCTTATAAAGATTACAAAAATACCACTGGGTGGATTTTTATCATAACTGCCAACACACATTTATGTTCAAACAACATCAAAAGTAAGTTTTGCATCCAATGACCCCTTTAACAACCTCCGAGCTCATTGTAGGTATCTTGAAACGTTATATTGCTTTGCTAGAAATAAATTTCTCAGGAGAAACTGAATGTAATTTGATTATTTTATATTTCCTGAACCCTACCAATGCATTCCGTTGAATATGTGTATGTTTGTAATTACCTGTGCTACATGAATGAACTTGGTGAAGACCTCTGCTCGCTGCTGTGAGGTGTGTTTGTTGAGGATCATGAGCTGGACCCACTGGGAGACTCCGTTGCAGAGCATGACAGAGCGCTCAAGCGCCGGATTATCTCTCACCGAGCCATGTACCACGTAACTGCGATAGTCCAGAAACTAAGATGACACACACACAACAACAGACAGCTGAATCTAAATTCCAGATGTGCTAAGAACTCACAAATGTGATCAGCAAGACATAACGATCCTCTGATATGAACCGACATGTCCAGGTATGAGTACAACGGGTGTGATCGAGGTTGCTTTATTAGTCAGCTTCAGTGGTATGAGTCTGATCCGTCACTACAGCACTATACTGAGGTATCAGATCAACTCAGTTTTCACGAGCAACATCTGGTCAGAGAATGTGAGTGAAACTGTCATGAGCCTTCGGGGTGTATGACTTACTGAGACGTTGCAGAAGTTTTTGAACTCCAAGTAGCTGAGGTGTTCAGCCATCTCATCTGGTTCCATGTGGTCAAACAGCAATGAAACTTTCCTTTTCTTCACAGAAGGAGAGGGAGTCTGGGAAATATTCACTGGAGGATTACTGCTTTCAGACATAGTGATGGACAAACAGAAACCAAACAGAATCATCACAAATCAGACAGGTGAAGACAGGAATATAGTCATAAACAAAGACAGTTAAAATTACTTATAATGCTCAAAGGCTTGTCACATTTTTACTTTATTAATATGATCAGTTATTTGGTAATAATTTAATTACACCATCATAATATCAATATATTTATATATACTATCATGATATATTAATATCAATATAATATATACTTACAAATAATTATATTGATATAATAATATTAATAATACAATATACACTTACAAATAATTATATTGATATAATATTATTAATAATATAATATATACTTATATAGTTAAATTAGTAATACTATGAAATAATACAATTGGAATTATGCAGTGTTTTGACAAATGTTCTAAAAACTGTACAGAGCTGGGTAGTAACTGATTACACTCAAAAGTTTTTGAACAGTATGAATTTTAGTGTTTTTTTAAAGAAGTCTCTTCTGCTCACCAAGCCTGCATTTATTTGATCCAAAGTACAGCAAAAACAGTAAAATTTTGAAATATTTTTACTATTTAAAATAACTTTATATATTCTATTTGAATATATTTTAACATGTAATTTATTCCTGTGATTTCAAAGCTGAATTTTTAGCATCATTACTCCAGTCACATGATCCTTCAGAAATAATTGTAATATTCTGATTTATTATTATTATGTTGAATTAAAAGTATTAATTTTTATCATCGTACTCAACTGTTTTACATATTGGTAATAATAATAATAAAAATGTCAGCAAATCAGCATAGTAGATTGATTTTTTTTTTTTTTTTTTTTTTTTTTTTTAAGATTTATTTTTGGCCTTTTCGCCTTAATTGTGATAGGATAGATCATACAGGACAGGAAGTGAAGTGGGAGAGAGAGAGAAAGGGACGGGATCGGGGAAGGTCCTCGAGCCAGGATTTGAACTCGGGACGCCCGTAGCGCAACGGCGCTGCATGTCGGCACACTGCCCACAAGGCTATCAGCGCAGACATATTAAAATGATTTCTGAAGGATCATGTGACACTGAAGACTGGAGTAATGACACTGAAAATTTAGTTTTGATCACAGGAATAAATTACAGTTTAAAATTAGAAAATATAGAAGAAAATATAGAAAACAGTTATTTTAATTAGTAAAAATATTTAATTTTTTTAAATAGTTTTTCCTGTACTTTGGATCAATTAAATGCAGGCTTGGTGAGCAGAAGAGACTTCTTAAAAACCTTAAAAATTTTACTGTTCAAAAGCTTTTGACTGGAAGTGTACATGTAATCTGGATTACGTAATCATATTCCAAAAATCAAGTACTCAAAATTTGAGTATATTATGCTTGTAATCAGATTACAGTTACTTTTGCATTACATGATTATATATTATTCACACAATAGTAAATTATTCTTAATTTATTGATTCTGCATAATTCTTTTTTTCTTTTTTAAAATGTCTTTCTGTGTCACAATATATTCACATCATAAAATGGCCATGTAGATGTCATGTAAATTATTTTGCGATCCATATAAAGGATCCCCACGTTATATAAAAAAGTAATCTAAAAGTAATCTAAAAAGTAGTCAGAATACGTTTCCTAAAATGAGTATGAATAAATGAATAAATGAGGCATTTATAGTAAACTAGATTACATTACTAACCAGAGTTTTCATAATGTAATCTGTAATCAGTAATGGACTACAATTTAAGTAATCTACCCAGCTCTACTGTAAATATATATCACATCATGAGAAACAGGTGTGTCTATAATGTTTAGTTATAGTACATATTAGTTACATATTAGTTTTTGCTATGTCAATAAAGCTATTGTGTAAAAACACTCACATGTATGGCGTATTGAAGAGCTGATAGTGTGAATCGGTTCCCTCAACCCTGACCAGATCCCAAAGATCCCCCAACACTTCTTCTAACCGAGGATTTACCTCAAACATGATCCGGAACTGATTAATCCACTGCCTGAAACAGACACAGAAGAAGCGAAGGACAAACATGAATCCTATCATTGATTTTGGGATCTTTAGGTGCACGTGTGAATGTTGTGGATCCACCAACCTGATAAAGTGGCAGATTTGTGGCCGCCTCTGTCCCCTTTTCTCTGCAGGACAATCCTTATATGTTATCACAAGTCAAGGAGGAACCACACAACAGCAAGGCTACAAACTTACACACAGAGAAAATAATCCACCCTCAATAAAGAGGCTAAACTAAAACAGGGCAGCTCTTGTTTCTTTGTCAGTGGGATTAAGAGCCATGTGAGGCTGTGTGTTGCTGTGACTGAACCCAGGACTATTCTACTGAATGATGGACTCAGCTGTTCAGCTGCTCTGGAATCAGTTGCATAAATCAATCTTTTTCATTTAAGGTTCATTGGAGCTTGAAGAAGGATATAGAGAAAGCAGCTTTTGGGCGAAGATGTGTGATGGCACCACCCAATTATGCATCATCAGGGTCATATGGACAAGCTGCGTCCCTCTGATCAGCTTCCCATCTGAGTCTACAAAACAAATGTTTAGGATTAGATACAAGACTTCTATGACATTTATATGCAGTTACTAAAGTGTTTTGCATGTTTTTATTGTGTTGCTATGCAGCTTGTACCATGTTTCTAGGTGGTTCTTGCCGATTTCTAGTCAAATGAGCCTAGCTCCAAGTTTATCTCCATATTGTCCTTCATAAGTATGGTTTGAATTCCCCCTTCAATTTAATTTTAGCTCTTGTTTTATTGTCCGCCAGCTGAAAATCGCACATCTGATCACATAAAGTGTGATTTTAGGAATCATTCATCCTTAGTAGAAATAGTGTGGAGTAAGTTTAATATTATTTTAAACATCTACTGAAGTGCTTTGAAATATGCAGCGTTATTACATGTGTTGACGTAATTTCAATTTAAGTAGGTAGACTATGGAACGCCATTGGGGACAATACCTATTATATGAAACGTGTGAAATCTGGACGCATTAACACGCAAAGTTTGTACGTGTCTTTTTGGTACGTGTAAACGCGAACGTTTTGTACGTCTATGCACGAAATTTTTTGTCGTGTTATTTAAAGACACGATCGTTTGTATCGCCTTAACGTAACATTTTTGGCCGTGTATTTTTGTTACGTGTTTCTAGACGAACGTTTTCGTCGTGTAAACATGACATTTTTGAACTTGTAATATTTCTAAGTCTTATTTGATGTGCGACATACTAATTTTTCTGTTTTAGTTGAACTGGTGATAATTTAGGGTCAATAATTAAATACACTCAATGACTGCATGAATTAACATTATATTCTTTTGTAACGTTAAAGGAATTTGTCCTGTAGGTAAAGTGAGTGGTCTCGGTGATCCAACGACCACATTTCCCCTCTGATTAATACATTCGAGGTGTCCACTGCAAATAGCCTACTTGTTGGCAGAACTAAATACACTAGGCCAGTCTAACGTTACCCTATATGTGGAAAAAGTCACCTCTTTAGTCAGCGGTTTCTGTGGGGTAACGTGTTAAGGGAGACCGGGGTTCTATTCCCACTGACAGCGCTTTTTTTATTACTTTACAGTTAATAAACGCATTTTTTTTCAATAAAAATGATTTGACTTAAAATTCATTTTAATTCATAAAAGTTACATTTAGGGTAAGGTTAGGGGTAGCGCTCTTTAATATCTCAATAAGTTGCCATGATTTTAATATTGTTTTATAAATATAATGATTTACTGTCAATTATATTGCAGGATGTTTAATGCACAACAATACTGAGGAGCAAATAGTAACGTTATCTCTCACTATTTATAAGTAAATAGCATCTAAATGTCTACTGAATCCACAACTGTTGCTATTCACACTTGGACTTGGACTGGCTGCCCCACAGTTTACGTTGCATGGTCCGCCTGTTGTAGTGATTCTGTAATGTTTACGTGTCGTATGATTGTGTCTGGGTTTAAAGGTTGAATAAAGATTTGTGAATTGTCATAGGCTACTGGTGCTTTGTTTTCTGCTTTTGGATTTGCCTGATTGTTATAATATAATTGTTAAATTTGTGATTGTTACAATATATTGTTGTTATTACATTATTTTTATCTGACATATACAGTATACATTCAATATATTTGTATTATTTGTATTATTTCTACCCTGCATGAGTACAAACGGGATGAGATGACACAGCACTGACATCACAACCAACGTATAAATGCATCATTGACTCTAAAGTTTTACACTTGCCTATGTACATGCCAACGTAAAATTATGATCTCATTCACGAACAAATGTTACGTGTGACGTTTGCATAGGTATTTGCTTACCTAACAGCACGTCATCCCTCACGAAAAGAAATGTCGTCTGATGTTTATATACGTATACAGCAACGTGCCATCCCATCACAAATGCAAATTAAATCCTAAATAGAGCAACGCTATTGGCTGTTGTGCAGTCTGACGCGACACCCGAACATATACTTCGTATGTACGCGTACAAACTTTGCGTGTTAATGCGTCCAGATTTCACGCGTTTCATATAATAGGTATTGTCCCCAATGGCGTTCCATAGTAGACAGGCAGGACACATCAAGCAGTCCCGCCCCCTTTTTTTAAATAGCCAATAGCGTTTTGTTTATATCACGGCTTGGCCAGAGCCGTTGTGCTCAAAGCCCAATCGTATTACAGCCATAATCTCATCCATATTGCTACAAAATACAGAATTCTGTGTAGAATTCAAATGGGTCCGATACGTTTCGTGGGCTGTGCTGATTCACGCATATGAGCCGCTCTGTGGTATCGTGTCTCAGGACCCAGTGTTGCCAATTCCTCGCTTTTTCCGTGGAATTGGGCTACTTTAACACTTTTGCCGTGGCCGCGGGTTGTTTTTCATGTCCGCGGGTTGAAGCGACCGCGATAACATGATATTTAGCTTCTGGAATGCGGAGTTTTACAGGGGGAACCCCTCCAAAACGCGATTGGGCTAGTTTTGAGTAACAATTGGGCGGTTCGTTTTGTGAAAACCTGACAACCCTGTCTGGACCGGAGCAGGCTGTGTGCGGGCTGTGAAGGTTTGTATGACACAGCGCGAAACCAGACTTCATTCGCCCCAATGGAAAGCATATTTACTCTGTTTGATCTCTCCCTATCCCCTATATAGTGCACTATGTATACAGAAAATACAAATTCTGTGACTGATTCCAGCTTCTGCGTGTAGGGGGCGGGACGCTTCACATTCTAGAGAGTATTTGATTGGACAGAAAGTTTGATGAGAAGCTTAAGTGCAGGGTGATGTCATCAAAATCGGGATCCATGTTGGTGGAAGTGAGAAGCTGTAAGTTTTGAATGCTTATATTTTCTAAATGCTAGTTTTGTCATTGTTTTGGAGCACACTAGCTTAAAGAAAACTTTAAGGCTAACATATTCATACTAAAAGCCAAAAAAGGTTTGATTTTCATTTTCACGCTAATGTATTTTCTTTTTAAAACTGCTTTTTTAAAATGAAGACGATCCTTGTCTACACCGTTTTCACTGTTTCAGAAACAATCTCCGTCCACACTACAGCCAAAAACACATGTCACATGACCATTCATAATGAGCATTATGTTATTGTATACACGGTCGTCAAGGATACGCAGAGAGAATGTGGAGAGCAATGTCATTGTTTTCAGAAGTCTCCGTTTTGGTCTGTTTACACTGAGGCTGTTTACACTAGTGTATTTTCGTTTTAAAACGCATTACTTTTGCTACGGTTACACCTGTTGTTTACACCACTCTGGCGTTTTTCGACCCTTGAAAAAGGAGACTTTTAAAACGTTGCAGACCCCATTTTAGTTTGAAAACTCCAGGGTTGTGTTTCAGTGTAAACAGACCAAAACAGAGACTTTTAAAAATGATGGCATGGCTGCCTACATTTGCTCTGTGTATTTTTGACGACCATGTAAACAATAACATCATCCTCACTTGTTGCATTTCATTTCGGAGGCTCATTTAAGAAAAGCAAGCGTTAAATTGCAAAGTAAAAAAAAAAATGACAGTATTTTTACACCCCAAAGACTAACAGTCAATTTTATTATGGTTACTTGATGATGTATGTAGCCTGAATGGTCACGTGACATGCGTTTTCGGTTGTGTAGTGTAGGCGAAGATCGTTTCCGAAATGCAGTGAAAACGACAGTGTAGACAAAGAGTGTAGACTCGTGTAAACATGGAACCCTGGAGTTTTCAAACTGAAACGGGTCTGCAGCATTTCCGGAAGTCAAAGTTTTTGAGGGTTGAAAACGCCGGGGTAGTGTAAACAACAGGCGTAACCGTAGCAAAAGTTATGCGTTTTAAAACTAAACAGCACTAGTGTAAACGTAGCCTTTGTCAGAATTTAGAATTTAGGCATCACAACATTACCCAGATAGCACACGTACGTCTGCAAGACGTCTGTCAAAGATCACTTGATCTAGAAAGCATCTGCTGTGTACAAACATCTGGCAGACGTCTGTCAGATGTCAGTTTTACATACATTCTAAATCATAAACATCTTAAAGACATCTAATAGATGTCAATTTGACATCTGATAGGAAACGTCCTATAGATGTATTGCAGATGAGCAAACAATCTAAAAATTACATCTTCGAGATGTAAATGCTGATGTCATAGACACCTCCGAGATGTACCTGCCTAGATAGCACACGTACGTCTACAAGATGTCTGTTAAAGATCACAACGGAAATGCTAGCAATAGCAAGCAGCTTTGAAAGCAGGATCACATCCTTTCCTGCATAATCATTCTGAAAAGCCACACCGCCTGCAAAACATATGAACGTAACCAGCGGCATGATGAGAGACAGAGTTGGTGGAGAGTTGAATGCAACGCTGTCAGATTCCCTCATGTCTCATTCACAGGTGAGAAAAAAATACAGCACAAAGTGCATAATTCTTCAGTAATAACGCCCCCCATTCTCTCTTGGTCTGCATAAGCATATTAGAACACACTGATGACGTATCATTTCTGCACAATCAGGGTGCGTGGAGGTATGCAAATACATACGTTGACAGGCAGGCAGGACAGCCTAACGTAATCCTTGGACCGAACAGTCTGATTGGATGAACATTTTATGGTCCTACACTTTCCACAGATGATATGAATACATTTATGCCCTGTCCAAATACCCACACTTGAGGTTTTGGCCACATGAAAGCGCATGCACGTGGCAGGAAATAAGGCACATAGTTGTCTAAAAGCATATTAAAAACACCACATAGACAAATAAACAACATAAAAAAAACTTGATTTTCACTTAACGCACACAAAATCCACACTCACTCTGAAGCGGTATTCGATTCTTAGTGTATCCCATCATGCATCATGATATGGAAATAAATCATAAGACTGAGATCTCACAAGAGGTCATGGAAACCTTTTCAATGTAAGCTAAATACTACTTATAATTTGATATTACATACAGTTGAGGTCAAAAGTGTACATCCCCCTTTCAGAAGCTGCAAAATGTTAATTATTTTACCAAAATAAAGAGGGAGCATACAAAATACATGTTTATTTAGTGTATCTGACCTGAATAAGATATTTCACATAAAAGATGTTTACATATAATCCACAAAAGAAAATAATACTTAAATTTATTAAAAGTTCAAAAGTTTACATCCCCTTGAATCTTAATACTGTGTTCTTATATGAATGATCCTCAGCTGTGTTTTTTTGTTTAGTAAGTTGTTCATGAGTCCTTCATTTGTCTTGTACAGTTAAACTGCCTGCTGTTCTTCAGAAAATTCCTTTAGGTCCCACAAAGTCTTTGTTTTTTTCAGCATTTTTGTTTATTTGAACCCTTTCCAACAATGCCTGTATGGTTTTGAGATCCATCATTTTACACTGAGGACAACTAGGGGATTCATATGCAACTATTACAAAAGGTCCAAACGCTCGCTGAGGCTCCAGAAGTAAAAATGATGCATTAAGAGCCGGGGGGGTGAAAACTTTTGAACAGAATGGAATAGTTTCATATAAGTCCAAAAATGCTGGAAAACCAAAGAATTTGTGGGACCCTGAAGGATTTTTTCTGTAGAACAGCAGGCAGTTTAACTGTTTAGGACAAACAAGGGACTCATGAACAACTATTACTAAACAAAAAAACACATCTGAGGATCATTCAGATAAGAACACAGTATTAAGAATCAAGGGAGTGTAAGTTCAGGTCAGTACTAAATAAACAATAACATGCATTTTGTATGATCCTTCTTATCTTGGTAAAATAATTAACATTTTACAATTAACAGATTCTGAAAGGGGATTTTTTTACCTCAGCTGTATAATATAGTGAAACAAAGTGGTGCATGTTTTATTAGTGCAGAGATAAGTATATTTATTTTGTACAGCATTTGTATTTTATCACTTAATTAGAAGCACCACAAATTAATTTTGTCATCTGTTAGAGAGACTACTGTACAGACATTTAGAAGCTCTTTTTCAAAAGTACTGAAAATACAAAATAAAGCTCTGTAAGAACTTGCATTTTTACAACACTATAAGTGTGTCCCATCATGTAATAAAAAGTTGTACACACACTTGTGGTCTTCATACTTATTTGAACACTTGGGCCAAATACAGGAAATATGTCCTACAAGTAGTCACGTGCAAAGACCACAAGTGTGGGTATTTGGACAGGGCATTAGACCTTTTGACCACTTAACTTAATGATTGTTAGCATAACAACCAGCTTGTTTTTGAACTAAAACTCCTTCCCTGCTTATAAAGTGAGAATTAGATGACAGAAAATGTCATTTTAAGTAAAAATATGAGAAATTAACACCAGATATTCAGTATTGACAGATACTGATGATTCAAAAACACATAGATATCAACTAATAACCAGTATGGTACAAATATATTTTGCATCTCTAGTCCAAATACGTAGGGTAAAAAAAAGCAAAGTAGATTTCAGATAAACAAGGCATAGAGGATGATGAAAAAACAAATGAGAGAGAGGGGGAGAGACATCAAAAGATGAGAAAGTGAGAGAGAGGACAGGCCTGCGAAACCGAGGCACACAATCAGGCTTTGTCTCATTAGCATAGAGGGACAAACACATTCCCAGGCCCTGAATCCTAGTAAACCAAAAGATTTCCCTCTGTTTCTCTTTCTCTCTGTTTCTCTCTCCCTCTCTCTTTGACAAGAGCTGCTGTCCCTCAGCAGACTTACATAATCCGGCTGGCACATGGAGACTGGGAATGATGGGCACATGAGGCCAGAGACAGGGCTGAGAACCCCAGGAAAGTGGAATGTGGGAGATATATGACTTTGTGTTGTGACATGTAAGCTGTACTTCCTTGAACTAACCAGAAGTCGATATTTCATCATGTTTTCTTCTTAAAAACAGGACATGTGACCTGACAGATGTAATGTAGGGTGGGACTTATTGATAGACAGATATAGACAAGCTGGACACTGACCGAAGCAGTGGAGGCAGCGGAGGATCAGCTCATCCAGACTGGCAGAGCGGAAAGAAGCGTGAGCTGGTGGACTTTGAAGAGCCCGGCTGATCTCCTGAGGACTGGGGCATGTCATCCTCCTCTGCACTGGTCTTCTGCTTTTTATCACACTTCCTCCCTCCGGACGGGACTTCCTGCTGCTGGAGACACAC
Source organism: Cirrhinus mrigala (assembly GCA_036247105.1). Lineage (NCBI taxonomy): Eukaryota > Metazoa > Chordata > Actinopteri > Cypriniformes > Cyprinidae > Cirrhinus > Cirrhinus mrigala. The sequence continues at coordinate 19,804,540 of CM070024.1, forward strand.
GAAAAAATGGATTTTCGGGGCTTGATGCTAATGAAATGCTTAACCCAGTCCCAACAATGTACAGGTGTATTCAAACAACCAATGCGATCAACGGTGCGACTGGGCATTGACGCAAGCATTTATTCAAACTGGCTCTCACAAACAAACAACACAAAGTATCCATAGCAACAGACATTTACGTAGTTTTAACCACTCATCAGACCACAGACGTTTCACTGTAACCACTTGTCTCTACCAGGCTAAGCAGAATTTTGATCTTTTTTAATATTTAATATTATGAAATGCGTTGTTGATGTTGAAGACTTCATCTGTTGTTATTTAAAGCGAAAAGTTCACCCAAAAATAACATTCTGTCATCATTTACTCACTGTCAAGTCTGTATGAGTTTCCTATTTCTGCACACAAAAGATGATATTTTTAATAAAATGGGTAACTAAATAGTTGCTGGTAGCCATTGACTTCCACTGTATTTTTTTTCGTACTGTGGAAGTTACATAAACATCACAATGGTTACCGTCACCCGTTTAATTACACACATTCTTTGAAATATCTTCTTTTGTGTTCAACAGAAATAAGAAACTCATACAGGTTTAGAACTGATGATTAAATCATGACAGAATTGTCATTTTTGGATGAACTATACCTTTAACGTTGCATTGAAAACCGCAGCAGTGATGGTCAGGCTTTGATAATGTTTGCATGTCATAGGTTATAAATAAAGCTGATGAGATTTGGTCATGAGAAATGTTCTGTGTTGTTAAAACCAAACTCTAAGCATTACTACATACAACTAAAGATATTACAGTACCACCTGACGCCTTAGGAACCAATTAAAATTACCCTAGTTGTTTTTAGGGTGTTCTGACAATTTACTAGGGTGTTTCTGGGTGGTTTCTAGGCAGTTACTAATATGTTCTGTAGTATGGTCTTAGAAACAACCTAGTAGACGGTCATAACACTCCAAAAACTACTTAGAAAGTGCCTTAGCAACTACTTAGAAACACCCTAGGGTGCTCTGACAGTTTACTGGGGTGTTTTTAAGTAGTCGCTAAGGTGTTCTGGGTGGTTTCTAGGGTGTTTCTAAGCGGCTACTAATATGTTCTGTAACATACTCTTAGAAACACCCTAGTAAACTGTTAGCAACGATTTATAAACACCATAGAAGCCACATAGAAACACTAATAAACTGCTATAACACCCTAGCAACTATTAGAAACACCCTAATTGTTGATAGGGTGGTCTGACAGTTAACTAGGATGTTTTTAAGTGGTCGCTAAGGTGTTCTGGGTGGTTTCTAGGGTGTTTCTAAGTGGGTACTAATATGTTCTGTAACATACTCTTAGAAACACCCTAGTAAACTGTTATAACACCCCAAAAACTACTTAGAAACGGCATAGAAACCATCCAGAAATGCTCCAACAACCACACACTTTAACCACTTTAGCAACGATTTATAAACACCCTAGAAGCCACATAGAAACACTAATAAACTGCCATAACACTCTAGCAACTATTAGAAACACCCTAGTTGTTGTTAGGGTGGTCTGACAGTTAACTAGGATGTTTTTAAGTGGTCACTAAGGTGTTCTGAGTGGTTTCTATGGTGTTTATAAGTGATTACTAATAAGTTCAGTAATATACTTTTAGAAACACACTAGTAAACTGACATAACACCCCAAAAACTACTTAGAAACGCCGTAGAAACCATCCAGAAATGCTCCAACAACCTATGGTGTTTATAAGTGGTTACTAATATGTTCAGTAATATACTTTTAGAAACACACTAGTAAACTGACATAACTCCCCAAAAACTACTTAGAAACGCCCTAGTTGTTGTTAGGGTGGTCTGACAGTTTACTAGGTTGTTTTTAAGTGGTCGCTAAGGTGTTCTGGGTGGTGTCTACGGTCAAAGCGACCGTTGCAAATCATTTGAACTTTGTGTGAGCACGTCATAAATAGAATGCGATAGCAGTTTACTGTCGGGGATTTGTCGTGTTGTGCCGCGCCGCATCCAGTGTAGACAGCATCAATGATTATAATGGGTTCTACTGTATTTTGTCGCGTCGCGCTGCCCTAGCCGCGCTGCTTACGTCTGGTGTAGACACGGTGTAAGTGGTTACTAATATGTTCTGTTATGTACTCTTAAAAACAACCTAGTAAGCTATCATAACACCCAAAAACTACTGGGAAACGCCCTAGCAACCATCCAGATATTGCTCTAACAACCACACACTTTAACCACTTTAGCAACTATTTACAAACACCCTTGAAGCCACTTGGAAACACTAATAAACTAACTCCTCTTCAGAAGACATTAGTGACAGAATAGCAACACCATAGCAGCTAACTTAACACCTTTGCTGTGAGTTTTCGCACAAGCGAGCACTGCTCTTTATACAATGTATAAATCTAGTGGCCTAAATTGTTCAGATTAAAACCTGCAGGTACATTTACTTCAGAGATGAAATGAAATATCACCCAGATCTGCTCCTAACATCTTTTTTTTTACATCCCCTGAAGCCTTTGACATTAAACCTGAGAGCAATGAGTTCCCCTTGAAGTCTGCAGCACAGGCCTGTGTACAATTGCGACTGTTGGCACCCTGCAAGCTCTACCAGTAGATCAGGTATGTTGATGTTTATATCTAAGGCTGTGTGTTGATATCTGCCACCCTATACAGTAGGTGTCACTATTCAGGCCGTCAATGTCACAGGAAGAGAGACAGTTAGAAAGTGTAGATAAGCATCTCTGTCTCACTGCTTTGCTCTGTCTTTTGTCTGTCAGTCACACAAAGAGAACAAACAACACTGTACATCAGGGCAACAGTCTTTAAAACTGTAAAGCTGCTGCGTAATTTATTAGTGTGAAGCATAGTCTCAAATTAAAGTGTGTTTTTGTGACTTGGACGTCGAGTTGTCTCTCACAGCATCAGCAAGAATCACTGTGGTCTGTGACGGCAGTGACATGAACAGGAAGCTGGCCGTGACTGCAGAGAAGTAGCGATGAGTTCTTAGAACGTCCAAACCCCTCCCAACCGCTCTCTCTCCCTTCCTCCTGCATCAGTGTCCAGTTCAGCACACTCGTTTTCAATTCTCTCTGCGCACAGACACACTGACGTTTACCTTCTCACCTCATTAAGCAAACCAAGTCTAACCACTGAGATCAGGCCCACACAAATACACACTCCAGCCAAGAGAATAAATTTGAAGTTTGTAGACCAGGAAGACATTTTTACATAGCCTTCCTATTTATATCTTCATGAAATACACCTCATATTTCCTTCTCTTCTGTTCCTTCTATTTCTGACAGGCCGAATATTAGACGTGACTTTAATATGCAAATTCCACATCGTATTTTCACCTCTCTCACGCGCTTATTTGCATCAACCTGCTCTACAGCTGATGACAATACACAATACAGACTTTGCAGGCCTCTCACATGCACATGGATACAGACTCACACAGTAAACAAATGAGGGAAAATGCACTTGGTTGATGTAAATGAATTTGTAAACAAGTCTATGCAAATTTATATGCAGCGTGGAATCAGCTAGGTCCTGGTGACTTCGGTATTTGGGTCACGATACAATAATGATATTATTATTATTAATTCTGTATGTTTATTAGAACACTGAAAAGTAAAGTCAAAACTAAACTTGCTTACATTTTTACTTAAAAATGTAAAAATTGCGACTTTATATCTTATATTTTGACCTGAATATAAGATATTACTGGCTGGAACACACAACTTTTGCTCAGATTTTTGCCCTGATGGAGTGGGTTCCTCCATCGTTTAAATTTTCCTCTGTAACTATTTACAGTCAACAAGTGAGTGATGGCTAATATTTTTAAATGGGTTCAGATTTTTGAAGTCATGTAATGTACTCCAGCCTTTAAAGGGATAGTTCACCCCAAAATGAAAATTCGGTCATTAATTACCCACCCTCCTGTCGTACCAAACCTGTAAGATAAAATAGTCCAGTGAGAAAAATACTGACTTTATTTAACAAGAAATTGTTGAAGAGAAGAAATTGTTTAAAAAAGTCGTTCTTTTAGTTTTCTTTGTGCACAAAGAGTATTCTGGTAGCTTCATAACATTACGATTAAACCACTAATGTCACATGGACTATTTTAAAAACGTCTTTACTAACTTTCTGGGCCTTGAATGTGTCAGTTGCGTTGCTGTCTACGCAGGGTCAGAAATCTCTCGGATTTCATCAAAAATATCTTGAACTTCCAAAATGCAGTTTAAATGCAGCTTCAAAGAGCTTTAAATGATCCCAGCTGAGGAAAAAGGGTCTTATCTAGCATAACGATTGGTTATTTTCTAAAAAAAAATGTCAATTTATATATTTTTTAACCTCAAATGCTGGTATTCTGGTTAATGACAGTTAGGGTATGTCAAAAAACTCCCATCTAATTTTCAAACTTCAAAATTGTCCTACATCACTGCAGAAGTACTGACCCAGTGTTTACAAGGTAAACATGCAAAGATCAAATGCCCTTTACAAAAAAAAAGGTAAAACAGCGATGTAGGGCGAGAAGAAAATTAGATTTTAGGGTGAGAGTTTTTCGACCTACCCTAACTGTTATGAACCGGAATACACGCAGAGCTAGACAAGACGAACAAGTAAGGTTAAAAAGTATATAAATTATATTTTTTTTAGAAAATAACTGGTTGTTTTGCTAGATAAGACCCTTTTTCTGCATTTAGAGCCCTTTGAAGCTGGATTTAAACTGCTTTTTGAAAGTTTAAACTCGGGGGCACCATAGAAGTCCACTATATGGAGAGAAATCCTAAAATGTTTTCCTCAGAAAAAACGACATGAACATCTTGGATGACAAGGGAGTGAATAATGATCTGTCAATTTTTGCTCTAGAGGTGAACTTCTCTTTTAATGACTAAATTATCATTTTGGGATGAACTATCCCTTTAATATTGTGATTTCATATTTTTGTCCACAGGAGAGGAGAGTAGATTAACTTCAGTGGACTTAAACTTGAAAAATTGCATGTATTGACGTCTTTCCGCTGTAAATAAGAAATGACGATTGGTTCACGTGTCGATTAATCTGAAGGCAATACAGTGATATGTCAAGACACATTAAAGAGCCACAAAATGGTTTCTTAAAAAAATGACAACATTTTAAAGTTGAGACCTTGTTTTATACCAGAAGTAACCTGCTCTGTCTTGTCTGTCAGCGTGTTGTTTCCTCTTTGTTCCGTGATGTATTTTTCAGTGCGTGAGAACATGATGTGTTGTGTAAAGAGTGGCTAAGGAGGGCAATTTTTTGCGAAAGGTCAATTGTGACTTTTTTTAAACAATCGCATAATTACCTGTTTACTTTTACTTTGAAGGTACGAAGTCCAAAAAATTTCATTGGCAAAAAAAAGATCTATTGTTAATAGCATAGTGATGTATTAAGCTCTGTTTACCCAGAAGTCACTTTCAAACCAAGCAGCTTTCTGTTGGTCAGCATGGCGAACTTACATGACCAACTTAAACGTGAGTAAAAATCTGCATGGGAAACGTTTTTGCCCTCAAGCGAGACTCCTAAAAGCACTGACAGAGTTGTTGAAATTGCTGGATTTTGCCCAAGAAACTTTGCAGAACAAATGTGAACACACTTAAAGGCAGAAACAGGCTTTCGAAAATTAATAATTAAGCATCTGCTGATTTAATGCTACAGTATATATGTGACCCTGGACAACAAAACGGGTCAATATTTTGAAATTGAGATTATACATCATCTGAAAGCTGAATAAATAAGCTTTCCATTGATGTATGGCTTGTTAGGATGGGATGCAATATTTGGCCGAAATACAACTATTTGAAAATCTTAAATCTGAGGGTGCAAAAAAAATCTAAAATATTGAGAAAATCACCTTGAAAGCTGTTCAAATGAAGTTCTTAGCAATGCATATTACTACTCAAAAATTAAGTTATGATATATTTATGGTAGGAAATTTACAAAATATCTTCATGGAACATGATCTTCGCTTAATATCCTAATGATTTTTGGCTTTAAAGAAAAATCGGTCATTTTGACCCATACAAAGTATTTTTGGCTATTGCTACAAATATACTCTTCTTTTAACAACAAATATTCATGAGAAAAATGCTAAATTATTATACTGTCAATTAATATATCAGCCCCTATAGAACTAGTGTGTTGTTTTTAGCCTGTGAACGTCTTTTTGAGCAGCAGTGTGGTTTGTTTGCATTCGCACATGACACCCTGGCATTGAGTATCATAATCCAATGAAACATTTGCAATCATACAGTGTATGAGTGTTTTGGCCATGCAGCACCTACTCGCTCACTTTCTCTTCCTCTCCTAATGCACTCTTTGCTCTATTCATGTCATTCAGAAAACAACTTCTCCTTTCTCTTTGGAAATCCCCCCCAACATCCCCCTACCCCTTCCCTGCCACAGTAGCCAGTGTTTTACTCCCAGTTCCTGGCTACATCTCCAGCTCCATTACCCTACCCCCAACCCTCTCCCTCCTGCCTCCTGCTTTCTCCTCATCTCCCTTTTTTTTTTTTTTCTCCCTGTGCTAACAAACACACACACAGTCAGGGAACATGCAAATTCCTCCCTTTCTCTCGTTAATTGATTAATTGATGCCAGAGCCCTTTGAAGGCCTTGTTTGTCACCCACCCTCACTCTATCTTTCCCTCTGTGAGTCTATCTGTACCCTCTCCATCTCTTTGCTCCATGTACCAATAGATGTCAGATATGACCAAAAAGAAAAGTATATTTGACAAATACAAATTTAAATGAATTTAAACAAATGTAACAAATTTAATACTTCTTTCAAAGTAACAATCTTAACACCATACATACATAAAGTATATTATAATATTACATCTTGTTAATATTATTACATATATAATTATATTTATGTATACAAATATATGTAAAACACTTAGATTAGAAATATTTTCAGATAACACACACACACACGCAAATATAACAAATATTATATATGTATATATACACATATAGTATATATTAAATAACTGTATTAAAATGTAGAATTATTAAATATATATAATTTACTATACTAAATATAGTACTCTTTCTCTCTATATATATTTATATCTATAAAAATGTAGCATAATTATGTATGTATAATGTATAATAATGTATGTATAATCAGTAAAATCTATATATTTATATTTTATAATTTACTATACTAAATATTGTACTACATATATGAAATATTAAATAATGTTAAACATGTTTTTAGATATCATACACATATATAGCACATATAACATAAATATACACACAGTATATATTAAATAAATGTATTATAGTGTATAATTGTTATAAATGCATATTTTACAATAAATGTGTGTGTGTGTGTGTGTGTGTGTATATATATATATATATATATATATATATATATATATATATATATATATATATATAAGCATTTAGTATTTGATATAAAATTTCTATTTATATATATTCATTTAGATTTACATATCTAAACTAGCATGGGTATATTTGTAGCAGTAGCCAAAAATACATTGTATGGATCAAAATTATCGATTTTTCTTTTTTATGCCAAAAATCATTAGGATGTTATGTAAAGATCATGTTCCATGAAGATATTTTGTACATTTCCTACTGTAAATATATCAAAACTTAATTTTTTGATTAGTAATTGCATTGCTAAGAACTTCATTTGGACAACTTTAAAGGGCAATTTTCTTAATATTTTGATTTTCTGCACCCTTAGATTCCAGATATTCAAATAGTTGCATCTCAGCCAAATACTGCCCTACCCTAACAAACCATACATCAAAAAGCTTATTTATTTAGCTTTCAGATGATGTATGAATCTCAATGTCAAAAAAATGGACCTTTACGACTGGTTTTGTGGTCTAGGATCACATATAATATCAAATATTACATGCTTGCAAAGACTTGCTGTAATGAGACTTGCTGATAACATCATTGTATTCGCTGCTAAGTTTGTCATTTCCAAGCAATCAGATAAGACCTCTGCGATAACATGCACAAAACAGACGCCCCCAAAAGATTCTAGTCAGAACTATCGATTCTACCGTTCTCATGTAGCTTCATGTCATTTAACTAGTAATTATACACAGGCAGACTTTGCATGTATACTGACACTCTCACATGCTGCCTATCATTATGACATATATTAAAATCTGACTCCATATGTAGCGTTGGCTAACTCACTGATTAAGTCTGAAATGAGTTGACACCAGCAATGTTTCTTCACAACACCGACCATTATGTTCCTGCTAATGCCTCTTATGTACTGTAAACACAACGAGCGAACATACCTCTATCCACAACAGGTCACAGGAGAATAACTAGGTCAAAAGCAATTCATCTCCCTAGTGCGAAATCCCCTCTTAAAGATCAGAGACAAGCACCACTGGTACTTTACAGCGTACACATGTGAATCTACACCGTTTTGCAAAAGCAAACCTAGCCTGAGCCCCAAAGGGAGAGTCTGAATGATGAATGTGCAGTTTGAACCGTTTTGAGAGCGACTAGCCTGTCTTTCTCGCAGAGAACTGAAACCTAAACACAAAGTTCTGAAGAACATGAGGAGAAACCACAGCTTTGTCAGATAACCACAGTGATCACTTTGCAGTGCGCTGCAAAATGAGGCACAGACAGAGTTATCAAACCTCAAATGCACATTAAACTCAGTGACACAAAGAACTTAAGCAGATTTTTTTGTGTTGAGGCGACATCAAATCATTTCTAAACAGTGTGGACACCTGTCAAAGCACAGTCAGAATTGAAAAGACAGTCAAAAGCGTGTACCTTTTTGACTCCTTGCGATTCATGGTGCCGAATTCTGTTCACCGCTGTCCTGTCGGTGTCCCCCAGGCTGCTTAAACCCTTTCTTGTCCCATTGGGTATCTTGCAGTCTCTTTCCTCCAGCCAGAGGTACTAACTGACCTCTTACAGGCTGGGACGAACAGTGGCTGCTCAGTCACGGCTGTCAAAACTTAAAACCTGAAAACCAGCTGCTGCGGCTCAGAGTTTTCTCTCTCTCTCTCTCTCTCTTTCACTCACTCACTCACTCTCTCACACACCCCCTCTTTCTTTCTCTCTGAATATTACCAGAGAACGTGAACCACAGGGCACATAGTTAACCAAAACAATAAATAAAAGAACCCCTATTCGACAAACAGTGCATTAAAAATGAAAAAGTAGAACTGTAGGCTCAAAAAAAGTTAACAGAATCAGCATATTCACAACAAACACGTAACTGAATTCAATACAAACAAGTCCCTATTTGAAATACAGGCACTGGCTCTGACAGATAGGGGAACTGTCATTTGTGTGCATGTGTGACAGAGGGAGGGGAAAGAAAAAGTGAGCGAGAGAGAAGAGAGGGAGGGATTGAGCTCTTCTGAAAGCGTGTAAGAGTAAGTAATACAAATTAAAAATCATTGAAAGGCCAACTGAAAATAGACAGAAGTGACAACAGAATGAGAAATCAGTCCTAAAGGACTGAATCTGCTCTTGTTGTGTGTTTCTACATGTTTCAGCTGTTTTAGTTTTTAGTCTGTACCAGTTCCTTGCCTTTAGGCTACAGGTAAACGAGCGAGCCTTCAGGTGTGTTTTCCACGAATTTCCGCGTACAACAGACCGTATGTAATAGTTGCGTGTCTGTACCTGCTGTAACTGTTCATTTGTTAGCCTTGGGTCCAATTTTTAAGTCTTCATCCCTTCTCTTTCTCTCTTTAACAGTAAGGTAGTGTCTCCAGGGTTGAATCCCTCCACGTGCAGCTGGAGCGGGACACTGAAAGGATGCCTTGTTGAGGATGGAGGAGAGGGGAGATGATAGGAAAGACTGCTGCATGTGTGTTCGTGCGTGTGTCTGCATGCAAACTCTGTGGGAACCTGTGCCCGTGTGTGTTTTCACACAGAGGTGGGATTCTCATACAAGCCAGACGAGGGGGGCTTCTGTCGGTTGAAGGATGAGTGTGAATGAATCAACCGCCATCTTTCAGAATGACACCTAGAATATCAATTCTGTGAAATGTGGGCAGTCCGTTCTGTATTAAATGTCTGGGTTGTTGCAGATGCTGTCTTGCTTTGTATGAAGACTGTTTTTGACCTTTTTTTTTTTTTTTTCCTCACCACAAATGAACTTGCAACAGGGCCCTTGCTCATCACTCCACCTTTGTTTACTTCCTCAAAATGGTTAAACTAATCTAAAACTTTCACACAGCAAGAAGAACTTATTGTACGGAGTTCTTTCTGAGAGAGGATGGTGTTTTTGTCAGTAACAGGCGAAGCTAGACTTGTATTCTCCTGTAGTTAAATATTTCTTTTCTTGTTCTTGACCATGTCATCTTCAGTAATAGTGTCTCGCTGTAAATTCTGCAATGCGATTGCATAACTGTAGAAACCACATCGGCACCCGTCATCTGCCTTCAGTATTGCAGTGTTTACAATTACTAAGGTATCAATAGAAATTAAACTGAATTGTGCTGTTCAGTGACTAACTATAAACTGGTTCTATCAAGCCTAGACAGGTTATTAATTACTTCATCTGTTAGGTCAGTCAGAACACAAAATTAGCAAATATTTCCTATATGTAACCATAATTTCCACTGAAATACCATGGTTACTATGGTTGTTTCTATGTCAAAAACTGTTGTAATTTCCCTGCTGAAAAAACAATAGAAACCATCACAAAAATCCTAATGGTTTTCACTACAAATACCATTAAAAAATGGTTTTCTGTGTGTTTTGGAACATACTCCATTAGGATTTAGTGGCCTTAACAAGCCACCAATAAAAGGCGACTAGTTGAAACCCTCAGGGTTCATTACAGTTTCCATTAAAACCAATAAAAGTACTATTATAACCAGTAAAACCTTTACAAATTATAATGTTTACAATATATAATGTTTTGGGCTGTACTAATCGGTCGGACCAGGAAAAACATTTGGAGCACTATGGAGAAGAGTGCAAAAAAGAATCTTGACAACATTCGTGTTTGTTATTATCATTTCCAATCAGGTAGGTGAAGTATTAGGCTAATATCTAAAATAATACTGCTTGTACATATCTTTACCACCTATTAACTTTAGTCTGCCAAATTATTGCACACTTTCCTGCTTACTAAGTCCATCTCTGTATGATTTAGCAGCTTCCACACAGTTTATACAACATAAATTAGCAGAACAATGTATTAAGTAGTACATTAACCTTGTTGTTTACATTTGAGTATCGTTAGTATGGCCACACATCTGAGTAACTGACAAATCGTGATGTACTGTAAGTACAAACCCTGATAGCACAGGTACATCTCGGAGACGTCTATTTGACGTCTGCATTTACATCTGCAAGACGTATTTTTTAGATTGTTTGCTCATCTGCAATACGTTTATAGGATGTTTCCTATCAGATGTCAAATATAGATGTCTATTACATGTCTTTAAGATGTTTATGATTTAGAATGTATGTAAAACTAACACCTTACAGATGTCTGCCAGATGTTTGTACACAGCAGATGCTTTCTAGATCAAGTGATCTTTAACAGACATCTTGCAGTACATGTGCTATCTGAGAACTCTCTATTAAACTGAGACTACATTGAATACAGGTACTTTTAAAAATTAATTTAGCCAAAACTCAAGTGATGAGGGACAAACAGCTAAAAAGTGAAAAAAAAAAAAAAAAGAAAAGCCAAACCACTTCAAATAATTAGGCCTATATATTTTTTTTAACATAAATAAATAACTAGCTTGTCAGCTAGGAATCGGACGTTAAGCACGTTATTAACTGGAAATGAAGGTCACTGGAAGTTTTGAAAAAATAAGCAATTTAGACTACATGGCTTGTTTAATGTTTACTGTCATTATCTAATTACGTTTGAGTTATTTATTTATTTATTTTATTTTTGCTTTACATTTGAAAAAGACGCCATGAAGTTACGTTACAGAATATAAATACCATCAGGCAGTGTTTTATTAAATGGCAGTGTAATCAGTTTGGCTAATTTATTATCAAGAGTATCATGCTATTGTGTATTACCGCGATATAGTAACCTAATACATTATCTCATTTTTTAAACATAGTCTAAAGGCATTACAGTCATAGTAATTATCTCATTTTCTTTCCGTGCTAAGTTTGTAAGATGCTACGACGCCATCTAACGTTCACTTCACATGACTACAGTACAGCACGCAGCAGCGAACCTGAGCGAATGCACTCGGCTTCCCAGTCTTCATTACGTGCTGTCTGAGCATGCTCCCTGAAGTTCAGTCCTCGGCTGCCAAGAAGACCCCCCAAAATCCATCAGCATCCTTGTTACTCCATACTCAGATGTAGTTGCAGTTGGACTTAGGAGAGAGGAGGGACACGCTCAGAGATGACACTTAGATGGAGATTGTGGAGGTGAGGAGTGATGCCAGCTGTCATCTTTGTATGTGTTTGTGGCCTGTTTGAGAGTGTGTGGTTGGGTGCAGCACATTGGCTGTATTTTCCTAGAGTAATTTAGGGGTGTGTTGCTTATGCAGCTGTCAGACTGTCTAGCCGACTGGTGGTCCATTGATGCAGAAATGGGAAATATTTGATTGAAAATATAATTACCTTGTCTGTCTATCTGTCTGTACTTCTGATTCACATCTATCTATCTATCTATCTATCTATCTATCTATCTATCTATCTATCTATCTATCTAACTGATTGTTTAATTGGCCTGCTGGCTCAGTGCCTGTTAGACTGTTGTGTTGACTTTACGTTTATTGCTTATGATTTGTTCCTGTTCCACATTATTTTAATGTGATTTTTATATAGTATATTGTATAATCTAATGTAATTTCATAGTGTATTTTATACCCAATACCACTCTTGTATTTCCAAACAAAGGTTAAACAGACAAAAGTTACACTTCAGCATTTTACTAAAAAGAAATTTAGAGAATTTTGGTTCTCCAGCACCCAAATTTTGCCAAAATGGCCTCATCCTCCACTTAGCCATTTGTATTCTAATTGTATTAAATTGCATATAATTTTAAATAATTATATTTTATTATTAGTTGTTTGTATACAATTCTACACAATTTGTATATAATATATAATTGTTTAAACATTCATATTATGTATTATATTTATTAGACTATAAATACAACTGTAAAATTTAAATATAATTGCTGTTATATAAACATATGCAGAACATATATATATATATATATATACACACATGTTCAAATGAAGTGCCTTCAATTTTCATATCGTCCTATCGCCAGCCTGTGAGATCGCCAATACACGATATTATTGTGCTAATTTATTTAATTACTTAGTTTCATTGCTGGCAAATGAACCAGCACCAGCATAAGGCTAAAAGCAGCCTAATGTTTTCAGTATGACTTAACTTGTGTTTAACATGACAACATTGTAAGTTACTAATGCTTACAGTTTCTTAGTTATTCAAAAAGCAGCTACAGAAAACGAACAAAGAACATTTACGTTATCAAAGAACATAATCACTGACTAGCCTAGCCTAGTCTAGCGCGAGTTTATGCACTTCCGGTACCATAAGTGAATACAACAGTTATATCACTGTATGATAAATACATTTCTTACCACTTATTTACACTGCACACGTCTGCAGCGCGAAGGGAGGCCGTTCCCCCGAAAAACGAGTTACTGTGCCCCCCTTTTCCATCCTCTCTCCTCCTTGCTGAACGGGATCGATTTCAAAAGTTAAAGTAAAACTGGAAAAACAGCACGCAAAAGAAAGCGATTGCACGCTTTCGCTTCCCACCCAAAACACCCCTCCGGCTCACCTTGATTTGTTCGTTTGTGTTTATACCAGCCACCTCGCGGCAAGTTTCTGAAGCGCCCCAGAAGTGGCTCTCTACACCGCATCACTAAAGTTAGGCGCCTAGTCTATTTTTGACAGATAATAATAATAATCGTTTTGCTATCGTCAAAGGCATCAGCAACAGGCGATATCTCTGACTATCGTCCATACACGATACTATCGTCTATCGGCACAACCCTAGTATTCTGTTTCAGTCACGGTGCGTGCTGAGCACACATATGTACCCAATATATCTGGCTGTGTTCGGCTCACATTAGGACTCCACTGTGTTCAATCTGTTTACTGTGTGTTTTTGCACAAATATTGGCCTAAAATACCACAAGTTTTGAAAAACTACACAAATGTTATTATTTGATCAATTCTTATGTAATTTGTGCTTCTCGTATGGCTGAGTATGCGTGTGTGTCTTAGAGTCTTCTGCCAGACATCATCACACACAAGCACATTTTCCATTTATAGCTCATTAGACTTGTGGGAGGATCAGTTTTAGGCAAAGGGGGTGGCCCAGTTGTGCAAATATGGTTGCGGTGTGAATGTGTAAGAAGGTAGAGCACCATCCACAGGATCTGAGAGCAAGGTAGCTGAGAGAGAGAGAGAGAAAGAGAGAGAGAGACAGAAGCAGCGCTGAATCTTCTGTCACTCTCTCTCACTCCACCGTGAGAGCTACAGGACTCATGCTGTCCTCCAGCACACCCACACACACACACTGAGAGAGAGAGAGAGAGAGAGGACACTGAAACACACTGAAGAGAAAACGGAAGGATTTTCTGATTTCTCCTGAGGAGCTGCAAATAACCCTCGGAGAAGGATGGCAGAGGGAGAGGGGGGAGATGAAGAGATACAGTTCCTACGGACGGTAAGTGATGCCTTCTTGACCTATTTTGATTTTATAAATATACTTTTGTTGGAGGGGGGGGACTCAAAGTTATATCACAACGTAAGAGTTCTAGCTAGTTTTTGCCTGTGCATTATGGGTATTTTTGTGTATACAGGGCCAAACCATCATAGACATTGAGGGGGGTGCTCATGTTTCCCCCTCCAATATTTAGACTAGTGGTTAAGTAGTAAAATGCATAATTCTTAAACTTTTTCATCTGGTACTCCACAATCTTGAACATTTGGTTACATAATTGCTGTTGTTAAAGAGTTATGAATGTTTCTGCATGTGATTGGACATCTGTTTGTTTGTTTTTAAATATGCATGCTTATTTATTTGTCAAGTGCTTAATGAAATTTCATGGGAAAAAATGTCCGTTGACAATAGTTTAGTGATGTATGAACATACACTACCAGTCAAAGGTTTTTGAACAGTAAGATTTTTAATGGTCTCTTTTGCTTACCAAGTCTGTATTTATTTGATCCAAAACACAGCAAAAGCAGTAACATTGTAAAATATTTTTACTATTTAAAATAGCTGCTTTTTATTTTGATATTTTTGAAAATGTAATTTAGTCCTGTGATCAAATCTAAATTTTCAGCATCATTACTCCAGTCTCCAGTGTCACATATCCTTCAGAAACCATTCTAATATGCAGATTTGCTGTTCAAGACACATTTATTATTATTATTATTATTATTATTATTATTATTATCATCAGTATTTAAAACAGTTGAGTGCATTTTCTCAGGATTAGAAAGATCAATTTTTTTTTAAATTAATATAGAAATAAATACTTTTATTAAGCAAGGATGATTTAAACTGATCAATGATGATAAAGACATTTATAATGTTACAAAAGATTTCTATTTCAGATAAATGCTGTTCTTCTGTACTTTCTATTCATCAAAGAAACCTGAAAAAAAATCTTCTCAGCTGTTTTCAACATAATAATAATAATAATAATAATAATAATGAATGTTTTATAAGTGGCAAATCAGAATATTAGAATGATTTCTCAAGGATCGTGTGACTGGAGTAATGATGCTAAAAATTCTGCTTTAAAATCACAGGAATAAATTACATTTTGAAATACATTAAAATAGAAAACAGTTATTTTAAATAGTAAAAATATTTCAAAATTTTACTGTTTTTGTAGTACACTTAATTAAATAAATGCAGGCTTGGTGAGCAGAAGAGACTTATTTAAAGCACATTTTAAAAATCCTACTGTTCGAAAACGTTTGACTTGTAGTGTACTTTCAAACAAAGCAGTTTCCTGTTGGACAACACAAGAATTTTGCGTGGACAACTTAAACCCGTTGCAAAATCTGCACAAGGAAATTTTCAAAAACTCTCATGGATTCCAATTGAGATGAATGGATTTCACCTGTGAAAATTCGCAGAAGAATAGTAAATGTTTCCAATTCACGTCTCTTCAGGTGGACTAATTTGTTGAATTGTCCTCGTGGTGTTTTTGGACATTTCTGATGGACGTTTTTGCAAGCCTGGTTCTCACCCTGTATTTAGTTGACTATTTTTATGGTGGCCCACATGTCTTTTGACCTGCTTATGGAGTTGATAGTCTGCCTAACAGCTCAGTGAGGGACGACGTCTCTAATCAGGGACATGTCCTGCTTTTATTATTGCTGACTGTGAACGCATATTGTAAGTGCTGCATCTTTTCGCTCATTCTTCTAGAAGATTCTGCCATTCAGTGGATGTATGTGAGTGTGTGTGGATAGACAGCGGCTGGTGCATCTGTTTGCATCGTTAGCTATTTTTACCTCAGGAAAGGAGAGACTTTCAGAACAGGAGTGGAAGACGCAACAAGCAGGCCAGCTCCTTGAGGGGGGACAGCTGGCCTCTGCCCCCTCATCTCTTAAACTGAGGTAGAGAGTAAGTGAGAAGCCAACTGCTTAGACGATCTATAGGGTCGGATGTACAGACAAAACCAGGTTTGAGAGAGAAGGGCAAACAAGAAAAGAACAAGAACAAGCAGAACTGGAATTGTATAGCATTTGTAGCATATAAAAGGAGATTGAAAGATTGTGAAAAAGAAAGAAAGATCAAGTGGAAGATTTGGAGATTGTCAGAGTTCTTACTCAGGGGGCCAGGGCCCACTAGGGGGCCTCAGCAAATTTCCAAGGAGGCCACAGGATTTTTAATTTATAAAATAAAATTATATTATTATAAATTATTAAAGATATTTAAAAATATGGTCTACTTTTAATATACAGTATTTTTTGTATAATTTTATATTTATTCACTGGCCTAACTCAAGCAATGCAGTGTCCAATTATATTTTAGAGTTGTAGCTATTGGTTTTATAAATGGACGTTGAAGAACACTCTGCTGTCTTTTGAGATGTCTGTCTAGAAGACTGTCAATCCATTTGTCCAGTGGGATCAGCTGATATCTCATAATACACCCTCATGCCTCTTTTAGGAATGCTAATAAGAGTGTTATGTGGATGACAATGCAGCAAATAATCCCTTTATGATCAAAGGTCAACTTTTTATATTCTTCACGAGACACCAAAACAAAGTCTCACAGCTGTTCTGTGCTATGTGTATAAACAGACAATTTTGTATTGTTGTTGGGAAACAAACCTAGTCTATAACCTAGTCTGTAGTGGAAATTATTCTTTACAGGTATCACAAGATTTCAAATATATTTTTGAACTTTGATCTTTCGGTTACATAATCAATTTACTTGGTTGTTTAATTCTTTTATGGTTATTTTTAGTGTTATCTGTGTTTGTGTGTGGATGGTAGAGATGACCCACCTCTTCCTCTCAGCACTCCCACTTTTACATTCTGTTGTTGTTTTACTTCACTGTATGAGGACTGAGGGATGAGTGGAAATGAAGGAGGAGTGTATATGTAATGCACTTCAAAATAGTTTTGTAACCAAATCAGGTATGAGAGAACATATTCTGTCAGTGTGATTTAAAGGAACACTCCACTTTTTTTGAAAATAGGCTTATTTTCCAACTCCTCTACAGTTAAACAGTTGAGTTTTACCGTTGCCAGACCCGGAGATCGGCAGAATGGATTTGAAAATGGTAAAACTCAACTGTTTAACTCTAGGGGAGTTGGACAATGAGCCTATGTTCAAAAAAAGTGGAGTGTTCCTTTAAAGTCAGCATGAAAACCCTGTTTTACTTTACTTATTGTGAAGATTGCATGTTACTCGAAATCAAATGAAATATTTTAATTGAAACTAAAACTAAAATCATTTTTGTTAATTAAAATAAAGTTAAAATACAATTAAATATAAAGATTAGATTCGACTTTAACTTAAAAACCTAAACGAAAATACACTATTTACTATTAACTATGACTTTAGCCTCAATAAACTCCTAATTGCTGCTTATTACTAGTAAGTAATGTAGTTGTTACATTTAGGTTTTGGGTAGGATTGAGCATGTAGAAAATGGTCAAGCAGAATGTGTTTTATAAATACTAATAAACAGCCAATATGCTAGTAATATGCATGTTAATAAGCAACTAGTTAATAGTAAAAATTGGTTTCTAAACTAAAGTGTTACTGAATCTACTTTTTCCATTTTGTATAATGTAATTATAGGCTAGTCACAGCCATAAATAGCCATTGCTATTTAGGGTTTGTTTTAGCAAACTTTCATAAAATTCTGGCTGTGGACTTTTCACAATCCAATCAATAAAAACAATAACAATATCTTTTTTTTTTTTCTTGTTTCCCTTTAAAGGTTCAGATTATAAAAGTAAAATAGGTTACGAACTCACAATTAAATTACAGTGAAAAAAAAAATGGACCAAAGCGGCATACCGAAATATGCATATCTCAACATCATTGTAATGAAAGGTGGAGATTATGTGAGATTTTCTTTGTATACATTTCAGAGGTGCAGTGTTATGTGCTGTGTGGAGAGTGTGTGACTGCTGTAATCCATACAGTGACTCAGCATGTGTGGGTCAGTCAAGAACCGGCAGTTTTCTCAAGGGCTCACCAGTGTTCGTCCTTGGGGAAATCCTTTCAGGAAAGCCCTTTGGCTTTCACTGACTGTTTCTGAGACTGTTTCTTTTTTCCTTTTGTCATGCCATGCCACTCTTTCATAATAAGAGCTTCCAAATAAGAGTAGTGTGACACCCCTAGTGTTTTAATAAAGGCATTACTCAATTAACAATGTCATAAATCACATGGCATTTACAGCTCAGGTGATTGACGCAAACAAGTGCCTAAGATCAAAGATGTTATATTTCCAAGCAACTGCTGTTGAGATGAATGCAAATGCTAACGGATAGGTTTCTCCAGATTTCACTGAGCTTCTTAAAGGTGTTGAAAATAAAGAGACGGAAAATAGAGAGAGAATAGCGTCAGTGGTGTTGGAGTGCATTTGAGGGGGTATTCGGGTTCCAGGCTATAACAGCAGTTTCCTTTTATAGTTTCACCACTATAAGTGCCTGACACTCAGGAGGGAGAGCAAGAGAGTCTGTGTCCTACTTCGTCTTTGCCTGAATCCATAGGGAGGACAGCGGTGTGTGTGTGTATGTGTTTTCGCACGTGAAGCATAAAAGCAATTAATCACTTCAGTAATCAATTCTAGACTCTTCAAAATAAAGGTTCTTTATTTGCATCTGTGGTTCCATGAAGAACCTTTAAAATCCGTGAAACCTTTCCATTCAGCAAAAGGTCTGTTACACTCTTAATAATAAAGTTCTTTATTGGCATCTGTGCTTCCATAAAAAAAACCTTTAACATCCATGAAACCTTTCCATTCTGCAAAAGGTCTGTTACACTCTTGAAAATAAAGCTCTTTATTGGCATCTATGGTTTCATAAAGAACCTTTAACATCCATGAAACCTTTCCATTCTGCAAAAGGTTCGTTACACTCTTGAAAACAAAAGTTCTTTATTAGCATCTGTGGTTCCATGAAGAACATTTAACATCCATGAAACCTTTCCATTCTGCAAAAGGCCCGTTTTTGAAAATAAAGGTTCTTAATTGGCATCTGTGGTTCCATGAGGAACCTTTAACATCCATGAAGCCTTTCCATTCTGCAAAAGGTCCGTTTTTGAAAGGAAAGGTTCTTTATTGGCATCTGTGGCTCAATGAAGAACATTTAACATCCATGAAACCTTTCCATTCTGCAAAAGGTCAGTTTTTGAAAATAAACAATCTTTATTGGCATCTGTGGTTCCATAAAAAACCTTTTAATATTCATGAAACCTTTCCATTCTGCAAAAGGTCCGTTACACTCTTGAAAGCAAAAGTTCTTTACTGGCATCTGTGGTTCCATAAAAAAAAAAAAAAAAGTTTGACATCCATGAAACCTTTCCATTCTGCAGAAGGTCCATTACATTTTTGAAAATAAAGGTTCTTTATTGTCATCTATGGTTCCATAAAGAACCTTTAACATCAATGAAACCTTTCAGTTTGTGAAAGTTTTGTTACACTCTTGAAAATAAAGGTTCTTTATTGGCATCTATGGTTATATGAAGAACCTTTAACATCCATGAAACCTTTTCATTCTACAAAAGGTCCATTGCATTTTTGAAAATAAAGGTCCTTTATTGGCATCTATGGTTCCATAAAGAACCTTTAACATCCATGAAACCTTTCAGTTTGCAAAAGTTCTGTTACATTCTTGAAAATAAAGTTTTTTTTTTTAAATTGGCATCTGTGGTTCCATAAAGAGCCTTTAACATCCATGAAACCTTTCCATTCTGCAGAAGGTCCGTTTTTGACAATGAAGGTTCCTTATTGGCATCTGTGGTTCTATAAAGAATTTTTAACATCCATGAAACCTTTCCATTTTGCAAAAGTTCTGTTACACTCTTGAAAATAAAGTTCTTTATTGGCATCCATGGTTCCATAAAGAACCTTTAACATCCATGAAACCTTTCCATTCTGCAAAAGGTCCGTTTTTGACAATGAAGGTTCCTTATCTATAAAGAACCTATAACATCCATGAAACCTTTCCATTCTGCAAAAGGTCAATTTTGAAAATAAAGGTTCTTTATAATGGAAAAAGTTTCTTTGGATCATTAAAATGTTCTTCACACTAGGAAGAAAAAAGGTTACTGTATTTTAGGAGCTGATCACTGAAAGGTTCTTTGGGGAACCCAAAATTGTTCTTTTGTGGAAACCCCCTCATTGAACGTTTGTTTTAAGAGTGTATAGGGAAAAGGCTATTTTCTTAGATTTTTTTTAAATGCTCTTCACATTAAGAAAATAGTTTAGAGCATTTCAGCATCTCACATTCTTAGTAATATGGGTATTTATGGGTTTTCTGCTGTGTTACTTTTGAAATGTTGAAAGTTTTCTCTCAAAACACATATCTGTGATGGTCGGCCTCGGAAATGAGGAGAGAAGGATCTAGAAGCACTAATTTTAGTGCACAGTTATGCAGATAGAGCCCACAATAAGGGCCTGTCTGTCACAGGGGACTCTTCATGGGCAGAAAGAGAGGTGCGAGGCGTGTGTATGTGCGTGTTTGACGAAGGATTAGACCATGAGCTCTTCAGAAGATTCCTCAGGTCTTGAATGTGTAAAGCAGGAGTCTTTCTTAGGCTTATGTTTTGCTTAGCCCACAGATGATCAAATCTACACCTCAGCCCCAACAGACCATCTGTTCATTGACAGCCAGAGTTCATGTGTGCTGTCATGACCACATCTTACACAATAAACAGGTGTTTGATCTGGTAGCACTCCAATGTCTTTAAAAACAAGAATCGCTCACGTCAACCGGAAACTTTAACTTACCCCTGAGTCCACTACTGTACTGTAATGTGTGATGGAAAATTACTCATGGCTTAGACTATAATGCAAATGTTCCAGCTTCATACTATACCTTTTTTATTTTCCTTATTTGTAAGTCTCTTTGGATAGAAGGCTCTGCTAAATGCCTAAAAAGTTCATGTAGATCTTGCCATATTTTATCTACTCATTAATATTAATATTATTCTATGAAGTTTATTTGTAACTGCAAGGGCTCATTTCTTTCATTACTATGCTACGTTCACTATTAAAAACAAAGGTTCCAGAAAGGAATTGTTTGCAATAATGCTGTAGAAGAACCAATTTGGGTTCTACAAACAAGGAAACAAGGAAACAGTTCTTAAAGGTTTTTTTAAGCTTTGTTCACTATAAGAGATCGTTTGTGCAATAGAAAGGTTCTAATGATGTTAAAGTTTTATATATGACCCATAGATGCCAAAAAAGAACCTTTATTTTTGTGTTCAAAGCAGTTATTTATAGTTTTTTTTCCCCTATATTCAACTTTAACTCTGCTTATGGAAAAAAATATAAAATTGGTCTGTGTTTTTATCAGATAATATATTTTCAGTATCAGTATTCAAAAATAACAATGTTTTTACTTGTGGATCCAAGTTCAGTAAGTTTGCATTTTAAATTAAACTGAACATTAACATTACGTAATTGTCATGTAGAACTTCCTTAGCACTTGCATAATGGTTTGTTGAGCAAACTGAAAAAAATTGAGTAATTTAGGGGGTCGACCGATTTTCAGCGTTTTTCAGGGCCGATGCCAATACAGATTATTACAGATCAGGTAGACCGATAACCGATATTTTGTACCGTCTGGTGAAAAATGAAAATTAATGTCAAAATTAAGAATAATAAGGGCTCTGACAAAAACTTTCTTTAAATGCTTTTAAATTATTTGATCAGCAAATCGGTTTTGAAAATGACCAATACCGGTAACCATAAAAATGCTTAATATCGGTGCTGATAATCAGTGATATTTTGAACCAATACATGTCTTGTGTAAAAATGAATATTAATGTCAAAATTAAGAATAACAAGGACTCTGACAAAAGCTTTCTATACATGCTTTTAAATTATTTAATTATCAAATCGGTTTTGAAAATGATCGATACCGATAATCATAAAAATGCCTAATATCGGTGCTGATAATCTGTAACATTTTGAACCAATATATGTCTGGTGTAAAAATGAAAATTAATGTCAAAAATAAGATTAACAAGGGCTCTGACAAAAACCTTCTTTAAATGCTTTTAAATTATTTTATCAGCAAATCACTTTTGAAAATGAACAATACCGATAACCATAAAAATGCTTAATATCGGTGCTGATAATCTGCCAGGCCGATAATCAGTCAACCTCTACAGAAATTATACCAAAACTAGTTGTATACTACCAATAACTCTAATGATTATTTGAAGCGCAACACAACTTCTACAACAAAATCAGTCAAAAGAACTACATAAAGCTAAAGTATCTATTCATTTTAAATACATATGTAAGTCCCCATGTTTTAACCAGTTATTTAAGTGCATTATCAGTGATCAAAAGTTTGTTCAACAGACAGTTAGTTGGACCTCAAAAATACATTGTTAACGCATTGCTGTTTATTTTAAGTGCAGTAGCTAGTTTAAGTAATATTTTAAGTTACTTACACTAAATTGCCTAAAATTGGACTTTATTTGATTTATTTTTTAAACATAGTGTCCACTTTTTCTACATTCAGTAGTTCATTAAACCTCTAAAATATAGTTTGTCTGACCAAGTGAAAATGGAAATTTTTTGGTAATTAATTTATCTAATGAAGTTAAATAAATCATTATTGATATAGTGGGACCAGAATGGACATTTTCTCTCCAATTTGTGAGCTTTATTTTTTCATTTATTTATTTATTTTTTAATCAGTGTTGAAAAGAATTTAGTGTGAGACACTGGTAAATAAAGAGCTGAGTCAGGCATGGGTTGTTAATCATTGCTTATAAAATCAGTGATTAGGTTCAGAAATCAATTATCAGAATATGAAATTAGCAGTGGGGTCACTTTAATATCTGCGTTGTTTCAGCACATAAATAAACATTAGTCTTGTCCACCCACTTTTCAAATGAGACTGTGAGAATATTATATATACTTGGCTTTTGTGATTTAATTATTGTTTTGCTCAATACTTTGGTCCTTAAAATAACAAAACTAACTGAAAATGTACTTACTTGCAGAACAGCTGTAGAATACTGGACTACATTAAAGTAATAGTTCACTCAAAAATGAAACTCTGTCATCATTTACTCAGTGAAACGGTTTTGAATTTTCATTTTTGGCTGAACTATATTGCTTTAGGAGTCTTTATTGTGGAAATAAAACTGCTTGTTGGATAAACAAAGAGTGAAGATAATTTAGGCTTATGCTATGTACATTTATCTAAACAATGACCCATAAGAAGAAGTTTGAGCTTGTATGAGTCAAACATTTTGAAATTCAGTTGGTGAAGTCCTGGTTATGACTCATAAAACTGCAGATTTTTCATGTTTAAGAGCTCTAGATGTTTTCAACAGTTGATGAAACTGCATCAGTGATAAGAACCTGTATAAGTGCCTCTCATGTAGACCCCTGGGACAGAGAGACAGTACAGTTATTATAGGCTCACAGAATGAGATGGACGTAATCTTACTGTTTAATCAACCAAAGTTTGTCATCACCGTGCCATAAGTCAGTTTTTGATCATTTTAAAAGATTATATTTTTTGATGATAGATGTTCAACTGTAAATGTAGACTGTAAATGACTGTTTCTGGCTTAAAGTTAACAAATCTCAAGTTGTTCCACTCGCTGAGCAAATCATAATTATACTGATATTGCAATGAGTTTAACATGCTTTCTATTTGACCACTACTGAATGAAGTGTTCTTGAAGTGTAATTATGAGAGCTGTAAAAGTTTTAATAAACTAGATTAACTGATTTAAACTTTAGTAGCAAAGATTACAGTTTACAGTAAGTTTGATTCATTTCTGTCATTTAGTTGAACCTACTTGATTGCAGTGGTTCCTTGGTCAAATTAACAATTTATCTAACCAAACACACACTTCACAATCTTTCAGAAGTCATTCCAATATGCTGATTTGGTGCTAAAAAACATTTGTTATCAATGTTGAAAACAGTTGTGCTGCTTAATATGTGCTGCTTAATTATACAAATTCTTTGACTGAATAGAAAGTTAAAAGGAACAGCATTTATAGAGCTGTCAAACGATTAATCGCAACTAATCGCATCCAAAATTAAAGTTTGTGCTTACATAATATATGTGTGTTTACTGTGTATATTTATTATGTACTAGCATGTATAGAAATACACACACATATATTATGTAAGCACAAAGTTGTATTTTGGAAAGCGATTAATCACGATTAATCGCAACTAATCGCTTGACAGCCCTAAAAATCTTCTGTAACAATACAGATACATTTAATTGCACCCTTGGTGAATAAAAGTATTAATTTCTTTCTCAATGCTAATGCTTTTTGTAGCTCCATGTGTGATTTGGGATATTGTAGTTAATGCATGGTTTTCTGTGTGGCTCTGGGATCAGAGACTGTTCTGCCCTGAAAGAGCCTCTGAACTATCTGCCAGTCAGCAGTGGAGGGGAATGTGAGAATGACAGGTGCACTCACCCAAAATAGCAATGTTGAGGAGTGGGGGAAGGCCCACGGCAGAGCGGGAAAGAGAGAGAGAGAGAGGAAAGCAGGAGAAGAAGTGTAAAGATGGATGAAATTGGAAAGAATCAGCAAAACATGTTTAGGACCAAGAGAACTGCAATAATATTTTAAACGACATTAATGTAGTGTTAAAGGCAGAAAAAGGAAATTAAAGACTCGAGAGGGTACATTTGTAAGTGTGGGATGTATGTTTGGAAGAGATTCATAATTTTCCTGTCAGGAAGAGTTATGGCTAGAATGATCTCATAAAATATTTGAACACTGAAGTCATCATTTAATACGTTTGAATGCCACTGAATTAAATAAAGTATCAAAACAACCGCAGTTTTTTAAAGTAAGATAGCACATAGTTTTTAAGCAAAACATTTTACTGAAAGATGTTTGTTGAAGATGAGATACTTTTCAAAACCAAGCATTTAGACACTTTCTAGTTGTCAAAAAAATTGTGGAATGTGTTTGTAGTTAATGCAGTGAAGCACTACTGTACATTAACTTCAATCATCTTGACATTAGTCATTTGAAAGTAAAGTAAAATTAGCTCTGGGTCTAATGTCATTTATTTGTAGATGCCATTTTGCATCTAATACTATTACATTTAGATGTGTATAAATTATTTTTGAGGCAACTGTGTGTCTTGTATATCTACTCTACTTTTTTCCCCCCTCACATTTTCTCTCAAGACTGATGAAGACAGACTCTTTTGCAGACCCTACTTTATTACACTGCCTGTTTCTGCAAGTGCGTTTCTTTGGCTGTCAAAATGCTGCCAATCTTTAAAAAGCTGTGAAGTAGGACACTGACAACCGTTTTGTCGTCCTCTTCACCTGCTGTGGTCCTGTCTTCAGGGTAAGTGATATCTCCTTCCTGGAGTGACTGCCTGCAGTAAGATCTGCTATCAAATCCCAGTCAACTGAGCTACAGTACACTGATGTTATGACATGTACACACGTTCCTCTGATGCTAGAAAATATATGCTGCTTTTAAAAGGTGTCTTATTTCTGGATCTGTAGAAATGTTGAGTTAGTCACTGGTGTATTGAGCCACCTTTTATTATTACTTATTACGAAAATAATGCATTTTTCCAACTAGATTTCTCTAAAGTGGTTAAACTAGAGTGTAGCAGCTGCAGAAAAAAGTATTTTAACATCCACACAGTTCACCCAAAATGAAAACACTGTCATCACTGTCTCTCAAAATACAAAAGATGGTTTGTGCTGGCGCAAACTGTTAGTAAAACTGGCCCGTAGTAAGCCGTAGCAGACCTATACAGGTGGAGCTGGGGAAGTGGAGGGTTTCAAAGAAACTCTGAAAGTGTGGTGCGAAATGAAGTACCCCGAGCACTGCATATTTTGTATGTCTACCTATCCACCTTATTTTTCAATGTGGAAGTTAGCTGTTTTCTGGTAATGTGTTAGACGTCCGGTTCATAATCCGCCATAGGGAAATAACGAGAAGAATATTGAAGTGCAATAAACGGTAAAACAGTTTGCACTACAAACCCGTGTGTACATAATTAAGATAATACATTAAAACAATATGGGAAGACACACCAGTTTGCATTATCAAGCACTAAAACGAGCTTTTTGTGCAGCTAAATATAGCTGGAAGTGGATGAGACCGGAAGCTAGACACAAAAATTGTACAAATGGCTGCACCCTCTCTTATGGGCAAAAATAAGGTGGATATCTGAAGCACCCACTTCAGGTCTTTCAGTCTCCACTAATGAGCTGATGAGTTGAATCAGGTGTGATAGATGAGGGAGACATACAAAATGTGCAGGGTTGGGGGTACTCCAGGACAGGTTTGAGAACCACTTTTCTAGTGAATGCTAACCATCCATTTAAAAGTAGAGCAGCAAGCTCATTGGCTGCGTATGCAACATGAACCAATCAGCTTGTGCCAAGTAGTTTAATGCTGTAAATATCATCTGTTTGTGTTAGGACCCATCAACCTGTGCTATCTAGAGTTTCCTGACAGAACTTAGCATTTACAGGTAATTTTACTTCTACTGTCACTGACACTAATTACATAATTAAACATACTTGTTGGGAACTTCATAAGTAAATGATGATAGAACTGTCCTATGACTTAATGAATCATGTAGTGTATAGTTGGTTTATAGAGTTCTGCAGTGACAATGTATTTTTGTAGGCCAATCTGGAAGTTAGCATCACACAGGTTCCCTTAACAAAACCCAGAGGACTGCCTTTTAGATTATTGCAGAAAAAAGCTCTGTGACCAACCAAAGTTCATCATTTTTACATTTTATTCATTGATAATCATGAACTAAACAGTCAAATGTAGGCTATAAATGAACTACACCATGGTCATATGACTTCAACGCCATCACTATTAAAGGGACAGTTCACCCAAAAATGAAAATTCTGTCAATAATTACTCTCCCTCAAGTAATTTCAAACCTGTAAGACTTTTGCTCATCTTTACAACAGAAATTAAGATATTTTTGATGAAATCCAAGAGCTTTCTGACCCTGCATAGACAGCAACGTTCAACTACCACGTTCAAGGCCCAGAAAGATAGTAAGAACATCATTAAAATAGTCCATGTGACATCAGTGGGTCAACTGTAATGTTATGAACCTACAAGAATACTTTTTTAAGAATAACTTTATTCAATTTTATTAAAATAGTCCATGTGACATCAGTGGGTCAACTGTAATGTTATGAACCTACGAGAATACTTTTTTAAGAATAACTTTATTCAATTTCAATTTCTTTTCTTTCGTGTGAGTGTGCGACGCATGTTCACTAGAGCATCACAATAGATTTAACAATATTCTTACCAACTTTCTGGGCCTTGAACATGTCAGTTGTGTTGCTTTTTATGCAGGGTCAGAAAGCTCTCGGAGTTCATCAAAAATATCTTAATTTGTGTTCAAATGTAAATATTCTAAGATGAACGAAGGGTTTTGGGTGAGTAATTAATGACAGAATTTTCATTTTTAAGTAAACTAGCAAAGTTTCTGCCAAAAAAAACCTTTTTCATAAAACCCATTGACTTTGGGATGACAGAAAAGGAATCTTGTTTCCAGGTTTTGGCCTACAAAAATACACCATCCCTGCAGCGCTCTATATGTAACAAGCAACTTTGGAATTTCGTTGTGCCAAAAGGTAAACAATAACGTCATCCTATAAATACCACAGTGGCTGTATGACTACAGGCAGCCCACCCAGAGAGGAAGTGACATTTTGTATTGGGAAAAACTTGCAGGGGGTCCTACGTGTAAAGAGTGATGTGCCTTTGTGGCCCAGGTTAGTCGGGGCAGACAAAAGCATTTTTAAAAGGGACGGTCTTTAATGCACCAGCCCGTCCTTCTCCTCCATATCGACTTTTGTTAATCCACCCACACCGTCCCTCCATCTGTCAGTGTCAGCAGTCAGTGATGGCTGTAGTGAAACGAAGGGATTTGGCTTGAGGAGGTCTTTATCAGCACACAAGAGGAGAAGGGGATTCCCCACACTGTTTCTAATTATAAACTGTGTTGTGTGTTTCGATGCCGTGCTTTGCATTTCCTCTTTCTCTCTTGAAGTTTGTTTAATGTAGCAGCATGTAGCAGATTGTACTTATGTTTATACAATCTTGATCTGTATCTTGAGTTTTTAGGTTTGTTACATTGTTTTCGTTTCTTATGTCACTTTGTATTGACAGATAAATGACTAAAATAAATACAAATACAGTTAAAGGAGAAGTCCACTTCCAGAACAAAAATGTACAGATAATGTACTCACCCCCTTGTCATCCAAAATGTTCATGTCTTTCTTTCTTCAGCCATCAAGATATTATGTTTTTTGAGGAAAACATTTCAGGATTTTTCTCCATATAATGGACTGATATGGTGCCCCGATTTTGAACTTCCAAAATGCAGTTTAAATGCGGCTTGAAACGATCCCAAATGCGGTTGTAAACGATCCCAGCCGAGGAAGAAGGGTCTTATCTAGCGAAATGATTGGTTATTTTTATTTTAAAAAATACAATTTATATACTTTTTAATCTCAAACTCGCATCTTGTCTTGCTCTGTCTGAACTCCATGTATTCTGGCTCAAGACAGTTAGGGTATATCGAAAAACTTCAACTTCAAAAATGATTTCCCTCAAATTCAAAAATGATTTCAAAATCATCCTACATCACTGCAGAAGTACTGACCCAGTCTATGCAAAGTGAACATGCAAAGAAGATCAAACACCTTTAACAAAAAAGGTAAAACAGCGATATAGGGCGATTTTGAAGTTGAGGGAGAACATGAGATGGGAGTTTTTCGACACACCCTAACTGCCATGAACCGGAAAAAAACAGAGCTCAGGGAGAGCAAGACAAGATGAGCGTTTGACATTAAAAAGTATAACTGATTGTTTTGCTAGAAAAGACCCTTCTTCCTCGGCTGGGATCATTTACAACCGCATTTGGGATCGTTTCAAGCCGCATTTAAACTGCATTTTGGAAATTCAAACTCGGGGGACCATAGAAGTCCACTTTATGGAGAAAAATACTGAAATGTTTTCTTCAAAAAACATAATTTCTTTACGACTGAAGAAAGAAAGACATGAACATCTTGGATGACAAGGGGGTGAGTACATTATCTGTAAATCTTTGTTTTGGAAGTGGACTTTAAATATGTCAGTGTGACTCAACATTCTGTTAAAACCTGGTAAGACTGTATTTAATGACGACAGTGCAACATGGCCTCCTATTCCTTATTGCTGAATTGCGCCACAACATATCATTGTAATGAGAATGTCAATATTCATTGCCGTCTTCCTGAAGGCAGATGATATAATGGGAAACACATCAATAAGTAACAGCTTAGAAACATTTGGCTACTGTGGTCTTGCACAACTTTGTTCTCATCAAGTAACACCCCCAGCTTCCTCTGACCCCACTGAGACCTTTGGGACATCAGTGGTGATCAAACACCTGTGCCTCTCGTGCTCTTTGACACCCACAGGTGCCACAGCACGTCTGTAAACACGGTTTGGGCTCTATAGAGAGCTGAGGGAATATATTCAACTTAAAAAGCAGCTGTATCAGCTCACAGTCCATTAAATTCAACCCATTTAATTGATATGATTTCATATTCTTATGTTAACAGATGGAAATAAGACATACAGTTAAAGTCAAAGGTTTACATACACCTTGCAGAATCTGCAAAATGTCAATTATTTTTTTGCCAAATTAGGAGGGATCCTACAAAATGCATGTTATTTTTTATTTTGTACTGACCTGAATAGGATATTTCACATGAAAGACATTTACATATAGTCCATAACAGAAAAGAATAGTTGAATTTATAAAAATGACCCCGTTCGAAAGTTTACATACACTTGATTCTTAATACTGTGCTGTTACCTGAATGATCTACGACTGTGTTTTGTTGTTGTTGTTGAACAGTTAAACTGCCTGATGTTCTTGAGAAAAATCCTTCAGGTCCCACAAATTCTTTAGTTTTTCAGCATTTTTGTGTATTTGAACCCTTTCCAACAATGACTGTATGATTTTGAGATCCATCTTTTCACACTGAGGACAACTGAATGACTCATATGCAACTAATACAGAAGGTTCAAACGCTCACTGATACTTTAGAAGGAAACACAATGCATTAAGAGCCAGGGGTGTAAACTTTTGAACAGAATGAAGATGTGTACATTTTTCTTTTTTTGCCTAAATATAATATTTTTTTTCATTTAGTACTGCCCTTCAGAAGCTACAGAAGATACTTACATGTTTCCCAGAAGACAAAATAAGTTACATTTAACATAATCTTCAAAAAGTTTTCACCCCCCGGCTCTTAATGCATCAGGTTTCCTCAGAAGCACAGATGAAAGTATAGTATATCTCTACCCACTTATGTTATAACATGTTCAAAATAATCCCTAAGTGTATTTACGGTTGTCTTGCTATGAATCTAGACCTAAATATGGTTTGGCTGTAATATTATACCTGTCTTAAGAGGCAGAAATAAGTGTGACATTGATAAGGGCCGGGTTTTCAAGTCGGTGTTCATCCAGACCTTCCCAGTTTGTTCTCCTACACTCTTTGTTCACTATAATTTGTATGAGCTCTGAAGCATTTAAGCATCACATTAGCGCTGATTGTTTGCGTCTCGTGGTGTAAAGTGTTCCTCATCTGCCAAATCCCAGTGATGCTCTGAGCCTATTTATACAAGGATGAGCTAAGCCTGCAGATCATGAGGCTCAGCACAGCAGCTTACCATGAGACCACCATATCAGACAGCAAAGGTTCAGAATGCTTTAGTGCTCACAACAGACCTTATTAATGGGCCTGCTTCATTTATAAAAGATTTGCATTTGATTGACCATTGGCTGTTTTATATTTATCCTTTGTAAACAATATTGTACTTTTGCATTTAAGTACATATTTCTGTCATCTAACATTCAGATGATGTTCATCTACACATTTAAACAATATAATCTCAAAATGAATATTATATAGAGGGTTTACACTTACGTCTCATCAAGTTAGTGTCTTCAAGCATTTTACTTTTATTCCAAAATAATAACTCAAGGCAGAAACATTTTAAACTATATATGTTATTTGTGAATCTATGTTCAGCTATTCTTTTTAGGGGTTCAATCGTGTAGCGCTGAAACCCTATTGTAATTGTTAGAATGGTCACGGATCAGCAATCCCCATGTAAAACTGATCGTGCAGACCAAACCGTAAGTCGTAGAGACTTGAAACTTAGAGGGATGGTAGTACTCACACCGCATACAACGTGACCAAGGCTCACCCAAATCGGCCTGATGGGGGTGCTATAGCGATCAAAAGTACGAAATCGCTCGCTCATAACTCCTAAACCGCAGTCGGTGGAATCCTTAGCTCATGCCGGACAAAACCAAACCAGTGCAGCAAGATTCTCTGGAGAGTGAATATCAATGATTATCAAAAAAAAGTTTAACTTTTGACTCACCTCACAAGGGGACACCAAAACGTTTGCAAGGGGCAGGGCCACTTTTAGGGCCACTCGGTGGCGCTATACGGGGGAAAAAACATAAAATTGGCTATAACTGCACAACCATTTGTCCTATCAACATGAAAATCGGAGTGTATGGTCTTGGTCTGAAGTGCCACAAGTGTTCACAAGGACATCTATGTATCTCAAAAAACATGGCCGCCATTGGCCAACAAAATTTAACGGAGGCCGATTGGAACGAAACCCGGTGGGCCTGTTCGACTCTTGACTCAAGGTCTGAGAGAAATTTGAAAGAAACCGGCCACTGGGGTGCGATATCGCATTTTTCGAGGGCATTAGCGATTGTACGTTGCGCAGTTTTTTTCGTACAGACGTACGATATTTGTATCATACAATAGAACTCCTCATTCCAGATTACTGCCTCTAGAACCACTGCTGTCAATAAAATTGTTTGTTAAATGATTGAGAAGATGTAAAAAACCTACTTTTGTGAACTAGTCCGAGGTTTTTTTGCTCAATCTGGAAAAAAACACTGCAGTACAATTCTCTCTAGGTCAATAATTATCAAAAAAAAAAATGTTGAAATTGAGTTTTTGGGAAGCTATAACAGAGTCATTTAGAAAAGGGGCCTGTCCAAATTTACAGAAAAACCTATAAAGCCTAAAGAACAACTCAAAACTTAATGAAACCTGGTGAGCACATGTGACAGATGATTCTAAACTAGCATGCAAAGTTTTAAGGAGATCGGACAACAGGTGCCACTATAACAGTCATAAACATTACAAAACAATATTTCTATGGTAAACTACCTGGATTTGCCAAAAATGCATTTTTAAATAATTGATTTAGGTGGTTACAGGCTTGTGAAGTAATGTATTTTTTCATATGTGCTTGAATGCGTTAAAGCACATGAACCACGGTTATTGCTGCTTGCAGCTATATTTAATTAACTTTTAACTATTTTTGAATTTTTCGGATCATCAGTCATCAAAGCTTGGTAAATATATCCAGAGATTTATGTTAAATTTCACCAAGATAATTACTCACCAAAAACTCCCACAGATCTTGTTTTAATGCCATTTTAAGTCTTATTTGACTTAACAAGGTGGTTGTATCTAAGTGTATGAGTTGTTTACTTACTTTTATATATATTAGTCTTCCCATTAACACTGTTATATTGTTAATTCAGACTGATTCGCGAACACGGAACGACCACAAGAGGCGGGATTTATCGCATGAACCAATCACAGCTGAACATAACCAGTCAAATCCAATTTAACTTTTTAAATTTAACTTTACCTGCTGTTGTCACAATGTTTGTTTAGAAAAACGAGTGATTTATACACTTATTAATGTTATATTTTGTAACAATGATATTTTTATCATACACATTTTTTTCTCATCCAAAATTTTGAAGAGCCACTGCCTCCCTTGCCTCTTGGAGGAAGCATATGTTGTGAATTTAGAATAAATGTTGTGTGAAACGTGGTGCTTTACCATTTAATTCATAAACAATAATACATAACATATTGGGTGTCTGCCACCCTGTACTTTTAGTATTAGCATTTGTGAAACATTTTGGATGGTTGCTTTTGTCTCTGGGTTTTGAATTTTGTCCAGGGAGTGTGAATCACCCAGTGTTTTGCTATTTTAAAAATTCATATACCTGTAAGTCTCTCTCTCTCTCTCTCACACACACAGAATGTTCTTTCTTCCAGCAATAAATCTGAGATTATACTTCAGGTATAACTTGATAATACCTGGCTATATCTGCTTATCATGCCCCATTGTTACCTTAAATTCGGTCTACATTAAAACAATAAAATGTGACCAACTCTTAAAATCATTGTCAATGTGATCTCTGTAAATTAAATAACTTGACCTCTGGATATAAAACATCATAAGTAGTAAGTATATACTGTGTTATTGACCATATTATTCATGAAGGCCTTAATACCAGCCAAATACTGAATTATCTTTTTATCCTAGATGTGTTTTAGTGACTAAACGTCTCACACCTGGAGCTTTTTTAAAGGGCTCTGTGCCCTTACAAAGGATAGACTGGCCCCATTTCCTCTGTACAGGGGATTGTGGGACAGAATGTGCCAGGAAAGAAAAAATAAATTCTCTGAAACCTACTGTACAGGACGGTAGAAGATAAATCGTGAGGTTTGAGTTTTGACAAAAGTGCTGTTACAGAAGAGAGAAAAAAACACCCTAGGACACAGTGAAATATGAAGGAGAGAGAAAGAAACAGAACAAATGATGGAGAAAAGGAGGCTGGAGAGAGAGAGAGAGAGAGAGAGAGAGAGAAGAAGTAATCACAGGATATGGCTACATCATGAGTCAGTGGAGTGAACAGCTGAGAATGCTATACGTGACAGGTGGAGAGTGTTTGGAAGCGGGTGTGTTTATTACTGTATTTACACGCTGTGCGCTATGAATGTACTAGCCCTTGTGTGTGTTTGTCTCTCTAATCAGTGTGTTGTCGTTCAGCATGTTTGCACGTCTCACTATGAATAGGTATTTATTGGACCCCATTGTCACGAGTCATTGTCACCTTTACCATCTGGCTCTTTTCATACTCTCACTTTGTATTCCTTCTGTTTTTTTGTTTTTTTTTTCTCTTCCTTTTCACCAATTGCTCTGGCTCACAGGAAGACCAAGTTGTGCTCCAGTGCACTGCAACTGTTCTGAAGGAGCAGATCAAACTATGCCTTTCCTGTGAAGGCTTCGGGAACCGTCTGTGCTTTCTAGAGACAACGTCAAATGCCCAGGTATAGTCATCAAAAAGGTGTCATGGTGTTGATATTCCGGGCAGGAAAGCCACTCCTCATTACTAATACCCAGTGTACCAAACTATCACAGTGTACCATGTTTAGCTATATCACAGTTATTTTCTAAATAATATATAGTTATATATAAATATATAAAATCGCTATATAACAGTTATTTTGTTGCCTTAGAATCATAAGGTTCGATCTGACATTTTTTGTCAAAATTTAGTTATTCACATATTCTTATTCAGTGACAACTTATTTACATTATGTGATGTTTCTTTTGTAAACTGTGTACATTTTGGGGTTTTTTTTTTTTTAGAAGTCTATGAAGTCTAAGTCTATGGAACGCAACACTTTGAATATCTCAAAAGTGCTCAGAATGCAGATAGAACCTTATAATTCTTATAATTAGGTGACGATTTGTGTTAGGCAGTTAATAATACTACTACTACTAATAATAATAATAATAATAATTTTTGACCTTTCAGTCTGAGTTATATCTCTTTTTTGGGTAATTTTATCTGTAAAAGGAAACCTGCCTAAAAATTATGCACACCTGATCACTTCCAGCCTTCATGGACAATTATATATGACTTATAAATGATTAAATACAAATGAATAGTAGTTATTAAGATTGATGTGGTTTGGAATTGGTCAAATGTGCTTGGAAAAAAAAAATATATATGATCAGAATATCAACTATCAACCTAATAATTATACATGCACTGTGTATATATTATATTTTAAATAATTTTATTATAATAATTTTATTGTTTATATATTTTATTATATATTGTGTATATATATATATATATAATTGTTTATTTTAAATGATCTAAAAGTATTAAATTAATTTTAACATTGTATAGCCATTGTTATTTTATTAATATTTTCATATTCCTCATTATATTTAGTATACCAGATTATTTTACTGTATCACAAAAATAATGAATAATGCACATTTTTGTGTATATTTGTATATAATTTTGTATAGACAGACAGACAGACAGATTATAGATAGATAGAGAGATAGATAGATAGATAGATAGATAGATAGATAGACAGACAGATAGATAGATAGATAGACAGATAGATAGACAGACAGACAGAAAGACAGACAGACCAACCGACCGACTGACTATAGATAGATAGACAGATAGATAGATAGATAGACAGACAGATAGATAGATAGATAGATAGATAGATAGATAGATAGATAGATAGATAGACAGATAGATAGATAGATAGATAGACAGACAGATAGATAGATAGACAGATAGATAGACAGACAGACAGACAGATAGATAGATAGATAGATAGATAGACAGACAGATAAATAGATAGATAGATCGACAGACCGACCGACCGACCGACAGATAAATGGATAGATAGATAGACAGACAGACAGACAGACGGACAGAGACAGACAGACCAATCGATCAGTCGATACACAGACAAACAGACAGACAGATAGATAGATAGATAGATAGATAGATATACAGATAGATAGATAGAAGATAGATAGATAGACAGACAGACAGACCGACCCACCGACTATAGACAGATAGATAGATAGATAGATAGATAGATAGATAGACAGACAGACAGACAGACAGACCAATCGATCAATTGATACACAGACAGACAGACAGACAGACAGATAGATAGATAGATAGATAGATAGATAGATAGATAGATAGATAGATAGATAGATAGATAGATAGATAGATAGATAGATAGACAGATAGATAGATAGATAGATATACAGATAGATAGATAGACGGACAGACAGAAGACAGACAGACCGACCCACCGACTATAGACAGATAGATAGATAGATAGATAGATAGATAGATAGATAGATAGATAGATAGACAGACAGATAGATAGACAGACAGACCGATCGATCAATCGATAGACTGATAAACAGACAGACAGATAGACATGTATAAACAGATTATAGATCAACCGAGAAAATATACATAATATACTGTATATACAATAATATAAAGATGTATATTCAAAGCATATAAAAATATGTAAGCAGACAGACACACAGATAGATTCATTAATTGTACATGCAGTAGACATAGAAACTGTGCTGCATTGTGTATATTTACAAGCATTGGTAAAAGCTGCAGTCGACATTTTTCATAACAAAACATTGTTTCTAAAGATTTTATGAATTGGTAAGGTTAGGCTGCCAACGTAACAATTTTATTTGTTATTTTCAGAGCCATTAAGCGTGTATAAATCTAAACATTTGTGTATTTCTTCATCTTCGTCTGCAGAATGTGCCGCCTGATCTGGCAATCTGTGCCTTTGTACTGGAGCAGTCGCTCTCAGTACGAGCCCTGCAAGAGATGCTGGCCAACACCGTGGAGATGAACGAGGTGAGAGTCTCCATGAAGGAGTGAGAGAGAGAGAGAAGGATGGAGAGGTGGTAAGCAGGGAGTGATTCAAAAAGCAGAGGGTCAAAAAGAAAAGGAATGATGAATAAACTAGTGATCAGAACAACAGCTAAAGGGTGTGATAGATAGATAGATAGATAGATAGATAGATAGATAGACAGACCTTATTTCCAATTTT
The DNA here is from genome assembly GCA_036247105.1 of Cirrhinus mrigala. Taxonomy (NCBI): domain Eukaryota; kingdom Metazoa; phylum Chordata; class Actinopteri; order Cypriniformes; family Cyprinidae; genus Cirrhinus; species Cirrhinus mrigala. The sequence goes on from CM070024.1 coordinate 19,842,061, forward strand.
AATTAAAAAAAAAAAAAAACATTTTAAATGTTTTGTTAGACTTTTGGACCCCATTTTATATATATATATTTTTTTTTTATCTACAGCAGCCATATTTAGCTCTTAATTGTAATCCTTCTGTTTTGTTATATTTTATGTGCATGGGGTCATCTTAAACCCAGTTTATTAGAGGTATATTCTGGCATTAGAGGCTATTGTCAGTGTAACTTAATTTCCTGTACTTTTTGTCTCTCTCCTGACCTTTCATCTCCCTTTCCTGCCAACTTTAGGCAGTCGATTTGGATAAATGGGTATGTCTCATGTCTCATCGTAACCTCAGCACCCTTCCTCTCCTCTGTACCTAAATCTCCTACTCAGTGTCCAGTGTGGATGAAATAATGCTGTAGCTCTTCTTCACCCCTAAACCTTTACTTCTGTCTGACCTTTGACCTCTGTCACCTGTTCCACACTTTGTCTGGTTTGGTTGGAGATGGAATCCCATTTGCTCTCCAAATGGCATTTCAAATGACGCCTCGTCTGTGTGTCTAAGTGTGTACATTTGTAAGAAAAAGAGAGAAAGAGAGAGAGAGAGCATTCCAATGTGTAAGATGAGATCAGTGCAGCTGAATCCTGGTTAAGGATGTGATCTTCAGTGCACGGCCTACAACACTAACACTCAATCCTAGTCGACGTGAAAGCTGATAAGCAGGTCTACATGAAACCTGTGGCCACACAGATCTGCAAATTTTAAATGTCATTCATAAAGTATTACATATACCTTGCCCCTGGCTTGTTTATTTATTAAATATCTTGGCTAATTTGATGATGATTTTTTCCCAATTTTAAACATATAACAATTTCATTTTCATGAAAAACATTTGAATTGAAATTACATTTTTAATAGGTCTGCAGCAGATTTTCCACAAACAAATAATAAATAGCTAGCAGGTTATGTGGGCTTCAGATCCATAAAGAAAATCTCATACAAACTCATTTGGAGATGCTTATCTGTAAAATATGGAAGCCCATGTCCACCACTGAATTAAAAAAAAAAAAAAAAAGTAATTGTGACTTTTTGTCTCATAAATCAGACTTCTTTTCTGCAGTTGCAAGTTATAAAGTCAGTATTGCATGATATAAACTCACAATTCTGACTTTATAACACACAATTAAGAGTTATTTAATCAGAATAGTGGGATATGAACTTGCAATTCTAAGAACATATCAAAAACAAAATTCCCATTCAGAATTTGACTTTATAACTCGCAATTGAGTTTATTTAAAAAAATCTGAATTGTGAGATACAAACTCGCATTTGCGATAAAAAGGTTTTTATCTTGCAATTCTGACTTTATTTCTCGCATCTGCAAGTTTATATCCATCTATTCTGACTTTATAACTCGCAATTGTGAGTTTATATCTCACATTTCTGAGAAAAAAGTCAGAATTGCAAGAAAAAAGTCAGAATTGCGAGATACAAACTCCCATTTGCGGTAAAAGTCAGAATTGTATGTTTTATCTTGCAATTTTGACTTTATTTCTTTAAAGTTTGTATCCATCTATTCTGACTTTATAACTCACAATTGCGAGTTTATATCTCACATTTCTGAGAAAAAAGTCAGAATTACGACATACAAACTCGTATTTGCGATTAAAAAAGTCAGAATTGTGAGTTTCTATCTTGCAATTTTGCCTTTATTTCTCGCAGTTGCAAGTTTATATCCCTCTATTCTGACTTTATTACTCACAATTGTGAGTTTATATCTCATATTTCTGAGAAAAAAAAGTTGGAATTGCAAGAAAAGTCAGAATTGTGAGAAACAAACTTGCATTTGCAATAAAAAAGTCAAAATTGCGAGATACAAACTCACATTGACGTTAAAAAAGTCAGAATTGTACGTTTTTATCTTTTATATCCATCTAGTCTGACTTTATAACGTGCAATTTGTGGTAAAAAAAGTCAAAATTGTGAGATTTTATTTTGCAATTCTTGCAGTTTATATCTGTCTATTCTGACTTTGTAACTCGCAATTGTGAGTTTTAGCACAATTCTGAGAAAAAAAGCCAGAATTGCAAGTAAAAAAGTCAGAATTGCGAGATAACATTATTTTTTTTTTTATCGCAAATGCGAGTTTCTATCTCGCAATTCTGACTTTTTTACTTGCAATTCTGACTTTTTTCTGAATTCTGAAATTATTTCTTAAAATTGCAAGTTTATATCCTATATTATATCTCACAATTCTGAGAAAAAAAAAAGAATTGCAAGATGTCAACTCACAATTGCAAGAAAAAATAGTCGGAATTGTGAGATAAAAACTCGCAATTACCTTTTTTATTTTTTATTCAGTGGCAGAAATGGGCTTCCATAGGGAAATGATTAGACAATTAAGAGTAAAAAGTTTTCTTCTCCTCTTTTTCACTACTAACTATACTAGCCTCCTCAGTAGTATAGTCATTTAAACTTTGATTTGTGGATTAAAGAATTTAACAGTACTTCATTTGCCGCAATGTTTTCAATATTCTTCCATTATTTTTCAAATCATTACCCCACAGGTTATATATATAAATATATATATAGATTAAAAAGTAAAATAAAATAATTTTGTACAATCATATATTTTCATAAATAATTAAAATTATGTTTGTTGTATGTTTATTGTAGTTTGTAGTTTTTATCATGCCAGTTTTGGTTTAAAATACATTATATTTTTTATACATATATAAAACACATAAGCCAGTGCTAATGCACACAGGCAAATGAAGAAGTAACATGCTGACCCATTTTAGATCAACACCGCAGTTGTGGTGAATTCACCCAGATAATTCAATTCTGGCATGATTGTCTCACCTTCATGTCGTTCCAAACCTATATGACTTTCTGCTGTGGAACAGGAAAGGAAAGGTTGTGAATAATGAACTGGTTGCTCTTTCTTGTGCAATTATAGTAAGTGGACCTTTTATGCTTCAAAAAGAACACATTTATTATTATAAAGTGGTCCAATTTCATGACAAAGAGAAACCAGCACATTATACAAAATATTTCTCTTTTTGTGATCCAAAAACAGATTTGGAGCAACATAAGGTTGATAAACAATGTTCGAATTTCTTTTTTGGTAGAACCGTCTTTTTACGGTCTGCTACGGTGTGTGCTCTCTATCTCTTTCTCTCGCTTATGTAATCATACTCATAAATAATATGAGACTATAGACGAAACTCACTAATAGCAACAATAATCGTGTTCTCTTGCTTTTAATCCTTACTGGATGTTGAGAAAAGGTAAGCCGTCCGCAGGATGTGTTTGTTGTCCTCATGACGGCTGAATGTGACCTTTGACTCCTTGACTCTTCAGTTCATTGGTTGTTTCTGTACTTATGTATGCTCTCTCCATGGTACTGTAACCCACTTCCTGTGAATGTCAACTTACAGTATGTGAAGAAATCTTTGGTACTTTATTTCTCTGTCCCTTCATAACAGTTTTTATTTTCAGTCTACCTCTTCTTATGTCTCACTGTTGTCACCATGTGAAAACAGTGGAGCTCTTCCCTTTACTATGTCAAATGCTGCCGTTTACCATCCAACGTAGTCCACTTTGCTGAGTCCTTACAGCACTGTTTGAGTACAAAGAAGTTGTGTTGACTTTATTTTTTCTGTTGTTCCTCAATCTCCAGTCATCTCAGGGAGGAGGACACCGAACGCTGCTCTATGGCCATGCCATTCTCCTCAGACACTACCACTCTGGCATGGTGAGAGAGATGCATGACGTGTTCTTTTCACCATTTACCGATGTTTAATGCGAAGTCACTGATGTTAAGGAGACGTGTTTGTTAACCTGAATTACAGTATCTCAGCTGCCTGACGACATCACGTTCACTCACAGACAAGCTGGCCTTTGATGTGGGCCTGCAAGAGGATTCAACAGGTACATATAATCCACATGGTTTTTGCTTATACATGTCTCTTTTTTAATCCCCAAAAAACCTGAACAATATCAATTATCAAGCCGTTTGGATTTGTCATACTGCTCAGGCCCCGCCCACAACCGCTGAAGGACTGTCCCTTATTAACATATTTCCCGGCTCAGCCACACTGTCCGCCATTTTCTCCGCTCTCGAGCAGATGTAGCGACAACAATGTCTCGTAAGCAGTGCAGGTGTTTTGTAGTTGGATGTAAATGTGAACATAAGAGTCTTCATTTTCTCCCGACATCAGAGCCACTGAGCATACAGTGGATTAGTTTTTTTTTGATGGTAATGCGCCACCGAATACACAAAAAAAAAAAAGGAAGAGAAGGCCGGAGTGAGCAGAAGCTCATTATCATTTAAAGTAACGTACTGAATATCAGAGCTGTTTCTGACAAGATAAAAAGGTGTTGTTTACGTAAAAATTGAGGAATTTTAATCAAAGTATGTTCTAGACATTTCATGAAGACTCTAAAGAATCATACCAACTTGTGGTAAAAGGCCATCCAATGTCCCCTTTTAATAATATAATACGAACAGTGTTATACACTGCCAGTCAAAAGTTTTTGAACAGTAAGATTTTTAAGGAAGCCTCTTCTGCTCACCAAGCCTGCATTTATTTGATCAAAAATACAGCAAAAGCAGTAATATTGTGAAATATTTTTTCTATTTAAAATAACTGCTTTATATATATTTTATATATTTTAAAATGTAATTTATTCCTGTAATCAAAGCTACATTTTCAGCATCATTACTTCAATTTTCAGTGTCACATGATCCTTCAGAAATCATTCTAATATGCTGATTTGATGTGCAAGAAACATTTATTATTTATTTGTATTATTATTATTATTATTATTATTGTTGTTGTTATTGTTATTGTTATTAACCATTTTTAAAACAGTTGAGTACATTTTTTTCAGGATTCTTTGATGAATAGATCCAAAGATTTTGGATCTATTTCAACATTTATCTGAAATAAAAAGTTTTGTAACATTATACAATACTCCTAAGCTTGGAGTCAGTATATGTATATATTTTTGGAAAGAAATTATAGAAATTAATACTTTTATTTAGCAAGAATGATTTAAATTGATTAAAAAATGATAGAAAGACATTTATAATGTTACAAAAGATTTCTATTTAAGATAAATGCTGTTCTTCTGAACTTTCTATTTATCACTGAAACCTGAAAAAATCTCCTCAGCTGTTTTCAACATAATAATAATAATAATAATAATAATAATAAAATTGTTTAACAGCAGATCAGAATATTAGAATGATTTCTGAAGAAAAGGTCACTAGAGTAATGATGCTAAAAATTCAGCTTTGAAATCACAGGAATAAATTACAATTTAAAATATATTCAAGTAGAAATAGATTATTTTAAATAGTCAAAACTGTTTTTCACTGTTTTTGCTGTACGTTGGATCAAATAAATGCAGGTTTGGTGAGCAGAAGAAACTTTAAAAAAAAACAAAAAAACATTAAAAATCTTTTGACTGGTAGTGTATAACAGCATTCGTATAATATTATTAAAGGGGACATCGGATGCCCATCACAAGTTGGTATGATTCTTTAGGGTCTTCATGAAATGTCTGCAACATACTTTGGTTAAAATTCCTCAATGGTTGTGTAAAACACATTAAAAAAAGATCTGTTCAAAAACTTTTGAATGGTAGTGTACTTTACATCTGTAAAATGCAAATATAGCTGGATTGACAGGAGCAATGAGTAGCATCGCATTTATTCTTTATAGCAGTTCTTTATCAAACTCTAGACTTCAGGGAGTCGAACAGCAACAACAATGCAATGTCCAATCCAACTATAGAAACCCAGGAAAAAGAGTATTGTCTGAACAGCGTGAGCCAGATGGTGAAGCTAACGAATGCCTGTCTCCCACTGTCTCCTCACCAGTTTGCAAATGGCACATTTATATCGCCATGAAACACACTGTGTGTCGGTGCGCCTCAATGACAATCAGCTCTATATATGCACACTTGAGAACAATCAAAGAGGGAGAGAAATAAAGTAGAAAGAAAAAAAAACACCCAACACACATCCACACAGACAATACCCAAAAAAGAATACCCACAGTGAAATTGTCATATTATATGTTGTATATACCTATTACATAGTAATGTTTGTTTAAATGTGTTTGCGAGTGAGAGTGTTGAATGAGAGTGTGTGCTCATCTGCAATACATCTATTGGACATTTCCTATCAGATGTCAAATAGACATCTATTAGATGCCTTTAAGATGTTTATAATTTAGAATGTATGTAAAACTGACATCTGAGAGACATCTGTCAGATGTTTGTAGACAGCAGATCCAGAGATCTTTAACAGACATCTTGCCGATGTACATGTGCTATCTGGGGTATTTGTAATAATACGTATGTTAGAATTCTTTTTTTTTTTAATGGACAAATTCTGTCTGTATGTTCAGGGGAAGCATGTTGGTGGACCATCCATCCTGCATCCAAACAGAGGTCAGAGGGTGAGAAGGTCAGGGTGGGAGACGACCTGATCCTGGTTAGCGTGTCATCAGAGAGATACCTTGTAAGACTTTATAAACTCTTAGATCCAAATAATACTATGAAACATGATTCTCTGTGCAGTTGACAGCTGGTATCTGTGATATCTTTTGCAGCATCTGTCGTATGCCAGCGGGGACCTGATGGTAGACGCCTCCTTTATGCAGACCTTATGGAACATGAATCCAGTCTGCTCAGGCTGTGAGCTGGCAGAAGGTAAGTGTTCAGAAAATACAGAGAATTCCCAATCAAATAAAACCAAAATGTTCTGTAAGCTATCTAATCTGTTCTTTATATTTTGTTCTTTTCAGGGTACTTAACTGGAGGTCATGTCTTAAGACTGTTTCATGGTCACATGGATGAGTGTCTTGCCATCTCAACACCTGATCAGGGAGAAGAACAGCGCAAGTAAGAGAAGAGTATACAGTGCTGCTTGAAAGTTTGTGAACCCTTTAGAATTTTCTAGATTTGTGCATAAATATAATGCAAAACATCATCAGATTCCTTAAAGTTGACAAAGAGAATCCAATCAAACAAAGAAGACAAAAATATATACTTTGTCATTTAGTTATTGAGAAAAATAATCCAGGGTTAAATATTTGCGAGGTGCAAAAGTGTGTGAATATTTGCTTTCGGTATCTGTTGTGACCCCTTTTTGAAGCAATAACTGCAGGTAATGTTTTTTTGTAACTGTAATCTTGCTGCATGACCCACTTTCTCTTTAGATTTTAGTTAATGGACAGATGTCCTGATATTTTTCTTTAGAATTTGCTGGTATAATTCAGAATTTATTGTTCCATCAATGATGGCAAGTCATCCTGGCCCAGATGCAGCAAAACAGGCCCAAACCATGATACTACCACCACCATGTTTCACAGATGGGATAAGGTTCTTCTTATGCAGTGATTGTCTTTCTCCAAACATAACACTTTTTATTTAAACTTAAAATAATATTTTGGTCTCATCCGTTCACGAAACATTTCTAAGGTAGCCTTCTGACTTGTCCACATGATCTTTATCAAACTGCAGACAAGCAGGAGTTTTTTTTGCAGAGTTGTGGCTTTCTCCTTGCAACCCTGCCATGCACACCATGGTTGTTCATTGTTCTCCTGATGATGGACTCATGAACTTCAACATTAACCAATGTGAGAAAAGGCCTTTAGTTGCTTAGAAGTTACCCTGAGGTCCTTTGCAACCTCACTGATTATTACACGTCTTGCTTTGGAGTTATCTTTGTTGGTCAACCACTCCTTGAGAGGGTAACAGTGGTCTTGAATTTCCTCCATTTGTACACAATATGTCTGACTGTGGATTTGTGGAGTCCAAACTCTTTAGAGATGGTTTTGTAACTTTTTCTAGTCTCATGAGCAACAACATCTCTTTTTCTGAGGTCCTCAGAGATCTCCTTTGTTCATGCCATGATTCACTTCCACGAACATGATCAAAATTTGATAAATTCCTGTTCTTTAAATAAAACAGGGCACACACTGCAACCTGATAGTCATTTCATTGATTGAAAACACCTCTGAACAGATGGAGTCTAGTTTCACCTTCAAATCAACTGCTAATCCTAGAGATTCACAAACCTTTGCCACTCACAGATATGCAATATTGGATCATTTTCCAGAAAAAATAATTGACAAACTATACAATTTGTCTCAGTTGTTTGATTGAATTTTCTTTGACAACTTTCAGGTGAAAATCTGATGATGTTTTGGATCATATTTATGCAAAAATGTAGAATTTTCACCACCACTGTATAATAGACTGTATATTACGAGACTTGGACTCAAACTAAATGGATTTGTACACACATGGTTTGACTTTTGCTCAGACTTGGCACAGACACATTTTTTCTTTTCAAATTTTTCAATTTTAGACGTCAACACTTTTCAGTGTACAGTCGAATCCATGTCGTATTTAACATTAAAGAACAATATTAAGCAACAACATAAAATTGAGAAATCAAGGCCTTAATAAACATCTCCCACTCAAGAAAGAACAGAATTCATTTGAAGAGTAATCTTTTGTAACGTAAATATCTTTACTGCTGCTTTTGATCATTTGAATGCGTCCTTGCTGAATTAAATCATTTTTTTTTAAAAAAACCTTACTGATTCTGAACTTTTGAACAGTGATGTATACATGTACACACAAACATGTATATTAGTATATTTACATATATTTAATTATTTAAGCAAGCTGTTTTTATTTCTGTACCATCTGTATGCACCGTAAATGTCCTGTTATGATTGGCTAACCTCATCATACTGTGTATTTCACACTGAATGCTTAATATAAATAATAATAATGCCCATCTTTCTCTCTAGGATTGCACAATATGAAGGAGGGGCGGTGTGTAGTCAGGCCCGTTCATTATGGAGACTTGAGCCTCTGAGAATTGGGTGAGAAAATCTCTCATCTCTTAACCGTGACTTCATTATTTAGTTATATATTTTTGCATATACGTTTTGTAATACATATCTGCTATTTCTCTACAGTTGGAGCGGTAGCCACATGAAGTGGGGTCAGGCTTTTCGTGTACGCCACATCACAACGGGTCGGTACCTGTGTTTGGATGAGGAGAAAGGTCTGATGGTTCTGGATCCAGAGAAAGCCAACACCAAATTGTCTGCCTTCTGTTTCCGTGCATCAAAGGTAGCTTTGAACTTTTATAAATATAAAAAAAAAATCTGCTTGTTTTTACTATTTATCAAATTCTAATGGCATTTCTCATTCCTGGAGAATAGGAGAAAGTGGAGGGAGCTCAGAAGAAGCGAGATGTAGAAGGAATGGGTGTTCCTGAGATCAAGTATGGCGAGTCCATGTGTTTTATGCAGCATCATTCCACAGGGTTGTGGCTCACATACGCTGCTTTAGATGCTAAAGCGGCTCGCCTGGGAACCATGAAGAGAAGGGTATGAAGCAAAGCACATGATCACATACCAACTCATATACCTGATGTCAAGCCTTTCAAACGGTTGTCCTGAAAATTGACAAAGAGAACCTAATCAAACAAATGAGACCAAAAATATACTTTGTCATTAATTTACTGAGAAACATGATCCAGTGTTAAATATTTGCGAGTTGCTTTCAGTATCTGTTGTGACCCCTTTTTAAAGCAATAAGTGCAGCTTGTAGGAATTTTAGCCCATTCTTCAGTACAGAAACACGTGAACCCTGTGATATTGGTGGGTTTCCTCCTATGAACTGCTTGCTTCAGGTTTTTCCACATTTCATTTGGATTAAGGTCCGGATTTTGACTCAGGCATTCCAAATCATTAACCTTGTTCTTCTTTAACCATTTTTTGGTATAATGGCTTGTGTGCTTGTGGTTGTTGTCTTGCTGTATGACCCACTTTCTTCTAAGATTCAGTTCTTGGACAGATGTCCTGACATTTTCCTTTATAATTTGCTGGTAAAATTCTGAATTCTTTGTTCCATCAATGATGGCAAGCCATTCTGGCCAAAATACAGCAAAGCAGACCCAAACCATGATACTACCACCACCATGTTTTACAAATGGAATAAGGTTCTTATGCTGGAATGAAGTGTTTCTCTTTTTCCAAACATAACACTTCTCATTTAAACCCAAAAAGTATTTATTTTGGTCTCATCCGTCCACAAAACATTTCTTAAATAGCCCTCTGACTTGTCCACATGATCTTTAGTAAACTTTTTTTTTTGTTTGGAGAGTTGTGGCTTTCTCCTTGCAACTCTGCCATTTAAACCATGGTTGTTCATTGTTCTCCTGATGATGGAATCATGAACATTAATATTAACCAATGTGAGAAAGGCCTTTATTTGCTTAAACGTTACCCTGAGGTCCTTTGCAACCTTGCAGACTATTACAAGTCTTGCTTTGGAGTGATCTTTGTTGGTCAACCACTCCTAGGGAGGGTAACTGTGGTCTTGAATTTCCTCCATTTGTAAACAATATGTCTGACTGCAGATTTGTGGAGTCCAAACTCTTTAGAGATGGTTTTGTAACCTTTTTTAGCCGGATAAGGAACAACAACTCTTTTTCTAAGGTCCTCGGAGAGCTTGTTCATGCCATGATTCACTTCTACAAACTGTTCTTTAATTAAAACAGAACATACACTGACACCTAATAGTCATCCTATTGATTGATAACACATCTGAACAAATTGACTCTAATTTCACCTAAAAATTAACTGCTAAGATCCAAGATCCAAGAGATTCACATACTTTTGCAACTCACAAATATTTAACACTGGACCATTTTTCTCAATAAATAAATTACAAACTATATATTTTCATCTCATTTGTTTGATTGGGTTCTCTTTGTCAACTCTCAGGACTTGTGAAAATCTGATTAACTTTTTGGTCATATTTATGAAGAAATAGGGTTCACAAACTTTTAGGCAGCGCTGTCTTATGATCTTACATTTACACCAAACTCTTTCTTTATTTTCTCTCAGGCCATATTACATCAAGAGGGCCACATGGATGATGCACTGACTTGCTCTCGCTCTCAGATGGAAGAGTCTCAAGCTGCTCGTATGATCTACAGCACCACGGGCCTTTTTACACAGTTCATCAAGTACGACTCTACATCACATACCATCCTGATCTCAGGCCGAAAACGTATACTGTGGGAACTTTTTCGCAATACGTGTAATACGTACCGCCATGTAGGTTTAGTGACATGTTCAATGTGAAATGTCCACTGAGTGGCACTACAAGAGTGGGGTTTTTTGCCCTTGTAACAGATGAACATACATATGGTATGTTTTATGTGACGTTGGTTTTGTACGTGTCACCGCAATTCTTACTTGAAATATCCTATAACTCTAATGCTTCGCTATAACTCTAAATCTGCACTACACCTAAACCTACCCAATAGTAAAAACATATCGAACACATCGAATGTGACGCAAAAACACAATCGCAAGCATGCCGTTTTAGCTTGTTTTTTTTATTTCTCACCTTTCAGCTCTTTTATCGTGAGTCATGTTTTTTATAGGATTCATACGCAATGATTTCACATCCTAAGTCCAATTCTGTGCCAGCTGAGCTATGGAGCAAGCTTGTTATGTCCGGAAAGCAAAACACATGGAGCTGTAATCACAACTGTGTAGGAAAATGATTACAAGTGCTTGTTGTTTTAACGCCTCTAGTGTTAATTTCTGTTGGAATGAAACTGCAATGAAATGTACTTATTGGTACATATTTTGCGTCTTGCGAAAAAGTTTCCACAGGTACGTGATCAGGTAGTCACATACAATTGTAAAGTGCCTTATTGTAAAATGTTACCGAATTTGGTGATATTTAATGGTTACATTTTTGGTTTGATTAAAAAAAAAAAGTTTTTGGCTAAATTCTATGCACTACTGTACAAAAGATTGATTTATTTACTCACTTACTTGCTTACTTACTAACTTATTTATTTTTTAGTAATATGTTTATTAAGAGAAACATTTATTAAAAAATCAGTAATTAAAATAAAATTATGCTAATCTGCAATAAGCATTCTATTGATGAATCCAGAAAAAAAAATATATCATGGTTTCCACCAAAAACTTAAGCTGTAAAACTGTTTTCAACATTTATAATGTTCTTGAAGCACTAAATCAGAATATTAATATGATTTCTGAAGGATCATGTGACATCACAGGTATACATTTTACATTATGGTAAAATAGAAAACTGTTATTTTAAATTGAAATAATATTTCACAATAATACATTATATTATATTATATTATATTATATTATATTATGTTATATTATATTATATTATTATTATAATATCTTTGATCAAAAATACAGAAAATACAGAAAAAAAACAGTAATATTGCGAAATGTTATTACAATATAAAAAAATGGTTTCTATTTTAATATACTTTAAAATATAATTTATTTCTGTGATGCAAAAATTAATTTTCATCATCCCTTACTCCAGTCTTAAGTGTCACATGATCCTTCAGAAATCATTCCAATATGCTGATTTATTGTTAGAATGATCTATGTTGGCAACAGCTGTGCTGCCAAATATTTTTTGGAACCTGTGATACTTTTTTTTTTTTTTTTTTTTTTTAGGATTCTTTGATGAATAAAAAGTTAAAAAGAACAGCATTTATTTAAAATAGAAATCTTTTCTAACAATATAAGTCTTTGCTATCACTTTTTTTTTTTAAATCAATTTAACACATCATTGGTGAATAAAAACAAAGAAGAAAGATTTACTGACCCCAGACTTTTGAATGGTAGTATATATTGTCAGAAAAAAAATTCTGTTTTACATAAATGCTATTCTTTTTAATTTTTTTTAAAAGATACTGAATACTGGAGTAATGATGCTGAAAATACAGATTTAATCACAGGAATAAAATAGAAAAAAAGCTATTTTACATCATAATATTTCACAATATTAATTTTTTTCTGTATTTTTGATAAAAAAAACGCAGCCATGATGAGCATAGGAAAACATTACAAATTTTAAGTATTTTTTTAAAGAGTAAAAAAAGCATACTGAATCAATAAGCTCTGTAAAAAATTGTTTTAAATTTGCCTATTCTGACTGATAATTTAAGAAAATATTCATAAACAGTTGTCTTATATTTTCTTGTGTGTGTGTGTGTGTGTGTGTGAATGTGCATGCATTCTCTCCTCTCTCTTGTACGTCAGAGGTCTGGACTCTCTGAGTGGGAAGAACAGATCCCCCGGTCCGGTGTCACTGCCACTGGACGGAGTGATCCTGTCCTTGCAGGATCTGATCCATTATTTCCGGCCTCCAGAGGAGGAGCTGGAACACGAGGAGAAACAGACCAAGCTGCGCTCTCTACGCAACCGTCAGAACCTCTTCCAAGAAGAGGTATGTGTGTGCGTGTTTGTGCCTGACAATCTGTCTGACAATCAGCCCTGATCCCCTTTGATTGGTGTCTCTTTTCTGTTGCAGGGGATGATCACCATCGTGCTGGAGTGTATCGACCGCCTGAATGTCTACAACACTGCTGCACACTTCTCTGAGTTTGCTGGAGAGGAAGCTGCTGAATCCTGGAAGGAGATTGTCAACCTGCTCTATGAACTGCTTGGTGATTGAATATAAATAAATATAAATATACACTTACCAGTCAAAAGTTTAGAATTAAGACGATTTTTTTAATGTTTCAGAACAAAGTCTCTTATGCTCACCAAAGCTGCACTTAATTGATCAAAAAACAGTAATAATGTGAAATATTACAGTTAAAAAAAAACTTTTTACTTCTATTTTTCAGATGTGCCTTCAAAAAAAAAAATAAAAAAATAATTTATTACTTTCAATTATTATTAGTGCTCATTCATTAATAATGGTTATGAATGCATTTTAAAATATGTTAACATAGAAAAACAGTCCTTTGAAATTCTAATATTTCATAAGTATTAATTCTGTTTTTGCTGTATTTTTGATTAACTAACTGCAGCCATGATTAGCATAAGGGAATTCATTAAAAAAAAAAAGAAATAATTTGTTTAAATTATATATTAAATATATAACATTTATTGGATAGCAACTAAAAGGCATAATTAAAAAAAAATTTTTTTTTTTTCTATTTTTTTTATATTAAATCTATGCCCATTTATTTATTTATTTATTTATTTATTTGAAGCATCTAAAAGGCATAATTTCAAAATAACTATACTTTTTTCTTTCATCCATTATTTATTGAATAGCATCCAAAAGGCAAAATTTATACAAAAATATTTTTTTTTTCCTGTTTCTTCATTCATTCATTCATTCTTTCTTTTTCTTTCTTTCTTTCTTTCTTTCTTTCTTTCTTTCTTTCTTTCTTTCTTTCTTTCTTTATTTCTTTCTTTCTTGCTTCATTCATTCATTTATTCATTTAGAACATTTATGGAATAGCACGTAAAAGGCATAATTAAAAAATAAATATACTTTTTTCTATTTTATCATTTATTTATTTATTGAATAGCATCTAAAAGGTTTTTTTTTTAAATAAATATGCATATTTTTTCCTGTTTCATCCACTCCTCATTATTGTTATTTATTTATTTATTCATTTGTTTGCTTATTTAATTATTTATCTATTTGTTTGTTTGTTTGTTTATAACATTTATTGAATAGCATCTAAATGGCATAATTTATTCAAAAATAAATGTTTCATCCACTCCTCATTATTTTCATTCATTTGGATTTATTCATTCATTTAGAACATTTATTGAATAGCACCTGAAAGGCATAATAAAAAAAAAATATATATATACTTTTTAATTTCGTCTTTTATTTTATTTATTTATTTGTTTGTTTGTTTATAACATTTATTGAATAGCATCTAAAAGGCATAATTTATTCAAAAATAAATATGCATATTTTTCCTGTTTCATCCACTCCTCATTATTTTCATTCATTTGGATTTATTCATTCATTTAGAACATTTATTGAATAGCACCTGAAAGGCATAATAAAAAAAAATATATATATACTTTTTAATTTCATCTTTTATTTTATTTATTTATTTGTTTGTTTGTTTGTTTATAACATTTATTGAATAGCATCTAAAAGGCATAATTTATTCAAAAATAAATATGCATATTTTTTCCTGTTTCATCCACTCCTCATTATTTATTTATGTATTTATTTATTTATTTATTTATTGAATAGCATCGAAAAGGCATAATTTATATATATATAAGCATATTTTTTTCATATTTCATCCATTCTTATTTATTTATTATTTTTTATTTACATTTTTGGCCTATATTGATGGATTCAATTTGTGAATGTGTTTCTGTTTTCACAGCGTCGCTGATTAGAGGAAACCGTTCTAACTGTGCTCTGTTTTGCGATAACCTGGATTGGCTGGTTAGTAAACTGGATCGTCTGGAAGCTTCTTCAGGTATATATAACCTCTTCCTCCAGCACACAGTCAAGAAATGCCACAAAATGACTAACAACCCGTCTTTAAACCTTGCCACATACTTCTTGCTCTCATACTTCTTCCTTATCTGTTGGCCTCCAGGCATCCTAGAGGTGCTGTATTGTGTTTTGATTGAAAGTCCTGAAGTCTTGAACATCATTCAGGAGAATCACATCAAGTCTATAATTTCTCTCTTGGACAAGCACGGCCGAAACCATAAGGTCTGACTGCAAACATGATTTAGGTCAACTAAAATTTTGATTCATCATTTTGATACACATAGAAGGTCTCACTCTCCTCTAACTTTGTCTGGACAGGTTTTAGATGTATTACGTTCTCTGTGTGTGTGTAACGGTGTTGCTGTGAGGTCCAATCAAAACCTCATCACAGAAAATCTGCTTCCGGGTCGTGACCTCCTACTGCAGACTAGCATCGTTAACTATGTATCAAGGTAATATCTGTTGAGATATAAGGGTTTTAGTCCAATTAAAAATGCTGTATTGCAGCTTTTGTTCCAGAAGGTGCACTAAATCAAAGAAATTGCAACGATTTCAAACCCTTCAACTAAATAAATGTTGCTTACTCCTTATAGCGTGAGGCCCAATATCTTCTTGGGGACTTGTGAAGGTTCTACACAGTATAAGAAGTGGTACTTTGAGGTGATGGTGGACTACGTGGAATCATTTGTGTCCGCCCAGGCTACCCATCTGCGTGTCGGCTGGGCACTGACTGAGGGCTTTAGCCCATACCCAGGTGGAGGAGAGGGCTGGGGTGGCAACGGTGTGGGTGATGACCTCTATTCTTATGGCTTTGATGGCCTTCACTTGTGGTCAGGTGAGTGTGGTGATCTTATATATTGTACATAGTATATATACCGTGCACAGCATAAATAAGTACACCCCCTTTAAAAAAATATAAAAGATGTATTTTCTTAATGATTACTAATATAATTCATGGAAAGATGGCAAAATTTAAATGTATTAAACATATACTTAATAAAAACAACAAAATATACGCCAGTATTTTCTGTAAGATAAGTAAATTAGCCAATTTTGTTTAAAAGAAGCATTGCAGAAATTAGTACACGCTAGATTTAGTTCAACAAATGTATAATATTCTAGTGCTTAGTATGTCCTCCAGAACTTTAAGTATACTGCTCTGACACTTCTTGGCACTAAGTGTACAAGTTCACAACAAATTTTCACATCTGTCCTGTTTAACTCCTGGAGGACAACAATGAATAACTTCATTGTCATGCTGTTAAAATGCCTAATAATGCAGGGAATGAGGAGAGGGTAGCATCTTCAGTTTTTTGTATAACATCACAGTGGTGTGTGAATTCATGACAGCACTGATGAAGCACAACACCCTCACACCTTCAGCACTCATACATCCCTATATAAGAGCTTTACTACCACTGAACGTCACTGTGGATACCAGGCACTTCTCACTGTACTCCTCCTCTAGCAACACCAGAACAATTTGGATGCTTTTAGATCTGAAATGATTGACTTGGTTTCTTGAGACCAGAGTATGGATTCCCAGAAGTCTATATTTGGTAAATATGGGCCTTGGGAGAGGTTAAATGAGTTTATTTTGCTTTGGCTACAGTAGGTCATTTTAGTGGTGACAACAACCATCCATGTCACTTCTGCAGGCTGCGTCGTACTCTTCAAGATAAAGTGTCACTCTTTTCATAGCTTTTGCCAGTTCTGAGACACTTGCATGGTATTTCTCCGGCTCTTTTACTAGCAAAAAGTCACTTATTACTAAATGAAAACTTAAAGTGAGGACCTGATTATTTCAGGAGCCTTGTCACAAGTCCAATGTTTTTGAATGTCGGTGATATTTTCACACTTAAAAGAATAATTTGGTATTCCTCTTGTACCATTGTCCTCTTTTATGCTAAGAAATAAGTCAAATGGCAGTTCTCTCCCAAGTGGTTTCAATGTTGCCAGCATTAAGTCTGAGTATGATTCAGTAGGCTATATAACACTTTTAATTGTCAGGAGATTACTTGTCTTTAAAAGTTTTGGTTCAATATATTTCCCTGTTGATCAAAAATAGCCTTAGACCTATACACACATTATTTTGTTTGTTTTATTTAGTAACTTTCAGGAGGGTGTACTCATTTTTGCAACAGAACATTTTATCACTTTGATAAGAAAATCTTATTTTGCTGAATAGGTTTGACATTCTTCTTCAGTAATTGATCAAGCAGGCTTGTTGGAACATTATATCTCCAAAAAACCCTAACATGTCATCTAAGTTAATGATCTCTGAATTTGTTATGTTTTAGAGGGGGTGTACTCATTTCTGCTGTGCACTGTATATATGTATATATATATATATATATATAAGTGAGCGTTTATGGTCTTTAAACCATATTTTTGCTCTGTGTAGGTCACGTATCACGTCAGGTGGCTTCACCCAACCAGCACATCCTGGCAGCAGATGACGTTGTGAGCTGCTGTCTGGATCTGAGCGTGCCCAGTATCTCCTTCCGTATCAATGGCCATCCAGTTCAGGGAATGTTTGAGAACTTCAACGTAGACGGCCTCTTCTTCCCTGTCATTAGCTTCTCCGCTGGAGTGAAGTAAGTAACATATTGTTTTGTATTACATAACCTTTTAAAAAATAGTTTACCCATAAATGAAAACTCAAAATTATGTCATTCCAAACCCGTAAGACCTTTGTTCATTTTTGGAATACAAATGAAAATATTTTTGATGAAATCTGAGAGCTTTCTGACCCTGCATAGACAGAAACGCAACTACCACGTTCAAGGACATGGTTAAAATAGTCCACTTGACATCAGTGGTTCAACCATAATGTTATGAAGCTACGAGAATACTTTTTGTGTGCATAGAAAACAAAAATAACAACTTTATTCAACAATTTCTTCTCTTCCGTGTCAGTCTTTGTCGCCCTGTTATCTCTTCTTATTAAAGTTACAAAAGTGATTTACTCAAGGGCAGTGAGAGATTTTCTCTCTTTTGCTGTTTGATTAACATGAATGACAGACAGCAGGTATGTTAGACTGTTGTCGTTTTAAGAGCTGTCCGGATCCAATATACCGTTACATACATGTTATATTTTCTTTCTCAGTTGTTTGCTTTCACCTAACACCATGTCCTAACTACACGTGACAAGATTCTAACGACAAGCAATCTGGCTGTCCACACCAGACGTGACGTGACAGAATCACTCAAATATCACAGCTGTTCAGAAGCGAGAATCGCACTACACTTCCAACGAAATGGACAACTTTATAATCTAAATCATAAATATTAAACCTTTTTAACATTTTTAAAACTACACACTGAGTGACTGATACCATCTTAGGCTTGTTGGTTGGTATTGAGTTTGCAGTTTTAATGTACATGTTTGCTTTAATTTATTTTCAAGATCTGAGGTAAACTATTTAACCCTTGTGCAACCTTTTGGATATTTTTTCCTTTTCAGTATTTTTTTTTTTTTGATAATTTTGCCTGTGTTATTGCCAGGTGCATGCATTTTGGCACAGGTGTGTATTTTTATTGGAATTTTACTATTTCAACTCTATTTTCTTTAATAAATCTATTTTGCACTAGGTACACAAAGTTGTTCCTCTCAGGACCTTAAGGAAAAATGTTAAGCAAAAATGTCCCCATTGAAACCCATTAAAACTGCAATTTTCAATCGCAGTGCCATTTAACTGTAAAATAATGCAATTTTTGCTAATAGACTTTCATTCGGTTGGCAAGGCTTTCAAATTTAACTTTTTACTATTTTTTACCTTATGTTGCCATTTTTTTGGTTTGGCCTATAAAGCAAATACTCACTTTATTCCTGTTTTCTGCTTCTGCATATTATAGAGCCAATTGGATAAATAATTCAGCTATAATTGTGTGGGTGTGTTGGTATGGATGTCAGAGTGTGCTTTGTATGTGTGTCATAAAAAAAATATATATATATATGTGTGCATTTGTGTTTTTGTAATATTTGAGAGAAAAAAAACTCTACTGCAAATCACAAATCCAACCACTGTGTGCACCAGTAAAGTTTAGCTGGCATCTAATGAGGAAAAATCTGGTACTGCGCCCAAAAAAAATCTTACTGAAAGCTCATTTTTTGAGATATCAACCTCAAATTTGGAACACAACTTGTTTAGAGTTATGGGTTTGATTTTCTAGCAAGTTAGAGTTCAACATGTTTCATAATATATATATATATATATATATATATATATATATATATATATATATATATATATATATATATATATATATATATGTTATATTGAATATTGTTCATAATGCATTTTCATGAACTTAAACCTCTATAACTTTTTTGGTTTCACTTTTTAAACTATTTCTACTTCAACAATAATCTGCCATGTGTCTTCTTTAAAATGACTCCAAACTTAAGTCTGTGCTCCAAGCTCCAAATTTTTATGAGAGTTTTTTTGACAGTTTTTGGACTTATGTGTAACTTTTTTTTTTATTGACACACAGAGGTTAAACTACAAAACTATTTTGTTGCTTTCAGTATGGCTATAAATGTCATGCAATATGATATTAAAACTCACATTAGACACTTTTAACGCTGAATAAAGCACATAATCAGCACTTGAGATTATCACTGACAGTTTGTATGTTGTTGTTCCAGCCAGAGAAATAGAAACCGTTTCTAAAATAGAAATTTTGTGTCACGGCTAGTTAGGACAAAAACTCAGATTAACATGGAAAAGATACCTTTTATCACATGTCGTGGCATCACGTTGTGTGTAGTTAGGACATGGTGTAAGACCTAAATTACTGTGTTTACGACATACCATTCATGTTGTCTATAACCATTCAAGGCATATAAAGCGGCAAAAATAACTCAGTTCAATACTCGTTTACTCTATAAGCACCATGTTCACGCATGCATGCATCTCTTACAGCAAGTGCATATAGCGAAGTTAGTTCTCTTTTACTTCTGATTGTGTTTTAACAGCTTAAAATCACTTGTTTTTAAGCCGCGTTGCTTAAAAACGTGCAAACGATATGTTTTCGTGAACAAGTAGTACAGAAACGTCACGTGAGCTTGTAACCGCGATAGAGACGTAAGTCCAAAATCTCTACTGGTTGACAAATTTCTACCAGTTAATCATGTCTACCGGTATATCGCCCACTCCTACTTTTCAAACATTAAAAACTCTAACCAAACCCAAAAATTTAGATATTATCAACGGAGACGATCATTTATAAATGAATACACGGTCACACTTTATTTTAAGGCCCAATTCTCACTAATAACAAACTATTAACTATGACTTTTGCCTCAATAAACTACTATTTTGCTGCTTATTAATAGTAAGGTAGTTGTTAAGTTTGGGTATTGGGTAGAATTAGGGATGTTGAATATGGTCATGCAGAATATGTGCTTTATAGGTACTAATCAGAAGCCAATATGTTATTAATAGGCATGCTAATAAGCAACTACTTAATAGTGAGAATTGTTCCCTATACTAAAGTGTTACCACAAATTCATTTATGTCGTCTTTTTTCTCTCCATTTTTCAGAGCTCGCTTCCTTTTGGGTGGCCGTCATGGGGATTTTAAGTTTTTGCCCCCACCTGGTTACGCACCATGTTATGAAGCTCTTCTCCCCAAAGACAGAATGCGCATTGAGCCCATTAAGGAGTATAAACATGACTTTGATGGAGTCAGAAACCTGCTGGGCCCCACACAGTCCCTCACGCACACCTCATTCACTCCCTGTCCTGTGGACACTGCCCAGGTAAACTAAACCAACCATTTTTTTCCCCACTGTTGCTTGCCAAAAACACTTTGACTCAACAATCAGTATATGTTTATTGTGTATGTAACATCATTTGTAGATTGTTCTACCTCCTCATTTGGAGCGAATCAGAGAGAAACTTGCAGAAAACATCCATGAGCTCTGGGCCGTGACTCGTATTGAACAAGGTTGGACCTATGGAGTGGTGAGTGGTTTGTACCAACTCAAACACAAATATTTATATATAAACTCAAGATCCTTATTAAAGTTAAACTCTCTCTGTCTCTCTTTCTCTCAGTTCAGGGATGATAATAAGAAGTTGCACCCATGTCTGGTGGACTTTCAGAGTCTTCCAGAACCCGAGAGGAATTATAACCTCCAGATGTCTGGAGAGACCTTGAAGTGAGTGTCTGTTGAATCTCAAAGTTCATTCCTTATGCATCCATCTGTCTATCCAATTTATTCACCAACTTTTTTCTCCTTGACCTCTCCAGAACCCTCTTAGCTTTGGGCTGCCATGTAGGCATGGGAGATGAGAAAGCAGAGGAGAATTTGAGGAAGATCAAACTGCCCAAAACGTGTGTAAACCTAAAAATGCACCCAGTGTTTGTCTTAAATAATGTATAAGGTTTTGGTTTTAATTTTTTTCTGTTTCTCTGTCAGTTATGTGATGAGCAGCGGGTACAAACCAGCTCCTTTGGACCTTAGTCATGTCAAACTGACGCCCAATCAGAACCAGCTGGTGGAGAAGCTGGCTGAAAATGGGCATAATGTTTGGGCACGGGACAGAGTGAGACAAGGATGGACCTACAGCATTGTGCAGGTAGATATGGATACTGTGCTGACTCTGTCATAATGAAGCATGTTTCTAAGTGAGAAAATTGTCAAAAAAATTTTACTGTAACTTTCAAAGTCACAGTGTTAGCTAGTGTCAACTAAGTTGGAGGGGGTTAAATTCAATCTTGGTTGAAACAGCATTTAGTTTAGATTGTTGTTCACTTAAAAATAATATAATATACACTTGAGGTCAAAGCTTACACCTTTCAAAATTTACAAATTGTTCATTGTTTTACCAAAATAAGAGGGATCATACAAAATGCATGTTATTTTTTATGTAGTACTGACCTGAATAAGATATTTCACATAAAAGACGTTTACATATATGTCCACGAGAAAATAATAGTTGAATTTATACAAATTACCCTGTTTAAAAGTTTACATACAGAAAAATCCTTCATGTCCCTCAAATTCTTTGTTTTTTTCAGCATTTTTGTTTATTTGAACCCTTTCCAACAATGACTGTGTAATTTTGAGATCCATCTTTTCAAACTGAGGATAACTGAGGGACTCATTTGCAACTATTACAGAAGGTTCAAACCCTCACTGATGCTCCAGAAGGAAAAATGGTGCATTAAGAGCCGGGGGGTGAAAACTTTTAGAATTTGAAGATCAGGGTCAATTTTACTTATTTTGTCTTCTGGGAAACAAGTATCTTCTGTAGCTTCTGAATGGCAGTACTAAATGAAAAGGCAAAAGCCTCTAAATCCGTCTGACGTATTTCTTTAAATTAGCATTTCTTTCTGGCTACTTTGTATAGGTTTCTATGTACGTACTGGTACTTCTGATTGGGCTGAGGCTGGAATTTAGTGAGTTTGAAGTAAAATTATTTGATGGACGTATACTATGTGTCAGGAGCATTCACTCAGTATCATTATCTTATTTTTAACCGAGATGGCTTTTAGCTGGTTTTGCATCTGAACTCACATCTTCATTCCGTTCAAAAGTTTTCACCCCCTGGCTCTTAATGCATTGTGTTTCCTTCTGGAGCATCAGTGAGCATTTGAACCTTCTGCAATAGTTGCATATGAGTCCCTCAGTTGTCCTCAGTGTAAAAAGATGAATCTCAAAATCATACAGTCATTATTGGAAAGGGTTCAAATACACAAAAATGCTGAAAAATCAAAGAATTTGTGGGACCTGAAGGATTTTTCTGGAGAACAGTGGACAGTAACTATTCAGAAAAAGGGACTCATGAACTTAAAAAACAAAACAAAACACACAGCTATGGATCATTCAGGTAACAACACATAATCAAGCTTTTGAACTGGGTCATTTTTATAAATTCAGCTATTATTTTCTCTTGTGGACTATATGTAAACATCTTTTATGTGAAATATCTTATTCAGGTCAGTACTAAATAAAAAATAACATGTATTTTGTATGATCCCTCTTATTTTGGTAAAATAATTAACAGATTCTGCAGATTTTGACCTCAACTGTAAATAGCAATAATTGGTTAAAAGTTAGAAATTATATTTTGGACCTTAGTTGTGTAGCTTTGTTGAATTTCTGTCAACTGGAATTCAGTTAATAATACTACAAAAACTAGAAACAAAGCCCAACCTTTTTGCTCTTGTTACTTACCTTGTGACCCTCAGGACATCCTAAATAAGCGTAACCCTCGTCTGGTACCATACAACCTGCTGGACGAGAGAACCAAGAAGACCAACAGAGACAGTGTGAACAATGCTGTGCGCACTCTGATTGGCTATGGGTACAACATTGAGCCCCCAGATCAGGAGAGCAGTGAGTCTTTGTTTTAGTGTGTTATTACCAGTGTCTGTATTAAAGGGGTAGTTCACCCAAAAATTTAAATTCTGTCATTAATTACTCACCCTCATGTTGTTCCAAACCCTTAAGACCTTCGTTCATCTTCAAAACACAAATTAAGATATTTTTGTTGAAATCCGAGAGCTTTATGACCCTGCATAGACAGCAATGCAACTGCGTTCAAGGCCTAGAAAGGTAGTAAGGACATCATTAAAATAGTCCGTGTGACATCAGTGGTTCAACCGTAATGTTATAAATCTATGAGAATACTTTTTGTGCGCAAAAAAACAGAAATAACGACTTTATTTAACAATTTCTTCTTCTGTGTCAGTCTTCAATGCGCATTCACAAGAGTATGACATGAGGGTGAGTAATTAATTGCAGAATTTTCATTTTTGGGTGGGCTATCCCTTAAATGAGGGTGGGAGTGTGGATGCCCAACAATTCAGATTTACATATTTGTTAGGATTCGTATTGTTTTTGCAGTCCTAAACTTTCTTTTTCCCCACAGGTGGTCATGGTGTTGAGAACACACGTGGAGATAAAGTGCGTATCTTCAGGGCGGAGAAGCAGTATGCTGTTACCTCAGGAAAATGGTACTTTGAATTTGAGGCCGTTACCACAGGAGAGATGAGAGTTGGCTGGGCTCGACCGAACGTCCGTTCCGACGTTGAGCTTGGTTCTGACGAGCTGGCCTATGTCTTTAATGGAAACAGGGTCAGTGGTGTCATATTAATCTAATTCTGCTGTGTTATATGGTACCAGACTGTAGGCCATCTATCCAGCTAATTGGACCAATACATTTTGTGTGCTGCACAAGTTGCTGACGAACTATTTTGGATAGCTGCAATAAATGCTGAATTACTCTGCTCTGCTCTTCCTGCAGGCTCAGCGATGGCACATTGGTAATGAGCCATTTGGCCGCCAATGGCAGTCCGGTGATGTGGTCGGGTGCATGATAGACCTCACTGAAATGAACATCATGTTCACTCTTAACGGAGAGATGCTGATCAGCGATTCTGGCTCTGAAATGGCCTTCAAAGACATTGAGATTGGAGACGGTAAGGATTTGGGCTATAACGTTGTATATCAGCGGGGGTTCAATGAGTTGTTTTGAGGGGTAATGTGTTTTTTTTTATTTTATTCAAAAAAAGCTTTGCCATTTAGCTGGTCAGGAAATCTCTGTAGTTACTTTTTGAATGAGTCTCAAAAGGGTTGTTTTCATAGACACAGATCAATCCTAGTCTAGGATTTAAAATCTGTATAATGAAAATTTACTTCTGATTACTACTGACATCTTATAGACGTCTGTCAGATGTTTGTACACAGCACATACTTTCCAGATCAAGTGATCTTTAACAGATGTCTTGCAGACATACGTGTGCTATTTGGGTAAGCTTGTTATAAAAAATGTAGTTTAGATAGCACACCTCTGCAAGATGTCTGTTAAAGATCACTTAATCTGGAAAGCATCTGCTGTGTACAAACATCTGACATCTGACGTCTGTAAGATCTCAGTTTTACATAGATTTTAAATCATAAACATCTTTAAGACATCCAATAGACGTCTGTTTGACATCTAATAGGAAACGTCCTATAGACGTATTGCAGATGAGCAAATACTCTAAAAAAAAAAAAAATATGTCTTGCAGTTAGAAATGCAGCAGACGTCAAATAGACATGTCCCTTACGAAAATTAACCATGGTTTTACTAGAAATAAAACTAAAAAAACATGGTTACTATAGTTAAACCATGGTAACCACAAATGAATCATGGTCTTGCTACACTAATCATAGTTTAACCATGGTATTTCTAGTAAAACTATGATTACACAAATGGTAATCAATGCGCAGAAAAAAAAAAGTTACTGCACTTTTACTATAATAAAACCAGGGTTAATTTTCGTAAGGAGTGCTGTCAGGGAGCAATATAGACTGAAAAATGTAGTTTCAAAAGTTCAACTAAAATTTGCAGTGTACATAAATAAAAGATCAGACTACTTGCCATGTATGTTTCAAAACAATATTGCCATTCAAAACATCACAATACTGTGTTGCATTCATTCCCCCTCCACCTCTACTATAAATCAGCTTCTTCTCTTTGTTCTCCTCCTTCTAGGTTTTATTCCAGTCTGCACTTTGGGTCTTTCTCAGGTTGGCCGTATTAACCTGGGCCAGAATGTTAGCAGCCTACGCTACTTCGCCATCTGTGGGCTCCAAGAAGGCTTTGAGCCATTCGCCATCAACACGAAGAGAGACATCACAATGTGGTTCAGTAAGAGCCTCCCCCAGTTTGTTCCAGTGCCCACCGACCACAACCACATTGAGGTATATAAGCATCATTTAGTTGAGTTTAAAGGTGTAAACAAAGTTTCTGAACATTTTTATTGTTCTCATGTGACCTGTAGGTCTCTCGTGTGGATGGAACCGTAGACAGCGCCCCCTGTATTAAAATAACCCACAAGACTTTCGGATCCCAAAATGCCAACACAGACATGCTGTTCTTCAGACTGAGCATGCCTGTAGAGTTCTACCTGACCTTCAAGGTGCCCGCAGGCACCACTCCCCTCACACGAACCCTTACCATCCCTGAAGACGAGGTGCTGGAGGTGGACCCTGACTCTGACTTTGAGGTGCTGAAGAAATCAGCAAGTCGCAAAGAGCAGGAGGAGAAGGAAAAGGAGCCATCCATGCCCAAAGATATCCCAGGCATTAAGGAAAACGACAAAGACACTGCATCCGAGAAAGGAAAGAAGAAAGGGTGAGATCTGAGGAGTTTTATGAAGTTCATGCTGACATTTGTAGTGTATATGTTTACCCTTTTGAAATTCATATTCAGTGCAACTGTAGAGTGCTTTTTGACCCTCTTAAGTAGGATTTAAGTACGAAAAAGTAGTTTATGCTTGACCCCTCAAAATTCTTCCCTCAGCTTTCTGTTTAAAGCTAAAAAGGCTGCCATGATCGCTCCTCCTCCTCCTCCACCTATTATGCCCCGTTTGATTGAAGATGTGGTGCCTGACGATCGTGACGACCCCGAGATTATCCTCAATACAACCACAGTCAGTCTTCATTACAAGTTCTGTGATATATAACGCACTCTATGCCCTTGTTTTTTTCACTTATGCTTCTCTCTCTCTGTCTCAACTGTGCAGTACTATTACTCAGTCCGTATCTTCGCCGGGGAAGAACCTAGCGGGGTATGGGTGGGTTGGGTCACCCCAGACTTCCACATGTATGACCTCAACTTTGACCTGTCTAAGGTCCGCACCGTCACTGTGACTGTTGGAGACGACAAGGGCAACATTCATGACAGGTGAGATGATATAAAAATTCAGCTCACTGATCTGCCATGTCACATTAGTGAAATGTGGGCCAATGAGGACAAATATAAGATGCTGCAGTACGGAGAAGCGTTTAGTTAAAAATAAATGTTGGGTGTAGTTAGGTGATGTAGGTGAATATTGATTTTGATGATGTAAGAGTTGTGCACCAGTGGCCTAGTTCAGTCACCGACCTTCAGAATCAAAAAAGAAAAGAGATTTTAAAACTTTTTAATTGTATTGTATAACTTTGATTATGGAACAAATATTCATCACTCAAGAATATGACACTTAAAATATTCTGTTTGCTTATCAGTATGAGGAGGAGTAACTGCTATATGGTGTGGGGAGGAGAGTTTGGCAGCAGCACCCAGCAGAGGTTCAGCCAGGAGGATCTGGTGATTGGTTGCTTGGTTGACCTGGCAACAGGTCTCATGAATTTCACAGCCAATGGGAAGGAGATCAACACTTTCTACCAGGTAAGTGAAGGTCATCTCTTCAAAGGAGGAACTGTAGTGGAACAGAATTTGAACTCATATGTATACATATGCTTTCTCAGGTGGAGCCCAACACTAAGCTGTTCCCAGCTGTGTTTGTATTGCCGACCAGCCAGAACATGCTGCAGCTGGAACTCGGAAAACTCAAGGTCTGTACTATTCTCTGCTACTGGCACTTAAAAGTCATCAGCTTTCTTTTAGAAATACTTTCACTAGACATTTGAAGCTTTTTAGTTCAACTTCTCACTTATTTCTTCATCCTATAGAATATTATGCCTCTCTCAGCGGCCATGTTCCGTAGTGAGCGCAAGAACCCAGTACCCCAGTGTCCTCCTCGGCTGGACGTTGAGATGCTGACCCCCGTGATCTGGAGTCGGATGCCCAACCACTTCCTGAATCCAAAAGTTGGGCGGGTGAGCGAGAGGCACGGCTGGATGGTGGAATGTACGGAGCCTCTCACCATGATGGCTTTGCATATACCTGAAGAGAACAGGTACAGGAGAATGAGACAAAAACAAAAACCTCAATAACGTAAAAGGAAAAAAACAGTTAAAACCAGCCTAAACTGGTTGGGTGGTCTTAGCTGGTTTATGCTGGAGGTAGCTGGTTTTAGCCGATCTCCCAGCCTCTTCAATTACAAGCCCAACTCCCTAACCATTAGGCCACGGCTGCCCCTTAAAACACCCAAAACACGTTACTACGCGAATAGCAACATCTTAGCAATGATCCAGACAAAACCTAGCAACCACCAAGAGCAATATAGCAGCACCCTAGCAACCACCAATCAATGACCCAAACCACCCTTGCACAGTAATGGTGTGTGAACAGCATTCTGGCCAGGCTTTCTCAAACAAACATTTGAGTTTTTTTGTCAAAGTTTGAAATTTTTTGTTGTTCAACAGTGGACGTGTTCCTTTCTCTCATATGCAGGTGTATTGACATCCTGGAACTGTCTGAGCAGCATGACTTGCTGAAGTTCCACTACCACACTCTGATGCTTTATTGTGCTGTGTGTGCCTTGGGCAACAACCGTGTGGCCCACGCCCTCTGCAGCCATGTAGACGAATCACAGCTCCTCTATGCTATCGAGAACACCTACCTGCCCGGCCCTCTCCGCAGCGGCTACTACGACCTTCTCATCAGTATCCACCTGGAGTCAGCCAAACGTAACCGCTTGGGAACCAATCGTGAGTTTATTGTTCCCATGACGGAAGAGACACTCAGCATCACACTTTTCCCAGATGCAGAGGCATCCCATGACCTGCCAGGAGTGGGCCTCACAACCTGCCTCAGACCCAAGCTACACTTCTCCCCCATCAACTTTGTGGGTACTGACCCAGATCTGTACACCATAAGTCCCATCATCCCTCTGCAGGTATGAAAAGGATACAGTGAGGTCCTAAACTGATTGTTGGTGGACATATGAGTTCTTTGTTAGCATCTAATGCACTTTTTCTGCCCTTACAGAAGCTGAAGACCATGGCTCTAAGCATGCTTACCGAAGCCGTGTTTGACGGCAGCCAGGCCATGCGTGATCCTGTCGGGGGCAGCGTTGAGTTCCACTTTGTTCCTATTCTCAAACTCATCAGCACCCTCCTCATTATGGGCATCTTCAATGATGAAGACGTCAAGCACATTCTTAAGATGATCGATCCCAGTGTGTTTGGAAAAAAAGAGGAGGCAGGAGAGACAGAGGAACCAGAAGAGGAAGCTGCTCCCAAGGAGGAAGGAGAGGAGGTGAAAGAGAAAGAAGAAGCGGCTGAAAGAGAAGAGGAAGCCGTGGATGAGGGAGTTGGGGAGGAGGAGGAGGATGAGGAACTGAAAGCCCTGAAGAAGGAGGAGGGACAGGAAGAAGAGGAGGTTGAGAAGGCAGTAGAGGAGGAGGAGGGAGAGAAGGTGGATGGAGAAAAAGCAGAGGAGGAAAAGGAGGCAGAAGAAGTAGGCGAGGAGGCCAAAGAAGAAGAAGAGGAGGCACCAGAGGAAGGACTGCTTCAAATGAAGCTGCCAGAGTCTGTAAAACTGCAGGCACGTTTAATAATTAGATCTATCTATCTATCTATCTATCTATCTATTGTCCTGTCGTTCTGTCTATCATTCTAAAGTATCTATCTATCTATCTATCTATCTATCTATCTATTGTTCTGTCGTTCTGTCTATCATTCTATCATTCTAAAGTATCTATCTATCTATCTATCTATCTATCTATCTATCTATCTATCTATCTATCTATTGTTCTGTCGTTCTGTCTATCATTCTATCATTCTAAAGTATCTATCTATCTATCTATCTATCTATCTATCTATCGATCTATTGTTCTGTCGTTCTGTCTATCATTCTATCATTCTAAAGTATCTATCTATCTATCTATCTATCTATCTATCTATCTATCTATCTATCTATCTATCTATCTATCTATCATCTGTCTATTGTTCTATCGTTCTGTCGTTCTGTCATTCTGTCTATTCTATCTATCGTTCTATCATTCTAAAGTATCTATCTATCTATCTATCTATCTATCTATCTATCTATCTATCTATCTATCTATCTATCTATCTATCATTCTGTCATTCTGTCTATCATTCTATCATTCTAAAGTAATTACTTGTCTATCTAGCTATCATCTGTCGTTCTAACTATCTATCTATCTATCTATCTATCTATCTATCTATCTATCTATCTATCTATCTATCTATCTATCTATCATTCTATCGTTCTATCGTTCTGTCGTTCTGTCTATCGTTCTATCGTTCTAAAGTAATTGTCTATCTAGCTATCATCTGTCATTCTAACTATTGTTCTTTCGTTCTATCTATCTATCTATCTATCTATCTATCTATCTATCTATCTATCTATCTATCTATCTATTGTTCTGTCGTTCTGTCTATCGTTCTATCGTTCTATCTTTCTAAAGTAATTACTTGTCTATCTAGCTATCATCTGCCGTTCTAACTATTGTTCTTTCGTTCTATCTATCTATCTATCTATCTATCTATCTATCTATCTATCTATCTATCTATCTATCTATCTATTGTTCTGTCGTTCTGTCTATCGTTCTATCGTTCTATCTTTCTAAAGTAATTACTTGTCTATCTAGCTATCATCTGTCGTTCTAACTATTGTTCTATCTATCCATCTATCTATCATTCTGTCGTTCTGTCTATCGTTCTATCGTTCTAAAGTAATTACTTGTCTATCTAGCTATCATCTGTCGTTCTAACTATTGTTCTATCTATCTATCCATCTATCTATCTATCATTCTGTCGTTCTGTCTATCGTTCTATCGTTCTAAAGTAATTACTTGTCTATCTAGCTATCATCTGTCATTCTAACTATTGTTCTTTCGTTCTATCTATCTATCTATTGTTCTGTTGTTCTGTCTATCGTTCTATCGTTCTATCGTTCTGTCATTCTAAAGTAATTATCTATCTATCTATCTGTCGTTCTAACTATTGTTCTAACTATTGTTCTTTCGTTCTATCTATCTATCTATCTATCATCTTTATATTATAGTATATACTGTATATTATGTACATTTTCTCTTGTTTGTTTTATTTATACTGCCTTTGTGTGTTTCTCCCACTCTTTCAGATGTGTACCCTTCTACAGTATTTCTGTGACTGTGAGCTCAGACACAGAGTTGAGGCAATTTTGGCATTCTCTAATACATTTGTACAGCAGATCCAGTCAAACCAGCGTGAAAGATACAACGAACTAATGAGAGCATTTACTATGACTGCTGCAGAGACCGCTCGCAGGACCAGAGAGTTTCGCTCTCCTCCTCTAGAACAAGTATAATAGACAACTCTTTACTTTAAACCCAAATATGATTTTAAATGCTTTCAAGGAGACTAATCACTGATGATGTGCATATGTAGGTTTTCCTGTTGACTAGCTTCAAGCACAGTCCAGAAGAAGAGGATTGCCCCGTGCCAGAGGAAGTGCGGGAAACCCTCCAGAACTTCCACAATGAGCTGTTGAATCACTGTGGTCAGTGTTCAAAATATCTAAAAAAAAAAAATGACAGTACATGGCCACATTACAACTAAGCACCAAGTGGCTGCTGTTGCAAAATCATCTTATGATCAAATTCTCAACAACTATTTCAGTTTCTGTTTTTTTTTCTGTAGATTCAAACAAACAAACAAAAAAAATGTGACAAAATTCATTGGACTATGTGCTTCTTTTCCAAATTGTTTTTGTACCTCAGGTGTCCACGTAGAAGAAGAAGCAGAGGAGGAAGAGGTAGAAGCATCTCTGAGAGGGAGACTGCTAAGTTTAGTGGAGAAGATCAAGACCTTTAGGAAGAAAAAGGAGGAAGAGGAGCCAGAACCAGAGGAAGAGCCCAAACCTAGTGAGTAAATGTACAAACATGTAAAACATCTTGAGAAGGTTATTCAGATTCACCTCATCTCCTAATTGCAATTATAGATCAATATTTTTGCTTTTAGTGCAAAATTGTACTATTTTTATTTTTAGTATTAGTCTAACATTTCCAGAAAATTCTATTCTCAGGTACTTTACAGGAACTGATATCCCACACAATGATCCACTGGGCACAGGAGTCCTTCATTCAGAACCCTGAGCTGGTGCGCCTCATGTTTAGTCTTCTTCACCGGCAGTATGACGCTCTGGGAGAGCTGATCCGCGCCCTGCCAAAGGCCTATGCCATCAACGCTGTGTCCGTACAGGACACAATGGACCTGCTGGAGTGCCTGGGACAGATCCGTTCCCTTCTCATCGTCCAGATGGGCCCGGAAGAGGAGAGGCTTATGATTCAGAGCATTGGGTGGGTACTTCAAATGCCTGGATTTTTTTTTTCTTTTCATTTTCATTTTCTTATGCTCACCAAGGCTGTGTTTATTTGATAAAAAAGACAGTAAAAACAGTAATATTGTGAAATATTATTAGAATTTAAAATACCTGTTGTTTTCTATTAGAATATATTTTAAAGTGTAGCATATTCCTGTGATGGCAAAACTGAATTTTCAGCATCATTACTCCAGTCTTTAGTGTCACATGATCTTTCAGAAATCATTATAATATGATGATTTGGTATTCAAGTAACATTTACTATTATTATTATTATTATTAATGTTTGAAACAATGGAAGCCTGTTTCCGCCACTAAATAAAATTATTAAAAATATAATTGCGATTTCTTATCTCACAATTTTGACTTTTTCTCTCAGAATTGCGTGATACAACTTGCAATTCTAACCTTTTTTCTCAGAATTGTGATATAATCTCAAAATTGTAAGCTATAAATCAGAATTGCAAGATACAAACTCGCAAATCTGACTTTTTTTCTCAGAATTGCGAGTTATAAAAGTCAGAATTGCGAGTCATAAACTCACAATTCTGAGAAATGAAGATGCAACTCTGATAAATAAAATTGTGAGATATAACTGACTTTATGTTCTGACTTCATAACACGCAATTGCGCATCAGAATTGTGAGACATAAACTTACAATTCGGAGAACATATCAGTCTTTTTTGCCCCTCAAAATTGTACTGTATAACTTGCAATTGTGAGTTTATATCTTGGAATTCTGAGTTTTTATCTTGCAAAATTGTGAGTTTACAGTATATAACGCAATTCTGGGAAAAAAAAGTTTACATCTTGGAATTGTGACTTAATTTTTCAGAAATGCAAGTTTTTATCACACAATTCTGACTTTATTTCTCACAATTGTGAGTTTATTTCATGCAGTTCTGAGGAAAAAAAGTCATAATTGTGCAATATAAATGAATAAAGGCAGAGTTGCAAGATACAAACTTGCATTTGTGAGAAAAAAAAGTCAGAATTGCAAGTTTTTATTTAGCAATTTATTTCTTGCAATTGTGTTTATATCATGCAGTTCTGAGAAAAAATGACAGAATTGTGAGTTTATATCTCGTAATTCTGACTTCATATCTCGCATTTCTGAGTTTTTATCTTGCAATTCTAACTTTATTTCTTGCAATTGTGAGTTTACAGTGTATAATGCAATTCTGGGAAGAAAAAAAGTCAAAATTGTGAGTTTATATCTAAGAATTGTGAGTTTATATCTTGAAATTCTGACTTAAAGGAACACTCCACTTTTTTTGCTAATAGCTTAGCATAG
Source organism: Cirrhinus mrigala (assembly GCA_036247105.1). Lineage (NCBI taxonomy): Eukaryota > Metazoa > Chordata > Actinopteri > Cypriniformes > Cyprinidae > Cirrhinus > Cirrhinus mrigala. The sequence goes on from CM070024.1 coordinate 19,875,713, forward strand.
ATCATTGAATCAAATTAGACCGTTAGCATCTCGCTCGATCTAACGGTCTAATCTGATTCAATGATCTATGCTAAGCTATTAGCAAAAAAAGTAGAGTGTTCCTTTAAGTTTTCAGAATTGCAAGTTTTTATCACACAATTCTGACTTTATTTCTCACAATTGTAAGTTCATTTCATGCAATTCTGAGGAAAAAAAAGTCAGAATTGTGAAATATAAATGAAAAAAAAGGCAGTTGCGAGACACAAACTCGCATTTGCGAGAAAAAAAGTCAGAATTGCAAGTTTTTATCTCGCAATTGTGAGTTTATAGCATGCAATTCTGAAAAAAAAATGACAGAATTGTAAGTTTATATCTCGTAATTCTGACTTCATAACTCGCAATTCTGAGTTTTTATTTTGCATTTCTGACTTTATTTCTCGCAGTTGTGAGTTTACAGTGTATAACGCAATTCTGAGGAAAAAAGTCAGAATTGTGAGTTTAGAGTATATAATGCAATTATAAAGTCAGAATTGTGAGTTTATATCTTGGAATTGTGACTTAATTTTTCAGAATTGCAAGTTTTTATCACACAATTCTGACTTTATTTCTCACAATTCTGAATTTATTTCATGCAATTCTGAGGAAAAAAAAGTCAGAATTGCGAAATATAAATGAAAAAAAGGTAGAGTTGCGAGATACAAACTTGCATTTGCGAGAAAAAAAAGTCAGGATATTTATATTATGCAATTCTGAGAAAAAATTAGTTTTTATCTTGAAATTCTAACTTTATTTCTCACAATTGTGAGTTTACAGTATATAACGCAATTCAGTATATAATGCAGTTGACTTCATTTTTCAGAATTGCAAGTTTGTATCACGCAATTCTAAGAAAAAAAACTAGCCTTCAGAAAACGGCTTAATATTTTGGTGTATTTTTTCATAATTCTTTAATAAATATGTAGTTTAAAAATAATGTTTTATTTGAAATTAAAAAAAAATATATATATATATATTATATACAGTACAACATTTTATTTGCTGAATAAAAATAGCAATTTCTTCTTATTCTAAATAAATAAAAATAAAACACTCTGACTGCAAATGGTAGTGTACCTAGTTTGTTCTCATGCCCTGAACTTCCCTAGAGTCATTATGTTTAGCTGGACATTTATATCTTTTGTATCATGTGTAGTATTTCGAAGCATATTGTCTTCTGTCTCATAGGAACATCATGAACAACAAGGTGTTCTACCAGCACCCTAACCTGATGCGAGCACTGGGCATGCACGAGACGGTCATGGAGGTTATGGTCAACGTACTGGGAGGTGGAGGAGACTCTAAGGTACTTTCCTTTTTATTAAATATACTAAACATTTAAAACTCATCTGACTCTGTCATTGAAACTGATGTAAAGGAAAACAAACTTCTTTTCTTCTGTCTATAGGAAATTCGATTCCCGCAAATGGTTACCAGTTGCTGTCGCTTCCTGTGCTACTTCTGCAGGATCAGCCGGCAGAACCAACGCTCCATGTTTGACCATCTCTCATATCTGCTACAGAACAGTGGCATTGGACTGGGTCAGTCACTTTGTAAAACTAAACTGACACAGTGATGTTACCTCTGTCATTATATCATATATCATTATATCTGTGGTATGGACTTCCTTTTTCTCACAGAATTAGAGTGATTATTTAAACTTACAGTATTGTTATACTGTGTATTGTGTATCATTGGTGTGAACGGGACTTTGTTGCGACACTTAAAGGGAATAGTTCACCCAAAAATGAAAATTCTTTCATTAATTATTCACCCTCATGTCGTTCCGAACTTGTAAGATCTTCGTTCATCTTCGTAACACATATTAAGATTTAGTTTTTTTGCTTTTTAGGAATGCGTGGATCTACTCCTTTGGATGTTGCTGCCGCTTCTTGCATTGACAACAATGAACTGGCACTGGCTCTGCAAGAGCAAGACCTTGAGATGGTAATGCTCTGAACAAATGTATTTTGTATCTAATGATTTTATGGTACAGTACTGCAAAAAAATAAAATCATTGGTTCACTGTGCTGCTCAGGTGGTGACATATCTGGCTGGATGTGGCCTTCGGATGTGCCCCATGCTTCTGTCTAAAGGCTACCCTGACATAGGATGGAATCCAGGTGGAGGAGAGAGATATCTGGACTTCCTGCGCTTTGCTGTGTTTGTAAATGGTGAGCATATTTAGTGTAATACTCTTTTTGAATCCTCTGTTTGAAGGCATTCATAATTAAACTTTTGCATTTGCGTCGCCCCCTGCAGGCGAGAGCGTAGAGGAGAACGCCAACGTGGTTGTTCGTCTGTTGATTCGTCGGCCTGAGTGCTTCGGCCCCGCTCTGAGAGGAGAGGGTGGTGCAGGTCTATTAGCTGCTATTGAAGAGGCAATTAAGATCTCTGAGGACCCTGCCAGAGATGGGCCAACTCCTAAAAAGGACAGGCGTTTCATGTAAGATTTTTCAGTGGAAGTGAACGCTTGAATTTTGCTTTTCATTTAAACAATTTGTCATTCTATCATGTTGTCTATATATTCCATTTTTGACCCTTGTGATTGGTTCACAGGTTTGCAGGGGAGGAGCAACATGAAGAGAACAGAGTGCATCTTGGAAATGCTATCATGTCATTTTACTCTGCTCTTATTGACTTGCTGGGTCGCTGTGCTCCTGAGATGCATGTAAGTATAACTGCTTAATTAATTTAACTGGTGGAGTCCATGACAAATTTTATTTTATTTATTTTATTTTATTTTATTTTATTTTATTTTAGTTTAGTTTAGTTTAGTTTAGTTTAGTTTAGTATAACAACTTAATTTAACCAGTGGAATCAATGACAAATTTATTTTATTTTATTTTATTTTATTTTATTTTATTTTATTTTAAGTATAACAACTTAATTAATTTAACTGGTGGAGTCCATGACAAATTTTATTTTATTTTATTTTATTTTATTTTAAGTATAACAGCTTCATTAATTTAACCGGTGGAGTCCATAACAAATGCTATTATTTTATTTTATTTTATGTATAACAACTTAATTAATTAACTGGTGGAGTCCATGACAAATTTATTTATTTTTTTTTATTCTATTTTAAGTACAACAACTTCATTAATTTAACCGGTGGAGTCCATGACAAATGCTATTTTATTTTATTTTATTTTATTTTATTTTATGTATAACAACTTAGTCAATTTAACTGGTGGAGTCCATGACAAATTTAATTTAATTTAATTTAATTTAATTTAATTTAATTTAATTTAATGTAATTTAATTTAATTTAATTTAATTTAATTTAATTTAATTTAATTTTATTTTATTTTATTTTATTTTATTTTAAGTATAACAACTTCGTTAATTTAACCAGTGGAGTCCATGACAAATGCTATTTTATTATTTTATTTATTTATTTTCTTTTCTATACTTTTCTGTTCTTTTGTTTTCTTTTATTTTAAATATAATAACTTCATTAATTTAACCAGTGGAGTCCATGACAAATGCTATTTTATTTTATTTTATTTTATTTTTTATTAAGAAGTCTGTCATGCTCCCCAAGGCTGCTTTTATTTGATAAAAATAAAGCAAAAATAGTACTATTATGAAAGAATTGTACTATTTAAAATACGTTTATTTCTATCCTTCAGATATTTCAGAAATCATTCTAATATGCTAATATGCTGCCCAAGACACATTTCTTATAATTCTCAAAGTTTTAAGCAGTTATGCTGCTTAATGTTTTTGTGGAAACCAATCTCACTGATCCCAAACATTTGAACAGCAGTGAATGAGATGAAGATCATATTTTCACAGATTTCATATGGACTTAATTTTAAACCTGTTCTTTATCCACAGTTGATCCAAGCAGGTAAAGGTGAAGCTTTGAGAATCAGAGCCATCTTGAGGTCTCTCGTGCCCATTGAAGACCTGGTGGGAGTCATAAGCCTTCCTGTTCAAATCCCCACCTTTGGCAAAGGTACACAAAACCAAAAAAACACCATGTAACCATTTCTTATTTTAATCTTTATTTTTCTGTCTTTTTTTTTTGTGTTTACTTTTTACTCTAAGGTGGAACCTGGCTTCCACACAGCTTCGGTATGTTCAACTCTTCTCATTTTTCCTGTGCCACTTTTCATAGATGGTCAGATTGTTGAGCCAAAAATGTCAGCGAGTTTCGTGCCAGACCACAAAGCCTCCATGGTGCTTTTCTTGGACAGAGTGTATGGCATTGATAACCAAGACTTCCTGCTGCATGTGCTAGAGGTGGGCTTCCTGCCCGATATGAGAGCCGCAGCCTCTCTAGATACGGTGAGCTATTAATATTGTCAGGCATATTTCATCATCACTTCTTTACCTTTCACAATATAACATAATATAATTGTGATCCTCCAGGCGGCATTCAGCACCACAGAAATGGCTCTAGCTCTAAACCGTTACCTGTGCTCAGCAGTGCTTCCTCTGCTCACAAAGTGTGCTCCACTTTTCGCTGGCACAGACCACCGTGCCATCATGATCGACTCAATGCTGCACACCATCTATAGACTGTCCCGTGGCCGTGCCCTTACCAAGGCCCAGAGGGATGTCATTGAGGACTGCCTTATGTCTCTTGTCAAGTTAGTTCACTCTGTAACATCCGCACTCAAATGTAGAAATGACAACTTAAAATATTATTGTAATGAAGTAATATTTGTGTATTTTAGGTATTTGCGGCCATCTATGTTGCAGCATCTGTTGAGAAGGCTGGTGTTTGATGTGCCAATCTTAAATGAGTATGCCAAGATGCCCCTTAAGGTATGCAAGTATAGTTACTGTAGTATAGTTGGTTACATTGAACATTTGGGTTTCTTGTGCTCATATTTTATGCTTTAAAGTGATAGTTCACTTCCAGAATAAAAATTTCCCGATAATTTACTCACCCTTATGTCATCCAAGATGTTCATGTCTTTCTTTCTTCAGTCGAAAATAATTTTTTTGAGGAAAACATTCCAGGATTTTTCTCCATATAGTGAATTTCAATGGTGGCCAGTTGGTTGAAGGTCCAAACTGCAGTTTCGAATATGGAAGAAACTTCAATAGACCAGATGGATTTTCTTTTTGAGTAAGGTTTTGCACTGTAATAGCTATGATATCCTGTATCATTCTTTTTTTTTTTTTTTTTTTTTAATAACTCTCTTTCTTTCTTGTCTTGTATTGTCTTGTCTTGTTATGTAAGATCTGTATTTTGTAATTCTTGTTTATGTTATAGTTCAAAAGCAAAGATAAAATATTCAAACTGCAGTTTCGATGCAGCTTCAAAAGGCTCTACACGACCCCAGCTGAGGAATAAGGGTCTTATCTAGCAAAACGATTTATCATTTTCTAAAAAAAACAAATTTGTTTTCTTTTTTAACCACAAATGCTCATCTCGCACTAGCTCTGTGATGTGTGTCTTCACGCATGAAGTTGAAAAGGTCACCTGTGGTTAGTTCTTCATCTCTGTTCTCTGGTTCAAAAGGTTTCAAAACTGTCCAACATCGCTGTTTTAACACTCTCACTTTGAAAATACTAGGTCGGTACTCCTGCCTACATCACACGTGCATGATTACATAATGCGCGAGGTTGAACTAGTACTCAAAAGACTGATCGTTTCACTAGATTAGACACTTATTCCTCGGCTGAGATTGTGTAGAACCCTTTGAAGCTGCACTGAAATTGCAAATTCGGACCTTCAACCTGTTGATCCCCATTGAAGTCCATTATATGTAGAAAAAACCTGGAATGTTTTCCTCAGAAACCTTAATTTCTTTTCGACCGAAGAAAGAAAGACATGAACATTTTAGATGACATAAGGGTGAGTAAATTATCTGAATTTTTTAATGCTGCAAGTGAACTAATCCTTAAACTGTTTCGTTTAGTTGTTGACCAATCACTATGAGCGCTGCTGGAAGTATTACTGCCTACCAAATGGATGGGCGAACTTTGGAGTCACATCAGAGGAAGAGCTGCATCTCTCTCGCAAACTCTTCTGGGGCATCTTTGAGTCCCTCGCACACAAGGTTTGACAAACATAGATTCAGTACTTTCAACGGACAAATTCAAACTGAAATGTCTGTGTACCCTTACATGCTGTCTCATCTCTGTAGAAATTTGATGCAGAGCTGTTTAAGATCGCTATGCCCTGCATCTGCGCCATCGCGGGCGCCATCCCTCCAGACTATGTGGACGCTAGCTATTCATCCGTGACTGAGAAAAAAGCATCTGTCGACGCTGAGGGAAACTTTGACCCCAAACCAGTGGAGACAACCAAGTGAGAAAATGATCAGCTGGTTCAATTACAGTATTAATTTTGCATCCTTGCATTTATTAAACGTTTTAATAATCCTACCCTTTACCAAAACTTAAAGGGGTCATCGGATGCAAAGTTCACTTTTACATATTGTTTGAACATTAATGTGTGTTGGCAGTGTATGTACACATCTACCTTATAATGATAAAAATCCATGCAGTGGTTTTAAATTAATCTGTAAAAATAATATCGATCCATTCTCAGATGCCTGTCAGTGTGGCGTCACACCAACAGAGGCCGCTCCCACGATAGTTGATTGACATGAGCGTCTTACCTCAGACCCGCCTTAAATCAGCTGTATTCAGCTATCGTTTCAATGCCGGAGCAGGGATGTAAGTTAGACAAGAATATCTCCGACTGAGGGGTTGAGGTGTTGTGTTGCTGGATGTAATAATGAACATTGAGTGTAATTTACTCCCGACATCTGAGCCGCTGAAGATGCAGTGAATTAACATTACCTTTGTTTGTGAATGGAATGCACCTCCCGATCTACATATATCCTTCTATGTTCGTGCAAATCATTCATGATCCAGCTTCACTTACAGCAGAAGTGAGAATAAGGGTTTTTTATGAATCTTTGTGATCGCCTTTCCTAATAACATGCTAGTTAGCAAGTTTCGGCTAAAGTAAACAGGCTTGTCACTCCACTAAAGCAATCTCGACCAGAGCAGGATGATATTTGCAGAGCTGATTTTGGCAAGGTAAAAAGGGTGTTGTTTTACACTACCACTGAGAATTTTTAACTAAAGTATATTATAGACTTTTCATTAAGACCCTAAAGAATCATATCAACTTGTGGAAAATGGGCATCCGATGACCCCTTTAAGGGGAAACCTCAGGTATTGACTTGTATGGCTTAATATAACGTGAATGATGTCTCTTATTAAAATATGTAGTAGAAAACCCATGAAAGATTTACGTTATTTAAAAAATCCACATTGTTTTATACATATTTTGGACTATAAAGGGTGCTATTATTTTGATGAAGTCATTTGTTGCACTCAGTAAGCTACTGGCTCTACCTGTTGCTATTTTTACCTCAGCACAACTCAGAAAACCCAACTTGGAAAATAAAATACTAATACGATGATCGCAGCTACTGAACAAGCTTACAGGTGGCAATGGATATAAGCGTAGACTTAAACCAAATGCCGTACCATTGAATTGTCCCATGAAGAGTCTAAACGCTCCCGGATATTGAGTGAAATTTGTGCTGAGACACTCCTTCAGTGGTTGTGGCATCATGACAAGCGTCCTACCAAGATGGCATCTAGCGTTTCTTGTCTCTGCCATTTGTAAGCTCTTTCAGTAGCTGTGGTCTACTAATAGCCTCAAAGGCATCTAAAGTGGAGAGAACAAAGACGTGGAAGTTTCTTTAGGAAGTTTTATTTGTCCACAGGCATCTTCAGCCATTTTTTTATTCTTTTCTCCTCTTCTTATCGCTAGTGAAGACTTAGGTTGGTTCTGAAAATTACAATCAAAAGGTGCAGAATCTGGCCTTGTATCAGTTTTTCTTTTTTTGTGTTGTGTATTTAAGTTGTGTTGCGGTAAAAATAGCAATCAGTAGCTCACCGAGTGCAACAATTTCACGTCATCTAGATAATGGCGCCCCCCCATAGTGCAAAATATGTCTAAAACAATATAAAAGCAAAAAACAGCAACTGAATGATTATTTGCTTTTTGCTTCTTTGCAGCACCATCATTCCTGAGAGACTCGATGCCTTCATTAACAAATATGCTGAGCACACGCATGATAAATGGGCTTTTGAGAAGGTTGGTATCAGCATTCATGCTCATTTGTGAAAGCCAAAAGCATTGTAGAACTGGGAATAGGCTTTGTAACCTTTTGTTTCTATCTTTCAGATCCAAAACAATTGGACATATGGGGAGGTTCTAGATGAGAACAGCAAAACTCACCCCATGCTGCGGCCATACAAAACTTTCTCAGAGAAGGTCTGAATGGATCTTTTTTTTAATCTTCTTTGTCAGTTGGTTGTTACAGTTCAAGATCAACCTCCCTTTTGTATTCTCTCTCTAGGATAAGGAGATCTACCGTTGGCCCATTAAAGAGTCCATCAAGGCCATGCTGGCATGGGAGTGGACTCTGGAGAAAGCCAGAGATGGAGAAACTGAGAAAACTGAAGTGAAGGCCACCAGGAAGATCTCACAGACTGCTCAGGTAACAAAGAGATAGAAAAAAGAAAATTAAAACTGCATGTTTTTTGAACCCAATATCCATACCTCAATATCCATTTCCTGCAGGCCACCTATGACCCCAGCCAGGGATACTCTCCCCAGCCAGTGGACCTGACAGGCATGGCCTTGTCCAGAGAGCTACAGGTATATTATTTATATTAATTTAGTATAAGACTCTAACTTTGGCATTCAGAAACCTTCGTGATTGATTCACTCCCCATGTTTCCCTCTGTTCAGTCCATGGCGGAACAGCTTGCTGAGAATTACCATAACACTTGGGGCCGCAAGAAAAAGATGGAGCTGCAAGCCAAGGGTATAATTGTCTATTTTGATCAGTGTTTCATGTTGACTACAGTTGAGGTCCAAAGTTTACATCCCCTTTTCAGATTCTGCAAAATGTTAATTATTTTACCAAAATAAGAGGGATCATAAAAAATGCATGTCATTGTTTATTTAGTACTGACCTGATTAAGATATTTCACATAAAAGATGTTTACATAATAGTCCACAAGAGAAAATAATAGTTGAATTTATAAAAATGACCCGGTTTCAAAAGTTTACATCACCTTGATTCTTAATACCGTGAATGATTCAAAGCTGAACTTGTCCTGAACAGTCAAACTGCCTGCTATTCTTCAGAAAAATCCTTCAGGTCCCACAAATTCTTTGGTTTTCCAGCATTTTTGTGTATTTGAACCCTTTCTGACAATGACAATGACAATGATTTTGAGATCCATCTTTTTTAGAGGACAACTGAGGGACTCAAATGCAACTGTTTGAAGGTTCAAATGCTCACTGATGCTTCAAAAGGAAAAAAACGATGCATTGAGAGATGGGGGGTGAAAACTTTTTAAATTTGAAGATCAGGGTAAATTTTACTTATTTTGTCTTCTGGGAAACATCTTCTGTAGCCTCTGAAGGGCAGTACTAAATGAAAAAATATGATATTTAGGCAAAATAAGAAAAATGTACACATCTTCATTTTGATCAAAAGTCTTCACCCTCCGGCTCTTAATGCATGTTTTCTGGAGCATCAGCCATTTGAACCTTCTGTAATAGCTGCATATGAGTCCCTCAATTGTCCTCAGTGTGAAAAGATGGATCTCAAAATCATACAGTCATTGTTGGAAAGGGTTCAAATACACAAAAATGCTGGATAACCAAATAATTTGTGGGACCTGAAAGATTTTTCTGAAGGACAGCAGGCAGTTTAACTATTCAAGACAAACGATTCAATCACTAAACAAACAAATAAAAAAACAGCTGTGTATCATTCAGGTAACAACACAGTATTAAGAATCAAGAGGATGTAAACTTTTGAACCGGGCCATTTTTATAAATTCAACTATTGCTTTTCTTGTAAACTATTAATGTAAACATCTTTAATGTGAAATATCTTATTCAGGTCAGTACTAAATAAACAATAACATGCATTTTGTACAATTCCTCTTATTTTGGTAAAATAACGAACATTTTTATTGATTCTGAAAGGGGGATGTAAACTATTGACCTCAACTGTATATAAAATAGAAGTTTTTTATTTTTTTAATATAAATGTATATAATATATGTATATTATATATATGTATATAAATATATAAAATAACCCTGTGAGCTATCTTCTAATTTTGATGTTTTTTTTGTGTTCATAGGTGGTGGCACCCATCCTTTGCTGGTACCATATGATACATTGACAGCCAAAGAGAAGGCAAGAGACAGAGAGAAAGCCCAAGACCTGCTCAAATTCCTCCAGTTTAATGGATACGCTGTCACCAGGTATCTAAATGATGGCATACAAAAAGAATGTTGTAGTGACTTGGTGTAAAATGACCATTTCTTTTTGATGTTCTTTGGCAGTTCCTTAGGTTTTATTAAGAACGCTAGAGCCTGTAAACAAGAAAAACTTATTTTACACACAAATTTTGTATATTGTACTTCCAAACATAGCTCCAGTTCTTCTTATCTGGTCAGTAAATTTGTTTTGTCCTTGTTTTTCTTCTCCAGAGGTTTGAAGGACATGGAACAGGAGATTTCCTCCATTGAGAAGCGTTTTGCTTATGGGTTCCTGCAGAAGCTGTTGAAGTGGATGGAGATTGCGCAAGAGTTTATTGCTCATCTTGGTATACGTTCATAGAAGTCATTTCTTAGATCCAAAGAACTAAAGATGTTAGTTTGCACTTAAAGTTGTATTTTTTTTAACACACTGTGTATTTGTTACTCCAGAGGCTGTTGTGAGCAGTGGAAGAGTGGAGAAATCCCCTCACGAACAGGAGATTAAATTCTTTGCCAAGGTGAGACACCTTTGACCATGGAATATGAGTGTAGGCTGAATAAAACAGCTCTGAGGGAATTAGTTGGAAGAGATACAGACTTTCCATCCTACGGATCACAGCCTCTCAAACCTTGCTCTTCCTCTTATTCTCTTCATGTAGATTCTGCTTCCATTGGTAAACCAGTACTTTAAGAATCACTGCTTGTATTTCCTGTCCACACCTGCTAAAGTCCTGGGCAGTGGTGGTCATGCCTCCAACAAGGAGAAGGAGATGATTGCTAGGTAACTAATGCTACAGAGCTTCCTTTTTCTGTGGTAACCTAGTCAGATTTGATGTAACCTTAAAGATTTCATTTGATTACATGAATGTTTAAATGATGTTAGTTAGTTTTGATGTTGTGACCTGTCACATCCTCTCTGCTCCTCACACTTCTTCTTGCCTGTGGTTTTCTCTCTGCCCCTTCCCGGAGTTGTTTCCCACGGGTTCCCTCATCCTTTTGTTACATTTATCTTTTATGGATCACATTATTTTGCTCCTACTTTTCCATCATCTTAACTTCACCCTTTTATTCCTTTTCATGCCATTTCCTCTTTCCCAACCCTCCACCCCTCTTTTTTTCTTCTATTTCTATCTATGTATCTTCTATCTCAGTATCTTCTGTAAGTTGGCCGGTCTGGTGAGACACAGGGTTTCCCTCTTTGGTAAGAATCCTGCATGATGACCTGATTGCACATTTCATTTTTCCACCATCATCCCCTTTTTCTTTAATGTTTTACACCATTGGTACATCCATTCCTAATAGTTCCACTTATTTGCTCTAAATTCTTGTTGGATTTGTCTCCCTTTCTTTCTTTCTTTCTTTCTTTCTTTCTTTCTTTCTTTCTTTCTTTCTTCTTATTTGAAATGTAACTATTAAAATGGCATAAATAAGTAGTATTATTTCATTTCAAGTAAAATAACAATAATGACATTTTCATAAGTATTCTTTCATTTTATTTTATTAAAAATAGTGAAAATAGTGTAAATAAGTATTATTCTTTCAAGTCAGATAACAATAATGAAAATGCAATAAATAAGTAAAATTATTTCATTTCTTTTAAATAAAATAACAACAGTGAAAATAGCATGAAAATATGGTATTTAATTTAAGTTAGTTATCTCTTTTCCATCCTTCAGTTCTTTCTTTCTTTCTTTCTTTCTTTCTTTCTTCTAATTTGAAATTTAACTATTAAAATGGCATAAATAAGTAGTATTATTTCATTTCAAGTAAAATAACAATAATGACATTTTCATAAGTATTCTTTCATTTTATTTTATTAAAAATAGTGAAAATAGTGTAAATAAGTATTATTCTTTCATCTAAGTCAGATAACAATAATGAAAATGCAATAAATAAGTAAAATTATTTCATTTCTTTTAAATAAAATAACAGTGAAAATAGCATGAAAATATGGTATTTAATTTAATTTAGTTATCTCTTTTCCTTCCTTCAGTTCTTTCTTTCTTTCTTTCTTTCTTTCTTCTTATTTGAAATTTAACTATTAAAAATGGCATAAATAAGCAATATTATTTAATTTCATTCAATTAAAATAACAATATTGACATTTTCATAAGTATTCTTTTATTTTATTCTAAATAGTGAAAATGGTGTAAATAAGTATTATTCTTTCATTTAAGTCAGATAACAATAATAAAAATGGAATGAATAAGTAAAATTATTTAATTTCTTTTAAATAAAATAACAATGAAAATAGCATAAAAATATGGTATTTAATTTAGTTATCTCTTTTCCTTCCATTCTTTCTTTCTTTCTTTCTTTTTCTTTCTTTCTTTCTTTCTTCTTATTTGAAATTTAACTATTAAAAATGGCATAAATAAGTAGTATTATTTAATTTCATTTAATTAAAATAACAATATTGACACTTTCATAAATATTATTTCATTTTATTTTATTAAAAATAGTGAAAATGGTGTAAATAAGTATTATTCTTTCATTTCTTTTAAATAAAATAACAATGAAAATAGCATAAAAATATGATATTTAATTTAATTTAGTTATCTTTTTTCTTTCCTTTCCTTTCCATTCTTTCTTTCTTTTTGAAATGTATTTTTGTGTTTTCAAATATATTTGAAACAATTTTTTCTTTAAATGAAAATAACTAAATAAAAGGCATAAATAGTTAAATAGGCAACAATAATTTATTTTATTTTATTTTATTTTATTTTATTAAAAATAGTGTAAGTGCTGTAAATAAGTATTATTCTTTAAGCCAAATAACAAAAATGAAATTGGCATTAATAAATAGAATTATTTAATATCATTAATTTCATTTAAGTAAAATAACAATTTTGACATTTTCATAAGTGTTATTTTATTTTATTGTATTTTATTTTATTAAAATAGTGAAAAATGGTGTAAAAAAATTATGTCAAATAATAATAATGAAAATGGCATAAATAAGTAGAATTGTTTCATTTCATTTAAGTAAAATAACAAAAATGAAAATAGCATAAAAATACAATATTTAATGTAGTTGGTTCTTTTTTCTTCCTTCCTTCCTTCCTTTCTTCCATCCTGCCTTCTTTCTTTCTTTCTTATTTGAAATTTATTGTTTTTTAAAGCAAAATAACTATTAAAAATAGCATAAATAAGAAGTATTTTTTAATTTCTTTAGTTTTATTTAAATAAAATAACAATATTAAAATTGTCTAAAGTATATATTTTATTTTATTTATTTATTTTTTTTAATTAAAAATGGTGAAAGTGGTGTAAATAAGTATTATTCTTTAAGTCAGATAATAATGAAAATGGCATAAATAGCACTAATATGTAGTTTAATTTAGTTCTTTCTTTCTTTCTTTCTTTCTTTCTCTTTCTTTCTTTCTTTCTTTCTCTGGGTGGTTCTCTAATGATTTGCTGTGCTTTGCTTATGTTGGTGCATCATTTGCAGTGTTGGCTCAGTAGTCCTATAGTAAGAATTATTATCATAGGAGTACTGTATTTCAGAAGAATATCTGCTTTGGCTTAATTCTACCACTTCATGCTATATCCGTGTCATATATTGTAGCACAGTACCCTCAGTCCACATGTTGGAGGTTGATTGTAGATGAAAATAAAAGGCCTACAGTATGTCATGCTCTGAATGTTTGTGTGTGTGCAGGCACTGATGCCTCAGCAGTGGTCAATTGTCTTCATATTCTTTCCCGCTCACTGGACGCCAGGTATGTGTGTTGACCACATGTGTTTTAATGATGTTTACATCCTTAATTTTTATTTAGTGTCTTTTTGTCTTTTCTTTTACTTTCTCTTCCAGAACTGTGATGAAATCTGGGCCTGAGATTGTGAAGGCTGGTCTGCGCTCTTTCTTTGAGAGTGCTGCTGATGATATTGAGAAGATGGTTGAGAACCTTAAACTGGGGAAAGTGTCTACCAAAAACCAGGTCAGATATATATAGCCCTGTTCTCAGAGATGTTCCTTTGTTCTTTGTCAAAGTTGCTAAATTGAGCATCTTCTCTTCCTCTATCTGTCTCTGTAACAGGTGAAAGGTGTTTCTCAGAACATAAGCTACACCACCACTGCTCTTCTGCCAGTGCTCACCTCTCTGTTTGACCACATCGCCCAGCACCAGTTTGGAGATGATGTCATTTGTGAGTTATTTTCATAGGTTTCACAAGTCATTTAACTTGACTGAGTTTAACATACATAGCAAAATTTATTTACTTATAATCCGTTTGTAATTTTAGATTATATAGATTATATAGATTCATTAATTACAGTAGGCATGAATTAATTTAAAAAAGCTGTTACAGAGCCCCTAAAGGGACCTTTGCAAAAATAAAAAAAATTCTCAGACTTTCGCATGTGCATGTGAAACTTTTGCGTGTTCATGAGAAACTTTTTTGTGGGCACCAGAAACATTTTTGTGCCCTGAGAAACTTTCGTGTACACACGAGAAACTTTTGCATGTTCACGAGAAACCTTTGGGTGCGCATGAGAAACTATTGCACGCTCACAAGAAACATTCATGTGCCCATAAGACACATTTGAGTGCTTACGAGAAACTTTTGAGTGCACATGAGAAACTATTGCATGCTCACAAGAAACTTTCACATGCACACAAGAAACTTTTGCGTGCTCACGAGAAACTTTCACATGCACACAAGATCTTTTGCGTGCACACAAGAAACTTTCACATGCACACGAGATCTTTTACATGCACACAAGAAACATTCGTGTAAGCACGAGAAACTGTGTGTTCACAATAAAGTTTCACATGCGCACAAGAAACTTTGCGTGCTCAATAGTGCCCTGAGAAACGTTCATGTGTACACAAGAAACTTTTGCGTGCAAATAAGAAACTATTGCATGCTCACAGAAAACTTTTGCATGCACACGAGAAACTTTTGTGGTGCATTTGGGTGCATGCTCACAAGAAACTTTCACATGCCCATAAGACACTTTTGAGTGCTTACGAGAAACATTTGGGTGCACATGAGAAACTATTGCATGCTCACGAGAAACTTTTGCGTGCACACTAGAAATATTTGCATGCACACAAGAAACTTTTGCATGATCATGAGAAACTTTCACGTGCACACAAGAAGCTTTCACATGCACACAAGATCTTTTGCGTGCACATGAGAAACTTGCGTGCTCACAAGAAACATTTGTTTGAGCACGAGAAACTGTGTGCTCACAAGAAACTGTCACATGCACACGAGAAACTTTTATGTACATATGAAATCTTTTACATGCACACGAGAAACATTCGTGTGAGCATGAGAAACCGCGTGCTCACGAGAAAGTTTCACATGCGCATGAGAAACATTTGCGTGCACACAAGAAACTTTTGAATCCTCGCGAGAAACTTTCACATGCACACGAGAAACTTGCATGCTCACAAGTAACATTTGCGCGAGCACGAGAAACTGCGTGCTCACAAGAAACTTTCACATGCGCATGAGAAACTTTTGCGTGTTCACTAGAAAGGTTCTCATGCACACAAGAAACTTTTGCATGCTCTTGAGAAAGTTTTACCCGCTCACGAGAAACTTACTTTCATGTGCACACAATCTTTTCTGTGCACACGAAAAACTTGCATGAAAAAACTAACATGCTCACAAGAAACATTCGTGCGATCACAAGAAGCTTTCACATGCGCACAAGAAACTTTTGCATGTTCACGAGAAACTTTCGCGTGCACACGAGAATCTTTTGCATGCACACAAGACACTTTTGCATGCTCACAAGAAACTTTTGTGTGCTCACGAAAAACTTTTGCGCGTTCATGTGAATGAGTAACTATTGCATGCTCTCAAGAAACGTTCGTGTCCACATAAGAAACTTTTGCCTGCTTATAAGAAATTACTGTGAGCTCACAAGAATTTTTTAGTTTGCAAAAGTCCCTTAAGGGACTCTATAGAAAACAACATAAATGTAAGTAATTTAAATGTTTTAATTTAAATAAAGTAAAATAAATGGTGTAAATAAGTAATATCAAAATTATTTTAATTTCAATTGATAAATGGTTTAAGTAGTATAGTCAAATTTAATGTAATTTAATAAAATTTAATTTAATAAACAATAAATGGGGAAACAAATAGTATTATCAAATGTACATTTCTTAAATGTAATTAAATGCAATATAATTTAAATGAAGTATAATAATAAATGACAAATAAGTAGTATTTATTATTTAATTTAATTTATTTAAATAAAGTAAAATAACATTTATGCAAATGGTGTAAAACTTTACCTTAATTAAAATGAAGCAAAATAATAATAATGTAAATTGCGTGAATAAGTAGTATAGTTCAATGTAATTTTTAATTTAATTTAATTTAAGAAACTCAGCAACAAATTACTGAGGTGACATTAATTATTCGAAAGTTAGAAAATAAGAAGAAAATAAATATGCTAATAATTGTGATATTATAATTGTTATATTCAGGAGATAGCTCATTGTCTCTCATATTGTGTCTCTCTCCCTTCATCACTCAGTGGATGACTTGCAGATATCCTGTTACCGTATCATGTGCAGCATCTATTCCCTGGGCACTGTAAAGACCCCTCATGCTGAGAAGTAAGAAACGCTTTGTGTATATGTGTTTGTTTCCACTCTATATGATCCATTTACAGAACGTGTTATGTTCATGAATGTTATGTTGTGATATCACAGCCAAAGACCGGCTCTAGGAGAGTGTCTGGGTCATCTGGCTGCTGCTATGCCTGTTGCCTTTCTGGAGCCTAACCTCAATGAGTTCAACGCATACTCAGTGTACACTACCAAAACCCCACGAGAGAGAACAAGTCAGTAGCTCACTCTAAACGTATTCCATCTATAAGTGTTGTGATCAGGAAGAACTTTCTTAACTGCCTTATCATCCATGTTTTAGTCTTGGGTCTGCCCAGTCAAGTGCAGGAACTGTGTCTGGACATCCCTGAGCTGGACTTGTTGATGAAAGAGATCGGGGATCTGGCAGAGTCTGGGGCCCGTTACACAGAGATGCCCCACGTGATTGAGATTACCCTGCCCATGCTGTGCAACTATCTGCCCCGCTGGTGGGAGAGGGGACCGGAGAACTTGCCAGAGCAGGAAGGCAGTCTGTGCACGGATGTCACCTCCGAACAACTTAATCAGCTCCTGGGTAGCATCATGAAGATTGTCGTCAATAACCTGGGCATTGATGAAGCTTCCTGGATGAAGAGATTGGCAGGTGAGAGGAAACTAAACATGGGGTCTTCACAAAAGTGACAGTCAATACTAGGAATTTACTTAAGGAGTTCGTTCTGATATTCCTCCACAGTGTTTGCTCAGCCCATCGTGAGCAGGGCGAAGCCTGAGATGCTCAAGTCCCACTTTATTCCCACCATGGAGAAGCTGAAGAAACGTTGTGGAAAGGTGGTCGCTGAAGAGGATCAACTACGTATGGAAGGGAAGACAGAGGTGGACAGTGAGCAGGGAACCATTCGTGATGAGTTTGCTGTGCTCTGCAGAGATCTGTACGCTCTTTACCCGCTACTCATCCGATACGTGGACAACAACAGGTATCTCTCATCCACAGGAAGATTTTGTGGCCCAAATACTGTTTCAAGCATAATTTTTGTTACGAGATCACCAACAGAAGTAACTTCAGATACTTTAAAGCCTTTGCAGTAGTGTTGTTACCTGAATGATACACAGCTGTTTTTTTTATTTAGTGATAGTTGTTCATGAGTCCCTTGTTTGTCCTAAACAGTTAAACTGCCTGCTGTTCTTTAGAAAAAATCCTTCAGGTCTCACAAATTCTTTGGTTTTTCAGCATTTTTTGTGTATTTAAACCCTTTCCAACAATGACTGTATGATTTTGAGATCTTTTGACTTTTGAGATCTTTTCATGCTGAGGACAACTGAGGGACTCGTATGCAACTATTACA
This sequence comes from Cirrhinus mrigala, assembly GCA_036247105.1. Lineage (NCBI taxonomy): Eukaryota > Metazoa > Chordata > Actinopteri > Cypriniformes > Cyprinidae > Cirrhinus > Cirrhinus mrigala. Next base: position 19,893,927 of record CM070024.1, read on the forward strand.
GAAGGTTCAAGCACTCACTGATGCTTCAGAAGGAAACAGCATCATGCATTATGAGCCGAGGGGGTGAAAACTTTTTGAATTGAAAGATTAGGGATTAATTGAACTTATTTTGTCTTCTGGGAAACATGCTCTTAATGCATTGTTTTTCCTTCTGGAGCATCAGTGAGTGTTTGAACCTTCTGTAATAGTTGCATATGAGTCCCTTAATTTTCCTCAGTGTGAAAAGATGGATTTCAAAATAATAGAGTTGTTGGAAAGAGTTAAAATACACAAAAATGCTGAAAAACTGAAGAATTTGCGGGACATGAAGGATTTTTCTGAAGAACAGCAGCAGTTTAACTGTTCAGGACAAACAAGGGACTCATGAACAACTATCACTAAACAAAAAAACACAGCTGTGGATCATTCAGGTAACAACACAGTATTAAAGTGCCCCTGTTATGGATTATAAAACGTTCATATTTTGGTTTTGGGAGTCCCCAACAACAAGTTGACATGCATGCAAGGTCAAAAAACACTTTTATTGTTTTATAATATGCATCTATTTTTACCTTATTTGCTCAACGACTCCCAAACGGTTCGTTAAAATGAATCATTTGTTCAAACCACTCCTTTGCGTCACACTAATCTGCGGTGATTGGTCCGATGACCCAGTCTTTTGTGATTGGTTTAACGTTACTGCATGCAACGAATTTCAAAAACGGAACGCCCATCACTGTTACTCTAGCCCACAACTCGGTGGTAAACAACAACACTCAAACAGCCATAGTATATGTCAACCCAACGCAGAAACGTATTGATAAAGCACTGCAGCTTGTACACCAACATATTGTTCTATTCTTTATCAGAACTTCAAGTAATAACAACGACAAACATTCACTATTCATCGACACGTTTCTAGACAATAGCGAGTGAACAGAAAAAGCTGTCAGCGGTTAGCCAGAGACCTACGAGCTGCGCGGAGCACACACAACACACACACAACTAAATATGTATTTTGCATGATACAGAGTAACGTTACATGAGAGCAACAAGTTTTAAAGGATTACTCCACTTTCAGAATAAAAATGTCCTGATAATTTACTCACCCCCATGAGCGATATAAGACGATTTTGAACAATTGCTAGAAAATATAACAATCAATTATTAATCACACTTACAGTTAGAGGTTCGGAGGAGCAAGCCGGTCCAAATAAACTGGGCACTGATCCATCTTTTAAGAGAAAGCCTTTGGTGAATCCCGCATTGTACTTAGGATACAGCATCTTCTCGACATGACGTAAACCACATGGAAATTTTACTGTGTTTGTGAGCAGGCAAGTTGTTCGCAACGTAGAACGTGGGCGGACATTATGCAAATGTGTTACTTCGTGACGTGTGGCCATAACAGAAAAAGATTCAAATTCCTGACGACTCGTTCAGGCGATTGTGAACCGATTTTTTTTTTTTTTTGATAGTAATTTTATTTATCGTGCACTGTCGGCTTCACAACTTTGTAGATAGTTTATGTTCACATACAGCTACATGACACACTGCATGAAAGGTCATATTTGAAAAGGCATAATAGGAGCACTTTAAGAATCAAGTGTGTGTAAACTTTTGAACAGGGTAATTTTTATTAATTCAATTATTATTTTCTCTTGTGGACTATATGTAAACATCTTTTATGTGAAATATCTTATTCGGGTCAGTACTAAAAAAAAAATAACATGCATTTTTTATAATCCCTCTTATTTTGGTAAAATAATTAACATTTTGCAGATTCTGCAAAGTGTGTAAAATTTTGACCACAACTGTATGTTTTGTGCCGTTATAGTTTTCTTGAGTAGAACAGTAAAGAAGATTTAGCTGAAACCATGTTCCTTGTTAATTCATAAAATGCAAGTCAAGGGCTACTGTCACTTGAGAGTCAAAAAAACAACCAAAAAAAAACCCTTGTAATTAATACATGTGGCTCTTGACAATATATTGAGGTCTTATGAAGAAAGCCAAACAATCAATATTTACAGCAACATTTGGAAAAAAAAAAAGAGTTTTGAAATTGATTCAAATTAAATTTTTGCTCTGTGTCATTATTATTATAGATGCAGGGTGGATTTCCCTGTTCTTACAGAATTAGAACTATTATTACGCCTACGTCCTATGTTCTACGTCATCCACTCTCCACTCTCTTGAGAACGCATGCACGACAGTTAGTGGAAGCTAGAGATTATGGTTTATAAAGTCATTTTTCTTACACAAACCCATCGATTTGCTTCAGAAGGCCTTTATTAACCCCCTGAAGACATCTGGAGTTCTTTTTATGATGCATAGATGCACTTTATTGGTCTTCAGAATCTCAACAGCCATTCACTGCCATAAAGCTTGGAAGAGCCAGGACGTTTTTAAATATAACTCTGATTGTATCTGTCTTAAGAAAGTCATATACACCTAGGATGACTTGAGGGTGAGTAAAGCATTGAGTAATGTTCATTTTTAGGTAAACTATCCCTTTAAGACTGTTGTTCTGGAGAAATCTTCTCTGATTAGTTTTTTTTTTTGTGTCATTTAAAGGGCGAGGTGGTTGACCTGTCCTGACCCTGATGCTGAGGACCTCTTCAGGATGGTTGGAGAAGTCTTCATCTTCTGGTCCAAATCTCACGTAAGACTGTTTTTTTCCTCTCTACAATCTCATTGTCTTGTCTCATGTCTAGTTTCTTTGTGTCTCTTTGTCTCCTTCAATACATCTTTCACTTTCTCATTTTTTTTCTTTCATCTCGTCTCTTCTTGTTTCTTGTCTCTTGTCTCCTTTTGTCTCTTCTTGTCTCTCCTCCCATTTCTTTCCACTTTTCTAATAACTCTTTTATTATTCTTTGCAGAATTTCAAGCGTGAGGAGCAGAACTTTGTGGTGATGAATGAGATCAACAACATGTCCTTCCTCACTGCTGACAGCAAAAGCAAGATGAGCAAGGTGAGTAAAAATTGACATTTTTTGGTACCTTCTCTATCATATACAATTATTTAATCACTGATTTCTAGAAATTGTTTTTAAATTAAATTAAAATTGTTAGATTCTTTAAAACTCAGTTTCTTCAGACGACTGCTGACCTCATGTCCTGTTCAGGACAGACACTGTTTCTACTCTCACAGTGGGTTTATAGATCCGTAGATGTTTTCCTGTCTGTGAGGGTGTAAGTTTTAACAGTGCTGTCTCTCTCTGTGTCCTGTCTCGCTGTGGATTCGGGGTGTGTAGGCCGGAGACGGAGAGGTCAGACCGTGTTTCTGCACGATAAAAAAAAGCTGTGCTGATCGCATGGCGCACAAGCAGGGCTTTCCATCAAACTCCCACACACTGGCAAACACTCACATATATACACACCAACCAGAACTTCATACCCTCATTCATTGCCAGTGTGTGTGAGGTATGTTGGTACCTTGTTTGATGAAAGCCCGCAGCCATAGACTTTAGTCTCAGGATCATGGCACCCCTTTTCAGCTGGATCTTTAATTCTCGCTGGATCTGAGTTCCATCGTCCTGACAGTGATTTTGATTGATGTGCCTCTGATGGATTTTTTGACTGCTGCAAGTTCTTGCAGACTTGTCTAGTTCCTTTTCTTTCTTTTAGTGCTGTTTGATGTTAATGTTTGATGTTACTGTTTTTTCCCCACAAGCTCTGGTGGTGATGCTCCCTCACTAGGAGCAAAAATACTCATTATCAAAAAAACCATTACCCATCACTTAATCATCACAGATTTCAGGGAAATGTATGAGCACACTGATAATGTAGGGAGGGAACATGACTTTTCCTATAAAGGGAACAGTTCTCATTACATCTCTCATCTAATATTTCCCTCCCTTTGTTTAATTCATTCCAGTTAATGTGACTTTTGTGTCCATTTTGTTGTTAAGTTATTAATTGACGTGTTACCCAAACCCAACTCACTTGCTCACTTCCCTAAAAGGTTTGTCTCTGTTAGGTGTTAGCTAGCACAATGATGCTATTCACTTTGCAGGATACCACCTCCTCCTCTGTGCTGTGAGACGGCCATTACTGTAGCTCCATCTGTTATCTCCTCTCCATGGGTGCCCCTCTCTGCCTAATACATTAAAAATACATTCTCATTTCTTTTGGTCTCATACCTACTGATATCTCCTCTCATCTAGTCTCATCTCTTCTTTTCTCATGTCTCTTTCCACTTTCATCTGTTTTCTTGGCTTGTCTCATTTGCTCTTATCTAGGGCTGAACGATTAATCCGAATAAAACTGAACATGGTGATTAGCAAATATGTTTATCAATGGCTGTGATTTACTAAAAGTCTATGTAAAGGCAATTCTGAGAATTGTTTCTAACCACATTATGAATGTTAGAAGTGTACTGTATAGCTGAAAACACATTACGAAGACTGTGAACTATGTAGTACTGAATTGTGGAGTTAAACAGTTTTTCATCATTTTTGTGTTCAGGATTTTTTAGGCATCATGTCTCGATCATGCACTGAAGCCACTAAGCATGGGCCTTCCCTGATACATCAGTGGTTTGCCCACTCAGTTGCGAGTTACTGTCATTACTGTTAGTTCCCTGATAGCACACTCTGATAGTACACATACATCACAGAGACGTCTATTTGACGTCTGCATTTATGTCTGCAAGACGTATTTTTTAGAGTGTTCGCTCATCTGCAATATGTCTATAGGACGTTTCCTATCAGATGACAAATAGACGTCTATTAGATGTCTTCAAGATGTTTATGATTTAAAATGTATGTAAAACTAAAATCTTACAGACGTCTGTCAGATGTTTGTACGCAGCAGATGCTTTTCAGATCAAGTGATCTTTAACAGACATCTTGTAGACTTACATGTGCTATCTGGGCACATACATCACGGACACATCTATTTGACGTCTGCATTTACATCTGCATCAGCTTTGTACACAGCAGATGCTTTGCAGATCAAATGATTTTTAACAGACATCTTGCAGATGTACGTGTGCCATCTGGGTTACTACAGCCTACAGTTTCCTAGCTAGCTATGCCTTCATCACGTAAATGCATATTCCCTGATAGCACACACACATCACAGAGACGTCTTTTTGACGTCTCCATTTACATCTGCAAGATGTATTTTTTAGAGTGTTTGCTCATCTGCAATACGTCTATAGGACATCTCCTATCAGATGTCAAATAGACATCTATTAGATGTCTTCAAGATGTTTATAGTTTAGAATGTATGTAAAACTGACATTTTACAGACGTCTGTCAGATGTTTTTACACAGCAGATGCTTTCCAGATCAAGTGATCTTTAACAGACAACTTGTAGACTTACATGTGCTATCTGGGTTACCTGGTTGCGATAATTTACAAAACAGCTCAGTCTCCTTGTATAAAATTTATTTGTATATGACAGTTGAGAGAGGCGGCAGCTTTCCTGCAAGTGGGTGTGGTTTCATCGCCAACAGTTTTGACCCCTCTCAACAGAATGCTCTGTTTGAATAAGTGTGGCGGATTGTAAACTCAGAAGTAAACGCCCACTGCTATGACTGGGTAACACTTGTGAATGTTTGACAGATTACATCCTTCATAGATGGATGCATAAATACTATCAAATAGCGGTGGGGGAAAAAACTATTCACATATGAATCGCAATTCAGTCTTCTAGTGATTTGCAGCGATTCACAAGTATCAAAAATTGATTTTCTAGTAAATATAATAATAATAGCATGATGTTGTCAGAACAAAACAGCAACAGCAATGGAGGAGGAAAAACAAATACATCCTGCCCCATTTTCAGCGAGGCCAAGTGTTTGGAAAAATATTAGATTAACTATTGACTTGTGTTATTATGGAAAGTAGGGATGTACCCAAATAGTAAATCCGAATTCAGAAAAGGCACGGAAAATGAAAAACGCATTCTACGGAGCCTGTTACATTAGAGTATATAATATATATTTCACTTACCACATAAACGCTTGTGGGCAGCGTGCTGACATATGGCGCAGTCGTGCTTCAGGTATCCCTAGTTCGAGTCCTGCCTCATTGACCTTTCCCGATCCTGTCCCCTTCTCTTTCTCCCACTCACTTCCTGGCTCCACTGACCTTTTAAGAAATATGCAAAAAGGGAAAAAATAAAGAAATAAAGTTATCCACTTTTTCCTAACGCTGGGATCAGATACATCTCCATCTCTGCATGTGCTGTAAGCTTGCACCATAACATGCATTTAAAAATGCAACACATGACAAAAATGTTACCAGAATTTAAATGAGAAGCATTTATAAACTTTTTTCCAACAAAGGATAAGCTTTAACCCTGTGGTTTTTAGTGTATTTTAGCTTAGTGGTTTAACATCTGAAAGCGAAGAAAATAAGACACCAATATTAGTATAGTAATTTTACATAAAATTATTATTCTTCTTCTTATATTTTTAACTTTGCAGACAGTGAAATAACTGTATTACAATAATATTTATTCTACATAGTTTGTTATATAATAATGATGTTGATGAAGCTAGTAATAATTATAGTAATTATTATAATTTATAAATAAAATAACTGCTTCAAAATTCATATTTACACTATAGGTGTGTGTAATTCACATTGTAGAGCAAAATATTTACCACAGACCTTATTTTACTCATGAATTGAAATAAACCCACTATAAAACCATAAAATTATAAGTTTTCAGGGTGTTTGCGTAACAGAAAACTTGGAGCTCTTTAAAAAAAAAAAAAAAATCACATTTTAAATCACAATCACTTTTTTTTTTTTATCAAAAAAGTCACAATTTAATTTTTTCCCCCAGACTGTGCAGCCCTAGTCTAATCTCCCTTCTCCTCTTATCTTGTCTAGTCTCCTCTCATTCTTCTCATCTTGTCTAGTCTCTTCTCATCTTAATTTTGCTCTTGTCTTGGATCTCATCTCATGCTGAAAGGCCAGAGGGAGCTCTTGTTGTAGAAGGCAACAGTCATTAATGACGTCTTACAGGCACAGACTCAGAGAGTGTGTGTGAGGGATGGAGCTGCCCCAAAGCCTAATGTTGTTTTAAAGTGTGCTGTGCCAAAGGGTGGGCAACCTTACACTACTAACAATAAGACTGTGGTATGTTTAGCTCTAACATTTCTTAATATACTGACTGACAAAACACGCCCTTGAAGCATGGTGTTGTTTTCCCTCAATGCTAGTTTGGTAAATTCCCCCATTTCCTTGCTACTCTGTAAATACAAAGAAAGCAGCCACCATTAACAAATTATTTAACAATATAAAAGCTGTAGCTAATCATCAACTATTCAAAAAAAGCAAGACACTTACAGAAGGGAGATGTTTACAGAGAATTGTTTCTGTATTCACTTAGAAAGCATCCCTTAAAGACTGTTTTTGTGAATAAAAGCAGTCTTTCCTACAACAAATCCATATTTTAATTCCAAAACAGCCTGTTTTTGGGCAAACCTGTCATTCTAGGTAAGAGCATCCTTGTGTCAGTCTAACTCTGCAGAGTTTTTGTAGGGTGGAGGCTCAGATGTTGAGAGGACCAAGAAGAAGCGTCGCGGGGATCGTTATTCCGTTCAGACCTCGCTGATTGTAGCGGCCCTGAAGAAACTGCTCCCCATCGGCCTCAACATGTGCTCCCCTGCAGACCAAGAGCTCATAAACCTAGCCAAGATTCGCTACTCTCTGGTACTTAGCCACATGTTTAGCCATATAGTTTGATTGGGGTGGTTAATTTAGTGCCAAACAACACAACAAAAACTCTTATACTACCGTTTCAAAGTTTTCAGTAAGATTTTCTTCTTATTAAGGATTTCTTTAAAAAACTTAAAAATCTTACACAAACCTTTGAAAGATAATGTGCACTGAGTAGCATCAATTTTGTTGACTCTTCGGTGATTTGAATGTTACAGAAAGACACAGATGAAGAAGTGAGGGAGTTTTTGCAGAATAACCTGCATCTACAGGGAAAGGTACAGATACAGTCAAGTGAAGAAAACATCTTAAGTGGAATATAAGTGTCTGTGAGTACAGATCTCTGACTGTCTGTAGGTTGAGGATCCATCGATGCGCTGGCAGATGGCTCTGTATAAAGAGACCTCAGGTAAAGCTGAAGACGCTGATGCACCGGAGAAGGTTGTGAAGAGAGTTCAGGAGGTTTCGGCTGTTCTCTACCACATTGAACTGGTGAGGCCTGTTTGCACATTCAGTTGAGGTCAAAAGTTTACATACACCTTGCAGAATCTGAAAAATGTTAATTATTTCACCAAAATAACAGGGATCATATAAAATGCATGTTATGTTTTATTTAGTACTGAATAAAATATTTCACATAAAAGATATTTACATATCCACAAGAGAAAATAATAAAGTGTTTACGTACACTTGATTCTTAATACTGTGTTGTTACCTGAATGATCCACAGCTGTGTTACTTTTGCTTAGTGATAGTTGTTCATGAGTCCCTTGTTTGTCCTGAACAGATAAACTGCCTGATGTTCTTCAGAAAAATCCTTCAGGTTCCACAAATTCTTTGTTTTTTCAACATTTTTATATATTACAGAAGGTTTAAACGCTCACAGAGACTTCGAAAGGAAACACGATGCATTAAGAGCTGGGGGGTGAAAACTTTTGGAATTTGAAGATCAGGGTAAAATTAACTTATTTTGTCTTCTGGGAAACATGTAAGTATCTTCTGTAGTTTCTGAAGGGCAGTACTAAATAAAAAAGAAAAATAAGAAAAAATGTTCAGATCTTCAATCTATTCGAAAGTTTTCACACCCTGGCTCTTAATGCATGGTTTTTCTTTCTGAAGCATAAGTGAGCGTTTGAACCTTCTGTAATAGTTGCATATGAGTCACTCAGTTGTCCACAGTGTGAAAAGATGAATCTCAAAATCATACAGTCATTGTTGGAAAGGGTTCAAATACACAAAAATGCTGAAAAACCAAAGAATTTGTGGGACATAAAGGATTTTCTGGAAAAAAGCGGGCAGTTTAACTGTTCAGGACAAACAAGGGACCTCATTAACTACTATCACTAAGCTGTGGATCATTCAGGTAACAACAAAGTTTACAAAAGTTTCAATTATTTTCTTAAGATATTAAGAAATATCTTATTCAGGTCAGTACTACATAAAAAAATAACATGCATTTTGTATGAAATTTTGGTAAAATAACATTTTGCAAGGTGTATGTAAACTTTTGACCTCAACTGTATACATAAAGTTCCACACTCTTTTTCTTCATTGTTAAGCCATTGTTCCTTCTCTTAATCTTCCTTTAGACTGAGCATCCATTCAAGTCCAAGAAGATGGTTTGGCACAAGCTTTTGTCCAAACAGCGTCGTAGGGCGGTGGTGGCCTGCTTCAGAATGACACCTCTATACAACATCCCCAGGTAAGACACACACAGTCTAACTTTAATGCAGTCCAGGAGTAAAATGGGTTCCACAGACATATTTTTCAAATTTTTTTCACTCCAGGCACCGGGCATCTAACATGTTCCTTGATGGTTACAAGCGCAATTGGATTGAAAATGAGGGCTACTCATTTGAAGACAAGATGATAGATGACTTATCCGTAAGTCTGTATATCCGTTCACACTCCCTGCTTAGACCGTGTTGAGTGCAGTTTGTTCATAGTGTTGTTTTTTGCAGAAAGCGTTGGAGCAGGAAGAAGAAGAAGAGGAAGAAACCGAATCCAAACCAGACCCCCTTCATCAGCTCATCCTTCACTTTAGCCGCACCGCTCTCACCGAGAAAACGTAAGCAAATGCTCTGTGGTTTGGTGAACATGATGTCTTGACATAGTATTTCTTCTTAAGTAAAATCACAATTATTAATACAGCGCTTTATCCACGGGCGCCATTTGTAAATTTTATGGGTCTGGCTTCCGGTCTCATTCATGTCCAGCTATTTTTAGCTGTACAAAAGAGCTCATTTTGCTGGTTGATATTGCAAACTGGTGTGTCTTACCATATTATTTTAATGTATTATCTTAATTATGAGCAAAGAGTTTTACTGTTTACTGCACATTGTTTTTCTCGTTATTACCCTTTAGTGGATAATGAACCAGAAGCCTGACCCATAAGCTTACTTTCGCGTTGAAGAAAAAGGTGGATATAATACAGATTGTTTCAAAGCAGCTTCATAGAAATATACAAGAACTGAACAGTGTTTCAAAATTTATCAATCATGAAATTACTTTAATTTCGGCTGTAAAACAGTTCTACTGACAGCTCTACTGACAGTGAAGACAGTTGTAAATATTCAGATCAAATTAGCTCAAAGTTAATTCAGTTTAATTTAAAAACTATTGCAAAGTTGAAAGAAATTCAGTTTAGCTCTACGTAAGACTATACTATTAGAATAAAATAGTAATAATATTTATCTCAATTTATTTTCTGTGTTGATTCAATTCAGTTTGATGACAGTCAGTGTTGCAAAGTTCATTATTTTTGACATCATTATCCAGCTAAATTTATTTAAAAAAATTCCATGTTTTGATTTCATCCAATAGTGTCAGTGCCAGTGTTGGAAAAAAGTTACTTTCACAAGTAATCCATTACAATATTGCGATTATGTTACTCCCTAAAAAAGTAAATAATTACATTACTTTTTATGGAAAGTAATGTGTTGCATTGCTTTTTACATTACTCTTACTCATCCTGGCTGGGCTCGCTTGTTTGTTTTTAATATAAAAAAGTTGTGGTTTTGGCAAATGTAATAGCCTTTTCACACTGTTAAGCAAAATGTATAAGCCTCAAGCTGAAGGAAATGTACATTCATGTCCGTACTGTAGAGGGCGCATCTCAAACAAACTTATCAGTTGTGCTGCCATTCTGGATTGAAGAATAGTAGACAGGAGGAGAAACTTCAACACTCTTCAGCAATATTTATTTGCTTATTTATATGGTTGAACTGGGTCATCGAAAGTCAGCATCAAAGACATTATCTGCGTTTCCATTACCCTTAAAATAGCGCATATTGCAATTGCTAATTGAAAAAGGCACTTAAACTTAATGGAAACACATCAATTTCGCAAAAACTGCCATATATTGCAAAAACGTTTTTGTGCTTGCATGGGGTGGTTTGTCAGGCAATCTGAAAAAGGAATATTTCACAAAACTGCAATAGAAACAGGTGGTTTCACATTTACAGCTCATTTGGTGTGCGTAAAAGTCACATGATCATTCTTTAATGTACTGTAACCTCCAAGAAGTACCTCATACGTGGCTGCTCCCAAGTATAAGGAGCTTTCCTTGCCTTCAATGCTTGAATAACCCCTTATTTACACTGCACTGCAGCGCATTATGGCTCCAACACATTTCATACACTCTAGTCAATGCTTGTATTTATACCAGCCAGGCCACGTCACATTTCAAAAGTGCCTCACGAATGGCTCTCCGCGCTGCTTTGCTAAAGATACACATCTACGTCTCCTTCGATTAAAAATGATGGCTAGTGTGGTGGCTGCGATATACATAAAACTACCAACATGTTGTCATGACTTATCGCGAAAGGAAAAAATTACGTTTTACTCGCATAATATTGGAGACGCTGTCATTGCGCGATTTATAAAATATCGCAAAAGCACAAATCTGTAATGGAAATGCACTTACTGGTTAATAAAATGATTAAATACTAGGGCTGTCAAACGATTAATCGCATACAAAATAAAAGTTTGAGTTTGCCTAATATATGTGTGTGTACTGTGTGTAATTATTATGTATATGTAAATACAAACACATTCAGGTATATATTTGAGAAATATTTACAAGTAGATGTATTTATTATAATTTTTATATAATTTCTATTATATATAAATAAAAATATTTTGTACAGAAATAATGTATTTCTCTTAAATATACACATTAATTTGTATTAGTGTGTATTTATATATACATAATAATTACACACAGTACACACACATATTAGGCAAACTCAAACTTTTATTTTCGTTTGACAGCCCTATTAAATACATAAAAAGGGTGTGTTATTTGTGTATACCTGTGTGCAGCGATTAATCACGATTAATCACATCCAAAATAAAAGTTTTTGTTTACTTAATATATGTGTGTGTACGGTGTATAATTATTATGTATATATAAACACACACACATGGATATATTTAATAAATATATGTTGTTTACATATTAAATATATTTAAATATATTATTAATTATATCAACAAAAACATGTAAATACATGTACATATTCTCAAAATATATACTGTATGTGTGTGTATTTATGCATACATAATAAATATACACAGTACACACAAATATCATGTAAACGAAAACTTTTGGATGTGATTAATCATGATTAATTGTTGCACAGCACAGTTTTCATTGTTTCTGCGTTTGCATTGCACTGTTTTATTATTTTGAGAAACACTAAATCTGTTTTTGTGCCAGTGATATGAGTAAATGCATGTTGACATTTAGTCTAGAACTACAGTAAGCAACATGTTTACACGATGCACACAACGCATCTTCACTTACTCCAGACTCTCGATGGGAACAGGAGAGCTGTCAGTCAGTAAATGGGAAAACAAAATTACTTGTTTGAAAAAGTAACTCAGATTTAAATGAAAAAGTAATGCATTACTTTACTAGTTACTTGAAAAAAGTAATCCAATTACATAACTCATGTCAATCAAACTGATCATATTTCTGACATTTGTTTCATCCTCCTTGCAGTAAACTTGAAGTGGATCACCTGTATATGTCATACGCTGATATTATGGCAAAAGTAAGTCATAAAGCTAACTTTTAAGACTTTATGTTTCAGTTTACAGATGTAATGTGAACTGCTGACCTTACGTATCTCTCTGTTCAGAGCTGCCACATTGGTGAGGAGGACGAAGGGGGAGAGGAGGGGGGCGAGGAGCCATCCTTTGAGGTGCGACAGACAGAGATGGTATGGGGGGGCCTGGGGCTGGGGCCATGGGAGTCAGCGGAGCCAACAGCTACAGCTACAGCTCCTGCCACGCACTGAGTGAACACGTCCAGAACCACTGCACCCCGCACACTCGATGTCTCTCGCTCTGTCTTTTCTCTTTTCTCTGTCTCTTCTTCTCTTTTCTGTTTATACATGTTGTGGACTGATCTGTGCACTCCTTTGCTGGATTCTGAGTCTTTGTCTCTTTAACAGTTTATCTTTGTGTTTATTGCATGCCTTGAGCGAGTGCAGAAAGATGGCTGCACACAAAACAGATGAAAAAAACAAACAAAAAACAGAACAAGACATGCTGAATACATCACAGTTTTGACCAATCTGGCTTCATTTGTAGACCAGCAACAATAATAAAGGAAGCTAATAGAGGTGTGAAAAGTTCTTCTAGCCCTTTTTCCCCCCAGCTGCGAGAGCAATAATGCAAAATAGGCTGACTCAGGCCTTAAAACCGCATTGTTGTTCTCTCGGGCTACTTAGAGTAGTGTACTCTTAGCGCTTTTGATGATTTCTGGAGTGTGTGTTTGCGTGGGAGATTTCAGTGCACACTCATACACACACTCAACAAACGCCTTAACTGGTCTCCTAATACATTACCAGTCCCACCTCTCCAGAACCCTTTCCTCTCTGAGTTTGTAGGCAGTCGCCTGTAGTTTTCCATTCTGTCTGCATCTTCTGTATCTCACAGCTTTACTGACCTACTAACCCTAAGGACTTTTTGAGTTTTTTGTCCTTCCTAATATGATTTAAATTCAGAAAATGTATCTTCGCCTTCTCACCTGGCCACAGAGATTCAGGTTGAGGGAGCTTCAGGTGCTCCATTCCATAATCTTGTGAGTTGGCAACCTATGGCGTGTTTTAAGAAATCATTAAAGTTTTTTCTTGATACATAGGTTGCTCCAAAGAGTAGGCAGTATAATTATTCACCTTTTTAAATGTAAAAGCAGGCGTGGACATTCGTAACTTGAATGTGCAAGGCTTCCATACTGTTGAAAAAAAAACAATAGACACCATCACAAAATTTGTAATGGTTTTACTGGTTATTTTTATTGGTTTTAATGGAAACTGTAATGGACCCTGTGGGTTTCTACTGGCAATTGGACGCCTTCTATTGGTGGCTTGTTAACCACTAAATCCTAATGGAATATGTCCCAAAACACACAACAGAAAACCATATTTTAATGATTTTATGGTTAAAAGTTGATGATCTGTAATGACTGTAATGATATTTGTAGTGGAAACCATTAGAATTTTTGTGATGGTTTCAATTGTATTTTTCAGCAGGGCAGTGTCATACGCTTCCAGTTATTTTTAGCTGAAATGGAAGTCTCACACAAAAAATAGCTTACATCCTCATTGCAAAATAAAGATCAAATTTATGGAAAGTCTCAGAATTTCCAATTTCAGCAAAAAGAGGATTTGAGAGAAATGTTTAGTCTACTTGCATTTTCTACAATAAAATCAATGAAATATCTCCATCTTATAAACTATTTTAGGCTATTATAGTATTTGTATGTGGTGTGCACATATTATGCAGATTACAATTTTGTGTTGTTAGCTTAGCAACATGCTAATGTGACCCATAAGTTAGCGTGTTTTAATTTTTGGTGTGGCCCAACTTCCACCTTCTTCCAATAATGTCATGTGTTAACAACACACACCCAGAAAAAACATTGGTGGCCGATTACTATGAATTTGTATGTAATTAAATCATCACCTCGAAAAATACCACAAATATTAACCAAGGTTTTACTATATGAAAAGTGTAGTAACCATATGTTACCATTTGTATAACCATAGTTCTACTACAAATACCATGGTTAAACTATGGTTAATTTGTGGTTACCATGGTTTAATTATAGTATCCACGTTGTTTTGTTTTTTTTTGGTTTTATTTGTAGTAAAACCATGGTTAAGTTTCATAAGGATAGGATAATATTTGACTGAGATTAAAAGTTGTCCAAATTAAGTTCTTTCAAATCAAAAATTAAATTTTGATATATTTACGGTAGGTGATTTACAAAATATCTTCATGGAACATGATCTTTACTTAATATCCTAATGATTTTTGGCATAAAAGAAAAATCAATCATTTTGATCCATACAATTTATTTTTGGCTATTGCTACAAATATACCTGTGCTACTTAAGACTGGTTTTGTGGTCCAGGGTCACATTTATGTTTAATAATTACTATAATTGATTATTGTTAATACTAAATAATGCAAGAATAACTTGAAACTATAACATATAACAAGACATAAAATCTATTGATTGAAATTGAAATTACACAGATTCATTTTGGCCTTTAATAGTGTTGTAACAGAACGGTGGATAAATGTCTGGGTTGTCATCTAGTAATCAGGATAATTTCGACATGGCATGAACGCTAGATAATATAGGAATTTTATAGAATATGTGTGTGTGGGTGGTGAAGGTTTTATGAAGGCTGACAGAAATTTTCTGAATTTGGATCAGGCCTGTATGTGATAACCTTCTGTGTCTCCAAAAGTGTGTCTCCATGTCATTGTTTTGAATTGGAACAAGTCTTTTTTTTCTCTGTACTCACCAAAGACTACAGTAAAAGCCTGCACAGACACACACACAAACACATTCAGAACATCACATTACAATAGAACACACTTGACATATTTCCATCTAAAACAACAGGTAAAAAAACACATTACAAAGATTATCAATACAGTATAAGCTCATACATTTTGTAGGACATGGCCTGGCTCTCAGGGCGGGGTGGGAGAGGGTGGGGCTTCATGCTGGGGTTGGGACGCTTGGGTGCTTTTTGGGGTGGGTTAAAAATTAAGCTTAAAAATCAGCCCGCTTTATGCACTGTATGTACTTGTATAATCCTTTTTGCCAACAGGGTATCATCACCTCCAAATCAATTCAAATGGGTCACTTCGATAAATGTTCAGCTCTACAGAGAACAATTTCTTCAGTTTATTGTGAGATATATTATTGCTGTGAATATGCAGTTGCCAAAACAATGCGCTACATACAATGAAACATCAGTAGTCTCTAAAACATTGAAAATGAATAACAGTCCCAGACAAGAATTCACAATGGAATAACTTCTAAGAAGTAGCCAATACTGCAGTATACTCATATGATTTTATTTTTGGTTTTCACTAGGGCAGTTTTAACATAAACATAAATCTTTTATACACTACCATTCAATAGTTTGGAAAAAAAAAGCTTTTATTCAGCAGTTTTATTCAAATTAAATTGATTAAACTAAAACATTTATACAGTGCTTAAAGGATTTGCATTTTAATGCTGTTCTTTTGAACTTTTTATTGTTTGTAGAATCCTGAAAAAAAATATTGAGCAGCACAACTGTTTTCAACATTGATAATAATATCTGAAGCATCATGTGATACTAAATACTGGAGTAATGGCTGGTGAAAGGAATAAATGTAAAATTTAAATTACATTTATTTAAAGAGAAAGCTGACAATTTAAATTGTAATAATATTTCACATTTGAATGGTAGTGTATGTTTGATAATTATACTTTTTTCTGGTTACTGTAAGCTGATAGAGCAAGCGTGGTGTGAGGGTTTGTAAGAAAGTATAGCCCCCTTGTTTAATCTAGTTAAAATAGAGGGAAGAGCCAGTATTATCATACATATGTTCCTCACTGTTCAGGGAGAGCAGGTCTGCTTGCTGTAGTCTAACGTTTGTGCCAGTCGGCAAACGTGAACAGCTCAAATAACGGACACATGACTAATAGCACTTGTGTTTTGGATGAGAACGAGTGTGTAAGATGTGTGTGTATGTAGATGAATGAAGAAAAACTAGTGTAAGCGCTAATTAAGAAGAAAAATAAGTGTAAACTACAATTAGTTCAGCTATTTGATTAATAAAGTAGAATAGAATCTCATAAATAGAATTAAACAGAATAGAAATTTAAAAATATACATATATTTTTAACTTTACTGCGTAAACCTTTTCAAAACTTTACTAGGTAATATTTTAATCGTCCTTCTTGTCTAGTTTGTATAAAACAAACAGAATATATGTACACTTATATGAATAGAATAGTGAATAAAATGACATAATCAGGACACAGTTGTACTTGGTGTATGAGTGTGTGTGTGTGTGTCGGATGGTCATGGGGCAGGGGTATTTAAAGATGGGCATCATTCTGACTGGACTGTTTCCATCTAATAGGAGAAGGAGATGGAAAAGCAGAGGCTTCTGTACCAGCAATCTCGTCTACATGACCGCGGAGCGGCTGAAATGGTTCTGCAGATGATCAGTGCTTGCAAAGGTGCACATACTTACAAACACATGCATTTTTGACTATAACAAAAACCAAAAGTAACTATTTTTAGTATTTTTAGTAACTATTCTGAAAAAGAAAAAAAAACATCATTACAGTTTCCACAAAATATTAAGCAGCACAATTGCTTTTACAACTGATAATAAAAAAAAAATATGTCTTAAAGGAGAAGTCCACTTCCAGAACAACAATTTACAAGTAATTTACTAACCCTTGTCATCCAAGATGTTCATGTCTTTCTGTCTTCAGTCGTAAAGAAATTCTTTTTTTTGAGGAAAACATTTCAGGATTTTTCTCTATATAATGGACGTCATTGGTGCCCCGATTTTTAACTTCCAAAATGTAGTTTAAATGCAGCTTCAAATGGCTTTAAACGATCTCAGCCGAGGAAGAAGGGTCTTATCTAGTTAAACGATCTGTCATTTTTTTTCAAAAAATAAAAATTTGTATACTTGTTAAGCACAAAAGCTCATGTAGCACAGGCCCTGGGATGCGCGTCCACGATGCTATGAATTAGTGATGTGTCGTTCTTGAGCGATTCGTTCATTTTGAATGAATCTTTAATGTGACTCGGGAAGAACGAGTCGTCTCGGGGAGTGATTCATTCAGTCGCGCATTCATTCATCTTATGGGGCTGTCACGTGATGCTGATTTTGCTAAAATGAACGAAATGACTCGAAAAAAGATTGTTCATTTTGCTGAACGAGATTTAAAGGTCTGAGTTGGTAAAATGATCCAAACTTCCCATCACTACTACGAATCACGTCTAAGTTCATTGTCTGTGTTCTCCAGCTCAAAAAGGTAGAGTATGTTGAAAAATGTAATCTTATTTTCTCATACAACTTTAGATTCGTCCGACATCGTTGTACCTTTTTGTTTGTAAACAGCGTTTGACTTACTCGCACTTTCTTAGTGTTTGCGTGTTCGCTTTGAAAACACTGGGTCTGTAGTTCCGCCTACGTTCTGCATGACCTTTCGACGTGATTCAATAGTAAGTAGCGTTGTGGACGCGCATCCCAGAGCCTGTGCTACAAGAGCTTTTGTGCTTACAAATTTTTATTTTCCGAAAAAAATATCAGATTGTTTCGCTAGATAAGACCCTTCTTCCTCGGCTGGTCATTTAGAGCCCTTTGAAGCTGCATTTCAACTACATTTTGGAAGTTCAAAATCGGGGCACCAATGAAGTCCATTATATGGAGAAAAATCCTGAAATGCTTTCCTCAAAAACCATAATTTCTTCACGACTGAAGACAGAAAGACATGAACATCTTAGATGACAAGGGGGTGAGTTAATTTTATGTGAATGACTGCTGAAAATTCAGATTAGTCATCACAGTTTAATAAAATATATTAAAATAGAAAACTGTTACTTTAACTATTCGGAGTCAATAAAAAAAAGTTACACACAGGTCCTTAGTGGACAAAAATGTCCATGTCAAAAACTGTCATCAAAATTTGAAGTTTGGGAGCACAGCCTTAAGTTTGGTCTCATTATAAAGAAGACCCATGGCAGATTATTGCTGAAGTAGAAGAAGTTTAAAAAGTGAAACCAAACCAGAGGTTTACGTTTATGAAAATGCTTTATGAACAATTTTTGATATAAAATATAAATTTATGAAACATGTTGAACTCTAAACTTGCTAGAAGATCAAAGCCATAAATCTAAACAAGTTGTGTTCCAAATTTGAGGTTGATATCTCAAAAAATGAGCTTTCAGGAAG
Organism: Cirrhinus mrigala; assembly: GCA_036247105.1. Lineage (NCBI taxonomy): Eukaryota > Metazoa > Chordata > Actinopteri > Cypriniformes > Cyprinidae > Cirrhinus > Cirrhinus mrigala. The sequence goes on from CM070024.1 coordinate 19,912,866, forward strand.
ATTTTGTTTGGGCGCAGTACCAGATTTTCCCTATTAGATGCCAGCAAAACTCTGCTGGTGCACACAGTGGTTGGATTTGTGATTTACAGTATTTTTTCTCTCTCAAATATTATTAGAGCACACAAGCACACACACACACACAATTTTTTTATGACATACATACAAACCATACTCTGACATCCGTACCAACACACCCACACAATTATAGCTGCATTGTTTTTCCATTTGGCACTATAATATGCAGAAGCAGAAAACAGGAATAAAGCTAGTATTTGCTTTATAGGCCAAACCTAAAAAAATGGCACCATCTGGTAAAAAATAGTAAAAAATTTTTATTTAAAATCTTGCCAATAGAATGAAAGTCTATTAACATAAATTGCATCATTTTACAGTTAAAGGAGAAGTCCACTTCCAGAACAAAAATTTACAGATAATGTACTCACCCCCTTGTCATCCAAGATCTTCATGTCTTTTTTTTCTTCAGCCGTAAGAAGTTATGTCTTTTGAGTTAAACATTTCAGGATTTTTCTCCATATAATGGACTGGTATGGTGCCCCGATTTTGAACTTCCAAAATGCAGTTTAAATGCGGCTTCAAACCATCCCAAATGCGGTTGTAAACAATCCCAGCCGAGGAAGAAGGGTCTTATCTAGTGAAACGATTGGTTATTTTCATTAAAAAAAAGTGAGTGAGAGTGAGACAAGACAAGCGTTTGAGATTAAAAAGTATATAAATTGTATTTTTTTAAATGAAAATAACTGATCATTTCGCAAGATAAGACCCTTCTTCCTTGGCTGGGATCGTTTACAACCACATTTGGGATCGTTTGAAGCCGCATTTAAACTGTATTTTGGAAGTTCAAACTTGGGGCTCCATAGCAGTCCATTATATGGAGAAAAGCCCTGAATCTTTGTAAGTAATATCCCCTTTTTCAAATCAAGCCATTCTCAGCTTCTTGTCGGTGTGACGTCACTCTGAAAAGGGCTGATTCTGACAAGGTACAAGGGGTGTTTTAACCAAAAGAAATTTTAACCAAAGTATGTTATACTTATGACTTCTCATTAAGACCCTAACGAATCATATCAACTTGTGGAAAATGGGCATCCCCTTTAACAATATTAGTGGTTTTACTATAGTTTTGATCAAATAAATGCAGCCTTTGTCAGCATAAGGGACAGAAACTGTAGTGTAAATCTTTCTAGAAAATACCCTTTTGACTGACATTCACACAAGCTTTGGTCAAATATAATTCTGTCCCTTGTAATGTGTTGTTTTAGGTGAGACGGGAGCCATGGTGTCCTCTACTCTCAAACTTGGCATCTCCATCCTCAATGGGGGCAACAGTGATGTTCAGCAGGTCAGCTGATAGCACTCTCTATTAGTGCAAATAATGAACCTGTGTAATTTCATAAACAAATTTGCCGTGCTAAGGCTAAGACCTAGACTTTGCAACTTTGACAACATGTGTCTTGATATGTTTTTGACAGAGGATGTTGGACTACCTAAAAGACAAGAAAGATGTGGGCTTCTTCCTCAGCCTACAGGCTCTCATGCAAACCTGCAGGTACATAGCTGTCACTTTCTTATATTTTATTGTTAACTTAATAGATAAAAGCTATTCTTTCCAGAATCGGATACTTAAGGTCAGGAATCGGATACTTCTTGTGAAATTTAAATTTAAAGTTTCGATTCCACCTATTGATTTCTATGTACAGTTCTTTTTTTTTTTTTTTTCATCTGTGAGGACCCGACCTAGCGATAGTGATGGGAAGTTCGGATCATTTTACCGACTCGGACTTTTGAGTCTCGTTCAGCAAAATGAACGAATCTTTTTTCGAGTCATTTCGTTCATTTTGTTCATTTTAGCAAAATATTATTAATATGTTACCTGTTACTTCCCTAACACATCTATTGCTTACACAAACGTTTATCACACTTCAAACAAGACAAAACTATAATGCTATAAGAAACAGAAAATGTTAATTCATTGTTTACCTGGGTCTTTAGTCTATGATTCGCTCACCTCGCCTCTTATCTGACAAGTTTTCGGGTTTGAGTCGTTCGTTCATCACCTGACAGCTCAATTAGCTTAACCAACGCAGTCTGAGCCGGAAAGAGAATTGATTAGTTCATTTCTCGAGTCTTCGGTTTGAGTCGTTCGTTCATCACGTGACAGCCCTGTAACGTTAACCTATGCAGCCTGAGCCGGAAAGAGAATTGATTAGTTCATCTCTCGAGTCTTCGGGTTTGAGTCGTTCGTTCATCACGTGACATCCCCGTAATGTTAACCTATGCAGCCTGAGCCGGAAAGAGAATTGATTAGTTCATCTCTCGAGTCTTCGGGTTTGAGTCGTTCGTTCATCACGTGACAGCCCCATAAGGTGAACGAAGGACTCTAAAACAGTTGAACTAATTCCAGTACAGAACCTAATAGGATGTTGCGCATGCGCGACTGAACGAATCACTCCCCGAGGCGACTCGTTCGTCCCGAGTCACATTAAAGATTCGTTCAAAATGAACGAATCGTTCAAGAACGACCCATCACTAGGCGGACCTTGCTCGCTAATCTAAGTGCATAGCGCTCCAAAGAATGGCTACACTTGCGATCAGAAGTTGAAAAAGCAAAGTATAATATTGTGATAAGCTAAACATGTTGCAATAGAGGTGTCACCACCAATATGAAAAAGCATTTTAATTTAACAGATCGTTAAATATCACAAACACGATTCAAATACCAAAATGATTCTATTCCTAAATTACAATGATTTACCTGTTTGATTCCTCAACCTTTCTTCCATGCAGCATAACAATCATACTAGTGCGATTTGAACATTTAAATCTGCGTTCGTGCTGCCGCTTACCTAAAGAGAGCCATTGTCACGTAGGCTATATGAATTATGTATATGAACAGTTTCACAGTCTTTTCAGCCACAGAAATTCAAATAATCACAGAAATACTGGGATAAAAGTTCATAATCCGGATATAAACTCTGATATGTACGGTAGAGATAGAGTAAATCATCCTTTTGAAAGTTAATTTGGCATTCCAAATAATGTTAAAGATTTATCGATTACGTCGTTATGCCAGTAGGTGGCGAAAGGGGGCTGTTAATAATGTATTTGTCTTTGATCATTCATTCAAAAACAATGTAAGTAAATCTTGAGTGAATCCCTGAATCATTCACCTATAAATTAGGCCTACATGTGATTTGTTTAGTTGTGTGATGTTTTTTTTTTCTTCAGAATCGTAAGAGAACCACAACTTCCATTTAAAAAAAAACAACAACCCAATTTATCCAGAATCACACAGCTCTATTTTGCAAACAGCTCTTAAGTGAATTTTGTTTTTATGTAGCCTGTTAATTTTTTGTTTATGGTATTCAGCTGCAACTAAATGTTTAGCAAAAAAGAAACAGAATATGCCTGATATCATCTTTTATTCACATTGGAATCGAAAGTGGGAATCGAAAAGAATCGGAATCGATAAGCAGAATCGGAATCGGAATTGATTAAATTCTAACGATACCCAACCCTACTTCAGCAGCACTGCCTATACGTATTTGACTGTAGATATAAATATGATATGAATGAATTATATTGATATGCATGATATAAATATGTTTTTATTTTTTACAGTGTTCTGGACTTGAATGCCTTTGAGAGACAGAATAAGGCAGAGGGTCTTGGGATGGTGTCAGAAGAGGGCACAAGTAGGTCTAACACCACTGACACCTGAGTACACTATGTACCTTTTGCATCCTCCGGTCTCATTTTTCAGAAATTAAAATTATGAGTTGAGTTTAAGGCCTATTCACACCTTTTTAGCATAGAAAATTCAAAATATTCACAACAAGATTTAAAAGTATAACAGGAAAATAACTTCTCCTTACTGATTCTGAAATATCATACTATGATAATCTGTCAGCTAGGTATTTTTGTGTGTGTGTGTTATTTTTGTTTTGTTTTTGGTGTGTGAACAGGCCTTAAATTAAATGTTCCTATTTTCATACATACTATAAAATATTAGATACTTTGGTTTATCATATGCCCCCAGCCACCCACCCGCCCACCCACCCACCTACCTACCTACCCACCTACCTACCCACCTACCCACCCATAAAAAGAATTTCTTAATCAGTATTCTTCTTTTTTCTAGTAAAAATATCTATCTTACTTAAGAAGAAAAACTGTATAGGATAATTAGACCTGTTTTCAGAAAATATGTTTTGAAATTTATTTTTCTTAACCCGTTTTTTTTTTTTTCTAACTTGTTTTAAGCATAAATCAAACAAAATTTCATGAGGTTCATGCTTAAATATTTTGTTTAATTCAATATATATTTCATGAAAACAAGTATTAATATTTCAGTTTTACTTCTGAAGTAAATTAATCTTATTTTAAGGTCTTGTTCAGATAATTTTACTGCAAAACTATACAAAAATATTGATTAAAGAAATTATTTTTTGCAGTTTTGTACTTTATCATGTGAATGTATTACTAATTATTTCCACTGTGTATGTGTAAGACTTAGACTTGTTTGTGTAGGAGTGTTTAATGTGCATTATCTTTGTTTCTTACAGAACCATCATAGTGTATCTGTTTGTACTAGTCTGTTATATTTCCCATGCCGGAAGCCTACAATCCTACAGTGTCCAACTCACTGCCTCTCTCTCTTTCTCCCTACCACCATCACTCCATCCCCAACCTCCCCGTATATGCCTCTCCTCTCCTTCTTTCCTCCTTCTTGTTTTTCAGACATCAAGCTAGAACGTGGTAAATAATCTTGTCTCTATATATTTATCGTCACGCCCTCTTTCCTTCTGTCCCATCTCCTCCTGTCTTCCTCCTTTTTTCAGCTCTTACATTTTGAAGATCTCCTTTTGTTGGCGTGTAGTTTACCTGCATTTCATTTCGCGCTCAAGGGAACTTAAAAGAGAACTTTTCAGTCATTGCAAAGCTTTTGGGGTAGCCAACTCCTTTACGGTTCTTAAAAAAACAATAGACAGATTCCACATTATGAAACTTTGTTATGCAGTTCTTATAACTGAATTCTGTTTTCAGAGTTGTTTTCTAATACGCAATGGCTGTAAAGTTTCTTTGCGCTTTGCCCTTGAGTGCTCTGTCACAGATCTACTGTAACTCCAACACTCATTGACTGATTGAGAGGAAAGAAAGATGTTTGTCCTTTCTTTTCTGATCAGTTTTCTCTGAGGAGATCACAGAGAACTGTGGTGGCCAGTGTCACCAAAACCATGAAATGATTTGCAGATTCAGGAAACTCCCCAAGTTCTTTATCCCCCGAAATGAGCCATCTAGCATTATTTGAACCATTCCCTCAAATAATGAGCTGCCATGTTTACTTCGGAAGGACAAAAGCGTCTGACATGGCACTGTATAATAGAGAAATTATCTAGTTTTTAGTTTGTAGAGCTTTCTTTAACCTTCATTAGAGGTCATCAGTAACATTAACAAAACTCATCTTCTATTTCATTCTTATAACTTTTGCCCGGATTTGCTCTCCATAAAAAACAAATGTATTTATTTTTAGTGTTAATTGTTAAGGAAAACATTGTTTATTGTTCATATTTTCCAAAACTCGCACGTCTTGCACTTTGGACATAAATAATGCCTCAAACCAAGTCTATTTGAATAGAGTTGTACTATTACATATAAAGTAGGTTTGCAGTTAACCGTACTTGACATGGTGGATGTTAAAACAATATTAAATTCAACTACCCAAAATGCCCTACTGTCTTGCTAAACCCTAAGATATGGAAGCCCTGTTTCTGCCACTGAATAAAAAATAATAAAAAAAGTAATTGCAACTTTTTATCTCATAAATCTGACATGTAAATCTGATTTACATTTCGCATTCTGAGAACATATCAGTTTTTTTCCCCTCGAAATTGGACTGTATAACTCGCAGTTGTGAGTTTGTATCTCACAATTCTAAAAAAGTCAGAATTGCATGAAAAAAGTCATAATTGTGAGATATAAACTTAAAGTTGTGAGAAAAAAGTTACAATTTTGAGATAAAACTTGCAATTCTGAGGAAAAAATAAGAATTGTGAGTTTATATCTCGCAAGTGAGACTTTTTTCTTGAAAATGTACGTTTATATTACGCAATTCTGAATTTATAATTTGCAATTGTTAGTTTATATCACACGATTCTGAGAAAAAAAAGTCAAAATTGTGTGTTCATATCTCACAATTCTGACTTTATAACTCATAATTCCAAGTTTGTCACAATTCTGAGAAAAAAGTCAAAATGTAGAGTCTGTATCACGCAGTTCTGAGAAAAAGTGTCTTTTTGAGAAAAATAGAATTGTAAGATAAAAAGTCACATTAACACACACACACACACACACACATATATATATATATATATATATAAATATATATATAATAAACTTAATAAACTTAATAAATATATATATAATAAACTTAATAAACTTCTTTTTAAACTGCTTAAAAATAAAGTTTATATTCTTTTCTTTATAATGTTCTAAAGACTTTGTCTTTCATTAAAACTCCTAAAAAAATGAATTGTTCTTAAAAATTACTGGATACTTCTTAAAGTTGGGATAGTATCCAATTTTGTCTTAAATCCCCAAAGGTTAGACATTTAAATAATTTTTGGGGTTTGGTAATGTGTTTGGTCTTGGCAGAATAGATCTGCTACACTGCTGCTGTGGCACATATTTTACATATTTATGAAATAACCCCCATATATAACAATGAAATTGCCCCATAGCAAATCTATACAGGTGGAGCTGGGGAAGGAGGTGGGTTTCTAAAGCATGCAGCGACAGCTACAGCAAACATCTGCTGCACCATGTGAATAAACATGTGATGATATGAGACTAAGTTAGAACTTATCAGCCTGTGCCCCATCTAGAGTTTCATGACAGAATGTTGTATTACTGGTGATGTGCATGAGATGTGACACCAATGATTGATTAAGTAAACAATTCAAGAATTGCACTTTGGAACATTTAGAACAAGTTTCTTAGTGTTTATTTTAAGAAGATTTTCTGTGAATCTGGGCCCAGAACACCCTAGCAGATGCTTAGCAATTAGGGCTGTCAAACGATTAATCGCGATTAATCACTTAAAAGTTTAAGTTTGCCTAGTATATGTGTGCGGACGGTGTGTAATTATTATGTATATATAAATACACACAAATTAATGTATATATTTAAGAGAAATATGTTATGTACAACATATTTTTATTTATAAAATAAATTATATACAAATTATAATAAACACATATGCTTATAAATATTGATTAAATATATACATGAATCTGTTTGTATTGATATATACATAACAATTACACACAGTACACACACATATATTAGGCAAACTCAAACTTTTATTTTGTATGCGATTAATCGCGATTAATCAGCCCTATTTGACAGCCTGTTTGACAGCCCTATTAGCAATGTTAAACCCCAATGGAGTCATCCAATTTTGAAAGCTTTATGGAGAGCATTTCGAAGTCAAACATTTCAAGGCCTACTAAATGGAAGTAACTGAAAGTTTAAATTAACAACTTGCTGATTTAACATTCATTCATGCTTTAGTTATACGACTTGATTTACATCCTACTAGCCACTGGATCCTGAAACTACAGTAGATGGCTAAAATGTAATGCATGATTTCTATAACAAAACAACAGTATTTTTATTAATCTTTATAACTGAATAAATGATACTAAAATTATCAATTCATTTGCACAAGTTAATTATTTGTGTTTTAATGACATAGCAGTGCACTCATAAAGATGTAACCAGTGTCTGTATAGTATTAGTAGTAGTTTTTTTTTTTTTTTTTTTTTTTTTCAAGTTTTGTTACACCTGTTTTAACTGTTTAAATGTTTTTTTTTTTTAGCTAACCTCATTTCCAGATACTCACTCTCGGACTGATATACTATACATTGGGCACTAAACCTGTGTGATGTGTATTATATGTATTACTTCCTATTTCTTTCTCTTCTTTGTATTTGTATTCAAAAAAGCTTAATTTTTATAAGACTGTCCTTTTTTTTCCTCCTCACAACGGTATTTTTCATGTTTTTCTTATAAGCCTTTTTCTTATTCCATCACATATACTTTATACCAGATTACCCATAATCCACCAAGGCCCAAACTTCCTTTGGCTCATCTCTCCCCTCCCATTCACTTCTCTCCCATACCTCCAGGAGTGCAGTAGATCTGTTTTGCATGATTGTGTCTATGTTCTGTTTTTTGTGTTTAGGTCTTGTCTGAGAAGACCAAAACTCTTCTCTATTTGTGTCCTCCATCAAGATCTCACTGTGTCATTTCAATGTTGTTTGCGTTTATCCATGTTCCATGTCTGATATACCCCTGTATATTTTTGTACACGGTGGCGTTTTCTTTTAGTTAGTGTATAAATGTTATAAATGTCCCTTCAAAGTGGCCGTACTTTCAATGTGTGTGTGTGTCTACTAGTGTTGCCATTCTGGGAGAGGGGAGGGCTTTAATCTGTGGATTCAATGTGGACGTCAGGTCTCGGCCTCCCCTTTCCACGTTTGCTGGTCTGCTCTGCAGTGAACAGCTAAACAGATGTGCCACAGCAGGTCTTTGTGGTTCTACTAACATGCTAATAGGGGTGGAAGTGCTATGAAGTGGTTATACTGACAGAACACGCACACCCTAATCACCCTGAATACTGAATGGACAGTTCACGCAAAAATTAAAATTATGTCATTATTCACTCGCCCTTGTGTCGTTCAAAACCCATATGCTGTTATTTATAATATCACTGTTTTACTGTAATTTTGATCAAGTAAATGTAGCTTTGGTGAGCATAACAGAACTCAGATTGCAAAAAATAGCATATGGGTTTAAAATAACACAAAGTAAGTAAATAATGACAGGAGTTTTGGGGTTAACTGTCTCTTTAATATATGTGCAAGAGAAGAAATTTGTCCATCAGTGTAAGAATGGTCTGGTCATTTTCCTATCTAGAGACATTTGGCACATTTTAGTTCACTAATTAAGCTTTTTAATCTTTGAAAGTAATTGTAAAAGACATTTTATGTCTATTAATTAACCACTTTGCATTTAGAAGTCTAGTGTAGTTCACACTCTGACACAGTAAAGCACTGTTCACGAGTTCTTCTCCCACATTCATGCTGTGTGTATGTGTGTGTCTTTGTTTAGAAGAGAAAGTGATGGCGGATGATGAATTCACTTGCGACCTTTTCCGCTTCCTGCAGCTGCTCTGTGAAGGCCACAACAACGGTGAGCTTCCTGAGGTGTAAATGAATGCTTCTGAGTACTCTGAGTACTTCCTTCACTTCTGTTTACTCACTGTAGTGTTTAAAGATCAGAAAATCATAAAAATATATGTTACAAATGAGTCCATATATATATATATATATGAGTCCAAAAGCGTCTAACTGGAGTCCAAAAGCGTTTTAATTATATATGCAAATTAATTAATTATATATGCATATATAATTATATATGCAAAGACACTGTGCCTTTGCATATACACTACATATTCAAAGTGATCAAAAGTGGCAGTAAAGACACTTAGAATATTACAGAAGAGTTCTAATTCAAATACATTTGCAAATTAGCTTCCTATTAATTGAAGAATTAGGGCTGTCAAATCGATTAATTGCGATTAATCACATCCGAAATGAAAGCTCGTGTTTACATCATGTATGTGTGTGTTTATTAGATATATATAAATATACACCGTATGCACACATAGTATAATGTAAACACAAACTTTTGTTTTAGATGCGATTAATCGCAATTAATCGATTTGACAGGCCTAAATAAATTGCGTTATTTTAAATTGTAATGTTTCACAATATTACAATTTACTGTATTTTTTTATCAAATAAATGCAGCCTTGGTAAGTATTAAAAAATCTTTCCGACCCCAAACTTTTAAATGGTAGTGGACATGCATAAAATACCTAATTATTTGAAAGAACAGCCTGTTTTGAGTTACCATCTTCCTCCAGATTTCCAGAACTATCTGCGCACACAGACAGGCAGCACAACCACGATCAACATCATCATCTGCACTGTTGACTATCTGCTCAGACTGCAGGTACAGCTTCATCTCGCCCATCTTCCTCTACATCCCTATATACAGAAGTGCCAAAAGTATTTGCACACTTAAAAATGTGTTAATGTCATTGTATTTGAGAACATGAAAACAAAGTGCCAATTTTTTAAAGACATGCAAATGTGGCTTAAAGTGATAGTTCACCCACAAATAAAAATTCTGTCATTAATTACTCACCATCATGTTACTGCAAAGACCTTTGTTCGTCTTCTGGAACACAAATTAAGATATTTTTGATGAAATTCAACCACTGATATCACATGGACTGTTTTAACAATGTCCTTACTACCTTTCTGGGCCTTGAACATTGTAGTTGTGTTGCTAACTATGCAGAAAGCCTTTACATTTCAACAAAAATATCTTCATTTGAGTTCAACAAAAATATCTTCATTTGAGTTCCAAAGATGAACAAAGGTCTTACAGGTTTGGAACGACATGAGGGTGAGTAATCAGTGACAGAATTTTCATTTTTGGGTGAACTATCCCTTTAAGGATAGCTTAAGTGAGTTTTGTGGTTTCTTATTTTCATCCTCATGCTCTCTTATTTTCCATCTCAGGAGTCTATCAGTGACTTCTACTGGTATTACTCTGGGAAGGACATCATTGATGAACCAGGCAAGAGAAACTTTTCTAAGGCAATGACGGTTGCAAAACAGGTTTTCAACAGCTTGACAGAGTATATCCAGGTACTGATGTCACTGCCACATGCAGTCAATCTCTTTCAGACTTTCAAATTTCCGTCTTCAGGATAGTTTATCTGTTTTTGTTTCTCCACCATAGGGTCCTTGCACCGGTAATCAGCAGTCTTTGGCTCACAGCAGATTGTGGGATGCCGTAGTGGGCTTCTTGCATGTGTTCGCACACATGATGATGAAGCTGGCACAGGTAGGAACACATATGTTGAGCACACACACCCCCTTAACATTCCTGATCAATCTTATCATATTGATCGATTTTATTGCACCTAGAAGACCCCGGAATTTTCCTGGGAAGTTTCCATCAACACTGAATCAGTATTATCTGTATGTTGTTTTATTTCAACATTAAAATACTTGCCATTGGGTTTTGCCTGATCTAAAATGAAATCATAATTTCACCAACTTTACACAGAGGAAATCAGAGAAAAAAATGCATTGCATTTTTTTTTATAAGTATCTCTGTAAAAAATGTTTGTGAAAGCATTTTTAAGATCAAATATACTACCAGTCAAAAGTTTTTGAACAGTAAGATTTCTAATGTTTTTTAAAGAAGTCTCTTCTGCTCACCAAGCCTGCATTTGTTTGATCCAAAGTACAAAAAAACTAAACAATAGTGTTACTATTTAATATAACGCTTTCTGTGCTTTCTGTTTAAAATGTAATTTATTCCTGTGATTTCAAAGCTGAATTTTTAGCATCATTACTTCAGTCACACGATTCTTCAGAAATCAATAAATAAATGCAGGCTTGGTGAGCAGAAGAGAATTCTTTAAAAAACATTAATTTAAAAATCTTAAATCTTAAAGCATTAATTTAAAGATTAAAAGTCGTACTATTTTAGTGGTAGTGTATATTGTGTACAATAGTTAATACAGTATAATACTTATCAATTCATCATTACACTATGCATTTTAAATTCTGTTATATTTACGACAAGATATAATGTATTGCAACGTACATTATGTACATATATATTTGTAATGCATTATACCCTTTAATAACCCCTTATGACACATTATACATAAAGGCTTTAAGTAAAGTCTTTACAAAAAGCTTTCCTCAGATGTTCCAATTTTTAATTTTTATAGTGTTTCAGCTGCATTGAGCTTACAATTTATGTAACAGAATAGAGCTCAAAGTCGTGTCATACATGTACATACTTATATGTTCTATATAAGTATGATCAGACTAATGAAGAATATTTTTTCTGTTTTGGAGGTTGCATTTTTTTCTCAGCACTGTTTAGTCTAATTCATTCATTCATTTATTAATTAAAATTATTTTATTGTATCCTTATTTATTTGATCCATTTACTAATTTGGTGTTGACTGTGGTTATTAACAACTCCCTGAGTCAATTTCTGCCTTTTCATATCATAAATTCTAAATTTGCAAGAAACCTTATTGGAGTTAATAAAACATATCCCTGATAGCACACGTACATCATGGAGATGTCTATTTGACATCTGCATTTACATCTTTTTTTTTTTTTTTTTTTTCGTATTTGCTCATCTGCAATACATCTATTGGACGTTTCCTATCAGATGTCAAATAGACGTATATTAGATGTCTTTAAGATGTTTATGATTTAGAATGTATGTAAAACTGACATCTAAAAGACGTCTGTCAAACGTTTGTTCACAGCAGATGCTTTCCAGATCAATAGATCTTTAACAGACATTTTGCAGATGTACGTGTGCTATCTGGGAAATGGAAACGTGGTTGTTAAATTTCTTTGGAGTTTCATATATTTTATGGGAAGCTTTTTTAAACTGGAATTAAAATTTTAATTGTGGTATAAATAGAATAGAATTTGTCTGATTGTGGTGTTTATTGGTTGATTAGTGTTTATAGTGTTATATTCCAGTAACTATTTCCAAACTGGGTAATCGAATGGATTGTATTTGTATTCTATGTTTAGTAAATGTTTAGTCCAGTATCGCCACTAATCCATGAGTGTGGAACATGTTCACAGCGTGAGGTGAATGTTGATGCTCTAGTAATCTTTAATCACGTGTTGTTTCTCTTAACCTCTCTGTTGTGTTGTTTGATTTTGTTCTAATATTTGTTACGCATCTGGTACCTGTGTACTGCATTCTTGTATTTCTTAAAATTGAGAATAACTCCCACTCTCTCAGGCTTCAAAAGTGTAAATATAGCAGATAGTGTGGCTTATTTACTCCTCTCCAGACTGGTGAAAGATCAGTGCCTGTCAAAGTTGGTTCGTCACCAACAAATTGACACGGTTGTGTCTTACATCATCCACCTTACTCATCAATGCAGAAGTAAGCCTATGGACGAGACTTCTGGTTTATTAGCCGCCACAGTGAAATGTGAAGAATAACAACGTGCAGTAAACAGTAAAACTGTTTGCACTACAAACCTGTGTTCATAATTAAGATAATACATTAGAATAATATGGTAAGACACACCATTTGCAATATTAAGCAGCAAGTTGTGCTGTTTTGTACAGCCAAAAATTGCTGGACGCAATTGAGACCGGAAGCCACACCCATAAAATTTACAAATGGCCACGCCCGCTCTTACGGGAAAAATAAGGTGGATAGGTGAGGCCTAAAAGATGCCAACATAACTGTAATGAGGTTATTTTTCAACTAAACGTACTGAATTTTAATACAAAACAGCTTTGCCCTGGTTGTCAAATGTATCTATCAAATGTATGTATCTGGAGAGTGGGAGATCTCAAAATAAATACAAAAATGCATTAAAAATGTTGATCGGTAACATTTTTATTCTGATGTGTAACCCCGCCAGATGCACCCTGACCCAGGACTCCGAAATGGCGTAAGGATCTTTGTTTTTGCTTCCATCTTACGCACTTTTGCACTGTTTTCCACACATGTACACAGTACACAGAATAGTTTCTTTGCTTCCTGTTTCTGTTGTATTGCTTATGTGTCGGCACGTTTTCCGCAAGTGTTTCCACTTGCATTTTTTTGTCATGTACATTCCCTCTGTTCCTACTGTATCAGTGTTGAATTTCTGAAAGCAGTCTTAACCTTGTTGGGTTGATTTTGATATACTGGAGCTGAGGGAGGTGTCACTATGCCGTGTTCCTGCTTTTGCTCACTTAAAGAGGAAATTTATTTCCCTCGACCTGCACCATATTACTCTTTACATATACAGACAGACATACAGCCTCAAGAAAAATCTATAAAATACTGTTAATCTCATAAAACCTGTCAGGATTGCGCCTGGGTCACATTTGAATAAGTATGAAATTATTTTATGTATAAGCCAAATGACATTCACTATAATTCATTTCATTTCTTTGAAGTAATATACCATTTCTTTTTTCTTTCTTTTGATTTTGTGGTGAAATATCAACAAGGTTTTGGGAGATACATCCAATCTTTCTTAATGTGTATGTGCAGGCCTTTGTGCTCTTTTGTCTTTATACATGTTAGTGAGCATACTGTGTCTGCAGGTGTGTGTAATATTGGTGATACTGTTCTGTATAAAAGACTGTTTATGTGTCTGCTGGCATTCCTGGATATTTCTTGTTAATAATGGGAATTGCATATTACGCCACTTTATGGCGGTATTTTGCTGATCCAAAGTCTTAAAGACTATGATGTGATAGTCCTCGTTCCAATCTGGTCTCATGATGAAAACGTACCTGTGGGAACATTTTCGTGAGATGCCAAATACGCACCAATAAACACTAGAAGCGGTAAAACAGCGAGCGCTTGTAATCGTTTTCGTACACAGTTATGATTACAGCTCAGTATATGTTTTGCTTTCCGGTGTTCTTACCTATCAGATTATGCTACCAACACTGCATTTTTAATAGTGTAAGGGTAGGTTTAGGATTGGGGTAGATGTACACGACAGGGTAGCACAAATTGTCAGAACACCAGATGTAACAAGTTTGCACGGTAGCTCAGTCGGCACAGAATTGGACTTAGAATGCGGAAACCTTGGGTACGAATTCTGTGAAAAACTTGACTCACAATAAAAGATTTTGTGACGATGTTTTTGTTCATACTGTCGGGTAGGTTTAGGAGTAGTGCAGATGGTATGTTATTTTAAAACATCACGGAGCATTAGAGTTATAGTGCCACTCAACAGACTTTTCAAGTCAGAACTGTGAAATGCAAATTTCTACCTATCAGATTGTGTTTTATTAACGTCTACACATACCCCAAACCTAAACCTACCCCTTACAATAATGCAAAAACTGTAATTATTTGTATACCATCTAGCATTTTTCATAAAATGCACCATAAGTATGTTTAAAAAAAAAAAAAAAAAAAAATGAACACTCTTTTAGCACCACTCAGTGGACATTTCTGTTGGAAACTGCAGTGATATGTACTTATTTGTACGTATTTCCCATCTCACAAAAAAGTTCCCACAGGTACGTTTTCCCCATGAGATCAGGTTTCTTCATTCATGCCAGAGTTGACATCTGCTTCTGGCTGATTTGTCTTCATATCCATCTTTAAATGTCCCTGTGATAGGTTACAGTATGTCATGCTATGTTTGTGTCTGTTTATATACGCAAACCCAGGATCATTTCTGGAGTAGAACACATTCTGAGGTAAGCTGAGAGTAGGTGGACTTTGTCCCAGTAGTGCCATCTCCCACATCGCCCAAAAAAATAAAACTCATGCCAGAGATGCCACTGAAATCAAATTTAGCCTGATCAGGATACCTGGTATTCTTGGTACATCTCTTTTCATGGTTCCATAAAACTATGGAGTACCAGCAATATATGTGAACTGAAAGGTCTTTTTATGTTCTCTGTCAGTGAGAGTTTGAGACATTTTGTGGATAATGATTTGTTATTTTGTCTGAATTTGGTTGTGTGAAACAGGACTCCAGTCAGATTGGTCTGTTGAAAGAGCTTCTGGATCTGCAGAAGGACATGGTGGTGATGCTTCTCTCTCTACTGGAGGGTAAGAGATATCTGTCCATCAAATTGAACTTTAATCTGTAAAGCAAGCAAAATCAAGTCATGATCTATAGCCAATTTTATTGTATTATTACAGGTAATGTTGTGAATGGCACAATCGCTCGCCAGATGGTTGACATGCTGGTTGAGTCATCCAGCAACGTAGAGATGATTCTTAAGTTCTTCGACATGTTCCTCAAACTGAAGGATATTGTGGCATCTGATGCCTTCCGTGACTATGTGACGGACCCTCGTGGCCTTATCTCCAAGAAGGACTTCTCCAAGGCTATGGACAGTCAGAAGCAGTACACGCCATCTGAGATCCAGTTCCTGCTGTCTTGCTCAGAAGCCGATGAGAACGAGATGATCAACTTTGAGGAGTTTGCCGATCGCTTCCAAGAACCAGCCAAAGATATCGGCTTCAACATTGCCGTGCTACTTACCAACCTGTCTGAGCATGTTCCTCATGATACCCGCTTGCAGAACTTTTTGGAGCAAGCTGAGAGTGTGCTAAACTACTTCCGACCCTTCCTGGGCCGTATTGAGATCATGGGCGCCAGCAAGAGGATCGAACGCATCTACTTTGAAATCAGTGAAGCCAACCGCAACCAGTGGGAGATGCCTCAGGTCAGAGAGTCAAAGCGGCAGTTCATCTTTGATGTCGTCAATGAGGGTGGTGAGTCTGAGAAGATGGAGCTCTTTGTAAACTTCTGTGAGGACACCATCTTTGAGATGAACATTGCTTCTCAGATCTCAGAGCAAGAGGAGGAGGTGATCGAAGATGAGGATGAAGAAGAAGAGGAGGAGAGCAGTGGTGGTGGAAATGGAGAGGGAGAAGGAGAAGAAGGGAACGGAGAGGCAGCACCGCCTGAATCCAGCTCAGCCTTTGCAGACTTCATCAAGAGCGTAATGAACTTCATTAGCCTCTTCACTTTCCGCAATCTCAGACGCCGTTATCGCAAAATCAGGAAAATGACCATAAAGGACATGATTGTTGGTCTGGTGATGTTCCTTTATACTGTCCTCTTTGGCATCCTGCACTTCATCTACAGCGTCTGCAAAGGTTTCTTCATGCTTATCTGGAACACTCTCTTTGGAGGAGGTCTGGTGGAGGGAGCTAAGAAGATGACATTGACAGAGATTCTGACTAACATGCCTGACCCAACTCAAGATGAGGTGCACGGTGACCTTCCACCCGAGCCAGGAGCAAGAAAAGTACAAGAATCAGGCGGCGCTGGTGAGGGAGAGGAGGGAATTGGTGGAGGAGAGGAGGAAGCAGAAGAGGGAGAAGAGGATGATGGTGAAAGAGCTGGTTTTGGTCCACACGGCGGTCTAGGAGATATGGGAGAAACTGAGCCAGAGGAGCCTCCGACTCCAGAAGGCAGCCCACTGCTGAAGAGGAAGCTGGTGAGAAGAAGAGTTTTGTGCTTATAGTCTAAAGATGTGGTCACAGTTACCTTTTGTTTGTTTCAATAGGAATTAGTCAGGAACTTCATGTGAGGGTAACATATTTCCCCACTATTTTTCACAATGCATGTTGGTCACATGGAAATCTGTGACTTCAGTATTAGAGGTGTTTCATACAACGCTACAATGTAGACCTGGGGTGGCCAACGTTGGTTCTGAAGAGCCACATTCATGTAGAGTTCAGCTCCAACCCTAATCAAACACACACAAACAAGCGAATCAAGGTCTAAGGCAGGGGTCACCAAACCCCAACTCGGTCCTGTAGGGCCGGTGTACTGAAGAGTTTAGTCCAGCCTGCCTCAATAAACATGCCTGGAAGTTTCAAGTTTACCTAGTTAGACCTTGATCAGCCGGTTCATGTGTGTTTAATTAGGGATGAAGCTAAACTCTGGAGGACACCGGCACCTCCAGAACCGAGTTTGGTGACCCCTGGTCTAAGGCTTACTTCAGGGTGAGCTTTTATCAAGGTTGAAGCAAAACGCTGCAGGACTGTGGTTCTCCAGGACCAACATGGTCTCCCCTGCTGTAGACAATAGACTTTGGACTTTTTTACCCAGTGAAGTTTTGCCCAAATTGTACTAATGTGACCTCACCTTAAGAGTGAACACCCAGTTTCTCACCATGATTCCACATTGGTCTCCTTGAGTTTGTCAAATATAATGGTGCCTCTTGGTTTGTAGACTCATAATCTAAATCTCTTAATCTGCATATTCTGCTCCTCAATGTTTTGCTGGGTATTTCAGGTGGTTGAAGAAGGAGAGGGAGAAGCAGTTGAAGAGGAGAAAGTAGAGGAAGAAGCAGCCCCTGAACCCGAAAAAGCAGAGTAAGTAATGGAGAACAAATGATCAAGTCTTTCATTGGTGAACTGTTGTGAAGTCATATTCATCACAATGTACATTGTGCTGTTGTTGCATTGACTTGTCCTTCTGTCCATCAAAGTGCTGAAAATGGAGAAAAGACCGAGAAGGAGGCAGAACCTGAGTCCGAGGAAAAACCAGATGAAGAACAAGAGGAGAAAAAAGCAAAGGCTAAAGCAAAGAAAGGCAAGAAGACAGACGGAGAGGGCTTTGAACTCTGGAATGAACTTGAAGTCCAAAGAATCAAGTTCATGGTAATTATATTTTGGATACAGTTATTTATCTGTACATATCTTTCAAAATTAGTATTTTTTTTCATTCATCGCTTTTGATTCTGATTGCATCTGAAAGTTGAGCCACTTTCTCTTCTTCTAGAACTACCTGTCTCGTAATTTCTACAACCTGCGCTTCCTGGCTCTTTTCATCGCCTTTGCACTCAACTTCATTCTGCTCTTTTACAGGGTCAGTATGATTTTAAAACAGGGCTTTTCAAACTTGAGTCTCAGTCATAGTTGTGGGGTCCTTTGCATCAGTTTGTGAACCGTTGATTGAACAGTTTGATTGAAGCTGGCCATATCTCCCTAGGTTTCTGACAGCCCGCCTGGAGAAGAGGAGGAGTTTGAGGGTTCGGCTATGTTTGAGGGTTCTGGCGTATTTGAGGGCTCTGGTGTGTTTGAAGGCTCTGATGTGTTTGAGGGCTCTGGGATCTTTGAGGGCTCTGGTGGAGAAGCCGAAGGATCTGGAATGGAGGAGAATGGAGAGGAAGATGAGGAGGATGGGTTTGTTTACTACTTCCTGGAGGAGAGCACTGGATATATGGAACCTGCTTTGGCCTTCTTTTCCATCTTACACACCGTCATTTCCTTCCTGTGTATCATCGGCTACAACTGTTTGAAGGTCAGGAGCTCGCTGGATTCTGTTATCATTTACTCAGCCTCATGGCATTTCAAACCTGTATGACTTACTTTCTTCTGTGAAAACATGAGGTATTAATGGCTCTTTTCCAAACAATGAAAGCATTAAATGACCACAGAAAGGACCAAAAAGCACAATAGCTTTGTGTGAGAAACAGATCAAAATTTACACTTGCTTTCACTAAGATCCTTCCCTTCAGTGATGTGTTGAGTAGATGATGACAGAAATCTCTTTTTGGAGATTTTCATTTGGTTAGTGTGAGCTGCTAACATTTTCGTACCTGTCCAGGTTCCTTTGGTCATCTTTAAGAGAGAGAAGGAACTGGCCCGTAAACTGGAGTTTGACGGTCTGTACGTAACTGAACAACCAGAAGATGATGACATCAAGGGCCAGTGGGACAGACTTGTCCTCAATACACCGTAATACTACAACATTATTATCATTTATACATTTATAAACAAGTATCTTTGTGAAGACTGTCCAATCTGAAATGACATTCCCTTTTATTTTTCACTCAGAACTTTCCCAAACAACTACTGGGACAAATTTGTGAAGAGAAAGGTCAGGGGTGTACTATACTTGTGTATGCAGATATTTCATGTATTGAGAGATGTCAGTGACTGAGCTTGTCTGTGGTGTGTTTGTGTTGTAGGTGCTAGAGAAATATGGCGATATCTATGGTAGAGAAAGAATCGCAGAGCTACTCGGCATGGATCTAGCATCCCTTGATGTCAGCGCTATGACACACGAGAAGAAGCCTCAGCCTGATTCCTCAATGTTCACGTGGTAAAGAAAGCTGGAAATATACTCATAACTGTCACTAAAATGTCAACAGCCAATACCAGTAACAAAAAAAATGTTTCGATACCACAAAAACAAATATACCAATAGGTAGGAACTGTTCTAACAATTCCAGCTGCTTAAAAGTTCCACTGACAATTTTTGAAGCAGGAATATTGGGAAAATGAAATTTAGTAGCCAAATGATGAGGAAAGAAAGAAATATAAACTATATATGATTCACTACAGCTATAGGTAACAACAGCTCATTAAAGGCTATGTCTGCATTAATGTAGACACATTTGAAAATGGTGTTTTTGTTTCAAAACGCCCTCCATCCACACTAGCGTAAATTGTACAAAGTGACGTATTTTAACAAAGGTGTGAAAGTAACAAAAAAAAGCACCAAACAGGTACAAATGGTATAAACATAGATATCTGTCGGTACAGTATGCATCACATACTGACGTACTAAACGTGTTATCGTTTTCAAATACTACAATTTATCCACTTTGGAGAGCGTTTTCAAAAAGCGTAGTTTTTGTCAACAAAAACGCCATCTCAGTGTGGACGGAAAGCCAAAACGGTAAGAAAAAGATGTGTTTTCAAACAAAAAACTTGTTAGTGTGAACAAGGCCAAAGTTATTTGTTTGGGAATTGGTTGGAGTGTACTACTCTATTTTTAAATCGCTAAAAAAGGGCTCACAAGTGTCATTTGTTTGGGAATTGAACTACTCTGGTAAAGCTGATTTTTTTTTGGATTCAATAAAATTAACTTGTTCATCAGAATCATTTGTTTGAGATTTAGGATGGAGATTCTGTTTCTCATTATAAAATTTAATAAATCCACAGGATGACATCTATCGACATCAAATACCAGATCTGGAAATTTGGAGTGGTGTTCACTGATAATGTGAGTTTTAGTAAAGACAACATTTTTCCTAACATGTTAAGTAAGTTGAGAATATTTATAACAATGGTCATTCATTTGGATTCTGTTTTCCTTGTAGACGTTCCTGTATCTGGTTTGGTATCTGGTCATGTCACTTCTTGGCCACTACAACAACTTTTTCTTCGCCTGTCATCTGCTGGACATCGCTATGGGCGTCAAAACCCTGCGTACCATCCTGTCCTCTGTAACCCACAATGGCAAACAGGTACAGCTCTCAGATATCTTCACATTTGACTGAGATTTTATAGAAATCTCTTCCAGATATTAATCTTGATGATGACTGTGGTTTAGCTGGTGATGACAGTGGGTCTGCTGGCTGTGGTGGTCTACCTCTACACCGTGGTGGCCTTCAATTTCTTCCGCAAGTTCTACAACATGAGTGAGGATGAAGACGAACCGGATATGAAGTGTGACGATATGATGACTGTAAGTGTTTCTACACACATTTCTACACTAGGTTCAATTACACGTGCTGACTGTGATCGTGTGTTCTCTCTCAGTGTTATCTGTTCCACATGTATGTGGGTGTGCGAGCTGGTGGTGGTATAGGAGACGAGATCGAGGATCCAGCCGGAGACGAGTATGAACTTTATCGTGTGGTCTTTGACATCACCTTCTTCTTTTTTGTCATTGTCATCCTGCTGGCCATCATTCAAGGTGAGGAACATGGTTTTTAGAGAAATGTAGACACCCTGGACAATTTACTACTTTGTAAATGTAATGTAAAGTTTGGACATAACATCCCTCATTATGACATGATGTTTGTGTCGTGTGCAGGTCTGATCATTGATGCCTTTGGTGAGCTGAGAGATCAGCAGGAGCAGGTCCGAGAGGACATGGAGGTACAACTGCTAATTTTATACTTAAAGAACTTGGTCACCACAAAAAAAAAAAAAAAGAAGAAGAAGAGAAAAAATCCTGAAAAGGCGATCCAGGATTGGCTTTGGATGAGTTTGTTTCTTCATTGGAACAGATTTGGAGAAATTTTGTATTTAGCACTTGCCCTGTGCAGTGAATGGGTTCCTCAAATCTGTTCCTGGAAGGCCACTGCAGACCTTAATGAGCTTGCTCAGATTTGTTTGATTAGGGTTGTAGCGAAACTCTGCAGGTCATTGGCCCACCAGGGCAAGATTTGAAGAAACCCTGGTCCAAACAGCTGATCACAATAATCCACAAAAATCTGCATTTGTACAAAACAAATCCATCATTAAGCCAAAGTATGTGTCCGATATCAATCTTATACAGTTACTTTTCTGACCTGAAAGAGAAAACTCACTGTGTAAGATGGCTTTTGCTAATGTGTGCCATAGTGTCCCCTGTGGCAATTCCTGAAAGTGCAGTGCATACTTCTGTCATTATGGTTTGCAGTCTGACACATTCTGAAAATGTAATGTCTTTTTGTTGTTTTTTCAAAGACTAAGTGTTTCATCTGTGGAATTGGAAGCGATTACTTTGACTCGACTCCGCATGGCTTCGAGACGCATACGATGGAGGAGCACAATTTAGCCAACTACATGTAAGTGTACTGTAATACTTTTGTTTACTCAGAAATAATGGGAGCTAATATATTTTTTTTCCTCACTTTGAAATCATGCTTTTTCGGCCATATAGGTTCTTCCTAATGTATTTAATCAATAAAGACGAAACGGAGCACACAGGACAGGTCAGTGTTGTTTTATTCTTATCACTGTCCAAAACTGTATTTCTGAGAAAAAAAAAAACTTTGCATTTAAGAAGGTATACATTTTAAATACAGTGTGAAATTTTGTGAACCCCTTGCAGAATCTGTGAAACTGTGAATAATTTTAACAAAATAAGAGAGATTGTACAAACTACATGTTATTTTTTATTTAGTACTGTCTTGAGTAAGATATTTTACATAAAATATGTTTACATATAGTCCACAAGACAAAAAAATAGCTGAAATTATTAAAATAATCCCTTTCAAAAATTTGGGAACCCTTGGTTCTTAATACTGTGTGTGGTTACCTGGATGATCTACGATGTTTTTTTTTTGTTTTGTGATGGTTGTTCATGAGTCCCTTGTTTGTTAAACTTTTTGAATTTGAAGATCAAGGTAAATTGTACTTAATTTGTCTTCTGGGAAACATGCAAGTATCTTCTGTTGATTCTGATGGCCGGAACTAAATGGAAAAAAATGAATTTTCAACAAAATAAGAAAAATCTTCATCCTGTTCAAAAGTTTTCACCCCTAGCTCTTAATGCATTTCCTTCTAGAGCATCAACAGTAGTGAACAGTATATACTAAAATTTAGATTTAAAAAATTATTGACATTTTCTTAATATTTTGCTGAATTTGCAGTGCATTCATTTTATTTTATTTCTTTTTAGGAGTCTTATGTGTGGAAAATGTACCAGGAGCGATGCTGGGACTTCTTCCCAGCTGGTGACTGTTTCAGGAAGCAGTATGAGGATCAACTTGGCTAATTCTACAGCCTTGAAAGTGTGTGTTTGTGTATCATTTCAGGAATGAGAGTCATAGAGGAAAGAATGAAAAAAAAAAAAAAAAAATTGCCAAAGAAGGGAACAAGAGAAAAATGACAGACTGTAGCCTTGATTTGACTCTCATAACCCAGCCAACACATCACACAGACCACACAAACTCACTCATAAAACTTAAAACCTTTGATTTCCCCATGACTAAACGAGAGAAAAGAAGAAACGCTGTATGTCGGAAGAAAGTATTTTAAACTGTATATATACACTACATGGCCTTTATTTATCCACTAAGGACTTTTTAAATCAAATCAAGCCAAAATGAACAAACACCCCTAAATGAAGCCTTCCTTTTCTCTCTGTTATGTCTGTCACTATGAATCTAAAAAAAAATCTCAGTGCCTAATGTTGAATCTTAACAGTACAGTGAGGATTTAAGTATGATTTTATTAATAGTCCATAGCAATCTTTTTATGTGTAGAATAGCTGTCTAGATCTTTTCGTTTTAGCGTATATAGCTTTGTTTGTTTATTTATTCACGTATACCACAGAAATATAGCCATATGAGTGGTAGCATCCTGTTCTGTGACATACATAAAGAGCATTTTGACAAATATCAAACCAGGGTTTTTTTTTTCCCTGGAACATCGAGCGAATGTGAGAATGCGTGCAACCGAAATATCTTAATACCATTTTATTCTCGAGAGGAAAGTGTTACAACCCCAGTATTTCTCTCCCGCCTCTATTTCAAGTTATAGAGAATAACAAATGGTCTCATGAGAAGTTTTAACTTTGTAAAAATGTGAAACCACCTGTTTTGCACTCTAGAGTCTTATAATGGGACGCTGTATTCTTGCTGTGGTGTCCCAGTACACAGTGCTGTATTACAAATATAGAGAGGTGGAGAGAGTTTGTGGGTCATTTGTTTTATTAAAACATCCTCTCTAGATTTACAAGACGATTTACTCTGATTATGGGAACGAAGCACTATTATGACTATATGCACAGTATTATTTATATTGCTATACTGTCATTTAAGACCTTGATGTGGACTGTCATTCAGATAGCAAGACTGCAACTTAATTTATCCACCTAAATACATAGATAATATATTTTTGTTGGAGCTCTAAATAATTAAGATACTATGAACTCATTATGTCACAAGTGAGTATTTATTATGTACTTTTTTGGGGGGGAGAATATAGGTCAGAATTTAGTAGAGAAGTGGAAAAGGAATGTGAGCTAGATTAAGTTAACATAGAGGTAACAAAGATGATGTGTTTTTGCCTTTTAGATTTTTATTCTTCTTTTTGGCGAAATCTCACACTTTATTTTTGTCGAATCTAGATGAGGTATATAGTCGTAGGTCTCTGATATTTGTGCATCAGACGTCTCCAAGCGACTGAAACGAACTCACATGTGCATGTTCCACCTTGTGCGTTCTGCTGACATGTTGTGACAGCACATTAAGAGCGTGTGTTGAGGTCTTTTGGTGTGTTTTGCTCTGAGAGCTCACAGAGGGAAGAAATCAACTGTCTTCTCTGGATCTGACTGTGTATCAGGCTGAATCCTGTGTTTCAATGCACATTAAACAGATTCTAATATTTTAAGAGCACTGCTGTCTGAACTCTTTTATTTCCCATGACGGTTTCTGTTATCTGTGCTTGATTAGTGCCTGTTTGTTCTTATATGTTCCTATAATCCCTACTCAAGTGACCGTCTTCATGAATGAGTCATTGAATCTCTGATTCATTAAACCAATTTAGTCAAACACCCTGATTTGCTCCAAAACAAATTAAGTAATGTGTTTATAAGTGAGTCATTGAATATATCACTCAACTACTTTGTTTAAAAACACTGGAAGAAAATAAGTTGCTGAACTTTGAACCACATACTAGCATACTACTTTTACTATCCTTATAGTATCTTTCTGTGGAGGAATAGTAATAATAGTACGCTTGCATGCAGTTATTAATTCATCGAGTGATTGTGTTTAGAAGTGAGTCATTGAATCATCTACTTAACCGTTTAGTTAAAACACACTGTAAATAAAGTGGCTGTGTTTACTGTGGAGATAGAAATTAGTTCACTAATTAGTCCTATTAGAAGTTGTCAAGCATTCCTCCAATTTTCAGTGAGATTGAAAGGTGGTGGGCCGCTCTAAGGTGACTGAAACCCTGTGACAGGAGGTTGTCCACATGAGGGCCAAAGGGATGACACTTTCAGCCATCTGAATCTGTGATTTCTCAAATATTGAAGCTTTACAATGACACTAATTCATTCAAGTCCCCCAAAAAAGTAGGTCTACCACATGAGACAAATGGAATTGCTTGCCAGTTTAGTGCTGAACAGGTTCTGGATCTGTCTCGACTGAAAGCGCACTCTACACTGAACAGAACTCTCATCAGAATCAAAAGGCTAAGTTCACCTTTGCTGAGGAGCATGTTATGTGGACAGAAAAGGGGTGGTCCAGTTCACTTTAGTGTTGAAACCAAGTTTAATTTATTTGGGTCTGATGGAAAAGATTTTGTTTGGTGTCATACTGAGGAAAGACTGAAGGATAAGTGTGTAAAGAAGCCAGTGGAGGTGGAAGTGTCATGGTTTGCTAAGAACACTGAAATAATGAAATGGCTGAGCCAGAGTCCTGATCTGAAGTTGATTAAAAAACTCTGGAAAATCTTTGGCAACAAAGTTTAGGGGAATCGGTTCAACACTGCAGCTGGAATTGCTTGTCAGTTTAGTGCTGAACAGGGTATGAATCTGTCTCAGCATCTTTGAGAGAAGTCAGACTGAAAGGGCACTCTGCAGTGACCAAGCCTCTCATCAGCAAAAAGAATCAAAATGCTAAGTTCACCTTTGCTGAGGAGCATGTTGAGTAGAGGAAGGTGAACTGGTCAAAAGTTAGCTTAATTTATTTGGGTCGTAAAGAAGTCAGTGAAAGGTGGAGGAGGAAGTGTCATGGTTTGGGGGATGTTTACTGCAGCAGGAGTTGGGCTTCTTATACAGATACACGACAGGGTGAATGTAAATGTTTATCATAACCACCTTCAGCAACATGCAGATCATTCCCTGCAAGCATTTCCATGCAGGACAATGCCCTCATCACACTGAAAAACAGGTAAAGCAGTTCCTAATAGCTAAGAACACTGAAATAATGAAATGGTCAGGCCACAGTCTCGATCTAAACACGATTGAAAATTTCTGGAAAATATTTGGCGAAAAACGTTCAGGGGAATTGGTTCAACACTGCAGCTGGAATTGCTTGCCAGTTTAGTGCTAAGCAGGGTACGAATTTGTTTCAGCATGTTTGAGAGAATTCAGACTGAAAGGGCACTCTGCAGTGACCAAGCCTCTCATCAGCAGAGAGAATCAAAACGCTAAGTTCACCTTTGCTGAGGAGCATGTTGAGTGAAGAAAGGTGAACTGGTCAAAAGTTAGTTTAATTTATTTGGGTCTGATGGGAAACATTTTGTTTGGTGAAAAACTGGAGAAAGACTGAAGCCCAAGTGTGTAAAGAAGTCAGTGAAAGGTGGAGGAGGAAGTGTCATGGTTTGGGAGATGTTTACTGCAGCAGGAGTTGGGCTTCTTATACAGATACATGGCAGGGTGAATGCAAATGTTTATCAGAACCACCTTCAGCAACATGCAGGTCATTCCCTGCAAGTATTTTCCAATCAGCCTGCAATTTTCACGCAGGACAATGCCCCATCACACTGAAAAACAGGTAAAGCAGTTCCTCAAAGCTAAGAACACTGAAATAATGAAATGGTCAGGCTAGAGTCTTGATCTAAACACGATTGAAAATTTCTGGAAAATATTTGGCGAAAAACGTTCAGGGAAATCATTTCAACACTGCAGCTGGAATTGCTTGCCAGTTTAGTGCTAAGCAGGGTACGAATCTGTTTCAGCATGTTTGAGAGAAGTCAGACTGAAAGGGAACTCTGCATAGACAAAGCCTCTCATCAGAAGAAAGAATCGAAGGGCTAAGCTCACCTTTGCTGAGGAGCATGTTGTGTGGAGAAAGGTGAACTGGTCCAAAGTTCACTTTAGTGATGAGAGCAAGTTTAATTTATTTGGGTCTGATGGGAAACATTTTGTTTGGCATCAAACTGAGGAAAGACTGAAGCCCTAGGGCGTAAAGAAGCCAGTGAAAGGTGGAGGAGAAAGTGTCATGGTTTGGGGGATGTTTTCTGCAACAGGAGTTGGGCCTCTTATACAGATACATGGCAGGGTGAATGCAAATGTTTATCAGAACCACCTTCAGCAACATGCAGATCCTTCCCTGCAAGCATTTCCCAATCAGCCTGCACTTTTCATGCAGGACAATGCCCCCATCACACTGAAAAACAGGTAAAGCAGTTCCTTATAGCTAAGAACACTGAAATAATGAAATGGTTGGGCCAGAGTCCTGATCCAAACTTGACAGAAAATCTCTGGAAAATCTTTGGCGACAAAGTTTAGAGGAATCGGTTCAATGCTGCAGCTGGAATTGCTTGCCAGATTAGTGCTGAACAGGATACGAATCTGTCTCAGCATGTCTGAGAGAAGTCAGACTGAAAGGGCACTCTGCACTGACCAAGCCTCTAATCAGCAGAAAGAATGTTGCATGTTGTGAGGAGTGAGGAGAACTGATCCAAAGTTTGCTTTAGTGATGAGAGCAAGTTTAATTTATTTGGGTCTGACGGGAAAGCGTCTTGGTCATGAGTGGCGCATTAAGATGCTGTGTCAAGTTAACAGAATTAAAAATTCTGCCATTAATTGCTCACCCTCATTTCGTTTCAAACCTGTAAAACCTTCGTTCATCTTCAGAACACAAATTAAGATATTTTTAATGAGATCCAAGAGCTTTCTGACCCTCCATAGACAGTAACATACAGTAACTTACACGTTCAAGGCCCAGAAAGGACATTGGTAAAATAGTTCATGTGACATCAGTGGTTCAACCTTAATTTCATGAAGCTGTGAGAATACTTTTTGCGTGCAAAGAAAACAAAAATAACAAATTTATTCAACAATTTCTTCTCATCCGTCTCAGTCTTGAGCATGCGTTCACAATAGTGTGGTGCTGACGTACAACCTGGATGCACTGAGCCCACTGAGATTTTATTGATTTTCTTACTACATTTCTGAGCCTTGAACATGGTAGGTGCGTTACGGTCTATGCAGGGTCAGAAAGCTCTCGGATTTCATAAAAAATATCTTAATTTGTGTTCTGAAGATGTACAAAGATCTTACGAGTTTGAAACGACATGAGGGTGAGTAATTAATGACAGAATTTTCATTTTTGGTTAAACCAACCCTACACTATTATACCACACTATACTTTTAAGTAATGAAATATCATAAAAATAACATGATTCAGTATTGCTAGGTGCTTCTAAGCACCTCCTCAACATTTGACAGTTTCTACATCCAAACATATTTTGGGGAGTGTTGTTTCTGTGCATTATAACTGCATTATAGTACTGCAAAAGTTACGTAACTAACAGACTGACATAACAACAAGAATGAAACATAATAATGATGACGTGGACCAGCCTTTTTCAAACCTTCCCAAAGATCTCCTGAAAAAAAACAAAAAAACTAATGGCTCAAACATCACGGCCTTTACATGCCGGTGCTTGTTTGCTGACTGTATTTCAAGAAAAGGGCAAGGCATTGCTAATACCAGATGAGTTTTGGACTATTCATATTTAGTGATTCAGCAGAACTTTTTTTTAGTGATTCATTTGAGTAACAACATTCAAAATCTCAATTCAATATTCAAAATCTCTTTTTCGGTTTTGCTCCTGGTTCAACTTTTCAGCTTTCCTGTAAAACTGTGATCTACTGCTGATACTGCCCTCCACCTCAGTCAACGATTTGATTTTCAGATCTGCTTTCACAGTAGGAACTGAAGATTTACGGTGTTTTTGAATGAGCACTGAGTCATTTTTTCCAAAAAAGTCCAGCTTGATCTTCTGGAGATTGAGGAAACTGCTTGCCTATTCTACACTCACTTTCGAACATGAAGCTTAAAACCCTCTAAAGAAAAAACAATCAGTTCTTTAGTTTTCCTAAAATAATATTATAAATGAATACTAATATAATCTCAGTAAATCATTATTGTTATCAGTATCAGGAATACATTCTTAAAAATAAAAGTGTTTCACTGTGCCATGGAAGAACGTTTTTTGTTTAAATGGTTCCATAAAGAACCTTTAACATCTGAAGAACCTTTCTGTTTCACAAAAGGCTTTTAGTGGCAAAAGAAGGTTCTTCAGATTCTAAAAAGGTAAAAAACAGATGGTTCTTTAAAGAACCTTTGACTTAATGGTTCTTTGTGGAACCAAAAATAATTCTTCTTCCATGGCATCACTGTAAAGAACCCTTTAAAGCACCTTTATTTACATTATAGAATAAGGAAATGCATTAAAGTTCACTTAATATTCTTCAAAAACAAAGTTCCTGTGACATTAAGTAAAACTCTTACGACTTCTATCATCCGTCACTGATTTGTATTGTGATGACTGTATTTGTTGAGTAAACTGGGATAATTCTAATTCATCATATTTACCTGTTTAATCCCTAAAATACTGCTGAATCATCTAGGTGTCATCCGCTCACCTGTAACACGTGAGAATTTTCACAGTCATTCTGTTTCCGTGGTCATCAAACCAAATTCAGTTTAATGTGTTTTAGTTTATAGTTTCTCATTTTGTCCATGAGCTCTTCCTGACACTATGAAGGGACGATAAGGGCTGTTAACTTTTATCTTACTAAGCTCATAAATGTTCATAAACTTCTTCAGGTGTTTATCAGCCTATTCAGTTGTCCAGTGCTGACTTCTTTCCTACTTAAATCAAAGGTTGGCTCGGTCGAGAAAGGTGTGTTTCAGTTAAGCCTATTGACTCATGACTTGTAATGAGTAAGAAAAAGTAGGTTAATAAAGTTCACTTCAGCCTTTAGTTTGGCAAACGTTTGACAAGCAATACATACTGAGGAGTATCTGATAGTGGTGGAATCGGTAAGCTAAAGTTTAGTGTTTATTAGACTGTTATTAAGCTGTTAAAATAGTAATGTTCAAAGATTTTTATGTAGATATCAAATCTAAGGTGATTTATTCATTATATTGTTATTTGAACAAAAATATGGTCAAAACAGGATTACTGTTTTCTATTTCAAGATATTATAAAAAACCAAAGCTAAATTCTTAGCAGTCATTACTTCAGTCTTCAATGTCACATCCTTCAGAAATATTTTTTTTTTTTAATGATCACAGCTGAGCTATTAGTATTTTTGTGGAAACATTGTATTTTCAGGATTCTTTGATGAACAGAAAGTTCAAATGAACTGCATTTATTTGGATTAGGAATCTTTTGTAAAGTCAAATGGTTTACTTGTGATTATTTGAATTGCTGATAAGTATTAATTTATTTTAAAAGTTCTTACTAGCTCAAAACAAGTATGTAGATTATGACATAGCAATGAGGGTAAAAATTTTCCAATGCTTATCAGACCAGAAATACTTGCTTCATGTAGCTTTATTTAGCTTTCTAAATAGCTATCAGTTTTGATATAGGTCAGACAAAAAGGAATGCAGAATGGCTTGCCTTCATTGTGGTCTGTCATGCAGCAAAAGCTTTTCTCGCTTAAGTTCACACTTCCTGTACCTCAGGAAGAGTGTTTTGCCACAATAATACAGCAACATGTATATCATTACTTACAGAACTCTTCACATTGGTATAATTTTCATTCCATTTATATGACTGTTTAATTTGGTTCATATGTAAACTTGTCGTCTGTTTAAAATAACAATTATTCTTGCTCTTTTGTGGTTTGTACTGAATGGCTTGTAACAATGGTGAATGTGGTTTTGTCTTGAAAGTGTCCTGTGGTCATTGTGTCAAGTTGCTTACAGTAATACAGTTTTTGTGTTAAGCAGAGTAAACAAGTAGGGCCTATGTATGCAGGGCGGCGTTAATGGAATAGTTCATGCCAAAAAAATTAAAACGCCATTATTTACTCACCTTCATGTCGTTCCGAACCTGTATTACTTCTGTGGAACAACACCAACAACAGCAGCGAAAGTCAACATAATATAATAGCGTATTATTTACAGACGGTTTAGACGTTATACTTTCCTTCTTTAAACACTAGAGGGAGACATATATCCACATGGACTGGAATAATCATACAGCTGCGAGCCTCAATCCAGCCGCAAAAAATATGGTTCCGTTTATACCGTACACATAGACATTATCTCATTGACTCAAATGACTAAGCAGGTTAAACATTTCCCTTATGATTTATGCGGAATTTTATTGAAGAAGAGTACTTCTGGTAAGTGTTGGAATCACTTATAAGTCACTTATTAAAGTTTATAACCTTGTTTGTCTAATAACAACATATGTTTGTTGTGATCGCGTGAGTGACATTTATTGATGTGGTTGCAGGGGGTGTGATTCATAACTGTACAATATTCTTTTGTTAAACTATATTTTTATGAGTAGCAATCAATCTTGAAAACAACAACAACAAAAGAAATAGAAATTTATGGCGTGTCCACGTGAATGCGTTTTAAAGGGAATAAAAATGATCATATCTATATTTGAGATATGAGACAGTTTTTCCTTCTTGGAATTACTGCATTGTTCTTCTGTCTTTACTAATATTGCATATTGCCTTATCAGAACCTCAGTTAACCCTTTAAATTGAAATATATAATTTTTTTTAGCGAGTAAAATGCCTTTTAGTATTATTCTAGTATAACTTAGTATAATGTCCCCTTCAGTTTGTGGTACACGTGAAATATCTTTTTTTTTTTTTTGCTGTGAAATCTTTAATGAAAAAAAATCTTTATAAAGCAAATGTATAACTTTTATATGTTATTAGTAATACAAGACAAACATTTTCCAGACTGAAGCAAAATATGTTTATCCATACATCATTTTTTTTTTTTTTTTAGAAAAATCTAGTTTAACAACACACTTTTGAGGAACATGTATGCAGCATTACATGTTTTGTCCCCCACAATTAAAACAGCTTTGATCGTCAAACGATGAGCATTTAAATATTTTATTGTGAGATATATAGAGACCAATTATATTTATTTAATTATATTTATTCAAATTATATTTATTATTACACACTCTTGCATGTAGCACTAATTTCTTATACGCATCTATCTCAAGCCTTTGTTTCTAATTCCAAAATTTAATTTTAGAGCTAGTAACAGAGGCGTGAGCCACTGACAATGCAGGTATATATATATATATATATATATATATATATATATATATATATATATATATATATATATATATATATATATATATATATTTAATTCACCTATAGAGAGAGATTGTAGCTGTGTGATTGAAGCATGTGTGAATTACCCGAGTCTGTCATCCATAAGGAAAAAAAAAAAAAAAAATCTAAATTATTTTAATCAGCTCTGTTTTCTTTAAATAATGGGATACACCTTCTAATCCGTATGCAATTAAATTCTTAAGCTTTAATTCTTTCACTCCCATTTTTATGGGAACCCTCTTCAGTATTTCCTATTCCTTAGAATACTTTTGGCAGAAACAAATTACATGCTCTACTGACTCCTCTATTCCACACTGCTCACTTAACCCTGTTGGATGTTTATGTATTAGTTTCAGTGTTTTATTAAGCTTGGTATGCCCAACCCTTAATCTTGTTAAAATACTTTCTTTCTTTGGTGCTTCTCTTTCCTCATTGTTGTACTCATTATTATTCCTTTTGCTTCACATTTACTGAGTGAAATGTTCATCACTTTTGCTTTCCAAAGCCTTTTTGCTAACCAATCCACCACTTCTTTGCCCTTTATCCTTCTGTGACCTGGTATCCACATAAATATGATCATAATGTTCAAAATGTGCAGTCAAGACCTAACTGAAACTACTTTAGCCTGTGCGTTTCTTAGGGCCGCTGGCGCAAAAGGTTTCGACTAGTCTTACAAGTTAGTCTTTATCTTTTTTTTTTCTTTAAAACTGTTCAGAACTTTTTCAAGTCGGTTACATAAAAATGTAGATTGTTTTACTTTGGATCTGAAAAATTAAAGACACATTACCCTTTGGCTTACTGCTACTTGGTCAAAGTAGGTCTTAAAGTAGTCTTAACATAGCGGCTAAGTTTATGCAGCTGGTTCCTGGAAACTAATTTCTTAGAACATCCGTCAGTTTATTTTAGTAGTCTGCTGTAGTGTGCAAGCTGTTATAGTTTTATCTAACTTTATTGCCATATAAATAACATATGCATGGAAGTCCATTACCGCCACTGAATAAAAAAAGAAATAAGGAAATTGCGGCTTTTTATCTCACAATTTGGACTTTTTTCTCGTAATTGTGAGATATAAACTCGCAATTGTGAGTTAGAAAGAAATAAAGTCAGAAATGCAAGTTAGAAACTCACAATTCTGACTTTTGCGAATTAAGTCAGAATTATGAGAAATAAAGACCAGTTATAAAGTTATAAAGTTATAAACTTTAGCAATTGCGAGTTATAAAGTTATACACTTTTTTTCTCAGAATTGCATAAACATGAAATTGTGAGTTATAAAATCAGATTTGCTAGACATAAAATCACAATTGAGAGAAATAGAATAGAATAGAATAGAATAGAATAAAAACTCACAATTCTGACTTTATTGCTTAAGTCAGAATTGCGTGACATAGACTCACAGTTGCAAGTTATAAAGTCAGAGTAAACTCATAATTCTGACTTTTGTTTTCCTCAGAACTGTGTAAACTCGCAATTGTGAGTTATCAAGTCAAAAACAAAATCATAATTGCGTAATATAAACTCAGAATTGCGAGCTATAGCCAGAATTGCAAGATATAAACTCACAATTCCGACTTTTTTCTCAGAATTGCGTGATATAAACTCACAATTGCAAGTTATAAAGTCAGAATTTCGAGACATAAAATCGTAATTCTAATTATCAGAATTGTAAGATAATTCCTAGCTTCACAATTGTGAGTTATAAAATCAGAATTGCAAGACATAAAATCACAATTCTGACTTTTTTTTCTCAGAATTATGAGTTTATCTCACAATTCTGACTTTATTGCGAGTTAAGTCAGAATTGTGAGATATAAACTCATAATTCTGAGAACATATCAGTCTTTTTCCCCTCAAAATAGGACTTTATAACTCGCAATTGAATTTATTTCTCACAATCATGAGAAAAAAAATCAGAATTGCGAGATATAAACTCATAATTCAAATACAAATTCGCAATTCTGACTTTTAGCGCAACTGAGTTTATATTACACAATTCTGAGAAAGAAGTCAGAATTATGACTTTATATCTCACGATTCTGACTTTAGTTCTCAGAATTGCGATTTATTTCTCACAATCATGAGAAAAAAATTCAGAATTGCGAGATATAAACTCATAATTCAAATACAAATTCGCAATTCTTACTTTATTTAGCGCAATTGTGAGTTTATATTACGCAATTCTGAGAAAGAAGTCAGAATTGTGACTTTGTATCTCGCGATTTTGACTTTAGTTCTCAGAATTGCGATTTATTTCTCAGAATTGCGAGTTTATATCTCACAATTCTGACTTAGTAACACGCAATTGATAAAAAACGTCACAATTGTGAGACAAATTGTTTGAAATTACCGTTTTTATTTTTCATTCAGTGGTGGAAATGGGTTTCCAACATGGTTTCAATACATCTGTAGAAAATTACAAATTGTTATTTTTTTTTTTAGATTCAATTTTCTTTTATATCTTATACTTTGTATAAAGGTACAATAAACCGTTTAAAAATAAAATAGAATGATTTTTCTGACTGTTATTTCCTATGTCAGGCTGTGCAGGGTTAAAGATCTTGGTCAGAGCACCGGTGTTGGACAGTAGGCGTGGCATTTAAAGAGCTGTATGAGTGATCTGTACGGTACGCAGGATGGGCCAATCATCATCCAGCAGTGGTTGCAGCTCTTCACACTGCTGTAACAGCGCAGCACTCGCAAGCTCCACACGAGTGCGCGTGCAAGGAGTTTATTGTTCTCCACATACCGGTGACCGGTTAGACGAGAATCCGATGAAAACCAAAGAGCTGCAATCTGTTCAGAAGTGCTGGCAGGACGATTTTAAAGAGGGGAAGACTTCTGTGGATGTGAGAGCACATGAGCCAAAAAAACTTAATTTAAACTCGAGTTCTTCCGGTAATCAACATGCGACCGAAAACTTGATACTTCTGAGTCGGAACACTGACTTCGAAAGTTCTGTCCCGGATTCCCAAAGCGGACAGAAAGGAGTACGTGAGGAGAACCATGAGTGTTGCGTCTCGCCGTGGGACATGGAAAGAGTGTCAAAAGGAGGTGCCGTAACTCCAGGCAGAGTTTCGGAGGAAAATGTGACCCAGTGCCTGAACACACCAGACTTTTTAGTAGACTTCAGTTGCTCGTCTCCGTTAGCCAACCATAAAATGACCAAAAGTACATTGCAACCCTCGGTGTCAGGTCCGCTGGGTGGAGAAGAGGAGCAACAAGCCTCAAACCCGTTCCCAAGGATTATTCCCAAACTAATAGTCACCCATGATGATTTAGGTCCTGGTCAGGACAGTCCGCACATCACTGATTTGACTTTGAGCATGGGCGGCTTTTCACTGGATCTGCATCCCGATGAGGACTCGCCCTGCTCGGACAGCGGCTGTGGAGGCTCCCCTGCGCCCTCTCTGTTCCACAGGAAACTGTCCAGCTCCTCTTCGGCTGGATTATCCTCTGCCTCGTCGTTTGAGGAATCTGAGGATGATTTCACAGGCAGTGACATTGAGCCCACCAGCCTGTCCCCCAGTATGTTCGGCAGTCCTGATGAACTGGCAGGGGTAGGTGTTCAATTTTTCAAGATCCAATTGACTTGTTGCATGCGTGTTTTATTTTTCATACTGAATAGCGTTACGCTTGTTCTCGAAAATGATCATAACAGTTTTGAATGTGCACTTGTAGTGCACTTCAAACCTTAAAAGTGTACAGCACTTGAAGACATGTAGTAATGAAAGAAGAGGCCACCTGAGTGTTTATCGAGTCCATTTCCAAGACGAAGTGTCTTAAGTACACTTCTGAAAATAGATTTTTTTTTTAAATCTTTTATTTTTTCAAAACGTTTGTCTTGCTTAAAACGAAGTAATACTCACTTTGACATGTTGACTAACACACTAAAGCACATGTAAAATACTTTATTTTAATTAGTGGTCTCAAACGATTAATCGGGATTAATCGCATCCAAAGCAAGTTTTTGTCTACATAATATACGTGTATGTACTGTGTATATTTATTTTGTATATATAAATACACACGTACATTATATATTTTGAAGATATGTACACGTATATATTTTTATTCATAAAATTAATATTAAATATATAAATATATTTAATATATAAACATACATTTTTTTCTTAAATATATCCATGCATGTGTGTGTATTTATATATGCATAATAAATATACACAGTACACACACACACACACACACACACACATTATGTAAACAAAAACTTATTTTGGATGTGATTAATTGTGATTAATCGTTTGACAGGATTACTTTAAATAATTTAATTATTTAATTACCTTAATCATCATTTAAAGTTAATATATCTTAAGTGTACTAAATTGCAATGTTATCCTTGCAAATGTGCATTTACAAATACCTGACATAAAAGACATTACGTTGAAGTATATTTTAGTTTACCATAAATGCTTGTCAGTGCATTTAGCGCTACATTTAAACCATATTTCAGACAACAGAAGTATGAAATTCCATATGAAGATGTATGCAAGTCCTACTTAAGTATGTCCAAAAAAAGCACCCTTATGTTTAGCTAATTGCAATTAATATACATTTTACCTGTAATGGAATTAAATTTTCTTGCACATAGCATGCAATGAAGTGTTCAAAACATTACATTTAGCTTGCACTTAGCATACTTTTAAAAAGAGTGCTTAAGTGTACTACCTTTCCCCCAATGCTATGCTTCAAAGGTTAGGGGAAGGGCTTTTGGTAGGTATTTGTGCACCAACCTTTTATTATCATGTCTTGTAGCAGACGCGAGGTCTTGTGCAGCTTGTTATCTACTGATATTCCTCAAGCTAAACACATTGATTATGAGTTTATGATTACCAGTAAGGAACTTCTTGACATTATATTTACAACAGTGTTGTTCTTGATTTGCCTTTAATCTGTAATGGTACTTTAGCTTCAATTCACATGCAGAAATGAAGATTATGAGACTGTCTGAGCACTGAGTCACAGTGAAACTATTTAATAGAAATTACAGCTATTTTTAGCTTCTTATCAGTACACTGGATACATCTGTATTGTGTAAGTGGCAAACAATGACATGCACAAAGAAAATAAGAACCTGCTATTTTAGGTGTAACTCATCAGGCTTTTAGAAATCATCAAAAAGGTTACTGAAATATTGTAGTTTCGCTCTTTCTGACAAAGAGCTTCCAGTCTGGCAAACTTTTTTCGGTTTCAGATGTATATAGATGGTATTGGTTGGCTTTTGGAACAGTTGATGGGTGAGATATTTGTTTTCTGTGGAAAGTTAGTAACTACGCAAGATATTCGGCTTTCAAATGTTAGCCGAAAAGTGAGTAAGAATAACCTAATGTTCACGGGGATGTTTTTAAAATATGAGCAAAACTCTGAAAGTGAAGAATAGAAACTATTCTAGTTTCTGGAAACTGAAAAAAAATAGAAATGTGACATTATTTCCAAAGGTCACTGATTGATTTAATAATACACTCATTCAATACCGTCATTCATAGATGACTAATAGAGAACTCAAACTCCCGGGAGTGAGACAAGAGATTTCATCTGGAAAAATCCCCCAAATCCCAAGTGTCTTCGTATCCGAAGTCTGAATCTCAGATAGACACATGCTCAGCAAGTTTTTGTCTGGATGGATAATCCTTCTGAAACTGGGTGGCGTATACTTGCTCTCTGTTACACACTGAAACTTTGGGTGACTTCATATCTCTGATGAAACATTTGTTTACCTTGATGTGAATAGAAACTAGTCTAACAGAGGGATTTGTGCGATCAAAAAAACATGTTACCGAATCTCAGATTGTGAAACATGATGCTAGCAGCACCAAGGTCATGTGTTTAACTTCTGTTCTGATACAGTAAATAACCATGATATGTGTTTACGGGGAGTTATGTGAATCATTTCATCTGAGAAGCTATTGCTTTTTATGTGTCTGCTGAAAAACGCTGAGCAGAGTCAGCAAAAACAGGCCTTATATCCTAGGCGAAAAACAAATGCACTTTCAAATTGTACTTGAAGTGCTCTATTTTCACACACTAATTTTCTACTTAATATACTTAAAAATATTCCTTAGTACTTCTTAGTACATCATGAATATGAATTAAAATGTGCTATCTATGTAGAGATAGTATGTAAAAAGCGCATTTTAATTCATATTCATGGTGTCCCAAAAAACTGTATTTGAGTACACTTAGATGTTCTTAAGATTATCTTAAGAAGTAGAATAGAACACTTTATATTCATTATGAAAGTGTACTTTTTTCATCTGGGTTCATACAATATGCACTTCACCAGCAGTTCTGTGCTAATCTCTCTCACTCCGTCTCCAATTATCTAGACAATTAACGTTAGATTTGTGTATGTCTTGCTCATCCGTGAATCAGGATGAATAAGTTCGGAGAGAATGACTGTCAGGAAGTCCGCTGGCTCCTCTTAATCTTTCCATCTTTCCTGTGCTTTTTTTGTCATTCTTCAAATGCCGTATTTCTTTATTATATTGTTTTCTGGAATATTTTGGATTCCAACTGGTCAAAGGCAGCATTCTGTGGTCAAATATTTTAGTAATGAGCACTACAGCCTTTAAATGACTAGTACCAAGAAAACTATTTCCTACCATTCAAAAGCATCTGTAATATTTAAATTTTTTATGCTCACCAAGGCTGCATTTATTTGATTAGAAATACAGTAATATTATGAAATAGTATTATAATTCAAATAAACAGTTTGTTTCTATTTCTATTAAATGTATGTCTTCTATTAAAATTTCTATTAAAATATGTTTTAAAATGTAATTTATTCCTGTGATGGCAAAGCTGACTTTTCAGCAGACTTTGACAGTGTCACATGATCAGTGAAGACCCTGGACAACAAAACCAGTCATAAGTAGCACGGGTATATTTGTAGCAATAGCCAATACATTGTATGGGTCAAAATTATCGTTATCGTTAATCATTAGGATATTAAGTAAAGATCATGTTATTGTGAAGATATTTTGTAAATCTCCTACCACAAATATATCAATCTTAATTTTTGATTAGTGCATTGCTAAGAACTTCATTTGGACAACTTTAAAGGCAACTTTAAATTTCTCAATAACTAGATATTTTTGCACCATCAGATTCCAGGTTTTCAATTACTTGTATCTCAGCCAAATATTGTCTTATCCTAACAAACCATACATCAATGGAAAGCTTATTTATTCATTTGAAAATGAAGAAATGTGGTCCAGGGTCACATATGCTAATTTGGTGCTCAAGAACCCTTTTTTATCATCAATCGTCGCCTCGGAATTGTAAGGTTCTATCTGCATTCTGAACGGTTTTGAAATCCTGAGCGTCAAAGTGTTTGCGTTCCATAGACTTGGGTAGATAGAACCATTTTTGTTTTCTAAAAAAAGGCCTAAATGTGCACAGCTTACAAAAGAAACATCACATAATGTAAATAAGTTGTCAAAGAATAAGATTATGTGAACTCAATTTTGACAAAAAATGTAAGAAAGAACCATATAATTCCAAGGTGGCACACTGTTTAACACAGGTGTGCCTCTTAATGTTTTTTGTGGAAGCTCTGAGGCTTTTTTTCAAGATTAATTTCAGTTATGAACTTAATGTGTTCTTTGCTAAATAAAAGTATTATTATTATTTTTTTAAATGCAGTACTTTTTTAAAGCACTCCACAGTTCTTCTTACATCATTCATGTTCATTAGTCACTGTGTAATAAGCCTGTCAGGGTTCATTTTGTTTGTCATTTACACATCTTTTTCATTTGCGTTTGCTCTAAATTGACCTCATCCAAGCTGCCTATTCAAAAAATGTGTGTGTGTGTGTTTTATTTTTCATTTTATTTTATTTTTGAACAATTTGACCCTGTTCCACCAGCTGCTGACATCCACAGGCCTACTCACGCAGACACACATTCTGTTGCCATCACTGAGCTATCATCACTCTTACTGTCATGGAAAACTGAGTTGTGGGCGGTTCCTTTGTCACTAAGTAACTGTGAATCCATATATGGTGTTACTTCTCATTTCTGTTTCTTCATCTCTTTCTTAATCTGTGCTGTGCCTTACTTCAGCGGTCATGACGCAGATTACCATGGTGTGTTTACATCTGTGTGTGTGTGTGTGCAGATTATTTTTGTTTGACTGTTTTCCTCCTGAGCACTACACTGTGCGATGATGTAAACAATTCGTTTCGAGCCGTAACCTCGCTCCACCGCTTTTAAGACAAAGCGAAACACCCCATAGAAGTTACTAGCTTGAAAAGAGTTTACGGGAAGACTGAACGACATCTAGTCATCTCGGCTTCAGTGTTCCTGGCTCTTTCATGGGCGTGAAGCTGTTGGACAGGTTTATCTTTATTATGCAAATGCTTTAGGAACTTCTTAGAAAGGAGGGAGCGAGAGAGAGAGAAAACGAGACGGATCAAAAGAACGAGAGGGAGGGGAGAAGTGGAAAATGGATAGCTGCAGTGAGGGAGGAGGTGGGTGATGAGGTGGGTGATGGGGTGGGTGGGGTTTTTACAGCGTGTTCAAACACAAACAGCCCAGAAAAGCACATTTATTGCATTAGTGGTGTTTGCCAAGGCCGAGGACACTGTACTTGATTTTAATCACTAAAAAGCAATTTAAAGAGACAGTTCACATGAAAACAATAATAAAAAATACCATATGATTTACGCACCCTCAAGCCATCCTAGATGTATATGACTTTCTTTTTTAAGACTAATGCATTTGGAGTTATATTAAAATATGTCCTGGCTTTTCTAAGCTTTATAATGGCTGTTGAGATTTTGAAGTACAATAAAGTGGATCCATCCATCCTAAAAAGTACTCCACACAGCTCTTGTTTTATGACATTGTTTACATGTTCTTTTACACATTTCTTTGTAAGCCTGTCAGTGTGTAGTAAGAAGGGAGTGCATCTGCCTGATTAGAGCTAGTGAGGACAGTGGATTAGGATCAGAGAGGAAGGGAGAGTAAGATAAGAGTGTGTAGGGGGGACATCTGAGGAGAAAAGCATTGACTGACGAGTTAGACAGAGGACTGATAAATTTGCTGAGATGTTGAGAGAGACAGCTGAGCTGCAGAAGTTCATGTGAGCAAGAGACCTGGAGTCAGCAGAGAGAGGGAGTGAATTATCAGAGCTGTGAGGTAATCAGTGCTCCATGCACATGATGTGAGTGTGTGACAGTTCAGTCTGCTTCCCGGATGCTTCTGTGGTTACAGGGCAGTGCGGGAGTCGTGGGTCTCTGCACACTTGTTTTTGAAGTGTGTGCTTTAAATGTGTGGTTGTGCATGCTTGCTGTGTTTGCCCATACATTTGTGACTGCCTGCTGTCTTGCTTGTCAGGTAAGAGACATTCTCACACACTGCTAGGTTGATTTGACAAAAGGGTTGATGACAAATTTCCTAAAGAAAAGGAAAAAAATATGTAGTTTAAAATACACGTGTCGTTACTTGATGCATCTTTTTTCATAAAGTCGTTATATTCTTTTCAACAAAAACAATCTGTAAATTCATGTGGTGTAACAAGTAAAAAAATAATGACATATTGTACTCCGTTCTTGAGTACGTGCAAGTGTATTTTCATTCTTTTTATATTTATGTATTTATTGTAGTGTATTCGTAAATACTGTTACAAATATAATGAATTACTCAGTCATAAATGTTGTTTTTGAGGAGGTGTAGCACATGACACTTTACAGCCTGAACGCCTTGTCAATAAAAGTCATGCTTTATGGTGAGGCCCTCCTTATAATATCATTTCCTGTTTTTGTTTTGGTTTTCATTTCTGTTTTCGTGTTAGTTGGATGACTTCAGTTAGTTTAGTTAGTTGCATGAGTTTTATTTGGTTGACATAAGTTTTTCAAATATTATTAAGCAGTTAAGCATTATTTTATTTTTTATTTTATTTTATTTTATTTTATTTTATTTTTGTAAGTAACGCTACTGTTCAAAAGTTTGGGATTCAGTACTTTTTTTTTTTTTTTTTTTTTTTTAAGAATGAATACTTTTATTGAGCAAGCATGCATACAATTTAAGAAAAAGTCAGAATTGTGAGTAAAAAGTCACAATTATCTTTTTTTATTTTTTATTCAGTGGTGGAAACAGGCTTCCATAATTCAACAGGAATACTGAGAAAAAAAAATGTGTTTGTAAAGGAGTAATACCTGCTAAAAAAAATTCAGCTTTGCCATTACAAGAATAAATTACATTTTAAAATGTATTTTAATAGAAACAGCTTTTTTGATTTGTACTAATATTCCACAATATTACTATTTTTACTGTTTTTTTACATAGTGAGCATAAGAGACTTCTGATGTTATGTGAGTTGGATATGCAGTAGATCTATTCACTAACAGTAACCTGACAAATGAACTTGAAATATTAAAGCCTCTGTGTGTGTTTAAGTCCTTGAGATAAGTCAGACATGAAGATAGAGCGGCTCTGTTTGTCCAGGGTGGATGTGACCTTTGACCCGGGGGTGGATCTCAGTGTGACATTCCACAAGGCCTGGCCTTTATCACCATGACAACAGCTCATTTTCTAGAATTATCAGAATGGGAGCGGCTTTTGTGAATCGGTAGCATGTTTTGCAATTAAACGTTGCAATTGTTTAACAATGGTGGATATGATCAGTTAAACTTTCCATGATAGATAAAGACATTTTGGAATGTAATACTGTTTCCGTTCATAAACTGCAGGGCATATGGTGTCTGTTTAGAAAGTAAAATGTAATTAATACTTCTCATAAAGTTTCAAGAAGTGTCTATAACTAGGCAGAAGGACAGGAAGAAAGACAGAGGCCTTTTATGAGGTGTCGTCTGTCCCCTGTTGGCTATAGTGTCGTCAAAGGGGGTCAGTCAGGAACAGAGAGGACAGACTGAATTACATCTAAGTGTGGAGAGCGAGCTGTCGACTTTACAGAGCACACGATGAGGGGGGGGGGGGGGGGGGGTTTGGAAGAGGGAATGAATGTGTGAATTGTGAAGAGGTATAAAGAGACCTGAAAGGGAACAGATAAAGAGAGATAGGCTTCTATTTTGCATTTTTTCTAAATGAATAATTCTTTTTATTTTTAAATTGCCAACCAGGAGAAGTTAGGGTGAAGCTAGGACTCTTAAAAGGGTTAAGATAATATAATTTCTGTATAAATTCTGATAGTTCTGTCTCACAGACCGAAGTGTAGGAGAAACTAGGACTCTTACAAGGGTTAAGATATGTTGAAGAC
The DNA here is from genome assembly GCA_036247105.1 of Cirrhinus mrigala. Classification (NCBI taxonomy): domain Eukaryota; kingdom Metazoa; phylum Chordata; class Actinopteri; order Cypriniformes; family Cyprinidae; genus Cirrhinus; species Cirrhinus mrigala. The sequence goes on from CM070024.1 coordinate 19,956,550, forward strand.
CAACAAGCTAGCATTGCTGTTGAAGACCTGCTACACTGCTATCTTTAATAAATTCTTCTCACCACAAGAACTCCAGTCAAGCTTACTTATTTTATGTATTGGAGAAATCAAATGATTTGGCGAGCCACCTAAACCACTGTTCAGCCAAATACAGCCAAATCTAAAAAAATTGGCGAGCCAGCCAGGAGAAGTTAAGGTGAAGCTAGGACTCTTACAAGGGTTAAGATACTTGAAGACCAAAAAGCTAACATCGCTGTTGAAGACCTGCTACACTGCTTCCCCTTAATAAATTCTTCTCGCCACAAGAACTGTGGTCAAGCTTACTTATTTTATGTATTAGAGCAATCAAATACTTTGGGGAGCCACCCAAATCACCGTTCAGCCAAATACAGCAAAATTGAACAATTTGGCGAGCCAACCAGAAGCTAGGACTCTTACAAGGGTTAAGATTCTTGAAGACCAAAAAGCTAACATCACTGTTGAAGACCTGCTACACTGCTACCTTTAATAAATTCGTCTTGCCACAAGAACTGTGGTCAAGCTTACTTATTTTATGTATTGGAGAAATCAAATGCTTTGAGGAGCCACTCAAACCAAATACAGCAAAATCGAACAATTTTCAATTCAGGTTGAAAATAAAAGTAGTGTTCTTAGAATTTCACATATGAGTTTTTGTAAGGTCAGATACCAAGCATATTCTGGTAACTACTCATTCCAGGATGAGTTCTTATTTTGCTTTTGTATTCCTGTGCAAACAATTGAAAAACATTCAAGGAATTATGGAAGGAAGTTGTCATTGTGAATGTGAAAGTGTGAATGGCATCCCAGGACGTCATGAGGAGGTTTTTCTAGTTCCCCTGCAAACAGCTGGCTTATGTCATTTCCCACACTCACACATTCCTCGTCGATCAGAACTTTATAATCAATAACCTGTAATCTGTAAGGCCATGTGCGTCACGGCTTCTGTGTTGACCTTGCGTCGCTGATAAAGTCCTCCCTCTGGAACTTTAGTTCCCTTGTCTGAAAAAAAAAAAAAAAACAACAGTGCCAGTGTTTTTACAGAAACTCAGTCTAGACACTAAATGTTTGTTTAGAGAAAACAGATGTGGTTTGTTTCGCAAATCAGTATCGGCTTTATGTATTTAGTCCGGCTGTTTTGCAAATGATTAATAAATGAAAGAAAATGCAGTATGTTGGTCTCATCTGTGCATTTGCAATTTTCGATTTCAGGCTAAATCGTGGAGGAAGTTAAAGACCATGGTGCATTGCTCTCCATTTGTGGTTTCATTTAAGAAACGATATCCTTGGGTTCAGCTTGCAGGTCATGCAGGTAAAAACAAATTCTTGTTTCATTCCTGTATTGAGGAAGAATCTTGTATCTGAACAGATTGCTGCCCATCATTTTGGACTGATGAAATTAACACTGCTTTTGCGACTTTGTGTGCAGGTAATTTCCAGGCAGGCGAGTATGGGAAACTTTTGAAGAAGTATTGTGAATGTGAGCAGCAATGTCTCGAGAAGCTGATGAATGACAACCTTCGGCCATTTGTACCTGGTTACTATGGTATTGTGAAGCAGAACGACCAGGATTACAACCTAATGGATGATCTGCTAACCGACTTTGACTCCCCTTCAATCATGGATTGCAAGATGGGAAGCAGGTGAGAAGAAGCTTAGAGATTAAAAATAATAGCTTTGTTCAAATTTGTTTTTACAGCTATCTTAATAATAAGATAAATAAAACCACCCTAGCCAAATATATATATTAAGGGTGTTTTCTCTGAGGAAGCAAAGGAGGCAGTGACCAATATTTACAAATTCAAAAGTAGTTAACTATTGCTGTTAACGTAAGTTCACAAATAAAATATATTGTTTAAATTGTTACTGCCTTGAGTTATTATTTTGGAATAAATGTAAAATGCCTAAAAACACTAACTTGATTAGATTCACACTTGGTTTTAATAAATAGAATATTGATTATATTGTTAATGTAAAAACATAAAAGATTTTTTTTTCCACATGTAATGTTTAACCAAGAAACTGTGACTAGGACATGAATTTACATTGAATTAAAAAATAACAACAACAACAACAAAAAAACATCTTTGAGCACTTGTGAAGGCTGTGGTGTGATTAATCGGGTCTGTTATTTTTTATTTTTTATTTTTTTTATCACAGGACATACCTGGAAGATGAGCTGGTAAAGGCCCGTGAGCGTCCTCGTCTTAGGAAGGACATGTATGAGAAAATGGTGGCTGTAGATCCAGGAGCACCCAGTCCGGAGGAAAGAGCCCAGCAGGCCGTTCTCAAACCTCGATACATGCAGTGGAGGGAGACACTGAGCTCAACCGCCACTCTTGGCTTCCGCATAGAAGGCATCAAGGTGGGAGATCACATGGGGTGCTGTTAAAATAGTCAATTCATGTCTTTGCAAACATGATGAACTGAAAAGTGTGGAAGCCCATTTCTGCTACTGAATAAACAAAAAAGGTAATTGTGACTTTTTAACTCACAATTATGACTTTTTTTTCTTGAAATTGTGAGATAGAAATTCACAAGTCTAAGAATGTATCAGTCTTTAATTCCCCTTGGAATTGGACTTGTAGAACTCATAAGTGCGAGTTATAAATTTGAATTTGCAAGTTTTTATCTCGCAATTGTAAGTTTATATTACGCAATTATGAGGGGAAAAAAAAGTCAGAATTGCAAGTTATAAACTCGCATTTGTAAGAAAAGTCAGAATTTGTGATTTTCTTCCTTTTTTTTTTTTTAATCTTGCAATTGTGATTTAATTACGTAATTCTGAGGGAAAAAAAGTCGGAATTGTGAAAAAAACCAAAAAAAAACAGAAAAGTCGGAGTTTTTAAGTTTTTATCTCGCAATTGTTTATATCACGCAATTCTGAGACAAAAAGTCTGAATTCTACGAAAAAAAGTTGCGAGTTATAAACTCAAGTCAGAATATGCAAATTTTATCTTGCAATTGTGAGTTTATCATGTGATTCTGAGAGAAAAGTCAGAAATGTGAGAACAAAAGTCTGAATTTGTAAGTTTTTATCTCGTAATTGTTTATATCACGCAATTCTGAAAGTAAAAGTCAGAATTGTGAGTTTATATCATGTAATTCTGAGAAAAAAGTCAGAATTCTAAGAAAGAAAAGTCACTTGCGAGTTATAAACTCACATTCGTGAGAAAAGTCAGATTTTTATCTTGCAATTGTGGGTTTATCATGTAATTCTGAGAGAAAAGTCAGAACTGTGAGAAAAAAGTCAGAATTTGTAAGCTTTTATCCGGCAATTGTTTATATCACGCAATTCTGAAAATAAAATTCAGAATTGTGAGTTTATATAATGTAATTCTGAGAAAAAAGTCAAGAGTTATGAACTCACATTTGCGAGGAAAAAGTCAGAATTTGCGAGTTTTTATCTTGCAATTCTGACTTTATTTCTCCCAATTATGAGATTATAAGTACGAGTTCATATCATGAAATTCTGACTTTATAACTCGCAATTGCAAGTTTATTCTCTTAATTGCAAGACAATAAAAGTCAGAATAGTGAGCTTATATCTCAATTCTGAGAAGTCAGAATGGTGAGTTTGTACCACGCTTGAAGTCAAGAATTGTGAGAGAAAAAGTTGCAATAACCTTTTTTATTTTTTTATTCAGTGGCAGAAACAGGCTAACATAGAAAATATATGCTATACTAAAAATACTACTAAAATACGATTTAAAAAATCAGCAAGGATATATTTCATTGATCAAAAATGACAGATTTTTTTACTATTAAAAAATATGTATCATGGTTTCCATAAAAATGTTAAGCAGCACAACAGTTTTCAATATTGATAAGAAATGCTTCTTGAGCACAAAATCAGCATACTAGAGTGACTTCTGAAGGATCATTTGACATTAAAGATTGGAGTAATGGCTGCTGAAACTTCAGCTTTGCCATCACAGGAATAAATTACCTTCTAAAAATATATTCAAATACAAATGAGATATTTTAAAGCATAAGTAAGAATTGTTTTTACTGTATTTTTTATCATGTATAGCATTGAAGATACAGATAACATCAGTAATAAAACAAAATCTTTTTATAGATGTGGTTAGCAAAGCCACCAAGTTGTTATCTGTGCATTGTAAAATATGCAAATATAGACATAAATGGTAACTTGAAGTAGTAAATACACATCATAACTACTTTCCTGAATCCATGTTTATTATTTATAGATCTGACATTTGCAAATTTGCTATTTTTTGTTGTTATTAAAAACAAGAAGCACTAACATGAGTTCTTCCCTTCTGTTTACAATCGTTGTGTTTCTGTTTAGAAAGCAGATGGCACGTGCAACACCAGCTTTAAAAAAACCAAACATAAAGAGCAGGTGATGAAGGCCTTGAGTGACTTTGTGGATGGAAACACACAGTTACTGGTATGTTGCAAGTTTTAACTCTGCACTCGAGCTTTTATTTCATGAACTTTCACTAGTGACTGTCCTGTTTTACTTGATAATCATACTTGTGAAAAAACAAATAATATTGATTTCATTAAAATGCTGTTCTGACTTCAGGCTCTGTGTAAAATTAAGAAACACATTTTAGAGAGGCTCTGCTATGTTATTACTGTAGTTATAGCCAACACGTTTTTATGGAAGCCTGTTTCCGCCACTAAATTAAAAAAAAAAAAAAAAAAAAATTGTGACTTTATCTCACAATTCTGTTTTTCTCAGAATTGTGAGATATGAACTAGCAATTGTGAGTTATAAAGTCAGAATTGCGAGGAAAAAAAACTTGCAATTCTTTTTTTCGCAAATGCGAGTTTGTATCTAGCAATTTTGATTTTTTTTTTTTTGCAGAAATGCGAGGAAAACGAGAATTGGGAAAAGTCAGAATTGTAAAAAAAAAACAAAAAAAAAAAAAACTTGCATTTGCCAGGGGAAAAAAGATTTTATTGCAATTGTGAGTTTATATCTTGCAATTCTGACTTCATAACTCATAATTAAGAGTTTATATCGTACAATTCTTAGGGGGAAAAAAATCAGAATTGCGAGATTTAACTCGCAATTGTGAGGAAAAAAGTCATAATTGCGAGAACTCGCAGAAAAAAAGCGTTTAGCTTACAATTCTGACTTCATTTCGCGCAGTTGATTTTATATCACAATTCTGAGAAAAAAGTCAGAATTGCAAGATATGCACTCACAAGTGCGAGATATACACTTGTATTTGCGAGGAAAAAAAAGAATTGCGAGTTTTTATCTCACAAATCTTACTTTATAACTTTTCGAGTTTATCACGCAATTCTCAGGAAAAAAACCCTCAGAAAAAAAAAATATCTTCCAATTCTAACTTTATTTCTTGCAATTGTGAGTTTATATCACGTAGTTCTGAGGAAAAAAGTCAGAATTGCAAGATATTAACCTGCAATCGTAAAAAAAAAAAAAAATGAGAATTGCAAGAACTCACATTTGCAAAAAAAAAGAATTGCGTGCTTTATCTCGCAATTTCAACTTTGTAACTTCCGACTGAGTTTATATCACGCAGTTCTAAGGAAAAAGTCAGAATTGCAAGATATTAACTCACAATTGCAAGATAAACACTTGTATTTGTGAGGAAAAAAAGAATTATGAGTTTTTATCTTGCAGTTCTTACTTTATAACTTGCAATCGAGTTTATCACGCAATTCTCAGGAAAGAAAAACTCAGAATTGCAAGATAACTCGCATTTGTGAGAAAAAATAAATATCTTGCAATTCTGACTTTGTTTCTTGCAATTGTGAGTTTATATCACGTAATTATGAGGAAAAAAAAGTCAGAATTGCAAGATATTAACCTGCAATTGTAAAAGAAAAAAAAAAAGTCAGAATTTCAAGATGATAACTAACATTTGTGAGGAAAAAAAAGAATTGTAAGCTTTATCTCGCAATTTCAACTTTGTAACTTCCGATTGAGTTTATATCACGCAGTTCTAAGGAAAAAAGTCAGAACTGCAAGAATAACTCACAATTGCAAAAAAAAAAAAAATAATAAATAGAATTGAAAGATAATTTTTGAGTTTTTATCTCGCAATATTGAATTCATTTCTTGCAATTGTGAGTTTATATCACGCAATTGTAAGAAAGTCAGAACTGTGAGATAAAAACTTGCATTTGTAAGCAATAATTGCGAGGGAAAAAGTCAGAATTGCGAATTTTTATCTTGCTATTCTGACTTTATTTCTTGCAATTGTAAGTTTATATCTTGCAATTCTGACTTCATAACTCATAATTAAGTTTATATCGCACAATTCTTAGGGGGAAAAAAATCTGAACTGCGAGATTTAACGCAATTGTGAGGGGAAAAAAGTTGCGAGAACTCGCATTTTGAGAAAAAAGTGTTTAGCTTACAATTCTGACTTCATTTCGCACAGTTGATTTTATATCACAATTCTGAGAAAAAAGTCAGAATTGCAAGATATTAACTCACAATTGCGAGATAAATGCTTGTATTTGCGAGGGGAAAAAAAGAATTGCAAGTTTGCGAATTTTTATTTTGCAATTCTGACTTTATTTCTCGCAATTGTAAGTTTATGTCTCGCAATTCTGACTTTATAATTCGCAATTGTGAGTTTCTATCATGTAGTTCAGAGAAAAAGTCCGAATTGCGAGTTTATATCATGCAGTTTAAAAAAAAAAAAAACGTTGTGAGAAAGTCACAGTAACCTTTTTTACAGTTTTTATTCAGTGGCTGAAATGGGCTTCCATAGGTGTTTTTATATTTAAAAAAAAAAAAATCATTAAATTATTATTTTAAGCAAATTCATTAATTTACCACCTTTCTAGTGGACAAATATAGGACCTTTATTTTTTTTTTATAAATATAATAATGTTTTGGAGGAGGGGGCGGGAGCACATCGTTAACCAATCAGAATTCAGCAACTGGCAACCGATAATTACAGCTGTCTTGAACCATTTATTTTTTTTTTTTCCCCTGCAGAGGAGTTATCTGCAAAGGCTGGTGGAGCTGCGCAGCGCTCTAGAGACGTCAGAGTTCTTCAGGACACACGAGGTGAGGAATGTTCTTTCCGTATTGTGAAATCTTTCCTGCCAGGGCCAAATTATTTTCATCTTTGGAACACAAAAAGCCACGTTTCATAACTTCAAAACTTTGCCCTTATTTAAGAAACCTTCTGTTCTGTTTCTCATCAGGTGGTTGGAAGTTCCTTACTGTTCGTTCATGACGCTTCAGGCCTGGCCAGAGTATGGATGATTGACTTCGGTAAAACCGTCCCACTCCCACCACCCCAAACCCTGGACCACCGCACACCCTGGGCAGAGGGAAACCGGGAAGATGGGTACCTATGGGGTCTGGACAACCTCATTCAGATCTTCGGAGACATGCTGCACGACACGAACCCTCCCTCACCGTGATGGACATACAGAACATGACTGAACCTGAAGCATTACGTGCAGGGACATGTTGATGCAGGGAGGTGCACAACAGGATATTAATCCTGAGATGAGTGTGCTCTAGTGCTGTCGGAGAGATAAAGAGCGAACAAAACACGAGTGGAAAAACTTGAGCTCATTTAGTCGACAGGCTCTTTTAATTTGCACACGTGGTCCTGCAGAAGCTCCACCAGAGTCAAAACACACTGATATTGAAACCAAACAGACTTGAGGAGCAAATGAGAAGAAACAATCATTTTAAGGCCACGACAGCTGTTTATTCTTTTAAGAATATATGCTAAATTCACATTTTTTGTTGTTGTTGTTTTTTTTTTTTTCAATCTACAGATGATAACACTATCAAACTGGAATGCGCTTTTCCTTGTAAATTTTTCTTCGGGTTTCCATGGTTATGTAAATAGTGCTTATTTAATTTTTTTTTTTTTTTTTTTATAAATATCACAATAATTTAGGTTTTACTTTGTCCTATTTCTAACCCATACCTCATTTATTTCTGAAAGGTGGTTTGTCAAACTACATGCAGACTTGACACTTTCTTTTTTTTATTTCCTGTGGTCTTCTAATCTTGATGATACATGTGGTATATGATATTTCCATGACTCATATGTCCTGTTGAATTTTTGCAAACGGTATCGCCTTTGAAACAGTTCAATCTAAAACAGCAGAAGTTTAAATATTACCAGTCAGAAATAAGGTTGTTGTGCAGCTAACTAACCACCCAAGACAAAAAGGATAGTTAAACCCCACCAAGATTGTATTGTATTGATGAGAAATGGATGCAGTGTTTCTTTTAAACTAGCCACGGTTACGAAGACGCATAACAAGCTAAATCAACACTTTGTTCACACTTGGTTTTTAAGGTAACCCATCAGTGACTGACCTGTTTGGAAAGTTAGTCATATGGTTTGGTTTCATGCAAGTTTGAGAGGTTAACCATCTTTATCTAGATCAACAACTACTAATTTGTTTTTTTTGTTTTTTTAATTCAAATAAATGGTTTTGAGCTTGAGTTGTGTTGGTAGGCACAGCTGAATGACCTCCGACCTCAGCTCTTTCCTCACCATAGCATGCACTGTGGAGTTTAGCTTCATAGTGATTATATCAGCATAACATTTGCATGAAGAACAAATCTGACGGTTGATCTCTCAAACTGGTGGAAAATTTTTTTTTTTTTTTGGTGTTCACGAGATTGTAAGTGTTAGGGCTGCTGAAGTCATTGCGTTAGTTCTCAAATTAGATTAAATAAAAGAAAAAGAATACAGAAACTAAAACTTCTTCCCTTTGTCACTTCATGTTTGCTTCAGATATATTCATAAAATAAAGAGATAAAACCTTCTTGCACAATCTCACAACGACGATATTAAAGCGATTTCCTAACCTGGACACTTTTTTTTGTTGACGTTAGTTTATGGAACGTGATGTTCTACCACTCTGTATGTGTTTTTTTTTTTTTTTTTTTTTTTTTTACAGCTTCAGAGATTGTATTTTCCGTCTTGAGCGGACCTGCACACTGTCTGTTGGTGTGTCTGTCAGCGTTCCAACAACATTCCAGCTGTCAGTATTTCCCCATCTGACTGGAAACGGCGAACATAATGTGTCACATATTCCTCTGAAGATCCACTGCATTGTTTACAGATTATACAAAGTATTGTATGTCATTCAAATTCTTGAAATTGTCGTACTGCACGTTTTAGACTGGAAAGAGAACTGGATGGTGATGCTTTTTTTGTGTTTTGCATCTCATTTAGTAGTTTGAGACAATAGTTTGCAATAGAGACATGGTGAGCATCTGTACTCACATCACCTTGAATCCTTGTTTTGAAAGCCAATAATATAATACAATAAACTGGAACTATCATTATTTAACATACTGTGTTTCTTCTGTTCACTTTCTGAATCACCATTACTACAAAAATTGTCAATCACTTCGTCAGTATATTAGAACAATTTTTTTAGTAATCATGTGACACTAAAGATTGGAGTGGTGCAAGGTAAGAAGGGTGTTGTTTTGCACTACCATTGGGAATTTTTAATCAAAGTATATTATAGACTTTTCATTAAGACCCTAAAGAAGAATCAACTTTGGAAAATGGGCATCCGATGACCCCTTTAAATTGTAACATTATTTCACAATATTGAAATATTTTGTTGCGTTTTAGTCTAGGACTAGGCTTAAAGGGGTCATCTGATGCCCAATTTCCACAAGTTGATATGATCCTTTAGGGTCTTAATGAAAAGTCCATAACATGCTTTGATTAAAATTTCTCAATGGTTGTGTAAATGACTTTAAAAAATCTTTTTTTTTTACCTTGCCAAAATCAGCTCTACACACAAATCATCCTGTTCTGGTCGAGGCTGCTTTAAATGTTAATGAGCTCTGCTCGCCCCGCCCCTCTCTTCTCTCTGTGGAGTGACGAGCCTGTTTACTTTAGCCTCATTTAGCCGCTAAACTTGCTAACTAACACATTATTAGGAAATTGTAACAATATTTCACAATATTACTATACAGTGGAGATCAAAAATAGAGAACAACCTATAGGCTCGGTTTCACAGACAGGGCTTAGACTAGCTAAGATTAGGCCATAGTTTTGCCTTTTTTTATTAGATAAGACAGTAGAGAGCAGACAGGAAAGTATTGGGTGGAGAGAGGGGGGTGGGATCGGTAAAGGACCTTGAAATGGGATTCGAACTCAGGTCGCCGCGAGCACAGTTGTGCAACATGTCAGCGCACTAACCACAAGGCTATTGGTGCTGACCACTTAAGCAATTTTTAGAAACGTGCTTGGTAAAAAAAAAAAAATAAAAATACTACTGGTGTGTATCTTGAGACAAAACAAAGGCACTGATATATTTTAAGATCAGTCAGTGTAAGTTTTTTTCAGTTGAAACAGCTCAGACTTGCGTTTTAGTCTAGGACTAGGCTTAAAGGGGTCATCGGATGCCCAATTTCCACAAGCTGATATGATCCTTTAGGGTCTCAATGAAAAGTCCATAACATGCTTGGGTTAAAATTTCTCAATGGTAGTGTAAATAACACCTTTTTACCTTGCCAAAATCAGCCCTGCAAAAATCACCCTGTTCTGGTCGAGGTTGCTTTAAATGTTAATGAGCTCTGCTCGCCCCGCCCCGCCCCTCTCTTCTCTCTGTGGAGTGACAAGCCTGTTTACTTTAGCCGCATTTAGCCGCTAAACACATTATTTGGAAAGGCGATTGCGAAGATTCATTAAAAAAACCCTTATACTCACTTCTGCTGTAACTGAAGCTGGATCACGAATGATTCACACAAACAGATATATGTAGATCGGGAGCCGCATTCCCTTCACAAACAAATGTAATCCACTGCATCTTCAGCGTCTCAGATGTCGGGAGTAAATGACGACCACTATGTTCATTATTACATCCAGCAACACAACACCTCAATCGCTCAATCTGAGATATTCTTGTCTAACTTACACCCCTGCTCCGGCATCGAAACAAAAAGGGCTGACTGTTACAACTGATCTAAGTTAAGAGGCTCATGTCAATCGATCGGCTCGATTTGAAAAAGGGTCATTCTCAGACCAAAGCACAAGCGCAGCGGAGCGTACCACGCTCAAAGTTCAAATTAGTTGAACTTTTGCCGCTGTGCTTTGAAGGGCTGCGCATTCCGCATTCAGTGTGAAAGCCATCATTTGTGCGGCGCTGCTTCTAGTCGAACACACCTAGTGCTGCAGGCTTATTGGCACACTGACGTAGACGAGATTAACCCCTTAGGTATCGAAGTTTGGTACCGAACGACAAGAGGTTTTTCGATACTCGATGGTATCGAGGCCGGTGCCTAAAAAGTATCGCCCTCGATACCCAGCCCTAATAAGAGGGATCCTACAAAATGCATGTTATTGTTTATTTATACTGACCTGAATAAGACATTTCACATAAAAGATGTATACATATGGTCCACAAAAGAAAATTATAGTTGAATTTATAAAAATGACCCGGTTCAAAAGTTTACATACACTTGATTCTTAATACTATGTTGTTACTTGAATGATCCACAGGTGTTTTTTTGTTGATAGTTGTTCATGAGTCCTTTGTTTGTCCTGAACAGTTAAACTGCCCATTGTTCTTCAGAAAAATACTTTAGGTCCCACAGATTTTTTGGTTTTTCAGTATTTTTGTTTATTTAAACCCTTTCAAACAATGACTGTATGATTTTGATGCTTCAGAAGGAAAACCCAAGCATTAAAAGCCAGGGGGTAAAAACCTCTGAAAACCAAAGAATGGGACCTGAAGGATTTTTTTTTTAATTATTTTTATTATTTTATTTAATTGTATTATTTGTATTATTTACTCCCGGCCTCTTTTTTAACACAGTTTTCTGAAATAAATGTACTTTTATTTTATTTTATTTTATTTTATTTTATTTTATTTTATTTTATTTTATTTTACCACTGAGTCTTTTTTCACTGTTTTCTGAAACATTTATTATTATTATTATTATTATTATTATTATTATTATTATTATTATTATAATTATTATTATAATAATTATTATCATATTTCATTTTATTATTTTACCTCCAGGCCTCTTTTTTGTTTTGATCACTATTTTCTGAAATAAATGTATTTTATAATTTTATAAATGTAAATGTTTTCTGAAACATTTATTATTATTATTATTATTATTATTATTATTATTATTATTATTATTATTATCGTATTTTATTTTAATACTTTACCTCCAGGCCTTTTTTTTTTGTTTTGATCACACATTATTTTACCACCAAGTCTTTTTTTCACTGTTTTCTGAAACATTTATTATTATTATTATTATTATCATCTTACTTCATTTTATTATTTTATCTCTAGGCCTCTTTTTGTTTTGATCACTATTTTCTAAAATAAATGTATTTTATTTCATTTTATTTTGTTCCACTGAGTCTTTTTTTTCCACTGTTTTCTGAAACACTTATTATAATTATTATTAATTTTTTTATTTTTTATTATTTTATTTCCAGGCCTCTTTTTGTTTTAATCACCATTTTCTGTAAATTAAATTAAATTAAATTAAATTTTGACAGTCATACCGCAAAACGGGTAAAGCACTTCCTTGAAGCTAAGAACATTGAAATAATAAAATGCCCAGGCCGGAGTCCTGATCTAAACCTGACTGAAAATCTTTAGTGACAAAGTTATGGCTAAGAAACCCATTTAAACTATGGAAGAGAGTGTGTGAGAAACTAGCGATGTCCTGCGGCCACAAATACGCTGAAGTCATTAAATGCAAGTGCCTCTAAACTTCCTACTAATTTCTGACAGCTGTAACCCTCCAAATTTTTAGTTTTAATCTTCTTTCGTGCTACAGTGTTTACCATTTCTCTAATTTTGATCACTGCAATTTCCACAAAATAAGGGTTTTTGTTGAAATGTTGTGGATATTTTGTCAAACACGTTAGTATTCTCAAATTTTGACCTTTACTGTATTTACTGCATTTTTGTAATAAAAAAAAGAGACTCTTTCCAAAAAAAAAAATCCCCAAAATAAATGTATTACATGGAACAAAACATTCTTCTGATTAAAGAGGACGTTTTTGAAAATTATTTGGATTACAAGGATACTGCTCACTTTATTACAGTCAATGTTCTATTCCTGCCAAGTGATGTTTTCCTCTGTCATAATTTCCTGTGCGGAGAGAAGTTCTTCCTCAAGTTGCACAACAGAAGGGTTCTGAAACCGCTGGATGACATCAGAACGGCCAAACACTTTGTACTATTACTGAGGGTCATCACTAAATGACATCTGACTTACGTCCTTCGTTCAGTTTGTTTGTCCTGAACCGAACCAAATGTTTGGAGGATTACCTCATACCGGTTCACACGTCAACAAAACAGTTAACTATCCAAATGCCGTTAAATACAATACAAGACAACTGTCGCACAAACTCGAGTTAGCAGACACAATTAGAAAAGAGAGAACTTGAACCACAAGATGAGAAAATCTTGCAGTTTATTCTTTAGAACCACTTTTGTTTCACAAGCTCACAAGCTTGTGAAATAGATTTCAAACCAAATTACAAAGAATCCATCTCTGTAATAATTCTCGATTGTAAAATCCTAATATCCTATCTAATGGAAGCTGCATCAGTTTCTTACTTTTACAGAATGTAACTTTATCATTTCACTTAGCACCTTTAGAAACACAGAAACTGTAAGGACACCTAGTGGATGAAGCCTGAAAATACAGGTGTAACCAGCTCCTGAAAAAGCTCATACCGTCTTCAGAAGAGTCTTTGGTGTTGTTGATTAGCTCTTGATCTGTGTGTTGGTGTGGAGCAGCAGCACTTGTCCTGCTAGACCCTCCTGTACCCCGCCTGAAGGAAGCACGTAACGCGTCCCATCGCTGGCTCTCTGAGGGTCCATCTCCTCGAGTTGATTGTTGCTCTGTGTTACTGACTCAAACTTCCAAAGCTGGTACCGTAGACTCTTCCCTTGTTTAGCCAGAACAAACATTTCTTTAATGTCATCGGGCAGCCAAGAGATAGAAGCCTCGTTCTGAGAGAGATGCAGCCAGGGAAGGGTGACATTGTGGGGGAAGTGTTTGCTGTCTACACACCCCTGTCTTAAGCCTAATAATATACCTGGATAAAGGCAGAAATTATTGGATTAAAGTATTGTTTCGTTATGTAATTCTGTGATGTAACTTTTAACTTATTGAGTTTGTTTAGTCTGACCTGAGACGACTGCCCAGTGGGCTTTGTGTCCATTGCGTAGACAGGGCTCGTGATTAAAATCCTCATCATATCTGTGCCAGAGCTGTCAAGAACACAACTACACTCTCTCTGAATAGATGTGATTCATTAAACAGTGTAATGTGCACATTACTATAAATGTGTTTCTTTGTGTCATGATTTAAAAGGAAAAAGGAAAGGAAAGGACGTGACGTGTGGCCAAGTATGGTGACCCATACTCGGAATTTGTGCTCTGCATTTAACCCATCCAAGTGCACACACACAGTAGTGAGTAGTGAACAAACACGCGCACACACACTGTGAACACACACCCCGAGCAGTGGGCAGCCATATTGCTATCGCTGCGGCACCCAGGGAGCAGTTGGGGGATCGGTGCCTTGCTCAAGGGACTCATCTCAGTCGTGGTATTGAGGGTGGAGAGAGTGCTGGATATTCACTCCCTCCACCTTCAATCCCTGCTGGACCTGGGACCCGAACCTTTCGATTACAAGCCCGACTCCCTAACCATTAGGCCACGGCTGCCCATGTCATTTAGTTGATTATGTTAGCACTTGCAAGCAAAGATGGCAGTTTAGAAGTTTAGTGGTAAAATAAAATAAATAATAAAAGGTGGAGGTAAAATAAATAAAATAATAATAATAAAAAAATTCTGAAAACGATGAAATGACATAAAATTAAATGAAATTATGTTTCAGAAAACAGTGATCCAAAAAAGGGGGCCTGAAGAAAATGAAATGAAAGTTATTTCACAAAACAGTTAAAAACTAAGAGGCCTGGAGGTAAAATAATAAAAAATAAATAAAATAATAATAATAATAATTAAAAAAAATCCAAAAACAATTATCAAAAAAAAAAAATTTACTCAGTGGTAAAAAAAAATGACATATAAAAATAAAAAAACTTATTTCAGAAAACAACTGGGGTTAAAATAAAATAAAATAAAATAAGGTGGAGGTAAAATAAATAAAATAATAATAATGAAAAAAATCCCAAAACAATTATCAAAAAAATTAAAAAAATTAAAAAAAAATTACTCAGTGGTAAAAAAAATATAATATAATATAATAAATGTTATTTCAGAAAACAGTTTAAAACACCTGGAGGTAAAATAATACAAATAAATAAAATAATAATAATAATAATAATAATAATAACAATAATACAATTCTGAAAATAAATAAATAAATAAATAAAAAGACTCAGTGGTAAAATAAAACTAAATATAATATAATAAAAGTTATTTCAGAAAACAGTGATCAAAAAGAGGCCTGGAGGAAAATAATAATAATAATAATAATAATAATAATAATAATAATAATAATAATAATAATAATAATAATAATAATAAAATGTTTCTAATTATGTAGACTAATAAACGGTAAAAAAAAACCCCAAATAAATAAAATAAAATAAAATAAAATAGTTCCAGAAAACAGTGATACAAAAAAGGGCGTGGAGGAAATGAAATGAAATGAAATGAAATTAAATTAAATGCAATTGTTTCAGAAAACAGTGATCCAAAAAAAGGGGGCCTGGAGGTAATGAAATAAAATAAAAGTTTCAGAAAACAGTTAAAAACAAAAACAGACCTGGAGGTAAAATAATAAAAATTAAGAAAGAAAATAATAATAATAATAATAATAATAATAATAACACAGTTCTGCAAATAAAAAAATAAAAAGACTCAGTGGTAAAATATAATATAATATAATATAATAAAAGTTATTTCAGAAAACAAAAGATTATATATATATATATATATATATATATATATATATATATATATATATATATATATATATATATATATATATATATAAAATGTTTCTGAAAATGTTTCTAAAAACTGTTAAAAAAGACTAATAAATGGTACAAAAAAAATACAATAATAATACAATTAATTAATTAATTAAAATAAAATAAAATAAAAATGATTTCAGAAAACAGTAAGCAAAATAAAAAAATGTGGCCTAGTAGTAACATAATATATAAAATTAAATGATTTTAGAAAACAGTGAGTGAGCAAATGAAGACATGAACAAACACAAACAAACAAATATGTATAAATATTAAGCATTAAAGATACGGTACAAGAACAGGTTGCCTGTCAGCGAGGTGTTTAAGAATGACAGCAGTGTTTTCTCCCATCATGCCTCCTGATAACCTCTGAACTCTGCACCCACACACTTCCTCCGCCAGCTTGGCCATGTCACTAGCTAACTCAAAACAGAAAAAACACAAACATTGTAGCATAGTAACTATAAATTATTAACAAAGATAGTTAAAGATAGATAGTTCCTTAAAGTTACATTTAGTCCACATATGACAGTTACATTTGAAAGTAGTAGTTTATTAAGTACCAGAAAACATTTCTCCTTGTTCAGTGTAGTCGTTGTTTTTTGCCATCTGGACCAGTGTCTCCAGCATCACTGTCTTAGGAGGCTGCAGAAGATGAGTCGCCATCCATAAGGCCACAAGACCACATCTGAAGTCACACACAAGAGCAATGAAATATCTACCAATGCAAACATGCAGCCACACAGGCAGAAAAATAACAGAAATGAACAGATATATTGTCAAGGCAGATATCAGCTGATAAGTTTTTCTGTTTGGCCAATAAGAGTCAGAATATTTATATCATATACAGGGAAAGGTAAAATTAGCAATAACTGATCTTTTCAGATCTTCACTTTTTTTTTTTAAGTATCACTGAGATACTATTATAGTTTTTAATTAATATTTTGAAAACTAAATTTTGTTACGTGCTTTGTCCTTTGTATTACTTTTTAAAAATAGAATTTTATTTATACATATTAAATAATATTAAAATAATAATAGTAATAATAATAATAATAATTTAAAAAAATAGTTTTATTTCATTTTTCATTTTATTTTAGCACATCAAGTCAAACTTAAATAATAGTATATACAATAACAGTAATAATAAATAATTATATTTTACAAAAAACAATTTAAATAAAATTGTATTTAAATGTTTATTTTATTTTAGTACATCAAGTCAAATGAATGAAAATGAAATTTTGTTGTGTTTTTGTCATTTGTATGAATTTTTTAAAATATTTTTTTTTATTTTAAAATATTAAATAATAATAATAATAATAATAATAATAATAATAATAAATAGTAATATTACATTTAAAAAATATTATTTTAATATAATATAATTTTATTTCAGTTTTAGATTTAGTTATTTTAGTACATCAAGTCAAACTAAATGACAATGAAATTTTGTTTTGTGTTTTTGTCATTTGTATTATTTTTTTAATTATATATATATATATTTTTAAATATGAAATCATATTAACATAATAATAATAATAGTAATAATAATAATACATTCAAAAATATATAATTTTAATATCACAATTATATTTCAGTTTTAGATTTGGTTATTTTAGTACATTAAGTCAAACTAAATGAAAAACCTTTGCACACACTGTTGGTTACAATGTTTACTTCTATTTTTTTATGTTTTTAACATTTTCTCTTTATTTGTGAAAAACAGTATAATAGGATTGCATAATCAAGAATTTGCTAAGTATTAATCTGTTTAATTAGCAGGTTTATGCTTTTTTTATCAAGCGCAAATTATTTTTTTTGGCCCCATTTTAATTAATTTTCAAATTATTTATTTATAATTTAGTAAATATTATGGAATATTATAACATATTTTATATTTTATTTTATTATATATATATATATTTATATATATAATAAGTTGTTACATAGAGTTTGCATTACATTGCAGATGCTGCAAGATGTCACAAATGTTAATTATTTTACCAAAATAAGAGGGATCATACAAAATGTGTGTTATTTTATAATAATATAACAAATAATAAAAAAATATAAATAATAATAATAAAAAAACACACACATTTAAATAAATGTTAATTATTTTATCAAAACAAGAGGGGTCATACAAAATTATCCCTCTTATTTCTGTAAAACAATATTTTGCAGATTCTGCAAGGTGTATGGAAACTTTTGACCAGAACTGTATATAACAGCAACGCTGCTAATCTAAGATATTGAAATCAACCTCTAAGCATTTTTATGAAAACTTACTGTGGACCATCTTGAATAAGTGAAGGCACATACTTATTGAACAGCAACCACTGCAGATCCTTCCTAAAACTTCATGGAGAAGTGTAGAGAAAATATACAATCATGACTGTACAAAAAAAAAAAAAAAAAAAAAAAAAAAAAAACTCTTCAAAGTATAAATTGTGGCTTGTACTCACCTGCTTTCTCTTTGTCCTAGAATAATTACGGCTTCTTCATAGTCCCCTTCTACAGAGGCCCTTCCCTCTGCTAAAGCCTGGTAAAGCTTCTTCTTGCTGGACACTGAACGAGCCAATGATGGAGGTGGAGGTGGAGGTGGAGGTGGGAGAGAAGGTGGAGGAGGTGGAGGAGGTGCTGCAACATTCTCCACAGACATGCTGCTCCAACACACTTTCACACTGTGGAGTAAATGAATGAAAAACAACAGACAACATGACATGGTGTCACAAACATGTTATATAGATTACAATGTAGTGTCCTATGAAACGACACCAAAACGATGCACTGAATGGACGTGCTAATTATACAAGCATTCGCAAAGTCACACGAACCTACATCAGCGTCCAAGTAGTTATTTCACTACTATCTACTAGTAGGGATGGGCGGATCGATCCTGAAGTATCGATACTTTCGATACTGACGTTGTATCGAAAGGATCGATCCTCACATAAAAATATCGATTCTAAAGTGCATTTTTAACCATTAATTTAATTTATTTAGCAAGAAATTAGGTGCATAAAATAAGCCTATAAGAGGAGCAATATACTATTAGCGAATTATTGTGTAGGATAGAATACTCCTGCTCATCGGAACACACGCAAATGCTGAAAGACAGAACTAATCAATCACAGATAGCGTTCGCTGCTGACGCTTCGCTTACAGTGCTTGTTCAAATAGGGCAATAGAAGCAGCACAACTATTTTCAACATCGATAATAATCAGAAATTATGTTTCTTGAGGAACAAATGATATTTAGAATGATTTCTGAAGGATCATGTGACACTGAAGACTGGAGTAATGATGCTGAAAATTCAGCTTTTACCACAGCTGCTTTTTAAATTACAATTTTCAAAATATTAAAATAGAACATAGTTATTATAATAGTTATATTTCCCAATATTGCCGTTTTTGCTGTATTTTTGTTACAATAAGTGCAGCCTTGGTTAGCATGGTTAAAGACACATTACAAAATCGTACTGACCTCAAACTTTTGAACAGTATAGTGTACATGAAGTATTTATTTAATTAGTTAACTATTTGTGCTAAAGTTTCACCTTTAGGGGTACAACAGCCTGGCAGCCTTTTACAAAAAAATAACCATGGTTTTACTACAGTAACCACATTTTCCACATATTTGTAGTAAAAATGCAGTAACAACAAATTTACCATGGTTAACACTTTCTCTCTCTCTCTTTCAGCTTGCTTCCTTTTACCATGGTTAACACTACAGGAACATTATTTCGCCTTAAAATTTGTAGCAAAAACCATTGTAATAATAATTAATAATGATAATAAGAATTTCATTAATTTTTATTTTAAGTAATTTTAGTACTTCTGTAACACTATGGTTGTTTTTGTACTATTTGTACACCTTTCTACCTTATCTACCCTTAATGTGTGTGTACTTGTATGGTATTAGTGTGCTTCCTGGCTTTTAGGGGTAGAGAAGGTGCACCTTTGAGGTTACTGCCCCAGTAAAGAGCTAAAATACAATTTTGGTACATTTCATTTATAGACTTTCAAATATAATGTTAAGTGAGTATAATTACTTGTTTTATTCTTTTAATAATTTAAAAGATCAGTTTAGTTTAGAGGTATCGGTATCGGTATTGATATCGACGATACTGGGCTTGAAAATATCGGTATCGGATCGAAAATAAAATAAGAGGTATCGCCCATCCCTATCTACTAGTATTTGGCTATGAAGTGCAGCTGAAGTCTGGATAGTGTTCTCCACTTAGGGAAAACCAAATAAGGGCATATACTCCCATGGTCGTAAGAAGCAAAATACAAAAACATAAACAAAATACAAAGATAATAAAATAATTAAAAAAAAAAAATGTGGAGACCGTGCTATATTTTGTGTCGCTATCGTTTGTTCAATATTAGAAGCTGCAATTTATATAATTCTTATTAAACGACGTGACAGTCGGACACAAAACAGCGTAACACGACCAACGCACCAATCGGTTCATAAAATGGCCCGCTCTTCTCTAAAATAGCCAATGAGAAAGAGATTTAATAGTCCGATGTACTGGCCAGACAACCAATCGGCAGGTTCGCCGGGAGAACAGCTGTCCAATCGAGTTCTTATATAGGCGGGTTTTCAAGCGGAAGTTGTTCGTTCTTTTTGTGTTCTGTGGTTTCCTATTGAAGTGTGTACTCGGCAGAAGCGCGTTTATTAATTGTGAGTAATTTTGTCTACTTGTTTTCTTTTTATTAATGCTGTTTGTCTTCTGATTAGAATTTTTTGTTTATTTTGCCAAAATGCGTGTTTTCTCGGAGTAGTAAAATTGTGGGTAGTGATTTAAATTAAGTCGTTAGTCCACGTTTAAACCAACGAGGTCGGTCAGTCATTCATACGTTTGTAGCTCAATATAATTTATATATGAACGTATTTCTTTCTTCTTGATGACTTTTACTTTTAACACAGATTATTTCTAGCGTGTCCATTCTCCACAGAGGTTTAATCATCTGTGTTTTTCATTCCAGAATCATGGCGAGCCAGGAGATGCGGTTAAATCACACTATTTACATCAACAACTTGAATGAAAAAATTAAAAAAGATGGTATGGTTCTGTTTGTAGACTTGTTTTTAATAAATCGATTTTGTATGTTCATGCTTTGACCCTTTCCTTTTTTTTTTTTTCTTTTTTTTTTCTTTTTTTTTTAATAGAACTGAAGAAGTCGTTGTATGCTATATTCTCCCAGTTTGGACAAATTCTGGACATCCTCGTTTCTCCTACACTGAAAATGAGGGGTCAGGCCTTTGTAATCTTCAAGGAAATCAACAGTGCTTCCAACGCACTCCGGTCTATGCAAGGCTTCCCTTTTTATGATAAACCTATGGTAAGAAGAAATCCCTTATGCTTAGCAAGGCTGCATTTATTTAAAAATACAGAAAAAAAATTGATATTGTGAAATATTATTATAATTGCAATTTAAAATAATGGTTTTCTGTCTTCATATACTTTTAAAATCAAATTTATTTTCAATTTATTATCAAATTTTCTGTGATCAAAGCTGGAATTTTAAGTGGTCATTACTCCAGTGTTTAGTGTCACATGATCCTTCAGAAATCACTCTGATATGATGATTTATTATCAATGTTAAAAATAGTTTTTGGTGCTTAATATTTTTTGGAACTTGTAATACTATTTTCAGGATACTTTGATTTAATAAAAAGTCTATATATATATTAGGGGTGTGAAGAGACACTTATCCCACGAGACGAGACACCAGACTTGGTTCACGAGAACGAGATGAGACGAGATTTTTAAACTTTTTTCTTAAGAAATCCTCAATGATTAAATATATAGGGAAAATAGTCTTTTATTCAACTGAAAGGTGCATTTTGAACTTTATGAAATTCATTTTAATGAATTATATGCAGTAATAAACATTTAAACAAGAGCTTCACGACTGTGGATAAATTGAGAATTCCAGTTGTTTTTAATAAATTGGAGACCATGATTCTCTCACGATTCTGGAGAAAAATGATTAGAAAACTAAACAAAATAACAATTTACTAGTGGTTCTGACAAACTGTTCATTGCTTAAGTCTTTTAAAAATATATATTTATTTAAACAAATCAAAACATTCAGTGAGGGAGTCAGTGTTTCACTTCATTAAGACTTGTTTGACTATTGAAATCTCCTGAAAGAATGATTCAATTTAATTTTTTTTTTTAAACCTCCTGGCGGAAGAGGATAAGCATTGCAGTACATACGTAGGTGTTG
Organism: Cirrhinus mrigala; assembly: GCA_036247105.1. NCBI lineage: Eukaryota > Metazoa > Chordata > Actinopteri > Cypriniformes > Cyprinidae > Cirrhinus > Cirrhinus mrigala. Next base: position 19,978,767 of record CM070024.1, read on the forward strand.
TACTTTCGTTTTGATCGCTGCTGTAGACAATAAGTGTTTATACCCAAACTATAAACTTTAATCCCAGTACTTCTATTATTTAAATGTCTGTAACACAGAAATAATGACTATAACTTGGTTGAAAAGACTGTTTGTGTTGCTCTTTCTGCGTTCACATTTACCCCGACCCTCTGATTCATTAACATAGGCCACAACAAAACGTGCTACTCACGATGTGAAACAGTCCTAATAGACATAGCTAAATTGTTGTCATTCAGGAATAAGATTGCGTGGGTGTCAAGAGCTCCACATTTTAAAGATTAATTATGCAGCTCTAATGTAAACACTGCAAAATGTTTTGCAAGGATATGGTCACAAGATCTCGTCACATCCCGTGTGTGTATATATATATGTATGTATGTAAATATGTATACATACATGACCATTCAAAAGTTAAGACTTGTATTGTTAGAAAAAAATCTATTTTTAATGAATGCTGTTCTTTTAAATTTTTTGTTAATCAAAGAATCCACCAAAAAAAAAAAGTATCACAAATTCCAAAAACAATATTAAACGGCAATAATTTCCCACATTGATGATAACCAAGTATCAAATCAGCATATTAGAATGATTAGTTGTGTAATGGATGATGAAAATACAGCTTTGCATGAAAGGAACCAATTATATTAAAAAGAGTATTCAAATAGCAAACGGTTATTTTAAATTGTAAGAGTGTTTTTTTTTTTTTTTTTTTTTTTTTTTTTTTTTTCCTGTTTTTTTTATATTAAATAAATGCAGTCCTGATAAGTTTAACACCATGTCTTAATAACTACACGTGACCCAATGCTAAAACGCACGATAAAAGGTTTTTGTCCTAACTAGCTGCAACGCGCAACATTTCTATTTTAAAAACTGTTTCTATTTCCGCAACATCGCGGAACATACAAACTACAGTGATAATCTCAGATGATTATGTGCTTTATTCAAAGTTAAATGTGTCTAATGTGAGTTTGAATATGATTTTGCATGACCTAATAACCATTCAGAAAGCAACAACCGATAGTTTACCTCAGATCATGAAAATATATTAAAGCCAAGATGTGCGTTAAAACTGCAAACTCTGTGTGAACCAACAATCATATTCCATAACAAAGATGGTACCACTCATTCAGTATGTACATTTAATAATCTTAAAAAGTAAGGATTGGCTGTGATATTTGGTGTGGACACCAAATTGCTTGTTCCTGGAATCTTTTCGCGTTGCATGTAGTTGGGACACGGTATTAGACTTTTTTTAAAAAGCATTGTAAATCTTGCAGATCCCAAATTTTTGAACAGCAGTGTAATATATATATATATATATATACACACACACACACACACACACACACAGAATAATACTTTTATGTTTATAAGCTGAGATGTTGTAATCTGAACTAACATGCTCTTAAAATCTGTTCACAGCGTATTCAGTATTCAAAACAGGACTCTGATATCATTGCGAAAATGAAGGGCACATATGTGGAGCGAGACCGTAAGAAGGAAAAGAAAAAGCCTAAAGCCCCTGAAGCAGGTGCTGGGAAAAAGGCTTCTGCTGCCACAGCTGCTATGGCCGGAGTACCTGCAGCCATGCCTGTTAGTATATTTAGGATCTTTGGTAATTTGTGTGTTATTTTCAGGCATTTATTTATTTATTTTGGTTAATTTACAGGGAATGCCACCCATGAGCCAAGCCCCTCGCATGATGCCAATGCCTGGCCAGCCTCCCTACATGCCTCCGCCTGGTATGATGCCACCTCCTGGCATGGCACCTGGGCAGATGCCTCCAGGTGCTATGCCTCCAGGTCAGATGATGCCAGGACAAATGCCTGGCCAGATGCCACAGCAGGTATGTAATGAAACTGGAATGAAAACTGTACCTTTTACTATCAATGATGTGTAGAAAATAAACTTTAATTACTTATCAATTAATCAAAGTTAAAAATGAAATAATGAGTTTTTTATATAATTTAAGGATGTATGAATCAATTGTTGAAACATTTGAACTTACTGCAGTTTGTTGTAATAACTTGTTTTTATATTTTTCACACTATAACTAGTAGTAAAGTGGAAGAGCTGATTGGTTCACTCGTGCTCCATGCTGCCACTTGAACTGAGGCAGATACAGCTATACGTTTTATTATATATTCTATAATGTGTATATAACGTATTATAAAACATTTTTTTTCTCTTTATATTATGGTACGTTAGTGTCAAAACATTTATTTGAATTTAAAAGCGTCATATTTCATATTGGTAAATAACAAAGCACACTACTTTGTTCACAGTATTTTGTCATTGTTTTAAAAATGACAAAATGCTGTCAATCCTCCCTCCTGTTGCAGTTTATCCATGTTTTGTGTACGAAATGAACACTGACACAGTCAAAATGTCATTGGAGAAGCACTAATTAATGTGCTTAACCAAAATGTATCCGATTGAATATTTTCATTTGCTGAAATTCCACTCTTTGATTAACATTTTTGTCTGTAGGTGTCCGAAAACCCTCCCAACCACATCTTGTTTCTCACCAATCTCCCAGAGGAGACAAACGAGCTCATGCTGTCCATGCTGTTCAACCAGTGAGTAATTGTTTGCTTTTAGAAATGTCCAAAACTGTCGCTTTTGAACCCTGCTCAGTGGGGTGCTTTAGAAACATTTTTGCTAATCATGATGCTGCATTCTTCTCATAGGTTTCCTGGATTCAAAGAAGTCCGTCTCGTCCCTGGTCGTCACGACATCGCCTTTGTGGAGTTTGATAATGAGGTGCAGGCGGGTGCAGCCAGAGAAGCTTTGCAAGGCTTTAAGATTACACAGAGCAATGCAATGAAAATCTCATTTGCAAAGAAATAACATTCCCGTACATGCAGCTTCTAAGACAAATGGCAGTTATACACAGGCCTGCATTTAGACACCACTGACCCCCCTGGGACAGTTCAGGCCGTTGTTTAATGGCTGCATAGATTACATGCACGCCATTCGAAACAAGAAGTCCTGAGATGAAATGTAAATTGTTTTTGTTTTTTTGTTTTTTTGGTATTTGATGTGACTTGCCTAGCTGTGCCCAATAGATTTGTACTGCACAATGCAAGGTAAGGAGCGAATGCAAATGTTTACCCCTCCTACACCCCATTTCATCTTTCAACCTTTATTTTCTCTTCTGAGATGATCGACCTTGGTGAATTTGTAAGTATGCAGGCAACCCCCCCCTTCTTTTTAAATTCCAATTATGTATTCAAAAGCATTGCACCCAGAGTCTGGTTCCCAGACATTGTACCTGGAGCTTTGTTGTTTTATTAAATCTCAGTGTTTTACATGTTGCTTGCTGTGTGTTTTTATTTTTTTTTCCCTCTCCCTTCACATGGAGATTGTTATCGTTGAGTTTGTTCATGTGCGGCTACAGTAGAGCCACACAGTTGTTGCCTTTTATGGAACACATTCGTTCATTATTTACACTACCAGTCAAAAGTTTTTGAACAGCAAGATTTTTTTTTATTTATTTTTTTTTTTTAAAGAAGTCTCTTCTGCTCACCAAGACTGCATTTATTTGATCCCAAATACAGCAAAAGTAATATTGTGAAATATTTTTACTATTTAAAAGAACTGCTTTCTATCTGAATATATTTTAAGATGTAATTTATTCCTGTCATCAAAGCTACTTTTTCTTTATTATTTTTCTTTTTTAATGTTTTTCTACATTGTTTTGCTGTTCAAGGGGAGAAAAAAAAAAGGATCAGCATTTATCTGAAATAAAAAGCTTATATAACATTATACAAAATTCAAAAGCTTGTAGTTATTATTATTATTATTATTATTATTATTATTATTATTTAGTTAGTATAAATGTATTATTATAGAAATTAATACTTTTATTTAGAAAGGATGCTATTCTTCTGAACTTTCTATTTATCAATAAAACCTGAAAAAAATCTACTCAACATCATACTAATAAAAGAGCAGCAAATCAGAATATTAGAATGATTTGTGAAGGATCACGTGACTGGAGTAATGATGCTAAAAATTTAGCTTTGAAATCGCATGAATAAATTACTTTTATTCAACTTTTATTCAGAAAAAATGCACTGGGTTGATGCATGGTCATTTGCATTGTATGCATTGTATAATTTTACAAAAGATTTCCAGTGAATTCCAAATTACAAAAACACTGTTTCCACAGAAATGTTAAGCAAAAAACTTTAGCATTGAAAAGAAGAACCATTATTAATAATTGAGCACCCAATTGGCATATTAGAATGATTTATGAAACATGTGATACTGAAAACTGGAGTAATGGCTGTTAAAAAAAAAAAGAAAATCAGCTTTGCTATCACATGAATAAATAACTTTTTTTTTAAATGTACTTAAATAGAAAGGTTTTATGTAATATTTCACTATTACTGTTTCTGTGTTCTTGATGATTAGTTTTCTTGTCATTGCTGCATTTTTTTCATCAAATAAATGCAGCCTTGGTGAGCATCATTCAAAAATAATTTTGAAAAAGTCTTACTGACACTTAACTTTTAAACAATATAGTGTTTGTCTTTACTAAATTGAATTGAGCCACATCGGTTGGTCATTTTGTGACAATTAACTGTTTCATTCCAATTTTTCATGACACGCATTCATGTTCGCAAGCATTTAGAAGTAATTCTAAGTAAGTCATTATTTTCCCTGAAACTCTACCATATAGTTAATGAAGATGTCAGCCATGAGCCTGTGTCTTTCTTCAGTGTGTGACCACAGTATCCATTGCCAGTCCTTGTTACTTGTGGTTGTCCTTGTCTGTCTCTCATCCTTTTGAAGTAGAAGCCAGCAAGCTCAGGGGATCTTCTCTTCTCATCTCAGTGACAGTCAACATCCAAATTGGCTTTTGGGCAGGGAGACATGTGGACAATCATTCCTTTGACATCAAACACACAAAAATCCTTAAATGCATAAACAGCTCGGTCATGCCTACGTAAGCATATGTGACACGGTTTGTAGATGATGCAGTGTGGTACTCAAACTCAAATCTATAATCTCAACATTGTGATAATGGTGTCAAGATGCAATTAGTTATATCAGGAATTCCCAAACTCTTTGTCAGTCACACCACTTTGATAAAATATTTTTATTATGACATTTATTATCAGCTTTTCATAAACTTGTGAGCTCCAGTTTGGGAAACTCTGAACTGAAGGATGCTTTATACCAATGTTTTCACAAACTCATAAACTAATTGTCTTGCCGTTTGAGCTCATATATTCACTCTGTTTAATCTCAAGCACTGAGTGATTTCTATTGAAGGTAAATGAGGCTCTCATGGCCTGGGAGTCTTTGTGAGTTTTGTATAAGAGGCAATTTACTCTTCAATTAAGTTTGAGGGACTCCGGCCTGTCAGCTGTATAATAGGGGCCGCCTTGAGTTACATTGTGTTGTGACCTAAATGACTAGGTCAACTTTTTTCACAATCGTGCATTCTTCCACAGTTTTCCCAAGCCTCCGCACACTCCGCTGTTTTGCCTTGAGAAAAACCTGACCTTAACTGCTGCTGGTGCTGTGTGTGTCTCATACAGTTGGCATCATGCCTAGCAGTTTGTTGTCCACCAACACTGCCCCCTTTGAGTCACAGAACAGGCACTTCTTATGCCAGCAATGTGTGGGACACAGCTGTCCCCACGCCGATCATATGACCAAGCAACAGGTTGGGCAGTTTGAGAAAACTACATATGTACGTTGCTTTATCACTGGGCCTTGTCCGGAATCCAAATACGCCCACAAGCTGATCCTCAGAATGGCTGGTCATAGGTTCAAGCCTAGAATTCGGTGACTGTAAACTGCGTAGGTTTTGTTTATTCATTGTTTATGATGTATTACTTCCAAAAACGTTCCAAATTATGAGCATGTTCTTGTTCATTGAGTACAGAGGGACTAGCTCTCTTTCCATTTCCATGTTAATCACCAACTTTGAGTTCGCAATGAGCCCAGCAGATGGAGACATTTACTTTTCTATTGTTTACGGTTCGTTGTAAGGTTTGTGCCTGAAGAGAACGATCCGTAGGTTCCTTTATCTCAGTGGCGGATCCATTCTATCATCTTTCCTTTTTTTTTGCATTTCTGAAAACGTTTGTTACGTGACTGTCATTCATAAAGTAGCAGACTGCAAAAATAATAACAGTTTTATTGGTTTAGGAGCCCTCCGAAAATACTGTGTCACTCCTGGTAGTTTATCTACACAATAACTGAATGAAGAACAGCCGCACAGGTAATTCCCGCCAAATTCTAACGGATCCGTAAACGATGTCATTATGTCTGAACATCGACTCTCAACGCGGCTTTAGAGACAGTCGGAATAAAGAGCGATTAAAATTCAGTTGAGTCGAGGTCAGCACCACTCTATGCTAATCACAGCCGGACTTGAAGAGCCCTCTGTTTTGACCACGGGTCACTCTACTTTTGGGAAATAACCGGTTTCCAGGGATGTGCGCGTCAGCAACAAGTCCATCCCGTCGCGAATGGGGGGAGGAAACAGGATCGAGTCAATAAAATCGGCTCATTATATTTTCAGCATAAAGCGAATCCTTGTGTGTAGTAACTGCCTCCATACACAGTGGAAAGTTCACTCATTCCCGATATGGACATCTGAAAAGCAGCGGTATGATATACGCCGATATACAGGCGTTTAATTTCCGCATTATTAAGTCAAAATTCGGGTTTATAGGCTGAGCTGGTTTTCTAGTCCAGCCAAAATGGTTTAAAATGATCTCTCTGCCTGACCTGAAAAATTGTCACAAGCCTTCTAAAACCAGTAAACAACCCAGAATAGTCACTAGTTGTTACTTCTATAAAAAGACTCCTGAAACTGGTTAATTTTTATTTCAATTTATTTCTTCAGCAATGTAGAATAAACAGCGTACTATACAAGCAAAGTGTGTGGTCAGCAGTAACCAATCTTACTGTAAACACAAAAATATTCAGTCTTTGTGAAATGTTTAAACATCCGTAGTCATTTTGGCTGCAAAAGGCCCCCACAAACATAGCCTGTTTGGCATCCAATCTTCTGAAAAGCCGAGATTGTGGGTTTATTGCTTTGTCCTCACCCAGCGACCTAATGATTAAGTCAGAGAAAGCATGCCGCTTCCACTTTTAGCCTGTGATGTGATAACAAGCCGGCGGTAATGTAAATGTGCATGAGTATTGAATGTAACAGCCTCTGTCTGTCTATTGTCTGGCCTCTGACGGGGTCTTTTAATTGGTGCCGCAGCACTTTGATCATGCTCAGAGATTAAGTGAAGTTTGAGACCTATTATTCCAGAACTGCCATGGGAGTACACATGAAAAGAAAACCCTACTGAGAATTTCCAGACCAGTGCATTATGGGATAGCATCGTTTCACAATTTATTTGTTACAAATGATAACTGTATACTGTGACTTCATAACCAGTATGGAGTTGTAGAATCCGAGTGATCTTGTTTGTGGTATGGCAGAGAATGAGACTTTTTCTCTTTTTAAAAAGAACTGTAATAATTATTACAAATTAGAAGAGATGCTCGGCTGTTGAGCTTAACCTAATGTGTGTGTGTACTGGTTTAACTATACTTGTGAGGACCAAATGTCCTCGCTTATATTGTGAAATACTTCGACAAACCACTAGTGAGAATATTTAGCTAGTTAAAAAGGTTTATAAATCAGCCAAAATATGTTTTGAGTTACATCTAGTGTGCTGGATGTTTCTGTGATGGGTACATTTAGGGGTATAGGGGTTGGGTTAACCTGACAGAAAATCAATGTAAGTCTATGCAATGTCCTCACGAAAACAAACGTGTGTGTTCCTGGTTCAGCATCGTGTGTTGTAATACAGGGAACTGAACAGCATCAGTTTATCCAATTTGGAAATCAGCATTATACATGACCAGCGCGCTCCTGAGGTGCTTACAAGCTTACATTCCCATTTTTAAAATGCTTTCCATTTTTTTCTTGATTATACAAATGTTAAAGGGATAGTTTACCCAAAAATGAAAATTCTGTTATTAATTACCCTCGTGTCGTTTCAAACCGTATAAGACATTTGTTCATTTTCAGAACACAAATTAAGATATGTTTGATTAAATCCAGTAGCTTTGGCTGCATCAACAGCACCACACGCATGCATCATGGTATTCTCGTGAACATGCATCGAAGACTGACACCACAAGAGAAAAATTGTTGAATAAAGTCAATATTTTTCTTTGTGCACAAAAAGTATTTTCGTAGCTTCATAACATTACGGTTGAACCACTAACGCCACATGGTCTATTTTATCAATGTCATTATACTAATTTTCTGGGCCTTGAGCATAGTATTTGCGTTGCTGTCTATGCAGAGTCAGAAATCTCTCAGATTTCATAAAAAAATATCTTAATTTGTGTTCTGAAGATTAAGGTCTTACCGGTTTGGAACGACATGAGGGTGAGTAATTAATGACAGAATTTCATTTTTGGGTGAACTAACCTTTTAAAGGAAGATTCAATTTTTAAACAATATCCACCTTATTCAATGTTGCCAAGTCTGTGGTTCCTGCAGAACTGGGGTACTTTAACACTGTTGCCACGGGTTCTTTTTCATGTCTGTGGGTTGAAGCGGCCCCAAAAATGTGATATTTATCCCCTGGAACACTCTTAAAAATAAAGGTGCTTTAAAAGGTTCTTCACAGCAATGCCATAGAACAGGGGTGCCCAACCCTTTTCCTGAAGAACTACCTTCCTGCAGAGTTTAGTTCCAACCCTGATCAAACTCACCTGTCTGTAATTATCAAGAGCTCCTTCAGATCCTAATTAGTTGGTTGAGTTGTGTTTGATTAGGGTTGTAGCAGAACTCTGCAGGAAGGTAGATCTCCAGGAACAGGGTTGAGCACCCCTGCCATAGAAGAACCATTTTTGGTTCCACTTTTTATAATCTGAAGAACCTTTTTTCACCACAAAGAACCTTTTGTGAAACAGAAAGGTTCTTCAGATGTTAAAGGTTCTTTATGGAACCATTTAGACAAAAAAAAAAAAAGATTCTTCTATGGCATTTTGAAGCACCTATTTTAAGAGTGAATGTGAATTTTACCAGGGGAACCCCACCAAAAAAACGTGTATTTTACAGTGGCAAATGCAATTTTTCACCAGGGACCCCACTCGAAACACGATTGGGCTAGTTTTGGGCTAATTTGAGTAGCAATTGGGCGTTTTTTGTTTTGAAAACCTGGCAACCCTGACCTTATTTTTCCCATAACAGCGGGCGCGGCCATTTGTAAATTTAATGTGTCTGGCTTCTGGTATTATCCGTGTCCGCTAGGTTTTAGCTGTACAAAACAGCTTGTTTTGCTGCTTGATACTGCCAACTGATCGTACCATATTATTTTAATGTATTATCTTAATTATGAACACAATTGTTTGTAGTGCAAACAGTTTTACAGTTTACTCAACTTCGTTATTTTTCGTTATTTTTCTACGGCGGCTTATGATCAAGTCAAACACATTGCCAGAAAACAGCTTACTTCCGCAAAATAAGGTGGAAAGAAACGTTACCTTTGAATGTTCCCTGAACGTTCTGAACCAAGTTGTAACCTTTAGAAAAGGAAACATCCAAATAAAGCCGTCCCGAAAAAACAAAAAAAATCGTTCCATTAATAATGTACAAATAACATTTTTATGCTAGCGATTTGACAATAACTTTGAACGAACATTCTATTATCGTTACTGAAGAATTCCTTGTTTGACTTTGAGAGAACTTTGAACTTTGAGAGAGCCATGAACTTTGAGAGAAGTTCGCTAAAGTTCGGAGGAGGTTACCTGTTAGCTGCGATGTTAAAACTAGATGTCTGACTAGAAGAAGAGGGTTGTAACGCTTTCACAATTTTGTAACAACGCATTTCTTCTGGACGCAAAGCACAAAATGACGCAGTGTATTTGACTTTCCACTTTTTGTGGAGATTTTAGAGTTGTTAGCATGTTTATCATTTTGTGCTGTTTGTTTCCAGCTTTGTTTCCAGTTTATTTCATTTATTACTGACGCTTTTTTTTCATCTAAATATTTAAAATTGATGTTGAATTGATTATATATATATAACATTTTAAAATGTGTATGTGATCAGATTTTATATATATATATATATATATATATATATATATATATATATATATATATATATATATATATAGCCTAGAAATTAAATCTGAACACAGACACACTGTGTTATTTTGTTATTTTTGGTGTTAGTGTAATCGAATTTGGGTGACAGCAGTACTATTGACGTTACATGACAACAATTTAGACCTAAATGTTATATTTCGAAACTACTTTAGTTTGTAATATAGAAATATGATGATATTATATTCAAGTTAGAGACAGGTGACGGATATTCCCATGCGGAGGACACACCCTCTACTGGCAACTTTACCGCTAGTGCTTCCCACGGTGATGCGCAGTCTCGATCAGCGCTCGCTCTTTGCAACGCTTTGCTTTGGGAGGGCATCGGGAAAGCCTATCCGGTTGACGTGAGGGAAAATAGCTGTTTTAAGTGAGTGGGAAAGTAAATGGGATGAAAGCTCAAGTCACTAGGTCAGCAGGTCGAACATTCAAAGCTTCTTAACTGTAGCAGGTGGAAAGAGGAAGAGCTAGAGAAGGAGGAGGAGGAGGCACCCTGGACTCCGCGCGGAGTGTGGAAAGACCTCAGTGGTCTTATCATTTACCTGTGCCACATTTATTTTGCTCGTTTTCTCTCTGCGTCTTCATGATGGACAGATGGACAGTGTAAAGAAAGCGTCACCAAACAGGGAAAGGCTGTTCCGTACGCACAGAACAAGTGCGCAAATGTCTGCAATGAGAATGGATAGAGACCGAAAGAGTTGGCACTCCTGGGAGAGCTCGAGTACGGACAGAAGGAGTGCGGTTAGGGCGATGATAAGGGATGTAGAGCGCGGACAGCACTGGAGCGTCTTTTTCCTACTCTCGCTTGCGCTGCAGCCGCAGGTAAGCCGCTGATTACGCGCTATTTTCAGCCGCCGTTTAACCAGCTCTGACTTTTTCACGGTGGTTTCCTCTCCAGAGCTTTTCACGGACAATCCTTGGGGTTCTTTAGCGCAGGGTTGTTTTTACTTAAGCCTTGTTTACAAGAGGTTTGCACCAGAGGGCGAATTATTAAGTGACTTAACTTTTTAACAATTTCTGTCAGTCATTTTCTGGGTGCAGTCGGTTAAGGTCCATATCGCGCAAACAAACACTAAGCGTTAACTTAAAGCGTAAACTTAACTTTTAAACGATTTTTGTGATACATATGTGTTGTGCACATCCATAATAATGTAATAAATAATGACAGCAATGTTTTTGTCGATATACTACTGTCCGACAGACAGCGACCGCTTAGCTGTTGCTATGGTTACCTCCTCAAGCAAAGACGATTTCTTTTTGCGAACGAACATATTTTGCGATTTCTGACTAATTTGTAAACTTTTATGATTGTTGAAATTACATTAAAAGCAAATGCATACTTTAAACACACCCAGGCTGCTACTTTACCGTAATTTGGGAGGTTTAACCCTGATTTAGGGGTGTGGAACACCCCATAATTCCGTTTTGCACCTATGTGGATGAGAACCACCTGTTGTTCCATCTTTCTTTGTTACGCGCCGCACTTGTCACGCTTTTGGGCGTGTTGCCTCGTTTTTCATGCAGCTATTAAAGTCTCATATCAGCTATACAACGATATATCGCACGCACACAGCTGTTTGTTATTGTAAAGCTTTGTCTTTAAGCTGTACAATAACTGGAGAAATAAAAAAAACTAAATGCTTAACATATTTGTGTGTGAAATATACCCTGGTGCACTGGCTTATTTATACAAGAAGGCATCGTTTTGCTCCAGTATAAATGAGGGCACTGCAGTATTTTTCTATTTAGAGCGAGGCTTATTTTTAATTTCATTATGTTTACATCAGGCAGTAAAGTAGCAGCCATGGAGATTTTATAAAGAGAAATGGGTCTCTTTGTGGCATGTGATTTTGCTTTTGTTTGCATTCCCAGAAAACATTCAGTGACTCTAATTATGCTCATCCATTTGTACCACCCAAATGGCTTTGCTGTGTTTAGAGAACACATATCATAATTTTATTTTCAAAATATGAATCTCTCTTATGGTTGGAGAAGCCTGCTCTGTTTAAAACCATTTGGTTTAAAACCAAGTCACGTCATTTCTGAATCTACTCCCAAAGCTACACATACACCCCAGCCACCTATTATTCCAGGCTTTGAGGTCTCTGTGGGGTTGTTGGTCTGTGGTGGAGATGACACCTCACCTGCTGTGGAGGGCAGATCCAGGGTATGAGAACCCTTTGAGCTCAGAAAGCGCATGTGTGTTCTGGCGGGATACTGCTGGATGGACATACCTGTCCTGACTCTGAGGGCATGTGGAAAAATGCTAATATTTTGGTTCTGTCGTTTTTGCAGTATGAACTTTGGTTTTTGGATGCTTTGATGGTTCTTGGAAGATCTAAAGCTTGTATGTTACAGGAAGTTCTAGAGAAAAGAAATCGAAAGGTTTTATGTTATTGTCAGAAGAGATGAAGAGGGAAGTGATCAATGGCTTTGTATTGTTAGTTGGGCTATAAATAACAGGGCTCAACAATAAGGATGGCACAGTGGCCTAAAGGCCAGTTGACGGAAATGTCACTTGACCTATCCAGGCCAGTACAGTGCTTTGACTACGTCTTATGTTCATCAATCATGAATGTGTGTTTTTAAATCTTGCAAATATTTAGGGCCAGTTTTACTAGCTGCTTGCACCAGCTCAAAAGTCTTTTGGTGTTAAAATAGTGCTGCCAGGATTTACTAAAGATGCGCAGTAAAGAATTAGTGTTGAAAAGGTGTGGAAACACAGTTATTTTTGTGCCTGAACTTACTGAATATGCATTTGTAGGAGTTTTCCTTTCAGATGCAAAATTTATGGGAGGAAAATATTAAAATGAATCATGCAACTTGATTTACTAACGTTTGCGCTCGTCAAATTACTGGTATTTGCACCATTATTTAACGTCAAAAAAGTAAGCTTTTATGGAATTGTGCTCTAACACTAATTTGTCCTGTTTAGTAAATCTGGCCCTTAGATTTTATGCTGATTTCTGCAAAATAACACATTTGAATTTTTTTTTTTTTTAAATGTGCAACATATTGTATATTGCCTTAAAGGATTACTTGACTTACAAAAGAAAAATTTCCTGATAATTTACTTATCTCCATGTCATCAAAGATGTTCATGTCTTTCTTTCTTTAGATGAAAAGAAACATTCCAGGATCATTCTCTATGTAGTGGACTTCAATGGAGCTCAACGGATTGAAGGTTAAAAATGCAGCTTCAAAGGGCTCTTATCTAGCGAAACGATCAGTTATTTTCTAAAAAAAAAAAAAATGTACAATTTATATACATTTTAACCTCAAATGCTCGTCTTGTCTAGCTTGTCTTCAAGAAGTTAGGGTATGTCGAAAAATCTCTTCTTCTCTCCGCCAACTTTAAAATCACCCTATATCGCTGCTGAAGTACCGACCCAGTGTTTAAAAAGTGAACGTGCAAAGAAAGTCAAACGCCCTTTACAAAAAAAGGTAAAACAGCGATGTAGGGCGCTTTTGAAGTTGGAGGAGAAAATGAGATGAAATGAGTTTTTCGACATACCCTAACTGTCTTGCACAGAGTACGTATGCGCATCGCAGAATGAGACAAGTATTTGAGGTTAAAAGTATATAATTTTTTTTTTTTTTTTTAAGGAAATAACAGATCGTTTTCCTAGATAAGACGTTATTCCTTGGCTGTAGAGCCCTTTGAAGCTGCATTGAAACTGCATTTTTAACCTTTAATCCATTGAGCACCATCAAAGTCCAGTATGTGGAGAAAAATCCTGGAATGTTTTCCTCAAAAACCTTAATTTCTTTTTGTCTGAAGAAAGAAAGACATTAATATCTTGGATGACACAGGGGTGAGTATTGGGAAATTTTTACACATTTTATTTTTTTCTCAAATTCACTTTTATTTTTACTTTTTTTATTTTATCTAATTTATTATTATTTTATTTCTTTTTTCAGAAGCACTGTGTTGTGTGTTTACATTTTTTTTTCTGTTTTCTGGTAAATAAATTCTGGCAAATATTCCTTTAAAATAATGTTTTATTATTAATTTTATAAGTAGCAGTAGTACTATCATTATTAGTAGCAGTAGTACTGTCAGCACCATCATTAAATAATGTATTTCTGTCACAGTTTCTTCAACTTAAACCAAACTTTTATTCTGACAGGTTGCTGTGAAGACCTTTGAGTTTCTGTTCATGATATGACGATATGTTGTGTTCATGAACATGTTCATGTATTCATATATTGAGGCGGCAGAGGCTGAAAACACAATAAGCGTCACACATTCATTTTTAAATAGTCTTTTTGTGGCTTTATATTCACGGACACTAGTCTGTATCACATTCTGATTTAAGTCTACTGATCTATTTTGATTTACTCATCCAAAATTTGGAAAATTCTGTGACATTCTGCACTACACAGTAAATTATCGTTTTTATGACTGGATTCCACGATTCCGTCCTTGGAAATCATAGGACCCTATATTGTTGAAATTTTGAGAATAACTTGAGTGCACTATGCTACCAATTGGTAAATATTTTGAAAAAAGTCTCTTATGCTCACTAGAGTATTTAAGTATTTATTTAATCAAAAATGCAGTAAAACAAAAATATTATTACAATATACCAATTTAATACATTTTAAAAAATGATTCTTGTGATGGCAAAGCTTAATTTTCAGCAGCCATTACTCCAGTCTTCAGTGTCACATGATCCTTCAAAAGAGGAAACAGAAATCTTTTGTCACATTATAAATGTCTTTAATTTCACTTTTGAAAAATGTAATGTGTCCTTGCTGAATAAAATTATTAATTTCTCATTATTCATTAAATCTATATAAATGTATTAAGTACTAAATCATCAAACCTTTGAAAGATAGCTTATATAATTAATATTATAATTAATCTCTTAAATCTCTTGCCTTTCTAGAAAGTGTTTATGAATGAACTTTGAGTGCTTTTCAAGCTTTTTTGCAAAATGGAAAGAAAATGTGATGCTGAAACAAACAAACAAATAAATATATTTCAATGAAAAGTATCATATTTTTTAATTATGCATGTTATATTTCTGTTATTACTATTGTTATTGATTATATAGTTAATGTAAGGTACAAAAGCATACAGTAAAACAGTAATATACTGTAAGTAATGTGAGGAAAATAATCTGCTGAGCTTGCAGAAATATTGCATATGTTGTGTATGTGCAGAAATCATGGCCTAAAGTAGCAGGGCAGTAAAGTGTTAGATAGACCAGCTGTGTTGGATACTGTCTTGTACTTAGATTGTGGGCTGTAGCAGTTGTTCATTAACAGTTGGAGGACAGCCATTTGAACAGTACAGCCTTCCACGAATTGCGGAAAGTATTAAAAAGTGAAATTAAGAATGATTCCTGGTTAAATGGAGAATAAAACAGATAACAGATATCTTTTGTATAGTTAGACAGTAATAACAGCTAGTCAATCCATGTCTTTATAATGGGTAGCTGCCCCAGTAAATAGCCTATGTTATGCACATATCCTTTTTGTTTTAAATTGCAGCATGACTTTGTCTCTGATGTTGGATGGCAGGAGTTCAGCATGAGTCTTTGTGGGGTTTTAATGTCTCGGTAATGAGCCCTGTGATGCAGCTCCACAAGAGAGACCGCTGAAATACAGGTATGTTGGGAATGACCCTGGCAGAGGATAGAGGGAGCGGAAGAAAGAGAGATGGAGAGTGATGGCCGGTGGTCTATCTGCCGAGTGTTTGATGTGTCCATGTTTTAGGAGCAGGAATGGGACAACATGCCATGATGGAACAATGGGAGGACAGTGCAGCCATTCAGCAGTCCTGCTCAAACGTGGGGTCACGGGACGAGGACAGGCACCACCGAGTCTTACTGTCTGACCCGGCTTGGAATGTCGTATTCACAGGGGAATCTGTGTGCGTGTGTGTTTATTTGTGTGGGAGGGAGTGTGTGATGCACATCTGGATTTTTTCTAATATGTGCATATTGAAAAATATATACAGCTGAAATCAAAAGTTTACATACACCTTGCATAATCTGCAAAATGTTCATTATTTTACCAAAATAAGAAAGATCCTATAAAATTAATATTTTATTTTATTTTATTTTTTATTTAGAACTGACCTGAATAAGATATTTCATATAAAAGACATTTACACACAATCCACAAGAGAAAATAATAGTTGAATTTATAAAAATGACCCCATTCAAAAGTTCACATACACTCGATTTTTTTCAGGTCCCTTCAGGTCCCACAATTGTTTTTGGTTTTTCAGCATTTTTGTGTATTTGGATTCTTTCCAACAATAACTGATTTTGAGATCCATCTTTTCACAATGAGGACAACTAAGGGACTCATATGCAACTATTATAGACAGTTCAAACGCTCACTGATGCTTCAGAAGGAAAGACAATGCATTAAGAGCCGGAGGGTGAAAACTTTTGGAATTTAAAGATCAGGGTAAATTTAACTTGTTTTGTATTCTGGGGAACATGAAAGTATCTTCTGTAGCTTCTGAAGGGCAGTACTAAATAAAAAATGTTAAGAAAGATATTTAGGCAAAATAAGAAAAATGCAGGCTACACATCTTCATTCTGTTCAAAAGTTTACACCCCTGGCTCTTAATGCATGTTTTTTTCCTTCTGGAGCATCAGTGAGTGTTTGAACCTTCTGCAATAGCTGCATATGAGTCCCTCTGTTGTCCTCAGTGTGAAAAGATGGATCTCAAAATCATACATTCATTGTTGGAAAGTGTGCAAACACGCAAAAATGCTGAAAAACCAAAGAATCTGTCGGACCTGAAGGACTCTTCTTAAGAACAGTGGGCAGTTCAACTGTTCAGGACGAACAAGGAACTCATGAACAACCATCACTAAACGAAAACAAAAACAAAACAGGTTTTCTTTGGGAATGAGTAAAACTGAGATTACCTAAAAGGCCCAGTCGCCCCCCTGCAGTGTGTGTGTGCGTCCTCTCCTCCTCTATGACAAAAAGAGAGATGGATAAAAGAATGGCAACAATGGAGACAGGAAAGTCTGAACATAATGATGAGAGAAGAAGAGATCTTTTCCCAGGTGAAAAAGAAGTGAAAAAAGAGAACGACACAGTCTGATAGGAGCTGTGTTGTAAATGTGTTCCCCTCTGGGGAGAGAGGGGGAGAAAAGAAGCGAGGGGTATTGATATAGATAAAGAATGGAAGACAGAGAGCAAGGGGTTGAAGAGTAGGAAGTAACTAACACAAGGGAGTAAGGAGAGAAAGCGTGAGAGAGAGGCAAGACATGAGGAGGTAAATAACCTGAGGTAATGAAGTTAAGTGAGCATGCAGATGAAGAGGGTGATAAAGACACTGAAGAGGACTGTAGCTGTCCATTTAGACACAGGGATTTTGCTTTGAATCAATGTTATCATCTTTTCTTTCTGTCTTTATCTGCCTCCAAATACAAAGACTACTAAAGTCATTATCTGTCTGGATGAATGGGGTCTTGTGAGGATTGTTGTTTGAAGGTTGTCGGATGTGAAGGTAACAGCACAATGTGATGTTTTATTTTGAATTCACATCTTTTGCTTAGTCTGAATCAGCAGGGCTTTTGAGCATTACTGAGAGCAAGTTTGTTTTTTGTTCACACAACCACATCTTTTTTCTGTTTTTGTGGTAATGCAGTTGAGTGCTTTTCAATTTTTGTGTCTTAAAGGGATAGTTCACCCAAAAATGAGAATTCTGTCATAATTTACTTACCCTCATGTTGTTCTGTAAACCCGCAATAAAAGAACCATAAACATGTAATAAATTTACCAAGATAAGATGATAAGTGTAATATCAGATTTAATGTTTAAAATGTTTGCAGTTCAGCCTGCTGCTTTGCATCTTGTAATGCTGTATTTGAATGTGTGTAAACTCCAAGTAGTTTTGAGAGTTGTAATAGAGGGAACTCAGATGAACTTTTCATGGTATGGAAAAGAGTAACCAGGACATTGGCTCTCATTCCGTAAAACTGCAAGGATTATTCATGTACTTTTCAGTGCATTAAATATATAATATTTTTAAGTTTTATTTTTATTACAACAGAAGTACCAGAGCTTAGATAGGAGGACCTTCAAATTTTGTCTTCGTCAAAGAGAAGCTTTGGAGGTTAAGTACCACTGATTTCTGTGATTAATTACTCATCTTCCTGTTGTTCCAAACCGGTAACACCATTGTTCATCTTCTTAACACAAAATAAGATATTTTTGATGAATTCCGAGAGCTTTCTGACCCTGCATAGACAGCAATGCAACTATGTTCAAGGCCCAGAAAGGTAATAAAGACACCGTTAAAGGATCATGACATGGATTTTATTTTAATTATTTTAATATGTTCCTTGAGGTTTACTTATAATGTTAATAAAAAAATAAAAAAATAAATTAAAAAAAATATATATGTGGAAAAAGGATTATTTTCAAACTTCATTCTGACTCTCTGTCTAAAACAACCTGTTTTAAGGGGCGGATCCTTTAAGGCTTGTCAGTTATCAGCCACTGTTATGATTGGCTAACGTCATTGCATAAGAAAACAGTATCAATGCCCTTCCCCCTCAGTATTGCATGTGAATGTTTTGAAAACATAATCAAAATAAAACGGTAATTTCCAGACAAAGCATTATGAAATAATTTACTTACAGTTTGTGATGCAGCTGCAGTCAGATATAGTACCAATTCATATTTCAACAAAAGCTTCTTTGTGAACTCTCCATGACACTGTGCCTCGTTTACAAAACAACATTCTACGAACTTCAAGCCACAACCCTGAACAATCCTTAGACATGATCCGGGATGCCATTAAAAAAACACTATCCACTTGTTCCTTACACTGGGAACCTTCTGATATCTGTACAAAGACGTGAACGAGCTGTTTAAACCAAACACGTCAAAGCAAACGTTTGTTCACTTCATTTGTCCTATTGACGACAGACTCAAGCGTGTGGACTGTGTCCAAAAGTGAACGCGCATCTGTATACTGTATCCAGTGTAGACAAGATAGAGGAATTCAGTGTAATCAAGTATCAACCGACTGAACGGCAGTGGGCGGGGCCTATGGCGAAAAGAAGACTATTCGGCGATGTCTTGCTCTGGAGGCGGTGTTTATGCAAACGACTGCACCCGAGTGATGTCACCTTGTACCTCAGATCCAAAACGACCCGTTTTCTAATGTTTATACATATATGTTCTGTTCATAATGAGGCGTAAGTTATGAAACTTGCAGGATGTATTAAGCATACAAAGACCTCTTATATGTCAAAAGATCAAGGGAAATTTGGTTGTCTCATGTCATGTAGTCCATGTGATGTCAGTGGCTCAACCTTAATGTTATGAAGCTATGAGAATATGTTTTGTGCGCAAAGAAAACAAAAATAACGACTTTAGTCAACACTTTCTTCTCTTCCGTGTCAGTCTTCGATGCACGCTCACAACAGTACTGCGACGCATGTGTATGCATTCCTCTGGTTGCAAACAAGGTGCAGCGCAGCCCAGGTTCTACGTCAGAACATCGTGGTAATCTTGTGAACATGCCTCAAAGACTGACACGGAAGAGAAAAATTTGTTGAATAAGTTTTCTTTGCGCACAGAAGTATTGGACTATTTTAATAATGTCCTTACTAGCTTTCTGGGCCTTGAACATAGTAGTTGCATTGCTGTCTATGTAGGGTCAGAAAGCTCTCAGGTATATCTTAATCTGTGTTCCAAAGATGAACGAAGGTCTTACAGGTTTGTAACTACATGAGGATGAATAATTAATGACAAAATTATCATTTCTGGATAAACTATCCCTTTAACAATCAATATTTGTAATTTACGTTATAAAGCAAAATGGTTAATTTTTACAGTTGTATTATGGCCTTAACAACAGCATTGATATTCTCGCCTGCACCCACGCAACATCCAGATGTGATAAAACAGTTTTCAGAAAGCCAGTAACTGTGGAGAATATGAACAAGCATCATGAAAGAATTTAAATTCTAAACACCTTTGGAGGCTGAAAGTGCTGCTTCTCATCTTAATGCCTTCATGCGCTCTGTCACTTCAGATTTCCTGTTTGTTTTTCAGTTTTTAACCTTGATGTTTTGAATTCCCATAGGTTGTGTGTGCGGTGGGCACATTTGAGGTGCAGATTCGACAGTGGATAAACCCTCAAGGCTTTCTACAGAATGGTCAGTGCTGTGACCCCCAAACCAGTGGGGGGCAGCGCTGTTCATCAGGTGATCAGTGTGACACCTTCTTCAAGGCCTGTCTGAAGGAGTACCAAGCTCGGGTTGCACCAACCGGCACCTGTACATACGGCACTGGCAACACACCTGTCCTGGGTGGCAACTCCCACACCTTACACCACCACGGAAACGAGGGAAGTGACAGCAGAAATGGACGAATTGTTATTCCATTTAAATACGCATGGCCGGTGAGTACACCTCTCATGTATTTGTCTGTAAGTGAACAGTGATGAGATAAAAAGATGAGGTTCTAGAAAACATTGCCAAAGATGGTTTGGAAGACAGTTGGATAATGTGCAGGTTTTTCTGATCTGTTATAGAGACAATTGTGTGTGTCTGAACACATAAGGGGGATATTTTCTAAAGGGCAGCTGTCATGTCACCATTAAACTGTCTCAGCTGCCCTTAACATGTCAGTTCTTGAAGGTAAACTGTGTAATTTAAAAATATAACATGGAAAATTACAAAAAAAGACCACAAACAAGTGTCCTAAACACATTCCCTCATCTGCTATTGTCTGAAAATACCATTAAATGTATGAAAAATACACCACCCCCAAACTCCATTGTTTCAGCTAATGGAGGAAAATTCTAATTTTGTCATTATATACTCATCCTTATGTCTTTCCACAAGACTTTAAATATTTTTTCCACTGAAAGTCCATAACACCAAAACTTTGATGCTTTAAAAGTTTATGAAGACGTCGTTAAAGAAATCATTATGAATTAAGCTGTTTAACCAGCCAACATATTCATGCAAAAAATAGACCTCTATATAAACTGAATCAATAAAAAATTAAAGGCTTAAAAGTGTTCAACATTCTCCAAAAAAGTTAGCAGGATATAATAAAATTTACCATATGACTTTAGCAGGCATGTGTTATGATACTAAGCCTTTTGTTTCCGAATTCCGATTTTTTGCTCCTATGTGTAAACAGGAAAAATGCATGCATTCGGATATTTCAATATAGGTTTCATATGTCTCATTCATATGTGGAAATACATCAGATATAAATCAGATATGTGCCAATGCGACTGTCATGTAAACAGGCAGATCGGATTTTTTGAGGCACTGCGTTCTGTACATCATTAAAGCTGCGGCAATTTGGTTCTTCTCCGAGGTTTAATGACGTGATATTATTCCCAGGAGGAAGCACATGTGGAAGCAGCAGTGTTGCCAAGTCTGAGATTTACCTGTGGAATTGGGCTACTTTAAAGGAACAGTCTACTTTTTTTGAAAATAGGCTCATTGTCCAACTCCCCTAGAGTTAAACAGTTGAGTTTTACCGTTTTCGAATCCATTCAGCCGATCTCCGGGTCTGAGGGTAGCACTTTTAGCATGGCTTAGCATAGATCATTGAATCTGATTAGACCGATAGCATCTTGCTCAAAAATGTCCATATATAATGAGGATATTTTTCCTATTTAAAACTTGACTCTTCCGTAGTTGCATCGTGTACTAAGACTGACGGAAAATGAAAAGTTGTGATTTTCTAGGGTGATATGGCTAGGAGCTATAATCTCATTCCGCCGTAATAATCAAGGAACTTTGCTGTCGTACCATGGGTGCAGCAGGCGCAATGATATTACGCAGCACCTGAAAGTGACAGGCACCAAGTTTGTGTAGATGCAGAGTTGCAGCCGGCAGAATTGACGGCTACATAATATTATTGCGCCTGCTGCACCCATGGTACGGCAGCAAAGTTCCTTGATTATTACGCTGGAATGAGAGTATAGTTTCAAGCCATATTGACCTGGAAAATCGCAACTTTTCATTTTTCATCTGTCTTTGTACACGATGTAACTACAGAAAAGTCAAGTTTTAAATGGGAAAAATATCAAAACTCTTTGGTCATTTTTGAGTGAGATGCTAACGGTCTAATCAGATTCAATGATCTATGCTAAGCTATGCTAAAAGTGCTTCCGTCAGACCTGGGGATCGGCTGACTGGATTCGAAAACGGTAAAACTCAACTCTTTAACTCTAGAGGAGCTGGAAAATTAGCCTATTTTCAAAAAAAGTGGAGGTTCCTTTAGAACTGTTCCCGTGGGTTGTTTTTCATGTCTGCGAGTTGAAATGACCCCACTGGGGGACCCCCCCTTGAAACGTGATTGGGATAGTTTTGGGCTAGTTTTGAGTAGAAATTGGGTGATTTGTTGCAAAAACCTGACAACCCTGGGAGGCGGTAATGACAACAGCGCAGGAAAGAAAAGAAAGGAAAGGATGTGAAGTGTGACCAGATATGGTGTCCAATTTGTGCTCTGCATTTAACCCATCCAAGTACACACACAGCAGTGAGTAGTGAACAAATACACACTCCGTGAACACACACCCAGAGCAGTGGGCAGCCATTTATGCTGCAGTCCCCCTGGGAGTAGTTGGGGGCTCGGTGCCTTGCTCAAGGGACTCACCTCAGTCATGATATTGAGGGTGGAGAGAGCTGGTAATTCACTCCCTCCACCTACAAGTATTGAGACTCGAACCAAATCTCTAACCATTAGGCCACGACTGCCTCTTTTTTTTTTTTTTGAGGTATGACAAGTGTAAACACATGAATCGGATAAGGGTCACAATCGAAAGAACGTGTAAATGGACGGTTAAAAAAAACGGATATAGGCGACAAATCAGAATTGGTCATTAAGACCTGCAGTGTAAATGAGGCCTAAGTAGGGTAAACAGTGCCTGAGCCCTGCCTAGGTCTACAGCGCCCCACAATTTTCCTAATGTAAATCTGTGGTGAGAAATGGAACTGCAACACACTCTAAGTGAGACTCACTGGGGCAGATTTGAGACAGCCCTGCTTTTTTTTATGATGCCTGATGTAAACCTCGATCCAGATGAAGACGATATCAGTCCACTTAAGCTAAGTCTGCATCAGGTCAGTAACTAGTTGGTATGTTTGTTCTTCCTATGTGGAGTAGCGTATTAAATTAATGAAAGTATTCTCGTAGCTTCATAAAATTAAGTTTGAACCACTGATGTCACATGGACTATTTTAACGATGTCCTTACTACCTTTCTGGGCCTTGAATGTGTCAGCTGCGTTGCTGTCTATACAGGGTTAGAAATAGGGCTGGACGATAAATCAATAAAGATAATTATCGCGCGATAGAAATTTCCTCGATAAATGCTAACAAGAGTTCAATAAATGTTCAATATAATGTTTGTGATTAAGCTAGAGCTTTTATGCATTCATACCAAATGTATTTAGACTACTGTTTTTCATACAAATACCTAGGAACCATATTATATTTTTACCATGGTATTGAGGTGCTATGTTTGTTATTGATCTATGACTGTTATAATGATCTATGGATGATACTATGGAGGAGCAATGGTTAATAAAAAAAAATAAATAAATAAAAACAGAATTTAATTTCACCATATAAAAATTGTGTTGCTACATTTTTTTTAACATTAGTGATTTTGATAATGAGCATAAATTACATCTGCATCCTAACTGAAGCTACTATCAAATGTGTATTTCTAAAAGACAAAAAATGTTATGTTATTATTATTATTATCAGGCAACACAAACCTGTTTCATGATTTAAAACAATATTACTCATTAAACATGCAGAACTAGGAAATTATTATTTTTTTCTATTGAGATATTTATTTTGTTAAGGAAAAATGACTGGAAAAAGTGTAAAGAATAAACCATAAATACCATTAATAATAGTTTAAAGCCACAATTAATCATCTCGCTTTTCAACTTTTACATTGTAGCAAAAATCTGCCTTGAAACTTGAAAGAAATAAAAATTCAACATTTATCATGATTTTAGTCGATATTGACTGATATGAAAAAAAATTATCGCAATAATTTTTTGGCCATATCGCCCAGCCCTAATTAGAAAGCTCTAACTAGGATTTAATCAGAAACATCACAATTTGTGTTCCGAAGATAAACAAAAGTCCTACGGGTGTGGAACGACATGATTAATGACATTAATGACAGAATTTTTGGTTGAACTATCCTTGTAAGGCAATTCTAAGATAGCATTTGTCTTTACAAGCTTTTTGAAGCATCAAAGTTTTGGTGTAAAAGGACAGAAACATTTTCATAAGTTTCATTAAAAGTATCTTCATTTGTGCTTTCAAAGATGAACAAAATCCTTTTGGGCTTGGAATGATGGTGATTAAATTATGACAGATTTTTTTTTTTTTTTTTTTTTTTTTTTGAAGGAGTTAATTAAAAACAACACAAGCAGTGTTGTATTAAAGCATTTGTTTTCCTCCAACCACTATCCACAAACTTGGATCACACCCAAATCTTATGCAGTGGTTTCCTTAAAGCTATATAAGCAGGCATGCTGTTTTATTAACTTGCTGATAGGGAAGTTTTCACTTAACCTTGATCTGACCTCAGTGGCATTATGCCGAGCATATGGAGGTAGTAATGCTGGCTGACTGTTGGCCAGACCG
Source organism: Cirrhinus mrigala (assembly GCA_036247105.1). NCBI lineage: Eukaryota > Metazoa > Chordata > Actinopteri > Cypriniformes > Cyprinidae > Cirrhinus > Cirrhinus mrigala. Next base: position 20,003,571 of record CM070024.1, read on the forward strand.
TAGACGTGCTGTGCCAGTGATCTTTACTGAACCTCGCTGTGAGTGCTGCGGTCACTGTTTGGCTTTCTCCAGCCTGAGTCTTTAAACTGATTATACACTTATTGATTAGAGCGGAGAGATAGAGTGTGTGTGTAAGAGAGAAAGAGAGGAAAAGATGAGAGTGAATGATTGTAGCACAACTTTTCATTTTATCTATTGGTGTTCTGGTGGCTGAAGATAAAGACTGTCTTTTGTAAAATAATGAGTACTGTTCTGGTCCTCTGATTTGATAAGCTGCATTCAGAGACTGCTGATATTTTCTGTAATGTCACTGGCACATTTCATTTTCTCTCTGCTTGTCTGTGTTTACCACGTACCGATTCAAACCGAAATGTTAACCAAACCATTTTCATTGATGGAGCAAAAATAAACAAAAACATATGGTCATATTTTGTCTGGATCTTGCCGTTGTGCGAAATTTCCGCATGACCAATGAAAATAGTTTGGTTACAAGGTCGCGAATCACAGAATTGTTTTTTGATTGGTTAAATCAAACCTGAACGTTATAATTTGCAGCTTGTTTATCTGGTATCTATTTGCATTTGTTTCCTCTGTGGTCATTGTCTGGAGTAGAAATTGTGTCTTTCTTTCTCTCCGCTGTATTTTGTCATTTTCTGGCTCTTACTTTTGTAGAACATGTTTATTCTCTCTTATTTCCAGACAAATTGACATCACTAGTTTTTATTGTCTGCAGTAGGCTAATAGCGCAGACGCTATCACTAAGAATAGACCATTAATCGTTGACTTAAAAGCAGATCTTTAATTAGACCACTGTGATTTAATATTGGTGTGGCTTTTTATGATACAATTTTTCAACTTCATATAACTCAAGAAAACAGAAACATAAAAGAGAGGTGCCCAAGGCCCCAAGAAGGAAACTGACGCTTTTGTTTGTCTTGTGGTTGAGATCATGAATATCTTGTCACTATGCTAAGTCATTACACATAATACCAATCTTATCATCAAAATCTAAAGCGGATGGGGATATCAAACTCTTCGATGAGTCACAGAAACCCCCAGTAAAAGAAAGATGAGTATCATGACCCACACATCTTTCATGTAAAATATTACATTATACTCTTGCTGTAATTACTGTCTACCACGGTGCTGGATTACAACCAGCTTCAGGCCTCAGAATCTTAGAATTCCTTCAAAATAATTTGCCAGCTATAGGAGACTCATAGGCCACTGCAAGTAGTTTTTTTTTTTTTTTTTTTTGCATGAATTATGAAGTTCTCTGAATTTTAGCATCCTAACTGAAATGGATCTTCATAAGTCTTGTGGCCTATCCAAAATTACTTACACCTTGGGCTGGGTGGTATATCGAGTTTGTATGATATATCAATGTATTTTTTTTAAGCTATATGGTATGAAGCAATATCGTTTATATCGATATACAGTGACTTGATGTGAGGCGAGCACATCTGAAAAATAGCAGAGGACACGGAGTGAGCTGTTGCGGGAAAGTGCATAATCCAATTTGTCCCAAACATGAGACATGCTTTATATTAAGGGCTTTAAAATAACTCGTAAGATGTTGTTAAAGCGTATAGTTTAAACCGACTTGCCCCAAGATGCTCTGACAGCTAAGTGTACTTAAATTTCACAGGTATATACTTCATCTATAAATGTTATGAAGTCATGGAAATATTTCCATTTTGTTGTCATGAGTGGATGAGTATGGAAGCCTGTTTCCGCCACTGAATAAAAAATAAAAAATGACTTTTTATCTCACAATTCTGTTTTTTTTTTTTAATACAGTTTTACAGAATTGTGAGACATATTCTGAGAACATGTCAGTCTTCTCCCCCCCCTCAAAATCAGACTTTATAACTTGCAATTGCAATCACAATCACAATTCTGAGGAAGAAAGTAACTATTGTGAAAAAAAAAAACTCAGAACTGCAAGATAAAATCTCCCATCTCATTTTCTACCCCATCTTCAAAATCATCACTGTTTTACCTATTTTTGTAAAGTGTGTTTGATCTTCTTTGTCTGTCCACTTTGCAAACATTGGGTCAGTACTTCTGCAGTGATGTAGGATGATTTTGAAGTTGGGAGAAAATGAGATGGGAGTTTTTCGACATACCCTAACTGTGTTGAACTGGAAAAAACAGAGTTCAGACCTACACAAGTCGAGCATTTGAGGTTAAAAAGTATGTAAATTGTAATTTTTTTAAAGAAAATAACCGGTCGTTTCGCTAGATAAGACCCTTCTTCCTCGGCTGAGTCCTTTAAAGCTGCATTTTGGATATTCAAACTCGTGGGCACCATAGAAGTCCACTATGTGGAGAAAAATCCTGAAATGTTTTTTTCAAAAAACATAATTTTTTTACGACTGAAAAAAAAAGGTATAAACATCTTGAATGACAAGGGGGTGAGTACATCATCTGTACATTTTTGTTCTGGAAGTGAACTTCTCCTTTAATCAAAAACATAGCATATACCGACCCCTGCTTACACAACAGGTATACAATTTAAAATACAGTTTAATCAGTTTTTTCATTCCCTGGAAATTGAACCCAAGATCTTGGTGTTGCTTCAGTGCATGTTTCAATTACAACTTCTCCTGTGAATAGTATTTGACTTGACTTGATTTCAATATAGTGTTGGCATGTTGCCAAGCTAATGCAACACACCAAAAAGTTTAGAAATTTACAAATTCATGCAAATAACAGGCCAAAAAAAGCATAGAGTGCAGCTAATGGCAGTGACGTCTGTTTCTTTGGTACAAATACGTATATACAGCCATAAGCATGCAAATACACAGCACACCCAACTCAATAATTTGTTATTACATGAACTGTAAGGTCCCGATCACACCGAACACGTTTTTGCAGTGAGAGCGCAATGCCCGATGACATTTTTTAAGGTTTTTGCTGATATGACAGTTTACTAAACAGCTAAAAACCAAAGATTTTAGAGCGCCCGCGCTATAATCCTTTGATTAGATTGACAGGACGGCTGATTTGATGGTTGCTTAGCAACATAAAAAAACTGCAACGCACTGCTCTTTTTTTAAAAGTCACCAGAAAAAGGCAGCACGGTGCACCTCACGTTTTCAGACATAAAAAACGCGTTCGGTGTGATCAGGGCCTAAGTGTATTTATAATCAACGTTTCTCATGCTTTATCCATCATCTTGTCACTGAGCAGTGTAACATGGGATTTCCTTCTCAGCAAAGGATGTACAGTGGCATGTAAGTCAGAAGTTTGGGAACCCTTTGCAGAATCTGTGAAAATGTGAATAATTTGAACAAAATAAGAGGGATCATACAAAACGCATGTTATTTTTTATTTAGTACTGTCCTGAGTAAGATATTTTACATGAAATATGTTTACATATAGTCCACAAGATTAAAAAATAGCTGAAATTATTCAAATAACCTGCTTCAAAAGTTTGGGAACCCTTGGTTCTTAATGCTATGTGTGGTTACCTGGATGATCTACAACTGTTTTTTTTGTTTTGTGATGGTTGTCCATGAGTCCCTTGTTTGTCCTGAACAGTTAAACTGTTTTTTCTGTTCTACAGAAAAATCCTCCAGGTCTTGCAGATTCTTTAGTTTCCAGCATCTTTTGCATATTTGAACCCTTTCCAGCAGTGACTGTATGATTTTGAGATCCATCTTTTCACACTGAAGACAGTTGAGGGACTCAAACACAACTATTAAAAAAAAGATTCAAACATTCACTGATGCTCCAGAATGAAATATGATGCATTAAGAGCTGGGGGGTGAAAAGATATCCAAAGTTTTCTTATTTTGTTGAAATATCATTTTTTTTCCCACTTAGTACTGCCCTTCAGAAGCAACAGAAGATATTTGCATGTTTCCCAGAAGACAAATTAAGTACAATTTACCTTGATCTTCAATTTCAAAAGTGAATGAACCTTTTTTGTCTTGTGGACTATATGTAAACATCTTTTATGTAAAATGTCTTACTCAGGACAGTACTAAATAAAAAATAACATGCATTTTGTATGATCTCTCTTATTTTATTTTTTTTTTAATTATTCACATTTTCACAGATTCTGCAAGGGGTTCCCAAACTTTTGCATGGGGGGTGGAATGGTTGGTAAGTACTTCCTAATGCTTGCTCACTAGGTTTTGAAACAGAGCCTCTGTTTGCTTCCTTCAAAATGATTATTATTTTCTGAAAGTTTTAGGATCAAATTGGCTGCTCATACAGTGTAGGTGGGTGTTAAACAGTAGTAAAGTAATAAGGGTGAGATCATATTGATATGATTATATTTGTAACTACGTTCATTTTAAATGGCAATAATGTTTTCAATAAAGCCCAAAGCCAGTTGGAGCTTTGCTGGTTGCAGGGGGAAATCATCTGATGCAGGCCAGCTGTCCTGGCTTGCAGGAACAGGTCTAAGAGCCTCCGGCAAATGGACCTCTGTGTAGTGGATGGGCACTAGGGATGTGCATTTTGCACATGTGAAATATTTTAAAAATGTAAAAAAGCAACAATTTTCCCAAACTTTTTTAGAGATAAAATATTTACTTGAAGTAGCTCCTGAGACTATAAGTTAATATTTCAATAATTTAATGAGACATTCGCGGTTGACGGTTCTCATGTCATATGTGACAGAGAATGACATGAAAGAGGTACTTTTTGAGCACAAAGGTTTTCCTGTAGCTTTATAAAATTAAGGTTGAACCACATGGACTATTTTAATGATGTCCTTACTACCTTTCTGGGCCTTGTGTGTCAGTTGCGTTGCTATCTATACAGGGTCAAAAAGCTCTCGGATTTCATCAGAAATATCTTAATTTGAGTTCTGAAGATGAACAAAGGTCTTATGGGTTGGAAACAATGACAGAATTTTCATTTTTGAGGTGAACTATCCCTTTAAAGTGTGTGAGTGTATGTCGGGCTGTTTAAAGACTCACAACTGTGAGTGTGAGAAAATTCTGGAGGAAAAAACGTCTGTCTGGATCAGTTTCAGGGCAGGGCTGAAAGGGCGAGGGAGAGGGAGTGAATGGATTTCTGTGGGCATCAAGGGAGTGAAAGAACCGTATTATCTGTCCATCTTTGTGTGGTGGTTCAGGTGGAAGGAGGGAGGGAGGGGGGTATCAGGATCCCAGCCTCAGGTGAGGAGACAAACAGGTGAGCACAGGTATTATGAAGAAAGGTGAGCCGCTCTCTCTCTGGCTTTCTTCCCTTCTCTTCTCCTCCGCTCGCTTTCTGATCCTCCCAGACTCTCGGTTTGTGTTGTAAGTGTCGGTTCCTGAAGGATGACCCACACTCTGTGTTTCACCGTTTAACTGTGTTGTCATACTGTAACGCATTGTGGCTACTCCATTGTTTAGTGTTTCCTGATTAATGGTGTCATGATTGAAGCTGTTGGCCTTCATGTGGTCACACAGTAAATGAGATCATCACTCTCCCTTTCTTTCGTTGTGACAAGAAAAGAAGAGATGAGGGCGTCTATGATCAGGATGAATGGAGAGGAAGTGGATGTGTGTGAACTCTAGGGTTTGGGAATCATCGCTTTTTGTTGATATCTTCAGTTATTACCTCCATCTAACGCCACAAACGCTTGGCTCAGATGATCTGGAGCTCAAGTTAAATAAGAGATTTGAATAATCGCCATCTGAATACAAAACAAGCCAATCAAATAATATGCTGTGGTGGTTTGCAATATGACCAAAATTGTAATCATAAGTAATTAACTACAGTAATATTGCGTATTGCATTGTATCATGTTTTAGGGTTGAAGAAAATGCATGTAAACTGAACAGAAAAGCAAATTTTTTCCCTTACTGTGCAGTTGTTGTGCATCTAATTTCCTGCATGTTGCTGAATTTAAGTGAGTGTGATAACCAAGTCCTGAAGGTTATCTGATAAAGATTGGATTCATACCCTCTGAGATATTTGAAGCCATTTATCACTGTCCCAGCAATACTCTGGGTGTTTGTGCTCACGAGTAACAGTTTTGAAGCCTTTTGCCTTCTGCCTTTTAAAGACTGGGTTGTAGTTAATCTACATCATTACTTTTTATTATTATGTTATCATACCAGTTCCCCTATAGCAACCTGAGGTCACACACTTTGTTCTCCCTACTAACCCTGCACCTCATTAATCACCCACACCTAAAGTCAAACCTCAGAGCAGATTTGATTAGAGGCCCACAGCCTTTATCAATGAGTATACTAATTTTAGAAATGTGACATTTAGCTGACACTGTCCCCAAAGTTTTATTTCGCTTATTACAGGGAAAGTTCCATTGTGTCACTTAGGGTTAAATGGATGGCTGAACAGCTAAATGAATCTCATAGAAACATGTCTGGGTCATAATTTAACCCCAAAATGAAAAAAAAATAATAATGAATTGCGACCCTGGACCACAAAACCAGAAACCAGTCATAAGTAGCATGAGTATACAGTGTATGGGTTTAAAATGATACATTTTTTATGTCAAGAATCATTAGGATATTAGGTAAAGATCATGTACCTTGAATATATTCTGTAAATTTCCTACTGTAAATATATTAAATCTTAATTTTTGTTTAGTAATATGCATTGCTAAAACTTTAAAGGTAATTTTCTCAATATTTAGATTTTTGGCACCCTCAAATAGTTGTATCTTGGCCAAATATTGTTCTATCCTAACAAGCCATAAATCAATGGAAAGCTTATTTATTTTCAGCATTCAGAGGATGTATAAATCTCAGTTTCTATTTCAAATAGATCCTGTTCTTTAGAATATTACATTTATCAGAGAAACCTAAAAATAAATAAATAATGAAACCATTTTAACACTGATAATAATAATAATACAAAATGTTTTTGGATAGCAATCAGATGATCAATTTGATGTTGGTTTTGTACGTGTCACCGCACTTCTGACTTGAAATGTCCATTGAGTGGGGCTATAACTCTAATGCTCCTTGACATTTTAAAATAACGTACCATCTGCACTACGCCTAAACCTACCCGATACTATGAACAGAAGCAAATGTGATGTAAAATGAAATCGCAAATATGCTGTTTTGGCCTGTTTTTCGAACTCTCCTCTTTCAGCACTTTCATCGTGAGTGGATTCATACCCAAGGATTCTGCTTCTTAAGTCCAATTCTGTGCCGGCTGAGCTACCAAGTAAGCTTGTCACTTCTGGAAAGCGAAACTTATGGAGCTGTAACCATGACTGTGTATGAAAGTGATTACAAGTGCCAGCTGTTTTACCACCTCTGGTGTTCATTTCTGTTGATATGTACTTATTGTCCGCAATTCAGTCCGCAATTCAACGCGAAAACAGTGTTTTCAGATTTATTCACTTAAAAGAACACTTTCAAGAAGCTCAGTTTTCCTTGACAAAATGTTGATGCTTCCGAAGGAAACATGATGCATTGAAAGCGAGGGGTGAAAACTTTTGAACAGAATGGATGTGTGCATGTTTCTTATTTTGCCTAAATATCTTTTTTTTTTTTTTTTTCTTTTAGTACTGCCCTTTAGAAGCTACAGAAGGTATTTACATGTTTCCCAGAAGAAAAATAATTTAAATTCACACTAATCTTCAAATTCAAAAAGTTTTCACCCCCCAGCTCTTAATGCATCGTGTTTCCTTCTGGAGCATCAGTGAGCGTTTGAACCTTCTGTAATAGTTGCATATGAGTCCCTCAGTTGTCCTCAGTGTGAAATGATGGATCTCAAAATCATATAGTCATTGTTGGAAAGGGTTCAGATGAAAAAAATGCTGAAAAACCAAAGAATTTGTGAGACCTGAAGGATTTTTCTGAAGAACAGCAGCAGTTTAACTGTTCAGGATAAATAAGGGACTCATGAACAACTATCACTAAACAGAAAAAACAGCTGTGGATCATTCAGGTAACAGCACAGTATTAGGAATCAAGCGTATGTAAACTTTTGAACGGGGTCATTTTAATAAATTCAACTACTATTTTCTCCAGTGGACTATGTATAAATGTATTTTATGTGAAATGTAAAGTTCAGGTCAGTACTAAATAAAAAAAATAGCATGCATTTTGTATGATCACCCTTATTTTGGTAAAATTAACATTTTGCAGATTCTGAAAAGTGTATATAACCTTCTGACTTCAACTGGATTAGTGTGGACAAGGCCTCATTAACATTAATGAATCTGGCTGACTGCGTACTTTTTAATGGTAGTGTATAATCATTTTAAATAATGTATATGATCTATGCAAATATACTTTTTTTTTTTTTTTGTTTCAACCACCCAAACTTATTTATTACAGTCTTTGTACGATTCACACAAACAGTGGTCATAGCTCATGAATTCCAGGGTTTTAACCGTTAAACTTTCAGTTACCAGTCCAGATCTTCAACCACAAAGCTACACCACCACCAAAGCACCACTACCATTTTAAATTCTTCTCTCAATTCCTCTTCCATTAAAGCTGTAATCCTGAGCTTTAACATGGGCAATCGAAAGTACCTGAAGGGGATATAGCTGGTTAAATGGAGTGGGCATGTCCAGACATGATCCCTGCCTGGGCTTATGAGTCCCATCCATCAATTAAAATGTAAAAAGCAATTTATCCATGACTCCATGTCAATTCCAATAAGCAAATTCAGAAGATTGAATCTGAATGAAAGAAAATCCACCCACAGGTTTCTCTGGAAATGTTTCAGTCACAGTTCATCAGAAGAAAATGTATTAAAATTTGTTCTGAGATAATGGCTCTGTGAGCTGTGAGAGCGTTTTAGACCCTGTGTTGATGTGGTTTCATAGTCAAAACAGTTATCAATATAGCTGTTGTGTTTACTTAGGCTGATGTTGACTTCATACTAGTTATAAGGATGCCAACATTGTTAGCAGGAAAAACACACCCATGAGCCGACACAGTAACACATGGGAAAAAAATCATTTGGTTATTGTAAATTTCCATCTAAACAGTGCTTGTAGATCTGCATCGTGTGAAATATGATGTATGTGCGCAGTTTTGTGATTATTTATGTGTGTGGGAGAGTATGAGAGAGTGTGTCTCCAGGGTGAGCTGTAAACTGATCCCCTTCTATTATGTCATGTTGTATTTTGGAGAGTTTCAGCACTCAGTTACCTGGACATTCCTGCTGCCTGGGAACCAGAGAAACTAATTTACCACAGGGACACAGAGAAAGAGAGAGACTTGTGTCTTTCTCTCTCTCTGTTGACTCGTACAACCACATACCTGTGCAGTCACGCAGATAGACTAATGTGTTCCGTGCAATTGTTTCAAGACCATTTTGGCTTTTTTTATTTTAACCTACATCTGTGTGCAGGCTCACAGCATCTGAAAACAACTGTAAAGACAGCAGTCACGTACAAACACGCTTTGACTCATCGACACGGCATGTTAATTCCATTAATATTCATTCGAGTACGTGCTGAAGATGAGATCCTAGCCTTGGGACAGTAGAGTTGGGGGACACTGGGACATTGCGTTCTCATTTGTGTGCAAATTGGATTGAAGTGGGAGTTTGCATAAAGGAAGAGGTGATGTTCTTATTCTCTTTTCACCTTCAGTCAAAATGGGACACAATTTAACTGGATATGTGTAAAGTTGTGGGAATGCTAACTTCTTTTAAATGCATGAGTGAGTACTCTCAATTCTGCAAAAGTACAGAATACAGGAGTCACTCTTGAATTGCAATGGTTGACACAGACATAGCTATATCAATATTTCTCTGACTTGTAGCTGTAAACTATAAGCAAAGATATGATGAAAAGAATGAAAACAAATGAGATTACGCACTTGTAAACGGACTGACATTAACATTTTCCTGTTTGAGAAGCCCTCCAAAGATGCTATTTTTCTACTATCCAGTGACAGAACTGGACAAATATTGTTAAGAATTTTAAACATACGAGTAACATGTGAGTGACGCTCACAAAGATAGATGTAGAACAGCAAAACATGAATAAAAACTGTTGATAACCATAAATGAAAATACATTATTTAGCCAAAATAAAACTGCTCTGTAATAATAATAATAATAATAATAATAATAATAATAATAATAATGATAATAATAATAATAAATATTATTATTACTATTGTTAGTAGTAAAAGTATAAAAATAAAGCATATTATTATTATTATTATTATTATTATTATTATTATTATTATTATTATTTATTTGATAAGGTTTATATGTATACATAGTAATAATAATAATAATAATAATAATAATAATAATAACAATAACAATAATAATAATAATAATAATAATAATAATAATAATAATAATAATGTTATATAAAAATATGAATTGTTATTAAATATAAATATAGAAATTATTATTATTATTATTATTATTATTATTATTATTAAGATTTATATGATATATAATTACAATAATAAAGAATTATAATATTTATTAGTATTATTATTAGTAGTAATAGTAGTAGAAGTAGTATATAAATATAAAACATATTATTATTAATAATGTATTATCATAAGGTTTATATGTATACATAATAATAATAATAATAATAATAATAATAATAATTATTATTATTATTAATTATTTTATTAAGCTTATATGTACAAATTACAACAACAATTATTATTATTAATAATACTATTAATAATACCATTATTATTTAATGAAAAATGTATTATTATTATTATTATTATTATTATTATTATTATTATCATCATCATTAAGGTCTGTACAGTATGTATACATAATAACAATACTAAAGATATAATAATAATAATAATAATCATAATAATGATAATAATAATATTTATTGATTTTTAATTATTTTATAATGTTATGTATACATACTACTACTACTACTACTACTACTACTACTAATAATAATAATAATAATAATAAAAAACAATACTTTTTAATAATACTATCATTATTTTATAAATATAAAATGTATTATCATTATTATTATTATTAATGTTTATACAGTATGTATACATATTATTATTAATGATAAAAATAATAATAATAATTATTATTAAAATATAAATATACAGTTTATACAGTATGTATACATAACAACAACAACAACAACAACAACAACAATTATTATTATTATTATTATTATTATTATTATTTATTTTAAATACAAGGTTTATAAAGAATTACTTATTGTCTTTTTGTTTTATGAATTTTAACCAGTAACATTTTTTAATGCCCTCTGAGAAAAAAATATCCATATCAATATTTCTCTGCCTTATAGCTGTAAACTATAAGCAAATATGAAAAGTATGAAAACAAATGAGATTATAAAGAAAAAAATGATATATGAGAAAAATAATTGGACAAGATGGTATGGAGGCCTAAAGGGAAAAAAGTCTCACAGTCTGCACTGACAGAAAGAATAGCTAAAGACAGTGAAAGAGAGTCCTGAAAGCTCAGGCAGAGAAAATGTAGACTATCTTGAAGGTAAGCTACAAGAACAGGGAACAGTTACAGGGCACTGGTAAGATTAAACATCTAGGTAAAACATTTAGAATGTCACTTTAACCAGCTCACTGATTTGATAAATGTTATGATAATCGAATGCTCTGCTCTGTTGTTCTTGTTATTCTTTTGTATCTTTCATTCACCCTTTTGCTCCATTCCCTGGCCTCATGATTTTGTCCTTTTCCAAAAACCACTCATCCATAGCGTTCCTCCCACGTTCGTCTTCTCTCTCTCTCTCTTTTCATCTACTCACTTCTCGGTGCTGCCTTGTTAGCTGGACTGTGCTCTGTTGTCTTATCTACTCCAGACCCACAGTTCCTCGTCCTTTATCAGACTGTCTTCTGTCTAACGCTGAGACAATTACATATTGAAGAGCTGAGAGTCAGACACAGGTTTGAGTCGGTGGAATTACTCTCAGTTTATTCTGACTGGCAGGTTACTTTAATTGGCCACTCTTATTTAAATAAGCCTTGTCATTTCTTCCTGTCATTTCATCACTCGTCTCGACCCCTCCTTCTATCATTAATTTGAAAACTGTTTTCCATTTCTCCCTCAGCTCCTGAAATACAGGTTTTGGTGTCCTGCATAATGAACTCGTGCTCGGAGGGCTGTTATTTCCACACATAATGGGGCAGGTCATTGTGATGTCCTGTGGTTCTGGTTGGTAGGAGTGTGACTGTTCCTTCTTCTTTGGTGGCTGTTTCATTTGTTCACTGGCTCTTCAGAGAAATTAAAGTGATTCTGTGTGTAGACAAGAAACATGAGCACAATCAGTCTCACAGGACACAGCGTGGAAGCATGTGTGCTCTGCTTTTGTGCTCTGATGATTGATATATTTTTATGTAAACGTATTTTGTAAATACAGCTCAAAGGGAGTCAAGCTGACCTATATAGGTAGCTGTCTTCTAAAGGCCAGTTTACACTGCATCGACACACACAGACTCACTGGTCAGGTTTTGTCGAATCAGTGTTACTCAGCATCTGTTGTCGTTGGTCTATGGTTGTTGTCAAGTTCGAACGCCATTTGTTGGGTTGTGGAATGTCTAGAAGTATGGAAGTCTATTTCTGTCACTGAATAAAAAATAATTAAATAAAAAGATAATTGTGACTTTTTATCTCACAATTATGACTTTTTTTTCTCACAATTGAGAGTTTACATCTCACAATTCTGACTATTTTTTATCAGAATTGTGTGATACAAACGTGCAATTCTGACTTTTTTTCTCAGAATTCTAAGACAAACTCGCAGTTCTGAGAAATTGTCAGAACAAGTCAGAATTGTGGTATATAAATTTGGAAATCTGGCTTTTTTTCTCAGAATTGTGTGATATAAACCTGCAGTTTTGAGTTATAAAGTCAGAATTGCTAGACAAACTCACAATTGTGACTTTATTTTCTAAGAATTACGAGTTTATATCTTACAATTGTATCTTTTTTCTCAAAATAGTTTTTATCTCGCAATTCTGACTTTGTAACTCACAATTGTGAGAAAAATGTCAGAATTGTGAGTTAGAAAAAAGTTAGAATTGTGAGATATAAACTCTCAAGTCTGGCTTTTTTCTCAGAATTGCAAGTTTATATCTCGCAATTCTGACTTTATAACTTGCAATTGTGTTTATATCTCACAATTTTAAGAAAAAAAAATTTAATTGTGGTATATAAACTCCAAAATCTGGCTTTTTCACAGAATTGTGTGATATAAACTTGCAATTGTAAGTCAAGTCAGTGCAAGACATAAACTCACAATTCTGACTTTCTTCTCTCAGAATTGTGAGTTTATATTATGCAATTGTGACTTTTCTCAGTTTATAGCTTGCAATTCTGACTTTATAACTTGTAATCATGAGTTTATATCACAATTCTGAGAAAAAAAAGTCAGGAATTGGAATTTGTATCACACAATTCCAAGAAAAAAGTTAGAATTGTGAGATATAAACTTGCAAATCTGGCTTTTTTTCTCAGAATTGCAAGTTTATATCTAGAATTCTGACTTTATAACTCATAATTGTGAGTTTATATTTCACAATTCTGAGAAAAAAAGTCAGAATTTTGAATTTGTATCACACAATTCTGAGAAAAAAGTTAGAAGTGTGAGATAAAAAAAAATAAAAGTCATAATAACCTTTTTATAAATTTTGTTATTCAGTGGCGGAAACAGGCTTCCATAGAGAAGCGACATACTATAATCTGGTGATTGTGTGAATTAGATTTAAAGGGATAGTTCATCCAAAAATCAAAATTACTCCATGATTTACTCACCTCCATGCCATCCTAGGTGTATATGACTTTCTTCTTTCAGATGAATACAATCAGAGTTATATTAAACAGTGTCCTGGCTCTTCCAAGCTTTATAATAGCAGTGAATGGCTGTTGAGATTTTGAAGTCCAATAAAGTGCATCCATCCATCATAAAAAGGGTTTTACGCCACTCTTGTGTACGTGCGTACGACAGTTATATGGATATTTTGCTTGCACAAACGCATCTCTTCGCTTCAGAAGGCCTTTATTATATTATATTTATCCATCTTATTCTTTATGCGGAAGTAAGCCTATGGACGAGACTTCCTGTTCATTAGCTGCTATAGAGAAATAACAAGAAGAAAAATGATGTAAATGCTAAAACTGTTTGCACTTCAAACCAGTGTGTTCATAATTAGGATAATATTATGAATATAATAATATGGTAAGACACACCAACTTGGAATATCAAACAGCAAAACCAGCTGTTTTGTACAGCTATAAATAGCTGGACGTGGATGAGACAGGAAGCCAGGCCAATAAAAGCAATGAAATAGAGCCTAAGTTTAGTCATATTATCCAGCATCTTGGACTTTTCACTCATCTCAAGTCCCTTTCTGAGAAAGTCAGTTTTCTCTGCAGCCATATTTGCAATGCATTTGGCACATATATGTGACACTGGACCACAAAACCAGTCATAAGGGTGATTTTTTTTTTACATTTTTAGGATAATATTTGGCTGAGATACAACCATTTGAAAATCTGGAATATGAGGGTGCAAACAAATAAAAATGTACAAAATATCTTTATGAATAAAAGCAATGCTGCCTTATAACTTAGCTAAAACTATGTCTTCATAGGTAGTGCAGTAGGTTTTTGAAGAAACACATGCTAACCATGCTTTTTACGTGAACATGCCAGACAAGGTAATTTCCCATGAAAGACAAAAGGGACCGCCCGCCCTGCCTTGGGCCCTGTTAGGGAATGACTCGAGGAGGCCTGTTGTTTTTAGTGCTCAGGAATCACATACCTTTGTCAAGCCAATTAACCCCAAAAAGAATTTGACTTTGAGAGAGAGGGGAAATTATGTGAGGTTGGGACAAAAGCGAGAGAGAAAGGTTAAAGCTGCTGATAATCATGCCTGGGATGAAAGAAAAACAGTGAGAGAGAGAAATAAGAGGAATGGGAGATATGACGGGGCAAGAAGGTAGGGGTCAGGGCCTCAGTATAGACGCAATCATGTGTTTTGCATTCTGATGTGTAGTATGTTTAGATGCTTTTATAAACCCCTGTCACACGTCAGTGTCTGCCTGAGTGCTGGCAGAAAAAGTATGAGTGGATGAGAACGACCAAAAAATGTGAGAAGCTGTATTGCTCAATATACTGCTATAGGAACTGCCTTTCATTCAAAAGAGCCAATTATTTAACAGTGTTAGTTTGTTTGTTTACTCCACAACATACAATCCTAGTAAAAAAAAAAAAAAAGTAATATATTTAAAATACACTTATTTCATACTAAATATAGTTCGAATCTATTAACATACTTCCTGACGTATTGCTTGAGAGTGATATAAAATATATAATTAAACTTTATTTAGAATACTACTTGTGCAGATATCTTGATATTAGGCCTAAAATGTGTTTTAATGTCACTTTTGATAAGCATTGTGTGATCTTTGAATAATATTGGTTTTTAAATCTAAGATATTTAAAGTGCATCTAAAGTATACTTGCAATAGTTCCACTTTAGCACAATCAAATATATCATCTTTAGTTGGACTTCAGTGCTACTTCCACACAATTAAAGTGCATGACGAAAATGTACCTGTGGGAACCTTTTCGCAAGACCCAAAATACGTATACCAATAAGTACATATCACTACAGTTTCCAACAGAAATGAACACTAGAGGCAGCAAAGCGAGCACTTGTAAATCAATTTTGTACACAGCTATGATTACAGCTCCATATGTTATGCTTTCTGGATGTAACAAGGCCTTAGGATGCGGAATCCTTTTGTATGAATCCTGTAAAAAACATGACTCACGATGAAAGAGCTGAAGGATGAGAGATTGAAAAACAAGCTAAAACAGCATGCTTGTAATTACGTTTTTATGTCACCTTCACTTTTGTTCATACTGTTGGGTAGGTTTAGGTGTAGTGCAGATGGTACATTATTTTAACCCTTAAATGCATGAATGTTTCAGCAATCATTATTACATATTCGGCATCTTTAGTCTTTAGCGACCCGAACCTATATATTTCTAACTTCTGCAATAGCAAAAAACTATAGCAAATAGCAAAAAAAAAAAAAAAGCATATTTCATTACCTTTTAAAACTTAGAAGGTTTCAATTTGAGCAGATGATTTTACCATTGCCGTCATCCTCAGAGCGCACTTCCACAGTACATTCAGCATCTGGCTCATATTCACGATCTTAACCATATTCTTGAAACTATCATTCTCAGTGACTTAAAACCATCAAATAACAGTGGCATTTATATTTTATTTTGTACGGTAATTGCTCTGTAGTAAGGCCATTCAAAGCAGTTCAGTTTTTGCTGATGATATTCTTTTGTTTTATGCCTGCGATAATTATGAGTGAAACATCACATCATTATTGTTTATTAAACAGTGCCACCTTGAGGAATAAAGGTGAATTGCACTTAATGAGTCATCCGATATTTACATATTTTTGCACACAATAAATACACTTACACTATTACACACCTCGGGTCTCTAGCGACCCTATACACTTTTTACAAAAAATTAATCAGAAAACAGATATTCTTTTATATTTTATTATTTTTTTTTCTTGTTTCTATTGTTTATAATGAATAGATTGAGGAATACTATGAAAGTTGATGTCAGACTTAAAAAAATGAAGGAGGGAGAGGGTAGTGAATGACGTCACGGGTCGCTAAAGACCCGAGGTATGCATTTAAGGGTTAAAACGTCATTAGAGTTATAGCGCCACTCAGTGGACATTTCAAGTCAGAACTGCGGTGAAACGTACAAAACCAACATCACACAAAACATACCATATGTACGTTCATCTGTTCTGGGGAAAAATCTGAACACTTTTTTAGCGCCACTCAGTGGACATTTCACATCGAATGTGTCATGAAACACACATGGCGGTACGTATTTTGCGTCTTGCGAAAACGTTCCTACAGGTACGATCAGGTTGTAAAAAAGAATTAGTGAGATGAACTAAAAAAAAAAACCTAAAGGGTAATTTAAAGGAACACTCCACTTTTTTTGAAAATGGGCTCATTGTCCAACTCCGCTAGAGTTAAACAGTTGAGTTTTACCATTTTCGAATCCATTCAGCCGATCTCCGGGTCTGGCGGTAGCACTTTTAGCATAGCTTAGCATAGATCATTGAATCCGATTAGACCGATAGCATCTCGCTCAAAAATGACTAAAGAGTTTCTATATTTTTCCTATTTAAAATTTGACTCTTCTGTAGTTACATCGTGTACAAAGACGGAAAAATGAAAAGTTGTGATTTTCTAGGCTGATATGACCAGGAACTATACTCTCATTCCGGCGTAATAATCAAGGAACTTTGCTGCCGTACCATGGGTGCAGCAGGCGCAATGATATTATGCAGCGCCTGAATGTGACCGGCACTAAGTTTGTGTAGATGCAGAGTTGCAGCCGGCAGAGTTGACAACTGCGTAATATCATTGTGCCTGCTGCACCTATGGTACGGCAGCAAAGTTCCTTGATTATTACGCCGAAATGAGAGCATAGTTTCTCCGTCGTTGGTCACGATGTAACTACAGAAGAGTCAAATTTTAAATAGGAAAAATATTGAAAATCTTTGGTCATTTTTGAGCAAGATGCTAACAGTCTAATCGGATTCAATGATCTATGTTAAGCTATGCTAAAAGTGCTATCGCCAGACCCGGAGATCGGCTGAAAGTATTCGAAAACGGTAAAACTCAACTGTTTAAATCTAGGGGAATTGGAAAACGAGCCTATTTTTAAAAAAAGTGGAGTGTTCCTTTAATGTTAATTGCAAATAAAAATACTTTGCTAGTTTATAAAATGTAACCTAAAATCTTGATTTTGAAAACAAAAACGTTCCCTATCCATATCATTTGTAAGCATCCCATGTGTATACTTGTGGAAGTAAAGTTTTTTTGTTTCTTTGTCAGTGGCGCTGTATGTGTATGAATATTCAAGTGAATGCCCGTGGGCCGCACTGCGGCCAAATGCCAAACTGCCTAAAGGCTCCTCAGAAACCATACATCCTTCTCAAAGACAAAAACAACAAGACAGATAAAGTAGGATGAGGGACAGGAGAGAATGTTAAACAGTTTTGAAACAAGTGAATAGTTTGGCAGTGAAGCAATGAAAAAAATACCCAGAACTAGAGTTAGAGATCGCGTCCATGTTTTGTAGATAGAATTACATGGTGTTTCTAGAGCACTCACACAACAGAGTGGACCCTTGCCTCTCTCTCTGAGGTCACTGGGGGTAAAGTAAAGAGATAATTAATGTAGCTGTTCTAATTTAGTCGCTTCCTCTCTAAAAAACCCTCTGTGGCTCTGCTGGTAACACCTTAGGTGGATGCTACAGCTTCCATGGCAACACCTGCTTTCTGCAGGTGTGTGAGAGTGGGAGAGGATTGGGTAAGTGTAGTTATTATGGGGTTGGCTAAATGTGTGTGTGTTTCTGTGTTTGAACGTGCATAATTACTATATTGATGTTGTGAGAGACTGTTTTTCCTCATTGGTCGATGTGTAGGCCTGCATCCATGATTCATCTGTCCTTGTTACAACAGGGACGTGATGTGATTTTGTATCTCAGAGCAGAAGTAAGTAGTGAAAAGAATATGTAATGTTTAATCCACTACTAAACATGATCATGTTTTGCTAATATTTTATATAATACATAACAGCATAATACATTGCACCAAAAGTCTGGTGTCCATTTTTTTGTTTTTGAAAGTATATTTTGCTCACCCAGGCTGCATTTGATTGTTAATATTATTGTGTAATATTGTTATATATTTTTTTAAACAGGGTAATTTTTATAAATTCAACTATTATTTTCTCTTGTGGACTATATGTAAACATCTTTTTTGTGAAATATCTTATTCAGGTCAGTACTAAATAAAAAATAACACGCATTTTGTATGATCCCTCTTATTTTGGTAAAATAATTAACATTTTGCAGATTCTGCAAGGAGATCAAACATTTTATAGTTTGTACTTTAGTATGTTTACTGGGGTTTGTTGAGGGAAAATGTGTGGTAGAAAAGCATGATGGAGAGTTATGTCAAAACAGCATGTAAGAGTTGTGAGTCAGTGATAGAGAGAGACAGAGAGAGGGAAATTCCTCTCAGAGGGCTGGGAGTTCTTCCTGTTGGAATGAGCTCTGTTTGTACAGGCTGTCTCAGTCGGGATATCCTCCTGTACCCCCATCTGTGGGACACCATTTGAGTTTTGCAAATCATTAGTCCTCTTTTCATAACCTTTTCTCTTTTTTTTCATGAAGTCTGTATTTCATAACTTTTAAAGTGCTGCCCAAGTACAAAAACACTGAGACCACATTGAAAAATCTGGTGATTAAAATTTGGCTTAAACCTGGAAATGAAGTTTTATGACATAAATTGAATAGGAAAGATTTATTATTCCTCACTACATCTACATCTACATCTACATCTAGATCATCAATCAAATAAGTACATTTTTGACATTGATCATGTGAAACTCATCGTCAGACTTTCTTCCATGAATCTCAAGATGTTTTTTGCAACATCTCAAATCACCATTAGGTTTGACTCAAAACTGTGGAACTCATTCAGTCGAGATCTGCTGTCAAACCAAATACTAAGACATTCTGACACTGATATTCTTTAATTCAACTTTTAATTCAATCTGTTATGCTGGTAATTAAAATCAAACATGAGAAATGCCTAAAAGAGGCATTTTCACTTGAGGTTCCAAACTTTCGGACCTCACTGCATTAT
Organism: Cirrhinus mrigala; assembly: GCA_036247105.1. Taxonomy (NCBI): domain Eukaryota; kingdom Metazoa; phylum Chordata; class Actinopteri; order Cypriniformes; family Cyprinidae; genus Cirrhinus; species Cirrhinus mrigala. The sequence goes on from CM070024.1 coordinate 20,023,235, forward strand.
TCTGACAGTCACTGAATATGAGTGAGATAGACAAAGAGAGTGAGAAAGAGAGAGTGTGTGTGTGTGTGTGTGTGTGTGTAAGGGCAATGAGTTTAAAGATGAATGCAAGTTGGTATATAGATGTTTATGGACGGATGGACAGATATTTAGAGAGGAGTGAGAGGGTGAAAGAACATAAAGGGCTTTTTAACAAAAGCCATCATCAGGGGTTAGATGGAAATAGAAGGCGGGTTGAGAATAGCATACTAACATACTGTTGCTGCAGTATGTGCAGTTGAGGTCAAAAGTTTACATACACCTTGCAGGATCTGCAAAATGTTAATTATTTTACCAAAATAAAAGGGATTATACAAAATGCAAGTTATTTTAATTTAGTACTGATCTGAATAAGATATTTCACATAAAAGACATCTACATATAATCCACAAGAGAAAATAATAGCTGAATTTAGAAAAATGACCCTGTTCAAAAGTTTACATACGCTTGACTCTTAATACTGTGTTTTACCTGAATGATCCACAACTGTGTTTTTTGTTTAGTGATAGTTGCTCATGAGTCCCTTGTTTGTCCTGAACAGTTAAACTGGCTGTTGTTCTTGAGAAAAATCTTTCATATTCCACAAATTCTTTGTTTTTTCAGCATTGTTGTGTATTTAAGCCCTTTCCAACAATGACTGTATGATTTTGAGATCCATTTTTTTCACACTGAGGACAACTGAGGGACTCATATGCAACTATCACTAAAGGTTCAAATGTTCACTGATGCTTCAGATGGAAACACAATGCATTAAGAGCCAGGGGGTGTAAACTTTTCGAATTTGACGATTAGGGTAGTATTAACTAATTTTGTCTTGTGGGAAACATGTAAGTATCTGAAGCTTCTGAAGGGCAGTATTAAATTAAAAAAAAAAAAAAAAAAAAAAATAAAAAATGGATATTTAGACAAAATAAGAAAAATGTACGCATCATCATTCTTTTCAAAAGTTTTCACCCCCCTCCCTCAACTATTATTTTCTCTTGTGGACTATATATAAACATCCTTTATGTGAAATATCTTATTCAGGTCTGTACATTTTGCATTTTGTATTATCCCTCTTAGTTTGATTAAATAATTAACTCTTTGCAGATTCTGCAAGGTATGTAACCTTATGTCCTCAACTGTATATGTAATAAAATATCACGTGTATATGTGACCCTGGATCACAAAACGAGGGTCAGTTTTTCAAAATTTATATAATAAATAAGCTTTCCATTGATGTATGGCTTGTTAGGATAGGACAATATTTGTTCGAGACAACTATTTTAAAACCTGGAATCTGAGGGTGCAAACAAATCAAAATATTAAGAAAACTGCCTTTAAAGTTGTCCAAATAAAGTTCTTAACAATGTATATTACTAATCAAAAATTAAGTTTTCATATATTTACAGTAGGAATTTTACAAAATATTTTCATGGAACATGATCGTTACTTAAATTCCTAATGATTTTTGCCATAAAAGAAAAATCTATAATTTTGACCCCATACAATGTATTTTTGGCTATTGCTACAAATATACCCCAGCAACTTAAGACTGATTTTTGTGGTCCAGGGTCACATATGTGAAATACCAGATGATAGTACATTTACCAAAAAGTGCATTATACAACAAAAATGCATAATTCAAGAAAGTCAAGAAACTGTTATGAGTAGCAGTTTGATTCCTTCAATCTGGCAGTATAGCCAACTGATCTCTCTTTCCTTTCTCTATAAGCTTTTTTTTTTTTTAATTCAAACATGGTTCAGCCTGATTACTGCACGCCATGAGAGCTTCCATTAGCCCTCCTCCTCCCCAGCACCACCTGTCTAGATCTGCTACAGGGTTCTCCCTACTTTACCTTGTAGCAATATTGTGTATCCCAATCCCTGTAATTCTGAGCATGTTAAGGTTCGCTCATACTAGCAGCAGTGTAATAGATCTAGTCCACAATGATCAATCCTACCTACACTGTATTCTTATTACTAAAATGCTGTTAAATCTGTTTGGATAGTTGTTTTCATTAAACATAGTGCATGAAAAACCATGTCTCACAATGCAATGCTTTAAACTTAACCTTACAATTCTGGCATTACTAATGAAATGTTTATCATGGAATGATGTTAGTATTGTGAATGGATAGTACTATATGCAGTATGTACTGTATAGTGTTCAATAAGCTGTTACATTGTGAACACAGCTAAGGTTCTTTTTTTCAGATGAAGTAGGGAAGAAAAGAGAAGGAGAGGAGAGTCATTTAGATATTGCGTAACTGTCTTGTTAGCCCGAAGCTGTTTTTCCAGACAAAGATTTTCTCATAGTAGAGGGTTAGGGATATTTGTTTGCTTGCTATTAAAGAACCATTTACTGCTCAGTCTGTTAGAATGAGGAGATCATACACTAATTCTCAACAACCATGAAAATAGGTTAAACCTGTAACTCATCCTGCACTGTTTGTGCTACAAACATTAATGATACCACAAATCATACCACAAATGTCTTGTTGAGGAGTGCTTTTCTAAGTGCTTTTCTCACCCTCATATCGTTCCAAACCCATAAGACCGTCATCTTTGGAACAAAAAATAAGACATTTTTGATTAAATCCCTGCATAGGGCCTACGTAGACCCCAGAACTATCACGTTCAAGGCCCAGAAATGTAGTAAGGACATTGTTAAAACAGTCAATGTGATGTCAGTGGTTCAAGCGTAGAATACTTCTTGTGCACAAAGAAAACAAAAATGACGTCTTCATTCAACAATTTCTGCTCTTCCGTGTCAGTCTTCGATGTGCACACATGGCAGAAACTAAGAAATTATTGAATAAAGTTGTTATTCTTGTTTTCTTTGCACACAAAAAGTATTCTCTTAGCTTCATAACATTACGGTTGAACCACTGATGTTTGGACCTTAAACATAGTAGTTACGTTGCTGTCTATGCAGGCTCAGAAAGCTCTCGGAATTCATCAAAAATATCTTACGGGTCTTACGGGTTTGGAACGACATGTGGGTGTGTAATTAATGACAGAATTTTCATTTTTGGGTAAACTATCCTTTTGAGAAACAAACACACAAACAGTCTTCATGTCTGAAGACTGATCTCTACACATTTCCAGACTAAAACAAGTCTTAATCATTGTCTTAACCCCCCACTATTCACTAAGTGTAATCTTAGCCAAACTTTTTTAATAAATGTTACTAAATGGATGATAGATTGCAGATGTGCTGCTGCTTTATGAATTCAGAGAACCGGATTTGCAGAGACTGCTGCTACATTGAGAAGGTCCAGCAAGTTTCGAGTCCTCTCATGAAGTGTTGCTATTCTGAGGAGCCGGATGCAGTGAAATATAGTGCTTGCTCATTATGAATTCACTGCAGTGCAATTGTGCCTCTTTTTCCCTTAAGTGTGAATAGAGCTCTTTCATACACAGGCATCCAAGTGTATTAGACTGTCAAACAGCTCGGTTGCTAAAGGCTTTTGGAAATAGCAAACACAACATCCTGTTTAGTAATAAAATTAAAGCATATGGATATACTGATCATGTTCTTCCAGAGGGAGAGTTAGACGTTTGCATATTTAGGCCTTGCTTACAGAATACTGTATGTCTGTTGATTGCCAGCTAGTCATTATCATAGACTGTGATTGTTCATAATGGTTTTTGACGGCTTTCAGGAAAACGATTTTCCTGCAGCCTATTTTTTTTGATTCGCAGTCAGCTACTGTAGGAAAGGAGCTGGGACATGCTTTTAAAATGTCAGAGGAGACACAATGGGGGCTGAAGTGAATTATTCGATGCTCACCTGTGCATAGAGACACACACCCCTGCTACTATTGTCCTGAGTGCTGAAAAGCGGACAGTTTTGTCTCTGAGCCTTATCTTATCTGCTTAATTCTGTTTACTGCTGGACCTTCCGTATTTGTATTATGTATTTTGGGTGTGTGTGATTAGGCATGATTGTGTGAGAAACAGGCACAAATGATAAACAGGATATGATGTATTTGTGTTTTTTGTAATGGGACAGGCTTTGGTCTTGTTTCGGTGGTTCCCACAGGTCTCAAGAACACCGCATGAGCACAAAGAGATAATTATAGCTGTCTGTCAAAGTTAAAGCCTTAAAGCTTAAAAAATTGAAGACACAATTTATGTAATATAGCCTAACTCATATGTGATGTTGGCAATATTTTTTATATGAGCACACACTGTATGCTCAAACCTCACTGGATTTCTAATCCTGTTAAAACTAAATGAAAAAATTAATTAATATGTAATCTATTTTGCTGAGTACATCAGTTTTTGTTTCAGAAAATATAGTTCAATTAAAAAAAAAATTGTTTAAACAATTATAAAGAACATATCTAATGAGAACTACACAAAATTTGTGGTTTTCTAAAATGTGTCCTTGTAGTAAAATTGTACTTTTATAAAAGTAAATATTTTCCCATATTTTAATCATTTACTTTAGTATAATGGCAAATATAAAAATATTAAAGCACCAAATATTTGTTAACATTTTACATTTTGCATTCTATTAGTTAACCTTGGTTAATGCATTAACTAACATTAACTAACAATGAACAGCACATTTGTTACAGTATATTTATTAATCTTTGTAAATATTAGTTTAGTAAACACAACACTTAATTGTTAGTTCATTATAGCTCAGGTCCATTAAACCATAACAGATGCAAATTTTAATTTTAATAATGTATTATTAAATGTTTGAAATGAACATTAACCGAGATTAATTAATGCTTTAGAAGTATTAGTAACACTTTACAATACGTTTCCATTTGTTAACATTAGTTAACAACTAACAATGAAAAAATACTTGTAAAGCATTTATTTATCTCAGTTCATATTAATTGCAACATTTACTAACACATTATTAAAATCCAAATGGACCTGTGCTAACATGAACTAACAATGAACAGTTGTACTGTACTTTCATTAATGTTAACAAACTGGATGAGTAAAGTTTGATGACAAACTTTGAAGTTGGCTTGAAAAAGCCAGGCCGGAAATTTAAAAAAGTTTTGAAAGCTTGAAGTTTAAAGGATTTCAGTTAAAAAATGTTTTCAGATTTAAAGTTTGAATGTTTTGAAGTCTGTCAGAAAAACAGATAGGTAAATGTAACATGTTGTTAGCATGATTTAACATTGCTAGCATGTCACTAGCACAATTAGAACATTGCTAACATGTTTCTAACATGATAACATGTTGCTACCATGATTAGCATGTTGTTAGCATGTTGCTAATCATCTCTCTAGCTTGATTACAATGTTAGAATATTTTTTTAGCATGATTAACATGTTAACTAGCATGTTGCTAATCATGTTTCCCTGCGGAACAAAAACAGCCTGGTCATCCAGCCTGGTCTTAGCTGGTCAGCAGGCTAGTTTTAGAGGGGTTTGTTCACTTCCTTAGCTGGTCAGAATGGGAGACCAGCTGGAACAACCAGCTAAAACCAGCTTGACCAGCCTGGCCAGGCTGGGAGACCAGCTAAAACCAGCTTCTTCCAGTTCAAACCTGCTAAGACCAGCCAACGCTGCTTTTAGCTGTTTTTTTTTTTTTTTTTTTTTCAGCAAGGTTCTAGCTTGATTAGGATGTTGTTAGCATTTTCTAGCTTAATTAGCATGTTGATAACATGTTTTTACCCTGCTGAAAAAAAAAACCCAAACAATAGAAACCATCACAGAGTTGGTACGTTTTACTGGTTATAATAGGAATTGTACTGGTTTTAATGGAAACTGTGCCAGTCTCTACTGGTAACTGGTCACCTTCTTTTAGTGGCTTGTTAAAACCACCAAATCCTAATAAAAACACATTGCAGGAAACCATTTTTAATGGTTTTAATGGATAAAAGTTGATGGTTTGTAATGGTATTTGTAGTGGAAACCATTAGATGCTACCAACATGGTAGCATGTTGTTAACATGTTTTTAACATGATTAGCATGTTATTAACATATTGCTAACATGTTTTTTTGCATGGTTTGCATGTTGTTAACATGTTTATAGCTTGACTAATATGTTTTAACATGTTGCTAGCATGTTTTAGAATGACTAGAATGTTGTTGGCATTTTGCTAACATTTGTAGCATGATTAAAATGTTAGCATGTTTTTATCATGATTAGCATGGTTTTAGCATGTTTCTGGCATGAGTAACATTCCTTGAACATGATTAGCATGTTGTTAACATGTTTCAGTGCAAGTTAACATATTGCTAACATGAATGAAAAAAATTCCAACTAAAACCAAGTAAAACCAGCTGATTTAGTAAAAAGACAGTTTAAAAGCAGCTAAACCCAGCTGATTCAGTTAAAAAAAAAACACGCTAAACCAGCCTGGTTGTCCAGTCTTATCTAAAAAGTGGTCAAAACCACTTTAAAACCAGTCTAGGAGACCAGCCAGCCAGCTTAAGCTGGTTTTATCTGTTTGTTTGTTTTTTCTTTCAGTAGGGAGTTGTTAAGCCTTACTGTAGCAATAGACAGCTTAAATACACCATAAGTTTCATTGTTCAAAAATTTTGACCTTAATAAAAAGATTTTGAATGGTTTCAACAGTCAGGTTAACTAAAACCGTGAGCTGGATCAGTTAGAAAAGATATAGCAACTACCTTCAGAACAGTCTGAAGGTCTGACCTGAGTTTGGCTTCAAATCTCTAGAAGGAGATACTGACTAAATTTTGGCTCAGAAGAAGTAGCTTAAATAGCAGAACAGTTAAACTTAATAAATATTGTATCAAATGTTTTGCACATTGTTATTTAATATTAGTTAATTCATTAATTAATCCTTACTAATGAAACTTAACGTAAAATGTTACCAATTTTTTTTTCATGTAGTTAACTAATTTTAACAGATGGCACCAATAAAGTGTTACCAATATGTTTCTCATACAATATAAATATGTCTTTTATGAATTACTTATTTTATTGAGGGTGTTCTTTACAATGTATCATCAAATTTGGGTGTTCCAGGCATCAAAAAGTTTGAAAATCCCCAACAGTCCATTCTGCCTGCTGACTCTACCACCTTAGTACACTTTTGAAAAAATATCATCCATTATTTGCTTTTATAATTAGTTCAGAAGAGATAACATTAAGCTCTTTTGTCAAAACACGTATGCCTGTTTTGGTGATTAGTGATTCATTACTGATTAATCACAATATGAAGGCGTAAAACTTACATCACAGATAAATTAACTAGAACGGAAATTATATTAGTTGATCTGGAGCCAGAGGTGTGGTAGAACAGTGATTTAGCAGATTTCTGAACTTGACCTGTGACAAGATACAAACGTACACCCTTCCTGCACGTGTGTGGTTCACTCACCTGTGTGTGTGTGTGTGTGTGTGTGTGTGTGTGTGTGTGTGCGCCTGTCTCTGACCTTGGCACTGCCACAGCCGCTGGCTTACCCTGTGCTGATGCAGCCTGATAGAGAGAGAGAGAATAGAGGAACAGAGAAAGAGGAGACAAAGGTCTGAGGACTGACCAGCGCTGATGTAATGGGTGTGTTTGTGTGGTTTTGTTTTAGAGAGCGTCACTTCCTAACCTCTCTGTTCTTTTGCCTCATCTCTTCCGCCAGGATGTCCCAGAGCCAAAACACAGACTGTGAGCTGAGAATATCAGTGGCACCCGAAACCCACCCCCCCACACACAACAGACATTACACACAATGCAGTACAAACACACGTGGATACACACAAACATGATGGGCTTAACATGAATCATCTTCGCTTAAGTAAATATTTATCACTGCCAAAATATATTTATCAACATCTTATTTCTTATCAGGACCTTGTTGACATGTGACTGAGGTTTGAATTGACCCTGCTTTAAAATATTTATTTTAAAATCTAAAAAAAGAGCCCACATATGATGTGGTATGATTATAGCAAATCAATGCATGATGTTATTTTTAGGGATGGAGCGGTTCTTGGAAAAAAAACCTAACTGTACGCTTCATACCTAACTATAGTCTTTGACTGCGTCCACTGCATGCGACACGTTTTCTCACTAACAGGCCCCCAACTCGGAAACTCAGGGCTTAAAGAAAATTTCAAGTTTCTCACTCGCATTAACGAATTTGTGGTGGCGCTCATTTGCGTTCAACTCATAAAAAATGACTTGAACGCACCATAACCCCTCCTCCCCTTCCATCATCACCTTTCATTGCTGAATGTGATTCGTGATTTCGAAAGCGAAAGTGAAACCGATAAAAACTGAGTGCATACAAAAGGGCTCGCTTTTGCGAGCATCAGCATCTCCACGCAATTACAGATTGCACGCTTTCTCAAAACATGATTTGAGATTTCCCCCCCTTAGAAATTTAAATGCACCCCCGATGGAAGCGTTATATCAAGATTATGTCAAAATGCCAGTCTTGGTAAGTATCCTATAGCAGACATAGCTGGCTGACTGTACTGGATCAGTGCATTCTCTTAAAGTGACAGCACTTTCTTAATATTAATCATACGGCAACAAGGAAACCACTCACTGCTCTTGATTGAATAGCTTTTGTAACTTTGATAAAGATTAATCTTTAATTTATACAGTAAAATTTGCAATGCTATTTTACATTTTATTACTTTATTCCAATTCTGTGCCTTAAAACTAATGTTAGACCTACCTAAAAAAAGCTTTAAACTCAAATGTAAATTCTTTGGTTCACTAGATTTATTAAAAACTGTGGCTTATAGGAGAAGTCCACTTCCAGGACAAAAATTGACAGATAATGTACTCACCTCTTGTCATCCAAGATATTCATGTCTTTCTTTCTTCAGCCATAAAGAAATTATGTTTTTTGAGGGAAACATTTCAGCATTTTTCTCCATATAATGGACTGGTATGGTGCCCTGATTTCCAAAATGCAGTTTAAATGCGGCTTCAAACAATCACAAATGTGGTTGTAAAAGATCCCAGCCGAGGAAGAAGGGTCTTATCTAGCGAAACGATCAGTTATTTTCATAAAAATAATACAATTTATATACTTTTTAATGTAAAACGCTCATCTTGTCTCACTCTGCCTAAACAGTTTTTTTTCCGGTTCATGACAGTTAGGGTATGTTGAAAAATTCTCATCTCATGTTCTCCCTCAACTTCAAAATCGTCTTATATCGCTGTTTTACCTATTTTGCTGAGGGTGTTTGATCTTCTTTGCACGTTCACTTTGCAAAGACTGTGTTGGTCCTTCTGCAGCGATGTAGGATGATTTTGAAATGATTTTTGAAGTTGAGGGAGAAAATACGATTAGAGTTTTTCGACATACCCTGTCTTGAGGCAGAATACACAGAGCTCAGGAAGAGCAACACAAGACGAGCGTTTGAGATTAAAAAGTATTTAAATTGTATATATTTAATGAAAATAATCAATCGTTTCGCTAGATAAGACCCTTCTTCCTCGGCTGGGATCGTTTACAACTGCATTTGTGATTGTTTGAAGCTGCATTTAAACTGCATTTTGGAAGTTCAAAATCGGGGCACCATACCAGTCCATTATATGTAGAAAAATCCTGAAATGTTTACCTCAAAAAACATAATTTCTTCACGGCTGAAAAAAAAAAAGACATGAACATCTTGGATGACAAGGGGGTGAGTACATTTTCTGTAAATTTTTGTTCAGGAAGTGGACTTCTCCTTTAATTCAGTTTTGTGTCTTGCTGTATATTGTGTGCTGTGCTATACACCACAGTGTGTTGCTCAGAGATGCACAACAGTTCTGCTGTGGCTTTGTTTGTAGCTATTTTCATTGCAGAAATTGAGCTAAAATAGACAAAAGTCATTCTCCGTCATGTTCACTCGTTCTCCCGCATCACGTCACTAAGCAACTGCGTGCAATGTAAGATAATGAACACGGAAGTGAACACAGAGTGGGGTTTGTTAAATGTGTTAATTATTTAAATCATTGCACCAAATTAATGTGTTAAAGTGTTAAAACTGTTCTATCTATCTATCTATCTATCTATTTATCTATATAATATATATAATTTAAGAGAGTTTGAGAGAGTAGAAAGAGGGAGAGTCATGTTTTTGATAATGGAGATAGACAGTCTGGGCTTAGTGGCTGTTTGTGCTGAATTGGAGCTGGATATCCATCTAAGGCCTGTGTGTGTGTGAGGTTGTCAAACACTGAGCTTGAGTGGTTTGGGTTATCTCATTGCAGGAGGCTGAGAGAGGGCTCCGGGGCCTGAGAGGGGATCGCTGTAGGTGGACATTTTTGTTTGTGTGTCTGAGAAATTTGCCTTTGTTCTGGTTGTTTATTTAAGGGTGTGGGTGCTGTGAATGTTTCGAGCTTGTTAGGGCACAAGGGCATGCTGTGTGTGTGTGTGTGTGTGTGTTAAGAGGAAAAAGAAAGGGTATGTAGTGCTGGTTGTTATTTTTGAGAGTGATGTTGTGGAGAGCAATTGTGGAAAGCTATTACTCATTTGAGTGCGCAAATGTGTGTGTGAGAAAGTGTGTATGTGCTGTTACAACACAAATCACATCTCTGGAATAATAAAGTGCAAATGTGGTTTTGTCTGAGTGCTGTTTTTGGTCTTTGTCTCTGAAGGGACCATTAAGGATGTGAAACATGGCTGTTTACATTGTGTAATGACTGTTAGCTTATTATATGAAATATTTATTAGACACTTAATATTAGCTAACACATACCTGTTGTACTGCTGTATTATACTGATTTATGCTTAATTTGTAGTTTGTGTCCTAACCAGGAAATACATGAGAGGATTTAGCAACAAGACCAGTGAGATGTCACTGTGGGCAGAGCAGTAGTATACACTGTATACTGCCTATTATTTTTTAAAGGTACACGCATGCGTTGTGGTACTCTCATGAACGCACATCGAAGACTGACACAGAAGAGAAGAAACTGCTGAATAAAGTTATTTTTGTTTTCTTTGCATACAAAAAGCATTTTGATGCTTCATAAAGCTTCATAAAGCAACCACTGATGTCACATGGACTATTTTAATGTCCTTACTACCTTTCTAGGCCTTAAACATGGTAGTTGCATTGCTGTCAGCATCAGAAAACTCTCGGATTTCATCAAAAATATCTTAATTTGTGTTCTGAAGATGAACAATGGTCTTACGGGTTTGGAACGACACGGGTGTGTGTAGTTAATGACAGAATTTTTGTTGGGTTTTTGGGTTTGTAGAAAACTAAGTGTGGTCTTCATCTGATGTGAATGAATGCCATTCAGATGGCTCTGCATTTTTAATTTGTAAAACCTTTTAAATTAGCACCAAAGTACTGATTGAACCTTTAAAATATTGACTAGTGGGCATTTTTCCATGGGAAACGTCTCAAACTGTAAGACGCTACATTGTCAAATGATTTTATTTTCTCCATATTTTATTATTATTTCAAATAACAAGTCAAAAATAATGTCTACAATAGTATCAGCAAATGTAGTGGTTAATAGGGAAAGTAACTTGAAAGTAAAGTAATTAGTAATCTGATTACTTTTTAAATGCAGTAATCACTAATGTAATCAGATTACAATTTTAAAGAAGTAATTAGTAATTTGTAGTGGATTACTTTTTTGAGTAACTTACCCAACACTGATGGGGATTATACAAGTTATTTTATTTTATTTTATTTTATTTTATTTTATTTTATTTTATTTTATTTTATTTTATTTTATTTTATTTTAACCATTCTGTGGATGAAACACATCTTTCTATGTAGCAATACATTTAAACTAAACTTTAGTAAAGTTATTTGCAAACAAAATATAAATCTAAATTACATATTTATATTTTCATATAAAAATATTTAAATTAGGGCGGGGAAGCGATTAATCATGATTAATCGCATACAAAATAAGAGTTTGAGTTTGCCTAATATATGTGTGTGTACTGTGTGTAATTATTATGTATATATAAATACAAGCACATTTATGTATATATATAAAAAAAGAAAGAATATATATATATATATATATATTATATATATATATATATATTAATTTTTATAGAATTTATATTATATATAAATAAAAATATTTTGTACATAAATAACATATTTCTCTTAAAGATATACAGTAATTTGTGTGTATTCATATATACATTATAATTACACACAGTACACACACATGTATTAGACAAGCTCAAACTTTAATTTTGTATGCGATTAATCGCGATTAATCGTTTGACAGCCCTTATTTAAATATAGTCCCAGTCAAGCACCTGCCATTGAGATGAATGGAAATGCTAATGGTCACAATCATAGCTAGTGACAAAAACTCACATTTACATGGAAGAGCTTTTACCGTTTGAGCTGCGCCAATTCAAGTCAGTTTTTTTATGCACATGTGCTGTTGAAACAGGAATCTAATTATGAAGCTCAAGCACCGTTGTGTGTGTGTCCTTTAATGCAAATGCTTTTCAGTCACATGAAGCTGTTCTTCTTCATCTCATGTCCATTTCCCAGTCAGTCATTTAATCACTGAATCATGATCTCCCAACCCTTAACAGCACTTTTATCAAGCTCCCTCACTCCTGCCAGTCGTTCCTACCCCTCTCATGTCTTCCCTCTCCGTCCTTCACTCAGCTCCACCACTCCTCTCCTCTGTGGTGTCCACTTACAAGACAGGCGTGACTGTACATCCACGCTGCCTTTTAGAGTTTCGCTATCCAGAATGCTGCAGCTGTGTCATTTGCATGGCAGGGTTTGGACCTCTCACTGGAGAACGAGAGTGTGGCTTTGAATTATTCATTTAGGGGACACAGAGAGGAAGAAGAAAATTGTCCTGCTTTTTTTTTCTTCCTCCCTGTCTGTCTTTTTCTACTCGTTGATGTGCTCATGAATTTGTCAGCTCCCCTTTTAAATCACATTGTGATGTTGTAGCCGCTTGCTCAATTGGGATTGAAGTACTCTGTTTAAGTACTCATGACTGTCAGTTGTCTTGGGATTATTGGTCAGTAGAGTCTGCAGACAGGCTTGTTCTCAGTGCTACTGTGAATCAATGGTGACATTCTTCTGTTTTCTGGGTTTTCTGTTGTTTTCACTCTCACCATCTGTTCCCCCGCTGGACTTTCAAGATGTATTGGGGGAAAAAGCTCGAACCATGAGATCCAGTAGCAGATTTCAGCATGAAAAGCACCCCACAAACAACCGTGATGTACAATTTCACATCTGTACTTTATTAGTGGTGTTTACTACAGAGCAAACCCCTAACCCTTGTGAAAAAGAAGTACACTTTAGCATGCTTTTATTATTAAAGGATTAGTTCACTTCCAGAATAAAATTTCCTGATAATCTACTCACCCCCATGTCATCTAAGATGTTCATGTCTTTCTTTGTTCAGTCGAAAATAAATGAAGGTTTTTGAAAAAAACATTCCAGGATTTTTCTCCATTTAGTGGACTTCAATGGGAACCAATGGGTTGAAGGTACAAATTGCAGTTTCAACGCAGCTTCAAAGGGCTCTACACAATCCTACCTGAGGAATAAGGGTCTTATCTAGTGAAATGATTGGTCATTTTCAAAAAAAAAAAAAATGCACTAGCTCTGCGTTGTGCATCCATGACTTCATGTATTATGTAATCATGTTGGAAAAGTCAAGCATGGTTAGTTCTTCATCCATGCACTCTGGTTCAAAATGGTTGGGTAGAGCGGAAAACTCTACCGCTCTTTATTTTCTCCATCTCTCATCTCCATCTTCAAAATTGTCCAACATTGTTGTTGTACCTTTTTTTGTAAAGGGTGTTTGACTTTCTTTGCATGTTCGCTTTGTAAACACTGGGTTGGTATTAATGCCTACGTCATGCATGACCTTTCCAACATCACTACGTAATGCGTGAAGTCGAGCTAGCTGGGACTGTGTAGAGCCCTTTAAAGCTGCATTGAAACTGCAATTTGGACCTTCAACCTGTTGATTCCTATTGAAGTCCACTATAAAAAATACTAGAATGATTTCCTCAAAAAAAAAAAATTTTCGACTGAAGAAAGAAAGACATGAACATCTTGGATGACACAGGGGTGAGTAAATTATCAGGAAATTTTAATTCTGGAAGTGAACTAAACCATTAAGTCTGAAATGAATGTCATGTTTTTAGACACTTATTAACTGCAATTAAATAAAAATGCATTATATTAAATGCAATTAGCTGAACTTTAGAGTGCTTTTTTGACATGCTTAAGTAGTACAACTTTATATGTAATTTCATAATTGCTTCTTGTTTTTGGAATAAGGTTATTGTGTACTGCTGAATGTACTACTGGCAAACTGAAATACTTTAACTTCATTTTTATTAAAACATTTACATCATGTATTAAAATATATTTGTAATTAAACGTCTAATGGAGTCGCATAAAAATCTAAAATACCTTCACATCAGTGTAATATTTAATAATACACTACAGGTAAAATTATAATTAAGTACTTTATAATACACTTTATAATATACTATTAAGATTTAAAATACACGTCTGTGCCAATAGCCTCTTAGGCCGTGTTCGAGTCCCGGCTCGCGGACCTTTCCGATCCCGTCCTTTCTCTCTCTCCCACTTCGTTTCCTGTCTCACTACTGTTCTATCAATAGAAGGTAAAAACAGCAAAAATATATCTTTAAAAAAAAAAAAAAAAAAAGATTTAAAATGCACACTCATGACAATTAAGTGCACTTCTTTTTCACAAGTGAAGTATTAAAGGGATAGTTCACCCAAAAATGATAATTCTGTCATTAACTACTCACCCTCATATTGTTCCAAACCCGTAAGATCTTTGTTCATCTTCGGAACACAAATTAAGATGTTTTTGATGAAATCCGAGAGCTTTCTGACCCTGCATAGACAGCAATGCAACTGACATGTTCAAGGCCTAGAAAGGTAGTAAGGACATTGGTAAAATAGTCCATGTGACATCAGTGGTTCAACCTTAATTTTATGAAGTTACAAGAATACATTTTCAAAGAACAAAACAAAGAACAAAAAAACAAAAATAACAAATTTATTCAACAATTTCTTCTCTTTTGTGTTAGTCTTCGAGGCACATTCATGAGAGTATTTTAATGATGTCCTTACTACCTTTCTGGGCCTTGAACTTGGTAGTTGCTTTGCTGTCTATGCAGGGTCAGAAAGCTCTCAGATTTCATCAAAATATCTTAATTTATGTTCCAAAGATGAAATCGGTTTTCATATGGGTTAACTTTAATTAAATAAATAAAACTGGTTTGGGACTACATGAGGATGAATAATTAATGACAGAATTCCATGTATAAGGAACAGAATAGATTGTGGGTTTTTTTGTTTGTTTGTTTTTTGTTTTTTTAGAGCAACCACCCAGAACATCCTAACAATACACAGAGCAGTATGCTAAAAACCCCTCAAATCACCTTAGTAACTGCATAGCAATGCCTTGGCAACCACCCACAACACACAAAAGCAACTTTGACGCCAATTTTTGCATTGGCAGGCACCACTCAAATGTCTATTAAAAATGTAAGCAATTAAGCAATTACAAATTGAGACGCTACACTGAATTATGTATTATTTCTGCAGCATTTGTTGTGTGTTGTGTACATACAAAAAGCACTGACATGCATTTCCTTATTTATTTTCCTTTTTCTAGAAATCGTTTTCTCTGGTGATCGAGGCTCTGGACCATGACAATGAAACATCAGAGGCAGGTATGATGAAACGTGTGTGTGTGTGACTAAATAAAATAAAATCCACGGATCATATGTGTCCTCACAGAAACGATTTGTAGCTATATAATTGCACAGAAAAAGAAAGAATGAAAAGAAGGACATTGCCAACAACAGACAGCCAATCCGTATTTACCCCTCATGCTGTCTTCTGGGGATTACAAGAGAACTGAGTAATGCACGGGGTCAGTCTCCATGACTCTTTCATTTCCTGTGCTGCTTTTTGATTGTTTCTCCTTATAATTGAAGAAACGCTCCATGACTGAAAATATGTTGCTGGATTTTGCACACACACAATCACACGCACTGATTATGTCCTCATGCACAGTAATGGTGGACTGCGTAATGAATAAATTACACACATGTGCATGCTTCAGACAACACTGAGATACATTTTAATCACTAGGATATTGCCACTTCATATTCATAAGTAACCAAACTTAATTTGTTTCACAAACATGCAGGCACATCTACTTCTCTTATCTTCTTTTTATCTTTTGGTCTCCCTCATATTCATTTTCTTGAATTCTTATTCTCTGTTATTGAAATTTTCTCTTCTAACCCCTCCGTTAAATCTCTCTCTTTCTCTCCTCTCTCTAAATCTCACATTCTCACTGCCCTCCAGCTCTTGTCATGTTTTTTTCATTTACTTTACCCATCCCTTCTCTCATTCATTGGATTTACAGCTTGTCTCTGGTGAGGTGAGGCTTAGGTGGGCTGATCCGGGAGTCGAAATGACGTGAGTTAGGAATTGTACAGCTGTTTTTTCCTGCCAGCTCTGGATTATAATACAGCCGTGTATCTGAGTGCCATATATCTTTAACCAGCTTTAACAAAGTCCGTCCTGAGCCATTATGTCTTTGAAAAAGTCTTGAGAGAGAAAGGAACAAGGACACAAACATTGTTCAGTTTCCCATTTATTTCATCGTCTTCGAGATGTCTTCAGTCCAAGGTTGTGGATCATTAAGAAGTAAATGTAGAATGACTTTAAGGCCCAGATTTACTAAACAGGGCAAATTAGCTTTAGAGCACAATTCTATAAAAGCGCCAAGGGGAGGGGAAAATTATGTGTGATTTACTGCCAATACGCACATTAAAGAACACAAATGTAGCCAGATGATTTCCATAATGACCAGCGTAATCTACCAAAGGCAGCGCAAATTACCGCCTGCTTTAAGGCATGCTTTTTTTGTGAGTTAAATAATGGCACAAATACCAGTAATTTGACCAGCGCAAATGTTAGTAAATTGCGTTTTGTGATTCATTTTAATACTCTCCTCCCATAAATTTTGCGTCTGAAAGGTCATACAAATGCATATTTAATAAGATCAGGCGCAAAAATAACTGTCCACACCTTTTCAGCGCTAATTCTTCACTGTGCGTCTTTAGTAAATCCTGACAGTACTATTTTAATGCCAAAAGTCAGTTTGCGCTGACGCAAGCTGTTAGTAAATCTGGCGCTAAATTGCAATTCAGTGGAGTAAACATGCTTGAAAATTGCAATTTGTATTTTTATTCAAAGTAATACTAATGTATGACTGCGTTTTACTGCTACGTCAAAAAAAAAAAAAAAAAAAAAACTAAAATTACAAGAGTAAAGTCATAATATTTTGAGAATAAAGTTGAAAGATTTTGCGAATAAGGTAGAAATGACAAGAATAATGTTGAAATTATGAAAATAAAGTCGAAATATTTCGAGAATAAAGTTGAAATTACGAGAATAAAGTCGAAGTGTTTTGAGAATAAAGTCAAAATTACGAGAATTAATCATAGCAATTAAAGTTATTAACTAATATTTTGAGAGTATAGCCTGCACATGCAAATGGCCCGGATTGAGAGCACCGGGAGAAGTTGCCAGGCCACCAGAATTTATTTGAATACATGTGGGATTATTAGCAGAAATCAAACCATGTGTTATACTCACAGGGACAGTATGCTTGGAAATAATATTTCACGTCTTCGATTGCATTCATTAGGCCTATTTGTAGTGCGCCAGCCATAATAGCAATAAGCTTTGTGCTTTTAATATAAAACAAAGTCTCAGCTTTCAAAATCTGTGTTTTATAGTGAAGTCATACTATGTGTCATGCAATAATGTGTTTTTTACCCTCTTTTTATTGTGGCGGGACTGTATTCATGTGAATCAATCATCTTTTCGATTACAATGAAACATTTGTTTCATTAAATTATACGGGAAAATGAGGTGATATTAAATGGAAAGTTTGAGCAAATAAAAGTGTTTTTTTGACCTCACATGCATGTAAACCTATTGTAGGAGACTCCCAAAATGATATTAGGAACCTTAAAAATGGCATAATAGAGGCTTTTTAAATATGTTTAAATATGTTCATTTAATAAACAAATATTTTTTAAAAATCACAATAAATAGGAATAATTACCTATCATTAAGTATCAACTTAAAATGAACTATGTTATTTATATTAGATACTTTTGACTGTTAAATCTGTTTGAATTACAATTCAGTAAATTCTTTTTGGTCAGTCCAATGCAAATTCCAATTCACCGTCCTATGGGACGGGACCAATTAAATTAAAATTCACACTCTGAATTGAATGGGAGCCAATTTTTAATTCAGAATGTTGACTAACCCTGGATCTGTACAGATATATTTGCACATTCTGCACAGTGTTTGTAGTTTCTGTTTTCATCCCTCTCGATCAATGATTTCTGGAATCATGCGATTGCGATGACCAAAGAATTAGATGAAGGACCACAGTGTACCCTCTAAATCCAAAAACACAAATCACAGCATCCATAACGAGTGTTTAATTCCTCTCTCATAGGTTAGATATATTTTGTGTGATAGTTATCTTACGTCCCCAAATGAGAGATCAGATTTATGTTCATGCAAATGCTTTAACATGTAAGTGATAAACTGTGCTCAAGGTTTTCTGCATGAGTGCAGCTCCGCTGTAGTCATTTACATCTCTAATGGACTGTAGTAGATTGATGCTTAAATGGACCACAGTTCTAATTACTGGCTGTATTTACACTGCAGTCCCTTAACACAAGAGGACAAGACCAACATATCCATCTCTCTCTCTCTCTCTTTCTCTGTGTAAAACTGCCTCAAGGGCCCAAATACCTTTTGAGGTTACTGTATGTGGTTGATGTGTTTATTTTTATTGCATGTGTGGGGTTTCTAGGATAACTTATCTGTGTTTGAACACCTTCACTCTTCCCTGTTTTCATTCCTTTGTTTTTAAGCCCAGATGATCTCATCAGTCAACTTTCTTTCTTTCTGCAGTGCTTTGTGACAGATAATGCATTGATAATGAAGTAATTCATTGATAATGTAACAGTATTCAAGATCAGTCAAGCTAACAGTCTCTCTGAGAAACCTCTTGTCCACCAGGGACAAAAGGGAGAGACGGATGAAGGAATCTAATGTCTCATCACCCCTCGATGCACAAGTCAAACTCTATCAACAGCATTACCACAGAGAACAACTTTGAGGCATTAAAATAGACAAATCAGGCCAGTTCCAGGGAGTAAACACACAAGTATGAAGCTTGTATTTTTGTACAACACACACACATTTTCTCTGTCTGTTGCCCCCTCAGGTAGGGAGGAATTAATAGAGCGAGTGCTGCTGTCCTCCATGCTGAACCCAGGTGAGCAGTGGCAACCCTTCCGGCATCATGGCCGCACATTCACTTTGGAATATCGCCTGCGATTCCGCTGCGACACCAATTACTACGGCCCGCTCTGCAACAAACTCTGCAGAGCACGAGATGACTTTTTTGGTCATTTCGACTGTGATCCTTCTGGTATTAAGGTGTGTAAGGAGGGCTGGACTGGGCCAGAGTGCAGACAGGGTGAGTGGGTCCAGCACACTGTCTTTACGTACTGTGGTCTTCAGGCTATTCACACACAAACATAACAACTGATTATTGTTAAAGCTCCGCCCACCTTGGTTGCTCACTCAGACAAGCTTTACAGAATGTTGTTTGAACAGTGTGATTTTCAGTAAAACAAGGTCATAGATACAGATTTTATTATTCTATTCTGTTCTGTTCTGTTCTGTTCTATTATGTACTATGTGACCCTGGACCACAAAACCAGTCTTAAGCACACGTATATTTGTAGCAATAGCCAAAAATACATTGCATGGGTCAAAATTATCGATTTTTCTTTTATGCCAAAAATCATTAGATCATGTTCCATAAAGAGATATTGTAAATTTCCTACTGCAATTTCGTCAATATTTAATTTTTTTTGCACCCTCAGATTCCTTTCAAATAGTTGTATCTTGACCAAACATTGTCCTATCCTAACATTTCAAAAATGTTACCCTTATGGCTGCTTTTGTGGTCCTGGGTCACATATTAATGCAGATTCAATGATACAAATTCATTATTGTTCGTGAATAACTTGTTACATGTAACAGCGGTGTAATTTAATTACAAAATAAATGTAACTGTAATCTGTTACAGTTACTGAGAAAAATGTGCAATTAAATTACAGTAACTTATGAAAATGTTTTTATTTTAAATCTGTATTTAACCTCAGAACGATCTCAAAGTACAAAGATAAGTAAAGTCTGATTTTGTGGTGGCTGTGCTTTAAAATTTAATTACAATTTTAATTTAAGAGATGAAGGATTTTAAAAGTTGGTTTGATTGCTTCTATTGACCTCATTTGTAAGTCGCTTTGGATAAAAGCATCTGCTAAATTACTAAATGTAAATGTACATTTTGAAAAGTAATCCAAAAGTAATCACATGGAATCAGTTAAATTACTTTAATAAAGTAATTGAAATAGTTACACTACTGATTAACTTTTAAATAAGGTAACTTGTAATCTGTAATCTACTACATTTCCAAAGTAACCTTCCCAACAATCAAACAATTAATCGCGATTAATCACATGCAAAATACAAGTTTGTTATATATATACATTTCTTAAATATATACATGCATATGTGTGTGTTTATATATACATAATAAATATACACAGTACATGCACACAAACTTTTATTTTGTATGCGATTAATCACGAGTAATCGTTTGACAGCTCTATTATATTATATTATATTATATTATATTATATTATATTATATTATATGGGACCACAAAACCAGTCATAAGGGTACATTTTTTGAAATTGAGATTTATGCATCATGAATAAATAAGCTTTCCATTGATGTATTATGGTTTGCTAGGATAGGACAATAAATAAATAAATAAAAAATAAATAAAAATATTAAGAAAATCACCTTTAAAGTTGTCAAAAATTATGTTTTAATATATTTATTGTAGGAAATTTACAAAATATTTTCATGGAACATGATCTTTACATTATATCCTAATGATTTTTGGCATAAAAGAAAAATCGATCATTTTGACCCATGCAATGTATTGTTGGCTATTGCAACAAATATACCCATGCGACTTATGCCTGGTTTTGTGGTCCAGGGTCACATATTATATTATATTCTTACCTTGTAATGCAAATGTACAGTAGGTGTTCCTATGTCTTGCAGTTCTCAAAGCAAAAACGTGTTCTGTGTGAACCGGCACTTCCTCTGTCCTCGTATGACAATTAAACTACAGGATTATTTATTCACATGCTTTTCCAACATTCCATTGAGGCCAGATTTGTTTTCCAGCAAAAAAATGACTTGAGGGAGAGAGAAATTTCTCCCCTGAGATGATCAAGGAAGAGCCCATATTACCAGCATATCCTAAGTCAAAACATTTAGCTAGCACAATAGTTGAGAAAGAAGAGCGTCACATCATGACCTGTTGCATTTTTTTTTCTAATTCAGTTATGAGTGTTATGAAAATGATCCTTTCACTTGTAAAATGTCTGTAATGAATCATTTTGATCATTATATCACTAATACAAATCACCCATCTGTATTCATGTATGGTTATTTTTGTAGCGGTGTGTAAGCAGGGATGTCACATGGAACACGGCTCCTGCGATCTGCCTGGAGAATGCAAGTGAGTCCAGGTTTCAGAAATAAACAGAGCACTGATGCAAGCCATATTCAGCACCTCCTTGTTTTTGCTTGTGTGTTTTTCTCACTTCCCGTGTGCTGTAATCTCTGTGTTTTTCTGTAGATGTCATTACGGCTGGAAGGGTGATCTGTGCGATGAGTGCGAGACGTTTCCCGGGTGTGATCACGGCACTTGCACTGAACCCTGGAAGTGTGTGTGTGACACAAATTGGGGCGGCTTGCTTTGTGACAAAGGTGAGATGACAGGAAATGTATGTGCAAAAATGTGTTCTTATTAATAGGGCCATCAGGGTTTTTTATATTTACTTGTGATTAATCTCATAATTTAATTTTCTATCCTACGTGTAACACAAGTTGCTTTTTAAGGGGAAAAATATGTGGATGACGCTTAGTTGTCCTTAGCTGTAGCTGTAATATATGTGCATATTTTAAGATAACAGACAGATTCAGATTTCTGCACTTGTCTCACACCCTGTTCACAATGGCAGAGATGATGCTTTACACAGGTTTTGCTTAACACAGACCAGCATCTGTAAGCTTGATGACAGCAGTGAACTTTATTTTTAAAAGAAACACATTGGTATAAAAATTTACTTATGTAATTATTAGAGGTTCAAGCGTGTAGCTCTGAAACCCTATTGTAGTTGTTAGAATGGCCAAGGATCAGCAATCTCTGCATAAAACTGATCATGCAGACCAAACCGTAAATCGTAGAGACTTGAAACTTGGAGAGATGGTAGTACTCACACCATCTACAACATCACCAAGGCTTGCCCCAGTTGGCCTGACGGGGACTCTACAGCGAACAAAAGTATGAAATCGCTCATAACTCCTCAACCATTCGTCGCAGGCTCAAGTCTCTATATCATTGGAATCTTTGGCTCACGCCAGAGAAAAAGCATGCAACAGATTTGTCCATCACCAAGGTGAAATTTTTGGGTATTTTGCATTTTTTTTAAAAAAACACCTTTTGCGAACTAGTCCTAGGTTTTTTACTTGATCAGAACCAAACCAGTGCAGGACAATTCTCTGGAGAGTAAATATCAATAATTATCAAAACAAAACTGAACTTTTGAACCTCTGTCGCAGAGGGATGTCAAAACGTTTGAAAGGGGTTTTACTAAAACTGCGTTTACTAAAACTGCTTTTGAACAGAATGAGATATCTTCACCAAACTCACTACATATATGTAAGAGCTTGGCCATTTAGTGGCGTTATAATAGGGGAAAAACATAAAAACAGCCATAACCACACACTCGTTTGTCCTATCGACATGAAGATTGGTATGCACGGCCTTGGTCCAAAGTTCCACAAGTGACTATGAGGACATTTGTGTATCTCAAAAAACATGGCCGCTGTAGGCCGATGAAATTTGAGCACCTATTAGACAAGCTTAACGGAGGTCGATCGGAACAAAACTTTTTGGGCCTGTTTGACTCACGGTCCTATAGGTCCGTGAGAAATTTGAAAGAAATCAGCCACGGGGGGCTTTTTTCAAGGGCTTAAACGATTGTATATTGTGCAGTTTTTCACATATACACATGATATTCATATATTCATATCATAAAATAGACCTCCTCATTCCGAACAACTTTGCCTCTAGAACTACTGCTGTCAATCAGACTATTTGTTAAAGGATTGAGAAAATGTAAAAAAAAAAAAAAATTACTTTTGCGAACTAGTCCCAGTTTTTTGCTCAATCTGGAAAAAAACACTGTAGTGCAATTCTCTGGACTCTCTAGGTCAATAATTATCAAACCAACAAAAAAAAGGACAAATTTTACCCTTTGGAAAACTATAATGGGGTCGTTTAGAAAAGGGGCCTGTTTAAATATACCCAAAAGCCTATAAAGCCTAAATGAAAACTCAAAACTTCATGCAACCTGGTGAGCACATGTGAAGTGATGCTTAAAAAGCATGTAAAGCTTTAGGGGGATCAGACCACAGCTGGCGCTATAAAAGTCATAAACATTAAAAAACATCACATTTCTATGGTAAATGACCAGGATTGGGCAAAAATGCTTTTTTAATAGATTTTTATCAGTTATTTTTATAATAATTGATATGTAATGTCTGTTATGTGCTTAAAAGTGCTTGAACCCCAGTAATTGCTGCTTGCAGCTATATATATATTTAAATGTTTGTAGTCTAACTGATTACAAACAAAAGATTATTTAAATAAGTAGACCAAAGACCCTAAATATCACAAGCTGGTTAAATTTGGCAGTCAAAAATCATTTAGATATACAGTACACTACCTTTTAAAAGTTTAGGGTCTATAATATTTGTAATGTTTTTTAAAGAAATCTCACCAAGGCTGCATTTATTTGATCAAAAATACAATAAAAACAGGAATATTGTAAAATATTGTTATTCAGAATAACTGTTTTCTATTTGAACACATTTTAGATCTGAATTTTCAGCACAGCAGCCATCACTCTTCAGTGATCCCTAAGATTTCATTCTTATATACTGATATGCAGGGCCCAAAATTAACACTCGCCAAGCGCCAAATCGGCATTGGCGAGTATATGTAACAGTGTCAGTCGCCAGTTGGCGGATAAAACTTTTACGAAATATAACCAGTGTTGGGGAACGTTTTAAAAGTAATGCATTACAGTATTGAGTTACTCTCTAAAAAAGTAACTAATTACGTTACTTAGTTACTTTTTATGGAAAGTAATGCTTTACTTTACTTTTGTGTTACTTTTTAAATCTGGGCAGGGCCTGCTTGTGTGCTTTTAATATAAAAAGTTCTATTTTTGGCAAATATAAAAGCATTTTCACACCAAAAGCCTCAGTAAATTCACATCTGAATCTCTTCAGCAATATTATCTTGAGTAATTTTTGCCTATTAGTATGGTTGAATTGGATCATCGAAGGTCACCAGCAAAGACATCAGTTAATAAAATGGGATTAAATACATAAAGGATATTTGTATTATTTAACATAATTAATTATTGCAGGTTTGCATCATATTCTGAGTTGAATTTCAGTTTTTTTATTCATTTTGAGTAATACTAAATCTGTTTTTTGTGAGTGAGATGAATTAATGCATGTTGACATTTATTCTGGAACTAACATCTTACTCCCGATTTCTCTCAACATGGGGACAGGAGAGCTTTTAATCAATGAATGGGGGGAAAAGTAACTGGCGTTACTTATTTGAAAAAAGTAACTCAGATATTTTCTTGTCAATTAAAAAGTAATGCGTTACTTTACTAGTTACTTGGAAAAAGTAAAAATATTACGCAACTCAGGTTACTTGTAATGCGTTACCCCCAACACTGAATATAACAATGCAATGTAGTGAGAACAACAACCAGTTTTTAAAGAGATTCGCTGTTTCTGACGTAAGCGAATAAAATAATCTTTTCCGAACGCAAGATCATTGTGACTAGCCATTCTGTCACATGCGACAAGAGCGAATCAAATAATGGTATACAAACGGCTGATAAGGTCAGAGCAGTTTGATGGCAAGCTTGTCCCTAGACACAGTTCTAATAACTTTTACCTGAGAAGATATTGCTGCTTCATTTCGGAAGAATAACTTTTTCCTTCTTTATTCTTCATAACCCGAGAATGTGGCGACACATACCTGGAGTTACGCCGCCTGAACGGTGCAGTAAAATATAGTTTGAAATGCTGCGCATTCGGTTGTATGCATACACTGAGCCGCTTTAGACAGTGCACCAGTAGCGCTTCAACGGACGAAACCACACACACAATTATGTCAAAATGCGCGGTTTTGGCGAGTTACCTAGTAAACGTATTCTTAAATGAGTTATTAAGTCTTAAATGACTGTAAAGAGTGACGGAATTTGGATAAGTGCCAGATCCGCGTCATGTGCATCAGGTTTTAAAGAGACCGCGCTGCTTTTAAAGTGAAACCTAACCTGCTGAAAGAGAAATTCCTCTACTGCTCTAGTCGCTGATTAACTTAATAGAGACACCAGTAGCAGGACAAATTAAAAACACTGTAAATATGCTTAGTCGCTGTAGTAGTAATAACTGCCAGTTTGGACGGTAAAAAAAAAAAATTGGCTGGTAAATTTTATCACATCACCGGCAAGTGTGGCAAAAAGTTAGTTTTAGGCCCTGCTGATATGCAAGAAACTTTCTTATTATGATCAATGTTAAACACAGTTATGCTGCTTAATATTTTTGTGGAAACCACAATGCACCATGATTTTCAGGATTTTTTAATGAATAGAAAGTTCAAAAGAACAGTATTCATTTGAAATAGAAATCTTTTGTAACATTTTAAATGTCTTTACTGTCAGTTTTGACTAATTGAACGCATCCTTGCTGAATAAAAGTATTAATTTATTGCACAAAAACAAAACATTACTGTCCCCAAACTTTTATAATGAATGAAATTATTAGGAAAAAATACCTATGATATTTATAAGTAAAATATTTTATTTGAGAAAGGTGGCTGAAGTAAAAAGTGTTCTGCAGCTCATCAGAATTACCTGACAGGTGTCGATAAAATAGGAAAACACTTTATTTTATCTGAAATGCTGTCTGCCTGTCAATCATTTTGTGCAGGATTGCTGACAACATCTGTCATGTCTTTGCAAGACAGAGTTTTGGATTGAGTTTGAAAATGAAATGGTTATGTCATATTGAATAAAGTCATTAGATTCCTTGATTCCAAGACATGCTAACTGCTTACTGTAAAGGCAGCGTTTGTGTAAATAGATCCAGATTAGCTGATACAGACCCACGCGTGGGGTTTCGCCAGGGCTTTGTAGAGGCGTAAGCCGATAGTCTTGGGTAAACAGAACGTGAGCCGTGAGGTGGAGGCTAAAACAGGCTCTTGCCATTCAGTGGTTATGTGAATGGCACTGTCACACCCTCACACACACACACACACACACACACACACACAAAGGACTGAACCTATGCAGACAGATGAATCGAGGTCATAAATCTATACATAATAGCTTGATCTCAATGGCTTTTACTCACACACAGTTTTTTTCTCTAGACTCAGATCTCAGGAGCCAGTCTTCAGGCTGCGTCATTTTCCATCACAGCACTGGTTTTAATTTGTGTATCTATTTGTATGTTGTGGTTATAATTCTTCCAGTTAAGCAAGCTTGTGTGTTGTGGGTAAATCTTCAGGAAACAATCCATTTGAGTTTAACTCAGCCCTTCAAGCATGACCTTGTAGGAATTCTTGGTTAGATTTTGTATGATTTATGAAGTAAACTACATTGAAACAATGTCTGAGACGTCAAACTCAATTTGTGTCTAGACCAAACTGACATTTTGTGTAACCCAATGAAATTATTGTTTAGAAAATTGTTTTCCTACAAGCCACAGTTCCCAGTGGCAAATGTAAATTTTAGGGAGCTCACATACGGATGGAAAGAAAGGTCAGGGTACAGGTCACATGTATTCTTATTACAGATGTTGGTATATTGTATATTGTAAGTGGTGACATGTGGTTCACATAGTTAAGAGTACTTTTTGAGTCTAATAATGATTCTTTTAATAATAGTTTGCATGTGTTTTTTTTTTTTTTGTATAATTTGAGAAAGAAAACACTCAACTGAATCATGTGGCTTTAATTTGGCCTAAGTTGGTTGGAGGGCTGTTTATTCTTTTTTTGCTGCAAGGAAAAATTAAATGATAAATTTGCATTGGTTTTGTCCTTACCACAAATTTTTTTATTTCTTAAGTCAACATGAAACTTCCCAATGTACTACCATAATATGACATGTGGTAAAAAAAAAAAAAAAAAAAGAAAAAAAAAAGTGTGACAGGGCTTGATTTTATTCATCAGGAATTGATTGGATCATGGAAAATGGACGTTTGATACAAAATTTTACATTCACCACTATAAACCACTGTATTGGTTAAAAAACAGAGGCTTTGCTGGTGAAGTGCAATAATAAAGTGTGTTCCATTTTTTAATTTTTGTTCTTCGTATCACAAAACAACACTACTAACATATCTACAGATGCAGTAAGACCTTTGTTCTTCTTCTGAACACAAATTAAGATATTTTTGATGAAATCCGAAGCTTTCTGACCCTGCATAAATAGCAAGGCGGCTGACACCTTCAAAGCCCAGAAAGCTAGTAAGGTCTATGTGACATCAGTAGCTCGACTGTAATTTTATGAAGTTACGAGAATACTTTTTGTGCATGAAAATTTCAACAGCGAGGATGACTTGCAATATTTTGCCCAGCCTTACTTATTTAGAACACCAGATCCTGGGAAGAGAAGAGAGAAATTGTTGGATGAAGTCGTTATTTCTTTGCGCACAAGTATTCTCGTACAGTAGCGTCATTACATTACGGTTGAACCACTGATGTCACATGGACTATTTTATCGATGTCCTTACTACACTCTAAAAAATGCTGTGTTGAAAGCAACCCAACTTGAGTTATTTGGGATGTTTTATTGTTTAAAAATTTTTATATTAATAGCTTAAAATTGCCTGGAAATTAAAAATCACACGCAAAATTATAGAGGCAACGGCAATAATCAAAAGATGAACATTCTATTAAAGAAGTTCACTTCTAGAACAAAAATTTACAGATAATGCTCTCACCCCATTGTCATCTAAGATGTTTGTGCCTTTCTTTCTTCAGTCGTAAAGAAATTGTTTTTTGAGGAAAACATTTCAAGAATTATCTCCATATAGTGGACTTCTATGGTGCCTGTGAGTTTGAACGTCCAAAATGCAGTTTCATTGCAGCTTCAAAGGGCTCTAAACGATCCCAGCCAAGGAAGAAGGGTCTTATCTAGCGAAACGATCTGTCATTTTCTAAAAAAAAAAAATACAAAATGTATACTTCTTAACCTCAAATGCTCCTTTTGTCTAGCTCTGTGATGCGCATGCATACTCTGTGTAATCCGGGTCAATACAGCTTAGGGTATGTCGAAAAACTCCCATCTTATTTTCTTCTTCAACTTCAAAATCATCCTACATCGCTGTTTTACCTTTTGTTGTAAAGGGCGTTTGACCCGGATTACACAGAGTACGCATGCACATCGCAGAGCTAGGCAAGACAAGCATTTGAGGTTAAAAAGTATATAGATTTTATTTATTTATTTTTTTCTTTAGAAAATGACTAATCGTTTTGCTAGATAAAACCCTTCTTCCTCGGCTGGGATCGTTTAGAGCCCTTTGATGCTGCATTTGAATTGCATTTTGGAAATTCAAACTTGCCGGCACCATTGAAGTCCACTATATGGGGATAATTCCTGAAATGTTTTCCTCAAAAAACATAATTTCTTTACGACTGAAGAAAGAAAGGCATGAACATCTTGGATGACAATGGTCTGAGTACATTATCTGTAAATTCTGGAAGTGAAAACCTATGGACAAAAATAAGACAAAAAAAAATCATTTATTTAGGTGAATACAGCATAGTTTACAATATTACATACTATTAAACTCGTTTAACATTAATTTTACAAATAAAAAAAATTAACATTTAAAAGTAGCATTTTAATTTAAGTGTATTCAACCGTTGTCTATAATCACTTTTCACCAAAATAGTGCTAATTCTCATGCCAGTGTGTTGCTGAAATCTGAGCCCCTGATGGGCTGCTGTTCACCGGGGGAACTACGAACCTCAAACCACCGCCTTGTGTCTCACTCGTAGCTGAAAGATGCCGTGACTGACCCCATAACCTGCCCATAAACAAATAGTACTGAGATTAGAGAACATATTTTAACATTAAATTATATTAAATATAATATTTGAATGAATAAAATCAGTTTATGTTATACAAGGCAAAAGGCATTTTCATCATGTGAAAGAAATAACTGCTGCTGACGCAGCTGACTGACATTTAATCCTTGAATAAAAATATAATGTAAAATATAATTTACAGCACAGTAAAGACTTTCTAAATGAAATTAAATGTATACAAACCTTTACTTTGCTGAAGAAAAACACCAGATCGGTGGTGCTGAGAACCGCTCTCTCCTATAGAGGACCTAAAAAGCCCACACTCTGACTGAAGCTCAACAGCTGGGTTGTTTCATGGAAGACAGGCTCAACCCAGCGGTTGGGTGGAAGAAATAATCCAGCATTAAAAATAACCCAGCAGCTTAGTTACAGAAAAACTACCCAGCAACTGGGTAAAAATTTTTTAAAAAACAACACAATAAAATGACCCAACAGGCTGAACCCAGCATTTTTTCTTCTTAAAAACTTCTTAAATTAGCACCAATTGAATGCACTCTTCAGAAAGGGTGATTTTAATTTAGTGTTGACATAAATTGATTTTGCTTTTTTAAAACACAACACTTGTCAGATTTTTTTAACCACATAAACATCTTTTTCTCTCTCGCATACAGATCTGAATTATTGTGGTAACCATCAGCCATGCAAGAATGGTGGTACATGTACCAACACTGAACCCAACGAGTACCTGTGTGTTTGCCAGGAGGGTTTCCGCGGCCGCAACTGTGACATTGGTAAGATGACTCTATAAAACACAACCATAAAGTCTGTCAACCCTGACAGCCTATTACAAGCACGCCTCGAAGATGTGCTGTTTGAGAATAAAATCAGCAGAATATTGTAGTCAAAGCTTACTCCTTGATGAAGCATGACATGTTATCATGTTATCTTATTTCTCGCTGTGCCACCCTGCATGAGCCGGACCAATTATCTTCTCAGTAATGATAATTTTAGTCTGTGTTAACGTGATCTCTGATGTAGCTCTGCGAGGTGTTGATAAGAGATAAATTTACAGCAAGACCACTCTGGAGTTTGAAGCCTCAAACCAAAAATCACTGCAAGATACAGAAAACAAAAAATACACACTTTCATTTTCATGTTAAAGGTGAAGTGTGTAATTTCTGCTCTGAATAGAATACAGCTGTACAGTAAGCACTTTTGAAAATGTGGTGATAGCACAGGATATAAGACACAGATGTGATGCAGATTATAAGTGTATCGCTTCCTCTTGTTCCCTTAACAGTGGAGCATGCCTGTCTCTCCTCTCCATGTGAGAATGGTGGAACATGTGTTGAAGACCCAACAGGCTTCAGCTGTGTGTGTGCGCCGGGCTGGACGGGACCCTCCTGTGCCTCTGGTAGTTAAACATAAACGCACACACACCTGCACAGACTGCAATCAGCACCAATCAAAGGCAGCTGCTATTTCCTGTACTGCTGCAGCCAATTTTAGTCAGGTCTACACCAAAATAATGCTCCTTAACTGGAGCACAAACAATCAGCAATCACACACACGCACATCCAAGATGCACAGATGATAATGTGTTTCAGAGATCAGGTTATAGGAGCTTCTCAGGTTTGAGGACATTGGTTGACTGTTTTCAAGGGCCTTAAGCCACCCTAGGTGTATATGGCTTTCTCCTTTCAGACGAATACAGTCTGAGTTATATTAAAAGATGTCCTGGTTCTTTCAAGCTTTATTATGGCAGTGAGCAGTGGTCAAGATTTTGAAGCAAAATAAAGTGCATCCGTCAATCAGAAAAGTACGCTACACAGCTCAGGAGGGCTAAAAAAGGCCTTCTGAAGTGAATCGATGCTTTTGTGTAAGAAAAATATCCATATTTAAAACTTTATAAACCGTAATCTCTAGCTTCCTTTAACTATCGTACATGTGTTCACCAGAGAGTAGTGTTTCAGCAGCTGACGTAGGATGTAGGCATAGTGGATGAGCAAAATCTCAACCACAGTTCACTGCCATTATAAAGCTTGAAAGAGCCAGGGAATTTTTTTTAATATAACATAATTTTCTAACTTTGATTGTATTCGAAAGAAGAAAGTCATATACGCCTAGGATGGTTTGAGGTTGAGTAAATCAAATTTTCATTTTAATCAGCTTAATTATCCAAGACATATGAGGGGCAAGATGGATGGATGGATGGATGGATGGACGGACTGATAGACAGGCAGAGACATGATGGATGGATGGATGGATGGATGAACGGATGGATAGACAGGCACAAACAGATGATGGATGGTTGAACAAACTAATAGATAGACGGACAGATAGATGGACAGATAGACAGGCAAAGATGGATGGATGGATGAATGAATGGATAGATGGACAGGCAGAGGCAGATGATGGATGGATGGATGGATGGATGGATAGATAGACAGGCCGAGACAGATGATGGATGGATGGACAGACGGATGAATGAACAGACGGATAGACAGACAGAGACAGATGATGGATGGATGGATGAATGGATGGATGGATAGATAGAAATATGGATGGACAGACAGATGGATGGACGGACGGATAAACAGGCAGAGACAGATGATGGATGGATGGACGGTAGAGCTTAGATCGGGCCCAAAAAATTAAACCCGATCCTACCCGAGCCCGTGCACCTTGTGTCCGAGCCCGACCCGGTCCGACACATTAACTGTAATTATGAGCCCGAGCCCAATTTAAACCCGACTATTTTTTAATACGTGAGCCGTTATAACAGACGTTCTCAACTACAATTCTAAGTTGTTTGAACTACAGAAATTAGTTTAGATTTATCTTAATGAAAAATGCAACAAGGACGAAGCATGTAAACTGCATTGTTTGTTTATTCAGAATGGATCGCAAATAGATCTGAATGAAAAAAAGAATAGCCTAAAAAAACGTGAACAATGATAAACACAGAAAATGAACAAGTAATTAACTTTGGATGGCATATTTAATAAATATGATAAGTTTTAGAATATTTTTTAATAAAATAAATATTTTAAAGCCTATTATAAAACGTAGTGCAAAACAGCTTCATGACCCAAAAAACTAGATTTTTAGCAATGATCTAAAACATGCAAAACGAACAAAAAAGAACTTGACCTAGTCTATAGGCATATAGCAAAATCAATATAAATCGAATAATTTGAAAACACAACAAATAGGCCTATTTTGATATTTTCAAATGTAGGCATTATTGCAAAAACGCGGAGTCACATCGAGGGACAATGGGGATGGGTTAATGATGCAGGGTAGCCTACAATGATTACACTGCCTGTGTATGAGCCTGTAGATGAAGTGTGGGGAATTGATTAGGCCAAGGTTATATGCTGCCTGCTATAAGCCTACATATAATGTAACCATTTTATAATAGCATATTAATCACAAAGTTATAGCCTACTTACATGGCTCTACATGTTGTCATGCAAGAACAAGATTGTGTCCACAGTAGCTGGTTTCAGAGCGGTCCTCCTCTGCTCTATTGTCCGGCCAGCTGCGCTAAACACCCGCTCGCTGCTGCTGCTGCTTGCTGGAATGCAGAGGACGGATCTTGCCAGTCTGGCTAGTTTTGGGTAGATCAATTCATTGACTTTCCACCATTTCAGTAGGTCCCTGTCGTCATCCATGGTATGCCTCTGTGAATTGTACACGGCCACTTCATCCTCCTCTGGTTCGTTATCCTCGTCTTGGTTCTCCCACTCTGCAAAGTCGGAGTCTGTCCTGGGCCTGGCTGCTGGTGGTGTGAAGCCAGTACTGCCAGCCGCAGCAGCATCTTCATCCATAGGCAAGAGTAGGGTGTGAACGTGGGTATGTACTTCAGATATCTCTTCAGGAGACATCATCCTCAATTTGTTGAATTTTGGCCAGAGGAAAAGAGCAACTTTGTGCAGCATGTTCACCTTGATTTTTTGCAATATGAACTCGGCATGTCTCTGGCGCACAAAGGCTTGCTGCGGAGAGTCGGTTTTAGCATCCTCCATGGGAAACATTGCTGTGGTGAGAGTTTTACCAACCAATGTATAATCGTCAGTGATATAATGGCACGTTATTGCGATGTAACTGATCTTTTTGTAGTCGTCCGTCCACATGTCGGTGCTCATCGCTACATCTCCATTCTTCAGAGCATCTTTGAGCGTCTGTGCTAGAACTTCCCTCCTCTCATCGGCCTTTTCTATGCAAGCTTTGGAAACGGTGCTATGGTGAGGCAGGATTGACTGGGCCGATACACGGCCATATGTACCGCCAACATTAATAAGTTCTTGAGCTAGTGCCTGGAAGCCGTGGCCACTTAAAACGTAAAATGGCCGTATGTCCTTGCAGCAAAATTCAATGCATTTCTCAGTGAGGGCTTGCCTCGCTCTCAGGGGTATGCTTGGAGAAGTAACAACATTGAGGACATTGAAGGCTGACTATCATCCTTTCTGCCATGGCAAGCCTGCTTCATGTGTCTGTTCATCGTGGAAGTCCCTGTTTTTTTGCTATCATAAGCTAGCAGCGTGCCGCACTTAATGCACTTCACAAAGCCGACACATATGTTGTCACTGCCCACGACTTGTTGAAAATGTTTCCATACCTCCGACTTTCCTCCAAACTTGCTCAAAGTTAATTCCCCCATTTTAATTTTTTTCTGTACGTCTTCAAGCTCCATGTTGCACTTAAGCTATACACATACACAATACAGCACAGCTGGCCCGGTGTTATGTGTGCCAGTGGAGGAGACGCTGTCGCGGGAGCTAGAGCGTTGCTGCGCATGACACGCGTTGCAAATTGCGCAACTTTGTAGACCTACACGTGTTGCTCAGGCCGACTTTGCTAAAATATTCGTATAATATTTATAATTATGGCATAGCTCTCCACCCAATTAGGCTAATTAAGTAATGATTTAAAAAAAAATTAAATAAAAAAATAAAAAAAACACACACAAATGCTTGATCATGGCCCCGCCCAGCCCGGCCCGGCCCGGCCCGAAGATAGTGGCAGGAAATATCGGCTCAAGTCTGGGCTCGGCCTCGGGCAGAGAATCTAAACTCTAATGGACGGACTGATAGACAGGCAGAGACATGATGGATGGATGGATGGATGGATGGATGGATGGATGGATGGATGAACGGATGGATAGACAGGCACAAACAGATGATGGATGGTTGAACAAACTAATAGATAGACGGACAGATAGATGGACAGATAGACAGGCAGAGATGGATAGATGGATGAATGAATGGATGGATGGACAGGCAGAGGCAGATGATGGAAGGATGGATGGATGGATAGATAGACAGGCCGAGACAGATGATGGATGGATGGATGGATGGATGGATAGACAGGCAGAGACAGATGATGGATGGATGGATGGATGGATGGATGGATGAACGGACGGATAGACAGGCAGAGACAGATGATGGATGGATGGACAGACAGATGAATGAACAGACGGATAGACAGACAGAGACAGATGATGGATGGATGGATGAATGGATGGATGGATGGATGAATGAACGGACGGATAGACAGACAGAGACAGATGATGGATGGATGGATAGAAATATGGACGGAGAGACAGATGGATGGATGGACGGATAAACAGGCAGAGACAGATGATGGATGGATGGATGGATAGATAGAAATATGGACGGACAGACAGATGGATGGATGGACGGATAGACAGGCAGACCAGATGATGGATGGATGGATGGACAGATGGATGAATGGATGGACGGACAGACAGACAGAGACAGATGATAGATGGATGGATGGATGGATGGATGGATGGATAAACAGATAGAAATATGGATGGACAGACAGATGGATGGATGGACGGATAAACAGGCAGAGACAGATGATGGATGGATGGACGGACGGATAGACAGGCAGAGACAGGTGATGGATGGATGGATGGATGGATGGATGGATGGATGGATAGACGGTTGGACGGACAGATAAAAACAGATTTGACAATGGGTAGATACAGTTAATGGGTGGATGGATGGACAGACAGATAAATAGATTCCAAACCACACCGATCTTAATAACTACTATTAATCTTGTATTTAATCATTTATAAGTGATATATAATTCTCTATAAATGCTGGAAGTGAAAGACGTCTCTGTGAATTTTTTTATAGGCTTTATAGACAGATAAGTTGAGAGTGACTTTTGAACGACCAGCAAGTAAGATTTGGGAGTTCATTTTTAGTCCATTTCTGCAAAACAGACTTTTCAGGATAGGAGATGGACTAAAAATGAACTCCCAAAACTTACTGCCAGATGCTGGAAGATAAATATTTCAAACAGTGGTAGAAGAGAGTGTGGTGCTGGTCCTTCAAGAGTCACTCTCAACTTATGTGTCTACAGAGCGTATAAAACAAATCAGTCTTCGTGTATTTTACTACACTTTTACTAGGGCTGTTTTTTTTAGGATTTTTTACCTAAGTAAAGTCTCTGAGAATCTGTCACATTGCACTTCTGGAGACTCCAGGTAGGTTGTATTTCTGGAAAATGGTGCCGCTAGAGATGGTTTCACTGATGGTTTCACACCTAATTTTTCACATTAATTGCAGTTAACGTGTCTTTTCTTCTCCGCCTGTTTTTTCTGACCATGCTGACCTGAGAATTTTGCTTTCCAATGCTCATGCCTCAACTTTGCAATTTCTGTATTGCATTCGTTTTGAATATTTCTCATGAGCATTTAATAATTTTTGACTTTTCAGTCTGAGCTAAATCTCTTTTTTTGGCTCATTTTATCTGTAAAAGAAAACGTGCCTAATAATTATGCACACCTGAATATAAGAAGTTTTTTACTTCCAGCCTTCATGAGCTACAAAATTAATAGTAGTTATTAAGATTAAAGTGGTTTGGAATTAGTAAAATGTGCCTGGAAAAAAATATATGATCAGAATGTCAACTTGCCTAATAATTATGCATGCACCGTATATAGACAGACAGGAGGATGGTAGATAGAGTAGATGGATGGATGGATAGATGTGTAGATTTAAAGGCAGTGAAATCACATGGTGAGACAGAGAACATGTTCTTTTCGTCTGCAGCAGTGTTGCAGTGTGACTCCAATCCTTGTGGGCGTGGGGCCACGTGTCAAGAGACGCCGCAAGGTTTCCAATGTCTCTGTCCTCCGTTCTGGACCGGCAGAACCTGCCAGCTCGGTAAGTATTAAAAGCAACACTCTAGCTTCACCTGTCCTGAGCCGTTCATACATGTCCACACATGCCTAACTTGGCCTTACGCTTGTACCATCCACACCCGCACCTGAAGAAACCTGCCTCTACCTGCCTAAACTTGTCATAGTCTGTTTTTACCTGTCTGTAATGCGAACACCTGCTCGGGTTCCTCACCTCACTCTCAAGGTACATGGACTAGAAAGGCACCAAGGAATTAAACCTAAGAAAGCATGTAAGAACATTACAGAAATCATGAGGCCACCACCATGTTTGCCATTTGGAACCACCAGATCATAACAATCATTTCCAGGGATGGGAAACTCTTCTGGGGAATGGGAAACTGGCTTTCTGTGGAAAGTAAACACATCTTGTGTTTATAAATTCCATATCAGCACAAGCCACATTGAAATTATTCATCAGCATCAGCGCTCCACCGACCATTATCCGGTAAACCACATCAGACAATTTCATGCTACAGTGTGCAGTGCATTTAATTGCTGAATGAAGAGGACCTGTGGTTGTTGACTGCTGGGAGAGTCTCTCTCACACTCCATTGCCCCGAGGCCCAAATCAGCTGTGGCTCTCTGGAGTGTATCAGTCTCTCTGAACTGTAGATGCTCTGCGAAATGCAGTCATGTGTCACAGTGACACCTCAAAAAACAGCCGTTAGCGTCAGCACAAAGACATCTGTCTTTGAGGGTGAGATGTGTGTTTTAACAGAGCCGTACGGAGATGGCAACTGTGGGTAAAAGTAATATTTTCTGGAGTATTTTATTAGGAACAATTTAAGCCAGAACCTAAGGGTGAGATGCTCAAACGTTTGGAGTCAGTAATATTTTTTTGGAGGAAATGTATACTCTCTTTCTGTAAGCATGCATTAAATTGATTAAAAGTGTCAGTAAAGACATTTAAAATGTTACAAAAGATTTCTGTTCAACATAAATTCTGTTCTTTTGAACTTTCTATTCATCAAAGAGTCCTGAAAAAAAAATTTATCAGTTTTTACAAATGTTTCCACAACTGTTTTCAACATTTATAATAATAAATATTTCTTAAGCAGAAAATCAGCATATTAGAATGATTTTTGAAGGATCACTTGACACTGAAGACTGGAATAATAACTACTGAAAATTCAGCTTTGTTGTCACAGGAATGAATGACATTTTAAAATACACTACCAGTCAAAAGTTTTTAAATAGTAAGATTTTTAATGTTTTTTAAAGAAGTCTCTTCTGCTCAAGTTTGCATTTATTTGATCCGAAGTACAGCAAAAACAGTAAAATTGTGAAGTATTTTTACTATTTAAAATAATTGTTTTCTATTTGAATATGTTTTAAAAGGTAATTTATTCCTGTGATCATTTCTCCAGTCTTTAGTGTCACATCTCTCAGAAATCATTCTAATATGCTGATTTGCTGTTCAAGAAACATTTTTATTATTATTATTATGTTTAAAACAGTACTGTTTTTCAAGATTCTTTGATGAATAGAAAGATCCAAAGATCAGCTTTTATAACATAATACACTATACCATTCAAAAGCTTGGAGTCAGTATAATTTTTGTTTATTTATTTTATTTGTTTATTAGAAATGTACATTTCTATTTAGCAAGGATGCTTTAAATTGATCAAAAGTGATGATATGACATTTATAATGTTAGAAAAGATTTAGATTTCACATAAATGCTGTTCTTCTGAACTTTCTATTCATCAAAGAAACTTGAAAAAATTCTACTCAGCTGTTTTCAACATAATAATAAATGTTTTTTTGAGCAAAAAAAAAAAAAACAAATCTAAATATTAGAATGATTTCTGAAGGAGTAATGATGCTAAAAATTCAGATTTGAAGTCACAGGAATAATTTACATATATTGAATATAGAAAACAGTTATATAATAATATATAAACATAATATTTCAAAATCACTGAAATTTTACTGTTTTTGCTCAAATCTTACTGTTCAAAAACTTTTGACTGGTAGTGTACATTAAACAGAAAACAATTTAATATTTCAAAATGATCATTTTTATCTGATAGTGTGACTGCACATTAATTGAAATTTCTGTTAATTTGGCAAGCAAATGTTTTTTTCTTTTTAGCCACACGTTTGGCTGTTTAATCTGTTAATGAATTATAATTATCATGCAAATTACTAAACAGCATCCATTAACCATGATAAAATCATTCTCGGCTGCCTATTTTTTTCTTTTTAAATAGTATGTGAAACTTCTTTATATGCGTATTTAATTCATTCAGTGGCATCTTTGTGTCATTTCAGAAATAAAAATGATTATTTTGCATCCAGTCTTACATAAAATGTCAAAAATAACTATTGTTAGTCCAGAAAAGATGTTAAAATTTGTGGTGGATATTACTTTCACTTCATTAGTTAAACTGAAAATTGTAGGTCAAGTCGAGTGCATGGCATTGTGGGATATGCTACCCAGCTCATTATGTTCTGTTGTATATGGCAAAAATAGAAGGTCATCTGAGTATTGGATTTCATGAAATTTGCATACTATGCCAATTATACTTATTATGTACTGCAGATGTAGTAGTATGGTGGTGTGCTAAATAAAGACTCACTTTATCACTGTGCTTCTTTTCTCTTCCTTAGACACTAATGAATGTGAGACTGGCGTGTGTGTCAATGCCCGTTCCTGCCGTAATCTGATTGGAGGATATTTGTGTGACTGCCTTCCCGGTTGGTCGGGACCAAACTGTGATATTTGTGAGTATCAGATGTGAAAAAAAAAAAAAAACCTGCATGATTTAGCTTTAAATTAAACATGACAGCTTCAGTGCAGGTGGGAAATGACTTCAGGGTAAACTCGTGAGTTTGTTCCTACCACGGTCTGCTCACACAGTCAGATGCATGCTTTATTGATGAATGTAGTTAGCTAGTCTCTTTCTTCAGTGAAACTCAGTGTTCTGTAGGTTTCCATTCCACTTGGTTGGCTATTGATTTTTTTTTTTGTATCATCTATTAAATATCATCTATTCAACAGGGAATAGTAGCTGCCAGGGCTTGTGCCTGAACGGAGGACACTGTAAGGTAAGAAGTGATTCACCTCGATAAGTTCACTTGCACCTCCTGGATGTGAAGATGCTTTGACATTTAAGCATTTCTCCTTCAGTACAGCTAACCTTTGTGTGTCATGTGCAGGACTCTCAGTGTGTGTGCTTGCCGGGTTTCTCTGGTAAACTGTGCCAGACAGCAGTAAACGCCTGTGACAGCAACCCTTGTGTAAATGGAGGGCAGTGTGTAGAGCGTCAGGGTGGTAGAAGCATGTTCTGCAGCTGCCCGCTGGGATACACTGGCAGCTACTGTGAGGTGAGAGCTTGCTGTTTTTCTTCGCCACAGTTTAAACAGATCTTTCAGCTCAAAATGCTTAACATCCACATAAATTGGAAGTTGTGACGTCTTCAGTAATGTGTGAATTTCAGAGCAAAAAAATGAATATAGATTGAGAATGCTTGATTTTAGCACTCATCTTTGTAATGTCAAAGCCCCAAGTGATCCAAGATGTCCAAGAATTTAAGGTTATTAAGGAAAACATTCTAGGATTTTTCTTCATATAGTGGACTTCAATGGTGGCCAACAGGATGAAGGTCCAAATTGCAGTTTCAGTGCAGCTTTAAAGGGTTCTACATGATTCCAGCTGAGGAATAAGGGTCTTATCTAGTGAAATGATTGGTAATTTTCTTCAAACAATAAATATTTATATGGGCCACGTTCACACAGCAGCAGAATACGGTTGTCAATACCGTATTTGAGTCCTTAATACGGTTACGTTCACACATAGTATGGTTAAATTTTAAATTTAAAAGCTGCTGTCGGTTGATGATAATTTGATGGATGAACTCGCTGCACGATTGGACTATGTCGTGTCAGAAAGTGGTAATACTCTCAGTTTTACAGATGTCGCCATCTTAGATATTGGTTTGGTCTCTGTTGCTATGGTTACTCGTAAGGAATAGGGGCTTGACTCCCGTTGCACGTTCATACACACAGTATTCGAAAAGCGACTGTACGCTGCTGTGTGAACGTGACATTTCAAGACTAAGTAAATGCGGTTGTCAATCCCAAAAACTGACAGTGTGAACGTGTCCATACTTAGATACCTTTGAAGGCTCTTAGATCTGCATTGAAACTGCAATTTGGACCTTCAACCCGTTGGCCACCGCTGAAGTCCACTATATTGAGAAAAATCCTGGAGTGTTTTCCTCAGAAACCTTATAGGAGAAGTCCACTTCCTGAACAAAAATTTACAGATAATTTACTCACCCCCTTGTCATCCAAGATGTTCATGTCTGTCTTTCTTCAGTTGATAAGAAATTACGTTTCTTGAGAAAAACATTCCCAAACATTCCCAAATTTTTTTCCATAGTGGACTTTAATGGTGCCCCCAAGTTTGAACTTCCAAAATGTAGTTTAAATGCAGCTTCAAATGGCTCTAAACGAGGAAGAAGGGTCTTATCTAGCAAAACGATTGGTCATTTTTGAAACAAATTGACAATTTATATACTTTTTAACCTCAAACGCTTGTCTAAGTCTGCGTGAACTGTTTTTTCCGGTTCAGTGTCAGTTCTTCCCCAACTTCAAACGTCCGTTACAAAAAAAAAAAAAGGTAAAACCGTGATGTAGGACGATTTTGACGTTGAAGAAGAGACGGGACAAGACAAGCGTTTGAGGTTAAAAATATAAATACATTGTCAATTTGTTTAAAAAATGACATCGTTTCGCTAGATAAGACCCTTCTTCCTTGGCTGGGATCGATTAGAGCCATTTGAAGCTGCATTTAAACTGCATTTTGGAAGTTCAGACTTGGGAGCACCACTGAAGTCCACTATATGAAGAAAAATTCTGGAATGTTTTCATCAAGAAACATTATTTCTTATCGACTGAAGAAAGAAAGACATGAACATCTTGGATGACAAGGGGTGAGTAAATTATCTGTACATTTTTGTTCTGGAAGTGGACTTCTCCTTTAATTTATTTGCAACTGAAGACAGACATGAACATCTTGGATCACATGGGGGTAAGTAAGTTATCAGGAAATTTTTATTCTGGAAGTAAACTACTCCTTTAATATATTCTGACTGGATGGAATTTATAAAAATCTGTCTGCGCCCATCATAAAACAGTTTTGTGAGAAATCTGTCAACTCCAGCTGCCTAAAATCTGCCTAAAGGCTAGCTCTTACTTTTTGCAACTAGCATCAACCAGTCTAGACTGTAAAATCAAGGTTAAAATCTGGGCAAAAGACATGTAGTGTATTCCAGCCTTTGCACTGCATAATTTATAATCGAACCGACAGTGATGACAGCACTA
Organism: Cirrhinus mrigala; assembly: GCA_036247105.1. Classification (NCBI taxonomy): domain Eukaryota; kingdom Metazoa; phylum Chordata; class Actinopteri; order Cypriniformes; family Cyprinidae; genus Cirrhinus; species Cirrhinus mrigala. The sequence goes on from CM070024.1 coordinate 20,065,094, forward strand.
TATATTTGCATTCTCAAATGTGATTTTTTCTTCTTTCTTGCATACATTTGATACTGAATGTTAACTGGTATTTTAATTCTTGCATCTATTTAGTCTTATATAGCTACCACTAAAACTTGAAACCATTATTATTTTGCTGCCTTGAGAATACTAATATAGCATAGAAATGAAGATCTAGTTTGTAAAGTTGCGATTTATGTATGGGTCAATCCATAAAATCGGTGCCTTTTGGCAAAATTTAAAAATAAAACAAGTTTAATCAATATTTTTTACATATCCATGAAATGAAGACAGCTTAAAATGACAAGAAAGTGTATTGTTCCACCTCAGACTGTAATTTATTATTTTTTGACTATTTTTCTACCTCATGGTTTGGTATTTTTGTCAACCCTGGTTCAGACACAAGCGTTACTAGATACTATAGTCAGTATTACTGAATGATATAGACATTACCTCAATAATATACTAAGGGTGACCTTTAAAATGTTTGAATTTTAAACAATCTTTAAAAACAGGGTCAAAGCTAATCAATGTCATCCCTGTTAACCACATCAAAACCTGTTACTCTAAAAAGTAACAGGTTGACAATAACAGGTTACAAAACATGTTGTACATTTTGAAAGGATTTTACTTGTAGATATTGATTATATTAAATGTAAAAGACATAACTGTTTAAATTTACATTTTAAAAATGTCTCCCTCCGCCCTCCCCTCAGTCAAGCCTCATAAATCATAAAAATAGAACACTGTAAAGGAGTGAAAGAAACTGCTTATGTTTCATGTGTTGGAATCCCTGTTGAGAGATGATGTAACCTCCTAGAAATGATGTCACTTGAACGTACATTATTTTACAAGGGTTTTTTGATGAGGGTAACAGGGCTGACATGAAATGAGGGGACACCAATAAAATGATTTATATTTTATAGAAGAAATGCGTACTTATGCCAAAAACATTGCTGAACAATGAGACTTTATTTAGAACAATATGCAAATGTGGTTTTTATATCATTTCGCAGCTAAAAAGAAAAATCATAATGAGGGACAGGCCAAAAACCTTACCAGCATAAATGCTATTTAAAGTATTTAAAATAATATTTACTTGACTTTTTTGATGTGATATTGATGAAAGCATACATAGAATTATGTTTTTAAATTGCACATTTTTATGTTTGATTATTTCTTAGGGACCCAAAAGGCACCGATTTCATGGAATGACCCATATAGCTTCTAAAGGCTGTCACTAACAATTATTTTGGTAATAATCGGTCGACTATTCTGTCAATTAATCGAGTACTCTGCAATTTTTGTGCTAAGAAAAATAGACCTAAGCAAACAATAGACTTTAAAATGACTTGAAACACATATGTAATAGCAATGAGGCAATGATATTTGGTTCAAATAAAATATCAAAAGGCTTTTTTGAACAAAACAGTTAAAATACATAAAGTAATAAAACAATACAATCACAGCATCATAATCATTAATCTGAGATGCACATAATATAAATAAACATATATACACGCATCTAAATAAAGCACATATTAAGGATGCAGCGCATATATTTATTTAATTGTATCACAGACTTTGTGAATTCATAAAAGCATTATATTAGGGCTGTCATAACGATTATTTTGGCAATTGAGTAATCTGTTGATTATTCTGATGATTAATCGAGTAATCGGATGTAAAAAAAAATGTAAAAAATGAACAATAGCCTTTAAAATGACAAAATACATATGTAATAGCAATGAGGCAATAATAAAAAGTTCAAATAAAGTATCAAAAGCAAGTAATCATGGTTTTATTGAACAAAACTGTTACAATACATAAAGCATTATAAACAATAGAGCTAATGTACATTATGCATTGTAACAAATTACTGCAGAGGGCGATTGTTTTTACACTTTACTGCTCGATCTAATCCTAGTTTTATATTAACTAAACAACTTTTAATTCAAATGTACACTTAATATTTATTATTTGGCCATTTCTTTATGACAGAAACGCTATAGCCACTAATTTCTTGAAAATGTGTAAACTCGGAACGACGGTTCAAACTTTTATTTTGAAATCATGATGAACAGTTAGCATATTGAGAAAGATATTGATGGATTCTCTTGCGTATGCGTAGTTTTATAAATGATTTACCTTACAAATCTGACTAAATGGCGCACGTTGCGGTCCCAGATGAACGTTATAATAAAAGCAAACTCACAACAATATGCATAGATGAAGTTTGTGATGCTCCACACATGTAAATGATAGGGCGGGCAAACGATTAATCGTGATTAATCGCATACAAAATAAAAGTTTGAGTTTGCCTAATACATGTGTGTGTACTGTGTGTAATTATTATGTATATATAAATACAAGCACATTCATGTATAGATTTAAGAAATATTTACAAGTATATGTATTTATTATAATTTTTTATAGAATTTATATTATATATAAATAAAAATATTTTGTACATAACATTTCTCTTAAATATATACACAGTAATTTGTGTGTATTTATATATACATAATAATTACACACAGTACACACACATATATTAGGCAAACTCAAACTTTTATTTTGTATGCGATTAATCACGATTAATCGCCAGCCCTAGTAAATGATAACAGTTTGTGTGGAGCAGTATTTACTGTAAATGGACACTCTGACATGCACGTATGTAACCTGCACAAATGTAAATAATTAAATCATTATTCATTATTATCAGCATTATGCTTCATTCATGATTTTTATATGGGTTTAATATATCATGCAGCCTTAGAAAATTATCCAATAATGCTTTTCATGGATTCTTCTTTCTTTTTGGTATTTTGCTGATTAATCGACATGGGCAAAATGCAATCGAGGAATCATGACAGCCCTACTTCTGAATTTCTCATTATTAAGACTCATGTCAGCTTATTGTGTCCATTCTTTAATACCCAGTAAAATTAAAGTTCTTATATTTTAGGCGGAACTGGATCTTTGTAATCCCAACCCCTGCCCCAAGGGGGTGCCATGCCAAAGCACAGAAGGAGGCTACAAGTGCGCCTGTCCTGAGGGTTACTTTGGAAAAGAGTGCCTGAGCCTGAAGGATTCATGTCATGAGCCCCATTGCCAAGGTTAGAAGCATAAATATCGAAACCTTGTGACACATAAAAAGGTGAATTGAACTTCGTTTAGAATCTTTCTCTGCCTCTCTTTCTATTCAGGTGCAGTGTCAGACCCAGGTGGAGGTGGGTTCAGTGTTTATATGGTGTTGGTGGGTGTATTTGCCCTGCTTGTGGCAGGCAGCTGCTCTGTGTGCGCACTACTGCTGTCCCGTTTGCACCGACGCCACCGGACCAAAGAGCATCTACGTACTCCAGCGCCTGAGGACAATGCCATTAACAACCAGCGGCAGTTCTGCACTCTCATCCGTAACCTTGACCACAGCGTGGCCCTGCTGCCTCCTGCCCAAACAGTGCCCACCTCAGTGCCCATGCCAGCACTCTGCAGTGAAGAGATTGAACTTACACTTCCTCCCTCACCTGCGCCCTCTCCAGCTCTAAAACCAGCCCACGGGCCGAAGCTGGACATTTGCAACCGTGAACGGGAAAAACTAAACCGTTTCAACTATGCAGAGAACCAGGAACTGGAGGTGTGACTGCACTTTGACCACTGGGAAGGAACCTGACTTGTGGGTTCGGAGGGTCTGTTGTGGTTGATGCATCTTAAAATCAACCTCTGCTGGTGAACCTTGACCTTTGAGCTTTGCGTTTTAAGGTTCAAACTGGGAAGGGAATTATTGGCACAGTCACAGGCTGAAGAAACTGTTCTGACAGGCAGGGTCCAAAATTTTAACATACTTGCCAATGGTGGGTAAACTGACAAAATTTAACAGCTATAAATATTTCTGATCAGTCGTGGAACTGTATTTATTTTCATAGAATTCCATTATTGTTGAATTTGTTTTTAGAAATTTATTCTATTAAACTTTTTTGAGATAAAACTGCACTGCTACACTGTTACGTGAGTCGCAACTCATTTAGTAGACAAGTTGATTTTATTCACTCACGTTTGATTTTATTCACTTTTAACATCCAATTTATTTAGTAGGGCTGGGTTTTGACACACATTTTGAAAAGGTGATTTTATTTGATTCTGATTCACAAGCCTGCGATTTGATTCGATATTGATAATTTAAATATCAGGTACAGTACATAAAATAAAATATACATGGGAGTCAGTTGGTACTACATTTGAAGGTTAAAATTAGCTGATTTGCATACAAACGCCTAAATTACACTCAATTCATAATAATAGTTACATAATTATATTTCCAATCCATTTTTTTTTTTAAATATAAACATTTAAATGGTGGCTTTCAAAAAAACTTTAAGTATTTATTTAGACATAAATTAAACGTTGAAGAACAATAAAAATGATATAGATAAATAAAGCAGTGATTACCAGGGTTCAAGTGCTTTAAGACATTTAAGCACATATGAAAAAACATGTAAGAAGCCCGTAACCACCGAAATCAATGATCTAAAAAAGCATTTTGGCAAATCCAGGTATTTTACTATAGAAAATATTATGTTTTTTAACACTTATGACTATTATAGCACCATCTGTGGTCCGATCTCCTTAAAACTTTGGATGCTTGTTTAGAAACACCTGTCGCATGTGCTCAGCAGGTTTCGGCAAGTTTTGAGTGTTCCTTTAGGTTTTACAGGATTTTGGGTAAATTTTCTAAACGAGCCCGTTATAGCTTCCCAAAGGTTAATTTTCTTATTGACTAGGGAGTCCAGAGTTTTTCTCCAGATTGAGTGAAAAACCAAGGACTGGTTCGCAAAGTCATTTTTTTTTCTTACATCTTCTGAATCAATAAAGAAACGATCTGATTGACAGCAATGGTTATAGAGGCAAAGTTGTCCAGAATGAGGAGTTCTATCATATGATACGAATATCACATGTATGTGCGAAAAAACACATAATATACAATCATTTATACCCATAAAAAAATGCAATATTGTCCCACAGTGGTCGATTTCTTTCAAATTTCTCACAGACCTATGGGGCCATGAGTCAAATAGGCCCACCGGGTTTCCTTCCAATCGGCCTCTGTTAACCTTGTCTAACGGGTGCTCAAACTTTATCGGCCAATGGTGGCCATGTTTTTTTTGAGATACACGAATGTCCTTATAGACGCTTGTGGCACTTTGGACCAAGACCTCGCACAGCGATTTCCATGTTGATAGGACAAATGGTTGCGTAGTCTGTCAAAAAACCTAGGGCTAGTTCGCAAAAGTAGGTTTTTTTAAAAAAAATCCAAAATACACCAAATTTTGCCAGGCTCACGATCGAATCTGAGGTGTGCGTTTTGTTTGGTGTGAGGCGAGCCAACGATTCCAACAGCATAAGACATTTGAGTCTGTGACTGACAGTTACGAGCGATTTCGTAATTTTGATCACTTTAGTGCCCCTGTAAGGCCGATTGGGACATGCCTTGGTGACGTTGTTGGCAGCTGTGTATACTACCATCCCTCCAATTTTCAAGTCTCAACGACTTCTACAACAGTTTGCACGATCAGTTTTACGTGGAGATTGCTGATCCTTGGCCATTCTATCAATTACAATAGGAACCCCTAATGAATATGTTATATGGTGCATATGTTTAGCAAAATGCTGCTCTCTACAGTTCATTTTTCTAGCTGAATAACAAGTGTGGCCACTGAATTAGTTTTTTCTGAGGTAAATATGACGTTATGTGACATTGTTTACAAGCTGTTATACTGACGTCTTTGCGTGGTTAAAACACAGATTGAGCGACTACATGAGTCAGGATGTTTATTCATGTTTATTTAGTGCTGAAACTGGTATTAAAGCGGAGGAGATGTTTACGTGCGTTTGTCGCTGACGCATCTCTTGAACTGAGGCGCTAAGGTGATCTGTCGGTGCACATTAAACAGAGCCAAAATGGCATTTATTGTTTGAAAACGAATAAAATGGACAGAATTTGAAATCTGAGACTTACTTTCGTATCAGAAGTAACAAAGTACAAAGCTTATTGCGATTTATTAAATAGGAGGTGCACTACAATGTTCCATTCATTAACTGAAAACACGCTAGACTAGTTGATTCTTGGGATTTTATAATCAATATTGTTTCGTAAAAATGACATTATCGAGAATATATATATATATATATATATATATATATATATTACCCCAAAAGCATTTTATGCATATTTTGCACTTGGCGAGTGTTAATTTTGGACCCTGACTGGTTTCTTAAAAAACACGTTTGAAAGAATATCGTGTTTTTAAGGCCAGCAATTCAACTTCTTGGAATCCTGGATATTTAAGTGTATTTTATTGTGTTTACACTTGTGCCCTATATATTTGTACACATTTGTGTGATTGTAAGTGTGCGTGTGTTTGTGAGCGTGTAAGTCAATATGTATGACTGTGTTTGTGGACGGTTTGCCATAAATTTCCACAAAGCCATGCACATTATCGCAACTCCCTGACTTTTTGATACTTATGTAAAAACAGTATAGACCATTTGTGTCCGTGATTGACATTTGAAGGAATTATGAATTATGAAGAAAGATAGCAGCGCTGACTGAAAAAGTGCCAGGTGACATCCTTAAAAATTTCACTAATTATTGCCTGTCGTGTTGGAGATGTACAAGATGTATGATTTTTATAATACTTGGATGTATATAGCGCCATTGTACATATTTTGTACATATCAATTTTTGCCATTTTTGTATGCTGACTGACTCCTTGGAAAAATATCGCCATTTTAATTTCCTGTTTTCACCCTTTACACTCAAACGGTATTTGCCGCAAGATCCAATTGTAATTAAAGTGCATTTATCAACCAAAGCATGTGTTTCTGTGCGCGTATGCATTAACGGTATTGTACAGCATTTGGTATATCAGGGTGTGCGTGTTTGGTATTCTTGTTCTGTATTACTGATGCTTCCCTATTGTCTAATTGCCATTTGGTAAGCTGTGTGAAGTCAATAAAATTAAATTGGGTCACAGCGTCCTGCTCCTAACAGCAATTTACTCTGTGTCAGTGAGTCAGTGTTCACGCTAATGTAGCATGTAAATTAATTTATTTTGTGGCCAGATTTTTTTTTCTGATGCTTAACATTGAGAAGTCTGATTTAACAAAATCATTTGTTTAAATTCAATGAACTATTTACAGATTTATCACTCAAATATGCTACTTAAAATGTACAAATGTAATCTTTTTATATCAAAGAAATTTTGAAATCACAAGGATTTAAATGATGACTTATGTACTTTTTACATCATACAATTTTAATAATTTTATTATATCGAATGTTATATTTCCTTGCAAATGAGTAAAAGTACAAGTATTCAGTTTTAAAAGAGCTTAAGTGAAGTATCGCTTCTACAAAATAATACTTACAGTTGAGGTCAAAAGTTTTCATACACCTTGCAGAATCTGGAAAAAGTGAATTATTTAACCACAATAAAAGGGATCATACAAAATGCATGTTATTTTTTATTTAGTACTGACCTGAATAAGATATAACACATAAAATATGTTTACATAGTCCACAGGAGACGTTTGGACTATGTAAACGTCAAGAGACATCGAAAAGTTGGATCTCAAATATCATACAGTCATTGCTGGAAAGGATTCAAATACACAAAAAAAACTGTGGGACCTGAAGGATTTTTCTGAAGAGTACAGAGTACAGTAGTGGACAGTTTAACTGTTCAGGACAAACAAGGGACTTGTGAACAACTATCACTCTAAAAAAAAAAAGAAACCTAAAAAAACAAATCATTCAGGTAACACAGTATTAAGAATCAAGTGTATGTAAACTTTTGAGTCATTTTAATAAATTCAACTATTATTTTATCTTTTAGACTACATGTAAACAGCTTTTTATATGAAATATCTTATTCAGGTCAGTACTAAATAAAAAAAAAATGCATTTTGTATTATCTTTTATTTTGGTAAAATAATTAACATTTTGCAGATTCTGCAAGGTGTATGTAAACTTTTGACCTCAACTATAACTATAGTTATACAAAAAACAGTTAATTTAGTTTTAATGCTCATCTCTTTCTGTACTTGATTTTATCTAATGCTTTGTGAGAAAGTTTAAAACAAACAAAAAAAAAACAGTATTATTTATACATTTGTTTTTGCAAATTGGTCCGAATTACTGATTCCCTAGCCTTACTACTCGCCTATAGGTGAGAAGGATAAAGACAAAGTGTGCATTCTATTAGCATATAGAGAAAGTGAGTTGGAGGTCAGCAGAGAGTGAGAGTGCCAGACTCGTGGGTATGACAAATGTGAACTTTGACCTTTTACAGACAGGGAATGGGCGGATATAACTCTTGCCTTCCTGTTCCCACCCGTCCGTGAGGAAATGTAGGAAGTTCAGTCCTCTTAAAACACATAAATGAGCACAGTGTCATACACACATTAACGGTGATGAAGCTGGGACCCCCTCCCTTCACACCTGCTGTGTCTCAGGATACCCAGCCCTCCCCTCATTGACTGCATTGTACTCAAGACCAGCAGGTCAGTATCTGAATTAGTCTTTTTCCTGTCTTAGCTGTCAACTGTCTTTAACAGGGTTGAGGTCACACTAACATGGGGTTTTCGGTTAGGTGCCCTTAAAGAGACAACGATCTGGCAAACCACAGTAACGTAGCTTAATCTGATTGGCAGGAGAGTTTCCAGAGTTTGAATAAACAAAGGCAGGAGAAAATCATCTATGCATCCATGCAAAATCATCCGTAACACATATGAACACACTACCCAGTTTAACGGGTCATGATTCATAAATGATCTCCTCCAACCAGCAGCTTTCAACATCAGCAAAACATACTGGATGAGAAACGCTACATCTTTAAAGGATGTCTAAATTTTACAGTTGTTAAGATTCTTTAGGGTTTTCCTTTTAGAAATCATTCTACACTGTAAGAAGTTTTCACCAGTTTCAACTTAAAAACTTAAGCAGTTGCCTTGAGATTTTAAGTTAAATTAACTTAAAGGTACAAGTAATTTTAACTCACTTTATTGTACTGAGTTTAAATGACTTGTAGTTTTAAGTTGATTTAACCTAAAAACCTAAGTTTAGCAGCTGCCCTAAAATTTTAAGTTGAAACTGGTAAACACTTTTTTACAGTGTAATATGCTGATTTATTATTAGAATTGTCAATGTTGAAAACAGCTGTGCTGCCAAACATTACAAACAGCCTTTTTTTAGAACCTGTGATTCTTTTTTTTTTTTTTTTTTTTGGGGGATTCTTTGATGAATAAGTTAAAAAGAACAGCATTTATTCAAAATATAAATATTTTCTAACAATGTAAATCTAAGCTATAACTTTTGTTTATTAATTTAACGCATCCTTGATGAATAAAAGTGTTAATTTCTTTCAAAAAAGAAATAAATAAAATAAAAATAAAAATGTACTGACGCCAAACTTTTGATCAGTACTATATATTGTTAGGAAACCTTTCTATTTTAAATAAATGCTTTTTAACCTTTCATTGATCAAAAATTCCTGAAAAGAAGTATCACAGGTTCCAAAAAAAAAAAAAAAAAAAAAATTAAGCAGAACAACTGTTTTCAACATTGATAATAAATCAGCATATTAGAATGATTTCTAAAGGATCATTGGAGTAACAGCTGATGCAAAATTCAGCTTTGCATCACAGGAATAAATTATATTTTAAAGAATATTAAAAAACAACAACAACAACAAAAAAAAAAACATTATTTTATATTGTAATAACATTTTGCAATTGATGAGCATAAAAAACATCTTTAAAAAACATTAAAAATCTTACTGATTCCAAACTTTTGAGTGGCAGTGTATATGCAAACACTATGTAAAAATGAGAAGCTTTAGTATGCAGAGATCAGTAAGTTGACTTTTGTGAGGAATAAGCCATATTTGAAAATTACAATAAAATAAATGCTGTTTTATAAGAAGTCACAGAGAATTTTGTTTTTGTTTCCATTTTATTTCTATCGTATTCACAAACAATTTTTTATTGTAATACCGAAAGCCATTCAATGATTCAGAATCAGATTTAATAATAGAAATATTTAAATCTAAGCCATGATTTTGAAAATCTGGTTTAGCATAAATTCTGAATGACCGGTAACTTAATTTAGTAGCCAAATAGGCTGGTGAGTGAAAAAGTTCATTTCAAACCCCGAAAATATCATGTTAAGACAACAACAGAAAAGCAATGAGGAAGATTTTAATCACCACAGAAACATGCATAACTACTGCATAAATGGTGTTTTCAAATTTGTTCTAACCTCTGACACTTTTGAGAAGGTTTTATATAGTTTTACAACAGTTCTTTCCGGTTCTCATATCTGATTGGCTGAGAAGAGTGCAATATTCTAGTGATAACAGAACCCAAACTGTTTCACCGTTTGTATCACTCTGTCTGCAAAACAGTGAGTGTCATAGCGGATACCCAAATCCTCCATAATTTTATAAATAATACTGTTTTTGTGTCGTGAATGTAATTTTAAGAGGTTTTTTTTAGGTGAGAATGTACTTGTTGTGACTTCAAATATGCAGTTTGTTAATAAAGGCAATGTCTATTTGCAAATTTGCTTTGATGTTTTCAAAGATATTAGCTCATATGGGCCATTCAGCGTTTATGAACCCGCTGAGAGCAGCCTTGCTGATGTCTCTGATGTAGTGGTTAAACATGAAATATAATACGTTTTGAGTAAATCTAATGGGCAGTTCTTAATCTCATTAATCCATTATTAGTTTCAGAGCAAATAGTTTTGGCTAAGGGCAAAATCTCATCATGTTATATTTTACGTAAATTTAATGCTGTATATCAGAACATTTTTGCTGCATTTTTGTAGGCCAACCCGGAGTTTAGCATCAATCTAGTTGCCTCCACAAAAACCCAGTAGGATTCTTTCAGCACCATTTAGATTACTGCAGAAATTAAGCTTTGTAACCAATAAAAGTTCATGATTATTACATGTTTTGTTCAAGATAATCTTTACAAATGAACACAACTGATCTATTTTGAAGCCTAAATACAATTGGCAGAAGTAAAAAGCAAAACATCGACTATAGACGAACTACACCAAAGTCACATGGTTTTAAAGTCACCTTTCAGTCTTTATTTAAAAAGCATTTTCCCTGCAAGCTTGAGTTAGAATAGTTTGCAAGAGCGTGATACAAACTCTCATCTGTGATGAATTTTTAATGTTTATAACTTTATATTAGGTGGCCTTAACTAATATGTACTTACATTTAAAAATAAGTACCATGTACTTATTGTGTTCATATTATATTGCAAAACACTTTTGCTGCTATTGAGGTGGGATACGGGTAAGGTTAAGGACAGGTTTGGTGGTATGGGTAGGTTTAAGGGTGGGTTAAGGTGTAAGGGATGGGTCAACAGTGTAATTATAAATGTAATTGCAGAAATTAATTACAGATGTAATTACATTCAGGTATTTTTTAAAAATATAAGAGCAATGTAAAAACATGTATGTACATAATAAGTGCATTGTACCAAATTATTAATTTAAAATGCAAGTACATAGTAGTTAAGGCCACCTAATATAAAGTGGGACCAAATTTTTTGCCCCATTTAGTTGTGTTCACTTCTTAGACTTTTTTTTTTTTTTAAATAAATTAATCACAAGTATTACTTATATATTTTGTGTTGAAGAATAAAATGTAATATGTTATTTCATTTTAGATTTAACAAAAAAAAAAAAAAAAAAAACCATACTAGTTTTGGACTATAAAAATAATCCATAGTCATTTTTTAATGTTATGGTTCATCACTAGAGGGTATTGATCTGGCATGAATCAGTCTAATTAATATACAATTTTAACTGATCTTGGGTCAGTTTCATAATGTATGCTCAGTTTTAATGAATTTCATTAGCCAAACATGTATAATTACAAAGGAGAGTGATAATTTTCTAATTGGCCTAAAACGTCTAATAACAAGCACTACAAGTCAATAAAAGATGACAAATCATAGAGACACCACATATTTAATAGTACTTAATCATGTGTAGATTACATTTAATAGATTACACTTTCATAAAAACAATTATAATTGGTTTGTAAAAAACAAAAGGTGTCTTGGATTGTGTTCACGGTGCATTTACAAAGCATACAGTGCAGGGCTTAACGCTAAGGATTTTTTCTACTGGCCCGGTTGGACTAGTGGTTCAAATGTTTACTTGCCCATACAAAATTTTCATTGGCCCTACTACAAAAAAATTAAATAGTTGCTGTTATCATTGTTTTTGACTCATGTTATCTTTTATTTTAATAAATAAGCTTATATGGCATCAAAAGTTTACGTCAAATAAAACTGTACAATTCTCGATTCCAATTTCGATACCACACCTAACCCTAGTAGCCTAACTAAAGTTCAAATATTATTTGTTTGTTCAAAAATTATTTTATTATTCTTATTATTTTATTACAAATATAAAGACGTTTTAAGGGAAAAACAGCAGACTGAAAGAACGCAAACTCAGTCTTTAGCTGTGTCTCATTACGAAGGATGCACCCTCCGGAGGTTGTAATCGAAGGCTACAAAGGTCATAGAGGCTGTCTCATTTCAGAAAAGCAAGTAGGACACTCCGAATGCGACCTTCGAATGCGTCCTTCTTTCACAGGAATTCGGAGGATGCATGCGGTGTATCCTTCGCTGCTACATATAACCCACAATTCTTTGCATCGCCGTGACCAACGGTCGTTTGTTTGAAAAAAAATTGCGACGCTGGCAGATGTACACACAAGCGACGATGGTGTTTAAATATAAAAAGTAAAACTAATACATTTTTTGTCCTCCTTTTTCTGTAACAGATGTCAGTTGTACTTATGCTGCAGCTCCTCAAATATGCAATAAAATAAAACAAGTAAAGAAACTGTTTCTTTTCAAATTACTTTCCAAGTTTAGAAATAATTTTCCTTTATTTATTTAGTGTTAGAGCACAACTAGGCGGCCGCGGCGTAACACAACAACTGTCGAGTCCGGTGTAGACTGTTAGTTTGTTGCCATAGCAACGTGATACTTCCTTTTTCCTTTTCCGTCCGTCCTACGAAGGCCGTCTCATTTAATTCTAGGCTTAAGGACACTCCGCATACGCATCCTACAGAGGATGCGACCTCCAAAGGATACGACCTCCGGAAGGCGCATCCTTCAAAATGAGACAGCTTTTGTCAGCAGGTGGCGCTTTTGGAATAAGAGCGATATTACGTTTCTATGCTTACCGCTGTAAACAAAGCAGCGCCGTGCTTATGAACGCTACTTTTAAATACGTCATACATGGGCAAATGAAAAGAAAACGCCATATGACGTTTTCTTAAAACAGTCAGTTCTCCTCAGAGATATATTCACATAAACCGCAGTTTAAATATTTAGGATAATATTTCGCGCATTGGGAACAGTGATCTTGCTCTACCCGCTACAGTATTTTTTTCCTCTTTGCGTTCGTCTTCGGCCTCTCTGGCCTCTGTTACCGGATGTCTAAAGAGTTCGTAATATTTCCACACACACGTGACATTTTGAAAAAAGACTGCATGCAGTTCGTGTGCAAACCCGGAACAGAGATCGGTTGAAATTTGTCTGGTAGATCGGTGCATCTGTACTCCACTGTATAAATTAAGATTGATCATTGTTAAAGCTACAAAGCTAATTGTCAAGACGAGTATTTTGACATACTTTTGTATTTGTCCGTCAGAGACGCGTCTCTCTGTGATGGCTTCAAATTTCAACTTAAGGTTAAAAAAAAAAAAAAAACCACATGCAAATGATAAACTTTCGTAATCACACGGCAGTGACATATTCGTCAACTGTCCCAAGCGTCTTTCACGCTGGCCCCGGGCCATAGGGCACTCCTTATTGTCGAGCCCTGCAGTGTTTTGAGTGCTTCACAATAAATCATCTTACAAATCAATTGGTTTAACAGATTCAGATTTTTTTTGCTAATGACAGTGCAGCATATGCAACTAATTGTCCTACAATATGACTCTTTATGAGTAATATAGCATATTCAGTTCAAAATAAGGTGGGGTGCAGCTTTATCCCATGCATCGGTGGCTGACTAGATCATGAAAATTTAAGCAATTTGAGGACTGGGTGATGTCAGCCAAAAAAGAAAGTATCCTCAGAGGCAGAGCACATTTTGTGTCTTTGGGATAGCATGCACTGTTGAATAATTGACAAAAAGAACACAAAAAAAGTATTAAAAACATTAAATATGACTAAAAATGTTGCATTCAAAGCTGTGAAGACAGCAAAAATGTACAATTGACACATATATGGACAAACTAAAAACTAAAAATTACAGACATGATTTATAAGGCACGATTATATCATATTTAATAAGCATTTGATGTGTTAGCCTTTGTGCTGTAGTTCTTGTCAGTGAGGCATATGATATGAAAACATCTGCGTTTCACAGCTCTACAGTGACATTTAGTGGTTGTCTGAGGTATTTTAACCTTGAAAGAATATAATACATTTCCTTCTCATTCCCACAAGATATAAGCATGTCTGTCAAGGTGTGAAACTTGAATAGTTTAATATATTCTTACCACAGAATAACATTTCATCACAAATACCAACAGAGGTATGATGTCAAAAGATTCTTTATGAAATCCAAAGCCTTCTCATCACATACATGGAATGACCTACATAACGAAAGACGAAAGCCGTAAGGGTTTTGCTTATTGTATTGTGTAGCTTCAGAAGGAGCCTTTAAGCTCTAGAGAACTGGCAAAACAAGTTGAAATCTTAAACTACAGTAGGCTACTAAAAGCTTAAAGGTTGATGTAAGTCCATTTTCATGTCTGTTTTATCTACAGCATTTCATAGAGTTCTCTTTAATAACGCACATAAACGGTACAAAGAATAGCAACAGATATAAGGATTTAGCTTTTTTATCATGTAAAAAATTCTGAAATTACTCCATACTCTGGTATGCAGGGATGCATCCAGTTTAGCCAGCATTATTTCTTTCATAATGCAGATCTGAGTACCTCATAATGATATGATAGGCTTATTCATAATTTAGTTCCACTTCTACAAACATCTGGATATGAATCAGTTTTAAACCTAATTTGAGCTCACTGTCAGACAAAGGTGTTTGAAAAAGCTCAAGTGTTGGAGAGAGAAGTTACAGCTGTCTGCAGCGCTGCCGAACTCATAAGGTGAGACGAGAGGTTAGGCTGTTGTGGACGCACTGTAAAAGAAACAAATTGAATTAATTAGCATATTTCCTTCTTAAAAGCCGGTCAGTTGAATTATTAAGGCTACCATCTATTTCAGCTTTTAAACCTGCAGTTTAAAAAGACTATTAGTTATAAGCACTATTTTTGATTTAAAGGGATAGTTCACCCCAAAATGAAAATTCTGTCATTGCTCACCTACATGTTCCAAACTTGTCATCTAAAGACCCTCTTTGAGATTTAAGATTAAGATTGCAAAATTAAAATTTTTAATAAAATCTGAGAACTTTCTGACCCTCCATAGACAGCAACGCAACTGACTGTTCAAGGCCCAGAAAGGTAGTAAGGACATTGTTAAAATAGTCCACAATAGTGACATACGAGAATACTTCTTGTGCATAAAGAAAACAAAAATAATGACTATTTAATTTCTTCTGAAGTGCTGGCATTCTAACACTGACCCCCGATGCGCTACGCCTTGTTTATAAGCAGAAGACAATGCATGTTGTACATAAAACAGTCTTTGTAAACATATCTGAAGATTTCGACAGAGAGGATGAAGTATAATTTTTTGCCCAGCCTTACTTACTTAAACCAAAATATACAAATGATGAACTGAGAGAGATAGATGTCTGTGTCACAGGGCTGGGTGAGTCGATATCTACATTTATCACGACAAATATCATAAAAAAAAATGTCAAAATTGTGATTTTAAACTACTCTTTATGGTCAGAACATGACAAACACTTCACATTTTTAAATTCTTTACCCTTTTTCAGTCATTTTTCCTCAAAATAAATTCAAAATAATGAAAAAAAAAAAGTCTTAGTTCTACATGTTCTAATGAGTAATATTGTTCCAAATCAAGAAACAGGTTTGTGTTGCCTCATAATAACAATAATAATAATAATAATAATAATCTAACTTGTTTTTGTCTCTTAGAAATACATATTTGATAGTAGCTTGAGTATGCAGATATAGATTTATGCTCAATCAAAATCAGTAATATCGGTAAAATTGTAGCAACCTCATTTTTATATGGTGAAATTGAATTATTCAGACCTGTTTGAGGTTTTTTTTTCTAAATTAACCTTTGGTCTTCCATTATAGCACACTGTCAGAAACAAAGGTACAGTTCTGTCACTGGGGCGGGTACCCTAAAGTACAAAAGTGAAAAGGTACATCTTTGTAACTTACCTACCTCCAAACGGTACATATTAGTACCTTAAAGGCACATTTTAGTACTTTAAAAGTACATATTTGTACCTTTCATTTTTGTAATTTAGGTTACCACCCCAGCGACAGAACTGTACCTTTTTTTCGGAGTGTGCATACATTTAGATCATGATAATCACAGTCGAAACCACAAATATAGCACCTTAATACCATAGATAAAATGTAATATGGTTTCTATGTATTTGTATGAAAAACAGTAGTCTAAATACATTAAATGCATAGACGCTATAGCTTAAATCACAAAAAATACTGTAATTATATTCAGTTTCTCCTCCAATACATTTAATACATTACATAATATAAAATTTGACACAAATCCTCACATTTCTGACAATTCCATGGTGCAGTTAGGGTTACTATATTAAATCTATGGTCAATGGTGGTGATTTGTAGATTAAAAAGTCTGATTATCGCTGCACAGTGTCTCTCCTGTTTGTCAGCGCCATTTCATCTAGCTATAAACCGAGTTATTTGTGCTCTTCGCTGAATTCAAGCGCTTCACACTGGATCTCACAGCGCTGTTTAGTGCTTGTGTGACCGAGACTCACCAGCGAGTGAATGCATCTGCTCTAGTAAGAGTCGAACAGATAAACAGTCCAAATGGCGCTTCGAATAACCAGCATTCTTTTCTTCCATCTTCGGCACATAAACACTATATTGAACATTTATTAAACTTGTTATCATTTATTGAGGAAATTTATATTGCATTAGCATATTAATTAGCATTAGCGATTTATCGCCCAGCCTTACTATGTCAGAACGTTGGCTCCCCTGTTGGCAGCACCACACGCATATGCCGTGATACGTCCAAGACTGACACTTTGGAGTAGAAATAATAAAGTCTTTATTTTTGTCTTCTTTGCACACAAAAGGTATTCTCGTAGCTTCATAAAATTAAGGTTGAACCACTGATGTCACAGACTATTTTAACAATGTCTTACTACCTTTTTGGGCCTTGAATGTGTCAGTTGTGTTGCTGTCTATGCAGGGCCAGAAAGCTCTGGGATTTCATCAAAAATATCATAATTTGTGTTCCAGATGTGATGAAGGTCTTACGGGTTTGGAACGACATGAGGGTGAGTAATCAATGACAGAATTTTCATTTTTTGTTTATTAATATGAAGATGTTTTAAACAATCAGTAAAGAACAAAGCACAATATAAATAAATGTGACTTGACAACCAGCAATAATTATGTTAATAATTATGCAATAATGAATTGTGGTTTGTGTCTGACCTGTGCTGCTGTGTTCTGTTGTAAGGTTCTGACTGGTCAGGCTCTCCTCACAGCTTTGCACTCGCTGAAACGACTCAAAGTTCACAGATGCATCATCTTCCGAAAGGCCATGCGCCACCTGTCCATCACCAGGCCGACAAACCTCAAAACGTACCCACTGATAACTGAAGTAGGGAAGAAAAAAAAAAGATACTTAACTGACATTTCGCACAGTGTCATTAGGGCCAATTAGTTTCAAATCAGCCAAATGTAAAAAATTTCCCTGGGTCAGATTTTTGATTTTGTCTTATCACTAAAAAAATGTTTAGTGATGAAAGCCAAAATATTCATTGTCACAGTATACTGACATGTATATTTACCAAGCAATCCACTGTTCCACTGAGATTTGGAGCCAAATTACAGGAGGGTAAACATGACGCAAGATGGCAGCATCATTACATTATTTTTGCACAGAGATTGGTTTCTCCGTTAGCGAAATCTGTTGACTTTAGCATTCTTTGTTGCAATACAAGTCAGTGGTGACCATAGAAAAATGGGAAAAATAAAAGTTTTTTTTTCCCTTTTCCCAAGGTTTGCATGCCAGTAACTGAAAAAAAATTAAAAATATCGTAACGCCCTTTCAGATTTTGTGTCTTAATCTTTCCATTTGGCACCTTCATTTTTAAGGCCCTATATGGTTCAGTTTCAGAGATACTGCAATCCTAATATGGCTCTAGGAGTTAATTGTTAAATTGCACATTTTCAGTGGTTAAAAACCAAATATGGGTCTTTTTACATTTAGCTGATACCTTTTTTCTTTTAAAGAAGAAGGTCTGAAAGGTCCTCTATCGAAACAATTGCTTAGAACATGCTTGTCTGAGTGCAATAAATATTCTTTTTTCCAAGTTTGTATGTTTGAGCCTGTAACTCAAGAAGCATTAAAAATCTCAATATTATTTTAAATTGTTTTTTAATAAACATTTCTTTTGTAGCCTTCCTTTTCAAGGCTCTATATGGTTCAGTCCCAGAGATATGGGGAGCCCAGTGTGGCTTAATGTCCAATTTGTTGAATGTTACCCAATTTTCAATAGTTCAAAAGCAAACGTGGTCTCTTTGCATTCAGCTGATCTTTTTGTGTTTATAGAACAATGTTTATCTTGTTTTTGCACACAATTGCATAGAACACACTTGTCTTAGTGCCAAAAATGTCCTTTTTTCCCCCTATAGTCTACATCCCTTGAGTTACAGGCATGCAAACAAAGAGTTTTTCTATTTTTCAACAGTCAAAACTGGCATATACTGCAACAAAGATTGCCAAAGTCAACAGATTTACTAATAGACAAACCAATCTCTGTGTAAAAGTAATATAATGATTCTGTAATTTTAACCCTCCTGTAATCTGGCTCTAAGTCTCAGGTGAAAATTGCCATTTTGACCCCACTCTACAAAATAGTGGTTCACTCAGTATATACGCATCTGTGAAATATACATCTCTATACATCACATTTATTTTTTGGCTTTTATCAGTATACACGTTTATCTTTCTTCTGAAAAAATATTAACAAGATCAAAAATTTAAGCCGGGACCTTTGGTTGAGTTGACAGAATGACCCACTAAAAAATCCATTGTTATGATCTAAAACTCATGCTTTCAAACCCTGGGTTACGACCAAGATGCAAGACTCTAGGAACAAGGAGGTGGGTAGCAGTAAAAGTAACAAAAATTAATAACACAATAAACAAATAAAACAAAATAAAGCGTCAGCCGTCTCACTGCAGACTGCTAAACAAACAAAACCACAATGTAAAGTCCCTGGCCTGGTCCTCTCTCACTTTTTACTGTTTTGCAGTGTCTGCAAATCAAAACCAGCCCAATTGTTAATCAAAACTAGCTCTTTTTTTTCCCCACAGTTTTCCTTTAAGTTAAATTCGCAGACTAAACAATCTGTGGAAACCAAGAGCTCCTCTCTGGGTCGTACATCAGGATGGCCCATATTGGGAGGTAATTTATTATTATTATTATTATTATTATTATCATCAATTTTTTTTTTTTTTGGATATGTTGACCTCTCACCCCCTCATTTGTTTCTCCACTAGAAATTAGTAATGTATGCAAAATTCCATCCAGATAATCCAGGTCATTTAGGATCAAGAGCTGATTGGTGATAAGAGGTGCCTTTGAGCAAGACACCAAACCCCAAACTGGTTGATTTTGGAGCAAATGGCAGAATTGCCCACTGCTCCGGGTGTGTCACAACAATGGCAGAACACTCGTGACCTTTTCATTACGAGTGTTCATTCCTAGGTCCGTGAGCTGGATCTTGAACTCGGGACACCTGAAGCGCAATGACGCTACATGTCAGTGCGCTGCCCACAAAACTATTGGCGCCAATGTAATTGAACATTTTAAGACTAACAACACTGTTCTGTGTTCTCGTTTTCAACATAATTCACAGTTTACTAATGGTTTTGTATAATTATTAATTACAAGCTGTTATTGTCATTAGGACTATATTAAGAATTTCAACTTTGTTAAGCACACCCTAAACGTACTCCAATCTCAGCGAAATTTGGTTTGTTTCCATTTCTCATTAAGGAGAGGTGACTGGGAGGGTGAGAGCAGAAGATTTCAGAAGTCCAAGAATAGGGGACACCCTAATAAATTATATATATATATATATATATATATAAAATGTAGTGGCGTGTAGAATAAAAATGAATGCTACTCACTTGCTGCATTTGCGAGCCCCAGGGCAGCTCTGGATCAGGTTCTGAATGGTGGGGTGAGAAAAACCAAAAAAGTCTGCTCCAGATGGGACAATGTTGGTCAAGGGTCTGCCCCTAGAATTAGAAAAATCATGATCAGTTTGGGAACACATTCTGAAATAGTTATAGGGTTAAACAAAAACATTTCCAGGAAACATAAGAGAAAAAAAAATGGTTAAAGCACTAGTGGAAAAACCCTCACACTCGCCTGACCGAGAACAGAATAACAAAACATAATAACCCCTTAACATGTCATCTTAACCTCTAGATCATTTTTGTGATTCAGAGTGACCAGAAAATCTGGCGATCTTCCACTTTCAAGGTAGTCACATTTAATTGGTAAAAACAAGAAAACAAGCAAGCTAAACTCCAAGTTGCAGCAGCACAAATCCCAGAAAGCCGACAATCCCTTGAACGATGCCCAAAATGTTGCCAAAGGATTTTGGTGACAATACGCGTAAGAGGGACAAAACAAATAATTGGTCCATTTTACGCCAAACTGCTGTCCTGTCAATGTAAGCCCTCAAAGACCTAACACCTGGACATAGCTCCAATCTTGTGTCAGTTTGATCTGCTGGCAGTCCAGCCAATGCGGGGACAAAATCGAGTAGAAATACTGGATTGGGCCACAATGAGACACTACTGAATCTATTACTCCAGCGCAAACAGGGAGCACTCACTGATAAGGCATGGAGTTCACTCACATGCTTTGCTGTTGTAATGGCCAAGAGAAATGCTGTCTTAAATGACAGCCATTTAATATCAGACTGTAATACTGGTTCAAATGGGGGCTAACACAGGGAATTTGAAAACTATATTCAAATCCCATGTCGGATTCCGCACACCACGTGGAGGATACAAACGATTTGCAGCTTTCAGGAAAACAACAACCGCTCAGACCCAAGCAAAGAATTATTAGATTTAGATCAACAAGCCGCTGAAAACACTCATTAGAAAGTACCAGAGCCAGTCTAAACTGAATGACTGTGAAATATTTTGTTTTTGAATATTTGACAAGAATGCCAACCAAAACAACTCCCTGTGCACTCAACAGGCACATGAAAATAGACATGGGGGGAGGTGGGGGGATGACGCTGGAGGTCTGGATGTTGTTGTGTGCAAGTTAAGTCCCAACACACCCAGGAGGTGGAGAAGCTTGTGGGTCCCAGTGGAAATGCTGAGGAGGTCTATATGCAGATCTTCCACAAGCATTGTGGTAATAGATGTCAACCAAACATACTATCAAGCTTGCATGACAGTGCCTAAAGTGGTGCCACAATGATTTCAATTAGTTCCGTCACTAAAGGCCAAAGGATACTTCACTTTTTACATGTACGCTAGGGACAGCGTACAGTGCATGTGATGCAAATTTCAAAATCAGAACAGTACTTGTACGCTGTACGCGCAGGTCGCACATGTGCATTGAAGTTATTTTGCAGTAATCAGTTCCACCAGGAGGCAACACTGTCCTGGCCAATTGTTTCACAGTAGAAAACGAAACTAAAGAGATGGGACAACAACAACAAAATAGTTGTTTTTAGTATTTTAGTATTGTTTTAGTATGGGAGTTAAAATTCTATAATGTGATGTGGTCACTACCAAAACCTACCATGCTACCACAAACGAAAAATACAATGTTTTGTAAAAAATAAAGTAAATTGAATTATCAGCTAAAATGTTATGATAGTGTTTTGTTTAATGTATATTTAAACTAATGAATCCTTAATTTTGAAATCCATATGATCAACTTTTTGCCTTTTACAAAGAAAGATTGCATTCAAAAATTCAACAAATCTCAAAATAAACTTGAAATATTCTTAAAATTGAAATTGTTATTGATTTACCTCTGAAAAAATTCAATAAAATAGCAAAGAATATATTTACAAGGTAGATGTAAACAAAATCTTAAGAGATACAACCCTCAATACAACCCTTCTTAATAAAATATTTGTTACTGTGTTCCGGTAGTGACACAATTACTAGAATGTGTACCTTGGATATTATACAATTTGCATAAATACAAAATTTGTGGATTTCCCCCCCCCCCAAGATGTTTCCAGCTCTGACTTTGAACCAATTCTGTAGAATGGTCCATATATCCGGTCACATGTTAATAAAAAAAATCCGGAATGTTAATGACGAAACAGCTCACGGATATCCTGTAGAACTCTTCAGCAGCAAGCTGCACAAAATATAATCCCATTTGATTCAATCAAACGATTAGTCAAGCGAGAATGAGAAATAGGATTTGGGGATGTGTTGAAAACTTGGGAAATGTATACTGTGAATTTTTAAATGGCTGTGGGGGAAATTGTTTTTAAGTGTACCGAGTAATTCTACAGGACTTTACCTCCGGGCAGCAATGGCTTTGAGTAGGTTTGCGTGACAGGTAAGGGCTGATGAGGCCACTATTGCGTTCTGTGGATCATCCTCTGGTGCAATCTCAAACTAAATATTACAAGAACAAAAAGAAGTTTCTGTTTAGTTCATACAGACAATTTCTGAAGTGGTTTTACATTCAACTTCATAATGAAGGTTATTTCACCACTTTTACTGTCATAATTACAGAAGTACAAGCACATAAGTTTAAATGTCTTAAGTGTGCACCTGTGGTCCTTGACCACCATCTTTGATTTGGCAGGTGTAGAGACACTTTTGATCAGGGTTCTTCATGCTGGCGAAAACCCTCGTGCTGCAGAACCCCACAGGATAGATGGCAGTTTCGTCATGAAACAGAGCCCTGTCTGTGATGATCTACGAAAAAAAACAAACTTACGATCTTAAAAACTGCTAATATATAGATATTTATTAAAGACTGCTGCCTCCCTGCGAGGAATACAACAGTCATGACCTTCACATTAAAGATAAATAAGTTTCTGACCTCTCCTAGGCTGTACACAGTGAGTCCACCAAGCACGATGGGAAAGACGGGCCTCCCGGAAGAGTCCAGCGAGATGGGCTGCACAAGCTTGCGCACTCCTCCTTCTGCAACCTTCCTTTTCTTACAAATCTTCTTCATGACTAAGAGTTGAGCAAATAAACACTAAATAACTATTAAAGCTGCAGTCTCAAAATACAGACACATGCGTTTGTAGAAAACACTCACTTTCCTCCCTGCCATTTTCTCTTCCCCTCTCTTTTCGTTCTTTTTTGGGTTTCTTCAAAAGGCTGTCTTCAGATCCGGAGAGTCCAGTGGCCTGGCTGTGAGTCCCTGGTAGAGCAGTGCCCCCTGGTGTGCTGGAGCTCAACGTGACAGGCGGGTGTGTGCTGCAACTTGGAGTCGGGACAGACTCTCCTTCAGCCAGAGACTGATACTGTAACAAAGACTTCAGGAGGAATCTGGAGAAACAGGGCGAAAAAAATAAGCGGACTGTACCATAGGAGTCAGGAATGCAACTCGTAATTAATAGATTACAGATTATTTTGATACATTTGATCTGGCTGACAAATCATACTAAAATAGTAACATTTAAACCTTTTTTAATAATTATTATAAGCTATTACAAACTTTTAATAATTATGGTACTACAAGCTTTTTTTTGGTTAACATACAAATTACTACTGTACTACAGTTTTTAAAGCAGTTCACTTCCAGAATTAAAATTTCCTGATAATTTATTCCCCCCGCCCTCATGTCATCCATACATGTCTTTTTTCTTCAGTCGTAGCCAGTAGGGGTGTAACGATACATGTATTCGTACCGAACCGTCATGGTATGGGCATCTCGGTTTGGTGTAAGGCCTTACAACGAATACAGGCACCTTCAATCCAGAAGGGGGCGCCGGCAGTAATGCAATGCTGTTGCAGAAGAACAGCGAATGCCAGGAGGTGCGCACTTGAAAACAAAGCCTACTAGACAGTGACCATGTGCTGATTCTGAATGAGTCTCTCACTGACAAAGGAGCTGCGCACTCAACTGTCTGCGAAATGGAGCTTTGTGCTCTCGTATCCTACTTCTCTCATTAGGCACAAATCCAAATATTCCATAATATTTCCATATTTGCGATGCATCCAAATGCTAAACTATTATTTTTTATGTAAATTATAGACTTTGTACTTCTATCGCGGTGGGTGCGCTGATGTTTGGTTCACTGTGTTTTATTTTGATTAAGTACCAACTGTTAGTGATGGGAAGTTCGGATCATTTTACCGACTCGGACTTTTGAGTCTCGTTCAGCAAAATGAACGAATCTTTTTTTGAGTCATTTCGTTCATTTTGTTCATTTTAGCAAAATATAATTAAAATGTTACCTGTTACTTCCCTAACACATCTACTGCTTACACAAACGTTGATCACACTTCAAACAAGACAAAACTATAATGCTATAAGAAACAGAAAATGTTAATTCATTGTTTACCTGGGTCTTTAGTCTATGATTCGCTCACCTCGCCTCTTATCTGACAAGTTTTCGGGTTTGAGTCGTTCGTTCATCACCTGACAGCTCAATTAGCTTAACCAACGCAGTCTGAGCCGGAAAGAGAATTGATTAGTTCATCTCTCGAGTCTTCGGGTTTGAGTCGTTCGTTCATCACGTGACAGCCCCATAAGATGAACGAAGGGCTCTAAAACAGTTGAACTAATTCCAGTACAGAACCTAATAATTAATTTGATAAAATATTTAGTATTTTCACATGTAGGTGGGAAAAATTGTAATTTGTACTACTGTCTGTTTAAAATAAATAAAAAGATACCTAGCATAGTAGATTTGTTTTTTGTTTTTGTTTTTTTCTGTTGCACCGAAATCGTACCGAACCCTGACATCTGTGTACCGTTACACCCCCTAGTAGCCAGTGGGTTGAAGAGCTAAATTGCAGTTTAAATGCAGCTTCAAAGGGCTATTCGTGATCCCAGCCCAGGGAAAAGAGTCTTATCTAGCAAAACATTTAGTAATTTTCTTAAAAAAAAAAAAAAAATTAAAATGTATACATTAACCACAATGCTTGTTTTCCTCAGTAACATTAATTTCATTTCAACTGAAGAAAGACAGACATGAACATCTTGGATGACATGGGGATGAGTAAATTACCAGGAAGTTTTCCTTCTGGAACTGATCTTCTCTTCAGCTCACCAAAGCTGGATTTATGTGACCATGAATAAAAGAAAAAAAAAAAATTACAGAATTCTTTTTTTTTTTTCCCATGAGAAGGTTAAAAACAACAGCATTTATTTTAAAGAGAAATCTTTAGTCACTGTTTTCACTTTAATGCATCCTTGCAGAATTAGTTTTGTTCAGAAAAAGGCAAGAATTTAGAAAAGTAAGTATGAAGTACAAGCAAGTACAAGTAAAAAAAAAATACCACCTGTAAGATTTTTAATGTATTGCTTACCAAGCCTCAATTTATTTTATCCAAAGTACAGCAAAACAGTAAATGTTTAAAATATGTTTACTATTTAAAATAACTGTTTTCTATTTTAATATATTTTAAAATGTAATTTATTCCTTTGATCAATGTTAAATTTACAGCATCATTACTCCAGTCTTTACTGTCACATGATCCTTCAGAAATCATTCTAATATGCTGATTTGCTGTTCAAGAAACATTATTATTATTATTATTATCATCAACAACATTTAAAACAGTTGAGTACATTTTTTCAGGATTCTTTGAAGAACAAAAAGATCGAAAGATCAGCATTTATCTGAACCTTTGTAACATTATACACTATACCATTCAAAAGATTGGGGTGAGTTATTTTTTAATACTTTTATTTAGCAAGGATGCTTTAAAGTAATCAAAAGTGATGATAAAAACATTTACAATGTTACAAAAGATTTCTATTTCACATAAATGCTGTTCTTCTGGACTTTCTATTCAAAGAAACTTGAAAAAAATTCTGCTCAGCTGTTTTCAACATAATAATAATAATAATAATAATAATAATAATAATAATAATAAAAAAAAATGTTTTTTAAACAGCAAATTAAAATATTAGAATGATTTTGAAGGATCGTGTGACTGGAGTTAATTTCAGCTTTGAAATCACAGGAATAAAAAAAAAATAGAAAACAGTTATTTTAAATAGTAAAAATAGTTCAAATTTGTACTGTTTTTGCTGTACTTTGGATCAAAGAAATGCAGGCTTGGTGAGCAGAAGAAACTTCTTTAAAACAAACAAACAAACAAAAAAAAAACATTACAAATCTATTGTTCAAAAACTTTTGACTGGTAGTGTACAAATCAAATACAAAACTGGACTACACAGCTGATTTTTAATACAGCATCTTGTTTTTAAAATAACTTAAGTATTTACAATTTTCAATCGAGTCTTATAATAATGTACCTCCTTTCTTCTTTTGCCCGAACAAATTTCTCTTCCAGGTGAGCAATCTCATCATATAGTGCTGCATTTTCCTGTGATTTAAAAATCACCAATTCAGGGATGGTTATCATGATATTTGTGTGTTTTTGGTGTAAAAACTATTTTACTTACAAATATCATGGCACGGGCAGCCTTGCGCAGACGCATATACTTCAGTCGGTACTTCTCATTTTGGTTCTTGCGAGGACCCTTCCTGACCTTAGGCCTGGACTCAGCGTGCCCCGTTGGGGAAGGCAGGGGTCCCATGGACGAGGCGGAGCCTGAACTTGAGAAGGTCGACTGGGCAGAGAATGCCTGCAATGCATGCTGTCTCTCTTCATCAGTCTGCACATGTGAGTCACAAATAATCAAAGAGTTTTTGTCAGACTGGAAAAAATGTTTTTCGGAAGAACTGCATTACGCCATTAAATTGCTGGAATCTGTTGAAAGTGAACTCTGTCTTTTGAGTAAGAATATCAAAGCAAGGTCATTATAAAATGACTTAATGAAGAGTATAAACATAGCACTTCCGTTTGTTTTGTGGTCCGGTATCTCAACCAGGTGTTAAACCACTGTAATGTGGGCTGAGGTTTATTTGATGAAAATAAAAGTTTTACAACTGGCAAAACACACACTTCACTTTTAAAGCTGACCACATAAAATATAAATTAAGGTCATCATGTTTGTCACTGTTTGATGCCAAACAACTTCAAACAACATATAAAAAAGAAAATGATGATTGGACAGCAGAAAAAAAAAAAAAAAGTGGCGCTTAAGTGATTTTTATCCTAATACAAACTATTTCTAAACACTTACAGCTAACTGACGTGCTTATAGACTTACCAACAGGGCAAAAACTCCATTTCTGCTTTCAATCCTCTTGAAGCGTCTGCTCCCTTTCTGTGTCTGTAACACACCGCAAAACTAAAGCAAACGCTGCAGGCGACTTCTCATGTAGAGTCTCCTAGCGACAGACTGCTCTGACTTTACCCTTTTTTCCTATATTTCCTTAAACTTTAATTAATGTAAACATGAAAGACAAATACAAATGAAATAATGCACTACATAAACACACCATTGGTACTGAATGGAAAACATATACAGGTGCATCTCAAAAAATTAGAATATCATGAAAAACTTTTTTTTTATTGTAACTCATTTTAAAAACTGAAACTTTCATATATTCTAGATTCATTACGTGCAAAGTAAAATAATTCTAAAGTGTTTTTGTTTTAATTTTGATGATTAGAGCTTACAGCTCATGAAAGTCAAAAATCCAGAATATTTCCTAAGATCAAACAAAAACGCATTTGCAAAAAAGAAAAGTATATTGTTGGATCGACTGTTTCTCATTTTTGATATCCCACAGATTCTTAATGGGTTTCAAGTCAGGCATGTTGGCAGGCAAATAAAGCAAATGGTTTTTGCACTGTGGGCAGGTGGTTAAGTCCTGCTGGGAAAGGAAATCAGCTTTTCCATAAAGCCTGTCAACAGATGGAAGCACAAAGATGCTCCAAAATCTCCCGGTAGACAGCTGCATTGACTCTGCACTTGATAAAACACAGTAGACCAACACCAGCAGATGTCACAGCACCCTAAATCATCACTGACTTCAGAAACTTCACACTGGACTTCAAGCAACTTGGATTCTGTGCCTCTCCAGTCTTCCTCCAGACTCAGAGATCATGATTTCAGCATGAAATGCAAAATTTACTTTTATCTGAAAAGAGGACTTTGGACCACTGAGCAACAGTCCAGTTCTTTTTCTCCTTAGCCAAGATAAGATGCTTCTGACGTTGTTTCTGTTTCAGAAGTGGCTTGGTAGCCCTTTTCCTGAAGACGTCTGAGCGTGGTGATTCTTGATGCGCTAACTTCAGCTTCATTCCACTCCTTGTGAAGCTCTCCCAAGTGTTTGAATTGGCTTTATTTGAGAGTATTCTCAAGCTTGCGGTCATCCCTGTTGCTTGTGCACCTTTGCCTACCCAATTTCTTCCTTCCAGTCAACTTTGCATTTAATATGCTTTGATACAGCACTCTGTAAACAGCCACCCCATTCAGTAATGAGCTTCTGTGACTTACTCTCTTTGTGGAGGGTGTCAGTGATTGTCTTCTGGTCCATTGCCAAGTCAGGAGTCTTCCCCATTAGTGTGGTTTCAAAGAACAAGAGATACCTGGAATTTATACTGTAGGGATGGTCATTTAATAAACCTCAAATGTAAATATTCTAATATTTTGAGATACTGAATTTTTGACTTTCATGAACTGTATGCTCTAATCATCAAAATTAAAACAAAAAAACCTTTTGAAATGTTTTACTTAACATGTAATGAATCTAGAATATGTGAAAGTTTAATTTTTTTAAAATAAGTTACAATAAAAAAAAAAAAAAAAAAAAAAAAAAAATAATTCTCATGATATTCTAATTTTTTGAGATGCACCTGTATAAAGTAAATATGGCAAATGGCTGACAGGTAACAGCATGACAGCATTATAAATAAATCTGGGCCAGACTGTGAATCTCACCTCTCGATACATCACCGCCTCAAGGCTTGACTTTGCACTGTGAAACAGTCAGAGAAACAGTGTTTATTTTGACTTTTGTGTATGCCGTTGTAATTCTGAAGATATGGAAAGAAGAAAATTTAAGTTTTAAAATCATTTCTTTACTTTGACTGCACCAGTCCACGATCAATGATCCGCTGCTTGATCTCCTTGATGTGCATGGGCCGCCCAGCCTCTTCAAGAACAATCTTAAACAATCAGAAAAATCATCGATTTGATCGCAAGAAATGTGTGTGAAATAACAACAGCGTGATTTAAAGCAGATGTTTACCTGAGCAGCATCGAGCCAAGTGAGATTCGGTTTATCTGCAACCTCATTAGGGGTTTCACTGAAAAAAAAGAGCAGCAGTATATGACATACAATATTTCACATACTTCACCTGTAGTCAAAAGTTTACATACACCTTATAGAATCTGCAAAATGTTAATTATTTTATCAAAATAAGAGGGATCATACAAAATGCATGTTATTTTTTTATTTGGTACTAATCTGGATAAGATTTTAATGTGCTTGTGTGTTGCCCTTCAGACCCATTAGTTAAAGACTTCTTAAATCTTGTTGAGTCTTTTAACTTATTGCAACATGTTCATGGCCCTACTCATGTTCATGGTCATACATTAGACCTTGTTTTATCATTTAATTTGTCAACTCTTAATGTTATTTTGGATGATGTGGCATTCTCAGACCATAAATCGGTTACATTTGAACTTTCCTTAGATTACGAGGAAAAAAAACTTGGATGCTCCCTCCAGAGTGGCGAGGTACAGTCATGTGAAAAAGTTAGGACACCCTATTGAATTTCATGGTTTTCTGTATAAGGACATAATAAAAAATTATCTGGTCCTTGGCAGGTCTTAAAATTTGGAAAATAAATCCTCAGATAAACATCATCACATGACATATTGCACATTGTCATTATTTATTTAAGAAAAATACAGCCAAGAGGGAAAGACCATGTGTGACAAAGTTAGGACACCCTATGAGTCAACTGCCTGTAGATCCACTTTTAGCAGCAATAACTTGAAGCATCCATTATCTGTGTGATTTTATCAGTCTCTCACATCATTCTGGAGGAATTTGGACCACTCTTCTTTTCAACGCTGCTCCAGTTTATTGAGGTTTGTGGGCATTTGCTTATGCACAACTCTCACCACAGCATTTGAGTCAGGATGAGCTCTGGACTTGGACTGGGCTATAGCAACACCTTGATTCTTTTCTTTTCAGCCATTCTGTTTTAGATTTGCTGGTGTGCTTGGAATCATTGTCCTGTTGCATGACCCAATTTTGGCCTAACTTTAGATGTCGGACAGATGCCCTTATATTTGACTCTAGAATACTTTGATATCCAGAGGAGTTCATGGCCAACTCAATGACTGTGAGGTGTCCAGGTCCTGTGGCTACAAAACAAGCCCAAAATTATCAGCCCTCCTCCAGCATGCTTGTCTTTTGGTATGAGGTGTTTGTGCTGATATGCTTTTTAGGTTTTTACCAAACTTGGCGCTGTGATTTATGGCCAAACATCTCCACTTCGGTCTCGTCTGTTCAAAAGACATTATTCTAGAAGGTGTAGTTCTTGGGTTGTCTGCCATTTCTCTGAGCTTTGCATGGTCTGATCTCTTGGAAGGAGAGGTGTCTGTTTTAAATGTCTTCCACTTGTGAATAAACTTCAAATTGTTTGGAAATAGCCCTATTACTCTTCTCAGATGGATGGCAGGAACCAAAATTGCTTCTCTAAGATGATTGCTGCTGTCTTAACTACTTGGCATTGTGTTAACACACACCTGAAGTCTCCAGACCAGCGAACTGCCAAAGCTTATGCTTTTATAGAGGCGCTCAGACTTACTGATGATCAGTTAATCAAAAGTATTTGATTAGCAGTGCCTGACTGTTATTTACCCTCTTAATTCCAATGTAAACAGTAAGGGTGTCCTAACTTTGTCACACGTGGCTTTTCCATTTTGGCTTTATTTTTGTTCAGTAAATAATGACACAGTGCAATCTGTCATGTTTTGTTGTTCATCTAAGGTTTTATTTTCAAAATTTTAAGACCAGCCAAGGACCAGTTATTTTTAATGATGTCCTGATATGGAAAACCATGGAATTCAAAAGGGTGTCCTAACTTTTTCACATGACTGTATATAAATCCCACAACTGTTTTTGAATCTGTATATTAGAGCACCATTAACCTCTATGTTGGAGAACCCACCATCGCATTGGGATGTAGAGAAGCTTCTCAATGCGTTTAATTCCACATGCTCCGATATTCTAGACTGTGTTGCCCCCGTTAGAAAGATTTCTGTTAGGCCTAAACCTCAGCCCTGGTTTACTGAAGCAACTCAGGCCCTCAAGCGGGAATGTAGGAAGGCGGAGAGAAGGTGGAAAAAGGACGGTCTCCAAGTGTCTTTAGAAATTTTTTAAACAGTCCTTGTTTACTTATCAAAGCTCAGTCATAGATGAGAAAAAGAAATTCTTGGCTGATGTTATTGCTTACAATCAGCATAAGCCCAAGTTTTTATTTAACACTATTAATTCTGTGATAAATCCCTCTAAGAGCGGTCTTATTGAGGAATCCTTTGATTTATGTGAAGGTTTTTTTTTTTTTTCTGTGATAAGATTACAGCTATTAGGTCTGACATTGTTAATCATAACCTAGACCTGTTGGTTGTCCCTTTGTGCTCTGGCACCTTCACATATCTTGAACCATTATCCCTTGCCACATTGACAGATATTGTGGGTCAGATGAAACCCTCAAACTGTCCTGGTGATAGGATTCCTTTTTGGCTTTTTAAAAAAACCTTTGCTATTATTGGGCCTAGTATTCTTTCTATTATAAACACAAGTTTGGTTACTGGCATGGTGCCCCTTTCATTGAACCATGCTGTAGTCCAGCCTCTTCTCAAAAAGCCAAATTTAGATCAAAAGGTTCTGTCTAATTTTCGTCCAATTTCTAAGCTGCCATTTTTAGCAAAGGTTCTGGAAAAATCCAAAAAAAGTTTTTTGGACCAAAATGTGGCTCTTGAAATGTTTCAATCAATTTTTTAAACTTAAATGAAAGCAAAACTGAGCTTGTTTGGTTTGGAGGACCTGCTTTGAGTGATCTCCCTATTTTAGAAGAGCTGTACCCCTATTGTACACCGGTGGTAAAAGATCTTGGGGTAATGTTGGATTCCTCAAAGTTTGATAAACAGATAAACTCAGTGGTGAAATCTGCTTTTTTTCATTTAAGACTCGTGGCAAAAGTGAAGCCTTTCCTATCTAAAAAAGACTTAGAGATGTTGATCCATGCTTTTGTGCTTTCAAGACTTGATTACAGTAATTCATTATACTTTGGTGTCTCCCAAGCATCTTTACGTCGGCTGCAAATAGTACAAAATGCTGCGGCCAGACTTTTGACAGGGACCCGCAAATATGACCACATCTCTCCCATTCTTGGGTTGGTTGACCATTCGAGATGGAGTTGATTTTAAACTGTTAGTCTACGCTTACAAGAGCTTAAATGGACTAGCCCCACCATATCTATCTGAACTTCTTCAGGTCCATAAGCCCACTAGATCTTTAAGGTCTGCAGAGAAAGGGATTTTGTTATCTGTACCGCGAACGAAACACAAGCAACGGGGTGATAGGGCCTTTGCAGTAGCTGCCCCTAAGTTATGGAATAGGCTACCACTCCATATTAGGTCTGCTCCCACTTTAGGCACTTGTAAAAGCCTTTTAATAATCCACTTACTCCACATGTCCTCTCCAAGTGAAGAGGGTTGAGCTTTTGTTCATTCAAGTTTTATTGTGTGAGTTTTATTGTGTTGTTGTTCTATTACGTGTTTTTTATCTTATTTTAGAAATGCTTGTACAGCACTTTGGTGCAACTCTTCGTTGCTGGAATAGTGCTTTATAAATAAACTGAAACTGAAGATATTTAAAATAAAAGACATTTACATATAGTCCAAAAGAGAAAATAATAGTTTAATTTATAAAAATTACCCCGCTCAAATGTTTACATACACTTAATTCTCAATACCGTGTTTTTACCTGAATGAGCTACAGCTGTATGTTTTTGTTTTGTTTTTTTGATAGTTGTTTATGAGTCCCTTGCTTGTCCTGAATAGTTAAACTGCCTGCTGTTTTTCAGAAAAGTCCTTCAGTTCTCACAGATTCTTCCGCTATTTAGCATTTTTGTGTATTTAAAGCCTTTCCAACAATGACTGTATGATTTTGACATGTTTTTTTTTTTTTTTTTTCCCCCCACACTGTGGACAACTGATACTCATTTGCAACTATTACAGAAGGTCCAAACGCTCACTGTTGTTTCAGAAGGAAAAACAAAGCATTAAGAGCCAGGGGTGTAAACTTTTGAACAGAATGAAGATGTGTACATTTTTCTTATTTTGCCTAAATATATATATTTTTTCATTTAGTACGGCCCTTCAGAAGCTACAGAAGATATTAACATCTTCCTCAGAAAACAAATAAAGTTAAATTTACCCTGATCTTCAAATTCAAAAAGATGTCATTCCAGTTTTGGACTTCATCTGTACATTCACCATAGTTTGTAATGTTGTTTTTGTAGGCCATAGTAATGCAGTTATCTCAGTTATCAGTGCAACTATTATTTATAGTAAAAAACAAACAAACAAAAAAAAAAAAACTGCACTTTCAAGTAATGAAGGGCCAGTATGTAAAGAGAATACACTTTAATAACTGGTTCTTAATGCTTAGACACACTTTTAAAAGTGAATTTTGTAATGTCAAATCAAAATATTTACTTTAAATGATAGTTTAGCCACAAACAAAAACTGTCATCATTTACTCACCGTCAATTTTTTCCAAACCTGTATGAATATCTTACTTCTGCTCAACACAAAAGAAAATATTCTGAAGTTGAAGAATATGGGTAATCAAACAGTTCATCAAAAGAAGGAAAATCATACAGGTTTAGAATAACTTGAGGGTGAGAATTTTTTTTTTTCTTTTTTAAGACAAATGGTTTGGTCATTTTGACGTGTTGACTAACACACTACAGCACATGTAAAGCACTTGATTCTAATTTTAACTGTAGTATTTTTCAACATTATATTATAAATGTACTAAATTCTAACTTCATTACAAATGTGTAAGTACAAATAGATTTAAATACATGACACATTTTTGAAAACGGATTCAGTTCACACTTAATTATACTCATTTAAAACATATTATGTCTGTTATAAGCACTCTTTTTAAAGATATGCTAAAGAGTAACTGTTTTTCACAAAGGACACAGCTTTTACCCTGCATATGACGGCCAAAATTCTGTCTAGTTCGGCAACTTAGTATTTTTGTTAAAGCAGTGACGATGAAACAGACCCAAGACCACAGTAAACAGAGACAAACTTAATTATCTCCACTTAAATGCAATTGAGTGAATGTAAAATTATTACAATGTTTATGTCTCACAGTATTTACAAAGGAGCCTGAGCTACCACTTACGAAATAGTCCTACTATTGTATTTTACGAATGATACGTAGTAAAACCGCAGACCGGCGAATTTGTGTTAGGGTAATTCCATGCAATAATATAAAACAGATTTTCTGGCGTCCGAGTCTACGTGAAGGGAGTGTTAGATAAGCAACGCATTCATTCTCTGCCCAACAAACTCACGCGTCCAGACTCTCGGCGGCCCCAGTCAGGCTGCTCATGCTGTCCAGCGCTGGAAAAAGAGAATAACTGCCCTGTCCATCCGCCTCCATCTCGGACTCAAAGTTTAGGGAATCCATCACTGTTCGTCCGGTTTAAACCTATGTCGGAGGCAAAACAAAACATGAACCGTGCTAAGCTAAAAACAGGACGACACAATTCAGTCATTCAGAAAGCCAGGATACAGTTTGATGTAGGCTCACCTACGATCTCACACGATATTATCAAATGTGTGTACACTCATACTGTGCAGAAAGGAAAGTTACCAATGCAGTCTTCAATTTGCTGACATGATTAGTATAGCATTTGATTTCAGAGCTCATGGGAACCACTGATCGATTGATTCAATCGTTTATGTTGCGGGGGGAACATTTAAGGAGCACACATTTTCGAGAGCTTCAGCGCCGTCTTCTTCTTGAAATTTTATTGGCGGTTGACAAACAACAAAATGGTGCATTTCCGCCACCAACTGGTATGAAGTGTGGATCAAAGTGACTTACTCCCTTCCCCCTTTTTTTTATATTCTCTCCCACAAATTAATTAAAGGAACTGAAAAATAAAACTATAACATTCTTATATATATATATATATATATATATATATATATATATATATATATATATATATATATATATATATATATATATATATATATACATATATATATATATATTTTTTTTTTAAATAAATCTCGGTGTAAGTTGCATTTTTATTTTTTTTCTAAATTTTGCATTAGCGTCCTTCTTTCAGTCCCATATTTTTTACAGTACATAATAACATGTTCCACGGTTTCTTCTTGCCCACAAAACTCACACCTTCCCGTATCATGTATACCCATTTTATAAAGTGTACTATTTAGTCTTGTGTGTCCAAATCTCATCCATGATATTATTATTTCATCTTTCCTGTTTTTCCCTGCACTTCTCATCTCTCCCACTTTCCTTTGAATACTATTAAACCAACGACCTTTTTTCTCCTTATCCCATTGTTTTTGCCACCTTTCCTTCATTCTTTTCTTAATAATACTCTTGATTTCATTCTTACTTAAATTAACAATTAAGTTAATATTGTTGCTTTTAACCGCTTCTTTTGCTTCTTTATCTACAGTTTCATTTCCTTGAATACCAATATGTGCAGCCACCCACAAAAACACCACTGTAATCCCCATCATTTGGATTCTGTATAACGTTTGCATTAGTTCCATTAAAATGTCTGGTCTACTTTCAGCAGTAGGGGTTCGATCTTCAACTGGCTGGCAGGAGCCGCCACTGACAGGTCATGTGACCTGTCAGTGGCTGGTGGCAGCTGCCAGTCTGTCTGTCAGTGGCTGGTGGCAGCTGCCAGTCTGATTCCGGGCTGGTGGCTGGCAGTCTCAACCGCTTTAGATCTGTGAGTATCACGCGTTCTCTGTCACTCTCGCTGCAAGGAAATACACAATTTTATTGTTATGAATGTATTCTTATGACTCTGTTCTTTAGTGTGATTGACGTTTTAGTTTTTTTTCCACAATTAAAAAGGTCAAATGAACATGATCACGACTGGTTGCTTACTGACGCTTCGCCTAAACTCGGAGCGCTCTCGCGGCTGTTAGAGCTGCCAGTGGAAGCTACAATAAGCTGCCAGTTGAGAACACGGCCATTTGAACACTTTATTCATAATAAACCTCATAAAATGTCGACAAATTAAAAGACTAGACCCATAAGAATATATTAATGATCATGAAGTAATATATTTCCTTGTAGCAAGAGTGGCAGAAAACGCGTTAACCTCGGAGCGCTCTCGCGGCTGTCTGACTGACTGAACTAGTAGTGGAAGCGACAGTAAGCTGCCAGTTGAAACCACGGCCATTTAAATACTTTATTCATAATAAAACTTCATAAAATGTGGATAAATTAAAAGACTAGACCTATAAGAAAATATTTATGATCATGAAATAATATATTTCCTTGTAGCAAGAGTGGTAGAAAACGCGTTAACCGCGGAGCGCTCTCGCGGCTGAATGACTGAACTGCCAGTGGAAGCGACAATAAGCTGCCAGTTGAAATCACGGCCATTTAAACACTTTATTCTTAATAAAACTCCATAAAACGTGGATAAATTAAAAGACTAGACTCATAAGAATATATTAGTGATCATAAAATAACATACTTCCTTGTAGCAAGAGTGGTAGAAAACGCGTTACCTCGGAGCGCTCTTCGCGGCTGTCAGACTCAGCTGCCAATGGAAGCGACAATAAGCTGCCAGTTGAAATCACGGCCATTTAAACACTTTATTCGTAATAAAACTCCATAAAACGTCGGCAGATAAAAGACTAGACCCATAAGAATATATTAACGATCATGAAATAATATTTTTCCTTGTAGCAAGAGTGGTAGATAACGCACTGAACTCGGAGCGCTCTCGCGGTTGTCAGACTGAGCTGCCAATGGAAGCAACAATAAGCTGCCAGTTGAAATCACGGCCATTTAAACACTTTATTCGTAATAAAACTCCATAAAACGTGGATAAATGAAAAGACTAGACCTATAAGAATATATGAATGATCATGAAATAATATATTTTCTTGTAGCAAGAGTGGTAGAAAACGCGTTACCTCGGAGCGCTCTCGCGGCTGACTGAGCTGCCAGTGGAAGCGACAATAAGCTGCCAGTTGAAATCACGGCTATTTAAACACTTTATTCTTAAGAAACCCCCATAAAACGATGGCAAATAAAAATACTAGACCCATAAGAATATATTAACGATCATGAAATAATATATTTCCTTGTAGCAAGAGTGGTAGAAAAGGCGTTACCTCGGAGCGCTCTTCGCGGCTGACTGAGCTGCCAGTGGAAGCGACAATAAGCTGCCAGTTGAAATCACGGCCATTTAAACACTTTATTGGTAAGAAACCTCCATAAAACGTTGGCACATTAAAAGACTAGACCCATAAAATAATATTAATGATCGTTAAATAATATACACAAGAGTGGTAGAAAACGCGTTACCTCGGAGCGCTCTCGCGGCTGTCTGGGCTGCCAGTGGAAGCGACAATAAGCTGCCAGTTGAAATCACGGCTATTTAAACACTTTATTCTTAAGAAACCCCCATAAAACGACGGCAAATAAAAATACTAGACCCATAAGAATATATTAACGATCATGAAATAATATATTTCCTTGTAGCAAGAGTGGCAGAGAACGCGTTAACCTTGGAGCGCTTTCGCGGCTGACTGAGCTGCCAATCGAAGCGACAATAAGCTGCCAGTTGAAATCACGGCCATTTAAACACTTTATTCGTAATATAACTCCATAAAACGTCGGCAGATAAAAGACTAGACCCATAAGAATATATGAATGATCATGAAATATTATATTTTCTTGTAGCAAGAGTGGTAGAAAACGCGTTACCTCAGAGCGCTCTCGCGGCTGTCTGACTGAGCTGCCAGTGAAAGCGACAATAAGCTGCCAGTTGATATCACGGCCATTTAAACACTTTATTCGTAAGAAACCTCCATAAAACGTCGGCACATTAAAAGACTAGACCCATAAAATAATATTAATGATCGTTAAATAATATACACAAGAGTGGTAGAAAACGCGTTACCTCGGAGCTGTCAGACTGAGCTGCAAAATGGAAGCGACAATAATCTGTCAGTTGAAATCACGGCTATTTAAACACTTTATTCTTAAGAAACCCCCATAAAACGACGGCAAATAAAAATACTAGACCTATAAGAAGATATTAATGATCATGAAATAATATACTTCCTTGTAGCAAGAGTGGTAGAAAACGCGTTGAACTCTCGTGACTGACTGAGCTGCCAGTGGAAGCGACATTAACCAACCAATCGGAATCACCGCCATTTAAACACTTTAATCGCGCTAAAAGTAAAGAACTGAACGGGTTCACAATAAGAAATTAAGCACAAAACACAAAATCTTCCGAAAATCTGTTGCTGCTGAAACATGTTGAGGCATACTGCCAGCTGGCCACTGGCAGCTGCCAGTTAGCCCGCCACTGGCAGGTCACGTGACCTGCCAGAATCAGACTGGCAGCTGCCACCAGCCACTGACGGGTCACGTGACCTGTCAGTGGCGGCTCCTGCCAGCCAGTTTAAGATTGAACCCCCTCTCACTTTCAGAGTGACTGTATTATCTGAACAAATAACTGATTTCACAGGTCTTATCTCTTCTATCCACTGTATTGCTAATATGAATAAACAGATGACTCATTACTGACCCTTTTCCTTACTGATAAATGAAACTCTGGAACAGTAAACGCTACTCCTACCTTATTATCTAAGCTCTTTGATGCATCTGTATAGATCTGAACATAGCTTACAAAAATGTCCAGTGGTAATCCTGTGGTACTGCAACAGTACAACATAAATTTATTACACAACAAATGAGCATAGCTAAATATGACAGGATTACCACAGCACTTTCTGCTGTACAGTCTCACAACAATTTACCATCAGATGGCATATGTAGTTTTTCTGTTGTTTTTTGTGGTAATACCAACACAAGCTAAATATGACAGGATTACCATAGCACTTTTCTGCCGTACAGTATTACAAGAATTTACCATTAAATAGCATATGTTTTCTGTTGTTTTATTTATTTATTTATTTATTTATTTATTTATTTTTGTATGGTAATACCAAAGTATTGAAGCAGAGACAATTAGGATTACTAGAGCACTTTTTGTTGTACACTATCACAGGAATATCATACTGTAGTATTTTACCTTCTTGGGCTCATTTATAAAATGCTTATAACATGTTTACACCTCTCTTCCAGTTTTAAAATCTGTAAATTGCAAGTGATTATGAAAATGTGTGCAGCTAAATGGTTTCAGATTACCACCTTAAAAGGACAACTAATTAATATCATTAACATATAGAATAGCACCAGTCAACGTCAAAATCATTTACTTTAGAACAGCAAGCGGCAAGAATGGCTTAAATTTCCTAAAAACTTGCTAAATATGACACGATTACCATAGCACTTTTCTGCAGTACAGTATCACAAGAATTTACCATTAAATAGCATATGTGGTCGTCGTTTATCGCGTTTTGGAAGCAAACTCTTTACTCGTCGACATTTCAAAGAAAGCAGCAGGTGGCGGTAACGAGCTTCACGCGCTGGTTTACCAAACATGTGCCAAAACTAACGCCATAGGAGAAGCCGCCGCGTGGCGTGGCGAGGCGCCGGCGGGAATCGATTCTTGAGGAAAACGCTGACTGAGTCTGCAGCAGGTTGGATCTGTGCTCTTAACTTTTCGACGACAATCATCACTGGTCTCAAGGTAAGTGTTTAATATGTGTTTTAAATGTGTTTTAAAAAGGCTTTTGAAAAAAAATGTGGCCGCTTCTAGTCTTTACCGCGGTCAAGTGAGCCGGCATCTGGATTCCGCTGCACGTCTATTAGTGGAATTATGGTACGGAGACACGAAGCGCCCAAAAAAGCTGACGAACAACTATATTTCAGCGGTTAAAAATTAAATGTGCTCGAAAACATGGAAAGAGTGTTTACAAAACGTATTGGTTAATGTTTAAGTTCACGAGTCCATCATCGAATATACAAAATTCTAAAGGGTTCACAAACTTTAAAGCAGCACTGTATATAAATATAATTTACTAACTGCTTGTACTAACTCCATTAATTTTCTGTCCAAATCTTCTCTGAAATCTCATGAAACTTGACAGAGTCTTGGGCATTCTGAAGAAGTATAATTAGAAATCTTGCTGTAACGTTTGAAGGAATTTGAATGATGCCTGTATAAATGTGGAAGAATGGTCAGTGCTATGTGAAAGACTTTGCTTTTCATTTTCTGTAAAATTCTAGGCTAAAATCTTGTGAAAGTTGACACAGACTGAGTCATGGGCATTCGGAAGAAGTATGAATGGAAATTTTCCTGGCAACTCTGTAGAAAAATTATTATTATTGTTATATAATAAATTATTATTATGAATAAGTCTGAAGAATAAATAAAAGTACAATTTTCATTTTCTGAAGTATGAATAGAAATCTTGCTGTAAACTGTGAAGGAATTTGAATTAGTGCTGGGCGATATGGAAAAATCATATATCACGATATGGATTATTTTATATCACGATAACGATATATATCACGATATACCACTATAAAGTACGTTTTCAGTTATTCTCTGAAAAGTTTGACAAAAATATCATTGCATACTTTTTTTTGCAACTTTATTTTGAAGTGACATTTAACTGAACTGTCACAAATGAGAAAAATACATTTTAGTGCAGCAATATAAATGTATCAAATGACAACAGATTTGGTGGAGGTAGAGCTACAGTAGCCTTCACTTTTTTTTTTTTTTTATCCACATCATAGTTATTTAAATAGTATTATCAAAATAACTCTATTTTTTAAAAAAAAAAAAATTATAGTGCACAACCATTTCAAGTTTCTGAGCAGAAAAGCACTCAATTATAAAAAATAAACACAAAACATGCTTTTTATGAAAGACTCTTTAATTTTAGGCTGGCTATATTTTTTCTCGCCACTTGCCCGGGCTGTTTCACAACTTTCTTTACGTCGCATTTCTTCGATTCTCCCGTATTCTTTTTCGTGGACATTCTTCAAGTGGTAAAAGAGGTTTGTTGTGTTAGCGTCGGGCGCGGAAACAGTCTTTTGGCAGAGTTTGCACATGACTGTCTTCTGCTCCGTGTCGGAGCTCTTAAGGCCAAAAGAGCTTAAAGCCAAAATTCAACAAAATCACTGATGTACCCCCACGTTTCGGTAAAAGTACTTCTTGGGCTGCTGCCTGCGTAGCAGTTTCAGTTTGTTGCGACTCCGGGCATTCATCTTCAACCTCTTGCGTCTCCATCTTTAAGCACTCACGAGTTAACTAGCGCAAAGCATGTCGCAAAGCATGTCGTAAAGCATGTCGCAACAACGTAAAGCGTCATGTCGCAAAACCACAAGACGGAGTTTCTTTGCGAAAAAGTTCATTTTTATTCTTGATTATCACTTATATAAAGGGTAGAGTATGCATTGCATAGCAACAAGACATTATCATACATTTGTCATAGCCTATTTAATGCAATATTTTCTTTAGTAATTGATAAAATTAGGTTAGAAACGATAGAAGAGAAATAGGACGATAGACACTTTTCTATCGTCCCCACGATATATATCGTCATATCGCCCAGCACTAATCTGAATAATGCTTGTATAAATGTGAAGAACTGATCAGTGCTATATAATGCATTGTGACATACTGCCATTCATTTTCTGTAAAATTCTACACTAAAACACTGTGAACACAGATAGAGACATGGTTGTTCATAAAAAGAATTTATTGAAATGTCTGTGGTAACTCTAAAGAAATGTTAATAATGCATGTAGAAAAAAGGAGCAAATATTAAGTGTTAGAATGTATTTTAACAGACTATTTTTCCAGAAAACTCCACAGTATAATTTATTCGAATGTAATATAACAGTATCTTCTATAATGTACAATATAAATACGTTTTGTAAATACTCTTTCCCTGTTTTCGAGCACATTTAATTTTTACCGGCTGAAATATAGTTGTTCGTCAGCTTTTTTCAATGGTATGTTCCTGCACAACCGGAGGCTGCAGTTTTTAGGAACGCATTTCTAGGACCCTATTTTTTTTTGTGATAGCGCCATCTAGAGGAGACCTGATTCAAGCATAAAACAAAAACTATATTAGCTGTGCAAAACAGTTCATTGTTCTGCTGAATGTTATAAACTAGCATTTGTATTCAAATTATCTTACATTTATTAATGTACTAATAAACACACTAATTTGTAGCGCAATTGTTTTACCGTTTACTGCACTTTATGTGTGTCACACATCAGACGTGAATCGCTGTGCAAAAGATACAAGTATTTCTTTACAAGAAAACTGAATTTAAAACCAGCCCAGCAAACACAGAACGTTCCCCTAACGTTCCCCCATGGTTCCCGTCTGGTTATTTTTTTGGGAACCAAATGAGAACGTTCCCTTTAGGTTCTCTTTTTAATTACCTACAGGGAACGTTCCCAGAACGTTCCCTGCAGGTTATTTTTTGGTTTAATTTTATAACCTAAAAAGAACCTTCCCAGAACGTTCCCTGCAGGTTATTTTTAGTTGGCATATCCATGTAAACTAATAAAAACTTAGCAGATCTTTCTGATTATTCTAATGCTGAAATGTATATTTTTTCATCATAAACTAATATGTAAAACAAAACCCGATAGGTTCTCAGAACGTTCCCCTAACCTACAGGGAATGTTCTATTTACATTAAGAAAACTTTCCTGGCTAACCAACAGGGAACGTTCCCAGAACGTTCTGGGAACCAAAAATTGTTAGCTGGGAGAATATTATAAAGAATATATTGAAATAAATTAGGTTAAATGTTTCAATCGGGTTACCGATGTTAAGGGTATGTTAAGCGTTAGGAGTTGGTTAGGACAATAATTAAGTGTATACAATTAAACAACTACATATTTCTTTAAAATATAATAACATACAGAATTGAATAGCAAGCGCTATTAAATAGTATGAGAAGCTAATGCATACATATATAGAATAAATAAATAAAATAATACAAAAAAAAAAAACTAAAGGGTTCTAG
The DNA here is from genome assembly GCA_036247105.1 of Cirrhinus mrigala. Lineage (NCBI taxonomy): Eukaryota > Metazoa > Chordata > Actinopteri > Cypriniformes > Cyprinidae > Cirrhinus > Cirrhinus mrigala. The sequence goes on from CM070024.1 coordinate 20,108,684, forward strand.
AAATGCGCCCCTGAAACTGCAGCCTCCCCACTGAGCAAAAGTACGTCCAAACGTCCCCTGAAGAGCCAGAATGAAAGTTTTTACAACGTCTTTTTATGACGTCTTCTGGACTTCCAATATTGACATTCACAGGACTTCTCTAGAAGGTTAAAATTTAGTTAAAATCTGGTCATTGTGGACGTATTTTCAGTGGATAACAACTGTAACAAATAACATACAAAGCATACATTATGTTCACCTGTTGGAGCTGAACTTGGGGGGAATAAACGTCTAATTCTGACACAAGAGAAGTTTAAAACCTTCTGTACATACTAAAAAATAGTTTAGCAGTTTCAGTGTCATATTAAATAAGTTTGTGATAGGCTTAATTTAAAATAAATATTGCTTGTAATGAATGACACTCTATATATATATATATATATATGTGTGTATATATATATATATATATATATATATATTATTAGGACTGTTTCACATCGCGAGTGTCAGTGGAGCGTGAGAAGCACGTTTTGTCGCTGCCCTTGTCAATGAATCAGAGGGTCGGGGTAAATGTGAACACAGAAAGAGCAACACAAACAGTCTTTTCAACCACATTATAATCATTATTTCTGTGTAACAGACATTTAAGTAACAGAAGTACTGGGATTAAAGTTTATAGTTTGGGTATAAACACTTATTGTCTACAGTAGCGATCAAAACGAAACTATCTTGTATGTATAGTAACGCTTAACCTCTTCCGCCAGGAGGTGGCGGCAACTGCCCGTTTAAAAAAAGTATGTCACTGAATCATTCATTCAGGAGATTTCAATAGTCAAACAAGTCTTATGAAGTGAGACACTGACTCCCTTCATTGAATGTTTTTTTTTATTTTGTTTAAATGAATATGTTTTTAAAAGACTTAAGCAATGAACAATTCAAAACCACTAGTAAATTGTTGTTTTGTTTAGTTTTCTAATCTTTTTTTCTCCAGAATCATGACCTCCAATTTATTAAAAACAACTGGGATTCACAGTTTATCCAGAATCGTGAAGCTCTTGTTTAAATGTTGTTTATTACTGCATATAATTCCATTAAAATGGAAGTTTAATTTCATAAAGTTCCTACATTCTTTTTGCATTTTGTCTTTTTCAGTTGAATAAAAGACTATTTTCCCTATATATTTAATCATTGAGGATTTCTTAAGAAAAGTTTCAAATTCTCGTCTCGTCTCGTTCTCGTGAACCCAGTCTTGTGTCTCGTCTCGTCTTGTGGGATAAGTGTCTCATCACACCCCTAATATATATATATATATATATATATATATATATATATATATATATATATATATATATATATATATATATATATATATATATAATATCTTCTGAATGCCAATTCATTTAAATGATTTGGAATGAGGAAAAGAGTAAATTACATGTTTACATTGTTTATAATGTTTAATTTATTAACATTTGTTTTATTTATCAGTATTTACCTTATTTCTGAAAGTAACAGTAAAATGTGCCTTATACACCAATGCAACTTATGCATGTTTTTTTCCTGACCTGGTGTAAAGTCTGGAAAATATGGTAAATTAGGCCTATACTGTGCTGTATTATTAAACAGTTCATATAAAATAGGAACAATTTGCACCAATAAAACAATCATATTATGTCCATTATACTCCTCTCCACATTAACTTTAGCCTTAAACACTGTTATATTTATGAGGGGGTCCTTGGAAAATCTTCTTCCCTGCAAGAGGTCCCTGGCTCCAAAAACCCATGTGCTAGTGGACAGGCCTCCATATACAGCAGAGAGTCTGGTGTGGCAGGTGGAACTTCTGTCCAGGTTGACAAAACATCTCATCTCGTCTTCATGAACTGCCCTGAAAACAAAATTGAAATATAAACGATTGTAACTACAAATATAGCTTCACAATGGTCATTATAACCTCTTTGGTAAACATATGATCAGAAAATACTGACAGACAGATATTTAGTCTTTAGTGAATTTAGTGAAAGTCTATTTTACTACAAGAACACACACTTAACACAAGATACAGTTTTAAAAATCTTACATTATTACATTATTGTGAAGTTACGTGTTTTACTGACTAATTTAGACAATTAAAAGGGATCAACATAAATTTAACTCAAACTTTAACTTCACTGACCACTTTATGCGCAAATTAACCAACAGGGAGATATAAAAATTACAAAAGGTTGAATTTGAAATCGTCATAACACAGAACAAAATACATCTAAAGTGAAATTTAACATTAGATTGACAAAACGACGAATAAAGGTACATTTATATAGCTTACCTTCGGCTTAGCACCCGTCCGTCTCTCAGATGACCGTTAGAGAGCGTTACCGTTTAAATTTCAAAATTGCTGCGTTGCGCTGTGAAGGCTGTTCGTTGGTCAAGTTGGGTCCCATCCTCTGTAGGTTTTATAAAGTGTCCTTAACGTAAAATTAAATAAATTACACGACGGATCTATCGTGGTGGTTATATCTTCAGTCTTTGGTAATATACAATATCAATAGGTGCGTTCGAGATGCACTACACTAGCCTGCCACCGGCTGGCGAGAGCAGCCCCTTGCAGTCGGGGGAGGAGTAAAGAGACAGGCGTCAGATCGGACACTTATAGGTTTCCGTAGTGTGCTGAATCAACGTCATTATGGCAGACCACGCGATTTTTGCCTTGATCGTAGCGGAAGAAGTGGATGCGATTGAAATTCCCATGTTTTTGCATGAAAATCTTTATGGACAGCAAAGGTGTTATTTAAATATTATTAAGTTGTATTTCAGTGTTACTTTTACACGTACAATTTTTTTAGGTTTTTAGCGCACCGTTTGTGTATAATTCCTTAAGATGAACATGCTGTGTCATTATAGTTTTGTTACAGCTTTTAATTGGGTAACTTCTGTAACAATTTTTGATAGGTGACTTTGGACATTCATTTTTCACATACCACTATTGTGCCGAATTTACAATAGAAAATGTAATAGTGTGAAATTAGAGTCTCATCTAAATATTTGGAGTCTTGAGTTATATGCTGTATAGGGATACATTCTGAGTACAATTATTATTATTGTTTTTTTTTTTGTTTTTAGAGATGTTCCCAAAATACACAATTTTGTGGAGGAAGTTGTCCCACTCTACAGTCCCTCAGAATTTCAAAGTCACTTTAGACTTCAAAAAGGACAAGTAGAGGTGTGTAAGTAACAAGCCACATAAACATTAGAACTGTTTTTCACCACCAACCATCAAGAGCACTTGGTGGTTGGTGGTGGAGGCCTGGCAGCAGTTGCTGTAAAGTGGGTAATGGGTTGAGAGGAACCTGCAGATGCAGTCAGTGTTACTTAAAGAAATAATCTCATTCTATGAAGGTTCATTATTTGGTTTAAAAATATACCTGTTAATTTTTCAGCAGTTCTTAGTTGCTCCATTACAGAGGTAAGGAACTGTTGATCTGGAAAGTAAATCAACATTAATAGTGTAATACAGGTCAGATCACTACAAATTGAACAGCTCTGCTCACCATTGGTTGGCTGGTTTGCTCACCATTTTTCATTTTCTCAGCAGTGTCTTTTGGGACAGCTAGGGTGAAGATTGCTTCCCTTGTGTCCTTCAAATTAACTGTCACAATTTTGTTGTCCATTTTTTTGGTGCAGGGTCATGAAGAGCTTTTATACCCAGTGAAATCAATCAGGTCTTAACAACATATAGACCTTTTCCAATCATGCCAGGGAGGTTTATTGGTTCAATAATTAACAGTTTTGTTTCTTTTTGCCTACTCATTAAAGTTGTGTTTAAGTGTACAGCGTGTCAGTGCATGTATATGTGACATAAATATATGTGAAGTAATGATACCATTAAGACACCTTTTAATACTTTAAGTGGTCTAAACTTTACTCCCTTTGTTTTCTGTGTATATGAAGTCTCCATTTATATACAGCCACAGAAAGGAAAAAAAAATAGATCATTCCAAATGTTCATATAATCAGCATTTCTAGGTGCATCGGTGTCATTTTACCTCTGTCTATTGATTAAAAAAAAAACGAACAGAAGGTTTTTAGTAAGAGCATGTAGTTAATTTTATACAAGGTTACTGCATATAATTGTAATTTAAACTTTTCCTTTATATCACTATTGTATTGCTTAAAAGTGAACCTGTTTTCTTTGCAGTATTTATTTGAGGTCTGAAAAAGTACAGAGCATCTTGTTTTGACCAGTTTCCTACTGACATACTGTCAGTAGTTAATATAATCACACCAAAACAATCCTTTTACCTAAACACAGAACAAGCAATATTCAGAAAAACAAAATAATTTTGAAATGGTGTCTTAATTTGTTATGTGGCTTTGTATATAACACATAAATTGTTAATAAAGTTTCAGCTTTGCTTCACAGCAATAAATTACATTTTAAAATATCTTTTACAAACAGTTTAAATAGTTATTTTAAAACTTTTTGACACTATTAGTGTTTTTACTGTATTTTCAAGCACATAAATGCAGCCTTGGTGAGCTGAAGAGTCTTCTTTGTGAACATTTACAAATTGTAATGTTTACAAACTAGACAAGTACTGTATATCATTATGTGAGTAATGTAGTAAATAATGTTGAGTTTCTTACACAGACCAAATGTTTTGTTTCAGAAGACCTCACTACATCGCCAAGCACCAGTGGACCACCAAGGGTGTTAGTGACCAAAGGATTGTGGGTGCTTAGTGTTCTACTGAAGAAAGTAAGTTTCTAACTTTTATTTAAGGAACTAGGCTTTTTTAGGCTTTGAGTTTGTATTATTGGTTTCTGGTTTCTGGGTGTTTAAGTTTAATGTACAATGATCATGTACAGTTGTGCTCATAAGTTGACATACCCCTTGCAAAATATGCAAAATGTTAGTTTTATAAAAATATAGTTTTATAAAATTTTATTAAAAGTAATAGGGATCATGAAAATTGCATGTTAATTTTATTATTTTTTTTTAATTTAGTACTGGCCTGAATATTTCACAAAACAGATTTAAACTCCACAGGACCAAATAATGACTGAATTTATAAAAATGACTCCATTTAAAAGTTCACATACCCTTTTATCTTAATACTGTGTGTGGTTTCCTGGATGATCCATGATGTTTTTATGTTTTGTGATGGTTCTTTATGAGTTCTTTGTCCTTTGTTTGTCCTGAGCAGTTCAGCTGCCTGCTCTTGCCTGCACATTATTTGGTTTTCCAGCAGCATCTGCATATTTGAACCCTTTTCAAAAGTGAATGTATGATTTTGAGATCCATCTTTTCCCACTGAGGACAATTGGGGAACTAATACATAACTATTAAAAAAGATGAGAACATTCACTGATGCTCAACAACACAGTGCATTAAGAACCTTTGCATTGGATGATTAGGGTAAATTGTACTTACATTGTCTTTTGGGAGAGATGTAAATATTTATGTACTTTGTGAAGTGCAATACTAAGTGGAGGGAAACAAAATATGCAAACAAGAAAAATGTACACATTCAAGACATTCCGGTTCAAAAGTTTACACCCCCTGGCTCTTAATGCATTGTGTTGCCTACTTAACTATTACAAAAGGTGAAAACATTTACTGATACATATGTATGAGTCCCTCAATTGCTCTCATTGTTAAATAGATGGATCTCAAAATCATACAGTCACATGTGGAAAGTGTTCAAATATGTAGATGATGCAAAGATGCTGGAAAACCAAATAATGTGCAGGAGCTGGAGGATTTTTCTAAAGAACAGCAGGCAGATGAACTGCTTAGGACAAACAAGGAACTCATGAACAACTATCGCAAAAGTTAAAAACAGTCGTGAATCATCCAGGAAACGACACACAGTCTTAAGATTCAAGGGTATGCAAAATATGAATGTGGTCATTTAAATTGGATGTTATTTTGTCTTGTGGAGTATATAAACATCTGTAGTGTTCAATCGTTTATTCCTAATCCTAATCCTGCCCAATACCTAAACTTAACAACTACCTTACTAACTATTAATAAGCAGCAAATTAGGAATTTATTGAGGGAAAGGTGTAGTTAATAGTGAATAAGTATGACATATATGACATTTTTATATATGACAAGTATATGACATTTTCACCAGCGTTCAGAATGGGTTTGTCTGATTAATGTGAAGTGGGCCATTTTTCTTTAAATGTTCTGCATAGCAAAGTGTTATTACATTTGTACTAAAACTTTTCAACACAGCACTTGCTCAGATTTGTGATTGTGTTGAAAGTAAAATTCCTAGACTTGTTTTCTGACCTAAACAAATTTAACATGACTGTCCTAAAATAATTAGTTCACGTCCAGAATCACAATTTACTGATAATTTACTCACCCCTATGTCATCCAGAATGTTCATGTCTTTCTTTCTTCAGTCAAAAAGAAATTAATGTTTTTGAGGAAGACATTCCAGGATTTTTCTCCATACAGTGGATTTCAATGGTGGTCAGCAGACTGAAGATTAAAAATGCAGTTTAAATGCAGCTTTTAGACCCAGATGAGTCCTCTGCAATCTGACTTTGCTGCAACATGGAAACTTTGCATTATTGACACACTATTGTCCTATTTAATACTGTAAAGTTGCTTTGACACATCCTGTTGTGTAAATAACACACTTTATAAATAAACATGATATTAGACTTGATATTGGTTAGTTGGTTATTAATTTCTGTTTGTATCTCTCTCTTATTTATTCAGGAGGAGTCTGATGAACCAGATCTTGAAGATGTTCCGGGGATAGTTTGCTAGATCTCTTCCGCTAGCATGCTGTTATTACAGCTTCAAGTGAGGGTGCTTTTGCTCGAACCCCTGTAGAACCGGGCCTGGGCTTGGCTAACCGCTCCAAACTACAACACAGCTGACATCAGGGATTCTCATCTTTTGAATGAGTGACACTTGTTTGCACAATTACTGTCTGCTTTAATTTTTTGGCATTATATATGCACCCAGCCTTATCACTAACAGCAGTTATTGAATGTAAACCTGTAAAAAGAAATAATTTTGTAAAATGTTTACATTTTGTCATTTTACTGTTGCTGCTGTGTTGTCCTTTTAAGTTTGAAGCCAGATATCCTTGTACACATTGCCTTTACAGGTTTTCCTTGATATAACACATTTACTTGACTCTTGTTAGTGATGAGGCTGGGCAATTTAGGGCAAAAAAGCTTTTGTTTTAAAATGTTAAAAAGACTTATATCTCATTTATCGAGACGTACCAAAGTACATCTACATTTGATGTTTGTTAATGAAATGCTTTTGCATTTTGAGGTTGTAAAAGTTTTGTGGTATTTTGGAAAATGTTTAAACTCTACAGTGTGTAGAAATTAATTTTCCACAATTAACAATATATTGTTGTATTTTAAATATTCATTTTCACTGTGGTAAATGGAAGCAGTTAAGAAAACTCTGTTCAGTAAAAGTCATTAAGTTTTTTGAGTTACTTGTACTCAATGTTTTTAAGGCTTTTTGGGGTTTACAGTGTACCCTCACTTGAAAGGTTAAAGGAATACCACAGAATACTCCAAAAATATAACAATTAAGGGCCACGGTTTATTACAGGAAATTCCTAGTATTACTGCAGAAATATGACTATAATAACACAAGAATATTACAGCAATATTACATACTGTACAACACAGAATCCTGTGGTAAATACTATAGAAATGTTAAAGTAATACCACACGCTACCACTCGAATATTTCATACTATACAACAAAATCCTGTGGTAAATACTATACAAATGTGAAATTAATATCACAGGTTACCGCAAAAATATTACAGGAATATTAAATACTGTACAACAAAATCATGTGGTAAATACTACAAAAAATGTGAAAGTAATACATCACATTACCACAAGAATATTACAGGAATATTACATACTGTACAACAAAATTCTGTGGTAAAATGTCCCAAAAAAACAACACAATACTACACAATTACCACACAGATCGTATGTGGTACGTTTGATGTATTATCATATAGAATACCACAGGACATTTTTGTAAGGGCGTCCATACACTCGAGATGCACTGAGATTTTCGGATACAGGATTCTTCTGTCTGCACACACTAGAGGTGTTCAGAGATTTCCAGTATAACAGTCATATTTGTATAACCACAGTTTTATTACAAAACACGTTTTTAACTATAATAACCGTGTTTTTTATGCACCATATTTAATTGTCATAAGGAGCGAGTACTGTTTTTTGGGTGTTATCGGTTAAAAATGAATCGACCAGTCATTTTTAAATCTGTAGGCAAGTTTAAATGAATCCGAATTGAATGAATCTAAATGAGTCTTTTGATTAACAGAATTGCAAAATTTGACTTAGATTAATAAAAACCCACACAGTAATATCACGCACGGACATTTCAGGCCTCGTATTTGGAGCTGAATCACCCGATATTCGCAATTCTTTAAGCTCGTGAATCGAATCTTTTTGGAATCGAGCATCACTGTTCTTACCCCTCTCACGCTGCCTCACTGCAGCAGTGATTGCGCGCGCGCTGACAGAGTCCGGTATTTAATGAGAGATTTACCTCAGACGAACGTAAGTGTGAATATATAAAACCATTTAAAATAACGTGTTTATAAGAACATAACCATAAAAGTTGTTCGATGTTGTAATATAAACTGTATTTCTAGCATGACGTTGTTAAGAGTCGTTTATTCCTGCTTCAGCTGCTCCTGCGCGCTCCGATTTTCTGAGAGATTTACCTCAGACGAAGGTTAGTATGCATACATAAAACCATTTAAATGGCGTCATGTTTATCAGTTAACATATTTCCCATTGACAAATGCAGACACATTCTCCTGGACTGTTTTCAGAGGCTCCAAACACCGCAGCTGACTTTGGATTCACCTGAGACAGCCACTGAGGAGAAATGGTGCGTCTTAGCAACATAATTTGTTAATATATCATAATTTTCAAAGTGCATCGTAAATTTCACTCCTTTTGTTCATGCCTATGTTCTAATTTAAGTGTAGAAATCTACCATGTATTTTGTTTTATTATGATGTGATTTAATGTTTATATAATGTAGATATGTTTAGGTCAGACAGCCTGCCATTCTTCTGCTGCTCTTCAAAGAACAGGCATCAATCAGGTAATTTGCACAGAAATGTTTTTTTGAATACCATTCAATTACCCAGGTTATCTTAAGCTTTATTCAGTTACTAAATCTGCAAGATAGCAGTCTAACTTTTTTTTTCCCTATTCTTAATGAAGTTTATGTTAACAAAGTTTGAGAGAAACATTTTCAGATAATCCAACCATTTAGCATCAGAGTAGGTCTATATTGCCACTTTTCTCACCTCCATTCCCAGAGGACAGCAGGCCAAATATGCTTATTCTTTACCCCTTCCTATGTACATATGTACAGTGACCAGGAGGTAACAACTTAAGTTCACTCAGTTTTGTTGCGGCCACGTCATATTAACTCTTGGGTACGTGTAAAAATGTTGTGGCCATGAGGTTGCTTTATGGAGGTAACAACATCCTTATGTCATCCTTATGTGGCCTTGAGATCCTATGTTGAGAGAGCATAATTTCTCAAGGCCACGACTTCTTATTCCTATAAATAATTATATTAACCATAGGCCTAGGCTACCAGACTGTATTGTGCATGATGTTGACAGCATTCGGAAGAAGTTTATCATAACTAAATGTTACATAAAGCACACACACACACACACACACACACACACACACACACACACACTCACACACACAAAATAGGCCTATAAGAAAACATTTTTATCTATCCCACAGTCTTGTAAGTCTATGAACTGATCATCTTTTTTTCCATAATATTTGTATACAATTATTATTATTATTACATTTACATTTATTCATTTAGCAGACGCTTTTATCCAAAGCGACTTACAGGTGGGGAATACATCAAGCGATTTGTCCTAAAGAAGCAAAACGACCTACGAAGTGCTCAAAATACCATATAACAGGCATTGTTCAATTAAGTACAAGCTAGAAAGGGAAAAGAGTATAAAAGGAATTTTTTTTTTTTTTTTTTTCCAAGTAGTGTCGAAAGAGATGGGTTTTCAGCAGTTGCTTGAAAGTTGTTAGGGAGTTGGCATTCCGGATAGCGGTGGGAAGATCATTCCACCAGCCAGGAACGGTGTAAGAGAAAGTTCTGGAAAGTGATTTTGTGCCTCTTTGTGATGGTACAATGAGGCGTCGCTCACTGGCGGATCTCAGAGTTCTGGAGGGAGTGTAGATTGGTAGCAGTGAGTGGAGGAAGGCGGGCGCCGAGCCTGTGGTTGTTCTATAAGCAAGCATCAGTGTCTTGAATTTGATGCGAGCTGCAATTGGGAGCCAGTGCAGGGTGATGAAGAGAGGTGTGACATGGGCCCTTTTGGGCTCGTTGAAGACCAGTCGTGCTGCTGCATTCTGAATCATTTGTAAAGGTTTGATTGTGCATGAGGGAAGACCGGCTAGAAGAGCATTGCAGTAGCCCAGCCTGGAGATGACCAGGGCCTGGACAACAAGTTGTGTGGCCTGCTCTGTTAGAAAGGGCCTGATCTTTCTGATGTTGTGTGGGGCAAACCTGCAAGATCGAGCAGTTTTAGCAATGTGGTCTTTGAAAGTCAGCTGGTCATCAAAGATAACACCGAGATTTCTGGCCGAACTTGATGGGGTAATTGTTAAAGTACCTAAGTTGTTGGTAAAATCATGTTGTAGAGTCGGAGTGGCAGGGAAAATAAGGAGCTCAGTCTTTGCCAAGTTGAGCTGTAGATGATGTTCTTTCATCCACTCCAAGATGTCCGCCAAGCAGCCTGAGATCCGTGCAGCTACTGTCGGATCATCTGGTTGAAATGAAAGATAGAGCTGCGTGTCATCAGCATAGCAGTGGTAAGAGAAGCCATGTGCCTGTATGATGGGCCCCAGTGATGTAGTGTAAATGGAGAAGAGGAGGGGTCCAAGAACTGATCCCTGAGGAACCCCAGTGGCCAGATGATGTGCTTTGGATACCTCCCCTCCCCAGGCCACCCTGAAAGACCTACCTGTGAGATAGGATTCAAACCAGCGAAGTGGAATCCCTGTGATACCCAGTGATGAGAGGGTGGACAGGAGGATCTGATGATTGACTGTGTCAAAAGCAGCAGAAAGATCAGCAAAATGAGTACCGATGATCTGGAATCAGCTTTTGCAATCCGCAAGGCATGTTACTATTGGTTATATTTTTATATTCATTTTTATGTATATGATTTTTCCCCCCTTCATTTTAATCTCTTTACTTAACGTTGTTGGAAACTCAAAAGCGAAGACCAGGAGACTCTTGGGTATCTTCAGCAGAGTTCTTTATTGAGAACGCACTGTGTGGCGCTGCAGTCATCAAAAGTCTAACTAAGGCAGTGATACATTGTAGTTTATATACATTTAGGGGGCAGTGCTTAGATCTGGTAACAAAGCACCTGGGTGACAACCCCAAACAAAGCATGCAAATGTATTCAGGTATAGCAGCCTGCACCATTTACACCAGTCCTAATCCAATCGTCGTAACTACTCGAAGACTGGGGCAGAGGCACCAAGAGCCATTACAGACAAAAGGTGAACATCTCAGTAATCTGGCTCATTTGACTTACAATAAGAGAACAGGAACTGGCAGGAACCTCTTGCTACAAACTTTGCTTGAGAGAATCACTTGTCTGATAACATAATATTTACCTTAAATGCTAAATACAATATATTTCACCTTAGTTTTTTATGTGATGCTATGTCAGAACATAAGATCAGCATATTTTAAACAGATTCTTAAATTTGTAATCCCACAACGTTCTGAATAGTTTTGTAAATAACAGCCTACTGTAAATGCCCAACATGCCAATAAAGCTTTGATTATGCTATATGACTTACAGAAATTGTAGGGGTGCAGTTTAAAGGTTGAATTTAACACATATTTTGACTAATTAATAGACTATAATTATAAATATTATAGTGTTTTGTTGATGAATTAATGATTTGTATAGTTTCATTTGTAAACGTGGTGTAAATATAATCATAAAGTCAAAACTTTATTGGCTTAATTGTCAGGTGTTTACAGTTTGTGCACTGCTAGCATAATTTTGCAATACTTGCATAATTAACAAAACATTAATTAGGTAAAGCGATACACGAATTGAGAGGGGAAATAAGCATGTATAACAATAAATATAAAAATATGGCCCTAACCAGTTAATATATTAATAATATTATTATCATAATATTACTATATTACAGTGTAATAATAATAATAATAATAATAATAATATACATTTAATAATAGTATAATAATATAGAATTAAATAAAAAGACACAATCAGTTAATGGATTTGCAAGACTGTGGGATAGATAAAAATGTTTTATCCATCTCTGATAATTGCTATGGTCACGCAAGTTTGTTTACATACATACAAGAAATCGATGTTGTAATCTCAACATAGGATCTCGAGGCCACGACTCCATATTGCATGGCCACGACATAAGGATGTTGTTACCTCGACAAAATAATCTCGTGGCCACAACAAAACGAAGTCCCCTCCCGGTCACTGTACATATGAGAACTCGTGAATTGCTGTACAGTTCATCTAACAAAATAGCTGCCTGCAATCATTACATTTGTATTATCTTGTTATGTTTCATCATTCTACCTTGTGCTTAAGCATTGAAAACTGTACAATGTATTTAGAGAGAATGTGTTTTCTTATATTGTATTTTTTCACAGGATCCTCTGTTCCCAGACTGTACCATTCATCTGAAGGACTGAAAATGTGACGGAACCACCAGTGACAGTTTCCACAAAATAAATAGAAAGGACATGACAGAGAATGATAGGGGTATTGATATTTCACTGAAATTAGCCTGCTGTACTCACTGTTTTGCACATACATACAGTTGTGGTCAAAAGTTTACATCACATTACAGAATATGCATAATGTAATTAAACAAAATAATATTTTTTTTATTCATTTATTATTATTTAGAACTGGCCTGATGAAGCTATTTCATTTAACAGATGTTTTAGTTCTGCAAGTCAGAATTATAGCTAATAATAAAAAAGGAATAGTGGTTCATGTTTGTTTTGTGATAATGTTTCATGAGTCCTTTGTTTGACCCTTTTGTTCAGAAGAACCCTCAAGATTCTGCATAAATCATTGTTAGACATTGTTAAACAAATATGCAGAAGATGCTGGAAAAACCGAAACATTTTCGGTAAGTAAAGTAGAAACTGCATAAGTAGATTGTAGAAACTGCAGCCCAGGACAATCCAGGGACTCATGAAAAAATATCACAACACATAAAACAGCTGTGGGTCATCCAAGTAATGACACAGTATTAAGAATCAAGTGTATGCAAACTTTTGAACATTTTTATAAATTGAGGTAATTTTTACAAATTCAGTATATGTCAATATCTGTTATGTAAAATTGCTTTTTCAGGACAATACTAAATAAAAATAGCATGCAATGTTTATGATCCCTCTTATTTTGTTAAACTAATTGCATATTCTGCTAGGGGAATGTAAATTTATGAGCATAACAGTATCTTTTGTAGCTTCTGAAGGGCAGATTTAAATGAAAAATATATGGCATGGTCCTGATGGTGCCATTAGCTGTAGAATATCTGTGTGTGACTGTCTGAGATGGAGCGGTAATCACTGCCCTGACTTTGCAGTTTGTTTTTGATTCAATTTTTATTGTGTCTTTTTAAAAATACTTAGTTTAATCAGTTTAATGATTTACTTGAAGTGTCTGTTTGCAAAATCTTTTTCTCAGTCTAAATGATAAATGTTAAATGTTGCAGTCCTTGAATAATATTTGCAATCCTGTAAAATGTTTGCAGTCCCAAAATTTAGTTTTGTTGATACTTTGCTATGTTTGTGGCTTTCTTTACAGTTTTTATAAGTGTATACACTGTTAGACATTTATGTAATTTCTACAGTTACTAACTGTATATCACCCAGTATAATACTGCAAATTCCCTTTGCAGTAAATAACTGTAATAACCATTGCACTATTTGAATTTTCTGTGACGTCCCAGCAAGCAATAGTCGTGATTTCAACGTCTGGTTTAACTATAGACCCGATATAGTCCGGCTATTTGTAACCCACTTCTAGACCAAATAATCTTGAATTTAGTTACATGTCATTTTTTGGCAAAATACTTGTGAGATGTGTGATTTTTCATCATGTAAGCAAAGTCAACAGCGTTTACAAGGTGTTTGGTTTTATTTCTTTGACATGTTCTTTATGTAGCCCATGCGTAGCCTCGGTTTAGCTCGTAGTCAGAGCGGCTATTTGTAGTCCACTGATAGTCAAAACTGTTTCACTGTCATTTTTGTTCAGGCAGCGCTTGAAATGGTTGATATCCCATAATTTTCGCAGTGGCAATAATATAAACAAAGATAACCATGTCATTTCATGATATGTCTATATGTAGCCACGTTTTAGCTCTAAATTGTACGGGCTATGTGTAGTCTTCTTTTAGTCTAATTTTAACGGTTTGGCTACAGCCCTATACCAGACCAGTGATGAGCATAGAGAAAATAGCCTTAAAATTGTTTAAATGTAATATTTGCCCAAGCAAATATTGTTATCAAATGCATGTGTAAGATTGAAACATTTACGTAGCATCATTTTATATTTTATTTAATTATTCTACAGCATTATTAAATATAGCATTATATATATGCCAAAATAATTCAAATGTTTCGAATGTTACTTACTTGCATTTGATAATATGATGTCATGCATCCCACAAGCTGTTAAATGCAACCCCAGCAAGCAGTAGTTTTCATTTCACCGAAATATATTTCACCCGATATAGTCCAGCTATATGTAACCCACTTCCAGCCCAAATGACCCTGAATTTGGTTGCATGTCATTTTTTGGCAAAATAACTGGTCGGATGTACGATATTCGACCCTAGCAAACTGAGCAGTGTTTACAAGGTTTTATGGTTTATTTTTATATTTTTTATGTTAGTAGCCTTCACTTAGCCTTGATTTAGCTCGACGTTATAGCGGTTATTTGTAGCCCACTTAAAGTCAAAGATGATTAATTGTAGTTTTTGGCCAGGAAGCACATGATATATGGTATCCCATCATGTTTGCAATGTAAATTATATACATTGTATTATGTACATTGTAATTTACAATGTAAATTATATACATTTAAAACAGTTTACTGTCATTTCGTAAAATAGTCTATCTGTAGGCATTATTTAGCTCTGAAAAAAAGACATGTAACTTTTAGTCCACCCGACGACATATCGAGGCAATAATCGTAACAGCATTGCTTTAAAAATTTCCTGCCATACAACATAAACATTTTGCGATTTGACGGTCTTTAATTTTAAGTGAAATAAACATGCAATTACAATTCTCAACCGTTAGATGGCAATTAACCCTATTCAGACATGAGCAATGTCAACGCAAGATTTAAAAATTGGTAGAGAACACTTGCCAGATCTCTCGATAGACATACCGCCATTTTAGTTTACCTGCCGCGATAGAGCATTGACAGGGCAACCAAGAAGAAAGGAACAGCGAGAGAAACGTTGAGAGTCTTACTTTGGACTTGTAAGTATCTGTGTTGTCTTACTGATATCACCTTAAATATTTTTATCGTTAGAGGCCGTGATATTTTAGCGGATTTAGCGTTAGAGCGTACGCCACGTGGTTACATGAAAGGCAAGGGAGGTGATTTGCTTCAAAAGCATTTTTGTTATGCTTGATGAAGGTCTCTTTACATCATTTTAAGTGTAAAAGAACTGGAGTTATATGATCCACTTTCACGGATTCACTGTAGCAGGGTTTTTCCTACATTGAACATTTTTTGGCGGCCGCCAAAACAATTTTTTTGTCCCCAAAGCTTTGTTTGAGCTGTTATTGTATTTTGTGACTGAAGCAGGCTACTGCGCTTGTTGCGAGCAGTCGCACTGGCGCGACCAGCGCGTTGCCCAACTCATAAGCACTGCATACGAGAAACATCAGACGAAACAAAAGTGTAACTGTGCGTTCACACCAGACGCGACTTGCGAGAATAAATCGCGCTATTTGCGCGTAGTTGGACGCTTTAACATTTTGAGTTTACTCGCTTCATTCGCGCATGAAATTCACTTCACAACAGACGCCAATTCGCGTCATGGGAGGGGCTTCTGCCAGGCGGCTCCAGTCTCGTTGCGAAATGGCTGACATGGATTTTGTTAAGAGGGTAGCTGCGCTTTATGTGCTATGGAAGGCTGAAAAACGGCGTAGACTCGTTCGGCGCCGTGTCTGGGTCCATCAGATCAGTCCTCAATATGTATATTGCTCAAACTGGGTAAAGAGCGTTTTTTACAACTTACCAGATTGTCTGACCTCCTCCCTCACTTTCTTCCAAGCAAGAAACGTCGTAACACGTCACTACTAGAGCAAGCTCCTGATTGGTTAACGCGGCGCGAATATTCGCCAAAGTTCAGATTTTTCAACTCGCGCGAATCACGCGTTCACGCGTCAAACGCCCAAAACGCTCCATTCGCGTCGCGCCATTCGCATGAATCGCGTCGCAGGATGTCTATTCGCGTCTTTGCATTGACTTAACATGTAAATCACTTGCGCTTAACGCTTCATTCGCGTCTGGTGTGAACGCACATTTACGAAACAACATGCTCGTTCGGGCACACAGACTGCTGCGTCCCATGTGCTCCAGGAGCTTTGTGTCTGCAGCAGTAAAAGATCTTATACTAACTTCGATCGTTTTGGCATCCAGTCTATTTTTGGCTGTGCTGCACGCGCTGAATTAAAGTGACAGCGCATTGTTTGCAGTAAAAATGACTATGGATGGAAATGTACTAATTACACCATTTAAATGCATGTAATTAAAGTCTACTGTTTTACAGTCAACACACGTTTTTTGGCTAACGTTAGATATAAAAGGAAAAGTGCAGTGTTGTGGCAAAATCAAACCGACTCTGAGACAAACTCAGTCAAATGTCTTTTATAATTTATTCCTTGCAAAGAAGGTCAGACAGTCATACAGAAACACAGGTTACTGCAGAGTGCAACCCAGAAGGGAGGGCTCACTCCAATTTATATCTCTTCCCTAGCCTTCAAGGTTACATCTCCTAACTGGTAACTTTCCACACATAGTAAGAGTCAGACAAATACATTCTGCTACGTCATACTCCCAAGGATCAAATCTTTATATTTAGGGCCCTACCACCCTTCTCTTATGTCATTCTTTTAGCAGGTTTAAATATAGCAGACCCTTACACAATATTCCATAAGCACAAAGATGAGTAAAATGAATTTTTCTTTCACAATTTCCCCCTTTTTATCATTCATTGATAACTACTCACTAAATTCATTACTACTCACTCTATTAATTTAAAATGTTTGATTAAAATAATGGTTAGAATCATCCTAAATCACCACATTCACTATCTGTGAGCCGGGCTAAACGAATAAGCACTGTTATTGCATTCCTGACATGGGTCAGACCCTCAGTCACTACACAGACCCCAAACATGAGTGTTGCTTACAATTTCAAATCTCAGAGCAAATTTAAGCCATCACATCACGTTTATATTCCTCATTTCTGATTTTCATATAATTGCTCACCCTCTTAAATTTATGAAATAAGAGAAAACACGCTAAGGTCGTTTTTGTGAGTACAGGCCCTGGTTTTCTTGCAAGCAAAAGAATATATATATATATAGATATATAGATTATCATTATCATAGGCTTATCATCAACACTAAATGCCCCATACTTTCAATACCAATTATTGTCTCATTAAGTCACTTAATGCATGTCACTGTAACTTCTACTGTCGTTAGCTCATCTTCACCCATGTTCAAAAACATGTTATTAGGATGTATATCAAATTTAACCATTTAATGGGAGACACTAGTTTTCCCCAGTCTCTATACTGAGCTGGATACAAGCTGAAAAATGCATGGTAGACACATTATCACCAACAACCCTACTGCCAAAATTGGTAACACAGTATCACACAGCCCGTATCCTCATTCTCCCCACAAATTCGCTAACCATTCAAACCATTAATTGTTTGCTTGTTCAGGCTCTTTTACGGCCATTTTCATATGAGTAAAAGCACTTTGTGTTTATACCGGACTCTGGCATTTGTTGACATGTGCCTCAAATCTCTTTACTCCATCTGCTCCTCCTCTTGGGGTGTAGATGGGACTTTTCTGCAATGGCTGGCATGAATCCACGTGGTTCTTTCTTTCACAGCCGTATGGGTGATCAGAAGCACCTTTAACAGCCCCAGCCAC
Organism: Cirrhinus mrigala; assembly: GCA_036247105.1. Taxonomy (NCBI): domain Eukaryota; kingdom Metazoa; phylum Chordata; class Actinopteri; order Cypriniformes; family Cyprinidae; genus Cirrhinus; species Cirrhinus mrigala. The sequence goes on from CM070024.1 coordinate 20,126,979, forward strand.
CTTTTTGTTTCCAGTTCATTCCCCTCAGGTCTTATACCACTGCGAAGTCACCAGATTTAATGTCATGCAAGTCACCTGCACACAGACATTAGACAACAGAGAAGACATTTCCTTGCAGTAACTCAACATGTCATCCTCACACCATTCTGTTGATGGCAGCTGTTGTTTGCCCCCTTCCATTCCCATAACTGGTGGTCTACCAAAGAGAATTTCAAATGAGCTAGGTTCGCCCTGGATGTCTTTCTCATTCTCATGTCCATGAGAACAATTGGGAGAGCCTTAACCCATATCAATCCAGTTTCTTCACAACATTAGGCCAATTAGTTCTTTTTCTTATAGCATTTTATCGCTCCACCTGAGCTGAATGTCAGTCAACATAGCCTTTGCTACTGCTGCTGCTTGGGACATTTTTGTCACTTTTTCCACATTGTGAGTGTTATAAATGACACACCTTTTACAAAAAATTTTTGCGAATGTTGTGAACCCCTTTGTAAACCACAATTCTTTCATTTGTGCTGCCATTCCCCCTTTCGATGCATGATCTAACCCATGCATCGTCTTAGCATAATGAGGAAAGAAGTTTCGGGGGAAAACAAGGCCTGCCATCACAGCTCATCGCAACACCATTGGTCAGTGCACATCCGGATTGTTTCCACCGGTCTTTCTCTGCTCCTAAAGCAAAAGTCTGCATGCTCTGTAAGTAAGAAGAAACATCAAGGTTATTTTCAGATAACAAAGTACACACGTTTCTTTTGGCTAATTAGCCGCCGCGGCCTTCGCTGCCGTGTCTGCTCTGGCGTTTCCTGTAGATACAGAATCTTTGTTATTTGTGTGTGCTGCACATCTACAAATGACTATTTTATCAGGCAGCAAAATGGCTTCTAGTAAAGCTGCCACAAGAGGAGCATGGAATATTGGGCACCCATCTGACTTAAAAAATTTTCTGTGTTTCCACATTGCTCCAAAATCATGTGAAACTTCAAAAGTGTATCGTGAGTCAGTGTAAATGGTTACACATTTGTTTGTCATGAGTTTGCACGCCTCAGTTAAAGCCACAAGCTCTGCTGCTTGTGCTGAGTAATTTGGTGGAAATGAGCCAGAGGTCACTATTTCAAATTCTGTCGTTACAGCATAGCCCACCTTATTTTGACCTGTTTGTGGATCTCTGAACGCGGAACCATCCACAAAGAGGACGTTTTCGCAATTTTCGAGTGATATGTCCAAAAGGTCTGGACGTGGCATACACACTTGATCGAGGGTGGTCAAACAACAGTGATGTTCCTCCCCATCCTCTTCCGTCGGAAGGAGGGTGGCAGGATTCAAGGTTGTGCAGCATTTAACGGTTATATTTGGCATATCGAGCAAGATAGTGTGGTATCATAACCAACGCGCCATCGATAAGTGCGATGTTTTTTGTTCTTGCAGAATCATGGACACTGCGTGTGGCACCATCAATGTCAGGTCAGAGTACCCTACAAATTTTCTAGACACCATTACGGCCTTCTCGGCAGACGCCACCGCCCTCAAACACTGTGGATGACCTGCTGCGACTGGATCTAACTTGCTGGAAAAATAGGCCACAGGTCGCAGTCTGTCCCTATGATGCTGCAAGAGAACAGAAGTCATAAACCCATTTTTCTCATCCACCATTTGAACAAAAGGCTTAGTTGGTACCGGTAGGCCCAAAGTCGGCACCAGAGACCGTTGAACTTTAATGTTCACAAATGCCTTGGCCGCCTCCTCTGTCCACTCAATTTTGTTACATGATTTCAGCCACTTCCCTACTCTTAGGGCTCTCAGAGGCTGCTTGAGAATCGCATAATTTGTAATGAATGTGCCTACAATATGAACACATTCCCAGAAATGACAATATTTGTTTCTTTGTGATTGGCTTCAGTACATCTTTTATGGCCTGCACTCTTTTGTCAGACAGGGACTTGCTGTTGGGTGTTATGACATGACACAAAAATGTTACTTGTTGTTTTACAAACTGTAGTTCTGGCAGGCTGACCTTGTGGCCCTCCTGAGCCAAATGCCTCAGGAGAGAGACAGTGTCAGCCACACGTGTATTTATCTCTACTAATAAACCTTTAACATATTATAACAAAGCAGTTCCAGCTGTCAGAGTCAAAGGTTCTAGGCTTCTTTGAAGCGCATCGTTATCTGTCGTAAGGGGTGTTTGAAAAACCCTGACTCAAACATATAAATTTATGGCTTTTTCCCATTGAATTCAAATGCAAACTAGTAGCCACTGTTTTTGTACAGTGGCATGCTAAAAAATGTGTTCGCCAAGTCTACCACTGAAAAGAATGTTGCATGTTGCTGAATTTGTGACAAGATTATGTATGGATTTGGCACTGATGGGGCCCTTTGTCTGACAGCTGCATTCACTGCTTATAATTCTTGGACAAAACGCCATTCTGCAGGTTGGCCCTTATCTCTTATATTTTTCACATTAAATATTGGAGTGCGCACTGGAGAATCATTACATGGCACTATTATACCCTCTTTCAAAAGTGACTCAAATACTGGTTTTATACTCAGTATTGCCTCTGCCTTCAGAGGATACTATTGTTGACACGGCCTGTAATCAGATTTTGAAGTGATTACAACCGGTTCACATCCCTTGATCAAACCCACATCATATTTGTGTTTTGCCCACAATTTAGGAGGCACCTCTGCCAAAGCAGGGTGTATGTCTGAGGTGCAAATATTTGCCATGCAATGATTTTCTTTTGTGCTTTTATCAGTAGGGGTCACAATTCTATTTACTTTAATGTCATACTTGCAGTCTGACACAAATGCCCTTAAACCTTTTCTGTGTTTCATACCCCCACCTATCTCACACCAGTCTGTTGCGTCAACAGATTTCTTCACAAATCTCCCTACTTCACACCATGACTGATCCCTGGCCTTGGAAACAGATAAGTGAGGCACAGACTCTCCTGCCACTAGACAAAACAGGCTGTCAGGCTGACTGAAACCGCACACACACTTTCTGTCCCAAAACATTTGATCACAGCTCAAAGTTTCACTCTTCCCTCTTCTCTAAACCAATCTTTCTCATATTGTTCATCTTTTTCTGGTACGACATGTGACGTGCCATGTAAATTGTCAGACTGCATGATTTGTGTGTTAAACGGCTTTGTTCGATCTTTAGCCAGTTCACACATCATCTGAGCCCAATCATTGTTTTTTTATGTGCCATTTATAAACCCATTGATGCTCAGGTCGCAGACTGCACAATTGGTCCGCCTGTTCTGTCACTCTGACACCCCAGGAGTCTGCGACGAGCACTAAATTCAATTTGCACAAAAAATCTCGACCCATGATGGGTACAGGGCATGCCGGTGCATAAGTGAATGCATGTTTTAACACCCGGCCTCCCTCTGTTTCACAATTCAAAGGCACTGTAAATTTTTCCAAAAATTTTATGACCTGATGCAGAAGTGGACTCATTTATGTTATCAGTCAATACCGGTTGACATGGCAAGTCACATGGTCATAAACAACATCTTATTGCCCCATAATCTGCTAGAAATTCAACTAACATTTCCTCCACTAACATGGGGTATTTTGGCATTTTTAGGGACCCCTCACTTTCAAACATCATTGCACAGTTATCAAAAATTTCATTGTTTAAATCTGAAACACTCAAACCAAAGCAAGCTTTTTCTTCATTGTGTGACGGAGGGGTACAATTATGGAAACCAACCTCTGACTACGCCACCCTAGAAATTAGCTCTAGGGAACAATACTCAAAACCCAAAAATGGAGTAATTAAGCACACAGGTTCGGTTCCCTCATACAAGTGAACAGGAGACGTGGGTATAATATAAAAATACAAATGTTTATTAATACAAGAATGTTTTAAAATGGACACTAAAATGTCAGAGAAGCAACAGGAGATCCCACTTTAAATGGAAAAAATGAAATTACAAAAAGAATGAATATAGGCAATGACACAAAATCAACTTTAAATATGAAAACAAAATAAATACCAGCAGGGCTGAGGCTCCCAACGGCAGGAAACAAAATGGAGTCTGGTTTTACAAAAGCACAGTTTCACGCGCACACACACCAAGGTGCACTCAGATCACACTACCACACACTCAAAGTGGTACACAGCACGCAATAAAGAGGAACCACCACCACAAGGAGGAAGATCCGTTCACCCGTGGGACCCCAGCTCCTGCAATAAACCAAAAATAAATGAATAAACTATAACAAACAAATAAACACCATTAACTTAAAACAAAATACAACATAAACATCAATTAACTAATAAAGCAACTCCAAACAAAGGTGGCTATCAATATCACATAAGACTGAAAGAAAACATTAGGAAAAAAATCAAATAAATTCGAACAAAATTACAAAGCAACTTGAGGTCAGATGTAAACAGCATGCAAATCAAGTTGCATTAATAAAGGAAAAATAACATACAAATAAAACAACAAACACAACAACATATAATTGCATATATTATATATATATATATATATATATATATATATATATATATATATATATTGTACGATAACCAAAAAGAAAAAAAAAAACAAAACAAACTTTGCTCCCACAAAATTAAAGAGATAACGAAAAAGAAAAATTAGTCAAAAAAAAAAATAAGGGACAAGACAAAGCAGTTATTTTCTCTCAATAAGATGAGATCGTCATATTCTCCATATTGATGCATAAACAGGAACAGGGCACTAAACACAATAGGAACCAGACGAACAGTCCCCTTTCAACAACGATGCTGATGGCATCTGCACGACAATGTGAACAGCAAAACCGTAGGATTGTGAGCAGAACGTCAGCAGCGCAAAGCGGAAAACAGCAGTAAATACAATATAAAACACGAGAGAACGAGAGGGAGAATCCGTCAAGGTATCATGCAAAGTAGAAAATGTACAGGCACAGGTCTATAAATCATGCCCACCGATAGCACCCTGGGGTACAGGAAATCGCACCTGAGAGGCAAACAATCATTAAATCCACCAAACAGCGCCGACAACACACTGACACCAGGCCAAAACGACACTGTAACCACCGTAAACACAGGCACAAAGGGGAAAGTCGGACGTGACGCATCACGGGCAACAACCAATCAGCCTTTATATTGAAGATACTAGTCGCTGATAGGTAAATTCGGCTGTCAGTCACCTAATTTCATTACATTTCACCCCCAGTTTCTGCAAGTCGCCCCGACGGTGATCTAAACGGCAGCCCACCCAAAACTCTCAGTTCCAAGGCCGAAACAGGGTACTAACTGTACTACAAACTATGCTAGACACTGAACCAGCACCTACTGCTCGAGGGAGGTGATGCATGTTAGAGTGATGACCTGCAGTTCTCCTCCCAGTTCTTCTCACTACACTCTCGGCAACCTCCAATGAATTGGGAGGCAATGCAACCGGCTGCAAACCCCCCTCAACCTCAGAACCATCTGTTACTCTACAGGCTTCTACAGATAGCGCACCACCAGATGTCTGAGGGACAGAAGAAATGACAACGTCCTGTGGCCTCAACCTATCTCTATCTTGTGGTGTCTCTGGCACCAAGACAAACAAATCCTCCTCATCATCATGCTCCTCTTCCAGAGGTTGCAGAGGTTCAATGACCAAAGGGTCAGGCAACTCAAGGGGTGGATCCTGGCCAATCAAGGCCTTCAGCAGAGATCGGTGCACATGCTTTACTTTACCCAAGTCTGTGGTGGGAGCAATGGTGTATACCGGCCCACCCTCCTTAGGCGCCCTCAGGACCTGGTACACCACTGAGCTCCGCAGGTCCTGGATTTTACATCTACCCCTTACGCTATAATCGCGTATACCAGCTGACCCTCCTTCAGTGGTGCTTCCTTTACCTGCAGGTCATGCCGGGCCTTTCGCCTATCAGCTTGCGGCACCCAACCGTTCACGGGCACCCTTGAAAGCAACTTGCAACCGATCCTGCTGCTCCAAAATCCACCTATGAACACTGCCAGCCAATGGCTCTTGAACTCTTCCCAACAGGAAATCAACAGGGAGTCTAGGCTCCTGCCCAAACATTAGAAAGTGCGGAGATTCCTCAGTTGCCTGATGAGGGGTCGTGTTATAAGCAAAAAGTGCCTGGGGGAGACAAAGCGGCCAATCACCCTTTTTAGAAAGCGGCAAAGTGCGCAACAAGTCATGCAACGTCCTATTAATGCGTTCGCACTGACCGTTTCCAGCCGGGTGATATGGAGTGGTCCGTGACTTCTCGACTCCATACAAACTGCAAAGTTGCTGGATGAGAGTGGATTCAAAATTACGGCCTTGGTCAGAGTGGATACGACCTGGCACTCCGAATTTGCAAAACCACTCTACTACCAGAACCTGAGCCACGGTCTCTGCCCGTTGGTCTCTAGTGGGTACGGCCAAGGTGTATTTTGTAAAAATATCAGTCATGACTAACACGTTCTCCAGCCCAGACCTCGAGGGCTCTAGCACAGTGAAATCCAAAGCTAAAATTTCATTAGGACGGGCAGCCAACAAATGTCCCATAAAGCTACCAGGGGCAGGGACACCTTTGGCACGCTGGCACCGCTCACACTCCTGGCACCAGCGGGCAATATCTGCAGACATCCCAGGCCAGTAACATCGTTGACGCACAAGCTGGGATGTACGCTCCACCCCCTGGTGCCCATGCTGTTGGTGAAGCTGGGTCAAGACTTCGTGTTTCATGACTGCTGGCAATAACACCTGGAAAACCTCCTCGCCACCGTCTGGGCGAAATACACGCTGATAAAGCACCCCATCAGTCTCCACCAGGCGGTCCCACTGACGAAGCAGAATAACTGCAAGCTTTGAGAGTTTCTTACGCTCTTCAGGAGTTGGGGGCAACTTGCGCCTCCAAAATACCAACAACTCTTCTATGACCAGGTCTACTACCTGCTGAGCACCCATATCACTGACAGAGGAACAAGGGAATGAGGTAACCTGATTTACCTGGGCCACCAGTTCAACTTGGTCGGCTTGCTGCAACACCACTGGAACAGCCACCCCTGGGCACAACTCCTGCACCTCTACTGTACCTGAAAAGTTTTGTCGTGACAAAGGATCAGCATTGCGATTGCTTTTCCCTGACGTATATTTGATCTCAAAGTCAAATGCTGCAACTTGGGCAGCCCAACACTGCTCTATGGCACCCAACTTTGCGGAAGTCAGGTAGCTAAGGGGGTTGTTGTCAGTAAATACCACACATTTATGGCCCAGCAAGTACTCCCTAAATTTCTCAGTCATGGCCCACTTGAGCGCTAAAAACTGCAGTTTCATAGAACTGTAGTTAGTTGTATTGCGCTCAGTGGGCCTAAGACTGCGACTACCATACGCTATCGGGCGCACCTTACCTTGCTGCTCCTGTGAAAGGACTGCCCCTAGTCCCCCATGACTGGCATCTACCTCTAAAATAAACGGTAGCGAGAAGTCAGCATAGGCGAGCACTGGGGCTGTGGTCAATTTACCTTTCAACCCCTCAAAGCTACACTGACATTCCGCAGACCAGGCTTCAGCAAACTCCCGAGCACTGCGCTTTAGATGTTTTGGGCTTGCTAGCTGAGCCACCAACCTATGAAGAGGGGCAGCCAACTTGGCGAACCCCTCCACAAAGCGCCGGTAGTAGCTAGCAAATCCCAAAAATGAGCGCAACTCTGAAACATTAGTCGGACGAGGCCATTGTGCAACTGCCTCTACTTTACCTGGGTCAGTAGAAACCCCCTCAGAAGAGATGACATGCCCCAAATAATGTACTTCCTTTTTAAAGAAGGCACACTTGGATAGTTTGGCCTTCAAACCTTCCCTCTGCAAGCGGCTCAAGACAACCTCCAACCGAGCAAGATGTTGGTCTACAGAGGAGGAAAAGACAATAATATCATCAAGATATAGGAGGAGGGACTGGCACTGCTGGTTCCCAAACAACCGCTCCATCAAACGTTGGAAGGTGCTTGGGGCGTTGCATAACCCAAACGGCATTCTGTTCCACTCAAAGAGACCAAATGGGGTGCAGAAAGCAGTCTTGGATTTGTCCCCCTCAGCTACAGGTACTTGGTTGTACCCGCTGGCCAGGTCCATGGTAGAAAACCAAGGGGCCCCAGCCAGCGAATCCAAAGTCTCCTCAATACGTGGTAGAGGGAACGCATCCTTCCTAGTTTTTGAATTTAAGCGACGGTAGTCTACACACATTCGCAGACTACCGTCCTTCTTTTTAACCAACACAATAGGTGAAGCATAAGGACTGCAGCTCTCTCTTATTACCTGGGTTTCCAATAACTGATTGATATGTGCCTTTACCACCTCATACTCAGATGGAGGAATGCGCCTGAACCGCTGCCTGACCGGGATGTCATCCAACAAGGGGATATCATGGGATATCAGGTTCGTGCATCCCAAATCCCCGTCGTGTGTGGAGAACACGGGTACATACTTCTCCAACAATGCTTTAACCTTACCCTGTTCTTCTTCTGACAACACAGAAAGATCTAAAGTGGCTATCTGTTCCTGCACGGTAGGAGAAACCTGCACAACCTGTGCACTCACCTTAGCTGTGACCGTCTTAACTTCTGCAACTTCTGGAGGTAAACTAACCACATCAACCTGATTCACGGTGCCAATAACAGCGCTAGCATACAACACTACGTCCATGGTACCAACATTAACTATTGGCACATAGACAGTACCACTGTCCACCCTTAGAAGAGCAGGAGAGGCCAACAAACCTGCCGGTAGACCAGAAGTGGGTGGTTCAAACAGTACAGTACCACTTGCATATTGCACAGAACAGGTTGCAGCAACAAATTTCATGGTGCCACCCGTGATGCGACATGCCCGACGTCCACGCACCCTGACTCGCCCCTTACAATCCGCAGCTGGCTGAGCATCAACCTGGTGGCAATGTTGTAAAGCCTGAAAAACAAAACTAGGGGCCTGTGACACCGACGGTAATTCAAAAAGAGCTGTACCATGTTGGCCAAGGAGCTCCCGGTAGCAGCGGCTGAGGATGTTCATGCCCAACACCCCAGGAACTTGTGCACACACACCACCAGGAGGATCCCTGACCACCAAAACGCCACAGCCTAAAACTGCTCGCCCACAAAGCTCCACGTCCAATTCCAAATAACCAATATAGGGAATCGCAAGGCCGTTTGCAGCTCGAAGCTGCAACCAATTACATGACCTAAGCTGCTCCTGACCCCACAACCCAAAATTAGTCATAAAACAACTCTCTGTCATGGTGGACACCATTGAACCAGTGTCCACCAGGCAAGGTACCTGAACCCCACCCATAGATACAACGAGCTGTGGACAAGAAGACATAAAACGTGACATAAAATCAGTACCGGTGACATTTGAGCCTATCCTTTTCCCAACCAAGTTGCGGCCCTGCAACTCGGTGGGAACTAGTTTTCCGACGGCTGCATGGACGATGACTGCTCACCCCTCATTAAAGCCGAATTCACACGAGCCGGCGGTGGGCGGACAGGCATCCGCTCCCCGTCACAATCTCTAGCAAACTGGCCAGGTTTCTGACACCTTCTGCAAATTAAATTAGCTCTAGATGGTCGTGGATGTGACTGAGGATTTTGAAGCTGAGCCATACTTTGAGTTAACTGATTTAATTGTTGCTGCTGCTTCCGCAGCATGTCCCGAAGTTCACTCATTTCTGACATTGCTGAACCATCACTACTACTATTAAGGTGCTGTCGTCCCTGTACCCCATATTGAATGCCATAAGCGGATGGAACGGATTGACTTCGACCACGCACCCCCCCAGGCATACCCTCTCTTTCCCAACGAAGGGCTTCGCTGCGAACATCAAATAACGTGACAGTAGGTTGACGACGCACTAACTGCTTCAGTTCACGTCGAAGGGCACAATCATTAACATATTCGACAAACTAATCCCTCAGCAAAATTTCGCCATTAGGGATGCCATGAGGTGACTGATTTTTAACTTTTTCCAGAAGACTCATCAAGGCCAAAGAAAACTCTACCAAAGTTTCCCCTTCCTGTTGTCTTCTGGAAAAAAACGACTCTTGAAGCGCTACGTAAGACTTTGTGCAACCATATAATTCACGCAACACTCGAATAATTTGTTCCGGGTCCTCCCTCTCGTTCACTGACCGATAACGAATTTCTTCCCTTGCCTCTCCCTCCAGATGATCAACCAAGAAAAATGCCTGATCAACTGTAGACAGATGGCGAAGCCGCATACAAGCCTGAGCCTCCTCCACCCACTCGTCGATGCCAATGCCCGACCGACCACTAAACTTTGGGCACTTACGATCTCGAGGAACGAAAACAAACCGTTCCACTGCCGATGCATCAGCACCAACGAGTGGGGGATCTGCAACTGCAGGAATAGAAACATTAGATGGGCCTGGCTGTGCAACAGACACTTGTTCTTGTCTCAATCGTTCATTATCCGATTTTAATTGAGCTACCAAATCTCTTAACTCACGTATTTCATCCTCCATAATTGCAAATGCACCAGCACTTACCACTAATATGTAAACTGAATTTAACTTGTGCCAGACCACCAAAAGGGACTGCCTCTGTCTGGTTCCTAACAAAAAGAAAAAGAAAAAGAACAGAACAAATACTCAAACAAACCAAAACCCACGTCTCTGTACTAAATAAGAGGGAGCCCTGCCGACTACGCCAGAATGTGACGGAGGGGTACAATTATGGAAACCAACCTTTTACCAGTAAGAAAATCTGACTACACCACCCTAGAAATTAGCTCTAGGGAACAATACTCAAAACCCAAAAATGAAGTAATTAAGCACACAGGTTCGGTTCCCTCATACAAATGAACAGGAGACGTGGGTATAATATAAAAATACAAATGTTTATTAATACAAGAATGTTTTAAAATGGACACTAAAATGTCAGAGAAGCAACAGGAGATCCCACTTTAAATGGAAAAAATGAAATTACAAAAAGAATGAATATAGGCAATGACACAAAATCAACTTTAAATATGAAAACAAAATAAATACCAGCAGGGCTGAGGCTCCCAACGGCAGGAAACAAAATGGAGTCTGGTTTTACAAGAGCACAGTTTCACGCGCACACACACCAAGGTGCACTCAGATCACACTACCACACACTCAAAGTGGTACACAGCACGCAATAAAGAAGAACCACCACCACAAGGAGGAAGATCCGTTCACCCGTGGGACCCCAGCTCCTGCAATAAACCAAAAATAAATGAATAAACTATAACAAACAAATAAACACCATTAACTTAAAACAAAATACAACATAAACATCAATTAACTAATAAAGCAACTCCAAACAAAGGTGGGTATCAATATCACATAAGACTGAAAGAAAACATTAGGAAAAAAATCTAATAAATTCGAACAAAATTACAAAGCAACTTGAGGTCAGATGTAAACAGCATGCAAATCAAGTTGCATTAATAAAGGAAAAATAACATACAAATAAAACAACAAACACAACAACATATAATTGCATATATATATATATATATTATATATATTGTATGATAACCAAAAAGAAAAAAAACTTTGCTCCCACAAAATTAAAGAGATAACGAAAAAGAAAAATTTGTCAAAAAAAAAAATAAGGGACAAGACAAAGCAGTTATTTTCTCTCAATAAGATGAGATTGTCATATTCTCCATATTGATGCATAAACAGGAACGGGGCACTAAACACAATAGGAACCAGACGAACAGTCCCCTTTCAGCAACGATGCTGATGGCATCTGCACGACAATGTGAACAGCAAAACCGTAGGATTGTGAGCAGAACGTCAGCAGCGCAAAGCGGAAAACAGCAGTAAATACAATATAAAACACGAGAGAACGAGAGGGAGAATCCGTCAAGGTATCATGCAAAGTAGAAAATGTACAGGCACAGGTCTATAAATCATGCCCACCGATAGCACCCTGGGGTACAGGAAATCGCACCTGAGAAGCAAACAATCATTAAATCCACCAAGCCGCGCCGACAACACACTGACACCAGGCCAAAACGACACCGTAAACACAGGCACAAAGGGGAAAGTCGGACGTGACGCATCACGGGCAACAACCAGTCAGCCTTTATATTGAAGGTACTAGTCGCTGATAGGTAAATTCGGCTGTCAGTCACCTAATTTCATTACAATTGCAAAGAGCAGTATTTTCATCACTCAGTTTAGAAACACACAAAGAAAAGCAAGCATTTTCTTCATTGCAGAGAGCAGTGTTTACATCAGTGTATGTGTGTGTGTGTGTGATATTAAAAGATGTTCACTGCACTATAGCTGTTAACTGCTCACCCGGGACCCCTCATCCCTGCTCTCCGTCTCTCTTGCTTCAGTCTTCTGCTTGATTTTGCTGATTCTCTGGACATTCCCGGACCCAGTGACCATCCTTCTTACACGGTTTGCATTTACTGCACTCTCTGGTCAGATGATCATCAGTCCCACAGGTCACACAACCCCGTTGCCCTGGGTTTCTTTCAGTCCAGCTTGAGGGTCCTCCGCCCCATCCTTTTCCTCTCCCCCCATTTGTCTGTTGATATCTGCGAGCCGAATAACCTCCAGGTCTTGACACAGCCTGCACTAAGGCTAGCTGTAAGTCTTTGTCAGTCTTTGCTCTTGCTCTTTCTTTCTTTGTCGCTTGTTGTTCTTCAGTGTGCAGAGCGTGTGCTAAAATGGCAGCCAGATGTCCATTCTTCGATTCAATGTAGTTGCCCTTCACTGCTTGCGCAATTTCTGGTCACAATCCATTCAGAAACCAGCTTCGCAGGTGGCAGTCCCAGGTGCCGGGTTGATTTCCCCTGTCGTTGGGTTCATCCAAGCCGCTGTGCTTGTTGAAGGTCTCGTACAGTCGGTGATAATAGTCTTGAACAGAATCCTCTCTGGTCTGGCAGCAATTGCTAATCTTTGATGTGTCCACATGTGCTGGAAAAGCTACTTTTATAGACTCAGCCAGCTCTGCAACAGCTGTACAGTAGTTTGCGTTGGTTTCATCAGTCCAGTTGCTGCTCACTCTACGATAATCTTCTCCTCGCAGCTTCCCACTCACAGTCCAGGGTCTAAAGACCATCACCCCATCAGGCCGTGAAACTTCGACCATCGGGGTTGTTATGCTTACGTTTCCTTCCTTTACGGTGTTTCTTGTCTTTCTTTTCTTTGTTGGGGGGAAGTTTGCAAGTTCTTTCCTCGTTGGCCTCTTCGTTGGGGGTTTCGGGAATCGTTTCGGGGTCTTCTTCTTCCTCTTGCCCTCCAGCTGCTGCCGCCTGTGGATGCGGTGCTGTCAGCATTGCTGATGGTACTGCCGGTCTCACTGGTATGTGATGCAGTTACTTTTCCTTCACATTCTTCCTTTTTCTTTTCTTTTTCATCCCTACAAGCCAGCTCTTTCTGCATCGTCTTTCTTTCCCTCCTATCAGCCTCTCTTATCCAACAATCCACTGCCTGCTCACATTTCCCACACACATGCCTCGCGCAGCACCCTTTCTGTTTCTCACTCCCTTCCTCAATTGACTCCTTTACTACTCTCAATCTTGTAGCACTCAAGGTACCTTCTTTCGAAAAATCATGATATTTAACCAACTTATCCATATCTTGCATGCATTTTTGGCAATACACTTTTCTCATTTGATGGAATACTGGTGTATCATATTTAACGAGCTTGCTCTGGGATTTCCCCATAATGGCTTCCTTTCTGCCGTGGGCCCTTCGTCGGCGCCTATACAATCTGTCAGACATCTCCAACAGATCCGACCTACTCCCTTAAGTTGGCCAGGCGGAATGCACCCTGCACCCCGATTTATTACACGCACACCTTTTCAATTCCTTCAAAATGTACTTCTCGTGTCGTACTTGCTCACGTGATCTCAATTTCCCGAAATCTATTTCACTTTGTTTTTAAAACGTTTTGACCACGCTTGCTTTCCTCACACAATTTTCTTTTCTACAGAATCAATCTGCTGTGCTGTATTCGTGATTCTAAATTCCCCTGGAAATTATATCTAATCACGTTGCCCACCGAATCTTACCAGCCACTATGGTTCGTCCCTCCCCCTTTTTTTTTTTTTTTTATTAACCCCAATTCTAATAATACCAATTCTAATTTCAAAACCAAATTATATTAGAATATCTTGATCTGTCTCTTACTGGAGAGTTCTGATGCCACCTGGGTTTTGTTTGCTGATTCCAGTGGTGTCCCTCCTGGGCCCTGGCAGTCGGTCCCTCATCCCTTAATCTAGTTGGGGTAGGGCTGTGACTTCTAAGTCCAGGATGATCAATCACCATCCGCTTTTGGGTCCAAAAGGCACATCCAAGGAATCCCACTTCTGACACCAAATTGTTGTGGCAAAATCAAACCGACTCTCACCAAAGTAAGAGACAAACTCAGTCAAATGTCTTTTATAATTTATTCCTTGCAAAGAAGGTCAGACAGTCATACAGAAACACAGGTTACTGCAGAGTGCAACCCAGAAGGGAGGGCTCACTCCAATTTATATCTCTTCCCTAGCCTTCAAGGTTACATCTCCTAACTGGTAACTTTCCACACGTAGTAAGAGTCAGACAAATACATTCTGCTACGTCATACTCCCAAGGATCAAATCTTTATATTTAGGGCCCTACCACCCTTCTCTTATGTCATTCTTTTAGCAGGTTTAAATAAAGCAGACCCTTACACAATATTCCATAAGCACAAAGATGAGTAAAATGAATTTTTCTTTCACAGCAGTTTTATATAAATAAGGCAATACTAGATAGCACTCGTGGAGGTAGGAAAACAGTAAAATTTACTGAATTTGTGTGAATGTGAATGTGAATGTCAATTAATGAGATTGATTTGCTTTTATCACAGTACGATGTGATATTTCTTTCTTTTATTTTTTGCCATATGTCTGTTCTAGAGACATTTTTCTACAAATGTAGCTTTTTTGCTTTTAAAAGTACATTTATGTTTCCCAACTCAAGCTTAGTGCTCTACTGTTGTTTTTTCAGTTCATTCAGGTACTTATGTATTTATTTAGGCTTTTGTTTAGTACCTTCTATTTATTTAAGTTAGACTGGAGTGAGATGGTAACAAGGTTCAACAGTGCTAATAAAAATTTGAGTTAAATGTTCATCTGCAGGCTGTGATATTTGTAAATACATAAATTGTGATGCCTTTGACATTTCTAATATACTTTGGTATCTGTTATGTTTTGTAAAATAAGTTGTAATTCGCTTTCTGTACTGACATTGTTTTTTTTTTATGAATAAATAGGATAAGCGAGAATCACTATATTTAAAATTTATTGCTAATATTGGGCTTATGGATCACGTGGGTACTAGGGTACTCTTTACTGTGTGGATGACCATGCCAGTCAGCCACCACCGAAGACCAATTTTGACCCAGGGGGAAATTGGGAATTATACAGTATTAAACAATGCAATAAATATGCAGACTAAAAAAAATCCATTCACACAATATTCCTCACAAATGGATAAAAGTAGCTTTCCAAATCAATTACTGCATTGTAATGCACTGTGGTGACTGGATTATTTTTTCTATTTTACATGTTTGCATTTCTTTGCTGATCTTTTTTTGATGGGTAAGTGAAAACAAAATGTTGAAATTAAGGGGAAAAATGTAATTTTACAATCATTAAAATGTTAATTACAATTAAACTGCATATTTGAATACAAAATTTTATGATAATAGGCAGACATGTCATATGGAATAACAGTTACACGTACTCAGTTATAATGTCACTTTTATTACCATATGGATCCCAGTTATGGAACAGTTATGGATCCCAAATACCTAAGAGAATGGCGTCGGCTGAGAAGCAGAGTTGATGCATCAAATAGCAGTTTTGATGGCTGCCCAGATTTGGATGTACAGTCACAAGGAGATGTGTCTGGGGAGGGTCCATCCATGCAAGATGTGACTGGGCAGGGTCCAGCCAGGCAAGAGGATGTTTCTGGAGAGGGTTCATCCATGCAAGGGCATTTGTTTGAGGAGGGTCTTTCTTCAGAAGTAGGTGCTGAAGAGGGGCCAACAACTCGGGATGGTTCGGTTGCTCAGGATTCAGACTATGGATACAAGGAAACTGTTGATTCCAGTGAATCTGATACAGAGCTTGAATCTTCAGATTCAGATGATACACCATCCTTACGCAAAGATTTGGCTGAATGAGCAATGACTACAGGTCAAACACATGCTGCGCTAAATATGCTGCTTGGAATCTTACGGACACATGGACATACACTTCCAAAAGATAGTAGAACACTGCTAGCAACCCCAACAGGTTCTGAAATTAAGAATGTATGTGGTGGCCAGTACACATACTTTGGCTTGGAGCCAGGAATTCTACATTACCTTTCCTTAAAACCGTCATTCACAGACAGTATAGACCTTATCATCAATATAGATGGTCTGCCAATATTCAAGTCCAGTAAAACACACTTTTGGCCTATTCTTGCAAAATTTGACGACTCTGAGCCATTTCTGGTTGCTCTTTATTATGGCAATAACAAGCCTGACCCTGTGCAAGACTATCTTTGTGATTTAATAGCAGAATTGCAGGTGCTTATGCAAAAAGGTGTCCAACACCAGACCACAGTGCACAAAGTTACACTGCGTGCATTCGTATGTGATGCTCCAGCAAGAGCATTTCTGAAGTGCATCAAAAGCCATAATGCCTTGCATGGATGTGAGCGTTGTCTGTCAGTGGCCACGTCAGTCGAGGGAAGGGTTGTCCACTTAAATAAAGTGCCTTGTGAGAAAATCACTAATGACAAATTTAGTCAGTAGCAGTATCTAAACCATCAGAAGGAACCTACACCTCTAGCCCAACTGGGAATCAATTGTGTCACACAGTTTCCCCTTGACCACATGCACCTAATTTTTCTTGGAGCTGTGAAAAGACTACTTACCTTTTTGTTGCGAGGCCTAGTAATTTGCAGGTTGCAAAAAGGACAGAGTGGACAAATAAGCCAGAAATTGGTACAGCTGAAAGGTTTGATGCCAGCTGAGTTTGCTTGATTACTGGTCAGGCTTTTTTTTTTCTTTTTTTTTTTTTTTTTAGTGCATGAATATCATGTAACAAATTTCTAATTTGTCCCTTACGCAGACCATTATGTCACAAGGACTGAGGCGAGCACCAAAACGGAAAAATTATGAAGACTATGTCCAAGGTAAGTATGATTTTCACATTTCAGTTTCTATTACTATTTTGTTGATGTTTTAATAGTATTTGGCTGTAAAACAGCTACAGTTTGCAACTGTAAATTAAATAGCTTGCTACTGTAAATCCTAATTACAGTACTGTAAAAACCCTTTGAAATGTCTAACAGTGTAGGACACATTTTTGTGTAGAATGCCAGTAGCATTTAAAATATATCAAGTGCACAGTAATTTACAGACGTTAACTGAGATATATGATAGGCCGTTTACGGAGATTTAACTGCTTGTACCCAGGATTTTGCAGGGATTTTACTTTGCGTGCAGAGGACGACATGTGGATTTACCGGTGAGTGCGTCACTGGACTGCGGACTGGAAAACTGTCTGTGTCAAGGAGTCAGAAACACCAAGGCACATATACGGAAACAAGCCGTTTACGGGTTTGTGCGCTGACGTGAACAGTCCAAAAACGTGCATTTTCATGCAGTGTTATACACAGTGTTACTACAAAAACATAAGAAGCAGTTTCCTCCACCCCCACTTTCCAATGGATCGTATGGCAGCAGTTTTGGAAAGGAAAGGGAAAGGAAATGACGTGACCTGTGGCCAAGTATGGTGATCCATACTTGGAATTTGTGCTCTGCATTTAACCCATCCAAGTGCGCACACACAGCAGTGAGTAGTGAACAAACACCCAGAGCAGCAAGCAGCCATATTGCTATCACTGCGGCACCTGGGGAGCAGTTGGGGGTTCAGTTCCTTGCTCAAGGGACTCACCTCAGTCGTGGTATTCAGGGTGGAGAGAGCACTGGTTATTCACTCCCCCCACCTTCAGTCCCTGTCGAACCTGGGACTTGAACCCGCAACCTGACCGCAAACTTACAAGCCCGACTCCCTAACCATTTGCCCCCTTGTGGCCGCGCATATGCTGTTGTGAAAGTACTTATGTAATCATGGCCGTGATCATCCTGATTTAAAATCCTGAATGTCAAACATGTTTGTTATGATTGGGGCGGCCCAGATTTGTGTGAGAGCAGATCGGGAGGTGTAAGATTTGATCTCTGAATGTCTCGCATTACCAGATAATCTGTAACGAACATCGGGGCTGATGGAGGTGCTCAACAAGATTTTTGCTCTGATTCTCTGGAGGGGAAAATCAGGGCTAAATCGGGATAAAAATCCTGTAGTGTAAGCCCGGCTTTAGGAGGTTTAAGATGCAAGTAGCTGGTTTTAGCTGGTCTCCCAGCCTGGCTGGTCAGACTGGTTTTAGCTGGTCGTTCCAGCTGGCTCCCAGCCTGACCAGCTAAGGAAGTGGCCAAAACCCCTATAAAAACAGCCTATGACCAGCTAAGACCAGGCTGGATGACCATCTAAAACCAGCCAAGCATCTCAGACTGGTTTTAGCCATTTTTTTTTTTTTCAGCAGGGAATCCAGTGAAAAGGTTGTCTCATCTGAATCAAAGGAGAAATATGCACAGATCATTGTTTACAAGCAAAAACAGTTCTAAACAAATGTGTTGGTGAATTTAGATGTGAGGGGGCAACATGCTCTTTTTTTTTTTTCAACACGGAAGTGACAGTATAAAGTAAAAATGCCTTGATAGACTTCTTGTCTTGTAAGGCTTCCAGTTTATTACAAGTATTAAAGACCTTGGGGTTGCAGCTGCCTAACCAAACAGTCTAGAGCCTAGACTGTTTCATAAACTGGCCAAGATTTAAGGGGAGGGAGAGACAGAGTCTTCGCTGATGTGCAGATTTTTCTTACTGTCAAGAGTTCACCAGAGTGAAAAGTCCCCATTAAATAACAATTAAAGTGTTTTTGGCTTTTAGTATGGATATCTTGATTAGCCTTAAACAGATTGTTAAGAAAACATTGTTGAATAAAGTCGTTATTTTATATAACATAAATTATTTTTGTAGCTTCATAACATTAGGGTTGAACCACTGATGTCACATGGACTATTTTAATGATGTTCTTACTACCTTTCTGGGCTGTGAATGTTTCAGTTGTGTTGCTGTCTATGCAGGGTCAGAAAGCTTTCGGATTTCATAAAAAATATATTAATTTGTGTTCCAAAATAA
Source organism: Cirrhinus mrigala (assembly GCA_036247105.1). Classification (NCBI taxonomy): domain Eukaryota; kingdom Metazoa; phylum Chordata; class Actinopteri; order Cypriniformes; family Cyprinidae; genus Cirrhinus; species Cirrhinus mrigala. Next base: position 20,146,227 of record CM070024.1, read on the forward strand.
ACAAAGGTCTTATGGGTTTAGAATGAAATGAGGGTGAGTAATCAATGGCAGAATGTCAGTTTTGGGTGAACTATCCCTTTAAGATTATCTATAAACTAGTGTGTTTTAAAACAAAATTTGCACTGAGAAGATATAAGCGTTCAAAACTTACAGTCTCTCACTTCCGTTAATATGGATAATCCATTGTGATGACACAATCACCCTGATCACCCTGCACATCAACTTCTCATCAGATTTCCAGTCAAAATAAATAGAAATGTTAACGTTAATTATTTTTAAATAAATGTGAGGTAATCATATGAGAATCCATCTGTGAAATACTCTCTTAATGTGCCTCTTTGTACGTAAAAGCTCTAATGGAATTGTTTTGATCTTCAGAAATAATCAGAAGCAGGTGCGACTAAAAGTATGTGTAGAACGACCACATGGGCTGTGAGAAGCGGTGTTGGCAAATCTGCGGTTTTCCTGTGGACCCCAGAAGACGTTCTTCTGGTGTCTAAACCACAGAAAATGTATGGGAGCTGCTAAATCACGTAGAGAAGGACTTAATAAGCAGGAAAGGTCGTTTTATTTTGAAAAACATAAAGTTAATAAAGGGCTCAACACTAAGCAGCGATAGTTTTTCCTATTGCGGTAAATTTAGTTTTACGTTTGACATTCATTAGACATTCGGTTTCATACCATTTAAAGTCTTTGTGCCTGTTATGTTTTGAACCCAAACTAACTCAGATAGACATAAATATATTCCCTTATATATGCCCAAGGCTTAATTTCAGAAAAAAAAAAAAAATAAAATAATAATAATATATATATATATTATTGTATATATTATATTCTTTTTTTTAATATCTCAGGGCTTGGTTTTTGCTCTGATATGCATTTTCAGCTGTTAAACCTTATTAAGACATGTGTGCCTTTCCAAATCATAGCCATTCAGTTGAATTTGGGTTAACTTCACTCAAAGTGGGATAACATTTACAAGTGATATTAATGGTCCTGAGCTGAATTTCAACTAGGGTAAAAAATACTTATGCAATGTAATCATTTAAGGTTTTTATTTTTAATTCATTTGTAAAGATGTTAAAAAGCATTTTTTTTTGCTTTTCCATTACAGTGTATGGAGTGTAGACTGATGTGGGGAAAAAAAAGTATTTTTTTGCAGTTTAACATAAGCCTGCAACATAACAAAACAAAAATGAAGGGGTATGAATACTTTTTCAAGGCACTGAATATGTTGTTATTTCTGTAATGCAGTAAGTGCTTTAAGTTATACTGAGTCGGCCACAGACAAAGAAAACCACACATCCTGTGATGAGTATTTGTTTTAACCTTTAATTTGTTATGTCATTCCATGAGTGATGATGCAATCATTGCAATCAAAATTTTCTACAAATCCACTGGTGATAAAATAATATGTCAGGCCAAACAACAAATGTATTTCTTCATTTGTTTATTTTATTTGGTGGATCTCTTCCATTTCTTCCATTCTTCAGTGTAAAAGAGCTGGAAGGGCTCGAGCCTTCCGCTCCACTTCCTTGAGGTACTTGTCTGAAAGCCCAGCTGCCCTGCGGTCAGGAGTGGAAAAATAAATGTCACTGTAATTGTAAGATTAATGTGACCATTGTTTGACTCGAATAAACATCCGTAGGTGCATGATTTAACTATACAGGAAACTTGTAAATCTCTTTGTTTACCTGTCAGATGACATCCACTATTCTACAGCATGAATGTCTTTTCAATTACATAAAAAACCTCAAATGGCAAAAATATAGTGCAAACACACTTCCCTTCCGCTTTTTGTTTGGCAAGCAGATTTTGCCTTCTGGAAACCATATAAATGACCACAGATTGAAATACTAAAAGTACTTGCTTCACACAAAGCATGAGTTGTGGACACCTTAGAAACGACACATTACAATTGTTCTCACTTGCAAGTCCCTTACCAACAGCCCTGAATGCCACTTGGTGTGACATTTTGTAGCTAATATAATGAAATGTATGTCTTTTAAATATGTGGTAAGTGTCTAAACACTTAAGCCTCTGTGTCTTCTCTCACGTATGTAATCAATCATTCTTTCTTCCATTAATTATTTACAAGTTATTTTCATATTATCTTTTATGTAATTTTCTACATATTTTTCTGTCTACTTTACTCTAAGGACATACTTGAGTTCCCTCAGCTTCTTTTCTTTAATCTCATCCAGTCGGGCTCTGCGATTGCGCGCCTCTTCTTCCAGCCGCTCCCCCTCTCGGAAGAGCTCTCTCCGCTGGGTGACAGTCAGCGTCTCTCTTTCCCGTACCTGCTGCCTCACAGCCTCAGCATGCCTTTGGATTTTGAGATGCCGTTCCTTCTCTTTTTCTCGTTCTTTCTCAATGAGCTCCTGCTGTGCCCTGGAAAAAGAGTATACAGAATACAATCTTCAATTTTATCTTTGTCAATTCTTCCCTCTTTCAGTTAATGTGATACTTCACTCAAAAATGAAAGACTTTCTGTTAATGGTTTTGGAAATTAGACAACCTTGCTGAAGATTCTGACAGGATCTGGCATCCAGGGATGGATCTTAGAAAGTCTATCTGACATGAAGGCATGATCTAATTGTATTACACATTTAATATCCGACAACTGTGTTCGTTTCTAAAACCCTGTGTACATCATGCGAATGGTGTTTGTACCTCAGGACCCTCTCAAACTCTGCTCTCTCTCGTCCAGCTTCAATGGACAGCAAGTGCTCCTTATGAGTGACTTGCTCTAAACGAGCGGCCTTCAGCTTCTCTTCCACTTCCAGCTTTCTCAAAGTCTGCTCTTTCTCCTTTCTTCTCCATTCCCTTGCAGCCGCTTCTTGGTTTCTCCGTGCCCTGATCTCATCCTGACAGTTCAGAGAAAAACTCATTTATTTGAATCCAGAATGTAAAGATGGTCAGCTGTCCATCTAACAATTGCTAAGTTGAAACAAATAAGCCTTAATATGTTTAGAGTACCAATTTAATATGCCGTGATGGGTACACAAAAGGTATACAGTAGTCAACATTTGAAGTGGATCAAAAAAGTTCATCATATTGTTTTGGTTTTAGGACAACTTTGGTGAAAGGCTTCGATCCACTTCAAATGTTGACTGCTGTACATCTCATTATATGCATTAGTATATTTTTTAATGATGCTGTAAGATTTTACCTGCTCAGCTTTATGGTCTCTGTCCCTTTCTTGAAGAGCTCTCAGTCGCGCCACTTCCTTCTCTTTGTCTTTCTTGATGCGTATCTGCTCAGCTTCATATTCTGCCTCTCGTTCCTTAGAAATCATCAAACACATCTGGGATTAATATGGCTTTTCAATTTTGATGGGAAAACCAACTGCATCTGCTGATGTTGCCAGGCCCTGAAGCTTTTACATTTATTTTGCTTGTCTCCACATCTTCATTTGATTAATCTAATTGTCTTTGATCACTTTCAAACAAAACAACATTGTCTTACTGTACTGTACCTGTATATACAGTCATGGTCAGAAATATTGGCGCCCTTGAACTAAGAATTTTATTTGGCTACATTATTGGTAATGTACTCTCTACGTGAACACAGAACGAGATTACTTTTATGAGCATGTATGAGTTCAAAGCTGTCTATATGTGCCCTCATCTGTTTTTCAATGCAGCTAACCCTGCATTGCTTCATGTAATCTACCCACTCTTTATATTAAGACAAGTGAGGTACTGCAAAAAACTATGGCACCATGTGCTTTTTAAAACCATTTTCATTAGTTTAATGTTATGTTATTGGCTCAGAAAATATAAAACCACTGACCACGTATACCCATGTTTACAAACACAAACCGGGAGATGCAGCCATTTGGAGGTCATTTTCGGTTAATGATATTACAGGATTTACCGATATTTTGAAAATGATGTGTGAAAGGCGCTTTACTGGTAAAAAAAGACGGAACATTGCTTCCTATGTAAACAGCTCATTATTGTATTTAAAGTCATTCCAGTAATTTTGCAGCAATTTACTGGTATTACTGAAAAGGCTCTTCAAGGATCACAGCTGGGGAATGCCAGAAAATAGCTGACATAACTACAAGCTGTTTGGGAGAACTTCCAAGAAGAAAAAAAATAAATAATAATAAATCCACTGCTGTTACCCAAAGACAAACTCCAGCATATTCAGTGACCAGGCATTAGAGACACTTTAAACAGGATTTTATTTTTTATAAAAGGTCAACCGGCTTAATAATGCAGATTTATTTTTACAGGTTTCTTTGTTCTTATTTAAAAGGTGCCAATAATTCTGATCACAACTGTCTCTAAAGAAGATGTGCAAGACCTCAACATTAAAAGTACAGCAGTATATTTAGTTTTATACATGGGGTACTTTTTTATCACTGTGCGCACCAAACCCATCTTGAGTGTTTGCTGACAAAAACCAAATTTAGTTTTTCATTTTAATGTGATTGCACATGTGAAGTTCATGTGTTTTTTTCTGGACGTTCGTAGTTACACTGGTATGATAAAAGTCTGTTGGTTCTTCCTCCAGCTCTGTGCTCTCTGAGGTTCTTCCATCTAGTATTCCTATTATTTTGTTTTCTAGTTTCGCAACAATTATCACTGATGACATCTCAACATTAGTGTTGACAACGAACTTAACCACTTCTTGACCCTGTCCCAACTACTGTTCTTAAGGGGTGTCTGTCAACAATCAGTCCCCTCATATTAAATATTGTTAACACTTCTCTTATTACTAGGATTGTTCCGTGTGAACTGTTTAACCCCGGCCGCCGATTTGGGCAGGTCTATGCAGAAACCAAACAATAAAGATGGTTCTGAAAACAAAAGGATCCTCTGCAGTGCCAATTTAAAAAAAAAAAAAAACAACCTCTTTGCATGCCTTCCTTCTGATTCCACTGTTAGGAAACACAACCCTATGCAGCTGCTGATCCTCCTTAAACCATGTAATGGCATTTGTGGTTGTTTTTTATTTCAGTTTCGAAATCAGTCATGTTCAGCAAAGAGGGGAAGAGGGGCACAGTAACTTCTACTTTTACAAAGCTTTACTGTTGCACACAAAAACTTTGCTTACGCCAGTTTTAACGCTGACAATCAGATTTACTAACAGTGAAATTAACGTGAGAATGTGCGTTCCTCCACGCCAACTTCATGTCTGGCGTACGTACATTTCTCTTGTTTTCTGTCCGTTGGCGACTCTTAGAGGCAATGAAGTGAAGTTGCAATCATTAGACTACGAAGTATCCTACAAGTCTATCACAACACCACCTGAGAGAAACATTGCTATTAATTTGTAATTGTTAAAATAGGCTAATTGACTTACTATTGTCACATGAGCCTTATGGGAATGTTCTCAATTATGCAATTAAATTAGAACATATAAAAGCATGTGCAAATTTATACAACCCTTCGTCTATGGCAATGACAGCATTTGTCTTATTAGAGGACATTGCCAGTGGCAGAATCCGAAGAGAACGAGTTTTTAGGGACCAAAGTGATTTTCTGGACCACGAGGATAATACGATACAGTTGACCAGCCAAACATTAAAGCGCAATTTGCAGAGATAGCTGATTTTCCTAATGTAATCGGAGCGATCGACTGCACACACATTGCTATAAAGGCGCCATCTGAAGAAGAATTCGCATATGTGAATCGGAAACATTTCCATTCAATAAATGTGCAAATAATATGTGAGGCTCTAAGTTGGCAGGGTGCGCAATGGGTGGCTTCTTGGTGATTGACACATTTAAATTATGGTTCTATCTAAAAGATTTGTTTATTTATTTATTTATTTATTTGTGCATGTAATTATTGAACTTCACATCAGGAGATTGCAGTTATGCACAGAAGACGTGGCTGTTAACTCGTGGGTGTTTACTACACCAACCCACAAACTGCCCGAGAGCGCAGATACAATGATGCCCATTCTCGCACTCAGTCATTTGTAGAGTGGGCGATTGGGCAGCTGAAATGTCGGTAGCGCTGCCTTGATAGGACTGGGGGGGATGCTGCTATACCGCCCTAACAAGGTGTGTCGCATTGTGCTGGCCTGTGGTGTGCTGCACAATGTCACGCACAGGCACGGCATACCACTCGGTGAGGTGGTGGCACCGGCGCCAGATGACCCAGAACCAGTGTATGTGCAGCCCAACCAACAAGCCATTCAGGCCCGTCAACGTGTGATCACGGCAATATAAATAAAATATAAATGGTAATCAGAGACGAAGTTCATTTTTTGACCAATTCCTTTAATGAGTGGCTTATGTCTCTGAGTGACACTTTGTCCGCTGCAGTTCTCCGCTTAACTTCCACCTTTATATCTACATATCTATATATCTATATATATTAAATTCATTTACAGTGCGAGTTTCAGATCTCACCGCCAAACTTTCCCACTCATTTCTTTTTCTTTTGTTATTAATTCCGGAGGACAAAGTTCCAAATAAAATATTCTTTCTAGTTTCTACCTCGGATAGTAGCACCTCCAATTCGCTTTCGGTAAAGTTTTGTTTCTTGCTGCTTGCTTTTGGCAAAGTGGACTCCATATTACCATATTAAAACTGACTGATTTGGGGGAGGAGACCGGTTGGGGTTTTATGCTCGTGCATGTGCGCTCAATTTCATGTTAATTGGGATGTACAAAGACAAAATGTGTGGGATCCTGCGTACGTAGAGTTTCATACATCTGATTTTTTTTTTGTGCGAACGCAGAATTACAGCTTTGTCCGTACGCTATGTTTTAGTATGAATTTAATGCAAGTCTTTGTACATGAGGCCCCAGATCTTCTTAGGATGCCCTCGAATTGCAGTAAACCTTCATCAGAAAACTCTCTGTTGACATGGTATTGACTAACTCTGTATGGATAGCTCCACTGGCCATGCAGCAGAATACAACTCCCCAAACCTTCATTGTGACCCGTTTCTTCACATTATCTCTAACCTGATAAGGTCCAAACAAGTCAACAGCTGTGAACTCAAATGGGGCAGCAGGCCTATTTCTCTCTGGAGGTAGGTTGCCCATTATTTGCCGACATCTTCTAGCTCTGACTTTCTTACAGATTATGCAATTATCAACAACTTTTTGAGCAATTTTACTTCCTTTGATGACCCACGCTTTCTTCCTCATCTTCAGTAGAGTTGGAGCCATTCTTTCATGACCCACATTACGAGCCTCACGAGCCAGTAATGTTGAGATCCATGCGTTATAAGGTAAGAGAGGAACACCAACTTTGTCTTCTTTGAAGCTCTGAACTCTTCCACCACAAACCAGCAGCCCAGATTCCTGCTCTTTATAGACGACCAATCGATCTATAGTAGTGGTTGGAAAGGTCACGCCACTTTGTGCAGCCAAGAAAAGATCTCTTAGGGCATCTTGATGTTCGGTCACAGTGATAATTCCTTTTGATGGAACTGCCTCCCACTTTAGAGTTCCCAATATCTTACTTTGTGCTGCAAACCTTTTAGCTGCTCTCCAAATCCATGCAATTGTCTTGACCAAATGAGTCAGATTGCCAAATCGTTTTTCATCCACTAGATTTTGGATAACTAAACCAACTGGTGGTCTTCAATGTCCTTTATCTTACCAATTCTCTCTTGGGCAGTTACAGTCACATCTTTTGCAGATTTAATTGGACACTCATTGACTGGTAGACTCAGAAACCTCGGCCCCTGCTGCCACTCTGAATCTTCCTCCAAGTCTTTTGGACCAGCCCCTTGAGTAATAATATCGGTGATATTCAGTGGTCCAGGGACCCACCACCAGTCCTGAAGTTGTGTGCTGCCTTGGATCTCTGGAAACCATAGCTCTCGCGCTGAATATTGCCAAGGACTGTCTGGCTGTCGATGAAATGATACCATTGTTTAACCTGAATTCTGCCATGTTGCTCAAAGTACTTCTTTAGACGGGCAGCAAATACTGCTCCACAAAGTTCTGCCTTGACTGCTTCACCCTTATGTTCAAGAGGAGTCAATTAAAGGTAATTGCATCAGGTTCAGCGGAAACGCCTGCTGGAGATAAAGCCCTTGCAAACTTAACTTTGCTCAGCCGAACATAATCTTCAAAAAGATCAATGGCATCTTCTCGAAGTTTGTCAGATAACGCAAGGTCCCATGTCTCTTTAATGGTGCTACCACTGGGTTTGGCCTCTTGAAATGCCCTTCGGACCAAAATGGCTCCTATCTGCTTTATGGGTGTTGTCAGGCCAATTGGGTCATACAGACCAGAAACTTGGCTGAGTAACTCCCGTCGTGTTAGTGGGTCTGGTTTCTGAGCTCTAACTTGTCCCAACAGAAGGTCCAGGCCAAGGTCTCATCTTTTTCTTTCTATTTGAAAAGTTTATTCTGACCATGATATGAAACTTGTCATCCTCCACTGTGTAGCCCAGGCCAAGAGCTTTGTTATCCTCATCTTTGAGCTGGTTTGGTAAAACCACCGCCTTTGGAGTTACCTCCTCTTCCTGTTTCCCAGCAGACTCATTCCTTCTACATTGGCCAGAGAAGACCCAGGGCTTCAACTCAAACCCTCCTGCTTTTAGGATTTGCTCCACCTTTACTGTGATGATTTTGAGATGGTCCAAACTGTTATGAGAAGTCAAGATGTCATCCACATAGCTGTCTTCATGTAACACTCGGTGCTCTTCTCTAAAGTGGCTAAACTAGGGAAAATTATCTGACTCTCTCATGGCGAGCTGAGCAATACAACCTGCTGGTTTATCACCAATGTCGACCCTGGTGATTGCATACTTGCCCAGTTCTTCCTCTTCGGAGTCACACCACATAAACGTGTGTAAATGTACTTCTCTGTCTTCAAGCCAAACTGAGTTATACATTTTCTTAATATCTCCCAGAGCAGCGAAGGCACCCCTCTGAAATTTTAAAAGCACAGCATGAATTGGATTAAGGACATCAGGACCCTTTACTTCTGACTGCTATTCCAGACGAGCCTTACTGGGGTCGTAATAGAATGTGGATTTGGTGCGATGAGATGGCTGATGTACCAAGCTGGACCAGACCAAGTAAGTAAGGCTTCTTTAGAGAATTTCATAGCAGCCTGACGATCAACCATATCATGGATTTGAGTCCCATAAGGAGCTTTCCATTCTGCTTCTTTAGCCAACTTTATTTCAGTTCTCCGGAAGGTCATCTCAACTGCTCTTTTGTTATTCGGCAACGTGACTGGATCTTCTATCCAGGGATATCTGGCATGCCAGTGGGGTTTCTCACTATGATCATCAGAAGTTACATATGTATGACCATTCCTCACCACCTCCAGTTCTTTTTCTTCAGCAAGGGTCATCTCTTTACCACCTGGCTGGCAGTTTCCACATCGACAGCCTCCACATCTTGGCTCACAAGCAGCGCCAATACTATCCCATCTCCACCACTCGAGGAAGTCGCGAGTAGTAGCTGCAGAACTAAACTGCTGAGGCTAAATCACTCTGGATCCCTCATATCCAAGTCATCATCTCTTTGAACTTTTACCATCTGGCCGGCGCTACAGAGCCCCAAACACCAGGACAACCAGGCACAAGAACAGTTGCAATTCTCCTTATGAACAGTTAAATGTTCCCCCCATTGTGCAATATAATGTGCAATAACTTTTTATTTATTAGTTACCACCCCCATCCTACCACATCCCTGCATCTCTACCTCTTTCTATTCTATTCTATTCTATTCTATTCTATTCTATTCTATGCTATTCTGTCACCTGTAGCACAACTGTACATACCACTTATTTATTTATTTCTCAATTTATTTTTCTAATTTTTGTCTATTTATATTTACGTATGTGTATTTTATTCTCATCTTATTGTTCTATGTTTTGTCTGTTTATATTTACATATGTGTATTTTATTCTCATTTTATGTTTATTGTCTGTATGTTGTTGCTGTCTCTGTGTACTGGAAGCTAATGACACTAAAACAAATTCCTAGTATGCGCAAGCATACTAGGCAATAAAAGCTCTTTCTGATTCTGATCACACCAGTCCTTAAAAAAACCTGGATGTGATACTATGTGATCTAACAAATTACAGGCCCATTTCAAATCTTCTTTTTTTTAGCTAAGGTCCTGGAACATGTTGTTATGGCACAATTACCTTCCCATTTGTCATTAAACAAGTTTTTAGAACCTTTCCAATCTGGGGCCAGTTGCATAAACTTAGCATCTATGTTAAGACAGTGTCTTAAGGACTAGTCTGACCAACTAGCAGTTAGCCAAGGGGTAATCAGTTTTATTTTTTGGATTCAACTTAGACTAATCTTCATTTTTATGTAACTGAATTTTAAAAATGATGACCAGTCTCAAGGAAAAAAATAGCTGATTAACTTTTAAGACAAGTCTTAACCTTTTATGCAACCGGCCCATGGGTTTAGATCAGGGCACAGTGCTTTGTTTTGAGTTAGGCCGCGTGTCCACCAAAGCATTTTTCCCCGCAGCTAGTGTATTTTTTTCAATTGTTCTCAATGTGAGTGCCACGTTTTTTAAAATGGCAGGAGCGTGGCAAGCATTGAGCGCCTTTTTCGTGCTGAGCATTCAGGCGTTTTTTTCTTGCCGCCGAGAGTTGAAGAATGTTGGACTTCAGGGAAAACGCTGTGCTTATCACTGTCACTTTCTAGTCAGCCAAACAGGGTTGGGACTACTCATGTTTTTACCAGATGGAATTGCCAGACTATTAATTTACCAGACTATTCATGTTTTTACCAGATGGAGTTTCCTGACTACCCTAATATTGTTATGAAAAACAATGCTTGGAGAAACATTTCATTTGCGACATGCCTGCCTTATTACTAAAGCGTATTTCATATCAGAGCAACCACAGTGTCTCAACGAAAAAAAGCTGCGTTTTCAAGTGCTCACAGCTGGGTGTTGTGAGCGTGACTCTGGTGCCTCTATCATTTTGGTTTTGTTAGACCTGAGTACAAGATTTGACACAGTGTGTCACTCTATATTACTTGATAGACTAAAGAGTTTATTAAAAACTATGGGACAGTTCCTTTGAATGTTTGAAGTGCTCCTACACTAAGCACTTTTAAGAAACTGTTGAAAACACACCTCCTTAAAATCGCTTATCATGATTAAGCTGTTGATTAGGGTTTTGATTTGATTTATGTTGTTGTTTTATATTGTATCATATATTGTATTTTGTCTTTTAATTGATTTTTACTTTGTTGTAGCGCTTTGGGTGTGAGAAAAGTGCATTATAAATAAAACGTATTATTATTATAATGTTGTGTAATTTGTAAAGAAATATATTTAAAAAGAAAAGAGTCTGCCTCTGATTATATACAGTGGTGGGTGATGAAAGAAGATAGAAAAAAAAAGCCATCAAAGGCATTGCTTACCAATTTTTTGCGTGTATACTCTACATCTCGCAGATCTGCTAATCTCTCTTCTTCATTTTTCTGCTCTTTAGCCAGCAGATTCTCTTCATTTATCTTCTTAATCTCTTGAAGCAAATTTCTCTGCTCCTCCTTCTTCCTTTCAATGGCCTGTGATAATATTTATCTATGTGAGTGAAAAGACTCTTCATAATTTTAACTGATTTAGAAATTATTGCATGTACCTTGAGCTCCTCCATCTGCATCCTCTCCATGTTTTCCAACAACTGCTGACCCTCCTGCTCCTTCAGTTCATCCTGTAGCATTTTCTCCTCCAGACGCATCTGGATCTGGTCCAGGATGCACAGCTTCCCACTTTAATAACATCCACTCATCAAACACAGTGAACAATGCATTGGATTTAGAGCATAGGTCTTCAGCCCTGCTCCTGGGGACCTACTGTCCTACAAAGTTTCTTTCCAACCTGCTACAACACACCTGGCCTGTGACTTTTCAAGTGATCTTGAAGACCTTGATCAGCTGGTTCAGGTGTGATTGATTAGGGTTGGAGCAAAACTCTACAGGAAAGTGGGTCCCCAGGAGCAGGGTTGAAGACCTGTGATTTAGAGTATATAAAATACAGAGGGATAACATCCTTACTTAACCCTTTGCTGCTTTCTCAGCTGTTCAATTTGTTCCTGGGTTTCTAAGGCCCGGCGACGCTCCACCTCCATCATGGCATCCAATCTCTTCTCTTCTTCCAGCCACTCTGTATGGGTCAGTTTCTTCTCCTGAATCTGCGCATCCCGGACTACATGGCATTGCACTTCCTGAATTAACTGCAGGAATACAAAAGCAAAATTTGCATGTAGGCATCTCATTTTGGCTACGTCCTCCGAAGGTCGCATTTGTTGGCTGCAAACATCATTGAGGCAGTCTCATTTAAAAAGTAACCATAATAAATTTGACTTTTATTCTTGGTGAGGTGTAAAATACTGTAATTTGTAAATTACTTTGTGATCTAATGGTTACTTTTCTTAAATGATTAACAGATGCAACCTCTGGAGGATGCAGCCTCCAAAATGAGATGCAGCTATAATTTGGCTTATCATTATGGTCCTGTCTACCTCATTAAGCTTCTTGACCTCGTCCTCCTGTTCCATTCTCAGGGTGTTGGCCCGTTCCAACAGGTACTGTGCCCGGTCCCTCGCTTCTGCCTCTAGTTCACTGAGGTTCTGGTTCTTCTGTCGAGACAGGTCCGCCTGACGCATCTGTGCTTTTCTCTGCTCGGCAGCATCCTGACACAATGACAACAACTAGATTTAGCCTACATGATCATCATGAACAAAAATTACCCTGTGCTTGGTAGACAGTCAAAGACCACATTGGGGCCATACACACAATTTTGCATTGACGTGGGCAGTGGAAGGATCCCAAGATGTGTTTTTAGAAAGTAAACTTTTTTTCAACTTAAGCAGCATGTTCTGTCAGAAAATTCAACACTTCTCTCAGAAAATTGTTCCAACTGCAAGTGTTTTGGTATTCACGTGCTTATTGTTTTTGTTTGCACTGCAACAACACAAAAAAACAGAGAAGAAAAGTCAAACTTGATAAAATTTCACACAGAACTCAAAAATGGACTGGACAAAATTATTGGCACCTTATCAAAATTGTAAGAAATAATTGTTTTTCAAACATGTGATGCTCCTGTAATTTGTATTTGAACACACCTGTGGCAAGTAACAGGTGTGGGCAATATAGTAATCACCCTTGCAACCAGTTAAAATGTAGAAAAGTTGACTCAACCTTTGTGTTGTGTGTCACACTGAGCATGGAGAAAAGAAAGAAGTGTAAAAAGTTGTCTGTGGATTTGAGAAAAAAAATTGTGGAAAAACATGGACAATCTCAAGGCTATGAGTCCAAGTCCATCTCTAGAGGTCTCAATGTTCCTGTGTCCACTGTCTGCAATATGATCAAAAGGTTTACAGCCCATGGCACTGTAGCTAACCTCCCTGGACGTGGGCGGAAGAGCAAAATTAATAAAAAATTACAACAAAGGATTTTTCGAATGGTGGATAAAGAACCCCAATTAACCTCCAAACAATTTCAAGCTGATCTGCAGACACAGGGTACAACAGTGTCAGTTCACACTATCCGTCACCATCTGACTGAAAAGGGGTACTATGGTAGGAGACCCAGGAGGACACCACTGCTGACACAAAGGCATAAAAAAGCTTGGAAGAAGAAGATTGGAGTTTGCCAAAACTTATGTGACAAAGCCACAATCCTTCTGGGAGAACATACCGTGGACAGATGAGACAAAAGTAGAGCGTTTTGGTAAAGGACATCATGGCACTGTTTACAGAAAAAAAATGAGGCCTTCAAAGAAAGAACACAGTCCCTACAGTCAAACATGGTGGAGGTTCAAAGATGTTTTGGGGTTGCTTTGCTTCTTCTGGCACTGGATGCCTTGACTGTGTGAACGGTATCATGAAATCTGATGATTACCAAAGAAATTTGGGGCGCAATGTAGTGGTCAGTGTCAGAAAGCTGCATGTAGGAGCCAAAAAAATCAATTAAGGTGATATTTTATTCTCATTTTGACCACTGAGTGACGCTGTGAGATTTACTGTTACTAAAGTATATACATAGCCTTCCTACTGTGGTAGGTAGGCGTTTGACCCGGAAGGGCAAAAGATAGTAAGGAAGTAACTCAGTAGCTTCAAATATTACATTTAGCTCCTACACAGCTCTCCACCAGAGGTCATGGGTCTTCCCATTATTCCCAATAATGACCCGAAACACACTTCAAAATGCAGAAATAATTACAAACAAAGCGCTGGAGAGTTCTAAAATGGCCAGCAATGAGTCAAGATCTGAATCCCGTAGAACACCTGTGGAGAGATCTCTAAACAGCAGTTGGGAGAAGCATCCTTTAAATCTGAATGACCTGGAGCAGTTTGCAAAAGAAGAGTGCTCCAAAATTCCAGTAGAGAGGTGTATGAAACTCATTCATGGTTACAGAAAGTGACTGATTTCAGTTATTTTTTCCAAAGGGGGTGCTACCAAATATTAAAAAATAAGGGTGCCAATCATTTTGTCCAGTGCATTTTTTGGGTTCTGTGTGGAATTGTATCAGATTTGACTTTTCTGCTCTAAAATAAATATGTGAGTACTCAATTTACAGTCTACAGCTATGCAGCCCCACACACAGCAAACTGCAATGCACTGTGTGTCCTGGCATGGCCAGCATTACGCTTTTCAGCAATTTGAACTAGATTAGCTGTTTTGCTTGATTTGGTGCAGATACCCTAGTCTTCACTCCCCACATGCATCCATGTGACTTGGGCATCTTTTGCGTGGTACTATCCACTGCATACTGGGAACCCCCAAAAGACTTGCCGTTTGGGAAATGCTCTGCTACTTCCTTCCTGGGAAACTTCCTTATTTAATTTTGTGCTTGATTTTTAAAGGGAACCCTGGGTATTAAGTCTTGTGCGGCTTAATGTGACATAAATGATGTCCCTTACTGAAATATGTAGTAGAAAACCAATGAAAGATTTATGTTTTTTAAAAAATCCACATAATTTTATACATATTTTAGACTATAGGGGGCACGTTAGCAGTAATAGTAGTGGTAAGTAATACTGAACTACACTAGAAGTTGCAGCGGCCACTGATGCAAAATGCGGAAGTGATCATACATTCATGTAGGACTCAAATATGTAATTAGGAAGAAAAAAAAAAATTAAAAATAAGATTCTGAGATGGCTCACCATGGCTTCCTCACGGACTTGGCGTTGGGCCTCCAGCATAGCTGCCTTCTCCTCTTTACTTGGAACATGAGATTCCACCATGATTCGCCTGAATTCAGTCGAGGACAGGATGACAGACTGCCCAGATGGGTCCTCATTTGGGATTCTGGTTCAACAAAACAAGAGAATGAGCTTAAAAACAGTGCAGACAGCGAAAACACAAAAACATGACGCACTGGGGTAAACCACACACTGACATGCTAAAATCTGAGTACTGGTAACTGGTTTTGTTTACATCAAATTTATTGTTTAATATGACTGAATCAGGTTACACCAGTGTAAGAAATTTCTATTACACTGCAAAGAAAGACTTATCTTACTTAGTATTTTTGTCTTGATTCCAGGGGGGAAAACTTAATTAAAAGAGAAGTCCACTTCCAGAACAAAGATTTACAGATAATGTACTCAGCCCATTGTCATCCAAGATGTTTATGTCTTTCTTTCTTCAGTTGTAAAGAAAGTATGTTTTTTGAGGAAAACATTTCAGCATTTTTTTCCGTATAGTGGACTTCTATGGTGCCCCGAGTTTGAACTTTCAAAATGCAGTTTAAATGCGGCTTCAAATGATCCCAAATGCGGTTGTAACGTTATTTTCATAAAAATAACAGAATTTATATACTTTTTAATCTCAAACGCTCGTCTCGTCTAACTCTGCCTGGACTCTTTTTTTTAGGTTCATGACAGTTATCGTATGTCGGAAAACTCCCATCTCATGTTGGGAGTCTCTCAACAGTCCCTCAACTTCAAAATCACCCTACATCACTGTTTTACCTTTTTTTAAGGGTGTTTGATCTTCTTTGCATGTTCACTTTGCGAAGACTGGGTCGGTACTTCTGCAGCGATGTAGGATGTTTTTGAAATGATTTTTAAAGTTGAGGGAGAAAATATGATTGGAGTTTTTCCACATACCCTAACTGTCTTGAGCCAGAATACACAGAATTCAGGCAGAGCAAAACAAGACAAGCGCTTGAGATTAAAAAGTATTTGAATTGTATGCTGTATTTTGGAAGTTCAAACTCGGGGCACTATAGCAGTCCATTATATGGAGAAATATGCTGAAATGTTTTCCTCAAAAAAACATAATTTCTTTACGGCTGAAAAAAAAAAAAAGACATGAACATCTTGGATGACAAGGGGGTGAGTACATTATCTGAACATTTTTGTTCTGGAAGTGGACTCCGTTAAGTGCATTTTGCGCTTTAAGTGCAAATTATCTGCCAGTGAGGTAAGTAAAATATTCTTAAAACAAGAGTATTTTACTTAACCCGCTGGCAGAAAATTAAGGTTAAGGTTTTTGAGAAAAGCATTTCAGGATTTTTTTTTCCATATAATGGACTGATATGGTGCCCCGATTTTGAACTTCCAAAATGTAGTTTAAATGCAGCTTCAAAGGGCTCTAAACGATCCCAGCCGAGAAAGAAGGGAAAAAAATCCTGAAATGCTTTATTCATTATTCAGATTTAGAAACATGGCATACTGTTACGCCAGAAACTAGCGTTTTCACAGAAAAGGCAGGACCTCAGTGGACAGCTGAATTACATGTTCTGAAACTGATACTATTATCTGAATGACACATCTGTTAATGATACTGAGTGAAAATCATTACAGATTTAAAGTCCCCATGAAATCAAAACTACATTTTTTTGGCTTTAAGTATGAATATATTAGCCTGAAGGTTTTTTATAAGCTAGTGTGCTCCAAAACAATGACAAAATTCGCATATACAGGCATTCTTACAGTCTCTAAGTTCCACCAATATGGATCAGTGATTTTGATGACATCACCCTGCACTTCAGCATCTCGTCAAACTTTGTCCAATCAAATGCTTTCTAGAATCCGAAACGCCCCACCCCTACACTATAAATATAAACACTGCGTGTTTCAAAGCACTTCAGTGGACCTTTGAGATTTAGGGCTGTGTAGTCAAAAACTGATTAAAAATGTTTTCTTTAGGATTCCTAATAGAAAATAAACACTCGCACGCAGAGACGCAAACACGCACATCTGTGCTTATGCTTTGACGCACACTATTTGTATGACTGAATTGCACGTACACACTCAGCGGCTGTGTTTCATATACACTCAAGTGTGCACACTTAACACACTAACAAAAATGATTCATGGGTATTTGAATATGTTTTCCTATATGTTAAAAGAGCTGCCTCAGATAAGATGAGCACAAAGACATCAAATCTGCTGTAACTACATGATCTTCATCCACTGTTGATCAGAACACTGTAATTGCAATTATGTTGCCATTCAAGTGAACATGATCATAGTGTGCTGTGTGATCATAAAACATGTTAATTTTGCTTATCATAGAAAAGGCATCTTAATTTAAGAATTCTTAGATATTTTGACTAGAAACAAGACAAAAATACTAAGTCAGAAAAACCTTTTTTGGCAGTGTAGCAGTGATTCTGGGTTTTTGAGTCGACTGATTCCCAACTCCGCTGTCTTTGGCTGCATGCCATATTGCCTCTTCCTAAAGTTACTGCAGATGATGACTGGGATCCTTCCTCTGTTCCCCGTTCCTTAATATGGATTAACTTTTTGTGAATCAACTGACAATTTAAGCCTTGCCTCACTACTGCACATGTTACTCTCATTGACTATGTTTGCTGTGGATGCTCTTCGCCCCCACGGATGAATCTTGTTGGCCTGGGGGAAAGGAAGCATTTTAATTAATTTGTGTGTGTGTGTGTGTGTGTGTGTGAGAGAGTGGGGTAATTGGTGCGGGACAGTAGTCATGGTTAGTGAACGTGGAAACAAGCCTCATTTAGGTGTGCTGTGCAAGTTGGTGTGTTGTTTTTTATATAGAGCACTACTGATGTATTGAAGGTTTATTACAATACTAAACATAACAACTAAATACATAAATTGATGTACTAACTAATCTGTTTATTCTCTTTGGCAGATTTTTAATCATTATTTTTTGACTAGTTTAATGATTATGCGCTAATTTAACATCAATGAAATGACAAAGCACACAGGTATAGCCTATATTTATTATTATAGATTCCATACACTCAATTCCTTTGTATAATTTGTATATAGAACATCTGTATTTACATTATATTGTCTTGTGTATTGTCTTTCACATATTTATTCTAATCACTTGTTTATTTGTCTATTGTTTGTGTCTTTTCATATATTTATTCTAATCACTTGTTCATTTCTGTTATTTGTGTCTTGTCACTCGTGATCCTGTCTGTGCACTGGAAGCTTCTGTCACCAAGACAAATTCCTTGTGTGTGTAAGCACACTTGGCAATAAAGCTCTTTCTGATTCTGATTCTATAATTACAATGTCAAGTTCTTATGACCCCGACCCTGACACTACTACAGTAACTGTTTTGGAGTCGACTCCCCATTTCCCAGTTTTGATCAGGTAATGCAAATACCTCAATAGGGATAACTACATGTAACCAAAGTGCAAAAATCTTTTGCTTCTCCTTGCCTGAGGTCCCTGATGAGGTCTTTTGTGATGATGCGCACTGTCTCTGACTTAGGCTCTTTGGGTGCAGGAGCAGAGTGTGACAGTCTCCTTGATCTCACGCTCCTGCCTTCAGGACTGTCTTTCATATCAGCCCCAGAATCCTGAGACAAAAGAGAGTTGAATCTTCTTTTTCTTTTTTTATTTATTGTCTAAAACTGTGCAGTAAGTTTATTTCTACCTGTTTTGCTGTCCCAAAGAGGGTCTCATCCACATGGGAGGTGAGGGCCCGTGTGTGATAGCGGCGAGTAAAAGCACTGCTGCCCGACTGTTTTCCACATGAGGACGTGGCACTTTGAGGCTGAAAAGCATGATTCATGTGAAATCTTAATGATTCCCATATTTTTAAGGAACAAATGTCAAGTGAGTAGCTGTATCATTTAACACACACACTGGTTTCCAACTTTAATGGGGACATTTCATAGATGTAATGGTTTTTATAATGTACAAACTGTATTTTTTAAATCACCTTACCCTAAACCTACCCCTCACACAAAACTTTCTGCATTTTTAATGGCTGGTTCATTTCTATTTTACTAACAAGAACTGGTTCATTAGATTCATTCGTCACTGAATTGGGCTACACTTCCCGCTAAATATAACCTTAGATTCACTAAATAACAGCGTCAGAACATTTTTTACAGCGATAGCATCGGTCTATGAATGCAGGAACTTAGTGTAATGGTTTCAGCTGGTTCTGCAAATTATAAATTGCAAAGCGAATACTTCACTGTTTCTGACCACAATATAGTGTTTCAGTTTAAATAGCACTTACCATTTCCTTTGAGCTTTAAACGTTAGTAAAAAAAAAAAAAAAAAAAAAAACCTTTAAATGGCAGACGTTATGACAAGCGTACAAAAAGAGCCACAACAAAGTGAAAACGTATCGCCAAGCGTGTATTTCTGATTTAAAATGTGTCTAAAAGCCGCTATAAAAAGAAATGGAGAGTAGCACTGCACAGCACAGCTAAACCCGACACACTACAGCGGTGTTTTGTTGTTAATGTTTCCATGGAGACGCGGTTACTGCAGTTACATCCAGTTGAAACTATTCAGATAGGTAGTGGTGGAGTAAGCTAAATTAGCGCCACACTTGAGTAAAGCTGTATTGCAGCAGTATTTTATTTAAATTAGTGCTATACAAATTTGACTTGACTATTTAAAAACACATTTGTGTCCCTGGACCACAAAACCAGTCATAAGTAGCACAGATATATTTGTAGCAATAGCCAAAAATGCATTACATTGTAAAAAAAATAAATAAATAAATACATTGTACGGGTCAAAATGATCGATTTTCTTTTATTCCAAAAATCTGGATATCAAGTAAAGATCATGTTCCATGTTATAAGTACATTTCAGACCGTATCAAAAATAAATTTTTGATCAGTAATATGCATTCCTAAGAACTTAATTTTTAATAAGTTTAAAGGTGATTTTTTTCAATATTTAGATTTCTTTGCACCATCAGATTCCAGATTTTCAGACTGTAGCCTATCTCAGCCAAATATTGTCCTGTCTTAACAAACCATACATCAACTGAAAGCTTAAGCCCTGTCTATAATAAACTAAATAGCTATACTCCCTGGTGAAAAAACAGCATATGTTGGTAGGTATGTTGTGCTGATGGTTTAAGCTGGTCCTTAGCTGGTTTATGCTGGTCCTTGACCAGCAACATGACCAGCATAAACCAGCAAAGGACCAGCATAATATTAATATTAACAACTACAAAATAAAAGTAAGTGAGCACTAGGCCTATAGCTACGATAGGCCTATAGCTTAATACTAATAATAACAACTACAAAATAAAAGTAAGTGAGCAATAGGCCTATAGCTAGGCCTATATATTTGTATTTTTTTATTTTCCATTTAAATCATGAATCCATAGTTTCCTAGTTTTTTCTTCTCCTTGTTAGATCAATAAGAATTCTCACTTTGCAAATCATAATGTTATTTGCTCACTCTGTGTCAGTTTTGGCCAGGTCTGTACCCACCATTGAGGTCCCCGGTATTTTTCCAGTTACTTCATATTAATTCTGATTTGGTGCTGCAAGAAAGAAAAAGCCAAGATAACATATCTTCTATCTGCGATGCCTCAGCGCTCTTACAGCCCTCATCAAAGTCAAAGTGTTCCCACACAACACCAGACGTCATTTGGACGTCGTTTTTTGGGCTAAATCAAGTCGGCCCGTCATGGACTTCTTTTAGCCCAAAAATCGACGTTGAAAATTGGTCGTTGTTTGGTCCGTCGGATTTAGTCGTAATTTAGCCCAAAAATCGAGGTTGAAAATTGGTCTTTGTTTGGTCCGTCTAATTTTGGTCCAAAGTTGCCCCAAAATCGACGTTGAAAATTGGTCGTTGATTGGTCCTTCGGATTTAGTAGTAATTCACATCCGGGACATTTCCTCGTGTGCGCGCCTTATTTGAAGTATTTTTTACAGACCAGATCATAATTTTACGTTGGCATGTACATAGACAAGCGTAAAACTTTCAATGATGTCATGAGTCAATGATGCATTTATACGTTGGTTGTGATGTCAGTGCTGTGTCATCTCATCCCGTTTGTACTCATGCAGGTTACAAATAATACAAATATCTTGAATGTATACTGTATATGTCAGATAAAAATAATGTAATAACAACAATATATTGTAACAATCACAAATTTAACAATTATATTATAACAATCAGGCAAATCCAAAAGCAGAAAACAAAGCACCAGTAGCCTATGACAATTCACAAATCTTTATTCAACCTTTAAACCCAGACACAATCATACGACACATAAACATTACAGAATCACTACAACAGGCGGACCATGCAAGGTAAACAGTGGGGCAGCCAGTCCAAGTCCAAGTGTAAATAGCAACAGTTGTGGATTCAGTAGACATTTAGATGCTATTTACTTATAAATAATGAGAGATAACGTTACTATTTGCTCCTCAGTATTGTTGTGCATTAAACATCCTGCAATATAACTGACAGTAAATCATTATATTTATAAAACAATATTAAAATCATGGAAACTTATTGAGATATTAAAGAGCGCTACCCCTAACCTTACCCTAAATGTAACTTTTATGAATTAAAATGAATTTTAAGTCAAATCATTTTTATTGAAAACAAATGCGTTTATTAACTGTAAAGTAATAAAAAAGCGCTGTCAGTGGGAATAGAACCCCGGTCTAACTTTACACGTTACGCCACAGAAACCGCTGACTAAAGAGGTGACTTTTTCCACATATAGGGTAAGGTTAGACTGGCCTAGTGTATTTAGTTCTGCCAACAAGTAGGCTATTTGCAGTGGACAC
Source organism: Cirrhinus mrigala (assembly GCA_036247105.1). Classification (NCBI taxonomy): domain Eukaryota; kingdom Metazoa; phylum Chordata; class Actinopteri; order Cypriniformes; family Cyprinidae; genus Cirrhinus; species Cirrhinus mrigala. The sequence goes on from CM070024.1 coordinate 20,168,160, forward strand.
CTCGAATGTATTAATCAGAGGGGAAATGTGGTCGTTGGATCACCGAGACCACTCACTTTACCTACAGGACAAATTCCTTTAACGTTACAAAAGAATATAATGTCAATTCATGCAGTCATTGAGTGTATTTAATCATTGACCCTAAATTATCACCAGTTCAACTAAAACAGAAAAATTAGTATGTCGCACATCAAATAAGACTTAGAAATATTACACGTTCAAAAATGTCATGTTTACACGACGAAAACGTTCGTCTAGAAACACGTAACAAAAATACACGGCCAAAAATGTTACGTTAAGGCGATACAAACGATCGTGTCTTTAAATAACACGACAAAAAATTTCGTGTATAGGCGTACAAAACGTTCGCGTTTACACGTACCAAAAAGACACGTACAAACTTTGCGTGTTAATGCGTCCAGATTTCACGCGTTTCATATAATAGGTATTGTCCCCAATGGCGTTCCATATTTTCTTTCCTCGCGATGCGGAACATATGAGGACGGGAAACAACAAAATAAAGTGTTTAATCTTACGCACAAAATGTGTTTTGTAATATCATATCGTTTTATAACGATATTAATGTGCTGTATGCCGCTAACCTTTTCTCAAAGACATTTTTTTCCACTCGCCATGCAGAAGAGACGAGAGCGCTGTGCAATTAATGTTACCCCTGAACTTTTTCTTCGAGAGATAACGTTATTTCCTTTCACTCGCGATGCGGAGCAGACAGGGCAGTTGGTTTTATCAAGGAAAACACAGAAAGTAAGTGTTTTACCTCATTTACATTATGTATAATAATTATGACCACCGTATTTCTGTGTTGTGCTCTCCTGAACTTTTTCTCGGAGAGATATTTTCTTTCAATCACGATGCGGAGCGGATGGGAAAGTTGGTTTTATTAAGGAAAAGTGTTTTACTTAATTTACATTATGTGTAATATTACTGTATGATGATATTAATATGCTGTTTGCACCTAAACAATTCTCATAGATCTGAATTGCTATGCAGTGCTGAGGTGGAGGTCGCTTTTAACAGGGCAACACTAGAATTAAGTGTCTTATCTTATTTAAAATATGTATTTAAGTAAGTGTTTTACTTCATTTACATTATGTATTTCATGAGATAATATTACGTAATGATGATATTTATATGATGTGTGCCCTAAATGATCCTAAATTTTCTCACTGATATTAATTGCTATGCAGCGCTGACGTGAAGGTCGCTTTTAACAGGGAAACACTTAAAGTAACTGTTTTATCTCATTTAAAAATTTGTCTTTTATAACGCCATATGGATTTCTAGTGATATTTATGTGCTGTGCTCTCCTGAACTTTTTCTCAGAGAGATATTTTCTTTCAATCACAATGTGGAGTAGACGGTTAAGTTGGATTTATCAAGGAAAATGCCAAAAGTAAGTGTTTTACTTCATTTACATTATGTGTAATATTACTTCATGATGATATTAATATGCTGTGTGCACCTAAACATTTCTCATAGATCTGAATTGTGGTGCAGTGCTGAGGTGGAGGTCGCTTTTAAAAGGAAAACACTAGAAGTAAGTGTTTTATCTGATTTAAAGTATGTATTTAAGTAAGTGTTTTACTTCATTTACATTATGTATTTTATAAGATAATATTACTTTATGATGACATTTATACATTCTGCGTGACATCTACTTGCTTTAATGGGTGCGCACACTGAACATTCAGGTCTGGAGCGGAAGGATTTACCATAGAAATGGGGCGGAAACTCAACTGTCGAGCAGCAAAACACGTCTCCCACTGTTGTTTTCACAAATTTCAGGTAAGTTTAGTCTCTAATATTACACAAATATTACATGCATGTGTTCTTGACACTTTCTTTCATGTAAATGACACACTTCTGTTGAATATTTACTTTATAGAAATGGTTTATTGTCTTCAGAAAAAGTCTGTTAGCATCTGAACTGTAATGCTAACTATAAGAGGTAAGTTAGGTTAACTATTGACTTGAGCTCTTGTTTATGAAAGTCTGGGCTTTTAATGTAATCTTAATTAACGTTACTTGCTATTTTGCTTTTTTTTTATAAAGGTTTTGCAGGCAATTTGTCATTGGATGAAAGGAAGTAAGCTAATTTATTTAACCTAGAAGTATGCAATATACAGTTAATTGGATACAAAATTAACATGGAGCGTGAAAATGAGCTGAAAGTACTTTAAGCATGTTTTGACCTTTCATGGTAAACAAATATTGATTCCACTTGTCCTGTGACTTCAGCAGTTTCAGAAAAAAACTTCTACGACACAGGAAAAGTTCCTGATTTTAAAATTTCTGAAGAGAGCTGCTGACAGAGATATAAAAAACACAGGTTATCTGAAAAAGCGTATTAAATTACTTCATATGTATCTTTCATAATATATTTAGCCTATATCACCATGCATCTGTAATTTTCTTTTGCAAAATTATATATATCTATATACTTTTATGTTTCTAATAAACCTGACATTGTATAATAAATATTGTTGACAGACTGTTTATGTTCCTTCCTAGATTCTTCCATGCTAATGGCCGTGCACCAGAGTTGGAGCGTATCTCCTGTCGAAGAACATCTCTAGGTATTATGAACCATATGACTAGTAAGTAATACCTTAAACATACACTACCATTCAAAAGTTTAAGGGTCAGATTTGTCATGTATTTGAAATAAGTCTTTTATGGCAACAACTGCTGCATTTATTTGAATAAAATACAGTAAAACTGTCACAGTTCTATCTGTTTGTATTCTTAGTTTCTCCCATTGTCTCCCCCCGTCGATCTGTCTACTTTGGTTTAGTCCCTGTTATCGTTATCTGGTTCACCTGTCTGTCATTATTAGTTACCCTTTATAAGTCTGTCCTTGAGTTCTTTACCCTGTTGGTCTTTATTGTTGATGTTTAATGTTTCTACGTGTGTGGATATTCCTGCCTGTTCCTGCTTGTGCTACCTGAAGATTAAGGGGCTGCTATCCGGGGAGGGTCCTCGAGAGAGCCTGCCGGACTACATCGAGTGGGTGCTGGCGTCCTGTGGATCGTCATGGACTATTGACTTCGTCAAGGAGAACGTCAGCCCCACTCAAGACCCAGAGCCCAGCCAACCATCACCCCGACACGCGGAGTATGAGCCCGAGCCCACCGCAGATGAAGAGCCAGAGCCAAGAGCGACAGAGCCAGAGCCTGACACATCTGACCAGGTGCGAGAGCTGGCCACTACATTCGTGACGGTGGAGTGCTGCGTGGAGCAAGAGAGGGCTGTGGAGAGCCCTGCCCACTGCACCACCGCTGGGGGTGAGCTGGAAGAAAACTCTGGGGACTTAATTGATTTTTCTATGGAAGTTCTAGAAAATGACTCTGGGGATTTAATAGACTTCTTTACAGAAATATCTACCTGTCACGTTATGCCTGCCTGTATGGAATCCCCACCCACCCTCCCTCTTCTGCCTATGTCAACATCTGTCTGCTCACCGCTGTCCCCTGACAGCCCCTCTGCTCACCCTCAGTCTTCCACCTGTGCAGTGGGCTCGCCGCGGGTCTGCCAGCTTCCATCGGCGTCAAGGCTGGAGGATCCCTCATCTCCGCCTCCAGCCTCAGAGTCCAGAACTCCGCCTCGGCCCTCCGACCCTGCGGCTCCACCACGGCTCTCAGCTCCCTCGTCTCCATCGTCGCCCGTCGGTCCACCAGCTCCACCGGGCTCCCTCGTCTTTCCGGCTCCGCCCTGGTCAGTCGTCGTCCCTTCATCACCTCAGGACTCTGTTCCTCCGGCTGCGCCTCGTCACTCCGTCCCACCGGCTCTGTGGACCTCCTCCCTCCCTCCGGCACAGCCTCCATCCTCTGTCGCTCCGGCTCCGCCGCGGACCTCCGGATCTCCGCCTACGCCTTGGTCGCCAGAGCCTAGGGCTCCGCCTTGGCCCTCCGGATCCTCGGTGTCGCCCTGGATCTTCGGCTCTCCGTCTCCGCCTCGGGCTCCTCCGCCAGCTGCTCCGCCTCTGTCGGTCGGCCCCCTGGAGTCGTCAGCCCTTCCTCCACCATGGCTCCTCCCTCCATCGGCTCCACCGTGGGTCATCATGGCTGCGGTCTGGGTCTCTACTGGCTCCTCCTGCTCCGGGTCCCTCCTGTTTCCTCCCTGGCTCCTCCCACCTTCGTCGCCCCCTTGGACTCTGATCACTCTGTTTTTTGTCCCCCTCCCGGGGTTCCGTCCTCCGCCGAAGCCTCCTCCCACATGGACTCTGTTTTTCTGCTGTTTTTTTGCCCCTCTTGTCTGTTTTGTTTTTTGTTTTCTACGGCGCGAGGTCGCGCCTATTCGGAGGGGGGCGTAATGTCACAGTTCTGTCTGTTTGTATTCTTAGTTTCTCCCATTGTCTCCCCCCGTCGATCTGTCTACTTTGGTTTAGTCCCTGTTAGCGTTATCTGGTTCACCTGTCTGTCATTATTAGTTAGCCTTTATATATCTGTCTTTGTCATGAGTTCCCTGTCGGTCTTTATTGTTGATTTAAGTTTCTGTGTGTGTGGATATCGCTCTGTGTTCCTGCCTGTTCCTCTTGGAAGTGATTAAAATAAGATTTGTGTCGTACGTTGTATCCTGTCTTCCATCCAGCACCACCAGCAACTACGTAACAAAAACTGTAATATTGTGAAATTATCATTTTTAAATAACTATTTTCTATTTCATTATGCTTTAAAAAGTGATCTAACCTGATTTTGCAGCATCATTATGCTTACGCCGTGTCTACACTGGACGCGAGTGGCACGACACGACAAAATACAGTAGAACCCATTATAATCATTGATGCTGTCTACACTGGATGCGGTGAGGGGCGACACAACAAATCCCCGACAGTAAACTGCTACTGCATTCTCTTTATGATGAATTACATTTTACAATGTATTCGCATAGTTATTTTAAATTGTAATAATAAACATTACTGTTTTTATTTATGATCAAATAAATGCAGTTTTCTTGGTGAACATAAGAAACTTATTTCAAAAACATAAACAAAACTGACTACAAATGTTAATAACACAAGGGATACAAATATTAGTCCATTTATTCTAATAAAGTGCAAGAAGCTGTTAAAAATATTAAAGGGGTCATCGGATGGCCATTTTCCACAAGTTGATATGATTCTTTGGGTCTTAATGAAAAGTCTCTAATATACTTTGATTAAAAATTCTCAATGGTTTTGTATAACAACACCTTTTTTACCTAGTCAAAATGAGCTCTGCAAAAATCTTCTCATTCTAAGGGGTTGTTCCTTTAAATGCAAATGAGCTCTGCTCGCCGCGCCCCTCTCTTCTCTCTGTGGAAAGACGGTCTTGTTTACATTAGCCGCATTTAGTGCGTTTAGCCGCTAAACTTGCTAACTACCACGTTGTAAGGAAAGGCGATCGCAAAGATTCATTAAAAAACGCTTATACTCACTTCTGCTGTAAGTGAAGCTGGATCATGAATGATTCGCGCGAACATAGACGGATATATGTAGATCGGGAGGCGCATTCCCTTCACAAACAAACGTAATCCACCGCATCTTCAGCGGCTCAGATGTCGGGAGTAAATGACTACCACAATGTTCATTATTACATCCAGCAACACAACACCTCAATCGCTTAATCGGAGATATTCTTGTCTAACTTGCATCCCTGCTCCAGCATCAAAACATGGAAAGTTACTGGACTGTGACAGCTGGTCTAAGGTAAGAGCTCATGTCAATCAACTATGGGAGCGGCCTCTGGGAACGGCTCGATTTGAAAAAGGGGATATTATTTTTACAGATTAATTAAAAACCACTGCATGGATTTTTATCATTATAGGGTAGATTTGTACATACACTGCCAACACACATTAATGTTCAAACAACATGAAAAAGTCAACTTAGCATTTTTTTTTTTTTTTTTTTACCTTTGGTGATTTGTATTGTATACCAAGAATGCAATACACAATGATGTAGATTGTCTGTCTATGCTGGATGCAAACCAGAGCGACCATTGAAAGTCATTTGAACTTTGTGTCAGTACATGGTAAATAGAACGAGGCATCAGTTTGCTGTCGGGGATTTGTAGTGTTGTGCTGTGCCTCATCCAGTGTAGACAGCATCACTGATTATAATAGGTTCTATCGTATTGTGTCGTATGTTGTATGCATTTTGCTCACGGTGTTAAAACTGGTATGATGCCATTCATAATTAATAGAACTTTGAGCCATCAATAAAACACAAGGTAATGATAACTTATTTTAAGAATATAGTAAGACTAACAAGAATAAATAAAAATGCATCTGTGACTTCATATTGCTTCTTATTTTTCAGTGGATTGATAGCTCCAACACCAATTAAGCAGACCTGAGCAGCTGATCAAGGATCACCAGAAACTCTGCAGAACTTCAGTACCCAGTCCTCAATAAGTCCTCAATACCCAGGACTGGAAACCAGAGTTGTAAGTCATCAATCTAGCAGTCATCCTGCCTCTCTGAATTGTCATGTTTAGAGCATATTTCAGGAGATCTCAACATTGTCTCTTGAGGTCCACTTACAGGCGTTTTGCTCCAACCTAGTCCAGTGCGCCTGAACAAACTAATCAAGGTCTTCAGTTTAACTATAAATTTACCCAAACTATGGGTGTGTATCTCTCAGGTCCCTTGATCATTAGTCAGTGGTTAAAGGAGAACTACACTTCCAGAACAACAATTTACAGATAATGTCAGATAATTTACAGATCAGCCCCTTGTCATCCAAGATGTTCATGTCTTTCTTTCTTCAGTCGTAAAGAAATTGTGTTTTTTGAGGAAAACATTTTGTCAGACCGTTTGGACTGTTTTGTGTGTGTTTTCCCTGTGTTGCCCTTATTTGGACTTTCCGTTTCCGTTTCTTATTATTGCGTCACTGTCTGATTGTTCACCTGTCTCCCCCTGATTGGTTGTTTCTTTGTATTTAAGTTTGGTTGTGTCCTCTGTTTGATCGTCGGTTCTTGATTGTCTTTCCGTCAGTTTGGATGTTTCTCCGTGTAGTTACGTTGTGTTCGCTGGTTCCCTGCTGTTTCCTGTCTGTTCCTGTTTCCCTGTGGACTTTATTAATAAACCTTTATGCATTGGACCTCCTCGCTCCTCCTCGTCATTCCCCATACACAACGTCGTGACACATTTCTTTTCCAAAGCATTTTTTTTCCATATAATGGACTGATATGGTGCCCCGAGTTTGAACTTCCAAAATGCAGTTTAAATGTGGCTTCAAACGATCACAAATGCAGTTGTATACGATCCCAACCGAGGTAGAAGGGTCTTATCTAGCGTAACGATTGGTTATTTTAATAAAAATAATACAATTTAAATACTTTTTAATGCCAAATGCTCGTCTTATCTTGCTCATCCTGATCTCTGTTTTGTTCCGGTTCATTTTAAAATTATTTTTTAAGTTGAGGGAGAAAATCCGATTGGAGTTTTTCGACATACCCTAACTGTCTTGAGTCAGAATACACAGAGTTCAGGGAGAGAAAGACAAGACGAATGTTTGAGATTAAAAAGTATTTTAAATTGTATTCTTTTAATAAAAATAACCGATTGGTTCGCTAGATAAGACCCTTCTTCCTCGGCTGGAATCATTTACAACCACATTTGGGATCGTTTGAAGCCGCATTTAAACTGCATTATGGAATTTAAAAATCGGGGCACCATACCAGTCCATTATATGGAGAAAAATGCAGAAATGTTTTCCTCAAAAAACATAAATAAAGACATGAACATCTTGGATGACAAGGGGGTGAGTACATTATCTGTAAATCTTTGTTTTGGAAGTGGACTTCTCCTTTAAGGGATGCCTTAATCACAAAACTTTTACTGTGCACTGAAATGTGTGCTCCCTAAATAGCTGTGAAAACCAGGAGGCATCGATGCTCACTACGTTCCTTTATAGGAAGTTCTGAAGCTCAAAAGAGATGATTCACTACAAAATGACATGTGACCGATTTTAAAACACAAATCAATATCATATTTCAGCATAAACATACATCACTAGACAGGTAATGTCTAATCTAGCAAACATTTACAATTTATTTATGGCTGAAATCTTGCACATTCATGTAACAAAGTATTTATCATAATGCACTGTAAATAGCATTAAAAAAGATATTCATTTTAATGTTGTGTGTAAATATCAGTAATGATGCTGTACAGTGAGGATGGAAATAGTCACCAGTGTGTAGTGAGCCACTGTCCTTATCAATGTCTGAATTTGTAAACACAATTTATCAATTCACAACCTAGCAAACTATTAAGGTGATTGAGACGCACCCTCTGCATGGCAGTGGACTTTGAGGGCCAGAGTTGAGAAGAACCCCTGACACACTAATTAGTTAATAATCACTCATGAAAAATGAGTACACTTTCATTTGAACAGAAATATGCAATATTTGACTCATATTCAGTGATGTTATTATTATTTTGGTTGTGTGTCAATCACAGCTAAATAAACCAAAGTCCATTCAGCCACAGGTCACTGCATCTTTTGCTGTGTAAGTTTTTTTTTTTTTTTTTTTTTAAATGTGAAACACGTTCTCAGTATTTATATGTGTTTCGGATTTTATAACCATTTTAGGGATCACTGTTTCAGTACGGTTCTTATGTACTATCCATTTAACATTTCAGCAGCTGAATTCTTTTAGTACTTAGTAATTTTAATTGTACCACATTTGTGATGCATATATAGGAAGTGACATAAAACTGTGTTGAAAATTCTAGAAAATTGTTCTCATGCTGTAAGTCAGTTCCCACTCTTTTGTTGATTTGTTTGTTTTTAACATTTACATTTTGGTGCTTGCTTTCTTTCTCATTTTTAGATGCTGGAGAAAAAGCAGCCAGGCTAAAGCATCTAAAGTGGAAACTTTTGTTGTGCCTCAAAAATCCAGGATTGGGATGGTGGAAGGAGCAGAAGAACCAGAAGATCAGAGATCAGGCAGAGATCTACTGATGCCCCTGAGGTAACTGTTTAACTAATGTGTTAGTTAAGCCAAAAATTTTCAGCACTCACCTTCATGTCTTTCCAAACCTGTAAAACTGTTGGTCATCTTTGAAACATAAATGTAGATCTTTTTAATTTAATCTGAGAAATTTCTGTTTCTCTATTTCACAGTTTATGCAACTACCACTTTCGAGCCTCAGAAAGGTAGTAAAGACAGCATTAAAGTAATCTATGTGACTCCAGTTGTTTAACCTTAATTTTATGAAGTGATGTGAATGGTTTATATGCACAAAAAACATTGCATTTTTATTCACACACAAACAAGAATCGCATGGTGCTTTTGTGAAAATGCGTTGGAGATACCTAATGTATGACTAAAGATGTAATTTTGTTGTTGTTGCTGTTTTTTGCATACACAAGGCATCTGTTAAAAATATCTTTATTTGCATTCTGCACAAAAGTTTCTTATGGGTTTGGAGTAACATGAGAGTCAATAATTAATGGCAAAATTAGCATTTTTGGGGTGAAATGTGTTCTAATGTGGTTAGAATTGGTCATTGTCCTGTTATAAACATTTTCAGTATTTCAAAGATTATTGTTTTGAAAAATCAGTTTCAAATAAATACTTTGAAAGTTCTATTTGAAGAATACTGAAAATATGTTTTCCACAAAACATATTGGGCAGCACAACTGTTTTCCACATCAGAAATGTTTCTTGAGCAGCGAATCATATTAAAAATGTTTTCTGAAGGGTCATGTGACACTGAATACTGGAGTAATTATGATGAAAATGTAGTTCACATGAATAAATTACCTTTCACAATGTATTCATATAGAAAACATATAGTTATATTTTATAATTTTACTGTGTTTACGGTATGTTTAATCAAAAGCAGGTTTAATTTGTGAGCAGGAAAGTGTTTTTTACTTGAAAGATGTATTTATTGTGTCAATAAATGTTTTAGTACTCTTTTGTGAATTGTCTTATTTTGAATATGAGAAATATAATAATGCATTTGAAATTCGGCCTGAAAAAGACGTCTTTTTAACTTTCACTTTACAACCATATTTAGACGTAATTTGGACATCTTTTTATAGACGTCTTTTCGACGACCTGAAAAACACGTCTTTTCGTCTTTCACTTTTCGACCAAATTTTCACGTTGTTTAGACATCTGGCATTGTCGTCCTTTCGACGTCTTTTCGACGAGTTTTTGCTGGGTGGGTTTGTGATGGCCAATCAAATCAAAGTAGGCGGGGTTTATGTTCACAAGCGCAGAGTGTAAAAATTCCAACTTGACGCCTCAGTTATGAAGTGCAGGATGCAAGTAGCTAAACCAAATATTACCTATTTGACCACTTTTACGATAGAAATGTTAAATGACCGAAAGAAATATTCAAGGATGTAAATTTTCATATATACATATATCTACATTTATTTATATTTAATATTTATATATATTTACATATATAAATATAGCATTAATGCTATTCACGTTTAAGATGGTAAAACCAGTTATTTTTGAACAACTGTAAGGTTTACAGAACCTCAGACACCATGATCTTCTGAGACGGACAATACACACACAGTGTATTAAGATACAGACATTTGTTTCCACATCTCACTGAGAGAAGACGTGAGAAAAGTCCCTTTCCACCTTCCATCCACTTCCCCTCACCCATCTCCTCTCACTCAGCTCACTTAGAATGGTCAATAGCATAATATAATGTTCTAGATGAATACAAGTGATATCCATAGTCATGTTTGGTATCATTTGAACTGTCACTGTGTGTCTGGTACAATGGTCTCATTCTCACAAGAAGTAAACTAAAAGGTAAACAGATCCTAAGAGTTCAGAGATATATTGCTCACTGTTGAGGGTGTACTATTTCCCAGTGTTTTTTATGCAAATTACCATCTGTCCCCAAAAGGTGCAAACGATCAAGTCTAGGACTTGATCAATGCAAATTCAAATTGTTAGTTCCTGTCTCCATTTCGGGGGATGTCTGTCTGGGTCTGAAGTACTTAAAGAAGTGTAGCAAGAAGATCAGGGCACTTTCTGTAGCCAGAATGAGCCCATGGTACGAAGTGTGTTGACACACTTCGTAATATGTATTTTTCTCAAGTCAGGTGTGCATCTTACTCCTAGATTCATCTTGGAGATTTCTTGTATTGATTAGATATCTTTGAATTGGCTGTATAATTGGCATAATACATATTTACCTGACTGCTAATAAATTGTTACATTTGGTTCTATTTTTATTTACTCTGTAATTATTGACTCTAGTAGATTACGATGTATCCTTGTTACCGCATTTCCTGCATCAGGTTAGTAACGGACTAAAATTCAGTTGAGATGGAGCATAAGGCACAACAACTGTATCTTTAGAGATTCGGCTAACACTTGGTATTAGTTCAAGTGTACTTAGACTGTAAGGGCTAAAAGGGAATTTCCGTTTAGGTCAACTGAACGTTGTTCGACCAACCTAAATAGGGTGAGCCTAACCTCTGTTTACTGTAATATTACTCCAGCTAAGTGTACATGGGAGACCATGGCATGACCAAACCAAAGCTACTATCGGAGAAGTAATGTTGCTCGGCTTATATCTATAGTAGTGGTCGTGACCTCTGACTAGAGATAATGTCGCGATTTAACTCAAAGGGAAATGTATATAAATAATTACAATTAATTATGATTAATTACAATTATTTATATCGGCTGCCAGTAGTAACTGTAGCAGAATTAATTTTCCATCAACTAATCTGTTCGTCCAGCGAACATTCAGTATAAGTTTTATATCAACTCTAAGAAATTATATTTTCTTGGGCACAGAAAATAACTTTCTTAAAGTACTGTTGCATTAGAGCATGTAGCTCGAATCAGAATCGTAAAGGGACATTAATTTGCAAGGCAGAATCAGAATCAAAACTCATGTAATTTGTGCACAAGAGTTTATTAACGAAGGACTAACACATAACTAATCTAAACAAACAGACATGAAATCATTCATACATGGGGGAAGGGTCAGTGAGAACTGAAGTTAGAGAGACCAGAGAATGTAGCTATGAAAAGAGTCAGTTAACCACCTGAGTGAAACCATCAGTGCTGTCTACAGCTTATACTAAACCTCTGTTTTGTTTAGTTAAATGTATGATACTTGCATTGCCTTGGTCGATGAACAAGTGTCCTGAATGCAGTCTCGGGTGAAAGTCTCGATGGTTTGGAGCAGTGGTGGTTTGGAATCGCGATCACGTTCTTCTGGGTCCGAAGAGTGATGAACTCCAAAGATGTTCTGACTTGATGGTGACTGGGAGTTTCTTCCCATGTGACAGTTGAAGAAGAACCAAGAGCTGAGAGGGACCCAGCTGAAGTCCTGTGGTCTTTGGAGAATGGAAAGACAAGGCCGCAAGGCCTGGCGCAGCTTAGAGTTCCGACGAGTTCTAGCTCATCCTCCTCATCCTCTTAGGTTCTGAAAGAACTCACGTGAGACGAGTGAAGAAAGCTAAAAGCACGGAAGAGAGAAATGTCTGTTCGAGGACATTTCATGAGGATGAATTCCGGGGTTGAGTAAAAGTGTCTGGCTCTTTGTGGTGAGAGCCATAGCTCTAGATGTTGGGGCCTGTCGGGCCCGCCGGGCACGGCCTGTGCCGGCTCAGGCTCCCTGTGGGTTCCTCCACAGGCAGCAATCGGAAGATCTTGCAGAAGAGCGTGAAGAGGGTCAAGAAGAGAAGAGAGAGAGAGGCGGACTAACGTTTGATGCCTTTAAGGTCTCTGGAGGCTGCGCCTCCAGGAGGTCCACGAACCAATGGTAACTTTCTCCTTTGGAGGGAAAGTTTACGACTCTTTGTCTGTGAGCATGGTATTTTGCATATGTAATTCGATTGGGTGTTGATGCAAAAACTAGTAAGGTTTCTTAAAACTCTAATATGTTGCATAGGTATCAACATCTAATTTACACCATCTTTTAGATCATCAAAACACAAACTCAAAGCATGGCATAGGTGGGTAATCCTACTAGTCATCTATCAGAACACATGCATAAAACAGTAGAAAGACAAATACAAATACAACAGACAAAATTAAAATACAATGCAGTAATACTGTACACAATGACCTGGGCTATGTGTGATAGGAAGGTCAAAGAAAGGTTTGTCTGTGAATGAATAGGAAAGAGCCTATAGGCATTGTGTCTTTCTGATGGCAAATGTAGCATGGGCAGATGTGCATTCCTGCGGGCAATAAAACCTCTTATCAGATGGTCACCCTGGCAACGGAGCCCTTTCAGGGTGTTCGTTGCTTTGGGGGGTTGTCTCCAAAACTCCAGCATATAGCTGGGGTTGTTGGTTTTGAAGATTCTTTGTTAAATGTAACAAATAACTGTGTCTGATTGGTCCAGATGCTACATAATGTTGCTTTATTTAAGTGTGTACAGATCTTTGGGGACTAAATAAAAGTACTTTTAGAATGAGCAAGCATAGGGGCGGCCGTCTAAAGTATTAGTCAATTACCTCTGTCTAATATCCAAGACTGATGAGAATGTGACCGTAAGGTACGCTAACGGCCGGAGCGATATCTTTGAGCGACATGAGCACCCGAATGAACGAGTATAATAATATTAAAGAGTAAACAGAATCATTAAATGTCTAGATAAATTATCCTATGAAGGATCTATAATGATCGGCATTCTAACCCAAATGTGAGGTCATAATAAAATGGAGTCAGATTTGAATTTAATCTAAATTTAATAACTTTGCGCGCTGAAGAGACAGAACACGCAAGAAACCTTCATCCACCATTGGATACTTCCATTGGGCCAACTGCGTGGACCTTACACAACTCTGGGATGAAAAATATACATTTATTTGAACAACTCTAATTTGATCTAATACGTGACGATTTTATATCGGAAAGTAAAGTAAGTGTACAAAAGCAACGCTAACATTATTACTGTTTAATTTGTACACCCTGGTGAAAAAAACAGCATATGCTGGTAGGTATGTTTTGATGCTGGGATGCTGGTTAGGTATGTCTGATGCTGGTTTATGCTGGTCCTTTGCTGGTTTATGCTGGTCATGTTGCTGGTTTATGCTGGTCATGTTGCTGGTCAAGGACCAGCATAAACCAGCAAAGGACCAGCATAAACCAGCAAAGGACCAGCTTAACACAGCATCAAAACATAACTAACCAGTATCCCAGCATCCCAGCATACCTACCAGCATATGCTGTTTTTTTCACCAGGGCAGTCTAGTCGTGCTGTTTTATTAGATGTATAAGCTTGGCTGATTTTATTGCTCTTTAATGTGATGTGTTGTTTGTATGCTATTCTTGCATTTTTATTATTATTATTTTTTTTTAAAATAAAACTGGTCTGTCTCTGAAGTACTGTGCTTACGTACGCAGCATGGCTTGTTTATCATGTGCGCTTCCATTTAAATCATGAAATATATGTCGGAATATCATGACAGCAGTTCCCCTTCGGGAACTCGAGCTATGTCGAAACGCTTTGGGGAATGCCATCAGCGAACCAAGCTCTGAAAACAAGTGTGTAATCAGTCCAAATAAGCAACGAGCCGTCACGGGTGGGTCGACGGGGAGACCAGGAGCAAAAGCATGTGCGGCGAGAAAGCCGGCAGGTTCTGTCATTTCAGCAAGCGCTCTGTGTGTGTGTGTCTCGCTCTGTTTTTGTGCTAGTTTGCATAGCTTTTTATTTAAGAGTGTCACTATGTCCACAACCATTCAAAAAGAAAATATGAATGTAAGCAGTGGCAGACTGTGTGTCCCTCTCCGCCCGCGGTGTTTCGGGTGGGGATACACACAGTCTATTCGTTGTCTGTTTGGGGGCGAAGCATGGGAGCCAGTTCTTGAGGGAGCTGACTGCCCGCATTGGCGTTCTCCGCGGCTTAGAGATGGGGTTCCTTTTCTCTGCCGTTCTCCCTAGATCTAGCGCTCTCTCTCGGGGTCGGAAGCCCTCGCTGCGTTTTTTTCCCCCTTTGAGTGAGAGCTCGCGGCGAGGCGGGTGTGTCAGCTCTCGAGCGCACGCTCCCTTGTCAGCTCCCCCGTCTTTCGGGACTCGGAAGCCCACGCTGCGGTTCTTCCTTCTTTGAGTGAGAGCTTGTGCTGCTGCAGCTGTCTTTCTCCGAGGAGACTGACGCTGTTCACTAATGAGCAGACTGTATATTAGATCGCCCTGCCCTTGCGGGGGTGGGGATTCACGCAATTTATATGTGGTTTGTTTGGGAGCTGAGCATGCTCAGCCTGCTCTTGAGGGGGCGGTCTGTGTTCATTCATTATGTGCCCATTTAATTCTGAGGAATTAAATTTATTTACTGTGCTGTCTTGGTTCGGAAGCACGTTTGCGGTTTCTTCCCCCATTTGAGAGCATGGTGCTACACCTCTCTTCCTCCGGGTTCTTCCGTCCGGCCTTGCACTCTCACCCCGCACTTTCACAAAGTGTGTGGATGCTCCTCTGAGATTCCAGGGCATCCACATACTGAACCATCAACGATTTGTTGATGTTAGCTCATTCAGAGCAGATAGCGGTTCAACATCTAGATGTTGCTCTCGCTTACATGAAAGAGCTGGGTTTGAGACTAAAACGCCAAGAAAAGTGTGCTTCTCCACTACAGTGGACCGCTTATCTGGGCATGGTGTGGGATGTGCCTGCTCGGATAGAGTCGATCCTCACCTCAGTCAAGAGTCAAAATAGGCCAGTCACTCACTGTCAAACAGTTCCAGAAACTGTTGGATCTGATGGCAGCTGCGTCCAACGGATTACCTTTTGGCCTGCTGTACATGAGACCCCTGCAGTGGTGGCTCAGGACCAAGGGGTTCTTCCCCAAGGGGGAACCCGCTTCGCATGATCAAGGTCACGCAGCGATGCTTTCGTGCCTTAGACATGTGGAGGAAACCTTGGTTCCTGAATCAGGGCCCGGTGCTGGGAGCTCCTTGTTGCCACGTAATGCTAGCGATGGACACGTCCTTCACCGGTTGGGGAGCGGTCATGAGTGGCCACCCAGCCCGCGGTCTGTGGAGTGGCCACCATCTCACTCTCACCAAGCTGGTGCACCAGATCCTGGTGTGGTCCCAAGGGAAACTCCTCTCGCTGAGAGCAGTGTACATCCCGGGACATCGCTATCAGGGAGCAGACGTCCTGTCGAGACAGGGGCCGAGGCCCGGGGAATAGAGTTTCTACCCCGAGGTGGTGGAGCTCATTTGGAGAGTGTTGGCCAGGCTCAGGTGGACCTCTTTGCGACTCAGGAGATATTGCAATGTCCTCTCTGGTTCTTTCCAAGTCATCCAGCTCCCTTGGGGCTGGATGCCATGGTTCGGACGTGGCCGAGGCTGCGTCTGTACGCCTTTCCCCCAATCGCTCTGCTTCCGGGAGTTCTGGAGAGAGTGCGCCAGGACGGCATCTCGCTACTGCTGGTAGCTCCGTTCTGGCCGGGCCAAGTATGGTTCTCGGACCTGATTTCCCTCCTCAACGGCTCTCCGTGGAGGTTCCTGTCAGAAGGGATCTCCTCTCACAAGCGGGTGGCATGATTCTGCATCCCCGCTCGGAGTTGTAGAAGCTGCGTCTCATTGCCATACTTCTGGCATCCCTGCCGCACTTGCTTCTCTAACACGGAAGCTGCCGGCTTTCTCACCGCACGTGCTTTTATGCTCCTGGTCTCCCCGTCGCCCCGCCCGTGACGGCTCGTTGTTCATTTGGACTGATTACACACCTGTTTTCAGAGTGTGGTTCGCTGATGGCGTTCCCCAAAGCGTTTCGACACAGCATCTCATTCCCTCGGGGAACCATGGTTACATACGTAACCTGGGACATTTTTTTTCTTTTCGTCATACCCTAATAATGTTTGGAAACTGTGGTTAATGTGTTTTGATGAAACATCTATGATAAATTGTTCATTATTAATTCACAACAATCTCTTGCCATTGCCATTCATACAGGCTACAGCGGAAGTTATTTTACACAATTACTTGACCCTTCCAGTTTTCGAACGCGAACCATGAAAAAGGCCCATGAATGGCCCAGGACCATGAAAATTGAGAACGAAACATAAATGGTAACAGGAATGGTGGTGTCAGGGTTATGAACTTGTTTTTCCTTGTTTTGCCCTGTCTCAGTTCCAAGTTTTCTTTATTTGGTCATTTTCCTGTTCTTGTTTAGTTTGATTGCTTTATCCCTTGCATCTGTGTTTTTGTAATTATCCTGTTGTGTATATTAGTTCCTGCCTGTTCAGTTCTGCTTCGCCTGGTCTACTTGTAGGTTACGTGTTTGCTTTCTCCTCATTGTTGGATTATTTCCCTGTGTTTTGATTTATTAAAGACTGTTTAAGATATTTGATGACTCCTGCGTTCTCCCTGCAACAACAGAAGACCAGACCTTAAAAAAAAAAGAAAATGGGCTGAGGACTTCATCTTGGAGTTCCAGCAAGAGTGACGGCCTTTGGAGCAGTACGTAGAGGAATTCCTGAGCATGTAACATCTGGTGAGCTGAAGTGATTCTATGATTAACGCTTGCTTCTGGATGGGACTAAAAGATAATCATTTGTTTAGATTCCTGATTCTTGATGATTCCTGCAGACCTTGGGCGGATTTTAGAAATTATTTCCTTGAGATAAGTAATTTTAAGTTCTCTGTGATGTGGAGGATCCTAATCATCCTCCCATCTGGAAGCATGAGGATGATTCAGCTCATCACAAACCAACACCCTCCACATACAGTTCCAATGAGCCTGCTCCCTCCATTTCTCCCACGCTTCTCTGAGTCCTCTATTAGCTCCTTCCTGACCAGCATTTGAGGTTAGAAAGTATATAAATTGTCAGTTTGTTTCGAAAATGCATTTAGCTAGATAAGACCCTTCTTTCTCAGCTGGGAATTGTTTAGAACACTTAGAAAATAATGCTATTCTCACTTAGTATAAATTGAATCCTTCACCATTTAAGTGTACTAAGTGTAAACAACTTAGTGCACACAACTCAGGCACACTTAGGCCTGATTCCCTCTTGTACAGTTTCCCTGAGCAGTTGACATACTTGGAGTGTCCAGCATCTAGACAAGAAAAATTAATTATAGAGTGAAATAAAAACATTCTAATAGATGGCTATTGCCTTAAAGGAATAGTTCACTCAAAAATGAAAATTCTCTCATTAATTAATCACCCTGACGTTGTTTCAAACCTGTAAGACATTCGTTCATATTTGGAACACAAATGAAGGTATTTTTGATGAAATTCGAGAGCTTTCTGACCCTGCATAGTCCTTACTACCTTTCTGGGCCTTGAACATGGGTAATTGTGTTGCTGTCTATGCAGGGTCAGAAAGCTCTCGAATTTCATCAAAAATATCTTAATTAGTGTTCTGAAGTTGAACAACGGTCTTACTGGTTTGTAATGACGTGAGGGTGAGTAATTATAACAGAATTTTCATTGTTGGGTGAACTATCCTTTGGGCAAACTTTTGAACTTTTAAACATAATAAAAATTATAGCATGTGCAAGTGAGATTTGTAGTTAATCATGTGATCATGCTTGTCTTGGCTTCAAATGTTTTATCAAAACTAAAAAAAAAAAAAGAGGGCACTAGGATCCACTGCCTTTGATATTTTAAACATACTTTGAAATGAAAAATTATTATATCTTAAACAAAGGATGAACTGATTGTATCATCACATTAACCCTTTAACTGTCACTCCCATTTTTGAACACATACATAAAAATGCACTATCCAGACTTAAATTATTATAATTCATGAATGAAAACATTTTGTAATATGATTTTGATGTACATTTTCTGTGGTAATGCAATGTCTGATTTTAAAATGCCTTTCAAAAGATGAATTTTGAGATTTTAAGGTTTGAACTGATATATAATTTCTTATGATTTCTAAAGTGTGATAGGGAAAAAGGCAATGAAGAAAGTCTTTTGTGATGGTCAGAAAGGTCAGAACTCATGTTATGATGTAGATTTTTTAAGTTGCACTCTTGACATATATTAATCTATTACTTTTCCTACGTAATTTGTAACACAAAAATATGGTAAAATATCTATTCAGGAGTCTTAAACATTTCCAGCGATTGTATAGTTTGTCATGATTAGATTAGGATTTATTTGTAATATGGTGAAGTAAACTTAGGCGTCCCACAGGGTGGACAGTGAGAGTTAAAGGGTTAAAGTATTTCTTCCCCCATGTTTGCAGGTTGCATGGGAGCCAAGTTTCACAAGCATCCAGATGCCTAAACAGAAAATCTGTTCCCCTTCCAAGAAAGAGATTTAGTAAGTTTTATACATGGTCCAGATGTGTGAACGGAAGAACAGAAATGCATTTGTGAGTAAAAAGTGGCACATTCATTTTCATATTTTATTGCACTGTAATTTTTTGTTTAAGTGGCTAATAAGGATACCAGATAAATGATCTGTACTTAAACATAGAAAGTTCCAGACAAAGAAAAATATGATTTTGATAAGGCAAAAAATCCATGTAAGAGCTGTAAAGACAAACCTATTGGAGGTGGTGAAGGGCATTCATTTCTGAGCCTCACTTCAAGAGTGTTGCTTGTAAAACAGCAATGCTGGCTCGTCGTGTCAAATGATTTATTGCCCCAACAAGAAAGAATCTCCTGCACAACATTTGGTTAAATATATAAATATAAATATATCTATAAATAAATATATCTATAGAAAGCTTTAAATTAGTACTTAACAAAATAAAGCGTATCAAAAACAAAAATCTGTGTGGGTTAATGCAATCTGTGATCGCGTGCAATGGCTATTGTATGCGCCTATTTTTTCCAATTTTACTTTCACTTTCGAACGAACACGTTCAGCAAGGAGGGGAGAGGTTGTAAAGGGTAGCACAATGACTAGGGGTGGCAAGGACCACAAATGCCCCCTCTTGACGCCAGCCATGGAACAATGCAGGAATGTAGAACAATGTAATTTCACTTTTTATTTGTTTTATTTTGATAAATATGGCACAGTATGCTATAGCATTAATATAACATGAAATGAGTTTAAAGCACGGGATGAAAACAGGGAGTGAGTCTGGTAAATAGTGATTTAGCTGTCATCATCAAAGCTCATGCAGCCAGCTACACTGCTACAAGTCAGACACGGACTGATCTGCTCAAATTGAACACAATTTTATGCACTCTGCAGACGGTGCACCCATGCTCCTCTAATGAATGATCCTTTAATGGTTTAAATAAATAAGTTTGTTAAGAGAACTGAGGGGGCACAAATTCTTTATGAGGGGCAATGCCCCCTTGTGCCAGCCCCTAGCGCTGGGCCTGGGCACGTTTAATGAAGAGATGGCGAGTCAGGATCACCAACTCAGAAAACACTAGTTTATTAATAAATAATTCAAATATCTCCTTACTATTTCCCCCTGACACATTCATGCCGACCCGAGACCAACATAAATATCACTTTAAGCTTTAATTAATATTGCATAGGCGATGTATAATATTTATAAAACACTAATTATAACAATATTGCATGCAGTAGCCTATGTGTGCTCTGCGCATATATGGACACAATAAAAGCAGAGAAGCTAAATGAGTCTGAGCCTGACCCAAGCCCGATCGGCTTGCAGCCCTCTACTCCCAACCCAGTGCCCAGCCAGTCACCACCCTGCTGTGAGGACTGACAGCCTGAGCCACTCCAGGTGAAAAGAATGCCTCAGCCGTGACATCAGAGCCATTGTCAGGAGGAGCGACCGAGCCTGATGCCATCAGCGAGCCAGAGGGGACCCTGTCTGACCAGGTGCGTGTGCCGACTGTTTCATCCACCACTGAGGGAGTACTTGTGGAATTCAAAGAGAGATGGATGCAAGACCCGCCCACCCAACCTGGACACTAATTTTATAGTTTGGAGAGGTAGAGCAGTGGTCTCAATCTCAATTCCTGGAGTTGCCACAGCTCTGCAGAGTTTAGCTCCAACTCACAGCTCCATAACAGTTTCGAGTAATTCTGGAGACCTTGATTAGTTGGATCATGTGTGGTTGTTTAGCATTGGAGCAAAACTGTGCAGAGCTGTGGCCCTCCAAGAATTGAGTTTTTGAGACCACTGAGGTGGAGTCTTTGCTTCTCCTAAGCCTGCCATTCTGTTCATTAGTCTGATTTGCTGGTCCCACTCAGCCTCTCTCTCCCATCTCCTCTCCAAGCTGCCACTCCTGCTGTCCAGTCGTCTTCGTCCCCCATCGGTCCCTCAGTGTCACCTTCTCTCAGTGGTGGGGCTCCATCTCAGGCATCGCCGGAGAATTTGTTTCCTGGACCTGAGGAGCCTGTGGCTCTGTCTCAAGCCTAGGATAGCTCTGCTCCACCTTGTCCTTGCTGTCCAGACTCCTGCGCCTGCACTAATCCCACCCTCGGTTCCAGCGTGGGCCATCAGCCATTCGGGCTTCACCTGGGTCGGACTTCACCATGCCTCTGCTGGGCACTTGCCCTCATGGCTGCTTGGATCCTCTGCACCTCCTCGGCTCTCTGTCTGCGCCGTGGGCTCCACCTCCATTGCCGTCGTTCCTTTAGCACTTTGGCTCCTTCCTCTAGCTACACCATCATGGAGGCCAATCCAGGCTGTGGCATCGGTCTCCACCTACCCTTTCCTGCTCAAGGCTCCTCCCTGGTCATTTGCCCAATTACCACCACCCTGGACTTTGTTGGTGACTTTGTCCTCCTCCCGCTTGTCCGTCCGCTTCCCTTTTGCAATCTCACCATTCATCCGCCATCCCGTTCTCCTCTCTTTTCGGTGCAAGGTTGCACCTTCCGGGAGGGTTGTCCTCAGAAAATGTGTATGTGTAGGGTGTGTCTAAACTGTTTAACATGTGGTTTATTAAGGAATGTGACTCATCATCGCTTATTATCTTATCACACCTGTGCCAACAGGACACTTTTACTTACACTTTTTTTACTTACAATTAAATTAAACTATTATAGTTTAAATTTTATTAAATGCAATATATGTAACTTTAAAGTTTTATTTTTCACCAAAATGAGTAGGATAGTAGACAAATACACATATCTATGTAATTCCATATTTACTTCTTTTGTCTTAAGTGTCCTGCAGAATGTATTGACAACTATTTATGGCAAACAAAATTATACTATGATATGCATTTGAAACTTATTTGTCATGTATTTAAATATATTTGTAATTTGTAATGATAAAGTGGTAGTTTAGTACATTTAAAATATATTAACTTGACAGATACCTTACATGTGCTTTAATGTTTAGTCAACGCATTTAAGTGTACTTCTTTAAAGCAAGACAATAGATTATTAAAACATAATTATTTAAAATGTAAATCTTTTCATGTGTCATTATTACTAATTTACTTAGTTAAGAAACATAGCAATGAAAGTATTCTTTCCTAAGTAAACTTTTTTTTAAATATTTTATCTGGAAGTACAGTTTAAAAAAGTGCACTACACTGTTTCACAAGGGGAACTTTTGGTGTGTTTGTTTATGTTCAATTAACATTCAGTTTAGATCTCAACATTAAAAGCTGCAACCTCTAAATGTTAAATTTAGAGACAACCCTAAGTACACATATCTGGTAAAAATAATCAAAATAAATCACAGTGACTGTCAGATAAATCTACTGCAAAATCTACTGATATTAATTAGACATAACTGATTCATTCAATCATTTATTTTAGAGGAAAACGGGCACGAAAGTACCATTTTTCAGAAAAACATCATTTAAAAAGATAAAGTTGTAGACAGAGACATATTTTTTCTGTGGCCTATAACTCAGACGTGTGGTCTATTAATACTAGGTGGTATTTTGTAAAAATGTAGAAAGACTTAAGTATAATTTCTGTTTGAACATAAGTTGCACATTGCTACTTTCAACCCTATTGGTTAGGACGAAAGTAACACAGAAGTGGGTCAAAAGTCACACAACAATACAAGCTAGATTTTTTGTGTTACTCTTGTTTTTATTAAATATACATAACTATGACCTTGTTTATATGTAGCTGCAAACATATTTTGTCCTTAATTTTTGCAAAGAAATTATTACATTTTCCTTTTAAATGAAACCTAAATATGACTAAGGCAAATGCGATGTAGAAACAGCCCTGAGACTGATATTACTGAATAATGGGCTTATGTCAAGAAACGCCCTCTCATGAACATGTGGCTAAATCAGACCTCTGTCTGTCTTTCTGACCCTCACTCTTGGCATATTCTTTTGGTATAATACAACATAAACATTTATGATATGAATCTCGCTCTTCTCAGCTCGCGGACCGTCTGCGTCGCTGAAGCTGCACTCACTAAGACAGGCTACTTTCACTTTGAAAGCATATGTCTGGCTCAATTCTCCGTTCACGAATCACCTTCTTAACTAATGCAATCTGCTCATCTATTTCTCTTCTGTCAGCAAGCTCGGAGAAGGAAACGATGACGTCACGGAGTTGAGAAACCACGTTTGAGTAATCGCACACTGGCAACGAGCCCGCATGCTTACTCTCCTCTGACACTTTGATCCACTTTGTTTTACACCACCCATTACATCAAGCGGCTCAATCCCTCTAGGAGGATCGAATTGGAAGACTGTCACTGATGATTTCATATCCTTGGATCTGAGCACGCTGAGGCTGCGTTCATGAAAACAGTCTATTCCCGTAATGAGAACGTGTGTTTCGCTCTGCCTCTTCTGCGGTTCGCCACAAACATGTCCTGTGGTATTCCATATGATGATACATCAAAAGTACCACATACGATTTGTGTGGTAATTGTGTAGTATTGTGTTGTTTTTTTGGGACATTTTACCACAGAATTTTGTTGTACAGCATGTAATATTCCTGTAATATTTTTGTGATAACGCACATTTAAATCACATTTGCATAGTATTTACCACAGGATTTTGTTGTATAGTATGTAATATTCGTGTGGTACTGTGTGGTATTACTTTCACATTTCTATAGTATTTACCACAGGATTCTGTGTTGTACAGTATGTAATATTGCTGTAATATTCTTGTGTTATTATAGTCATATTTCTGCAGTAATACTAGGAATTTCTTGTAATAAACCTGCGGCCCTTAATTGTTATATTTTTGGAGTATTCTGTGGTATTCCTTTAACCTTTCAAGTGAGGGTACACTGTAAACCCTGATAAGCCTTAAAAACATTGAGTACAAGTAACTTAAAAAACGTAATGACTTTTATTGAACAGAATTTTCTTAACCGCCTCCATTTAACACAGTGAAAATGAATATTTAAAATACAATATATTGTTAATTGTGGAAAATTAATTATTACACACTGTAGAGTTTAAACATTTTCCAGAATACCACAAAACTTTTACAACCTCAAAATGCAAAAGCATTTCATTAACAAACATCAAATGTAGATGTACTTTGATACATCTTGATAAATTAAATACAAGTCTTTTTAACCTTTTAAAACAAAAGCTTTTTTGCCCTAAATTGCCCAGCCTCATCACTAACAAGAGTCAAGTAAATGTGTTATATCAAGGCAAACCTGTAAAGGCAATGTGTACAAGGATATCTGGCTTCAAACTGAAAAGGACAACACAGCAGCAACAGTAAAATGACAAAATGCAAACACTTTACAAAATTATTTCTTTTTACAGGTTTACATTCAATAACTGCTGTTAGTGATGAGGCTGGGTGCATATATAATGCCAAAAAAATTAAAGCAGACAGTAATTCTGCAGACAAATGTTACTCATTCAGTAGATGAGAATCCCTGATGTCAGCTGTGTTGTAGTTTGGAGCGTTTAGCCAAGCCCAGGCCCGGTTCTACAGGGGTTTGAGCAAAAGCACCCTCACATGAAGCTGTAATAATAGCATGCTAGCGGAAGAGATCTAGCAAACTATCCCCGGAACATCTTCAAGATCTTTTTCATCAGACTCTATAAAATTAATAAACAACTAAACAATATCAAGTCTAATATGTTTATTTATACAGTGCGTTATTTACTCAACAGATTGTGTCAAAGTAACTTCACAGTATTAAATAGGACAATAGTGTGTCAATAATGCAAAGTTTCCATGTTGCAGCAAAGTCAGATTGCAGAGGACTCATCTGGGTCTAAAAGCTGCATTTAAACTGCATTTTTAATCTTCAGTCCGCTGACCACCATTGAAATCCACTGTATGGAGAAAAATCCTGGAATGTTTTCCTCAAAAACCTTAATTTCTTTTTGACTGAAGAAAGAAAGACATGAACATTCTGGATGACATAGGGGTGAGTACATTATCAGTAAACTGTGATTCTGGAAGTGAACTAATCCTTTTAGTACAGTCATGTTAAATTTGTTTAGGTCAGAAAGCAAGGTAAGGAATTAGATCCTTTTAACACATGAACACAAATCTGAGCAAGTGCTGTGTTGAAGAGGTTTAAGTAGTACAAATGTAATGATAACACTTTGTTATGCAAAACATTTAAAGAAAAATGGCCCACTTCATATTAATCAAACAGACAAATCCCATTTTGAATGCTGATGAAAATGTCATATATACTTGTGCTCATACATTTACGGTAACACTTTAGAATAGGGTAAACTTATTTACTATTAACTACAACTTTTCCCTCAATAAATTCCTAATTTGCTGCTTATTAATAGTTAGTAAGTTAGTTGTTAAGTTTAGGTATTGGGTAGGATTAGGAATAAATGATTGAACACTACAGATTTTTATATACTCCACAAGACAAAATAATATCTAATTTAAATGACCACGTACAAAAGTTTACATACCCTTGAATCTCAACACTGTGTGTCGTTTCCTGGATGATTCACGACTGTTTTTATCTTTTATCTTAAGTTCCTTGTTTGTCCTGAGCAGTTCATCTGCCTGCTGTTCTTCAGAAAAATTCTCCAGCTCCTGCACATTATTTGGTTTTCCAGCATCTTCTACATATTTATACACTTTCCAAATGTGACTGTATGATTTTGAGATCCATCTATTTAACAACTGAGGGACTCATACATAAGTTTCAGTAAATGTTTTCACCTTTTGTAATAGTAGGTAACACAATGCATTAAGAGCCAGGGGGTGTAAACTTTTGAACAGGAATGTTTTGAATGTGCACATTTTTCTTGTTTGCATATTCATTGCATATTCATGGAGTCATTTTTATAAATTCAGTCATTATTTGGTCCTGTGGAGTTTAAATAAACATCTGTTTTGTGAAATATTCAGGTCAGTACTAAATAAAAAATTACATGCAATTTTCATGATCCCTATTACTTTTTATAAAATTTTATAAAACTATATTTTTATAAAACTAACATTTTGCATATTCTGCAAGGGTTATGTAAACTTATGAACAAAACTGTACATGATCATTGTACATTAAACGTAAACACCCAGAAACCAGTAATACAAACTCAAAGCCTAAAAAGGCCTAGTTCCTTAAATAAAAGTTAGAAACTTACTTTTTTTAGTAGAACACTAAAGACCCACGATCCCTTGGTCACTAACACCCTTGGTGGTCCACTGGTGCTTGGCAATGTAGTGAGGTCTTCTGAAACAAAACAATTGGTCTGTGTAAGAAACTAAACATTATTTACTACATTACTCACATAATGACATACAGTACTTGTCTAGTTTGTAAGCATTACAATTTGTAAATGTTCACAAAGAAGACTCTTCAGCTCACCAAGGCTGCATTTATGTGCTCAAAAATACAGTAAAAACACTAACAGTGTCAAAAAATTTTCAAATAACTGTTTAAACTGTTTGTAAAATACATTTTAAAATGTAATTTACTGCTGTGGAGCAAAGCTTAAACTTTATTAACATCATTTAAAAAAAAAAAAAAAAGTATATTAGAATGATTTCTGAAGGGTCATGTGACACAACTTACACTGCCAAATCATGCTGGCACCTAACCTGAAAGAAAAGAATTCTTCTGAATTCCTTATACTTACAGTACAGTTCATTACTACATAAACCTACCACAAATATATATATATATATATATATATAATCCTAATTTTACAACATGGACTTCTGCTTCAATAGCTACTACAGGCAATCTAGGCTAAAACTATATCTGCACTACAAACCAGCGTGTTATATATAAAATAATAAATGAATTAAACTAAGAAATACCTATTTGCAGTATCAAATACAAAACAGACCGTTTTCAATTCAATTTACAAATGGATGTGCCACTTTTACGTTTCACTCCTGTTACTGTGAATGTTACTGTAATGCAGTACAGTACAGTAAAACTGCAACACTCTAGTAATGGAACTCCCGCCTTCTAAATGATAGACACTCAACAACAAAAATGTAAATAAAACAATTTACTTTTGTCAGTGCAGGTTAAATGTGATTTACAGTTCTCAGTATTGAGTTAGAATATTTTTATAAATATATAAGACATATATTTAACATTACAGTTTGAGTTGGAATCATTTTTTAAGAACATAAAACAAACACAATTAATATTCAAACCAAAAATTATGAAATTGACAAATTTGAGTTGGAATCAATTTTTAAGAATATTCAACAGATATACTTTTAACATTCAAAAAGAAAATTATGAAATGGACAAATCTGAGTCAGAACCAGTTTTTAAGAACAAATAACATTAAACTTGAGTGTTAAGAAGAAAAGTGTTGAAAAGAGAAGAGTTGCTTTAAAGTGTGTTGGTGTTAGTAATGCTGCAAACTGTATAATGGGGGTCAGCAATGCACTGTTTATTCATTCATTCTCTCTTTCCTCCCACCATCTCGTTCTCCAGACAGGTGCAGCCACTTTATAAAGTTATTTTCAATGTCTTTATCTGAAGTCCTTCCAGTCAGGGGATTCTGCCTGACAGCACCTACAGTGAAGAGAAATTTAATAATTATTATCAGTATTAGAAACTAACAGGTAGACCTTCAGGATTACACAAACTCAAAATGTTCAACAGTGTGGGATAACCAAATACATGTAATCTGGATTATATAATCAAGTTGTCACATTTTCAAATTCATTTTCAAACTATACTTACTTTTTACTTATTACATATTATTCACACAATGACAACAAATGATTAATGATTATCTCATGAATTTTTTTTCATCTTTAAAATTTTCTTTCCTACTGCTAATATAAAGTCTTCAAGTTTTGTGGACATTCACACAAACACCATTTACTAGGCTATACTTACTTCCTGGACATATAGCATTTGACTTGAAATACAAAAATTATTTACATTTTCTAAGTATTTTCTTAACATTACATCAAGTACTCATGAACGGCGGAGTTATGGCTCTAGTTTGGTTCAGTTCTGGCTAAAAACATAGGGGCCAATTTTGGGCCGGCGAACAAATACTAATCTGGGCCACACTTTTTCTGTAGATTACGGCCAGA
Source organism: Cirrhinus mrigala (assembly GCA_036247105.1). Classification (NCBI taxonomy): domain Eukaryota; kingdom Metazoa; phylum Chordata; class Actinopteri; order Cypriniformes; family Cyprinidae; genus Cirrhinus; species Cirrhinus mrigala. The sequence goes on from CM070024.1 coordinate 20,196,462, forward strand.
TCCGGGCCAAAGGAAATTTGCTAACTGGGACATCTATAGAAAGCTTGACATGTTGTCGATCATTTGAGTTTTTGAAAACCGTTTAAAATGGTTAAAAAAACGGGACTATGAAATCGGGATTATACATTACATCAAAGCCCATTTTAAGAAATGTAAGATAATTTTTCTATTGGCTTCGACTGTTATCTTTCACGTCAAGACAGCCTGTATGTTTTACCACACAAGAGAGCAGTGAAAAACACTGAAAACGTGAAAAATGCTTTATAAACGTTTTCACAAATCAGTCTTTATCTAAAATAAGTGATTTTGCATAACCCGGATTGCGTGATTATTGGAATCGGTCGGAGGGCTACGTAAACACCACATTCAACAAAGAAAAATGATCTAACTGGACGCTTTTCTCAATGAAACAAATAACTAAACATCTAATTACTACAGATTCTGACACATAATCATGAATATTTAAATAAAATTACTTTAAAATGACAAAATATCACTTACCTGAAGCACTTGTGTGACGCAAAATCCATGAGGGAGTTGCCGCCTTTCAGTCAAATTGACGCGGTCGTCGTAGCAATGGAGGTGTGGCCTGCCGGACATCAGCCAAACTTGATGTGTTTTCCAAGTGTAGTCCAAATGTTAGCCAGAAGTCGATGTTTACCAATGTCAGCCACAGCTAAACCTTACTTGGTTCTAATGTGTTTGTTGTTATCTGGACCATATAACTGTGAACCAAGCAATAATTTCCCACAAATTTTAAACTTATGGTAAAACATACATGGTAACAATCTGGCCCATATCTGTTCAGCAATGCCATATCTAAGCCATATGTGCCAGCTATCGGCCACATTTGGCCCAAAAGTTCTTGCGATCTGGGATTGCGCTCTCATACACGTACAACACCACCTTCGGGCGACTATATGGTATTTAACTTTATTAGTTAAAACATTAATAGATGTACAGCTGCTGCCATGTAAGTTTAATTCATATTCCCCCTTTAAAACGGTATACAATTTCATAGCAGTATTCCTCCTTGGACCGAATATAACCGTGTTTACAGTGTACCATGGCAAGTCTTACAATTACTCCATAAGAAGACTAGAAACGGCCACATTTTTTTTTTCAAAAGCCTTCTTAAAACACATTTAAAATATATATATTAAACACTTACTTTGAGACGAGTGATGACTATCGTCGAAAAGTTAAGAGCACTGCTCCAACCTGCCGCAGATTCAGTCGGCGTTTTCCTCAACAGTCGATTCCCGCTGGCGCCTTCACCACGCGGGGGCTTCGGCTTCTCCTTTGGCATTAGTTTTGGCGCATGTTTGGTAAACCAGCGCGTGAAGCTCGTTACCGCCACCTGCTGCTTTGAAATGTCGTCGAGTAATATATGAAGAGTTTGCTTTCTAAACGCGATAAACGACTACAGGATTGCTGTAGTAATCCTATCATAATTATCTCTGCTTCAATACTTTGGTATTACCATACAAATATAAATAAATAAATAAATAAATAAATAAATAAAAACCAAACCGAAAAACTACATATGCCATCTAATGGTAAATTCTTGTGATACTGTACAGAAGAAAAGTGCTACGGTAATCCTGTCATATTTAGCTTGTGTTGATATTACCACAAAAGAACAACAGAAAAAACACATATGCAATCTGATGGTAAATTCTTGTGATACTGTACAGCAGAAAGGTGCTATGGTAATCCTGTCATATTTAGCTTGTGTTGGTATTACCACAAAAAGAACAACAGAAAAACCACATATGGCATTTAATGGTAAATTCTTGTGATACTGTACAACAGAAAGTGCTGTGGTAATCCTGTCATATTTAGCTATGCTCATTTGTTGTGCGGTAAATTTATGTTGTACTGTTGCAGTACCACAGGATTACCACTGGACCTCTATGATGATGGCACCGTCTCTCACGTTCTATCCTCCCAGTTGCCTCGGAGGATAAAGTAAAAGATCGTGGGGCTGACTTCACTCTCCCCTGCAGCACTCGGATCCGCCAGTGTTTTACGTGTGAGGATTAGCGCCCTCGTCTGCACCAGTGGCTTTTATCCTTTTAGACGGGTGTACGCTTCACTTTGATCTGCCTGTGTTTTCACACAAGAGGATCATCAATAATGCTGTCACCAATGTTTATCATTGAGAGATCAGACTAGACGATTTGGACCATGCCCACTCTGATGCTGCCTTCATGGGGGCTGGCTGCTTTCATTACAAGAGCACTGAGTCTAGCAAAACAACTTTTGCTGAGAGGAAAAGGAGAGGAGTAGTTCTCGCTTTGGGCGGAACTCATTTAAAACAGCTCGCTTTCATCTTCAATCCCTCCGTACTTTGATGGAGTTTTGTTCTCTGCGGGTCACGCCCTACAGGTGCAGTGCGTACCCAAATAATTTACTGTTGTGATAGCAAATCAGGAGCAAAATTTCCTCTTCACACTCTCTCACTAGCGAATTCAGGCATGGCGAGTCTTCATTCGCAAAAAAAAAGATCCTCTCACATCCTGGCCTGGGCAGCCATACCGGATGTGTCAGGATGGGTCCTAAAGACAATTCAACGAGGCTACTCGCATCGTTCGTTCTCCGACAGGAAGTGCAAACACTGCTTGCAAAAGTTGCGGTGGATATAGTGCCGCCAGCGAACAGTGAGTCAGGCTTTTCAGTCGCTGCTTCCTCGACCCAAAAGAGATGGTGGGCTTAGACCTGGGCTCAGACATCTGAATCGTTTGCTAATAGACGCTTGCTTTCACATCCACATAGCCCCCCATCTCAGACCGTTCTTGAGATTTGCGTTTGAGGGAGTGTCCTATCAGTATACAGTCCTTCGGTTGGACTGTCCCTGGCCCCTCGTACTTCAAGAAGTGCATAGATGCACAACTCAGGTTGGGGCGCTCTGTTGGAGGGCTATCCAACGTTCGGCTCCGGGTCAGTCCCAGAGCAATGCTTGCATATCAACTGCCTGGAGATGCTGGCAGCTTCCTTAGTGGGTCTGCTTCAGTGGGTAGCATGATTGGATACATTCCCCAAAGCAGTCTACGCAATGAGAGAAACCGTTCGAAAGGGAACGCTTCAATTACTGACGTAACCTCGGTTCCCTGAGATAAGGGAACCAGCGTTCTGTCGCTAGCAGCGCTATAGCTGCACACAGATCGATGACTGTCGCTTCAGTCGAATGATCTGACGAATGGCGCTGCGAGCCAACTTATATAGAAGTCGGCTCAGCCCTTTCAAGTGGGCTAAAGTGCCATTGGTTTGTGCAGCTACACTAACGTGAACAAATCAGGCTTTAGTACAGAGTAAAACAGGAGTTTTCCCCAAAGTGGTCTACACAACGCTTGTTCCCTTATCTCAGATAACCGAGGTTACGTCAGTAACCGGAACGTTCCATGTACTCACTATACTCAGGAACAAACTTTAGAAAACTTTAAGGATCTTTGAATAAGTTGACAGCGCCGGCCCGTGGCATAGGCGGAATAGGCGAATGCTAGGGGCGTCAAAATGCGCCAAAAATTTTTATTCCAATACTACTTAAATACTATGAATTGAAAATATTACAAAAAAAGCCTTCATCTGACAAATACATAACTATTTTATTGCTCTCCAGACTCGCCCCGGTTCGATGCATGATCAAAGATTGGACCCGTGCTTCCACATATATCAGTCACCTGATTGTGATAGATGTTCACTTCATTAATAAATTATCAGTATGTCAAAAAGACTGAAGCCCTCTGGTGCCCAGGGAAGGAAAAAAAAAAAAAAAAGAGAGAAGAAGAGGAAAATCGGGATATATGAATGATAATCATATAAATAAACTACATAAGGGTAAAAGTTTGTGAACAAAATTCATGTTGGCCTAGTCTAAAAGTTTAAAAAAGGGTAATAACAATGGAGTTCCAGATGTCTGAGACTTTGTAACATAATTGTGCCATTTTCGTGTCACATGATAACACGTTTTAATAATATTTTTATGCTAGTAGTAGTGCGTAGTATTTCGGGATTTGTGGTGTTTGGCTAATGGAACTGGCTAAGTAATATCTGTATATAACTGGGCTTATTAAAATAACAACATTTTATGTAAAATTCACTTTAAAGATTTTCTCAGTTTGATTCGAGGTGATAACGTTAGAAAGGGCTATAGTTTAGTAAAACAATGCTGCCATCTACTGGAAGTCGAACACTTTTCAAATTTATGTTGAAGATTAAACAGTAACGTTACTGTATGCTAGAGAAGTGTTCAAATGAATACAGTTTAGTGCTGAAACACCAGATGTAATTAGCTGTTTATGTTTAATTTATAATGTGACTTAGACAGCACCTATATTTTATAGTTTCACTAGAAACCATTTAAAATAAGGTTAATTAACTAACATTAACAAAAATAATAAATACTGTTACAAATGTATTGTTTATTGTCACTTCAAGTTAGTTAACACATTCACTAATGTTAACAAATGATACCTTATTGTAATTGTTACCGTTTCACTATCATCAGCTTTTTTTTTTTTTTTTAAATAAGAAAATGTATTATTATTATCATGCCCAGGGCAGCAGATTGGTCATGGCCGGCCCTGATTACTGTAACCAGCAGTACTATAACTAATAATGTATTCATTTAGAAAGCCAGGAGCTTCAGCTGAAACAAAAATATAATTGGACTTGTTTTCAGTCAGAAAAAAAAATAAATAAATAATAATAATTATTATCCTTTTAATACATTGGAGCACACTATACTGCTTTACCTGACATGATACACAGCCTTGCAGTTTGTGTGTACCTTGTGGTTTTACACATCTCAAATATTTGACCTTAACCAAAACCAAATGTTTCCTGTGTTAACCAAGTAGACCACAGGAATATTTTTCTACAACTTACCTATAGTACAGTAAATGGTGCACACAACCATGGTCATTCATGTGATGTAGAAGACAACAGGACTCATTAGACCAGACAACCTTCTTTCACTGCAAGGTACATTTCCAATGCTCATATGCCCCATTCTATGAGATTCAGACAGAATGACCACAATACCACAAAGTGCATATAAGATTTTATTCCAGAAGTTTTTAGATGTCTATTTGTTTAACTATTAAAACCATCCTGAGAAAGTATGACCAATAAAACAAAGTCACACAACATATTGACACAACATATGTCTCATTTGAAATCAATCAATTCTGAGATTGCTGCCATTTCAACAACAAAAATAAGAGTACTTTATTGCTATTCAGAAAACCACATCATTTCCAGGATCTGACTGGAGCCACTGATACAAACACACCCTTATAAACCTCAATTTCAACACTTTGCCTCAGATTCACCCCACCCTGCTGTACCCGGAACCGCTAACACTACATTGATAGTTCCAACACAAATTTTGGCTCAAAAACCACACCATTTTTAAATAAGTAGGCTTTCATTTGGACTGTAGTCTTAGTCATGCCACTGGGGTTTGCAGGTGAAACATTTTAAATAAGAACTATTTTACCATACAAAAATGAATACTGTCATTAACGACTCACCCACATGTTGTTCCAAACCATTCATCTTCAGAACACAAAATAAGCTTTTTTGGATGAAATCCAAGGGCTTTCTGATCCTCCATAGACCACAACGCAACTGTACGTTCAAGGCCCAGAAAGGTAGTAAGGACATTATTAAAATAGTCCATGTGACATCAGTGGTTCAACCGTAATTTTATGAAGCTAGAGAATACTTTTTGTGCACAAAGAAAACAAAAATATCGACTTTATTCAAGTTTCTTCTTCTCCATGTCAGGCTTGGACATGCATTCAAGAGAGTACCACGTATGCTGGTGCTACTCGCAAAGGTGCTGGCGTTCTGACATAGAACTACGCTTTGTTTACACTAATATGTCTTGGTACTCTCATGAACGCGTGTCAAAGACTGACATGGAAGAGAAGAAACTGTTGAATAAAATCATTATTTTTGTTTTCCTCATGCACAAAAAGTATTCTCGTAGCTTCATAAAATTAAGGTTGAACCACTAATGTCACATGGACTATTTTAACAATGTTCTTACTACCTTTCTGGGCCTTTAACGTGGTATTTGTGTTAAAAAAATATCTTAATTTGTGTTCTGAAGATGAACACAGCCCTTACAGGTTTGGAATGACATGACGGTGAGTAAGTAATGACAGAATTTTCAATTTTGGGTGAACTGACCCTTTAAACTCAATTGGTTTATGTGAAAATAAATTATATCTTTGTGGTGTCTAGAGCAGGGGTTTCCAGAATGTGAATGCTGTAAAATGACTCCATCTCTCACGGCAAGGTGCCATTGCCCTCAGATGTCACGGACGTGAATGATGTAAAATGTCTCCATCTCTTCTGGTAAGGTACCACCAGACCCTTTAAACTCAATTGGTTTATGTGAAAATACATTTTATCTTTGTGGTGTCTAGAGCAGGGTTTCCAGATGTGAATGTTGTAAAATGACTTCATCTCTCATGGCAAGGTCCTATTGCCCTATTATGTGTTAAGTGTTTGACTCACAGGAACCCGGATCTGGAAGCTGGCTAGTCTCAGCCTCAGACATCACACCCACAGACCGCATCTGAACTGATCTTCTGTCATCAGTCTGAAGATCTGGTTATGCAAGAGTAAAGTCAGACTGACTGGCTAGAAGGATGCTAGCTGTCTTGAGGTGTCAGTGAGTCTAAAGTGCATGAAGAGACTGTGACAGGTGGGAAAAACACATCTTTTGTGAAGATATAGCACTTGTAACTTGTCTGTGTGTCAGCTAGCAAAATAAATAAATGAACTGTATGGTGGGCTGTACAGTTGTGGGTGTAGGTGGTTGTGATTAACAAATCCAAATTTATATGGGGTCCAGGGGCCTCATTTATAAAAAGTTGCATATAAATCTTCATATAAACATTTTTAAAAGTGCATCCAATGGCTTTTGTTTGCCTTAAGTGGGTTAGAACTAAACAATATCAAGTACTCTATTCATTTAACAATGTGTCGAACTCTGAAAAATGCCTGTATTCTTAAAGACCGTTTAGCTTTAAACCGTAACAGACAGAAAAAAAAGAAAACATGAGCATTTGTACAATACAGGTGTTGCACTAAAAAGTGGTCACAAAATTTAAACTTCAAACTGTAAAACAGTCAAGATTCAAAACTTTTTTTCTTATCAGAGAAAACAACATTGTTTAGAGGGACAGTTCACACAAAAATGTGAATTCTGTCAATTACTCGCCCTCATACAATTCCAAACCCATAAGACTTTTATTCATTTTTAGAACACAAATTAAGAGTATTTTTTAATTAAATATGGGTACTTTCTGTCCCTCTATTGATAGACTATGCAACTACCATTTTCAAGGTCCAGAAAAGTATAAAGTATGTGACTCCAGTGACTTGACAACAGAATTTTGAAGTTCATTATAACAGAAATATCATCGAAGTGATGCAATTCATTTTTGGGGATGTATTTCCCATTTATCTGCATGTTTATATATATATATATATATATATACACACACACACACACACACACACATTATTTTATTTATTTATAATATATATATATATATATAATCTTATACATGCATATCACATAAATATCTCATACATATCTCACACACACACACACACACACACACACACACACACACACACACATATATATATATATATATATTTTATATATCTCATGGATTTTCAAAATTGTTCATGCAAGAGTCTTGGAGGAATGCATAGCCACTTGGTTGCCTTCATCTCAACCCATGTTCAGGATTTCTTCACAGGAAAATTGGATATGACAAAAAATAAAATGAATTAAACTGAACTACAGAGTAATATGCAGGTTGGAGTGGAAAAGTAGTCATATAGTATTTTAAGTTCATTAAATCAACTGCAATCCATAATACTTTCCAACTGTTTATACATTGCTTAACTTACATTTCCAATGGTCTCCATTTGCATCTGTCATATGAGCTTGTCAAATCAACTATGTCTTACAATATAATTCATTATTTTCAACTAAATAAACAGCAACATGACCAATTGCTATATACACTTTTCATAACATACATGTTGCTTACTTCTGTATGAATTCCATCATAAGTGCCGCCTCCTCTGGGTATTTTGTAGCTCACAACCGCAACAGGAAAGAAGATTTGTTCATTAACTTCTCGAATCTCAGGCATTCACCACAGCCACCCTCACTTGCAACATCACCCGGAGCACCACCCACTCGATCATCCTCACCGGAGCTTTAATCACGTGCACCTGACGGCAATTAACCACACCCTTTAAATACTGCATTCAGTCAGTACTCGCTTGTCGGATCTACCGATCGCACCTGGCTCTTCTCGCTCCGACGGATGTTCTCTCCTGGTTGTCTTTTCTCCCCTGCTGCCTGTGTTTACCTAGCTGCAATACTGGACTCACTATCGCTCACCTACCCAAGGACTGTCAGCTAAGCCTATTACTTACATTTGCAACTGCTCTTGTGTCTCGCAACATCCGTTTAATAAATATTGGATTGTATTGTCACTCACCTCTCGTCTCCTCCTGTGTGTGTGTGTGACATCGAACGGCAGCAATCTTGAACTGCCCATCACCTTAAACAAAAAAGACATTACAAAATGACCATATACATAATGACAAGCATCCTTGAACACCTTTGAAGGCGTGTTCAGCAAACAACTTCACATTGTTGTAAAAGTCAACAGAATAAATGACTCAAAGACTCTATTTTCTTACACTACTGTTAAATAAAACAGAATCTTACACTACTGTCAAAAAAAACAGAATACAAACCCACTTGGCTGCCTTCATCTCAACCCTCATTTAGGATTTCTTCACAGGAAAACTCTAAAAGAAATGGATATGACAAAAATGAAATGAATGAAATTGAACTACAAAGTAACGTCCAAACCGCTCCACGGACGATGCCATTTTCTTCCACCCTCCACCTGGCTCTTACTCACTTAGAAAACAAAGACTCTTATGTTAGAATGCTGTTCATTGACTTCAGCTCAGCATTCAATACAATAATCCCTCAACAGCTCATCAACAAACTACACCTTCTGGGCCTTAACACCTCCCTCTGTAATTGGATCCTGGACTTCTTAACTGGAAGACCTCAGTCAGTCCATGTCGGCCACAACACTTCGAGCACTACCACACTGAGCACAGGTGCCCCACAGGGCTGTGTTCTCAGCCCGCTGCTCTTCACGCTGCTGACCCACGACTGCACTACCATGTTCAGCTCCAACCACATCATCAAGTTTGCTGATGACACAACGGTGGTAGGTCTCATCAGCAACAACGATGAAACACACTACAGAGAGGAAGTGGCACAACTGGTTGAATGGTGTGGTGCAAACAACCTGTCGCTCAATGTGAGTAAGACAAAGCAGGTTGTGATGGACTTCAGGAGGAACTCCGTTGACCACCCCCCACTGACCATCGACAGCTCGGCTGTGGAGAGAGTCAGCAGCACCAAATTCCTGGGGGTGCACATCACGGAGGATCTCACCTGGACCACCAACACCATGTCACTCTCCAAGAAGGCACAACAGTGCCTACACTTTCTCCGCCGGCTGAAAAGGGCAAGTCTCCCTCCACCCATCCTCACCACATTCTACAGGGGAACCTTTGAGAGTGTGCTGACCAGCTGCATCACTGTCTGGTACGGGAACTGCAGTGCTGCTGACTGCAAGACCCTACAACGGACAGTGAACACAGCTGCTAAGATCATCGGTGCCCCTCTCCCCTTCCTTCTGGAAATTTTCCTTGCACGATGCTCAGGTAAAGCCACCAGCATTGTGAAGGAACCCACCCACCCCTCCCATCATCTCTTCCAGCTCCTGCCATCAGGAAGACGCTACAGGAGCATCAGAGCCCGCTCTGCAAGATGGCTCAACAGCTTTTTCCCCCAGGCTGTGAGAGCCCTCAATTCCAACCACCTCACCCCCCTCTGAAACCTTATCCACAATGTAAACTGTTGAAAAAGGTGAGTGGGTTTGACAAACCACCTGTAGTAACGCATTCTTTCATCTCTATATGCACCAGACACTTTCCCATAAACACTACATGTACACAGAAAACATTGTGCACCTCTGAGTGTGCTACCTACAGGTGAGTGGGCTAGACAAACCACCAGTAGAAACACTCTTTTCTCTCTATGCACCAAACACTTTCTTATTAACACTTATTAACGTTACAAGGACCTAATAAGGACTTACAAATGTTTACTTGTCAACGCACCCAAATCTTTTTGCACTATTTGCATCTTAACCTTTAAATACCTCTTCTGCACATTATCATGCACAGTTATTATGTAAACTACTTGTATAGTCTGTCTTAGGTTATGTGTATGTATAGTCAATTATTTATAGTATATGTATAGTTACATGTATAGGTTTAAATAATTGTTTCTACGTTTAGTGTATTTATGTTCAATTTATGTTTATTTATGTAGCACCGTGGTCCTGCGAGACACGACATTTCGTTCCACTGCATGTCCACACATGTAGCGGAATGACAATAAAGCTTGACTTGACTTGACTTGACTTGACATGCAGGTTGGAGATGGAAAAATCAATCATACAGTATTTTAAGTTCATTAAATGAACTGCTAACCCTAATACTTGCCAATTAAAACATCTGTTTATAAATTGCTTAACTTACATTTCCAGTAGTCTCCATTTGCATCTGTCATATGAGTTTGTCAGATCATCCATGTCTTACAATATACTTCATTATTTTCAATTAAATAAACAGATGCACATTTCATAACTTACGTGTTGCTTACTTCTGTATGAATTCCAGTGTAAGTGCCGCCTCCTCTGGGTATATGTAGCTCACAACCACAATAGTGGTCATTAACTTCTTGAACGACAGCAATCTTGAACTCTTTTTGTTTAACTCACCTTAAACAAAAAGACATTACAAAATGACCATTTACACAACGACAGGCAGTTTGAACACACCTTATACACAGAAGGATGATAACATGCAAAAGTAATCAATCCAATCATTTTGGTAAGGTTACTAGCACGTTGTCTGTGATGTGGCTTCCGACGCATCAGACAGCAACTAGTCTCGCGTAGCCAGACCTTCAGACTAACGGCTGAAGGTCTGGAATTCATAGCAGCTTTCTTTGGCCAAGGCCCGCCCATAAGGCCATTTGACCGACATGTCAAACAACCAATCACAGTTCGTTTCGTTCAGCGTCACGTTTCGGGGCGTGGAAATGTCCCCACAACAACAGACCGGCGTGCAACAAGTCAGTCAGCATAGAAAATCAAAGAAGGAGAAGAAAACAAGCAGTAAGTCATTGATCTGTTCGTGCACGTATAACAACAATGGCGTCTGCATTACCACATCTGATCAAAACACCGAGTAAATCAGTAGGAAACGTATGCAGATTTTGTTCAGAGACCTTCAAAGCATCTAAAACTAACAAACACAGATTATGTCGTGGACACGACTCTAAAGACAAAGCTGAATTTACTATTGTGCTGGAGGAGTTTGTTGGCGTTCTTTATGACACAAGTTTGGCGATCCCGTCGGCAAACAGGCTAAAATATCTCTTTTTGTCTCCACTAAGTGCCTCAAACAAAACTCCTGGACATCTCTTAAAGAGACTATGCCGTGAACCTCGCATACTTTTGAGAATCCTACGTTTAGCTGATCTTGATAAATGCTCATTGTCACTCATGTAAACACGACAGTTTTTCTTCTGCAATCACACGTCTGCGCTTTGTTTCCCGGCGGACCGAAAATAAACGCGACACTCGCGTCCCCCGGAAATCCGATAAAATTCAACCAATCAGATGACGACTTCGACATTCCTGAAGTGTTTCCAGTTAAGTGTACCATATGCATCAGACGTTTAGCCAACTTTCCGTGGGCGTGACGTCTGAGGCTGAGACTAGACAGCAACCAACTTCACAATGTTGTGAAAGGCAACAGAATAAATGACTCAATAACTATTTTCATTCTGAAACTGAACACTAGTGTTAAATAAAACCGTTAATAAAACAGAATACAAATCCATGATAAGAATGCAGGTGTGCTTGAGATTTACAGTACAGCAGCAATCACGTCCTGTCATTAGAAAAGAAAACGAAAGAAACACAACGGTCATTTTGACATAATGTTGTGTGAATTTGTCCATTAGAGTGCGACAGATAGCTCGAGGAGCTAACGTTACTGGCACGCTGACCTGAAGCGGCATTCTGGCGCGGCTACCGCACATCGGACGTCTCTGTTTACACAGTCGCTTCACAGACAGCTTGCTAGTAACGTTACCGAATTAATTTCCGTTTTGTGTGTGTGTGTGTGTAAAACAAGACAATAAAAGGTCTAAACTTACCTCATTTGGCAGAAAACTCCATGAGGAAGATGTCTGACGATATGCAGAGAATGTTGAGTGCGACGGCTCCAACGTTCATTTGCCCAACAAGCCAGACACCAACTAAGTTAACGTTACGTAAACGATTTATGTGACATTTAACATGTGACATTTATGTGACTTTTTTCAGTTCCGTGATCACACGAAAGCACAAGCAAACATAGGGCAACGTTGCACATTTCAAAGCATGCAAAACAGAACAGCAGCACCAGTGTTGTGGCAAAATCAAACCGACTCTCACCAAAGTAAGAGACAAACTCAGTCAAATGTCTTTTATAAATTTATTCTTTGCAAAGAAGGTCAGTCATACAGAAACACAGGTTGCTGCAGAATGCGACCAAGAAGGAAGGGCTCACTCCAATTTATATATCTTCCCTAGCCTTCAAGGTTACATCTCCTAACTGAGCCCAATCATTGTTTTTTATGCGCCATTCATAAACCCACTGAGGCTCAGCTCGCAGACAGCACAATTGCTCCTCCTGCTCTGTTACTCTGACACTCCAGGAGTCTGCAATGAGCACTAAATTTAGTTTACATAAATCTCGACCCATGATGGGTACAGGGCATGCTGGTGAATAAGTGAATGCATGTTTCAGCACCCAGCCTCCCTCTGTTTCATAATTTAATGGCACAGTTCATTTTTCAAAAATCCTATGGCCTGATGCAAAAGTGGACTCATTTATTTCATTAGTCAATGACGGCTGACATGGCAAGTCACACGGTCGTATACGAGATCTGGTTGCCCCAGAATCTGCTAAAATTCAACTAATACCCCCTCACTTTCATGTGGTATTTTGGCATATTTAAATCCTTTACTTTCTTATATTATTGAACATTTATCAGAAATTTCATTACTCAAATCAGAAACACACAAACAAGTGCAAGCTTTTCTTCATTGCAGAGAGCAGTATGTACATCACTCAAATTAGAAAGACACAAAGAAATACAAGCTTTTTCTTCATTGCAGTGTTTAGATCAGTGTATGAGTGTGTGTGTGTGTGTGTGTGTGTGTGTGTGTGTGTGATTAAAAGATGTTCACTTCCCTGCACTGTAGCTGTTGACTGCTCACCCGGGACCCCTCATCCCTGCTCTCCGTCTTTCTCGCTTCAGTCTGCTTCTTGATTTTGCTGGTGACTATCGTTCTTACACAGTCTGCATTTACTACACCTTCTGGTTACATGATCATCAGTCCCGCAGATCGCACAGCCCTGTTGCTTTGGGTTTCTTTCAGTCCAATCTGAGGGTCTTCCACCCCATCCTTTTCCTCTCCCCCCTCTCGTCTGTTGATATTGGGGAGCCGAATAACCCCCGTGTCTTGACACAGCCTGCACTAAGGCTGGCTGTAATTCTTTGTCAGTCTTTGCTTTTGCTCTTTCCTTCTCCGTCGTTTGTTGTTCTTCAGCGTGCAGAGCATGCGCTAAAATAGCGGTCAGTCGCCCGTTTTTCCATTCAATGTAGTTGCACCTCACTGCTTGCGCAATTTCTGGTCTCAGTCCATTCAGAAACCAGCTTCGCAAGTGACACCCCCAGGTACTCCCAGGTTGATTTCTTCTGTCGTCGGGCTCTTCCAAGCCGCTGTGTTTGTTGAAGGTCTCGTAAAGTCGATGATAATAGTCTTGAACGGACTCTTCTCTTTTCTGGCAGCAATTGCCAATCCTTGATGTGTCCACATGCGCTGGGAAAGCTACCTTTATAGCCTTAACCAGCTCTGCAACAGCTGTACAGTAGTTTGCGTTGTTTTCATCAGTCCAGCTACTGCTCACTCTACGATAATCTTCCCCTCACAGCTTCCCACTCACTTTGTGCCAATTGGAGGTCCCCAGCTTCACAGCTAATAGCCGTCTCAGTTCATACATGGTGGGGCTGAAATCTTTGCAGAATGTGACCAGCTCCGTGGAGAATCTGTCAATGGGCCATTGCCTCTTTCATGTCGTTTACAGTCCAAGGTCTAAAGACCATCATCGCCCCATCAGGCCCTGAAACTTTGACCATCGGGCCTGTTATGCTCACATTTTCTTCCTTTACGGTGTTTCTTGTCTTTCTTTTCTTTGATGGGGAAGTCTGCGAGTTCTTTCCTCGTCGGCCTCTTCGTTGGGGGTTTCGGGAATCATTTCGGGGTCGTCTTCTTCCTCTTGCCCTCCAGCTGCTGCCGCCTGTGGATGCTGTGCTGTCGGTACTGCCAGTCCACAGGTTAGTGGATCTATGGAGTGCAGTTACTTTTTCTTCACATTCTTCCTTTTTTGTTTCTTTTTCATTTCTATATGCCAGTTCTTTCTGCATCGCCGTTCTTTCCCTCTTATCAGCTTCTGTTATGTAACAATTCACTGCCTGCTCACATTTTCCACACACATGCTTCACACAGCACCCTTTCTTTTTCTCACTCACTTCCTCAACTGACTCCTTTACTACCCTCAATCTTGTAGCACTCAATGTACCTTCTTTTGGAAAATCATGATATTTAACCAACTTATCCATATCTTGCATGCATTTTTGGCCATATAATTTTCTCATTTGATTAAATACCGGTGTGTCATATTTGGCGAGCTTGCTCTGAGATTTCCCCATAATGGCCCTCTCTCCCCGTGGGCTGTCTCGTCGGCGCCTGCGTTCTCTGTCGGACGTCTCCAACAGAGCCGACCTATTATCCTAAAGTCGGTCAGGCGGAGTGCCTCACACCCCGATTAATTACCCGATTAATTCACTTCTTCCGAAATGTACTTCTTGTGTTGTACTTGCTCATGTGATCTCAATTTCTTGAAATATCCCAGTCAATCTGATTTCAGTTTCTTTTCCAAATATTTTAACCACGCTTGCTTTCCTCACACAGTCTGGTTGCTTTTGTAGAGGTCACCGTCAATGTAATCAATGAGGGCTCCTTCTTGATTTTGCTTGTACGCAAGGATTTTTCCATTGTGCCTGGACTTTCTAGGATTTTTTAAGATGAGGTTTCAATGGTACATACTGAAAGGTGTCCTGGACTGCTATCTGCTTCACACTTCCAGTAGATGCATCCAAACGCTGGACATATGAAATGTCTGGAAACTGTTGAGTCTCTGGCTTAATGAAAAATCCTTTTTCAGAAACATATTTCATCTGTTTATGGTCAGAATCCAGGTTCATCAATGGTCCAGCTGCTCTCTCGAAGTGGTTGTAAAGGGTACTGACATCAGACTGTTCTGAGTGGCCAAGTCGATCTAACAGAGCCATTGTCTTCGTCTGCAAGTTTCGTACCAACTTCCAAAATGCAGTTTAGATGCAGCTTCAAAGATCTCTAAACGATGTAGGACGATTTTGAAGTTGGAGAAGAAAATGAAATGGGAGTTTTTTGACCTACACTAAATGTATTGAACCGGAATACTCACCCAGGGCTAGACAAGACGAGCATTTGAGGTTAAAAAGTATATAATTTTTTGTTTATTTTTTTATTTTTTTTAAGAAAATAACCGATTATTTCGTTAGATAAGACCCTTCTTCCTCGGCTGGGATCGTTTAGAGCCCTTTGAACATTTAAAAAAACATTTAAAAAACATGCAAATCAGTCATAGCTTCATAAGAGAATTTGCTGTAATTAATGGCTATTCTAATATATGCATAACAATATTCAAAACAAATAAACCATTAAAAAAAAAAACCTCTTAGTGTTATTACAATTATTTAGTGCTTAGCGCTTTCCAAACACTGACACGTGTCCTGTTTTGACCAGCAGGCATCACCGTTGTGTCACAAACGCTTGGAAATAGTGAAACATTTTGCAAAGCAATTGGTTTAATTGATTCGAAGCACTGAAAAGCTTCGCTTCTCCCATTATGTGTTTCTTATCAGAGAATTGGAATCTTTTTAGACTTTTCTAACGGAGAATTTAACGTTCTATTTTGTTCTTTCTGACCGCCAGAGGCAGTGCTTCACACTGGATGTTATCTCATCACAGATGTACAGGTCGAGTCTAATAGAGCTTGGGAGTTTACATCACTGCGCATTGCATTCTGGGTAGTCGCCGCCATGTTTTAGGACACGCTAAATAGCGTACAATGACAATTAATACAAACCACTAGAGGAAAAAACGACTGTATTTGCGTTAATATTTTTAAGAGCTGTTTGCACTTGCTTAGAATAAATGTACTAATATTTGAATCCATTGCGTTCATTCGAGCACTCAGTCGTGTGGTCAGAACACGACACATACATACTCACAGAAATCATACGGCCACCTTCTATTGCACACAGGACCGAATTCGTTTCTCTTTTGCAGTTTTTAATAACTAGGTGGCACTGACATATCGGCCAGATAAAATAAACACACTATAGGTTGATCTCAGCCAGTTGATCTTGTAAGTAAACCACCGCTCTGCACATTTTGTGTGTATCTCAGATGTCTGTTCTATTCAAAAGTAAGTGCCCTGCGAACTTGAAATATTCTGCCCTGATTACAGTTCGAAGACAGTGTATATGTTCCATTCAACGAACATTAAAATTATTATTATTATTATTATTATCATCAACATCATGGTTGCTGCTTATATTTCCAAATACCTGCAGTACTCCAATTTGACACAAGGAAAAGTGTGTACATCTGCTCAGACCCTGACGTTGTTTTAAGCACTTTTCCACGCAAAAGACTGTGTTTATAAATATGAAAGTTTCCGTGGCTATCAACGTACGCACAGTCTGAGATGAAATGTGTGTACACACACTTTATAAATGAGGCCCTAGGAGTGTTGAGAGACCTCAATGACATTCCAAGAAAGGCACATTGAAGTAAACATCGAAATGGACATGAATCTCCCCTTGAATTGCAGTCCTACAGGTCCTCAACAGTGAATCCTTCACAGATATTTTGTTTATCCAGATATAGCCAAGTTAGCAAGGTTAAGAAGTAAATATACAGTCAACATTTGAAGTGGATCAAGACTTTTAATCAAAGTTGTCCTAAAAATAAATAATTCCCGTTCTTGTCTTAGGACAACTTCAATGAACTTCTTTGATCCACTTCAAATGTTGACTACTGTATAGTCACGGAAAGCAGCAATAAAATGGTCCAAACAAAGCAGAAAAATTGTACCTTTGCCATTTAGTACAGAGCTGTGGTACAGCCTTCACTGTCAGAAAAAAAGGTACAGTTCTGTCGCTGGGGTGGTACCCTAAGGTACAAAGTGAAAAGGTACAAATATGTACTTTTAAAGTACTGATATGCACCTTTAAGGTACCAATATGTACTGTTTAGGGGTAGGTAATGTACAAAGATGTACCTTTTCACTTGTGTCCCTTTGGGTACCGCCCCAGCGACAGAACTGTACCTTTTTTTTCTGAGAGTGTTCAGTAAAGTGGAGTACAAATTAATGAAATACTAATAAAATATGAAATATCCACATTAGTCATGTCATTCTTTAGGGCAGCAGTGATCCAGTTACTCATAAAACAATATTTGGCAACACTTTCTATGAAGCCCATATTTATAAGGGTATTCTTAAGGGATTATAATTAATGCATAATGCATTATAAAAAGACCTTATAATGTGTTGTATCATCTCATAAATAATCATGACAACAATTATAATATGGTATTATGCTTACACATTTGCAGTTATAGCTTTTAAGAGTATGATTATTTATAACACAAAATGAGTACCATATTACATCCACTTAATTTATAATAATTTATTTATATCTCATATCTTGAAATTGTTCATTTAAGATCTGCTCAGTATCTTGTGCACTACATCTTGTGAGTGGTTAGGCATGGTTGAGTGTTTCCTTAATGTAATTTTTTTGGACATTAAATTACACTTCATTTTGATGCTCCTCTTGGTCTATAAGCAACTTTGCAACTGCACATCAACTAACTCTCATTAGATTATTAGTAGACTTATGTTAAAGTTAGGGTTGATACAATAAGTTGAAAATAATACTTGCATAGTTGCTTATAGTGAGTAGAATTTCTGTTAGGGAACTATCAAAATAAAGTGTTTGCAGATATTTAGCAGACATACTAACTAATACTCCAATGACTGCTAACTGAGATGTAGTTGCATACCCAGATAGCACACGTACATCTGCAAGATGTCCGTTAAAGATCTCTTGATCTGGAAAACATCTGCTGTGTACAAATGTCTGGCAGACATCTGTAAGATGTCAGTTTTACATACATTCTAAATCATAAACATCTTAAAGACATTTAATAGATGTCTATTTGACATCTGAAAGGAAATGTCCAATAGACGCATTGCAGATGAGCAAACAACGTTTTGCAGATGTCTTGCAGATGTAAATGCAGACATCAAATAGAAGCCTCAGAGATGTACGTGTGCTGTCAGGGTAATTACTTATCAACAATTGTCTAAAGGATACCATCAAAATAACCATAGTGATATTACAATAAAAATATTTCAAACAAATGTGTACATATTCATCTGATCTGATATCTGATCTAATGGCTGTTTGGGGAAAAAAAAAAAATAATAATTATCTGTGGTCTTTGTCTGCTTTAAGTAAAATGAAGTTACTTTGCTTAAAGCAGATATGACCAATCATAGAAGACTTTGTATTTGTCATTTTACAATAATAACACTAAATATAGCTGCAAGAAGTCATTACTGGGGTTCAGGCGCTTTAAAGCATTTGAAAAAAGACATTACATATTATTTATCAAGCCTGTAGCAGCCTAAATCAATGATTAGTGGTCCGATCTCCCTAAAACTTTGCATGCTTGTTTAGAATCACCTGTCGCATGTGCTCACCAGGTTTTGTGAAGTTTTGAGTTTTCATTTAGGCTTCATAGGCTATTTGGACAGGCCCCTTTTCTAAAGACCCTATTATAGCTTCCCAAAGGGTACAACAGTTCAACATTTTTTGATAATTATTGACCTAGAAAGTCCAGGGTATTTAAGAATACCCTTATAATACATTATAAGGGTATTCTTAAATATGGGCTTCATAGAAAGTGTTACCGAATAGTATCCAACATTTCATCAGCCCAAATCTAAGAGGCAGCCTTTTGCTATGCATTCACAGATTTGCATACGGAATAAGGAATATTTTGACAAATTACACAACCAAGCTGCAATGAGCAGGATCCAAGCTTAACAGAGAAAGAAAGGCCCTTTTCAGTGAAGAAGAGTCTTCTGTATTCACTATCCAAGAGAAAGATTGACATCCTGTGTTTTTCTTTTCTACACTTTTTTTCTGAGGTGAGATCTCTGTAAGCACATCTATGAATGTATATTCAGCCTTTATATACACAGAACATATTTAAATAAAGTAATTTATACATTTTTCTTTTTACTTTTTTTTCTGCTTATATTTCCAAATACCTGCAGTACTCCAATTTGACACAAGGAAAAGTGTGTACATCTGCTAAGACCCTGACGTGGCTTTAAGCACTTTTCCACGCAAAAGACTGTGTTTATAAATATGAAAGTTTCCGTGGCTATCAACGTACGCACATTCTGAGATCAAATGTGTGTACGCACACTTTATAAATTAGGCCCTTTTTTACTTTACTTTTATTTATTTATTTTTAAGGGCAGTCGTGGCTTAATGGTTAGAACTATACCTTGTAACCCAAAGGTTGTGGTTTTGAGTCTCAGTACTGGCAAGGATTTTAGGTGGGGGAAGTAAATATACAGCGCTCTCTTTCACCGTAAATATTACCAAGACTAAGGTGAGACCCTTGAGCAAGAAACACACAACTGCTCCCCAGGTAAAAAATACTGGAAAAAAAAAAAAAGCAAAAATGCCTGCCCACTGCTGTGTGAGTATGTGTGTGTTTGTGTGCATTTGAAAGGGTGCCAATGGATGAGGTCAAATTCCAAGTAAGGGGCACCTCCTTTCTCCTTTGTGATTTGCATAATCTTAAAGTCCTGATAGAATATGCAGTCTTGTGCTTCTTAACATTTTATAAAGAAAGAACAGATTTGATATACAATCACAAATGGCAATATATATTTTATTTACAATTCCATATCTGCAATACCATAATACAACTTAAATGAGTACACCTCCTTCACACAACATTTAACATGACAGGTGTGTTCATTGTATATAGCTGGATATGACATGGATATTGAACAGTGTATACGTGTTTGGAGAAGTTTTGAAACTCCCAAATCACTACATGTACTAGATAGATAGATTAGATAGACAGAACAGATCTAGGGCCAGATTTATTAACAGCTTGCGGCAGCACAAGCCGTCATTTGGCATTAAAATAGCCTGCTGGGAGGATTTACTAAAGACGTGCAGTGAAGAAATGACGCTGAAAAGGTGTGGACATGGTTGTTTTTGTGCCTAACCTTATTGAATATGCATTTGTAGGAGTTTCCCTTTCAGATGCACAATTTATGGAGGAGAGTATGAAAATGAATCATGCAACACGATTTACTAACGTGTGCGCTCATCAGATTTCTGGTATCTGCGCCAATATTTATCTCCCAAAAAAGCAGGCGCTAATTTGCGCTGATCTTGGTAGATTGCGCTGGTCATTATGGAAATGATCTGGCTGCGTCTGTGTTTTGTAATGCATGCATTGTCAGTAAATCACATGCAGAATTTCCCCTCCCATTGGCGTTTTTATGGAATTGCGCTTTAACGCTAATTTGCCTGGTTTAGTAAATCTGGCCTCAGATATCATATTGACACAGTGATTTTTGATTCCCTCTAAATTCAGTCATAAATTTGGAACATTTTAGTGCAAATTTACTTGTGAATCAAGAGTTCGGTATAGAAATGTTTGTACACAGAATGAATAAGAATCACTGTTTGACAAGTAAGAAATAATAATAAAATAGAAATACATAGCTACACCAAGCTTAAATTTGAGCCGTTATTTTAAAAATTTAAAATATAAAAAAATATATACCAAGTTCTGCCATGAAACTCTAAATAGCACAGGCTGATGGGTTCTTAACGTAACTGATGATATTCACAGTGTTAAAAGACTTAGCACAAGCTGATTGGTTCATGTTTCATACACAGCCAATGAGCTTACTGCCTTACATTTAAATGGCTGGTTCTCTCAAGCTTTTTGCAGCACGCTTTCAGAGTTCCTCTGAAACCCTCAACCTTCCACAGCTCCACTTGTATAGATCTGCTATGGGTTATTTTCTATGCTATTTGTGCAACAGCAGTAGGTCTTAAATACTCACAGCACCATATCTATTCTGCCAAGACCGAATACATTAATATTGTGATATACATTACCATGTTAAAATCTTTCGCGAGTTGTCATGATAGAAATTAAATAAACTCTGTCTTCTCAAGGATTAAGATAAAAGCCATTAATTGTTTTTGAACACCTCTGAGCTATAGTACGTGAAGGCTCTTGAACTTGTCAAATTGTTAAAAATTTTAACAGAATTGGAATAGACCTGAGACTGATAAACTACAGTACGATTTAAAAAATGCTTCTTATGTCATGCAGTGCAACTTAAAATATTTAAAAATAACATTGCCCAGCAATTTAGATAAAAAAAGAACTCTTTAAGAGGACTTAATATTAAAAAAGAAGAGTGTTTCCTTTTTTGTTCTATTTCTATTTTTTCACATTTTCATATTATTAATAAAAAAATCATATGTGATGCATCTGCCATAATGCTGCGTACAGTAACAGAGACTTGTTGTAAGGGACTTGTTGTAAACTGTAAAAGGGTCCTTTAGCATTAATGATGGATAAAAATCATCTTCAAAACAGAAATCTTATAACAACCAGCATGATTTTGCTTTGAAGAGATGGGAAATAGACCTCAATCTATATTTCTATCCTATCTTTTGGTAACATACAGAATAGAACATGTGAATGTCAGAGGTTAGGTCAACAGGGTGAGAGAGAAGCTTATAAGCTTGTAAGCTTGTAAGCTCCTCATTGTGTTCTTTTTCCCAAAGGTAAGTCATGCCCTTGTCTGTGGCAGGAGTGCTGCAGTGATCCAGGGACACATGAAGCAAAGGGTCAAGGGTGAAATCTTCTGATTTCACATCGAACTGCCAAACTTTCAACACCACATGACGCTGATCATTTTCAAGTGTCACACTCTCCACTTGGCCAAAGAACACTAGAAACACACACAAAAAAGACAAGATCATTTAGTCAACTTACAAAAAATGTTATTTAGCATTTCAGGTTGCAAAACAAATGTTTAAGAACATCACCTGTTCTATTGCACATTTCAGGGATCAGGTCCCTTAGTGGCTTAACTCTGTATTTTGCAGGAGAGCTGTTAGATTTTGGTGTTAGTTTGAGATGTTCAGCACAGCAGCTCCACAGGGATGTGTTGTAATAGTAATGCCCACAGCAACTGTGGTTTTGCTTGGTGTCATAAATTACAGCGTTGGTTGAGGAGGAACAGCAAGTTTTATTGCTACTTTGCAGCAATAGGTTTCCACAGCACTCTGCATTCCCACTCGAATGTTGGATGTAGAGATGACCAGAGCAGCATCTCAAGGATTGGTTGAAGTGGTCATAGACGTCTGAACCACAACAGAAATTGCCATTTATCTTGTTGTGGCTAAATAAAAAAAAGTTTGAAAGAAAAGTTATTCAAGTGGTTTTAAAATTATTAAGGGTTTATTGGGTTTCCTGGAGTAACTGTTCTAGAACGGTGCCATGTGAATAAGAATGTTTTTACTGTAAAGAAATGATCCATACTCTCGGCAAATGTTATTCTACAGACAGGTTGACCCCTCATGGTGGATGTGGTGTTAAGTTCAGTGGCTCCCTATCTGGATCTATACCATTTTCCCTATTAAAGTGCTCCTATTATGCCTTTTCAAATATGACCTTTCTTGCAGTGTGTCATGTAGCTGTATGTGAACATAAACTATCTACAAAGTTGTGAAGCCGACAGTGCATGATAAATAAAGTTATTGTCTATCAAAAAAAGAGTCGATTCACAATTGCCTGAACGAGTCGTCAGGAATTCGAATCTTTTTCTGTTACGGCCACACGTCACAAAGTAATACATTTGCATAATGTCTGCCCACGTCGCAAACAACTTGCCCGCCCACAAACACAGTAAAATTTCCATGTGGTTTACGTCATGTCGAGAAGACGCTGTATCCTAATTACAATTTGGGATTCACCAAAGGCTCGCTCTTAAAAGATGGATCAGTGCCCAGTTTATTTGGACCGGCTTGCTCCTCCGAACCTCTAACTGTAAGTGTGATTAATAATTGATGGTTGTATTTTCTAGCGATCGTTCAAAATCGTCCTATATCGCTCATGGGAGTGAGTAAATTATCAGGACATTTTTATTCTGAAAGTGGAGTAATCCTTTAAAACTTGTTGCTCTCATGTAACGTTACTCTGTATCATGCAAAATACATATTTAGTTGTGTGTGTTGTGTTTGCTCCGCGCAGCTCGTAGGTCTCTGGCCAACCGGCTGACGGCTTTATCTGTTCACTCACTATTGTCTAGAAACGTGTCGATGAATAGCGAATGTTTGTCGTATACTATGGCTGTTTGGGTGTTGTTGTTTACACCGAGTTGTGGGCTACAGTAACGGTGATGGGCTTCCGTGTTTGAACTTCGCTGCACGCAGTAACGTTAAACCAATCACAAACCAATCACCGCAGATTAGTGTCACGCAAAGGAGTGGTTTGGACAAATGATTCGTTTTGACAAACCGTTTGGGAGTCGTTGAGCAAATAAGGTAAAAATAAATGCATAAATGCATATTATAAGACAATAAAAGTGTTTTTTGACCTTGGATGCATGTCAACTTGTTGTTGGGGACTCCCAAAACCAAAATATGAACCTTTTATAATCCATAATAGGGGCACTTTAAAGGCAATTTGAAAGTAGCTGTGCAGTCTGATGAAATTAAAGAGATCACCCAACAATATAATTTATGTCTTTAATTACTCACCCTCATGTCGTTCCAACCCAAAGATTTTCGTTCATCTTCAGAACACAAATTACGATATTTCTGATGAAATCTAAGAGCTTTCTGACCCTGCATAGACAGCAACACAACTGCCATGTTAAGGCCCAGAAAGGTAGTGAAGACATTGTTAAAATAGTCCATGTGACATCACTGGCTCAACCGTAATGTTATAAAGCTATGAGAATACTTCTTGTGTGCAAAGGAAACAAAAATAACGACTTTATTCAACAATTTTTTTCTCATCTGTGCCAGGCTTAAACGTGCATTCACAAGAGTACCGTAAGGTGCAGCACATCCACAGCTGTATCTTCCGTGGCTCGGTATGCTTTAAACTCGTTTTTTTTGTCTCAAGCAAGAGATTATACGACTCTGGGATTAATGAATGAATGAAATGCATTTGTCTGTGGTTCACTCTGTCTCAAATCGCGCTCATGGAAAGCGCTTAAGAAACAGCTGTCTCTTCTGCATCTCGGTATGCTTTCAACACGTTTTTTTAGTCTCGAGTAAGAGACTATACGACTAATTCTAAAGTTTGGTAATATTTCTATTCAAAATTCCTCATGATTCCCCACGATTCCTCGATTTCTAAAAGTAAAATTGTGGCAAAACATTAAATTCAAATTAACTGATAAAATTGTAAAAATCACTCAGGCCTAACGTCACATGGACTATTTTAACAATGTCCTTACTACGTTTCTGGGCCTTGAACTTAGTAGTTGCGTTGCTGTCTATGCAGGGTCAGAAAGCTTTTGGATTTCATCAAAAATATCTTAATTTGTGTTCCGAAGATGAACGAAGGTTTTACGGATTTGGAACGACGTGGGGGTGAATAATTAATGACAGAATTTAGTTTTTGGATGAACTCTCCCTTAGATAGCCAATGAGGATGTCAAGTGCACAACCAGGTGCACTTACTTTTGAGTTGCAGAATCAATCAAAACATAATGCAGTTATTTAAAACATGAGCAAAAAATGATTAAGTGCACTTTTAAATCAAATCTTTGTACTCTGTGGGCCTACCTGTGTCCGTTACAGCAAATATGCGTGCTAGGATTGTAGGTTTTTCCTCCACAGCAGTGCTCACCAAGACGGGGACGGACAGACATTTGGCAGGTAGTGTTTTCTGGAGTATATACAACACCTCCAACACACTCTGACTGCTCAGGCAGATCGTGATAAAGGATTTCATTACAGCACAGCACATCGTCATCTGGCAGAGTGTAAGCATCTTCGCCACAGCACTGAAGGACAGAGATACACATAATACTGTACAATAAAGTACTGTATAATAATTTAAAGACACATTTTACTGAAAATCACAGTGTTCTGAGAAATGTCTATTTATGCAGAGCTGAACTTTTGGTCAAAATGCAATACCTCAGTAAGTGCTGAAGCCTTCATATGCAGTTTCCCTGAGCAACAGATGTATTCCTGGTGATTGTATGGGTCATTTCCACACATCAATTCTAGAACAGAATGATAAGGAATGTGAGATTTTACTACAATAACTATACAATCACCATAATTTTCAATAATGACATGAATGATTTAAAATGGACACCTGAAAATGTCAGGATAGGCAGGTATGAACAGAAGAGGCTATCAAAGGATACTGAAACTAACTAGATCACTGTCCGATCATAAGAGAGATATCTAAAAATATAAATGCACGATGAGGATGCCAAGTGATTTACCTGAGACTTTGGGGGGGCTGCTTGAGCTTTCCAGTCACACATAAAATCAAACAAACAAAAACACACACAGAAAATTACATTATTAGAATTTTCAAATTATTGTTAAACAGACCTCTGTTGTTAGAATGTATCAGAATTATTTCCTGCAGTAGTCAATATACTACAGATCTTATTAATTACTAATTAGTTTCCAGTGCTGTGGACAATTTTTGCAAATCAGTGTAAACTTTGAGTTGCTTATCATTCATTAAAATACAAAAGAGGGGACACGTGTAATAATGATCAGTATTCTAATATTTTTGCATTTAGGAAAAGGTCTATTTAATAATAAGCATCCTTGAGCACTGGAAAGGTGCTATATAATAAAACTTATTATTATTATTATTATTATTAAAAGGTGTTTTTGTCCGTCAGTGTGACTCACCTAGTGGGAGGAGAGCCTAGTGCTTTTGAACAGCAATCGTCATTTTTGGGCATCACTGCTAGTTTTGGGGAGATACAGCAGCATTGGGTTGTCATGTTATATGTTTCTTTGCCACAACAAGAAAGATTTTCCTCCCGTTCAAATATTTTTTTGCCACCACAACACAAATGAGTCGTTGTCAGGTACATGGCTGTAAATGAGTGTAAGAAAAAACTCATCAGCTAACTGTTTCAAGATCAATCAATCAATCTCAACAAAATTTCTTAAGCATGCAAAAATGTGTCCAATTTGAACAAAGCAGCCATCAAGGTGTATGAGGTGGATCGGTTACCATTGTCACAGCATTTTGCATGGCTGTCGATGCGAGTCTGTACGCTGCCATTACAGCAAATCTCATTTAGTGGATTGTAAGCTACAGAACCGCAGCAGTCAGCCACCTGCTGGCTTAATCCCAGATTTATATTTCCTGCAACACATTAAAAAAAAAAAAAAACAGTGTTCAGTCTTTGTATAATGTCTTAAACTCACTGTGAAACACATCCTCTACTCTTAGCGACTCAGCAACCACAAACCAAAAGCTGCAAGAGGCTCCCTTACCATTACAGCAGGAACTTTCTGAGATACTGTAAGACACATTTCCACAATAGTGCAGATGATGGCTGCCTTCCATCTGTCCACTGAAAGCTGCATTGCTGCTGACATCATAAACAAGACAGATCATTCCTATTTCACTCTAACCAAAACATTCTGCTAATTTACATTTAAGTGATCTATGATTAAACAATAATGATTTTATTTATTTATTTATTTTTTAAAGTCTCTTATAAAACTGTGTTCAGAAGGCTCTGTGTAAGGTCACTCACTGGCTCCCTCTGTCATGATGGCAAATTCCTGGAACAAGGAACAAGGAGATTATGAAACATTATGAAAAGTGGTAACTAGTCTCCTGTGGGTAAGACAACTCTAATGCGATAAATATTGAAGTCAGCATGAATATGGCTCATCAGTGCGAACTCTTTGAAATTTGTAATCTGCCCTTGATCTGACTTGGAACACATGATTTATAGTTTTTAAACCCTCCCCTTCCAACTGGCTTCTTCTGGTATGTAACACCCACTTTTCACAATTTGACGTCAACAGGCTTTTCAAAATCCAAAATATTTTTAAAACAGGCACTTTTGCATTTCGTTTTGAAACTCTTCCGCTAGAGTCTTGTCTTTCTCACCTCTCCCGTCTTGTCAGTCAGCTTGACTCACTTCATATGATAAATGAAATCTGATCTACCGCATATTGTTTAACGAATATTGAGCTACCTAAGCCATGCAGGACAGAAATTACACTTTCGCTTCACTTTAAAATGAAACACGAGGAAACAATCCCTCAGGAAAATTAATGCCTTGATCATATGTAATGCGATCTAGGAAAACCAAACACATGGTGAAATTTTACCTTTTTTAAGATCCTTCATCTCTGGATGTGAAATAGTCAGTTATAACATCGTTTAGGACACTGACATCACCTTGATTGAGCAGACTGAGAAGAGTAAAATCACTTAAGTGAGCAGCTGCAGTACTTCAGACTGCGCTGTTGCGCTCCGCCATCTTACGATATTAAATAAATAAAAAAACTTTGCGTGCCGTAGTTTACACAGGACTGGCGGAGAATGTGAATCGATACACCTTTATTTAATATGTTACGTAGTTTACTTTGATAGGTTAACTGTTTTGTGGTGTTAAGGGAAAGCACCTCAGCAGCGCATTCTTAACATAAGAGAAAGACGCAGTCATTTCTGCTTGCTGCAATAAATCACTATTTTCTGCACTAAACAAGTGAATTTCGCCGAGATATTTTCAGAGATGATAAACAAGATGCTATAGAATAATAATTTAATGAAATCCTAATTTTGACAAGAAAAAAAAAAAAAAAAAAAAAAAAAAAAGACATTCGACTTATTTTTCGAATTTCCTGAAAACGTCCAAGCGCGACATCCGACGGGTTTCGCCAAATCGCATCACATATGAATTTAAGACTTGCTGCTCTGATTTAAGATCTTTTCAAAGCCTTAATTCACGGAATTAAGCGAATTAAGGCTTTTTAAGACTTTTTTTAAGACCCGCGGAAACCCTGAATATATTGTTGTATTTTAAATATTCATTTTTACTGTGTTAAATGGAAGAGGTTAAGAAAATTCTGTTCAATAAAAGTCATTACTCAAATTATTTGAGTTAGTTGTACTCAAAGTTTTTGAGCCAATCAGTTGTTTTGAGCCACATGATTTTGAGCAGGGGTGCTCAACCCTGGTCCTGGATATCGACTTTCCTGCAGAGTTCAGCTCCAACCCTGACCAAACACACCTGAACCAGCTAATTAGGATCTCAAGGAGCGCTTGATAATTACAGACAGGTGTGTTTTATTAGGGTTGGGATTAAACTCTGCAGGAAAGTCGATCCCCAGGAACAGGGTTGGGCACCCCTGATTTTGAGTATTGCATAATTAAAGAGTTTGAGTTAAATGCTACTAATATTCAGTTATGTAATACTAATATTTTTGGAGTTTATATAACTTAATTTTTATAAGTATTGTTAACAATACAATGGCACAAATTATTAAAAGCTCATGATAATAAGTCATAAGTTCTGAAAACATTATTTTTAAGTTTATTAACTAAAGAAAAAGTAAGGCAATCGGTTGCCTTAATTTTTTTTAGTTGTGTTAATTACCGGGGTTTACAGTGCACATGAACAAACCTTTTCCTACAGTTTTAGTAAAAAAATAGGGGTTGTAGATTTCATGTTGACTTTAAATGGTCATAATTCACTTAACACATGCATGACTTTTTGTCTTTTATGGAACACATGTGACCCTGGACCACAAAACCAGTCATAAATAGCACGGATATGTTTATAGCAATAGCTAAAAGTACACTGTATGGGTCAAAATGATCGATTTTTCTTTTACGTAAAAAAACAAAAATATTAAGATATTAAGTAAAGATCATGTTTCATGAATATATTTTGCATATTTCCTATCGTAAATATTTAAAAACTTAATTTTTGATTAGTATTATGCATTGCTAAGAACTTCATTTGGACAACTTTAAAGGCGATTTTCTTTTGCACCCTCAGATTCCGGATTTTCAAATAGTTGTATCTCGGCCAAATATTGTCCTATCCTAAAAAACCATACATCAACAGAAGACTTTTTTTATCTCAGCTTTCAGATGATGTCAGTATCTCAGATGTAAATCTCAGTTTCAACAAAACAACCCTTATTGCTGGTTTTGTGGTCACATACAGTAAAAGAAAATATTTTGGAAATATCTTCTGAATGGATAAACACTTTGAGCAGTTCTTCAGAATACTTTCTTTTTATGTTTGTAATGACTTGACAGTGAGTAAATCATTTATATGTCAACTACACCTTTAACCTAAAACCATGGGAAAGTGCATTTCATGCAAGTTCTTTAATACTCTCCCCTTATGCCGTTTATACAAAAATATCTGCAATGTCTTATCATCTTTTATAAGTGTTTATTACTTCACAGAATGAAGTAACATTCTCCAAAAAGCCATTTAAAAAATCTGTTTTGTTTAACTAAGGATTTAGGTTTAGGTTATATTATGTAATAAAAAGCTATTAAAATGATATTTTCATATTTATTTTCATAAGTAGTGCAGGCACTTTGAGTACATCAGAAAAAATAAGGCATTAGTTTACTGTTGAGGATTTTTCCTGTCACACCGCACTGTTTCCAGGGGTCGAAAATAATATTGTTTATTCGTGCAAGTTCATTCACACTCTACCCTTATGCCCAGTTGATACAAAAATGTATGCAATGTCTTATCTTCTTTTATAAGTGTTTATTACTACAGAGAATGTCACTGGATGTCACTGATGCTATTAGACTCCTGAATGTTTATGAAAATTGTTTCTGAATCTGAATTCTACTAAAAATGACTTGCTAAACTTACCACCCACCTCTCCCACTTTCACTGCCAAAGTGGGCCATTTAAGTTTGATTGTTCTGTGCTCAAAAGGTTTAGTCTTTCAGAGCATAACAATGGTTCTTAATTAAAGGGACACGATTTCTCTAAATGATAAAATAGTTTGGCTGAGGCAATATGACACTGGTGGGTGTGACCACACATCAAAGGAGGACTGTGTCATGGTGAAAGGTAGAAAACATTTTCATTTCAACTCATAAGGTTGCTCACTAAATGTAAACAAACTTTATTGTGAAAGTTCATGTTTTATTTAATACCACCATCAACAGGGAATAAAATGCAAATAATCTTTTTTTTTTTTTTTTTAATTTGTTATTTTTCATGTAAGGTGTTTAAATACTGCTGACCCAGTTTGACTGAATGTGTAAGAGAAAGTGAGCCAGTGGGATTCAGGTAAAGTGGGCTGACCTGTTACCTTCAGTAATTATATCCAAATTCATTAAAGAAATTGACATTCACTGGTATTTTATAGTTGACAATTATAGTTTACTTCTTTAGAAAACAGATATGAGACTGCAGTCAGGAATTCAAGTCAGAGATGGAAGAAAGGAAAGAGAGGATAGAAAGGAAGTTGAAGCATAAAGTTCAGTCTGTGAAGTGAAGAAAGGATGAGAGGAGAAAAATATAAATGTAGAATATAAAGGTTTAAAATAAGGGCACAATTTAAAAAAAGTGTGTGTAAAAGTTAAAAGTTAAAAGTGTGTAGAAAACAGACATTTTTTAGCCTATTTGTTGTTGCTTGTGGTATAGTCACATCTTTAATATATTGTAGAGTTCTGATCATATGTGTTGATAAATCATGTGTTTTTAATTAAGATACAGATATTTTTTTGATAAATAAGGGATAATCCACTTTACCAGACTAAGTGGTCCACTTTACCTGAAAAGAAATGTGTCTGGAGTACATGACCTCAAAACATTTATTGGTGTATATCTTGCAAACATTTTATATGAACTGCATTCAAATTTAAATATTATAGCTGGACTGTACAGTTAACAAATGTAATAAAGAAGAAGAAGAAGAAGAAGAAGAAGAAGAAGAAGAAGAAGAAGAAGAAAAATAAAACATCTAGGTATCTAAATTACACGTTTTACAAAAAGTGGCCCACTTTACCTGAGTTCACCCTACAATTAAATGCTGTTCCTCCTCCAAGCCGTTTTTAAAAATCGCAGCCTACATAGTCCATCTCTTTAGTTTATCTGAGGATTTAGGATTAAGTAAATATAAAAGTTATTAAAAAGCTATTTTTATATATGATTGCAAATCCATTTGTTCTTAGCACAGGCGCTTTGTGTAGGGTAGACCAGGTACAGTTGGTACAGGGGTACATTTGAAACACATTAACTTGAGTGCGCAACAAGTCTGATCTGTGAATTTTTTTTTTTTCTAAGGTATTTTTTTTTTTTCGTTTCACTACGTCCTTTCCACAATGAATAGCGTCTCATCCTTACATGACTGTTAAAGTTAACTTACAGTTTCGTAAACCTTAATCTGTGCTCTAAAAACTGACATATTGCATGACTTTGTGTCATGCAAGGTCACCATAAGATCTAGAGAAATGTTCGAGGTGGTCAGCGGGGTACTGTTGAGACACAATGTATCAAATGTACCCGCATTACAATCCTATTGCGGCACATGCACTTTAGTCGCGAGTTAATATACAAGTCACATTAAGACAATATAGCCTATCTTTGCTTTAAGAATGACCTTTGTTTTGTTATTATGGTTTATTAGGCTATTGTTATTATGTTTTATTTATTATGTTTATTAGGTTATTGTTTGCATTTGATCTGTTTTATTATTGCTGTTTGCAATTGTTTTTTTTTCTTTTACTGTTACTCACCTTTTCAACTGTTACTATTAAAATGATGAACTGAAATTAAATATTATATCGCTGTTTGCCATTACTGTACAATGTTTTACAAATTAACTACTTTAAACAAATAATCGAATAAAATACTGAATGGAAATAAAAACAGCTGAATATTCATTTTTAAAGGTATTTTACATTCATCAGCTTTACAACATTACGGATGGGTCTCTCAACTGCACTCGTGTACTGTTCCAACTGTACCCATGCCAAAAAAAAAAAAAAAAATTGTTTATTAGCTAATTGTGGCAAATATGACCTACTTATGGATGTTAATAAGTATTAATATTTTAGTAGACAAGTAAAGGAAATGTCATTTGAAAAATCACTTCTTTTCAGTCCCTAGTTTTGGTGTGCAACGTAAAAAGCAAAAAGTATACCAACTGTACCCGGTCTACCCTACACCAGAAAGAACGAGGCATCAGTTTGCTGTCGAGGATTTTTCGTGTCGCACCGCTCCGCTTCCAGTGTAGGCAGTATCAGGTCGCGTTGCTCGCAGCCGGCGTAGAAACGATAAGAGACGCAGCACAGAAAACAACTTCTGTTTTCCCCCCTCGCCCCGCGACAGATTGATGCGTAATATTATTCCGTCTAAATCTCAAGTAAGACCAATCAATCGCTACACTACCACGGTCATCAAAATACTGTCCCTCGCCGCCCAGTCAAAAAGGTATCCAATCTCGGTGGGTGTGTAAAAGTTCTCTGCTCTAACATTTACTTGTTCAGTGGCTTTCTGTAATTGCTAAGCATTCAGATAACGCAGTCGACCCCTTTTCACTCTTTGGGCTACTCTGAGCGCGCTCCACCCGCAGATATTTCTTCTCTCTAACTTAATGAAATAGAGCGAGTATGACTCAGCTCCACACTCAGGAGGCTCCACCTCCAAAAAACACGCATGCCTACACACACAGTATGATGGTCTGGTTCAAATTTAGGCTAAGTATATAAATCGTTAACAATAAACTGTTTCATACAATCAATGACTCAGCTGTTAGTTTTAAACGGCAACACTTTTAAATGACAACATTAGCTGACAAAATAAAACTAGTAGGTAAATGTCTGAAGTATAATTAATAATTATAGTGTTTCCTTACCTTGTGCAGAGGATGTGGAAAAAATGCACAAGATTGTCACTAAACCTGCAATAAAATAAGTAAGTAAGTAAGTAAGTAAATAAATAAATAAATAAAATACAATATTATAAAATATCACTTAAAAAGAAAAAAAAAAATCAATTCAATATAGGTAACCTTATTATAATTATACAAATGTGCTATCATACATGCAGTTGATGTGTAGATCTCCATTGTGTATCCTTGTTCAGTAAAGCTTCAGTATCCCAAGGATGAGAATTTATGTACCCCAAAATAAAACATTTGCTCCACCTCTTCAGGCTGCATCATAGGAAGAACCAAAAGCCCAAAAGGCACACTAAGGAAGTAACAAGTATGGGCTTGATGACAGAATCATTGCGTTCATATTTTTATTTGGCAGATGTTTGAATCTACCAGCATCATTACAAGTATGGATAAATAGTGAAATGCACAGTCACTGAGATACATATCAGCACACTTATGCAATAATCTCTTTAATGTTTTTACTAGTGTTCTGTAAGTTGTGTAGGAATTGTTGTTGTACTGGTATGCATCCATTTAGCATGTTTAATTATGTTAGATTATAAACTATTGGTTCACAGCCAAGCACTCTCACATGGCTACCAAATACAAACACACTTGACTCATATGTTGTATCACTGATAATGGCTATTGGACTGAGGTGATTCAATCCCTGCTGTTTTTTTTTTTTTTTTTTTTTTTTTTTTAAATGGGGTGGCACAGAGGGGACCAAGAATCAGTGGTCCAGGGAAACAGAATAAATACTGGCTATATAAGAGGATGTATGGTGCTAAATATTTCCCTCTAAATTCTGAATCATTTATCGCCTGTAATACCATGGTTCAACCACTAAATGGCTGTATATCTCTATACTTGAATATATAATTGTGCCTGTGTCAAATCGGGACACAGACAATCCATTTTGTTGCTCATACTAGCTACTTGTAGTAGCTTTATCAGTCACACAAAAGTAATGAAAATATTTACTCAGTGCAGCCATGGCTATATTTCAATGTAATCTAGTGTTTACATAACATGAGGTCAACAGAGATCTGGTCTGTGGTCTCTCCTTCTTTTTGAAAAACTCTCTATTGCAAACCAGACAGTAATTTAAAAAATACAGTTTTAAAGGATTAGTTCACTTCTAGATGAAAAATTCCTGATAAATTACTTTACAAAGTTTTATCCACTGCTGATTTTGTATGTTTGCTCACTGACAAAGAAATGATCAGTCTATCATTTTAATGGTTGGTTTATTTGAACAGTGAGAGACAGAATAACAACAACAACAAAAAAGCACATTTCAAAAATATTATAAATTGATTTGCATTTTAATGAGTGAAATAAGTATTTGACCCCTTCATAAAACATTACTTAGAACTTGGTGGCAAAACCCTTGCTGGCAATTTCAGATCTCAGGAGGGATTTTATCCCACTCTTCTTTGCAGATCCTCTCTAAGTCATTGAGGCTTTAATGTGCTTCTTCTTGAGCCACTTCTTTGTTGCCTTGGCCGTGTGTTTTGGGTTATTGTCAGGTTGGAATCCACAACCCATTTTCCATGAGGGAAGGAGGTTCTCATCCAATATTTGAAGGTACATGGCCCCATCTATCGTCCCTTTGATGCGGTGCAGTTGTCCTGTCCCCTTAACAGAAAAACAACCCCAAAGCATAATATTTCCACCACAATGTTCGAAGGTAGGGATGGTGTTCTTGAGGCCATAGGCAGCATTCCTTCTCCTCCAAACATGGCAAGGTGAGTTGATGTCAAAGAGCTTGGATTTGGTCTCATTTGACCACAACACTTTCACCCAGTTCTCCTCTGAATCATTCTGCTGATCAACTTCAGACTGGCCTGTACTTGTGCTTTCTTGAGCTGGGGGACCTTGCGGACACTGCAGGATTTCAGTCCTTCACGGCATAATGCGTTACTAATTGTTTTCTTGGTGACTATGGTCCCAGCTGGCTTGAGATCATTGACAAGATACTCCTTTGTAGTTCTGGGCTGAGACTTCACCATTCTCATGATCATTGAAACTCCACAAGGTGAGATCTTGCATGGAGCCCCAGACCGAGGGAGATTGGCAGTTATTTTGTGGTTCTTAGTTTAGCGTAAGCATTACTCTGCCCTTGTTCTCAGCCCTGTTCCTGGAGCTGTGGAGATCCTATTTTACCTATTTGAAATTCAGTGAGTCAACAGTGGCTAGATTGCCTCACTTGAAAAAGGCAATACATTTTTTGATAAAGGACTTTGTGGTTTAACTGAAAGAAAATCTGCAGTAGGTGAAACAGTTTGTAAAGTGTCAGATAATGTTAATTTGATGATGTAATAATCAGATGATATGATTACATGGCAGCGGAGCCTGTTTGTGAGAAATTAGAGAGACTCTAATTGACTACTGTTGCTATATCGGACAAACAATGGCACTCTCACGCTACAAATCATGTTCTCAGGCAGAGAAAAATACTTTACAAGGCAAAGAGAAAACTGACAACACTCTGACAGACAAGACAGAGCAGGTTACTTCTGGTATGAAACAAGGTCTCAGCTTTAACATGTCATGTTTTAAAGAAATTCAAACAGATAGATTTTTGTGGCTTTTTAAGGTTTTGTGGCTCTTTAAGGTTTTGTGACCACTGTATTACCTCATTAGATCAATCAACATAGGAACAGATAGTCTTTTCTTCTTTGCTTAAAGCACAAAAAAAAAACGAAGAAGAAAAAAAAAGAACGTATTTTATTTTAACCGCAGAAAGACGTCAATACGCACACATTTTCAAGTTTAAGTCCACCAAAGTTAATCTACTTTCCTGTCTGACTTTCTTGTCGGACAAAATGGCAGATTGGTCAGATTTCCGAAGTTTGTGAAGAGTCAGTTGGCTGTTCAGATTGGTGAACCTTAACCTCTTAATCTCAGATTGGTGTGTCTGCAAGTTGGCTTGTCTTTGCAAGTTGTCAGCAGTAAATGTCTGACGTAGAAAAGTCGTTGCATAGTCTTGCATCAGCTGCCTTAATGACTACTGGAAAATGTACCCGTTATTGCAAGAAAAATATTCAATCTTGGCTCAGCCACTGATGGTTTCAAAACACTTGGTTTCTATCAAACAGGTCACATCTGGAAACTATGAAAGACAGAGAAAAATATCTTTTTTTTTTTTTTAAAGGGATACATCACCCAGAATGTTTTTAATTTCTATATATATATATATATATATATATATATATATATATATATATATATATATATATATATATATATATATATATATATACACACACACACACCCCCATGATCACGGCATCCCCCTGTTGTTACTACTGGCAATGCTTCCAGAAAAATCCCCTACTAAAAATTCACCAGGGAAACATACAAACTCCACCAAGGCCTGGAAGTTTAGCCGGGACTTGATCCAGGGAGAATTCTCTTGCTGTGAGGCAATGATCTATCAATAGTCCTCATCACATGATCTGACCTCAGTGGTTCCCAACCGCTTTCCTGGAGGCCCCTCAGGCTTGCACATTTTGTATGTGTCCCTCATCTAATATGCCTGATTCAACTCAACAGCTCATTAGCAGACACTACAAGACTTGAATTGGGTGTGACTGATAAGGGACTGATAACCATTTCACCTAATACATTTAAGAGACAAAAACATCTCCCTTAAGTCATCTTAAACTCAAATGTGATGGCTGATTTTATGTTAACTGTGTTTTTAATGATCAAAATAATCCATTGGAAACAATAAATGATACACAATTATTAAGAGTGTAAAGGTTTGTCAAACTTTGTCTCACTGCAACACTTGAGCTTGAGCACCAAACTTGGCAAAGTTATGCACTTCCAGCACCACTCTCTGAAAGCTTTTGGATTTCATCAGATATATCTTAATTTGGAACAAAGGTCTTATGGGTTTGAAATGACATGATGGTGAGTCATTACTGAGAGAATTTTAATTTTTTGGGTGAACTATTCCTTTAAATGGACACCTTTTTACCTTATTTACTAAAATGTTCATATAGTACATCAAGGGTACATATTACTACTCTAAGGCACTAATATCCACCCTTTAGGGGTTTATAAGGTACAAAGATGTCCTTTTAAGACAGGGGTATTTCAGGTCCAAACCTGCTGCAACACACTTGTCTGTTTGATTAGGGTTGGTGCTAAACTCTATAAGATATATTACGCCTCCAGGGGTAGCACTGACTAAATCCCTGCTTTAAGTGTACTGTCCTCCTGACAAGCTGTTGTATCTCATTTTTTTTTTTCTTACTTTTTTTTCTGACAGTGTGTTGGAATGTCAGTTTACAAACAGTACAATTTTTTTTTTTCCAAAGTACATATTCAAGTTTGAGTACAACAAAGCAGTTCTACAGTTATAGTCTCACATAGTCTCACACTGGTCTACCCCAATGAACAAAATGAACTGGGCATAAACTGTGCTAGATTATTTTTGTATGGCAGAAAATGTACATATATTACATCATATTACAAAATGTTTTCATTCATGAATGAAAAAAATTTAAGTCTGGATAGTGCATTTTTATGCCTGTTTTCAAAAAAGGGTTAACCTGCCTCTGAACTTTATTTTACTAAGTGAGCTTTAGGGCAAATCACCTGAGAGAGCACATGATACTGCGTCAGCACCAGCAACCTAGCTTGACGTCAGTACGTCTGTGTAGGAGTGAAATTATTTTCTCATGAATTTAAAGTCCAGGGATTCTGACAAAAACAGAATTTGTTATGCAACAAAACAATACCGCTATTCTGGATAAGAGATCGCCAAAGAGACCAAACACCCCCCGTGCTCATTTACGACCCCCGTCTTCCCTCTCCTCTCACCTCCCTGCATCTCACTCCTCTTCCACCAAAGCAAGAATATACATATACCATGTGTGTTATATCTCGTGAATATGTTGATTTTTGTAGAATTGTGTTTTGCTGCTGAGGGGTGTGTTTTCCCCTTAGGGTTGAGTGAGAATCTCCAGCCAGGTGTGACCCTGGGTTGCGAGATCTCCTGACAACTGATTGGAAGATTTGTTTGTTCTGGTCTGGGTATACAGGAGAAGTGACAAATCAAGTTTGCAACTGATTTGTCAAGTTGTACGGGAGAAGACTAAGCAAACTACAGTTTTTGTAAAAAGCAAGCAGTAGGCAGCTGGCAAAAAGGTATTAGTCACCTACAGACCTCTGACTAAAATCAGACTGGCGAGTTTGTGATCATATGATCCATGGAGAAAGGCCAACGTGAGACATAAAAGAGGCTTCAGGTCCCTGATGAATGGATAATTGAAAGTATGGGATTTCTAGAATAATCAAGTAATTAATAATTAGTACATAATTGATATTTGTGATCAGTTTAAATTAGAGAAAGTGGCTAAATTTTAATGATCACATAAAATTTGAGTCAGATTAAACATGGAGCTAGATTAAAATTGAAACTAAATCCTGATAAATTAAGTGAATTTTGCAGAAGCACTGTGAAAAGACCAAACATGCCATAAACCTTCAACCAGGCCACTGGGCCGGTGGATGGATCCTTACATCTGTATTCACTTAGTATGTCTGTATTCACTTAGTGGTGTAAGGGCCTCTGGGCTTAAAGGAGAAGTTCACTTCCAGAACAAAAATTTACAGATAATTTACTCACCCCCTTGTCATCCAAGATGTTCATGTCTTACTTTGTTCAGTCGTAAAGAAATCATGTTTCTTGAGGAAAACATTTCAGGATTTTTCTCCATATAATGGAATAATTGTCTAGCTTTGTGATGTTCATGCGTATTCTGTGTAATCCTGGTCAATACAATTAGGGTAGGTCGAAAAACTCGCTGTTTTATCTTTTTTTGTAAATGCCATTTGATCTTCATTGCATGTTGGCTTTGTAAACACTGGGCCAGTACTTCTGCAGCGATGTAGGGGGATTTTGAAGTTGGAGGAGAAAATGAGTGGGAATTTTTCAACATACCCTAACTGTATTCACCCGGATTACACCAGGGGGATGTGACAAGTCGGCTGCCTTCCCCCTAATTATCATCATCATTCCGTCCGGTAATCGCCGCCCTTCACCAGGCTCCTGACGGGAGTGGGTGTGCGAGAGAGGAGGGGCGCCGAAACAGCCAGGTCTGGCGGCGTGTGATGAGGCACACCTGACGTGAATTTGACTGGGAGACTGGTCTCTTCCCCATTCATGCACGCTGGTGTTCTCGTGGGTCCAGGAAGGGAGCGTAGAGGGATCGAGCGCTGCCAAAGTGACGAGCTGCCGGACCCACGGTCTGACGTGAACCGCACCTGCCACAGTGCCCCAGATGAATTTCATTGTCAGTTACTTGCAAGTTTGGACAGTTCTTAGATGAACCCTTACATGGAGAAGTAAAAAGCACTGAGTTGAGAAATAAGACTGTACTGGACTTGTGTATTTGTGTCACACCCCTGTGGACTGTTTATGTTGGTTTCTCCCTCTTGTGCCCATATTTGGTTGTTCCTGTTTCCTGTCCTCGTTTAATCATCTTAGTTTACCTTGTATCACCTGTGCCTTAATTAAGTTCATCATTGTCACCTGTCTTTATAAGTTGCATTCTGTTCAGTGTTTGTGGTCTGGTCTCGTCAATGTATGCGTGGTTTTACCCTCCTGCTGTGGAGTTACCTGTTTTTGGATTTACCTGTGGATTATAATAAAGACTTTATCTTTGACCTTCGTCTTCGCTCGCCCCTTCCTCAGACGATACGTGACAATTTGTCAGTAATATTTGCCTTTTTTTTTAGATAGTGCTGTATCAACAGACGCTGGGCCTTAACACATTCAGTGACTGGGGCCAAGTCTTTAAAACGCACTCCAATTAAGTTGTCCATCCCTAGAAAGAGTTAGGGAATAACAAATTAGAGTCCATATTTATTGTAAACAAGACACATAGAGTAAAAGTGCA
Organism: Cirrhinus mrigala; assembly: GCA_036247105.1. Taxonomy (NCBI): domain Eukaryota; kingdom Metazoa; phylum Chordata; class Actinopteri; order Cypriniformes; family Cyprinidae; genus Cirrhinus; species Cirrhinus mrigala. The sequence continues at coordinate 20,236,779 of CM070024.1, forward strand.
TTTACCAGGAATAAATTAACTTGTGTGTGTTTATGTGTTTATGACCAGATTCCAGGCAAAAATAAAATTATGTAGTCAAAAACAAAAATAAAAAATGAAACAAGACTAGGATAAACTAACTAAAAACATGACTGAACTAGACCAAGGATGAACAAAGTGGCTCTGTACAGCTGCTAACACAAAGAGAGTGGTAAACGCAATGCAATACTCGGCAGATAGGAGGAGGAAGTCCAAGGCTTATAGTGTGTCTGATTGGTTGCAGCTGTGTGTGTACAATGGATGATGGGAAATGTAGTCCAGGGTGTGGTGCAACAGTCTGTGTAATGTGAAATGTGAAGGTGACCTCTGGTGGTGAGTGGACTGGCAATCAGGACCCGATTCATGACAGCTTTAGTATTTAGTAATTACCACAGCAAATGTATATTTACAAATTACTACAATTTAATACTACAAGGTACTGTAGTACCTTGGTATGGTTCAAAGACTTTTTACAACATTTTCCATGGTAAATTTACTATAAATTACTATAATTTACTATAGGCTAGTACCTTTACTATAGTATGGTTCAAAAACACTAGTAGTATTTACTAGAGAAATTTGACTATATTTTCTATTATAAATTAGTAGTATTATTAGTAATTAATAATTAATCATATAAATTAATAAATGAATAGTTTTTTTCATTCAATTCAATTCAATTCAAATTTATTTGTATAGCGCTTTTCACGATACATATCGTTGCAAAGCAGCTTTACACCAAATTGACATTTTTACAATATATGTAGTAGTAGCTTGATGTACATATGGTAGAGATGTGTGGTAAAGATCAATTAATGACGTAATCAAACAGACAAAGAACACTATAAATTAGTAGCAGAATTTGGTAGTGCTGTATGTTTTCAGGGTTGGCATCATCTGAAGTCCTCTGTGGGGTTGGCATCATCTCTTCTTAAGTGTTCTGGATCCACACTGGAGCTTGTGAATTCCTAGTTACCATGGGATGTCAATCCCATGGCAAAAACAGAGAACAAATAGGAACATAATAAGTTTATGAGATGCATTATTTGAATGCTTGGCTAAAAAGATGTGTCTTTAATCTAGATTTAAACCGAGAGAGTGTGTCTGAACCCCGAACGTTATCAGGAAGGCTGTTCCAGAGTTTGGGTGCCAAATGTGAAAAAGCTCTACCTCCTTTAGTGGACTTTGCTATCCTAGGTACTACCAACAGTCCAGAGTTTTGTGACCTTAGGGAGCGTGATGGATTGTAGCGTGGTAGAAGACTAGTTAGGTACGCAGGAGCTAAACCGTTAAGTGCCTTATAGGTAAGAAGTGCTATTTTGTAGCTGATGCGGAATCTAATAGGCAGCCAGTGCAGAGACTTTAAAATTGGGGTAATATGATCATATTTTCTTGACCTGGTAAGGACTCTAGCAGCTGCATTTTGGACTATCTGTAGCTTGTTTATTGAAGATGCAGGACAACCACCTAATAGTGCATTACAATAGTCCAGTCTAGAGGTCATGAATGCGTGAACTAGCTTTTCTGCATCAGAAACAGGTAACATGTTTCGCAGCTTGGCAATGTTTCTAAGATGGAAGAATGCTGTTTTTGTAACATGAGAAATATGATTTTCAAAAGACAAGTTGCTGTCTAATATAACACCCAGGCTTTTGACTGTAGTGGAAGTAACAGTACATCCGTCTAGTTGTAAATTGTAAGTCAAAAGATTCTGTGTATTGTTTTTAGGTCCAATAAGTAATATCTCTGTCTTATCTGAATTTAATAGCAGAAAATTGTTGGTCATCCAATCTTTTACATTTTTAACGCACTCTGTTAACTTTGATAATTCAGAAGTTTCATCTGGTCTTGTTGAGATATATAGTTGAGTATCATCAGCATAACAATGGAAATTAATCCCGTGTTTTCTAATAATATTACCAAGGGGCAGCATGTATATTGAAAATAGTAGAGGACCTAGAACAGATCCTTGTGGCACTCCATACTTCACTGGTGATAACTGAGATGACTCCCCATTTAAATAAACAAAGTGGTAGCGATCAGACAGGTAGGATCTAAACCATTTTAAAGCCTGCCCTTGGATACCTGCATAATTTTGTAGTCGATCTATTAGTATGTCATGATCTACAGTGTCAAACGCAGCACTAAGATCAAGTAAAACTAGCAGTGAGATGCAGCCTTGGTCTGACGCAAGAAGCAAGTCATTAGTGATTTTAACAAGTGCAGTTTCTGTGCTGTGATGGGGCCTGAAGCCTGACTGAAATTCTTCATAGATATCATTTTTTTGCAAGAATGAGCACAGTTGAGCACATATAACTTTCTCTAAAATTTTAGACATAAATGGAAGATTAGAAATGGGTCTATAATTTGCCAGTTCACTAGGGTCTAGCTGTGGTTTCTTAATAAGAGGCTTAATAACCGCCAGCTTGAATGGTTTAGGGACGTGACCTAAAGATAACGATGAGTTGATAATATTGAGAAGCGGTTCTTCTGCCACAGGTAACAATTCTTTTAGTAATTTAGTGGGTACGGGATCTAATAGGCATGTTGTTGGTTTAGACACAGTGATGAGTTTATTTAACTCTTCCTGTCCTATAGTTGTAAAGTACTGCAGTTTTTCTTTGGGTGCGATGAAAGAAGTTGACATATTAGATGCAGTATAATCTACATTGGTTATTGTATTTCTGATGTTATCTATTTTATCAGTGAAGAAATTCATAAAGTCATTGCTATTAAACTGTAAAGGAATATTTAGCTCAGGTGGTGTCTGGTTATTTGTTAATCTAGCCACTGTGCTAAATAAAAACCTTGGATTGTTTTGGTTATTTTCTATGAGTTCGCGGAAATGCTCAGCCCTAGCAGCTTTTAAAGCCTGTCTGTATCTGGACATACAGTTTTTCCATGCAATTCTAAAAACTTCCAAGTTAGTTTTTCTCCATTTGCGCTCAAGATTGCGAGTTTCTTTTTTGAGGGATTGGTTATTACTATTGTACCATGGTGCAATACGTTTTTCTCTAACTTTTTTCAATTTGATGGGGGCAACAGCTTCTAACGTATCGGAGAAGATGGTGCCCATATTGCTAGTCATTTTGTCTAGATCCTGTGTATTAAGGGGTACACAGAGCAGTTGAGATAAATCAGGCAGGTTATTTGTGAATCTATCTTTGGTGGCTGGAACAATAGTTCTGCCAAGACGATAACGCGGAGCCCTACAGTTAATATCAGTGATACGCAGCATGCACGATACAAGGAAATGGTCAGAAACATCATCACTTTGAGGTACGATATCTATATCAGTAAGATCAATTCCATGCGATATAATTAAATCTAGCGTATGATTAAAACGATGAGTGGGCCCAGTGACATTTTGCTTAACTCCAAAAGAGTTTATTAGGTCAGTAAACGCAAGTCCTAACGCATCATTTGTATTATCAACGTGAATGTTAAAATCTCCGACAATTAGCACTTTATCAAAATTAACCAATAGTTCCGAAAGGAATTCTGCAAATTCTTTTAGGAAATCTGTATATGGCCCTGGCGGTCTATACACAGTAGCTAAAACAAGAGATAGGAGAGATTTCTTTTGCATATCTGGCAGAGAAACATTAAGCAAAAGTATTTCAAATGAATTAAACCTGTATCCTGTTTTCTGAGTAACATTGAAAATATCACTATATATTGTTGCAACACCACCACCACGACCACTCAGACGGGGCTCATGCTTATAGTAGTAGTTTGGTGGAGTAGACTCATTTAGACTAATATAATCATTAGGTTTTAGCCAGGTTTCAGTTAAGCAGAGTACATCAAAACTATTATCTGTGATCATTTCATTCACAATAACTGCTTTGGGTGCAAGTGATCTAATGTTTAGGAGCCCAAGCTTTAAAAATGGTTTCTGTTCGTGTATTTTGCTTTTTTCTGGTTTAATTACGATCAGATTTTTTCTAGATCCTACATTAAATTTACGTTTTGACCTCACTATTCGAGGAACAGACACAGTCTTTATAGATTGGACAGTGCAACTACTATCATTTAAGCGTTCAGAACAAAAGCCATCGTAGCAATCATATAAGAATGTACTCACTAGTCAAATGGAGCGTAGCGTCCTGGAGATGTTGTCCGACAGCAGCTCCGCTCCGACTCTGCTGGGGTGCAGGCCATCAGCACGGAAAAGCCTAGGACGCTCCCAGAAAAGATTCCAATTATTAACAAAGAGCAGTCTCTGTTCTTTACACCATGTCAATAACCATTCATTTAGAGCAAGAAGTCTACTGAACCTTTCGTGCCCACGTCGATACGTGGGAAGTGGTCCTGACACGATGATCCTCGTCGCGGGCGACGTGCTGCGAACCGTCTCGATCAGGCTGCTGAAGTCCCTCTTCAGAACCTCCGTCTGCCGCAGCCTGGTGTCGTTCACCCCCGCGTGCAGGACGATCGCGCCGACGCTCTCGCCGTCCTTCAGGATCGCGGGTATCTGCGCAGAAACATCGAGAACGCGAGCACCAGGAAAACAGTGGGTGTGGACTTTACCTTTAGCTAAAGTAGCACGTACGTACCGGACAATGGAGTCTCCGACGATCACAGCGTCGCGTTCCGTCTCGCGGAGGGGAGCGAAGCGGTTCCGGGTGGAGATCTCGAAGACCGGAGGCGGCGGAGGGGGCGAGGTCCTCGGCCGGGGCCTGGCTCGCGTCTTCCGCTGCTGCTGCACCCAGGGTCCGTGGTGTCCCGGCGCCGGAGTGAAGGACATCTGGGAAGATCGCGTCCAGGGTGCACGGGACCTGGGCAGAGAAGCACACGGAGTAGAGGTGGTCAGAGTGTTAGTATCACGCTGTATACTCACCCGGGAGGATTCCAGAGCGGCCCTCCGCTCTCTCAGCTCCGTCTGCCGCACCAACAGCTCCTGGATCTGCTTCTCCACGGCCTCCAGCTCGAGCTGCAACGAGTGCAGCTCGAACGTGTCCTCACCTCGAACGTGTCCTCACCTGCACTCAATGCGGGTATTCATGCGGGTATACATTAATAAAGTGTAGTAAAAACTAAAATATACTACAGTATTACTACAGTTTACTATAGTAAAAACAGTTACAAATAAAATACAAATGTTAATATTAGAGTATACTGTAGTATAAATTAACAAAGTGTAGTAAATGCTATAATATACTGCCGTGTGCTACAATTTACTACAGTTAACTACAGTAAATACTAGAGTTTACTACAGTATTTACCACAGTTTATGCACTTACTATAGTCAATTCTACCATGCACTCCAGTATAAGTTTACATGCAGTAAATAATATAATAATCAACAATATACTATTAATTACTGCAGTTTACTATAGCGGTAACACTTTAGTATAGAGAACAATTCACACTATTAACTAGTTACTTATTAGGATTTATAAGTAATTTATAAAGCACCTGTTCTGCATGACTATATTCTACATCCCTTATCCTACCCAGTACCTGGACCTAACAACTACCTTACTAACTATTAATAAGCAGCAAGTTAGGAATTTACTGAAGCAAAAGCCATAGTTAATGGTTTGCTAATAGCAAGAACTTGGACCTTAAAATAAAGACCACTATGGTAAATACTACAGTTTACTATTAGTATTTTTGTGTGGGTAATCAGAGACTGTCGATATGGCCAAAATGAACGTTTTTTTTTACTGGCCTGCTCTGGATGGAAATATTGAGAATGTAGTCAGTCAGGGTGAGGTGTGCCAACAGCAGCATAGCATACCATGCCTTGTTCCTGTAAATAATAATAATAAAAAAAAAAAAGAAGGCCAGCCATGGCCTAATGGTTAGGGAGTTGGGCTTGTAACCGAAAGGTTGCGGGTTTGAGTCCCAGGTCCAGCAGGGATTAAAGGTGGGGAGAGTGAATAACCAGCGCTCTCTCCACCCTCAATACCACAACAGAGGCGAGTCCCTTAAGTGAGGCAACCCCCATCTGCTCCCTGGGTGCTGCAGCATTTGCAATATGGCTGTATGTGTTTGTTCACTACTCACTAGCACAAATTCTGAGTATGGGTCACCATACTTTGGCCTCATGTCCTTTCCTTTCCTTACATGCCTAGAAATAGAAGAGAATTCACCTTTGTTTTGCAGAGGATCATCAGCATATGTTTCTGGTGGTGATGGTTGCTTATACTAGATGGCCTAAGATTATTCCTATGAAAACAATGTTGAGGAACTTTGTTTGCATCCTATGGTCTTCCACAGGATGTTGTAGATAATGGACCTCAATTTACATCCAGAGAATTTTAATAATTCCTAAAGTTGAATGGGGTGAATGGGACACACTAAATCACCATCCCATCATCCTGCATCAAATGGACCGGCTGAGCGCTTAGTGCAGAATCTGCAAAAAGCACTTGCAAAGAACAGGACTGTGGAGCACAGAATGATTCGTCACTGCGTTGTTAATTTTTTTTCCAGTTATCTTAACACCCCTCCAGAGACGGCAAAAGTACACACATCCTTCACTCAAGTAGAAGTACAGATACTCATGCTTAAAAATACTCTGGTAAAAGTAGAAGTGCTGACTACACATTTTACTTAAGCTAAAGTAAAGAAGTATGGGCTCAGACATGTACTTAAGTAACAAGTACCCATTACTACCTGTTTTAGTGTCACGCTGGTAACCGAACCTCACATCATATTGACACATTAATACAAAATAACTTAAACTAGCTTAATAACTTAAAATTTGTTTGCTAATGAATGTATCAAAGCTAAACAACCACCTTTTAGAACAGGGCCAGACTGGGACAAAATTTCAGGCCGGGAAATGTCACACTCATCCAGGCCATCCCATACACCCACAACAAATCCTGAAACCATGGACAACCTTATTTATTTTTCGAAAGGCCATCACATTTAAATAAATGGTTAAATCCTTAGGCTGGGGCTGTGCAAAATAAGAAAAAGGCTCTCTCTTGAACTGCCCCTTCACTTCCATTTTCCTTTTCAGTTTCTTCATTTTTAATGATATCTCTATATCTCAATTTGTGTGTTTGCTTTTTTCACTAATTTTCTTGTACCTGTCACTTTTCCCATCAGCCATTTACTGTTATGAGCAAAACTGTCTCAACCTTGATGCAAAACAACCACCTCATTATATTCTATTTGCAGTAACAATTTTAGTTCAGTTTAGTTGAAGTTCAATTTAAAGTATCACATTATGACCAGGTGTTGTTGTTTTATCTTAAAATGGCTTAAATACTATAGATTTAACAAAACTATATTCTAAATTGCCTAAATGTCAAAAAATAGTACAATTATGATTACATCATGACAATATCTTCAGAGAAAAATCCAAATACTGAACATGTTATTGCATTATCATGAGTAATATTTTTCTCTTACCAAAATTGACCATGGTCTATTACAGTAAAAGAATAGTAACCATGTTTTTTTTTTTTTGTTTTTTTTTTTTGGCGTATTGATTACAATCTGCTTTAATTTACAATGATAGTTTTAACCATCTCATGGTTAGACTATGGTTAGACTCTGGTTAGTGTAGCAAAACAATGGTTCATATGTGTTTAACTGTAACGATGAGTCAGAGGCAAGGGGATTCATCTGCAGCAAGTTTATTGTAGTGACGAACACACAAACAACAAACCGCAATAAATCGTAAATCCAGAGGCGGGCAGGAAGGTCGGGGCAGGCGGCTAGAGTCAAAACACGAGGAGACAGTCCAAACGATAACAGGAATCAAACAGAAATAAACGCTCAGAAATGATCACCGTGGCAAATCAAGACTTCACGAGGAACAACAGGAAGGAGGCCATTTTATAGGAAGTGGTTGATAGGTAACAGGTGAGGGGTCAATCCCAGGTATGGGGCACATGGGAAATGGAGTCCGAATCAACAGGCTAGTATTCAGGAGAGGGCTCCCTCCGATGGTGAGGGAGAGACGCTGCAGAAGGCTCGCTTGTAACATTAACTATAGTAACCATGGATTTTGGTTTTAATTTTCATATGGGTTGTGTTGTTATCTGCCCTAGCTCCCTCTGAACGCATTACAAAACGATGTTTTTAACATTTGTTTGCTAAATTACTACTGTAACTTTACAGTAAATAATAATGATGTCCTTAAGCATAGAGTACTTTGAGTGACGATAGTAATTTAGTTTAGTTTAGTTTATAGTACTACTTCTGTCTTTGTTTACTTAGTTAAGCATTAAACTGCTAGCAACTCTTAGCAGCCTGTTTACAGATGAAACTGACCTGCACTTGAAATCTTGAACCGTTCAATAGTTTGACCTGGGCACTTCCACAAAGAAGTAGAAGAAGAAGTAGAAAGTACAGATATTTGGGTAAAAATGTAAGGAGTAAAAAGTAAGCAGACAAATAAATAGTGAAGTACTGATACCAGAAAAATCTACTTAAGTACAGTAATGAAGTATTTGTACTTCGTTACTTCCCATCTCCGCACCCCTCGTATTCATAGTCATGACCTTTACTGTTCATCAACAGGTTTTGGTAAAAAAATTACAGCGAGGGGAGAAGAGAGGAGTAGTACTATTTCGAAAGTGCTGGGTACAGTAATGTATTTGATTGGTGTGAATAGAAACTGTAATAAGAGACGTGAATCAAATGTTGAGAAATGTACAGGGTGTCACAACACGTGAGGAGGATTGTGCAACACAACAATGAAATGCAATGTTAAGTCTTTAATATAATCCACACAGGTAAATCTACAAAAGGGAGACAGGAACACACGTATTCATTGACGATACCGGACACAAAGCATTGAACTCAAACAACTTATAAAGGGTGGCTAATGATAGACAAACAGGAGCTGGTGGGCCGACGGGAGACGGTGAAGATGAGGGACCCAGGACCCGGTGCGGAGCTACATTCTAGTACATTCTAATTGCTATTAACAGAAACTCTGATTATGAATCAGTAAGTCATAGCACTCAGTTGAACGTGGTAATTCGCTATTAGCTAATCAGTAACTACTATATGTCTCAGAGAACTACTAAGAACTACTATATCCATGTTCATAATTGAAGTGAAGATCATAAAGTGAAGATCATGGTCATCCACTAGTAATGACTAAAGTCATTGAAAACTATTGAGGTTTTTGTAAGGTTTTGGATAGTAATACTTCGGCTTTGGTAACACTTGAGTCGTTACTAGTGGGTTTCCATGATCTTCACTTTAGAATACAGATCCAAATAATCAGTAATTCCTTTAGAAGGATGTAGTAACACTTGAGTCATTACTATCCAAAACCTTAAATATACCTCAATAGCTTACAATGATTTCAGTCATTACTAGAGACTTATCATGATCTTTACTTTAAAATATGGATCCAAAAAATTAGCCATTCCTTCTGAAGTATTTGGTATTACCTGAGTCATTACTAGTAGGTAAACAGTCATCCTGTTAGAAAGAGATGTGCACTGCAGAGGTTGAATTTGTAAGAATAAAAGGTAAGGGGAAAAAAAGAAAGAAAAAAAGAAAGAAAGAAAGATATATATATAATATGTTATATAATCTTATAAATAATTATAACAACAATTATGATGCAATTATTAATAAAAAAAATAATAACTTTAAAGATTATGATTATTTATAACACACAATGAACACCAAATTAAATTTTATTTTACATTTATAATGGGCTATATATCTTGACATTGTTTATTTAAGATCTGCACAGTATCTTACTACATCTTTTAAGTGGTTTGTGGAGTGTTATTTGAGTGTTCCCTGTGAGCCTAATATTAATTTTGATGTGAGCTAGTTAATAATTTCAACTGAAAAAAATGCAATGTTTATATGTTAGGTTACATTTTACTTTGATGCTCCCCTTAGTTTACTGACTATAGTTGACTATAAGCAACTTTGCAACTACATGTCAACTAACTCTTAGAGTATTAGGCTTATGTTAAGGTTAGGTAGAATGTTGATGTACTTGCAAAGTTACTTATAGTCAGTTTGTCTTTCGGGGAACCATCAAAATAAAGTGTTAGCATATATTTAGCAGACATACTACTAATATTTCTATGACTGCTAGTTGACATAGTTGCAGAGTTACTAATCAACAGGTGACTAAAGGGTACCATCAAAATAATCAAACTGATATTACAGTAAATATAGTTCAAAGCAAATGTGTCATATTACACATTCATCTGATCTAATATCTGATCTTATGGCTGTTTGAGAAAAAAAAAAAAGATTATTATTATAACTATACTTATAAGTGGTCATTGATGGCTTTAAAGGGGTCATCAGATGCCCATTTTGCACAGGTTGATATAATTAATTGATAATTAATGAAAAGTCTATAACATGCTCAGATTAAAATTTCTCAATGGTAGTGTAAATAACACTTTTTTTTTACCTTGTCAAAATCAGCTCTGCAAAAATCATTCTGTTCTGGTCGAGGTTGCTTTAAATGTTAGTGAACTCTGCTCGCCCTGCCCCTCTCTTCTCTTTGTGGAGTGACGAGCCTGTTTACTTTAGCGGCATTTAGCCATGTTTAGCCGCTAAACTTGATAACTAGCACATTAATTATTAAGAAAAAACCCTTACACTCACTTCTGCTGTAGGTGAAGCTGGATCACGAATGATTCGCGCAAACATAGACGGATATATGTAGATCGGGAGGCGCGTACGTTCCATTCACAAACAAACATAATCCACTGCATCTTTTGCGGCTCAGATGTCGGGAGTAAATGATAGAGTTGGTGTACTCGGACTCGTACTTGGACTCGAGTCCGGTCTCGAGTACAATTTTTAGGCGACTCGGACTTGTCACGGACTCGGATGCATTTTTACTTGGAATTGACTCGGACTTAAGCTTTTCGGACTCGGAAGATATGCAGTAGGTGCATTCCACATGTTTATTAAAATAAATCTTGACCAGTTTACATCCGAGACAGATTTAATTGTAACCTATAAATTATGAGACGTCTTAAAATGATCTAACGGACTGATACCGCTTGTTGATCATTATTAGTTATCCATCAAGATTATACGGATGTCGCTTTAAAAAAAAAAAAAAAACTGTTTCAATTACTAATTTATGAATTAAATTGAGATACGGTTACACGAACGGACATAAATTGTTAATAATATTAATATTAATGTTAACATCAATATTATATTAATATGAATAATAATAATAGCACCTTGTAAATAAAAGCAGTGCGGTTGTATTGCGTGCACATAATTACACCTATTTGCGATTGACTTTTAATTCACCAATTACCTCACGCGGGCCGGTCAAGGATAGCCAGAGGGCCGGATGTGGCCCGGGGGCCGTAAAATGCCCAGGTCTGCTTTAGATAGACCTACCTAAGAAAAAAAAAAAAAAAAAAAAATTCTATTTAAAAAATATTATTTCATCTGTATTTTTGATTAATATATTTATTTTATTGTTTGTAAGTAATAGGCTTACTTGGAGTGTTTTCTTTCCTTCAATAAGCTTGAGAATGTCTTACTTACATTAGTTGATTAGTTTTTGCTGTATTAAAATTATGGTGGTGGTTTCTAGTAACATCTTTGCAGCAATAGTTTTAATGGGTTCAAAACCACCTTGGGTGTGCATGATTTTCTAATAATTCAATGGCACATCATCAATTTTTCTTTATATAATGTAATTTATTGTAATTAATGTAACTATAAATGCATTCAAAAATAAAACAGGTGTGAGTTTACTGTGACTTATGGAAAGTATATGTAGGGCTTTATACACAGTGTGTACCATTGTAAAGACTATAGGTTTATCCCTCACAGCCTCATTTTCATCCAAGAAAAAAAAAAGTCATATAAAACCCAAAACACACACAGCCACAATCAGAAATAAAAGAGGTGCATTTTCTGCTCTTAAGGTCCCATTCACCAAGATACCTACTCCTTTACCCCCACCATTGAATTTATACATTTACTATATCAATGAATAAAGTCAAGTACCGCCCTATAATTTATCACATTCTAAAACCTGTTTCAGTCAGCCATAACTTCTGTCACATGACTTTAAGTTTGCTAAGCAGAGCATGGACACTTATGAGATGTTGTGAAATCAAAAATCAAAATGACAAGATCCACTAGAGGTTTGCTTTTCTTACATTTTAATTGACATCAGGTTTTTAGTTGTAAAGGATAAAAACAGGGGTGCCCAAACTCGGTCCTGGTCCTTGGTTTAGCTCCAACTTGCCTCAACACACCTGCCAGGGTGTTTCTAGTATGCCTAGTAAAAGCTTTATTAGCTGGTTCAGGTGTATCTAATTGTGGCTGGAGCTAAACTATGTAGGACACTGGCCCTCCAGGACCGAGTTTGGGCACCCCTGGGTTAAAACAGTGTTAAGATACTGACAAACAGTAGTGTTTCCTTGGACTCGGACTTGGCCCTTTGGGACTCGGACTTGAGTCTGACTCGGCCCATTTTGGACTCAGACTCGTCTCGGACTCGATTGGTTAAAGACTCGGGCTCGACTTAGGTGGACTCGGACCCAACACTAGTAAATGACGACCACTATGTTCATTATTACATCCAGCAACATAACACCTCAATCGCTCAATCTGAGATATTCTTGTCTAACTTACATTCCTGCTCCGGCATCGAAGCCATAGAGGTCGGACTGTTACAGCTGATTTAAGGCGGGTCTGAGGTAAGACGCTCATGTCAATAAACTATCGTGGGAGCAGCCTCCGTTGGTGTGATGCCACACTGACAGGCATCTGAGAATGGCTCGATTTGAAAAAGGGAATATTATTTTTACAGATTAATTAAAAACCACTGCATGGATTTTTATCATTATAGGGTAGATGTGTACATACACTGCCAACACACATGAATGTTCAAACAACATGTAAAAGTGAACTTTGCATCCGATGATCTCTTTAAGTAAAGTAGCATACAAAAGATGGCAGGATATGAGACTTATAACAGATTATAATTATGAGAAATATATTCCATTTTAACTTGTGAATGCAAGTGAATGCATGCAACATGTACATTGTGTTATAAATCATCATACTCTTAAGCTATAACTAAAATAAGTAAATATTATAATACATTAAAACTGTGAATATTCATGAGATGATATAACATATTATAAGTTTTTTTATAATGCATTATACATTCATTAAGAATACCCTTATAATGTATTATAAATGTGAGCATCATAGAAAGTGTTACCAAAGTTTCTCTTAAAGGTTGTAAGAGCTTAAAATTTAGAGGGGAGGAGCTGTGTTGTTTGTTCACCAAGAGCAAGTGTTTTGCTGTGCTAGTTTTAGGGAATTCCCAAATTTAGCTGATACTAATCTGTTATTAGCTGTTTACTGCTGAAAGCCTGTGAGTAGCTGCAAAATGTGGTGTAGCCACCTGATGAACATTCAGGAGTAGAGGGCTGATGCAATCTTTCAGGTACGAGTGTAATGCCGTTTACACTTCTGAAATAAACTCTCACTTTAACCCTGGGTAAAAGTACATTTCACACTAGTAAACTAGAAGTTGGGTTAACACAACTTTATACCTAATATTGTGTCACATTAGCTTTAATACCTGAGTAAAAGCGGAGTACAAGTTCAGCAAAGAACGGCTCTCTCGCACTGTGTGATATTACCGAAAAGTAGTTGTCCAGTCCGGTTTCAAAGCAGGGCTCTACTGAAAACATGTCTTGAGTCCTTAAAAATTTACTGATGTGAGTCTGGTTATAGAATGTGGTTGTCACTGATGTAAACTTTCAGATATACAAAAATATATTTTTTTAAAAATATTATTATTAATTAATTTTTTTTATTTAGGTAAAACACAGTGCTCGCCACTGTCACTTTTTATGCAGATGTTCCAATCTCAAAGTAGCCATGGACTTGCATTTTATGAATCATCAAGGACCATGGTTTCAGATAATTCTTCTTTACTGTTTTATAAATCGTCAACTACATCTTGGATGGCCTTACACTCTTAAAATTAAAGGTGCTTCATGATGCCACAGAAGAACCTTTTTTGTCTAAATGGTTCCATAAAGCACCTTTAACATCTGAAGAACCTTTCTATTTTCAGATTATAAAAAGGTAAGAAAGAGATTGTTCTTTAAAGAACCTTTGACTGAATGGTTCTTTGTGGAACCAAAAATGGTTCTTCTGTGGCATCGCTGTGAAGAACCTTTTAAAGCACTTTATTTTTAAGAGTGTAGGGAAAGTAAATGAACAGCATACTTTCATTGTTTGGGTGAATTACCACTTCAATCTCACTCTTGTGCTATATGCCAAAGTATTTCAAGCTAAAATGAAATCTGATACGATTTAAACTGATTCTATCTACGACCTAGTGATTTCATAGTGTATTTACTTATTTGACAAAATGTTTATATTTTGCTCAGAGAAACACTGCATGCTTCTGTTTTAAAATACGTGGGAATGCAAGAAAACCCTCAATGATAATCAAACATAGTATATGACCTCATGCTAAGAATGTGATTGCACAAACAATGTGCAATGCAAAATTCCCTGTGAGATCAGCTGTGATGATATGCGCAATAATAGGCTGTGAGTATTGTGGAAAACAGAGAAATAAGACGTTTTCACTTCAGCACTTTGTTTTGATTTTTTGTTGTACACAACTGAATTACAATGATGAACTGAGAAGGACTGTTTAAGACTCAGTTCACACTCTGCTTGGGACAGACAACCGCACTTACAGGTGTCTGAAATGTTCAGTTCACACAGCTTACAATAGGTGGCTGTATGAACAAACTACCAAAGTCAAGTCTTATTCTAATTGTTAATATCACTTATAGTGACAGTGACTAAATATCAAGTATGGCAACATCCATAAAACTGGAAATTCCTATTGTTATGTATCTGTTCAGATATTTTGATTATACTTCGAGCAGTAGATTTTTTTATTATATATTCAACAAAATCTGAGATTATATGTAATCTGAATTGTGTAATCAGATTAAAGTAACAAAGTACTTGTAATTAGATTATGTTACACTTCACAGCGATCATATCAGATTACAGTTACTTTTTATTGATTACAGGATTATGTATTATTTACATATGAATACATATTTACATATTTACATAGATATGAAGTATAGCCTGCTTATTGGCAAACATTATTTACAGTGTCTCAGCCCACCGATGTCTGGTTGACATTCAAGTTTTTAAAAAAAGACACATTCATTTGATCAACTTCAGTGGTGTAGGCAGTGAAGTATCAGACTTACAGAATTGTCTTTTAATGTGATTAATGCTGGTTTGAATTTTGCCGAGCTATGTCTTTCACTCTATGGGCCTTATTCATGACAGATGAGCAGGATGAATTTTTGTGTAAATCATTTATAAAGCCGTTCTGATGTAGGCTAAATTTTGGAATTCATGAAAATGTTCAGTTTTCAAAATGTTACTTCACTCAAAAAAATGATTTGTTGGACTTACTTAAAAAAGACTGTCAAGTAGTTCCACGCAACTATATTGAGTAATTTGTAGAAGTAACAATTTAGATGTTTGAACAAAAAAAAAAATTCAAGTAAAGCTGACAACATTTCTTCAAGTAAATACAAATCATGATGATGCAAATTCCAACTTAAATAAATGAGGACATTAAATCAGTTTGACTTGACTTCTGTCATAGATCTACAAAATTTCTTTGAGAACATCTAAACAGAGGTTTAGATGTTTTATTAAAAAAAAAAAAAAAAAAAAGTTATGTTAGATTTTTCTTTTTTTTTTGGCTGTTGTAATTGTATGTGTGAAACACATTTGTTATAGCAAAAAAGCCAAAAAAAGAAACCGGATTAAGTGTTCTTGGTTAATTATTATTGGTGGCGTAATCATCATCTAGTAGCCTGATTCACCAATCTCACCCAGTAGTTAACTTAATATTTTCATGATTTTTGTAATAGCTGTATGGATGTTCATTTTATGAACTGAACCTTACAATGTACAGCATCATTTTGACTCACTCACACCAAGAATCAGTATACGAATCTCAACAATGATGACATTCAACAGCACACGTGCGCACATGCACGCACTCTCAACAATGGTGACATTCAACAGCACAGCACACGCACACCAAGAATCAGCATATGAATCTCAACAATGGTGACATTCAACAGCTGCATGCTGGGTAGCAGCAAAGTACAAAACTCAGCCATGACTCCTAGCATGCAGCTGTTGAATGTCACCATTGTTGAGATTCATATACTGATTCTTGATGTTTCTGTGTCTAATTAACACCAGAGATTACATACTCCGATACAGTAGGTGGCGGTATGCAGCTGATATGTCATGATTGCAATCTGCCATAAAATTAAAAGAAGAAGACTGGAGATTATAAGGTAGTAATACTAATAGTTCATATAGCTATTGCAAATATCATGAAACTAATAGACAAATCACTGAAAAGATCAGTGAGTCAGGCCACTGGATGATGAAGATTAGACCATCAATAATAAATAACCAAAAACATGTAATCAAACTTTTTTTCTTTTTTTTGCTATAACAAATGTGCTCTACAAGCACAATTACAGCAATGGAGAAAGAAACAAAAAACAAAAAAACAATCAAGGGTCAAGAGCCCAACTAAAGTGAACCCTGATCGCCATGATGGTAAGGTCAAATGAACCGTTTTTAATAAAACATCTAAACCTCTGTTTCAATGCTCTCAAAGAAATTTTGTAGATATATGACAGAAATCAAGTCAAACTGCAATGTTGTTTGTGGAGTTGTTTAACCAGAGATTTAATGTCCTCATTTATTTAAGTTCATTTTATCTTTGGCTGTGGCTGATTCTTGTGTTTCTCTTTCCTTTGGTGATTCTGCTTGTAAACAACAGGTGTTCATCATTATTGGTCAATCATAACATAATTCTCTCCTTAACTGCAACACTGTGTCAATGTTACTTGAACACTCTGTAGTGTGGAAACACATGAACACTGAGCAGGGTTTGTTTAACACTGGGAACTATTACATAAGCTTTGCCTGTTTCATTTACATATGACTGATGCATTTGAAACACATCAAATTTAATTGATTTGTCTATATTAAAACTATGTAATCTAAATAAATGGGGTTTGTGTCCACTGAAAGTTTTTTTTTTTCAGCTTGAAAATGTATGTTGTTAAACAACAGTACAATTCACTGAATGCACTGTAACCTATTATTTACAGCCTAATTTATTCCTGTCTGAAATTAATATGACCCGACTAAGGTCTGTGGATACATAATTCTCAGAATCTTTGCTTTTACTGGATGTATTGCTAAGCGATGTAAAATTTGTAACCTGCATGTGTTGGTGTAATGAAAATTATTGAACAGCTTTACTGTTTTCATGCCTTTTAGGACTTTGTGAATGCTGAAAGAGACCTGACTAATACAGTAATTGGAATTTGCATCATCATGATTTGTATTTACTTGAAGAAATTTTGTCAGCTTTACTTGAATTTTTTTTGTTCAAACAACTAAATTGTTACAAATTACTCAATATAGCTGCGTGGAACCACTTGACAGTCTTTTTTTAAGTAAGCCCAACAAATAATTTTTTTGAGTGTTGGTACAAAAGAATGTACACCTGCTTCTTGTGTAAATATGGGCATAAAACGTTCTGTGTTCTTTTTGGCAAACTGATGGTACTGCGTTTTGATGCATTGCCATATTTGATAAGTTATTAATATTAAAAGTTATTATTGTGAAAAAGTTATTAAGTTTCTGCCGTGGATATTCTAGGGATGGGCAACTGGCAGCCAGCTGTCTTTTAGTACGGCCCGCTGGATAATATTGGACTCCGATGATCCAATTTAAAACATTTGAAAAGTAAAGGTCATTGCACACTGAGTACGAAATGCCCGTCCGAAATTTTTGCACGTTAAAAAATAAATACGACCCTAATGATGTGTCAATCACATCATAGGAAAGGATGACGAATAAAGATTGAGTAAAGATAAGTAAAGATTGCTTTTGATTTATGATGTTAATACTATCTCCAACTAGGAGAGGTCGCTAGTTTCCAGCCGTATTACTCTCCGTATTAATTACATCATAGTAGGATGTGCACTTAACGTAAACATTCACTAACATTAGCAAATAATACATAAAAAAACTGACCATGAAAACAGTATTTTCCAGTCAAGATGGTAAAGAGATCATCTTTTTACCAAGTTCAAGGGCATACCTATATGTTTGGATTGTTTGGAAATCTGTATTTTTATTTAAATCGCCATCGCACCACTGCGCACAGACAACAGGGACACCAGAGCTGCACTTGCCTAAAGTCTTCAGTTTAATTGTTTAAACTGAAGGGCATGAAAAGTCTTAAATGGTACAAAAAGTCTTAATTATAAGAGGTCCTAAATTTGAAAGACAAGAATTGCTATAAAGATTAATATGACAATTAAACTTAAAAAAGGCTACAATTTCACAGAATAAACATGAGCGCTGCATGTTTTAAAGTCAGGTGCTGCTGATTTGTGTTCTTTGGTTAACGGGGATAATGCTATATTCTGCCGTTCCGAAAGCGAAATATATTTTTAAATGTGAACCGGTGGGTGGATCGACAAGAAGCTAATGCATTATAAAAACAATATGTTATTTAATATTATAATTGACTGATAATAATTGTTTAAATTAAAATCATAATTGATACTTCTGACTCATCCCTTTTCTTAATATTGTTTAAAGGCTGAAATGCAGGTCTTAAAAAGGTCTTAAATTTAATTTTAAAAACCCTGCAGATACCCGGTTATATTACAGAACCATTTCGAATTTATTTATTTATTTTTAATAAGCCCTTTTTAATTGCCCTCAGTTGTTTTGACACTAATAAAAAAATAAGACCCCTGTGCAGTTGTTTGTTGCAAATTTACAGACAATGCAACTGAGATGTTTACCTTGGGCTTGTTGGAGTAATATACTGCTGTCATCTGACAACAAAGTTTCCCTTGTGCACAAGTTTTATAGTTAATAAAATCTTTAAAAACAAATTACATTAATTATACTTTCATTTTCTTCAATAAAAAGGAAATTGTGTAAGACTGTGTAAAAGCCCCTTTGGTATAAAGGAGCAAAAAATGCTGGTCCTCGTCACTATCAAAGTTGCACGTCCGTGCTATAACCTGTAAGTGTAAACCCACATAAGATAGAGGTGTTTCCCATAAATAGTATAAAACCTTGATTGTGCACATGTGGGTGGGGTGGCCCAACAAGGCGTTGTGAATTCTTAATCTGGGCCTGACTACAACAACCATAGATAGTGATCTTAAGTGATAGCTCTTATTTCCTTCTGCAACATTGTCATTGATATGACTGTGATAAGCGTGTGCTCCTGACACTGCGTGCAGCTGAAATGAACCACATGCTCATCACAGAGCGAACTGTATTTGCTCCAGCTGTATTAACATAGATACTAAATGCTGCTGCAAATATGCTTAATAATTTGCTGCTGCATACAAAGCAAACTGCAAACATGACACTTAGTTTAAACTTGTTTATGGTTGCTTATTTTAGAATTCAATTAGGCAGACCACGCACTACACAGCGATATGAGTTAAAAGAGTCATCGGACGCCCATTTTCTCCAAGCTGATATGATTCTTTAGAGTCTTAATGAGAAGTCTATAACATACTTTGGTTGTGTGGTAGTGTAAAAAACACCCTTTTTACCTTGTCAAAATCAGCCCTGTTCAGAGCAAGCCATTCTATTGCATGTTCCTTTAAATGCTAATGAGCTCTGCTCACCCCACCCCTCTCCTCTGTGGGGTGATGAGGTGGTCTGTTTACTTTAGCCGCGTTTTAGCGGCAAAGCTTGCTACTAGCACATTATTAAGAAAGGCGATTTGCAATAAAAACTCTAGTACTCACTTCTTCTGTAGGTGAAGCTGGATCACAAATGATTCACGTGAACATAGATGCATTTATGTAGATCGCCGGGCACATTTGCTTCTAAAACGAAAGTAACGTTAATCTTCTGCATCTTCAGCAGCTCAGCTCAAATGATGACTGCTATGATCATCATCATATCCAACAACAGAACACCTCATTCGATCAATCGAAGACATTCTTGTGTTCCCCTTTTGAAACAATGGCGGTCGGAGTCGGACTGTTCACAGCTCAGTCAGGGCGGGTCTAAGGTAAGACGGTCATGTCAATCGTGGAAGTGGTCTTTGTTGGTGTAATGTCACACCGACAAGAAGCTGAGAATGGCTTGATTTGAAAAAGGGGATATTTCTTATAAAGATTACAAAAATACCACTGGGAGGATTTTTATCATAATAGGGTGGTTATGTACATACACTGCCAACACACATTTTACACACTTTACAAACAGAGCATTTACTTATCTTAAGCACTTATCTAAAGCATGCTGCAAAACTGCTACAACTGCTGAAGTTATGTCAGAACTCTGTGTTTATCATGTTTAAATTTAAAATTTAATTGTGCAAAAGATTACATTTATTTAAAAAATAAATAAAAATATAGCTGCGAGCAGCAATTGCGGGGCCAAGCACAAAAGAGGCAGAATGAGGAGTTAAGCACGGCAAGGAGCAGCAGACCGACTACAACAGTGAGTAACTTAAGCCATTTTAGGATAATATCAGTTGAAATGGCTGAAAAATCATAATTACAACCAATCGTAAAAAAATTTAATGGCTTATCACTTTTGACCAACAGGTAGTGCTGTTTTCAAATTGATGTGACGTGTTCTGTGTGAAATGACAATGACACACACAAAGTTTGCCGTCATTATGTCAAAGCTTTGCAGAGATACAGCCTCAGATGTAGTTTGGCATCTTTCCAGCAAATTTGTTGATGCGCTAAACAAAAACGGTTTCGTATATCGACACGAAATTCATAACTTTTTGCCAGCATAGTCTGAAGATGATCTGAGTCAAATTTGGTGAAGATCGGACTAACAGTCTGGGAGGAGTTCGAAAAAGTAGGTTTTGTACATTAATCAAAATGGCGGACAGGAAGTTTGGCCAATTTCGGCATAATGGGTATCAATGTTCTCGACTTGACCCAAGGAATCTATTGGCATCAGTTTCATTCCAATAGGCTAATGTAAACAGAAGTTATTAGCATTTTTGTAAATTTCATTATTAATGTTTAGTGAATGGCGTATTACTTCTGACCCATAGGTGGCACTGTTACCAAATTGATGTGGCTTGGTCAGAGTGTGGTGACAATAGCACATATAAAATTTGGTGTCAATATGTCAAAGCTTTGCAGAGATACAGACTCGGATGCAATTTGGCATCTTTCCAGTAAATTCGTTGATGCGCTAAACGAAAACGGTTTCGTGTATCGACACAAAATCCATAACTTTTTGTCAGCATGGTCTGAAGATGATCTGAGTCAAATTTGGTGAAGATCGGACTAACGGTCTAGGAGGAGTTCGAAAAAATAGGTTTTGTACATTAATCAAAATGGCGGACAGGAAGTTTGGCCAATATTGGCATTATGGGTATCAACGTTCTCGGCTTGACCCAAGGAATCTTTTGACATCAGGTTCATGACAATAGGCTAATGTACGCAAAAGTTATTAGCATTTTTCGAAATTTCGTTATAACTTTTGACCACAAGGTGGCGCTGGCCCCAAAATTTTTATGTACATTCAGGGCATGGTGCCGAACATTTTTGTAATTAATGTCGAAACGATACGCTAATCCGTTCTTAAGATACAGCATTTTAAAGCTAAATTCAAAATGGCCGACACCCAAAATGGCTGACATGGGAAAATTGGATATGGTTCGACTCGGTATGACACACCGAATCTAAAGAGACCAGTTTTGTGATTTTTGGACAAATCATTCAGACGTTATAAAGAAAAATAGCCATTTTTCGTATCTCCTGACCACTAGGGGGCACTGCACCGAAACACTGCAGGTAGGCTCAGGTCATGCTTGTTATAACACACACCAAGTTTGGTGTCAATATGACAAACTATTACGGAGATATAGCCTCACATTGATTTTTGCTAGCTTTTCGTAGAATTCTTTCGCGTGTTATTCGTGAACGGCTGGACGAATCGACTTGAATTCCATAACTTTTTGCCAGCATGGTCTGAAGATGATCTGGATCAATTTTTGTGACAATCGGTGCAACGGCCTAGGACGAGTTCGAAAAAGTAGGTTTTACGAACAATTGAGAATAGCGAAAAAACTAAACCTTACGATTTTTGAATTTTGGTGTCCATTCAACTCGGCATAAGCCAAGGAATCAGAGGAAAAAAGAATTTTTGTTGTGTGCCTTACGGTTCAAACGTTATTAGCATAAATCTTTTGAAAGTTTGGACAAGTGGTGGCGCTAGAGAGTTTGAGTTAGAGACTCCAAACTTGCTATGGTTAATGTTGGGACTGTCCTCTATCAGTGTGCAAAATTATACAACTTTCCCGCAAGCGGTTCTATGGGCTGCCATAGACTTGCGGCGGAAGAGGAAGAAGAAGAAGAAGAAGAAGCGGAATAAATATAGCTGCAAGCAGCAATTGCGGGGCCAAGCACAAAAGAGGCAGAATGAGGAGTTAAGCACGGCAAGGAGCAGCAGACCGACTACAACAGTGAGTAACTTAAGCCATTTTAGGATAATATCAGTTGAAATGGCTGAAAAATCATAATTACAACCAATCGTAATAAAATTTAATGGCTTATCACTTTTGACCAACAGGTGGTGCTGTTTTCAAATTGATGTGACGTGTTCTGTGTGAAATGACAATGACACACACAAAGTTTGCCGTCATTATGTCAAAGCTTTGCAGAGATACTGTCATGAATCTGGTCGGTGAACTGCGGTCCGCTCACCACCAGATGTCGCTCTCACTCCATTATTACACACAGACTGTTGCACTACACCCCGGACTGCATCTCCCACTATCCACCACGCTGATTGCGCCATACATCTGTGGCCAATCAGCAACCCTATATAAGCCCCGGATTTTCACTCGTTAGGCACCGAGTATTGTGGAGTGTTAATGTGGAGTATTGTTTCAGTAGCGTTTAGCGCTCTCCTAGTGCTAGCACTGTTTTCCTAGTTTAAGTTTCCTAGTTCCTAGTTTCTTGTGTTTCCTTTGTTTCCTGAGTTCCTGAGTTCCGAGTTTCCTGTGTTTAGTATTCTCGCCTGGCTTTCTCGTTTCGTCTGTCTAGCTGCCTGCCTTTTTGGACTATTGCTCGTTATAAGGATTATTCTCTGTCGCACGTTATGGATTATGTTCGCCGTTGATCGACCTACGCCTGCCTCACGGACTTCTGTTGTGCCTTCCTCCGTTACACCTGTTTGCTGTGATTTTGACCCTGCCTGTCTGACCATGTCTTTGCCTCGTCCATTAAATAAAAGCTCGCAATTGGATCCGCTCGCCTCTCGCCTCCCTCTCCACGTTACAGAATACTCGGTCAAACAAGGATCCAGCAGCTTTTACCACGGACAGCATTCAACAGGTATGGACACAACAAGGACTTTATTCAGATTAAAACAAGGACCGCGTTCATTAGAACAATACATCTGTAGATTTCTGGCAATTGCAAATCATTCTACCCTCCCGGACTGTATAATCATTGAGATTTTCTGCGATGGCATAAATCAGCCGTTAAGGGGGAGGTTGAGACGCGAGGGTCCGCGCTCATCACTTGCGGCTTTTATGGACTACGCTCTGTTGTGTGTGGGCTCATCGTTTACTGTGGGTGTCGCGGATGAGGAGCGCGACATCCCGGCAATGCCGGCCGCGCAACCCGTTCGCAAGATGGTGGCCGTGCCGGAGCACTCTCATGCAAGGGCGGCGAAAGCGGTGCCTGTTCACAAGATGGCGGCCACGCAGGTGCGCGCTCACATAATGGCGGCGACAGCGGCGCCCGTTTGCAAGATGGCGGCCGCGCCGGTGCACGTTTACAAAATGGCGGCGATAACGGAGCTTCGTCACATCACAATTGTACCTCCAGTGTCAAGTCAAGTTACAGCCATGTTCCCAAGGTCAAGTAAAGCTACTGCTGTTGTTCCTGTGTCAAGTCAAGTCAGAGCTGCTCTTCCTAAGACAAGTCAAGTTAATGCCGTTGTCCTGGAGTCTAATCACGTCTCGTCTGTTTGTCCAAAGCCAAGTCACGTCTCGTCTGTTTGTCCAGAGCCAAGTCACGTCTCGTCTGACCTCCCAGAGCCCCGTCACAGCTCCACTGTCTGTCCAGAGTTTCGTCATGACATGTCTGATCATCAAGAGTCCTGTCAAGTCTCGTCCGACCTCCCAGAGTCTTGTCACATTATGTCTGCCAGTGTGATGGCGATCACCATTCTCAGTATATGGGTTGCACACTACGCTCCTGAGGTCATGTCTGTTCACAAGTCTGCTCCTGTGGTCAAGTCTGTTCACAAGTCCGCCCCTGAGGGCCCGTCTGCTCACAAGTTTGCTCCAGAGGTCTCGTCTGTTCACAAGTCTGCTCTTGAGGTCCCGTTTGGTCTTGAGTCTGCTCCAGAGGTCCCGTCTGGTCTCAAGTCTGCTCCAGAGGTCCCGTCTGGTCACAAGTCTGCTCCAGAGGCCCCGTCTGGTCTCAAGTCTGTTCCAGAGGCCCCGTCTGACCACGAGTCAGCTCCAGAGGCCTTCCCTGTCGGAGAAGCCGCGCCAATGCCTCCTGAGGTGTCAGCTTCGTCTGTAGATCCTCCTAGGGAGGCGGCGTTATTCTTTGGTCTCTCTGCTTCTCCTCTTATTCTGTCTGCCTCCTCTGTCCCTGTTCTCCCCAGGTCCCAGTCCATTATGCGGGTTCCTGCTCAGCCCTGGAGGGCCCTGGCACCTCCTGTTCCGCCCTGGAGGGCCTCGGTGCCTCCTGCTCTGTCTCCGGTTCCGTCCTGGAAGTTCCCGGTGCCTCCTGCTCAGCCCTGGAGGGCTCCTGCCCCTCCTGCTCTTCTGTTTGTCTCCTCTATCCCTGTTCTCCCCAGGTCCCAGTATATGATGTGGGTTCCTGATCTGCCCTGGAGGGCCCCGGCGCCTCCTTCTCTGCCTCCTGCTCCGCCTTGGAGGGCTCCTGCGCCTCCTGCTCCGCCCTGGAGGGTCCCGGCGCCTCCTGCTCTGCCTCCGGCTCCACCCTGGAGGGTCCCGGCGCCTCCTGCTCTGCCTCCGGCTCTGCCCTGGAGGGCTCCTGCGCCACCGGCTCCGCCCTGGAGGGCCCCGGCGCCTCCTGCTCTGCCTCTGGCTCTGCCCTGGAGGGCTCCCGTGCTTCTTGCTCCGCCTCCTGCTCCGCCCTGGAGGGCTCCTGCGCCTCCGGCTCCGCCCTGGAAGGCTCCCGCGCTTCTTGCTCCGCCTCCTGCTCCACCCTGGTGGGCTCCTGCTCTGTCGGTCCTGCCTCAGTCACCAGGTCCTCCGCATGGACCTGGCCCTCCAACCTTCGTCCTGTCTCGCTCCCGCCCCCCCGCTCCCCTGGACTGTTGTTCTGTTGGAGCGTCTGGAAGCCGCTCCTTGGGGGGGGGGCTATGTCATGAATCTGGTCGGTGAACTGCGGTCCGCTCACCACCAGATGTCGCTCTCACTCCATTATTACACACAGACTGTTGCACTACACCCCGGACTGCATCTCCCACTATCCACCACGCTGATTGTGCCATACATCTGTGGCCAATCAGCAACCCTATATAAGCCCCGGATTTTCACTCGTTAGGCACCGAGTATTGTGGAGTGTTAATGTGGAGTATTGTTTCAGTAGCGTTTAGCGCTCTCCTAGTGCTAGCACTGTTTTCCTAGTTTAAGTTTCCTAGTTCCTAGTTTCTTGTGTTTCCTTTGTTTCCTGAGTTCCTGAGTTCCGAGTTTCCTGTGTTTAGTATTCTCGCCTGGCTTTCTCGTTTCGTCTGTCTAGCTGCCTGCCTTTTTGGACTATTGCTCGTTATAAGGATTATTCTCTGTCGCACGTTATGGATTATGTTCGCCGTTGATCGACCTACGCCTGCCTCACGGACTTCTGTTGTGCCTTCCTCCGTTACACCTGTTTGCTGTGATTTTGACCCTGCCTGTCTGACCATGTCTTTGCCTCGTCCATTAAATAAAAGCTCGCAATTGGATCCGCTCGCCTCTCGCCTCCCTCTCCACGTTACAGATACAGCCTCAGATGTAGTTTGGCATCTTTCCAGCAAATTTGTTGATGCGCTAAACGAAAACGGTTTCGTATATCGACACGAAATTCATAACTTTTTGCCAGCATAGTCTGAAGATGATCTGAGTCAAATTTGGTGAAGATCGGACTAACAGTCTGGGAGGAGTTCGAAAAAGTAGGTTTTGTACATTAATCAAAATGGCGGACAGGAAGTTTGGCCAATTTCGGCATAATGGGTATCAATGTTCTCGACTTGACCCAAGGAATCTATTGGCATCAGTTTCATTCCAATAGGCTAATGTAAACAGAAGTTATTAGCATTTTTGTAAATTTCATTATTAATGTTTAGTGAATGGCGTATTACTTCTGACCCATAGGTGGCACTGTTACCAAATTGATGTGGCTTGGTCAGAGTGTGGTGACAATAGCACATATAAAATTTGGTGTCAATATGTCAAAGCTTTGCAGAGATACAGACTCGGATGCAATTTGGCATCTTTCCAGTAAATTCGTTGATGCGCTAAACGAAAACGGTTTCGTGTATCGACACAAAATCCATAACTTTTTGTCAGCATGGTCTGAAGATGATCTGAGTCAAATTTGGTGAAGATCGGACTAACGGTCTAGGAGGAGTTCGAAAAAATAGGTTTTGTACATTAATCAAAATGGCGGACAGGAAGTTTGGCCAATATTGGCATTATGGGTATCAACGCCCCAAAATTTTTATGTACATTCAGGGCATGGTGCCGAACATTTTTGTAATTAATGTCGAAACGATACGCTAATCCGTTCTTAAGATACAGCATTTTAAAGCTAAATTCAAAATGGCCGACACCCAAAATGGCTGACATGGGAAAATTGGATATGGTTCGACTCGGTATGACACACCGAATCTAAAGAGACCAGTTTTGTGATTTTTGGACAAATCATTCAGACGTTATAAAGAAAAATAGCCATTTTTCGTATCTCCTGACCACTAGGGGGCACTGCACCGAAACACTGCAGGTAGGCTCAGGTCATGCTTGTTATAACACACACCAAGTTTGGTGTCAATATGACAAACTATTACGGAGATATAGCCTCACATTGATTTTTGCTAGCTTTTCGTAGAATTCTTTCGCGTGTTATTCGTGAACGGCTGGACGAATCGACTTGAATTCCATAACTTTTTGCCAGCATGGTCTGAAGATGATCTGGATCAATTTTTGTGACAATCGGTGCAACGGCCTAGGACGAGTTCGAAAAAGTAGGTTTTACGAACAATTGAGAATAGCGAAAAAACTAAACCTTACGATTTTTGAATTTTGGTGTCCATTCAACTCGGCATAAGCCAAGGAATCAGAGGAAAAAAGAATTTTTGTTGTGTGCCTTACGGTTCAAACGTTATTAGCATAAATCTTTTGAAAGTTTGGACAAGTGGTGGCGCTAGAGAGTTTGAGTTAGAGACTCCAAACTTGCTATGGTTAATGTTGGGACTGTCCTCTATCAGTGTGCAAAATTATACAACTTTCCCGCAAGCGGTTCTATGGGCTGCCATAGACTTGCGGCGGAAGAGGAAGAAGAAGAAGAAGAAGAAGAAGAAGAAGAAGAAGAAGAAGCGGAATAATAATAACGCCAACGGATACAATAGGTGCCACCGCACCTCTGGTGCTTGGCCCCTAAAAAAATGGAATGCACTGAATTATTTAACCATGTATGACGTATTTGAAAGGCTTCTGTCTATCAAACACATTAAATTGCACAAATTCAGCATGGCAGGGAGCAACAGGCTGACCTAAAAAAAAATAGTCATTAAAATAATTTTTTAATGATTTTAAGCAAAGTGCAATAAAACACAAATACTATTACTTTTTACCAGTAGGTCAAAACAAGATCACACCGCTCCCAAAATGATGTGGTGTGGTCAGTTTGGCATCAAAGTGCCAAAGTGTTGCAAAAATTAACAAAATTCACAAAAGCTGTGTTATTTATATATTTTGTTATATCTTGTCATCACTAGGTTCAATCTTTTTACAAACATGAAATTATCCCATGCAACTCATATTCTACGTTTTCTGAAGGCATACAGTAGGGGTTGCCAAAAAACAAATCGAAAATGTAATCTATTATTAAGCGAAAATCTCCAGTCCATTTCTACCAGTGCGCTTATATGTGCATTTCATACGAGTGTGTGGCAGTTCAAGCCGGCGTGCCAAGGAAAAGAACACAAGAGAGTCGTTTGAAACATTAGTGCATGCAAAGAGCGCTTCCTCATATAATCACTAAAAGCTGTCACTCACTTCAGTTCACTGCAATGAATGTCTGTGATTGGCTACATTGTCCAACGCTGCAAATATGTTTTGCAATTATCAGATGATGCCCTCTGATTCTCTGGGGCCCTAAGCAGCCGTTTACCTCGCTTATTGGTTAAGTCCGCCCCTGGTTGTAAGGCATACTGAGTTTGCTCTAAAGTATTGCCAAGATAAAACCTCATGTCCATTTTGGCATGCTCGTCACTGAATTTGTTTATGTGCTATACAGGAACGGTTTGGTCTATTGAAAATCTTTTATTACCTTTTTGCCAGATTGGTCTGCAGATGATCTAAAATAATTTAGGTGAAAATCAGACAAACAAGTTCGCAAAAAGTAGATTTTTTTTTTTTTTTTTTTTGGAAATGTTAAAATGGTGGGTAATATTTCTGATGGAAAATGACATCATATGGTAAAATCCAACTGTCTTGAGCCTGTTCAGAAGTTATGTGCACATTTGGAGACATGGTGGCACTAGAAGCACTGTGCAGACCAGTCAACAACGTAAAATAATAAAACATGAAAACTTCCAAAGGGGTGATATGTTTTATGAGAATGCGCACATAAAATGTGAACTTATTTTGCACATTAAAGAGATGCTACCATTCCACACAAGTCTACTTTGACAGAATAAAGTTGCGTGCTGTTTGGGATGAAAATATGTACTATTAACCTGAGGCAGTAAGGCACACCCAATTTATGAACTGAGGCATTCAAGTGATCTTACATATTTCTTATCTTAGATACAGTCTGAATAAATAAGACAAAATTGTCATGGTGGTTCCAAGTCTGAGAAAACAAACAAAAATATCTGAGGAATTTATCAGCAGCCAATCAGAAGTATGATGACCATATTCCATCTCTCTGTTTCCCAGAATTGGCCAGTAATTGTAGACATTCCAAGCAAAAATATTACAACCTCAGAATTTATATACCCTCAGGTATATAAACAATATAGAGTCTCCACACAACAAAACCTTAAACACACAAATTCCTCAAATAAAACCCACTTCGTGTTCAAGAAAACAGAATTATCAGTAAAGAGATCCTCAGATAAGTACAATGTTAGGGAATCTGCTTTTTGTTTATAATGACAGATATGCACCTAAGATTCTTGCCAATATTTCTATACCTGCCTGGTTGGCATTAAACAAGAGCTTAGCAGATTTATCTAGAAACTAAAAGCTATTCAGCACATTTTAAACCTAATGAACTGTTATACAATGTGCTGCTCTCTCCTCTCACTGACTATTTCTTTGGTACTTTACATTTTGGTGCTTTTATTGGTAGTTGGGCATAACTATAAGATAGTAGAATCACAAAGACAACATATGACGTTTTAATAACAAAGTTCGGGAGGAGCACAATCTGATAATCAACCAATTCGGCACAGGTACAACTCGTCTAGCTAATCATCTGAACTAGCACAAGTCATATATGCACACAGCCGACTTACCTCTGTCATTCGACAGTTTTTTGGCATCTCCCCTCCGACCCAACCCTTAATTTATCCTCATCCCATACTTGGGATGGGGGGAGTTCTCTGGATTCGGGCCATATTCCGGGCTCGGAGCTCTCCCCCAGGACAGCATGCCAAAATATGCTTACCGTTTACGCTACCAGATTAGATATAAGGGTGAACTCGTGAAATGTAAATGTTGTCATGAATCATCCAGCAACATAAGAGACGAGCTGGAAAAGAAATGCTGATATAATTGTACAATTTCTTAACGCCTCTTAGACATTTTCATGCTTCTAATATTTAGCAAGGTTTTAGTGGGTCAGTCATGGAAATGTGGTGTAGAGACATCTGCAGTGTTGAAACGGGTGTGTAAAATGAGTTGATGTACATCAAAAAGCATCCAAAGGACTGAGCCTCAGAGAAAGAAAAGACTCCGAACGGAATGAGTTGGTGGTGGATTGGAAGGGTTTTTGTATTACATAAGCTTACTTCATCATCTCATGAAATGTACACTTGAATTTCTAATTTTTTTTTTTTGGATTTATGTTAATTAAGCTTTGGAAAACATGCATTGTTGATGCTGCATTAATCTGACTTAAACCAGTGCCAGCCAACTGGGAAATAATTAAAATTAAGCTGTTGCTAAATAATGCAGCACAAGGGCTTCAAAGAAAAGGGTAACACCCAAACAAGAAATGCATTCTGCAAGACTTACTTGATGGTGAGTGTCAGTGATGTTTACAATGATGTCTTCTTAAGAGAATCTCTCAAATGCAGTCTCAGACTTGGGATGTCTGCCTTGCAGTATGCAGTTCTTATCCAGCAGAGGTAATACGGACTGTAAATATTGTTGAAAATAATCAAGAAAAACTAGGAGGAGAGGGGAGGGAATATGGAAAAAGACTGTAAGAGAGCTAAGGAGCAATACAAGCCCTGCCCAAGCCCTATATTTGAATGTCTGTTTTAGCAAATCACATGAGAATCATAAGGAAATCTCCTATAAATGTATTTCTAATAATAATAATAATAATAACTTATTCTTACTTTTTTTTTTTTTAATTATTATTATTCTAATATAAGCATACAAATAAACATCTAAACAAGCAAGAAGTTGTAGAGAAAAAAAAAGCAAAAAAAAAAATAAATAAAAAAAACACAATTTATCCAGAACCTGAATCCTTCCAAAAATGGGCTCCAAGATTTTATAAAAAGATCAGGTTTCATCCAAATGTAATCTTTTCAAGTTTGAGGGCAAAAAGCAGGTCAAAGACCCACTGACGATAAGTTGGAGGAGATGGCAGCTTCCAATTAATTAGTATAAGCCGTCTAGCCAACAGTGTGCAAAATGCAATATTATCCATCTCTAAAACTGTCAGTTTCACATTTTCTGGAAGAACCCCAAATAAAGCTGTCAGTGGGTTGGGGTCTATTACAGTATTAAATATTTCTGAAAAACATTTGAAAATTCTCCCCCAAAACCTTGATAATTTAGAACAAGCCCAAAAAGAATGAAACAGAGAGGCTGGCTCCGTAACACAACGTGGACAAGTGGGGTCCACGTTGGGGTCTAAGTTGTACCTTAGACCAATGAATGCGATGCACCACCTTAAATTGAATAAGCCTATGTAGAGCTAACTGAAGAAGAATGTATCCTTTTTAAGACAGCATTCCAAGTTTCATTTTCTAAAGTAGTACTTAAATCCTCCTCCCATAGAGATTTTAATGACCTATGAGATGGGGTTAGTTTGTTATTTATTATATTATAAATCTTTGATATGGCACCCCTAATACATCTATGCTGATATAAAATACTCTCCAAAATACCACTAGGAGGAGCAGAGGGGAACTCCGAAAAATGTTTATGGGCAAAACTCCGAACTTGAAAATATCTAAATAAATGTGAATTAGACAAGCCAAATTTTTTTTTAAGTTGGTCAAAGGAAGCAAAGGTATTATCTATAACTAAACCTTGCGACTTCCAAATATTGAAGGCCCCATCAAAAAGAGAAGGTGGAAAAAAAAACATTACTGGCTATAGGTGCAGCTGAAGAAAGACCCTTAAGCTGAGTCCAAATCCTCAGTGTTTAACAGCTGGATTCTTAATCAAGATACTGTGAGTGGAGGGGATAGAAAAACAGAGCAAAGATGTTAGCGTGGCTGGGGAACAACATATGGCCTCCATTTGCACCCAGAGGTTTACACAATTGCAAATCATGTTGCACCCAGTATAATACATTTCTAAAATTGGCTGCCCAATAGTAAGTTTGAAAGTGAGGCAGAGCCAAACCTCCCACCTCCTTTGGCTTAACCAAATGTTTCAGACCTATTCGCCTAGGCTTGTTATTCCAGATAAAAGAAGAGATTCTTTTTTCCAAACAGGAGAAAAATGACTTGGGAATAAATATGGGCAAACATTGAAATAAATATAAAAATTTGGGAAGAATATTCATTTTAGTTGCATTTACCTTACCTATTAGTGAGAAAGGAAGAGGTTTCCATGATAAAAACAGTGATTTTGTAAGTTCAAGTAAAGTCAGCATATCTACGTGTTATCTGAACACCCAAGTACCGAAATTGGTTATTAACAACTCTGAACTGGAAATTTGAATATGAAATACTTAACGCAGCTGAATTCACTGGGAATAGTTCACTTTTAGAGAAATTCAGTTTATAACCTGAAAAAATACTAAATGAGTCCAGTATTAGAAGTGCTCGAGGAATTGAGACTAAAGGATTGGATATAAATAAAATAAGATCGTCAGCATATAACAAAATCTTCTGTTCTAGTCCAGCACGAAAAATCCCCTACACCTCTGAATCAGTACGTAGTGCAGATTGCCAGGGGTTCGATAGCAATAGCAAATAAAAGTGGGGAAAGGGGACACCCCTGTCTTGTGCCCAGACACAGTAAAAAATCTGAAATAATATTATTTGAGCGTACAGATGCTTTGGGAGTGGCATAAAGAAGCTTTATCCAAGAGATGAATTTTAAACCAAATCCAAACCTCTCCAAAACGTTTATGAGGTAGTCCCACTCAATGTGGTCAAAAGCTTTTTCAGCATCTAGAGAGACCACAACTTCGGGATTGTTGGAATGAGGTGAATACATAACATTAAAGAGACGCCTAATATTAAAAAAAGAATGCCTTTCTTGGACAAAACCAGTTTGATCAGGTGAAATTACTCTATGCAGTGTTTTTTCAAGCCGAATAGATAATATTTTAGCTAGTATCGTGTAGAAACAATTTAAAAGCGATATGGGACGATAAGAACTACAATCAAGAGGGGGTTTATCTTTCTTAAGAATGAGTGAGATAATAGCTTGATAAAAGGTTGGGGGTAACTCAGAGTTTTGAAGACTCTCTAAAAAAACCGAAAGCAACACTGGACATAGTAATTTAGAAAATGCTTTATAAAAGTCAGATGGGAAACCGTCAGGGCCTGTGGCCTTGCCTGTTTTTAAGGAAGCAATTGTGTCAGCTATTTCATCAATTTTAATATCCTCATCCAAAGAATCACACAAAGTTTTCTCTGTAGTGGGAAAATCCGATTTATCTAAAAAAATACACATTAATGATGTATCTTGAGGAGATTCAGAGGTGTACAAATTGACATAATACTGTTTAAATTGAGAGTTTATTTCTTTATAATCAGTGGTAGTAATTCCTGAAGACAAACTAAGTTGGGGAATCAAGCGCGACGTCTGCGTTTTACGAATATGATGAGCTAACAATTTGCCTGTTTTATCACCAAATTCGTAGATCCTATGTTGAGTACGTAAAAACAAATTCTCCACCTCTTCAGTGGATAATAGATCATATTTTGTCTGCAAAATCTGACATTCTTTATAAAGATCGGGAGAGGGATTTAATGAGTACACAGTATCAATTGCTGTTATAGAACTAGATAGTTCTTCTAGATGCTTCTTTCGCGCTCTATTTTTATAAGATGAGTATGAAATTATTAAGCAACGCAGATATTTTAAAGCCTCCCAAATAGAAGAATAAGCCATACACTGTGTACTGTTAATTGCAAGAAAGGAAGATATATTTGAGGAGATAAATTTAACAAATTCTTTATCCTTTAATAGACCAGTGTTAAAGGACCACTGGCAATTCTTTGGAGGTGCTTTTGGAAAGGTAAGTCCCAAAACAACTGGTGCATGGTCAAATACTACTATGCTTTCATATGAACAATCCTGAAGATAAGGAAGAAGTTTGTTATCTAGAAAAAAGTGAGTACGACTGATGTCCTTGAGGAAAAAAAAGAAAATTTCCTTGTTGAAGGATTTAAAAAACGAAACACATCACAAACACCATAATTATGCAGGAAAGACTGAATGATCATTGCACATTTTGAAAGAGATGTAACTTTTTTTGAGGACCTGTCAAGTCGTGGACACATCACACAATTAAAATCTCCACCAAGGATTAATGAATGAGAGTGAAGGTCCGGTATACATGACAGAAAAGAAGTGATAAAGGTAGCATCATCATAATTAGGAGCATAGACATTAGCAAGAATTAAGGGGATTGAAAACAAAGTTCCTGTTACAATTGCATATCTGCCCTTATGATCTGCAATAACCTGTGATACAACAAACGGACAAGATTTATGTATCAAAATATCACATCCCCTAGACTTGAACTGAAAATGTGAGTGATAAATTTGTCCCACCCAGTCGCTTTTTAATCTAAAATGATCGAATGAACAGAGATGTGTTTCTTGAAGAAACACAATATTGGCATTCAGCTTTCTAAGATGAATCAGAACCTTATTACGTTTGACTGGATTATTCAAACCCTTACAGTTCCAGCTAATCCATCTCACCAACCCATCTTTATTAGCCATCATTTAACAAAAAAGTGAAAAATGAATAATAATGAAACAAAAAATATATTTGTGAAACCCCAAACAGCTATACAAAAAACAATAGATACAGAAAATCGTGTAAAGAAAAATACCAAAAAGCAATGGCCCAATCTTGTGCTCTTGAGATGAACAAAAATATAAGAACATATTAAAGCTGCAAGCAGCGATGAAAGGGCCCTCGCACCCGGGCTCACCGCCGATCGGTGGCGAATGGTTGGCACTATGCTTTTCACATAGTAAATTTAGGAGGAATATGTCAAAGTCATTTATATGTGCCAAACTTCCTGCTGCCAGCTGGTGGCGCTATATCAATAACTGAATATTGGCATGTAGATGAGTTCAGGCCAGCACTTTTGTCAAATATATGAAGATTGGTGCATATTGAACATGGCATGCTTGAGTTAGTGTAAGACATTACATATCCTGCTGCCAACAGGTGGCGCTATGATTATAACTGAATATTGGTCTTTAGATGTCTTCAGGCCAGTACTCTTACCAAACATGTGAAGTTTGGTGCAGATCAGACATTGCATGTTTAAGTTAGTGTAAAATAAGTCATTTCCTGTTGCCAACAGGTGGCGCTAAGATAATAACTGAATATCGGCCTCTAGATGTGTTCAGGCCAGGACTCTTATCGAACATGTGAAGTTTGGGGCAGATCGGACATTTTATGGCTGAGCTATAACAGCTTCTATTCCGATGGCGAAACATCGAACTTTGTCAAGCCGCCATGGACACGCCCTTTAACGAAAACTCAAGATCTTCACAATTTATCATGGCAAAGGCCTTTAGAGTAGACTGACCAAATTTGGTGTTGATCTGAATAAATCTCTAGGTGGAGTTCACTGCAGAGTGCAACATGTCACTTCCTGTTGCCAATAGGTGGCGCTATGACTAAAACTGAATTTGACTATGGGTATGTGTTCAGGACCAGACTCTTATCAAACATGTGAACTTTGGGGCAGATCAGACTTTGTATGGCTGAGTTATAACAACTTCCTTTTTCATGGCGAATCATCGAAATTTGACAGGCCGCCACGGACACGCCCTCCAACGAAAACTCTAGATCTTCGCAATTTAACGTCACATGGGCCATTAGATTAGACTGACCAAATTTGGTGTTGATCTGAATAAATCTCTAGGAGGAGTTCGTTCAAGTATGACACCTGGAAATGGCAAAAATGACACAAAATTTGCTGGGAAAAATTTAAATAACTTACTTCCTGTTGGGATTTGGATTTCGTCCCTGGAGACTTTTTTGTAGGTATTGGTGTGTTGCATGTGTGTGCCGATTTTCATACATGTATGTAAAACGTAGCTCGAGGCGCACACCGCTGAAAGTGTATAGGTGGCGCTGTCGAGCCAATTTAGCACACCCACTTCTGAGACCCATATCAGACGTAAATTTTCGCCGGTTCTGATGCGTGTGCAAAGTTTGGTGAGTTTTCGGGCATGTTTAGGCCCTCAAAAATGCGATTCATTTTGGAGAAGAATAATAATAATTAAAGCTGCAAGCAGCGATGAAAGGGCCCTCGCACCCGGGCTCACCACCGATCGGTGGCGAATGGTTGGCACTATGCTTTTCACATAGTAAATTTAGGAGGAATATGTCAAAGTCATTTATATGTGCCAAACTTCCTGCTGCCAGCTGGTGGCGCTATATCAATAACTGAATATTGGCATGTAGATGAGTTCAGGCCAGCACTTTTGTCAAATATATGAAGATTGGTGCATATTGAACATGGCATGCTTGAGTTAGTGTAAGACATTACATATCCTGCTGCCAACAGGTGGCGCTATGATTATAACTGAATATTGGTCTTTAGATGTCTTCAGGCCAGTACTCTTACCAAACATGTGAAGTTTGGTGCAGATCAGACATTGCATGTTTAAGTTAGTGTAAAATAAGTCATTTCCTGTTGCCAACAGGTGGCGCTATGATTATAACTGAATATTGGCTTTTAGATGTCTTCAGGCAAGTACTCTTACCAAACATGTGAAGTTTGGTGCAGATCAGACATTGCATGTTTAAGTTAGTGTAAAATAAGTAATTTCCTGTTGCCAACAGGTGGCGCTATGATAATAACTGAATATCGGCCTCTAGATGTGTTCAGGCCAGGACTCTTATCGAACATGTGAAGTTTGGGGCAGATCGGACATTTTATGGCTGAGCTATAACAGCTTCTATTCCGATGGCGAAACATCGAAATTTGTCAAGCCGCCATGGACACGCCCTTTAACGAAAACTCAAGATCTTCACAATTTATCATGGCAAAGGCCTTTAGAGTAGACTGACCAAATTTGGTGTTGATCTGAATAAATCTCTAGGTGGAGTTCACTGCAGAGTGCAACATGTCACTTCCTGTTGCCAATAGGTGGCGCTATGACTAAAACTGAATTTGACTATGGGTATGTGTTCAGGACCAGACTCTTATCAAACATGTGAACTTTGGGGCAGATCAGACTTTGTATGGCTGAGTTATAACAACTTCCTTTTTCATGGCGAATCATCGAAATTTGACAGGCCGCCACGGACACGCCCTCCAACGAAAACTCTAGATCTTCGCAATTTAACGTCACATGGGCCTTTAGATTAGACTGACCAAATTTGGTGTTGATCTGAATAAATCTCTAGGAGGAGTTCGTTCAAGTATGACACCTGGAAATGACAAAAATGACTCAAAATTTTCCGGGAAAAATTAAAATAACTTACTTCCTGTTGGGATTTGGATTTCGTACCTGGAGACTTTTTTGTAGGTATTGGTGTGTTACATGTGTGTGCCAATTTTCATACATGTACGTGAAACGTAGCTCGAGGCGCACTCCGCTGAAAGTGTATAGGTGGCGCTGTCGAGCCAATTCACCACACCCACTTCTGAGACCCATATCAGACGTAAATTTTCGCCAGTTCTGATGCGTGTGCAAAGTTTCGTGAGTTTTCGGGCATGTTTAGGCCCTCAAAAATGCGATTCATTTTGGAGAAGAATAATAATAATAATTAAAGCTGCAAGCAGCGATGAACGGGCCCTCGCACCCGGGCTCACCGCTGACCGGAGGCGAATGGTGGGCACTATGCTTTTCACATAGTAAATTTAGGAGGAATCTGTCAAAGTCATTAAGATGTGCCAAACTTCCTGCTGCCAACTGGTGGCGCTATGCCTATAACTGAATATTGGAACGTAGATGTGTTCAGGCGTACACTTTTATCAAAGATACAAACTTTGGTGCAGATTGAACATAGTATGCTTGAGCTAGTGTAAGACATGACATATGCTGCTGCCAACAGGTGGCGATATGATTATATCTGAATATTGGTCTTTAGATGTCTTCAGGCCAGTACTCTTACCAAACATGTGAAGTTTGTGGCAGATCAGACATTGCATGTTTAAGTTAGTGTAAAACAAGCCATTTCCTGTTGCCAGCAGGTGGCGCTATGATTATAATAGAATATTGGCCTTCAGATGTGTTCAGGTCAGGACTCTTATCAAACATGTGAAGTTTGGGGCAGATCAGACATTGTATGGCTGAGTTATAACAACTTCTATTACCATGGCGAAACATCAAACTTTGTCAGGCTGCCACGGACACGCCCTTCAACGAAAACTCAAGATCTTCACAATTTAACATCGCAAAGGTCTTTACATTAGACTGACCAAATATAATGTTGATTTCATGAAATCTGTAGGAGGAGTTTCTCACAGCGTAAAACATGTCACTTCCTGTTACCAGCAGGTGGCGCTATGACTATGACTGAATATGATCATGGGTTTGTGTTCAGGACCAGACTCTTATCAAACATGTGAAGTTTGGGGCAGATCAGACATTGTATGGCTGAGTTATAACAACTTCCTTTTTCATGGCGAATCATCGAAATTTGACAGGCCGCCACGGACACGCCCTCCAACGAAAACTCTAGATCTTCGCAATTTAACGTCACAAAGGGCTTTAGATTAGACTGACCAAATTTGGTGTTGATCCGAATAAATCTCTAGGAGGAGTTCGTTCAACTATGACACCTGGAAATGGCAAAAATGAGACAAAATTTGCTGGAAAAATTAAAAATATCCGACTTCCTGTTGGGTTTCGGATTTTGCCTCAAGAGACTTTTTTGTAGGTATTGGTGTGTTACATGTGTGTACCGAGTTTCGTAAATGTACTTGAAACGTAGCTCGAGGCGCACTCCGCTGAATGTGTATAGGTGGCGCTATCGAGCCATTTTGCCACACCCACTTCTGAGACCCATATCAGACGTAAATTTTCGCCGGTTCTGATGCGTGTGCAAAGTTTCGTGAGTTTTCGGGCATGTTTAGGCCCTCAAAAATGCGATTCATTTTGGAGAAGAATAATAAAAATAATAATAATAATAATAATAATAATAATAATAATAATAAACGGAGCAATTCCAATAGGGTCCTCACACCATCGGTGCTCGGGCCCTAATAATAAACGGAGCAATTCCAATAGGGTCCTCACACCATCGGTGCTCGGGCCCTAATAATAATAATAAACGGAGCAATTCCAATAGGGTCCTCACACCATCGGTGCTCGGGCCCTAATTAACAAACATCAAGAACCCTAACTGTGCGTTCACACCGCCACCGGCGAGAGCGTCAAAATTTGCTCTGGCCGCCCTGCCAACAACGCTGTAGAAAGATTCGTTGACGCTCTGATGATTGAACGTTTGGTCTTGTATTTAAAGCGACCGCAAAGCAAACAAACATGTCGATCTTGTGCACCGCAGACTGACCACAAGTAACGTTAGGGTGCAAGTTAACCTCATGAAATATTCAAAGTTAGTATACGCAAAGCCGTATAGCTGCGTATACCCTCCACTACACCACGTTTGCTAACGAAATAAACCAATTAACTATACAGCCACGTCTGTATATATTTAAGCTTAATGACATCATTATTTTTTTTCTCCAGCTAAGCAATTTGTTGACAATACCACAGGGGAGACCAGGTATAGAGCACTTTTGTTTTTACTTGCAGAAAAAAAAAAAAAAAGGTGAGGTGACTGCTTTTGTTTTAAAATATGTGACATACACCTCATCTCCATCAGATGTCAAAATTTTCGCCGCAGCTCTCTACACCTATTTTTTGTTTAATCCAATATGTGTCAATATGTCAGAAATAATTTTCAGCAGCGACACTGTTTTGCATGCTCTGGCACTAAAGTTAGCATGCAATTCCCGCTTATTTACAGAAAATATATAACGTTAATTGCACATCAACAATCTCAGACACCTTGGTCCATGCATCATTTTGCTTGGGAACTAATGTGGTCGGAACCAAAGTTTTACTGGACTGCGTTCTCTGGAATCCTCTCAACGGGTGGACTTCTACATTCCGATTGGTTGCCACCGACCCGCGTCATAGCTTATTACCATAAAGTTGACCTGGCTTTAACTCTCCCCGACGCCCACACCGTCCAAAACGCGCCACGCCGCTTCTCGCCGGAGCTCGCCGCCGGCTCACATTGAAAATGAATGACTTCCGGCCACTTTGACGCTCTCGCCGGCAGTGGTGTGAATGCACAGTAACACGGAGAACCACCCCCCACCCTTTCTGTCACCCCTGACTCCGCGACCTCGAACTAGAGTGTATGCTACCCTGGGGAAACATCCCAATATGCGTCCGAGATATTGTGTTTCTTACCTCGGACGCGTCTCCGCAAAACAAGTACAAAATACAGCAAATACAACCTAATACTAATAGACAAACCCAGCAAATATTAAACCACTGAATTAAGTATTTTGCATGCTACAGACTCCATGAGAGCCACAATTTTAAAGTATTAATCCACTTTCAGAATAAAAATTTCCTGAATTTACTCACCCCCATGTCATCCAATATATTCATGACTTTCTTTCTTCAGCCACAAAGACATTAAATTTTTTTTTAGGAAAACATTCCAGGATTTTTCTTTATATAGTGGATGTCAATGGTGCTTAATGGATTAAAGGTTAAAAATGCAGCTTCAAATGGCTCTAAATGATCCCATCCGAGGAATAAGGGTCTTATCTAACAAAACGATTTGTCAATTAAAAAAAAAAATAAATAAAAAAAATACAATTATTCACTTTTTAACCACAAATGCTCGTGTTGTCTGGCTCTGAGATGCACATGCATACTTTGTGCACTCCTGTTCAAGATAATTAGGGTATGTTGTAAAACTTTCATCTTATTTTCTCCTCCAACTTCAGAATGGTCCTACATCAATGTTTGACCTCGCTTTGGAAATGGTGTTTGACCCTCCTTGCACATTCACTTTGTAAACAGTGGGTTGGTACTTCTGCAGAGATATACGATGATTTTGAAGTTGGAGGAGAAAATGAGATGGGAGTTTAACTTACTACCAATTCCAGGCAGAAACAGAACCAGAGAGGGAGTCTCCAACAGGAATATACCATCGTCTGCAGAATCTCTACCAGCTCTGGGTAAGACCTGATCTGCATACCAAAGAGGAGGTTGGAGAGCTCATTATCTTGGAACAATTACTTTGAGTGCTCCCCTATGACAGTCGTACCTGGGTTAAGAATAATGAGCCTGCATCAGGTCTGACAGGAGCAAAGTTGACCCACCAGTACATGTACATGTACCAGTACACCCAACACTCATCAAACAACTACTCGCTCTCAACCATCCAAAGGTAAAGCATGTTACACGCAATATACTGGTGGGAGTGGGCCTGAACTGAGTCGCCAACCTCAAGAAATTATAGAGGGTACACAAGGGCTCAAATCTGTCGCTAGTAAAAAATGTACTGGCTTTGCAGATCTACAGCCTTTGCCAGATTTTGATAATAGTCTGTTGCAAGGCAGGACCAAGGGCCCAGAAAGATATACCGACAATGGCACCTCATAAAGTACATGGGTACTCCAGTCCCTAAACCTTCCACGGAGGGTCTTGAGGTTAATGGCTGGCAGGTACCAGAAAACGTTGGTGAACTGCAACAGGAAGATGAAACTTTAAAATCATTGTTTGCTAAGGTTTGCTGTAAAAGTGAGTCTAATGTGTGTGATGAACAGCACGTTGAGCAAAATGATGCACTTTATCTGCAAACTGGTGATGTCTTACATTTGTTTGTACCCATCTCTTGTCGCCCCATAGTGTTGCATCTTGCACAAACAGTTCTGTGGGCAGGACATCTGACCAAACATAAAACAAATGCATGAATTAGCTCACGATTTCATTGGCTACCATGTACACTGATGTTCAGACATATTGCATCACATGTTCCACTTGCCAAAAGGCCAGTACTGTGTGTCAGCGGGACAAAGCACCTTGACATCCACTGCCCATTACATCCAACCCATTTTGAAAAATCACCATGGACATTGTGGCACCACTTGAGAAGAGCAGTGTGGGACATCGATATATTGGTCATCTGTGACTATGCAACAAGATACCTGGAAGCCTTCCCACTTCATACTATCACCAAGCCAAAAGTCATTCATGCCCTCATCCAGCTATTCTCCTGGGTCAGCATCCCAGAGGAGATCCTGGCAGATCAGGATGAACTTCACTTCCCGTCTGATGCGGCAGCTCCACCAGCAACTGGGCATCACCATTGTGGGTACCAGTCCCAACCACCTGCAAACTGATAGACTTGTAGAGAGCTTTAACCAGATGCTGAAGGCCATGCTGCATAAGTTGTCGCAGACACAGGACGTGACTAGAAGGATTGGCTACCCTTTGTCTTGTTTGCATACAGGGAAGTACCTCAAGTCTTGACCGGTTTCTCCCCCTTTGATCTCCTGTATGGATGGCAAGTTCAAGGCCTGCTGGACCAGTGACCTATCAGATTCACCAGCCAGACAAGAGGAAATCTCACCAGACATACCATGTAAACCTGCAGAGAGAATGGAAGGAAGCACCCAGCAATACACCAGAGTTTTGCAAGCTTAATGCCCAGTCAAGGTTTGATGCCTACCCTATGCAAAGAATCAATGATCTGCTGAAGCGGATAGGACATGGCCAGTACATCAATATCTTGGAGTGTTCAGCAAATCCCACAGATGATCGATTGGATTTAGAATTGGGGAATTTGGAGGCCAAATCAGCACCTCAAACTCATTTTTGTGCTCGTCAAATCATTCCTGAACCATTTTTGCTTAGTGGCAGGGCACATTATCCTGATGAAAGAGGCCACAGCCACCAGGAAATACCGTTGTTAATAAAAAGGTGTACACACACACACACATCCGGGCCATCCATGTGATATAAAAGAAAACATGATTCAACAGACCAGGCCATCTTCTTCCACTGCTTCTTGGTCCATTTCTGATGCTCACGTGCCTACTGTTGGCGCTTTCGGCGGTGGACAGGGTCAGTATGGGCACCCTGACTGGTCTGCGGCTATGCAGCCTCATAAGAAACAAACTGCAATGCACTGTGTATTCTGATACCTTTTTATCAGAACCAGCATTAGCATTTTGAGCAATCTGATGAATGATGAATAGATAATTAGTGTTATTCACTTCATCTGTCAGTAGTCAAAATATTATGCCTGATCGGTACATAAACAATTGAACTTTTTTGGTACTTTGATTTTGGATTGAGCCCTTATGTAAATAATCTCACTACTGAATTGCTTTTACCTTTCAACAGCGTACTGTAAATAAACATCACTTGCACTGAAGTGCTACGGTACTACGGGCATTCCTTTTGCTTTTTTTTTGGACTTTAAACATCTCCTTTTAGATCTGCAAGGACCTACTGCGTCACACTTCACCTAACAGCAGAATTCCTGGACACACGTTCTGTCCAAGATTCCTAAATTGCCTCAAATAATAAATTTGCTGGATGTTTTTGCTGCGCAGATCGATCATTGCATGGCATCTAATTCCCATGAGAGCTGTAAAGAGCAGCCCTGTTGAAAAAAACAGCATATGCATGCTTAGCCCCCCCATGACGTCCTGAAGCCCCCCCTGCAATCATCTGAAGGGCCGACCCCTTCACCCCTGGAATACGATTTTAAATGCGAAAAGCTAAACCGAATGCGATTTCAACCGAGGGGTACCCCTTTCCGATCTGATTTGTACCACCTCAGATTCTATCTCACCCCCTCCAACTCCCCAAAACTGATAGATTTTAACCATTCAATGTGGACAATCACCAGTGTATTTAAACTTTCACTGCTAAATCCCAACGTGCTTTTGCGCCTTGTCTGGCGCT
This sequence comes from Cirrhinus mrigala, assembly GCA_036247105.1. Lineage (NCBI taxonomy): Eukaryota > Metazoa > Chordata > Actinopteri > Cypriniformes > Cyprinidae > Cirrhinus > Cirrhinus mrigala. The sequence continues at coordinate 20,280,639 of CM070024.1, forward strand.
GAGCCAAATAGACGTGCACTGTGCTTTTAGCCCATATCACAACGATTCAGTGTTTTCAACCAGATAAAACTAGCCAAAAAAAAAAAAAAAAAAAAAAGACATTTGTTAAATACACACTGATGTTTGTGAGTTTGTTAATGCACTGGTGTGTAAGGAAAGCAGCAATAATAACAGTAATAATAATCCGTTCAATTAAAATCTGACGACGTATTTTATTCGTTATTATTGTTTTTTTTCACCAGGGAGAGGAGATAGCTCCTTATTCTTTCAAATCCCTCTTGCGGTACTTTGCTGTCATACAGCAATCGTTCTGCACGGTGCAAACAGCCGACACCTGGTTATTTTAGGCAATTTGGAAATCCTGGCCAGAAGTGTCCCTGGAAAGTAGCACATCTGGTCACCTTATCTTGGGATGATGGACAGACAGTTGTGGACAGTTGTTCAGAGATTACAGCATTGTGCAAACAGTATGAGAAATGGATAGTCATTCTTAAAGGGGTCATCGGATGCCCATTTTCCATAAGTTTATATGATTCTTCAGGGTCTTAATGGAAAGTCTATAATATACTTTGATTAAAAATTCTCAGTGGTTGTGTAAAACAACACCCTTTTACCTTGCCAAAATCACCTCTGCAAAAATCATCTCATTCTGGTTGAGGCTGCTTTAAATGCAAATGAGCGTTTAGCCATTAAACTTGCTTGCTTCCATCTGAGAATGGCTCGATTTGAAAAAGGGGATATTATTTTTACAGATTAATTACATACACAGCCAACACACATTAATGTTCAAACAACATGTAAAGGTGAACTTAGCATCCGATGACCCCTTTAAGATTTACTAAAAATTACATTAAATACTGTCATTCACTTATTAGCAGTGTTGGGCAAGTTACTCTGAAAATTTAATTAAATTACTGATTACTGATTACTCCTTTTAAAAGTAATCAGATTACTGTTCTGATTACTTTATTTCAAAAGTAATTAGTTACATTACTAGTTACATTACTTTTTTCTGTACATCCACAAAATTTACGTGAAATAGTAAGTTTGTGCATTGCCTAACATCCCATCATAAACGCTCCAGATAAAATATTTGTTATTAAAGCATCAACATCCACAAACCACTGTTATTTTTACTAAAAGCAATATGCTGCTGCATGCCTGGTTGCAAAATGCACGGCATTTCAAGTGGTGAGTGGATTCTCTGATTGTCCATTGCATTCCAGAAATCAACATTATTTAACACTGCAAACATGTGTTATGAATAGAAACTCTGCCTATGCCCGGTGCGGAGAGACTCATGTGAAGACAAATGGAAGTTTGTGCGTTGCTCTCCGCACCCGGTACATTCTCGAGAAGTTTTAATGTGCCGTGCTGCCCTTTCAGGTGTTTTAAAATGGATATGGAGTTTTTAACGGTTGAAAATGTTTTTAAAATAACATAATTTACTAGTGGTTCTGACAAAATGTTCATCAAACATATATTCATTTAAACAAAAATCAATGAATTCAATGAGTCAGTGTCTCAATTCATTAAGACTTGTTTGACCACTGGAATCTCCTGAATGAATGATTCAATGACATACTTTTTTTTAAACGGGCAGTTGTCGCCACCTCCTGGTGGAAGAGGATAAGCGTTACAATACATACCAGTGTTAAGATATTTTGTTTTGATCGCTACTGTAGACAATAAATGTTTATACCCAAACTATAAAATTTCATCCCAGTACTTCTGTTAATTAAATGTCTGTAACACAGAAATAATGATTTTAATGTTGTTGAAAAGACTGTTTGTGTTGCTCTTTCTGGATCAGCAGCAGTATGAATGCAGATTTGAACGTCTTTAACACCTGTTTCACATCGTAAGCGTCAGCACAGCGTGAGCAGCATATGTTTTGTCGCCGCCCATATCAGTGAATAACAGTGCTCACATTGGAAGCGTAATGATGGCCGACCCTCTGATTTATTAACATGGGCAATGACAAAACGTGCTTCTCACGTTCCACTGACACTCACGATGTGAAACAGACGTAATAGACATAGCTGAATCGTTGTCATTCAGGAATAAGATCGCGTGGGTCCACGAGATCTCATCACATCCCTATCCATTACAGTGGAAAAACTCTGCTAAGTGACAAAAGATATGAGCACATTTGTGACTGACTGGTGGTTGGAATAAGGGACAAAAGATTTTCCCAGAAGTTACAACTGATTCCTATGTTGACACTGAGGCAATACCACATGTGATGCAATCAGAAGACATCCCATTGCAAGTTGGAATGCAAACGCATGAAATGCGGAGTAAGCTTTTCCAACAAGTCACACATGGAACACCCACAAGGGGAGGGGGAGACACACACATTGCACGGGGTGCTGACACAAAACAGTACAGCCTACTTAGGGAACATGAGAATTTGTTATGGATGTGGTAGAAAACCATACTTAAAAGATGAAATATGCCCTGCAACAAAAATAGCTTATGCCAACGAAAGTATTGTATCGTCCAAAAGCTTCACTTAAAACCGCAGGAGGCAGATTCAAATGCCTGTGTAAGTACTTCCAGGAAAAGAGACAAACAAACCTGCTGAGGCGTGTAGCGGCTGCTGAAATGGGTCTGGTAAATCAGATAAATGAAATAAAGGATATGCTTCAGAAGGGAGGAAAGCTGAAAACAGAATCACTGAAAATCATATTAAAAGAAGGAGCAGTGCCGGCCTGTCCAACAGGCATTACAGGCGGTCGCCTAGGGCCCCACCTTAAGGGGAGGGCCCCGTGGCCGCAAGGTTATCAGTTGGATTTTTAGGCATTTAGGGTTTGAGTCTGTTTACAAACCTGTTGTCTATTGAGCACATTTTAATGACAAGTTTTCACTCTACATTCATTTAATAACATCAGCTGAATGTTTGAAATAATCACATCACAGAATGAGGCAAAATCATTATTTTATAAAGTGATTAAGGCTGTTGATTAGCATTGCATTGCATCTATAGTTTATTTATATAAAAATACCCGATAGGGCTTGAACAACAGAGATAAACCATTTAGTCACAATTGTACAGATATGTCTCCATGTTTCATCAGTTAAAACGGTGGTTCGCTAAATTAATCATAAATTAATATTAAAACATAATGGACTGGTTTCAGAGACAGGCCTTAGATTAAGCCAGGATTAGACCATAGTTAAATTAGGATATTAAAGTCATTTTTATAAACATGCCTTATAAAAGACATTACTGGTGTGCATCTTGAGACGCAACAAGGCCACTGACCTACAGTATTTCAAGATCAATTAGTGCAAGTTTCTTTCAATTGAAACAGCTCAAATTTGCATTTTAATCTGGGACTAGGTTTAAGCCATGTCTGTGAAACGGGGAATACATTTTCATTTAATCTTTATTTGAGTCATGTTTTTATTATTATTATTTATTTTATTATTACTATTATTATTTTTACATTTAAGTACAGTACAGTTTTATGTAACTTAGGTACAACACATCATTATGTAAGTTTTTATTTACCTGTTTGTAAGCACAGTGCGGTGTTAATGTTTAAACTGTATTTATAATGTTAAAGTGGCTGACAACAACAACAACAAAAAAATATTCTTATTAGGAATAAAACTGCCTCGTTTTTTTTAACTGTACAGAGCTGTAGCTGAATAGTCAGGCCTACTACGCTACTGTATTTTAATGTTGGTCATTATGGTGGTACTTGGAGAGACACATATTTTGTCTTGGTATAAAAAGTTTGAGAACCACTGAGTTAAAACGTCTCTGAGCTTTATTCAGCTACGCAAAAGCATTAAGGATTTCCTATATGAATGAAACATTATATTACATGTGTGCACTCACTAATGCTCAGAACACCATATTTTGGGTAAAAACAGGAATACTTCTAAGTTTTTTTCTCCAGTGTAGAGATTTTTTCCTCTCTCTCAGTGAAAGCGTAAGATTTTCTGACAAAAAATTAAGAATTTTTTTGTCAAAGATTTTTTTATTTTGTAATTATATATTCCAGCACTTTGAATTACCATTGTGTATTGCCAAATTGTGCAGCTCTACAAACAGGCATAACAAATTCAGTGTTCTTTATCATTTTTAGTAAATAAAGTCTGAAAACCTTTCTTGTTGCAGTTCAGATTTTGTTGTTAAGGTTTAGATTTTGGAATTCGCTTTATATTGCCTCTCACAATAGTCTCTCGAAATTAAGTCTTGCACACATTAATGCTATTTTTAGATTATTTGATATGAAAGAATGATAGAGAGATTAAAGTGAAGTTGTGGTAGAAAAGGATGTTTTGACTGCTATAGACATAATATTTATTGCTGTAGTACTTGTTTATACATGCAATGATGCCCTTGATCACAGACAGACTTGTCATATAAGGAAAAGTTGAGGCACATTTAGCATGTTATGTTAAATGTAATTACAGACCTGGATCCAATGTCTAATGCAATTTTTTTTTTTTTTTCTTGTGATCATTAATCAATCCTTAAAAACAAGAATAGCCTGCATTTCTTATTATTTATGAATATTAGTAGGCCTATGTTTATTTTGTTTATGCTCTGTTCATTTAGTTTTTGTGTATACTTCATTTATATTTTATTTATTTGTGTTTCATGTGTATCTAATTACTCAAGCTCACTTGCACTCCTATTTTTTTTTTTGTCTAAATATTTTACATATGTTTGTTTAATGTGTTACAATTAATACACATTCACACTTAAATATTGAAATAGTCATTTTAAGTGCTTTCTCTTCATTCATCAATTTTCTATGACTAGTTTTTTCTTGTCTATCTTGCCTAGCATTGCTCAATCTTTTTGCCGCTCTTAGACGAATCTTGGCAGTCTGCTGTTAATCCTACAGTTCAGTCTGCTCCAATGACTCTGTGCTGCTTGCACTGGGAAGTTGCCAACAATGCTGCTTTCGAAGTTTGCAGTGGTTTCGTGCTGCCAACCACATAGTTACAGAGACTTAAATTGAATTAAAGGACAAACATTTGTCTTTCCGGCCCATGGGGTTTCTATTGAGGAACCCTACTGTATCCCACTGCTACTAAAACTGGACATACACAGAGCAGGCATTATATTATGATCACTGACAGATGAAGTGAATAACACTGATTATCTCTTCATCACGGCACCTTTTAGTAGGTGGGATATATTAGGCAGCAAGTGAACATTTTGTCCCCAAAGCTGAAGTGTTAGAAGGACAAGTGTAAGGACTTGAGCGAGTTTGACAAGGGACAAATTGTGATGGCTAGACGACTGGGTCAGAGCATTACCAAAACTGCAGCTCTTGTGGGGTGTTCCCGCTCTGCAGTGGTCAGCATCTATCAAAATTGGTCCAAGGAAGGAACAGTGTTGAACTGGCCAAGACTCATTGATGCACATAGCTCAAATTGCTCAAGAAGTTAATGCTGGTTCTAATGGAAAGGTGTCAGAATACACAGTGCACTTGCAGTTTGTTGCATATGGGTCTATATAGCTGCAGACCAGTCAGGGTGCCCATGCTGACCCCTGTCCACCATTGAAAGCGCCAACAGTGGGCACGTGGAAATCAGAACTGGACCACCGAGCAATGGAAGAAGTTGGCCTGATGTGATGAATCACATTTTCTTTTACATCACATGGATGGCCGGGTGCGTGTGCATCACTTACCTGGGGAATACATGACACCATGATGCACTATGGGTGGAAGGCAAGCTGGTGGAAGCAGTGTGATGCTGGGAAACCTTGGGTCCTGCCATCTGTGTGGATGTTACTTTGACACATACCACCTACGTAAGCATTGTCCCCTGGTGGCATTGGCTTCTTTCAGCAAGATAAATGTGGCCTGCCACAAAGCAAAAATGGTTCAGGAATGGTCTGAGGTGCACAACAACAAGTTTGAGGTGTTGATATGGCCTCCAAATTTCCCAGATCTCAGTCCAATCGAGAATCTGTGGGATGTGCTGAACAAACAAGTCTAATCCATGGAGGTCCCACCTCACAACTGACAGGAGTTAAAGGATCTGCTGCTAACATCTTGGTGCGAGATACCACTGCACACCTTCAGGGGTCTAGTGGAATCCATGCCTCGACAGGTCAGGGCTTTTTTGGCACCAAAAAGGGGTCCAACACAATATTAAGAAGGTGGTGCCTGATCGGTGTACATAGCCAGTAAACTGCATATGTGTGGCTGAATGGTGTAACACCAATGAACTGCCTTGCTATGCTTTGTGTATTGTGTAATGCCTTTAAATGGGTTAAACATCTAGTCAAGTCACCTTTATTTATATAGAGCTTTATACAATACAGATTGTTTTAAGGTGGCTTTACAGTGTTAAACAGGAAATAATGATTTAGTGATGCAAACAATTTGATTTTGGCTTTAAGCAACTCTAAAAATATAATAGGAAGTTATAATATGAGCCTATACTGTTAGCATGATGCTAGCTCTGAACTGCTGGATGATACAAGTTTGTTGAAGTGCTAGTAGTGGGGTAATTTGAGCTAAAAGTCCTGGGGTTGAACCAGTGGTTCATCCCTATTTCTGATTATAAAGTATTATTTTACTATATTTCTACATTCTATTTTGTTCATTTTAATTTTAACTTTTTTTATGAAATTCTATTTCCCTGCAACATTTATAAGTGACATGTTAAGTACTATTAGCCTACTATTAGAGTAATATTGTATACGGTCAAGTGCAGTTCATGCTTTCATGCATGCATTCATTCATTCATTTATAACTTTTTTATTCTAAAATTTTCAAATCATTTTTTAAAATGCATTCAAAGCTGTTAACTGTAACTTTAAATAAAACAAATCATCCATCCATTCATTCTGTTATTCAAACCTTCATACTTATTAGGGTTGTGCGGAGCTGGAGCCTAATCCAGCATCTTGGTCGTCACAAGACTCCAGTCTGCATAGATTTTAGGAGGTAATTTTTATCGAAATTCTCTTCATTTGATATAGAATGAGGTGAAAAATGTTCAGTTTTACTACAGCATATTCATTGGCACAGTTTAACTCCATGTGGTTCCCCTTACCCTCTCCTTACGGTCAATTTACTTTTTTTTATTTTTTATTTGGAAAGTATTTTGAAAGCACTTTATTTTAGATCCAAAGCGATTACTTCCAAAGAAGCGCCGCATCCTAAAATGTTTGTACATATTTATGTTGGACACATTGCTGTCATGTGCTTACTTTAAACACACCTTAAGTAAACTATTATGGGTTATTAACTATTATGGGTTAGCCCAAGTACATGTTTTTCCTTGTAAATATCCACCTCCAACCAGATGTTTGCCCAAGAGTAGCGGTTCAGCTGGATGGCTTGCTTCACTCACCCACACCACCTTTGCCACATGCCCTTATTCACACCTTAATTGTGCACAATTTCCATTTGGCATGTGAGTTTACAAATTTTCTCTCATTATTATGATTTTTTCTTTATATGTTGAAAAGTTGCTGGTTAATTTTGTATGCATTTTATCATTATTGTTTTCTTTGAAATGCTTTTGCATTGAGAACAGGACTTTTGAAACTGCTGATTTGAATGAGGAAATCGAGTGGATCCGCATTATGTTTGCAACCTAAATTATTTTGCTTATTTATCAGGGCTCGACAATAAGGAGTGCCCGATGGCCCAGGGCCACTGCCGTGTCGTCACTTAAGTGTATCATTTGCATGTGTTTTTTAACCTTGTTAAGTTAAACTTTTAAGCGATCACAGAGAGACGCGTCTCTGACGGACAAATAACCTACAAAAGCATGTCAAAATACTCATCTTGACAATTAGCTTTGTAGCTTCAACAATGATCAATCCATACTTAATTTATACAGTATAGTACAGATGCACCGATCTACATGACATATTTCAACCAATGTCTGTTCCGGGGCTGCACATGAACTGCATGCAATCTTTTTTTAAAATGTCATGTGTGTGGAAATATCACAAACTCTTTAGACATCCGTTAACAGAGGGCAGAGACACTGAAGACGAACGCAAAGAGGAAAAAATATTGTAGCAGGTAGAGCAAGATCACTGTTCACAATGCACGAAATATTGTAAATATTATCCTAAATATTGAAACTGTGGTTTGTGTGAATGTACCTCTGAGGAGAACTGACTGTTTTAAGAAAAGTTGACATTTTTTTTTTCTTTTCATTTGCCCATGTATGACGTATTTAAAGTAGCGTTCATAAACACGGCGCTGCTTTGTTTACAGCACTAACCGAAACGTAATATCACTGTTATTCCAAAAGCGCCACCTGCTGACAAAGACTGACTTTGCATTCTTTCAGTCTGTCTGCTTTTGTTCCCTAAAGCATCTTTATATTTGTAATTAAATATTAAAAATGCTAAAATACATTTTTAACAAACAAATAATATTTGAACTTTAGTTAGGCTACTAGGTTTAGGTGTGGTAACAAAATTGGAATCGAGAATTGTACAATTTTATTTGGCATGTAAACTTTTGATGTCATATAAGCTTATTTATTACAAAAAAACAATGATAACAGCAACTATTTAATTTTTTTGTGGTAGGGTCAGTGAAAATTTTGTCCGGGCAAGTAAACATTTGAACCACTGGCTCAACCGGGCCAGTAGAAAAAATCCTTAGCGTTGAGCCCTGTTTATATTTTATTTTTCTCTCTGATGTGACAGAGTGTAAAAAGGTTTCCGTTGTTTCAGTGTTGTAGAATTTAGTTTTGTTGTTTTTCTTAATATTTGTGTGTATTTGGTGTAAAGAGGTTAAATTATTTTTGTATGTAACCAGTGGCTTTCTTTTTGCACTTATTTGGGTTCATTCAAATTTAAACTCTGATGGGGTTACTCCTGTCTGGCGCCCAAACATCTTGATGTAATACTAAGTATTCATTTTAAATTGTTTTCCTGGGTGTTGCCACTGTTACATCTCATAGTAGTGACATAAACGGAAATACCATTGGTCAGTGTGTGGTCAGTGTGTCACTATGTACGTCATGGTCAATTTCCATTTTAGGCAGCCCTGGAGCGTCTTAACAGAAAGACAAAGAGAGTGTGTTGATGAAAATGTATTTTGCTCATCTTGGTCCCACTGAGGTTAACCTGGTCAATAGGAAAATAAATCTCAGTTCGGTTTGTTTTCTATACAAATTTAAGCAAAAAGAACAACAAAAAAGAACATTTCTGAGGACTTGTGGAAATATTTCACAGGGTATATCTGTTCTCCATTTGATGGCCTGATAATAATCAAGCATAATTTCCATGGGAATTCCCAAGTATGCAACACCAGTCAACACTCAAATGATCTTGTTCATGCTAACTGTATTATGGAACATCAGGTATTTTTATAAACATATTTTTTTTAAAAAATGATTAAATGCAAAATGCCTGTGTGCATGTGGACAGGGCTGTATTGTTCCTGTTTGTTTTTCTCGTGCTCTCTGTCAACAGTCAGTCGTTGAACAACTGGAATTTAGCGAAACATTGCGATCTTAATCTTAATCATCTCAAGCATCTGAGTACAGGTGAACCCACATTATAAAAATCTCAAGCAGCTGACTGAATGTGTAGAAGAGGAGTAGAACAATTACACGATTGAGAATTCACATGGTAGGGTAAGTGGCAAATGACTGGCAAATAACAATTTTAAAATACCATTCAAGGCAAATATGCACAGTTTATCAGTGAACAGGAGGGCATGTCCAAGCAACAGTACTGTAAACAAAAAGAGTCATGCACAGCTTCTTTGAAACAGATGGGCAGACTTAAATGATGTCAAATGTTTATTTTTTACATTCTATTTGGAACTGGAATCACAAACAATAAACATAGTTGTTCCACACTAGGATCTATTGATACATGCCCAAGATGACTTTAAAGGAATGCTTTATCTGGAACACAGCGGCTTTGTACAAACATCAGATAAACAAACCATCTGATGAAAAACTTAAATGTCATCTATATAAGGGGTTAATGTCATCTATATACCATGTTAGTATCAACAGTGTTTTAGATGCACCTAAAATTCCTTAGATAAAAAATAAATGTAGACACAAAAAGACACTGTTAGACACAAAGACATGAATATCTGAGAGAAAATCCAAAATGGAAATGTGGTGTGATATGGGATCACTTTTTTTATCTTGCAGTTATCTCTTTCAATTCTCCATTATAGGAACATTTTTATTGCTCTGAGGTTTGTCTTTTTCCTTTTTTTTATTTTTTTTTTTATTACATTGAGGGTTTTTAGTGGACATGGCAGCAGGAAGAGAGATAGGAAACAATGGGAAAGGCGAGACAGGAGTAGGAAAGGCCTTCCACTGGGTCTCAAACTTGTTCTGTCTCAGGTGCAGTTGCTCCATTTTGTTTTTATTACTTACTTAAACTTACATTATACAGTTAAACAGTTAAAGTCAAAAGTTTACATATACCTGCAGAATCTGCAAAATGCTAATTAACTAAAATAAGAGAGATCATGCAAAATGCATGTTATTTTATTTATTTTTTTATTTTAGTACTGACCTGAATAAGATATTTCACATAAAAGATGTTTACATAGAGTCCACAAGAGAAAATAATAGTTGAATTTATAAAAAATTACCCCGTTAAAATGTTTACCCTTACGCAACAAAAATATATTTCTCAATATATTACGTGACAATATATTTCATGTGTCTCCATATATTGTGAAATTTACATAGTAATATATCAAATGATATATTATATAATAATATATTATATATGTAAGTTATATATTGTAATATATGGGACAATACTGCAATTATTGCCATTTTCATATATTGAATAAACACATATTATTATACTATTTAATATATTGTTATGTATATTGAAATATATCCCACATTATATGAAATTATATATTGGAAGAGGCATTGTATATATATATATATATGTAAGTATATATATAAAAATATATGAGATAATATACACTGTAAAAAATGTAAACGTAAAAAAACAGTGAAATGCATGGCAGCACAGGGTGCCAAACGTTTACCATTAATGGAAATAATGGTTAAAGACCGTTTTTTAAAAAACTGTCAATGACTGGCAGAAGCAGCTTCCAAAGAACTGTAAAATTAAGATCAAATATTCTAAATTTTCTTAAATATTTTTTTCTTTTATAAAATTATTTTACAGGTATTGTCTGGATTATCATCATAAAACATTCTCTGTGAAACTAAGTTTTTTTTTTGCAGTTAACCACTAGCCAGCAATAATACACACACAAAAACTAACTATCACTGCATCAATAACTACAGCCTTTAAACTAAATGACACGCAGCATAACATCAACAGTTTTTTGTCTTCTCCTGGACTAAAGCACATGCTCTACTCATCAGCACAATGGTAACCCACTAAAATCAGACAACAGAAACACTTTAAATCCCACAAGAACATTAAACACTAACAGATGTGTCTAGATCTCAGCATCTTCACTTAATGCGAACCAGTCTGACTTTGTTTCTTTCATACAAAACTTCTTATTGAGAATTAACTGAGGTTTAGATGTTGGTGTTTAATTGAAATTAATCAAGTTTGAAGTCACCGTTGTGGAGATAAGCATTTGCTTTAGTTGTGCTCTTGATTTTCTTAATAGCCTTTTCTTTTGTTCTGTAATGGTGCATTTCTAAAGCACATTCGTTTTAGAAAAATCAGCAAGACAGTGTCTGATCAGACAAAGTTGGTTTTGTACTATGCATGACCTTGTCATCATATGGAGAGGCTTGATTCACTGACCTCAGCAAAAATCAAATATCAGAGCATGTTAATTAATTTCTTGTTATAGTCATATAATTTTGTATTGTTACTTTGAGAAGTTTTTTTGCTACTTTTTTTGAGAAAATTATTTAGTCAAGAATATGGATATGAATCTCAACAATGGTGACAACTGACAAAATATTCAAGCCCTGATCATCAAAAAATTACCATTGCTGAGATCCATGTGTGCATTAAAAAGTCTCAGTTCAATGCGCTTAATTTGTAAGAAGAAATAATAATACTTTAAACAAACTGATTGTCATAACATCATAAAACTGCTGTAAAATTGCAAAACTTACAGCCAACTAGTGATGGGTCGTTCTTGAACGATTTGTTCATTTTGAACGAATCCTTAATGTGACTCGGGACGAACGAGTCGTCTCGGGGAGTGATTCGTTCAGTCGCGCATGTGCAACATCCTATTAGGTTCTGTACTGGAATTAGTTCACCTGTTTCGAGTCTTCGGGTTTTTGGAGTCGTTCGTTCATCTTATGGGGCTGTCACGTGATGAGCGAACGACTCGGACCCGAAGACTCAAAAGATGAACTAATCAATTCTCTTTCCGGGTCAGACTGCATAGGTTAAGCTTATGGGGCTGTCACGTGATGAACGAACGACTCAAACCCGAAGACTCAAAAGATGAACTAATCAATTCTCTTTCCGGCTCAGACTGCATAGGTTAAGCTTATGGGTCTGTCACGTGATGAACGAACGACTCAAACCCGAAGACTCAAAAGATGAACTAATCAGTTCTTTTTCCGGCTCACCCTGCATTGGTTAAGCTTATTGGGCTGTCAGCCTGTCAGCCTGTCACGTGATGAACGAACGACTCAAACCCGAAAACTTGTCAGAGAAGAGGTGAGGTGAGCTAATCATTGACTAAAGACCCAGGTAAACAATTAATTAATCTTTTCTGTTTCTTATTGCATTATAGTTTTGTCTTGTTTGTAGTGTGATCAACGTTTGTGTAAGCAGTAGATGTGTTAGGGAAGTGACATGTAACATTTAAATTATATTTTGCTAAAATGAACGAAATGACTCGAAAAAAGATTCGTTCATTTTGCTGAACGAGACTCAAAGTTCTGAGTCGGTAAAATGATCCGAACTTCCCATCACTACAGCCAACATATTCAACAATAATATTCTTGATGCGTTCAGTGAGCCTGGTTAGTACGATCAATAAAATATTAACCATGAAGAACCAGCTTTGTCTGAACAGTTTTCCTCTGCAGGCTTTTGCTCTAACAAATGTGCTTTAAAAACACATAGTTACAGCATTCAAAGAAAACCTGAAGTTATAATGTTAAGGGTCAAGAGCCCAACTAAAGCAAATGCTTATCTCCACAATGGTGACTTCAAACTTTATTTTCAATAAAAACATTAACATCTAAACCTCTGTTAATTCTCAATAAGAAGTTTTGTATGAAAGAAATAAAGTCAGACTAAATGCTGAGATCTAGAGAGATCTGTTAGTGTTTCATGTTCTGTTGCTGTCAGCCATGTGATGTTTAAGTAATTAATTAATTAGTTAATTTCACAGTGAAGGTGTTTGTTTGTAATAATTTAGGAAATACCTGTAAATTAACAGTGTTGTTAACTTATTTATATTAACTTATTTAGTCATTTGACTGTTTTTTTGCCTTTTGTTTTACAGTCAAGGTGCTTGATCATTAAATTCAGGAAATGCCTGTAAAATAACAGTGTTTGTCAGCTTATTTAAATAAGGAGATTTTACTTTACTGCCAGTCATTTGACCGTTTTATCATCTAACGGATTTGTTATTGTATTAATTACAGATTTTTTTTTTTGTAATTTTACATTATTTGTTTGTAATTTAAGAAAACAGAAAACATACTGTATACAAAAACTGCAGTTGTTCTGTATAAAAATGTGAATGACTGTAATTTGTCATTAATGTCATAATACTTAAAATAACAGCCAGGTTTTTAATTTAGAGATAGTTTTACAGAGTTTTGACTGCAATTCTGTTCAATTCAATTCAATTGTTATTTTCCGTAAAATTACATTTTTTTTACAGTGTACCTCAATGTACAAGATAATATAATCAGATTTATATGAGCATATATGTCTTAAATATGAAAAATATATTGATTTACAGTATATTACATAATATATTATATATAATTATTATATTATATATTGTATACATGCTAAATATGAAATAATCTAATGTACAATATCTGTCATATATTTTAAAATATAATAGATTGAATAAGACATCAATATAGTTCACATTAACTGAATGAGGTTTATTTCAAAAGCAGCAGCTGATCTCCTCCTCAAGTGCCTCTAAAGCTCTTCTTGGGGAAGAACCTCTAATTGCAGCTATGAGTCTGTAGTTTTTCTGTTGGGTAAAAATGATCAGATCAATTATGTATGAAACAATACACACAAAAGTTAGGAAAATGAAACCCAAAAACTGATTAAAATGAATCATTAAGTTTAATAGGTTCCATGGTTAGACTCATAGCTTTTAAATTCATAGCTGTAGTACTATAGTTTCTTTTTTTTTTTTATAAATATTTTGAAATGTTATATTTAACATTTTATATGAAGCTATGGGCTATCCTTACCTAGCATGAACACTGTAAACATTCTTTATTCATATGAAAATACCCCAGTCACACAAAAATCATACACAAATCACATATACTTCAAACCGTGCATTTATTAGCTTCTTGTTTCAGGTGAAGAGATGTTACTTTAGCTTTGTTATCACGGATGTCAGAATGAGGAAGTCATGCAGGACCGTGTCAGGCAGAACAGAAGCGTGATTTTTTTCCCCCTAACCACTTTAGCAGAAATCCCGCCCTGCAGCTGATTCTAAAGTTTTCATTGGTCATGTTAATCACTGTACTGATTGCCTACACCAAACACTGATCCCTAAACCTACTGTAACCTAAACCAATGAAATCGGTTGCAGGGCGGGATTTCCGCTGAAGTGGTTTGGGGAAAAAAAAATAAAAATCACGCCATGCCTGATGCCATGCAGAAGAAGAGGCAGGATAATGGTCACGTTGAACCACGTGAGATGATTGACAGCTGTACAGCGATTGAGCGCCCTGAGATCATAATAGGGCTGAACCAGAATATTCGATTATTCGTATATTAGTTCGGTGGGTTGGCATTCGATTTTAAATTTTGAGATTCGAATATTCTTTTTTAATTTTTTTCATACACCTGGCATCCTCCGCGAAACGGTTCTCATTCACGCTTGAATATGAATGGAGAAAATCAGACTGCTGCGCCACTAACACAGAGACCGCAAAGAAAGACATTGAGCAATAGAGACACTACTAGTCGGGCCCACTTACATGGTGGAAGCAAAATTATGTCGCAAAGACAACCGCGCAAATGCATGCAATAGGGTAAAGCTGGTCGCAAAGCCCCAGCAAAAATAATTACCATGAATGTGTGTGTGGGGGGGGGGGGGGGGGGGAAGTAAGGAGATATTCGAATTCTTTATTAATAAACTAGTATTTGTCGCAAAGATGAAGTTGACGATCCTGACTCGCCATCTGCTCAATGGATGCGCCTTTAATACCAGAATGCATTTTTATGGTTAGGCTCATAGCTAATGAAAGAGTTTTGTTTTAAATTTGAATTATTTCATTTTATAGTAGCTTTCTAATCGTGTCTGAGGCAATTACATTTCGGTAATTTTTTGTGCAGCGCTCCTGTTCAACATCAGAAAGCGTATCCTGTTTGTTTTCTTTAAACGCACGTTTTGTTGATAATGTGAGTACACACAAACTAAGCTTCCTTTACAGTTCCGGATGATATATTACTCTTACCTTTATGAGCAAAAATTAAGTTTCACATCGCACCGGCGCCTCCATGTCCTGCGTGAATTATGAAGCCCGCTTCAGCTTTCAGTCTCCACACAAACGACTGGATATGCGCATAATAGCACTTATTTATTTAGGTTAAACTAATATTGTGATATGCGTTCTCCCGGTTTCACAGACAAGGCTTAAGCTAGTCACAGACTAAAATGCATGTTTGAGCTGTCTCAACTGAAAATATCTTGCTCTGACATATCTTAAAATATGTCAGCTTCATTGTTGAAATATGTCAGCTTCATTTTTTCCCTATGTCAAAAATATGTCAGCTTCATTTTTTTCGTGTCAAGATACACAGTAATGTTTTCTTCCAAAGCATTTTTGTAAAAGTTGCTTAAATACCTTAATTTAACTAAGGCCTAGTCCTGGCTTTAGCTAAACCATGTTTGTGAAACCGGGCCTTTAAGTTTTTTATATCTATGGATTTTTAATTTAAATCGTGATGACTTGAGAAAGTTAAATTGATCTGTCTGCCGCTTGGTCGTTACTTTAAAAAACAAACAAAAAGTGTTCCAAATATATTTCTAAACTAACTTTATAAACGAAAGAAACAAAAATAAATGTAATCACTTTGCTATTAAAAACAGCAGCTGTGTAATGGGAAAAGAAAGAAAAAAAGACCGGTTTCTGTCGGACTCGGGCCAGTAATTCTGATGAGCTGTCGTACAAGGTCCGGGCGAGGTTGTTAGGAATTTTTGCAGCGAATGTTTGTTTAATGGCCTATTTAAAATTTTTATTTAGGCTGCTTTCTTATTTGAATGTATTATTTCTTTGATTTATGTTAGCGTTTTTTTGGCTGCTTGTTCACTGAGGGAAGTGCTAAAATAAACACGCACGTTTGTCAATAATATTTGAGCCTCATTTATTTTGTGTTTCAAAATTATATACATATGTATCTTATATATAGGCCTATATACAAAAACGTTATATATAATTTATATATATTGATTTATAAATAGTTTATATATATTATATTTTTTTCGTTCTTCTTTTATTTAAATAGCCTCCCTCCGGTGTTGATTACTACCGAAGCTTCGAAGCTCAAAAAATGGTATTCGGACCAACCCTAGATCATAAATGACGCAAATCAGGAAGAGGAGACAGATCTCGCTGCATTCGCTGTTTGAGCTCTTCAGATCGCATAATTCATTGGATAGAAATGTTATTGTATGACAAAATATTTTAGAAACATGTGATAATTAATCATTATTTCTCCAAAAATGGGACTAATAGCCCTGGCGGATACTGTATATTGCATGTACAGTATTTGAACACAAATAAACCGGAGAAGACGTGAATGAATGCTTTATGAGTGATGATTTCTATTCAAAATAACGAACGTTACAGATTTATGTTATGTTACATTTATGTTACCATGGCAGTGTGAAAGCATAGCTAGCTAGTTCCTTTGTGACTGAGGTATCAATCTTGCCGACTCAAGTACTCAAGATGGCCGCAGACAAGTTTTAGAAGTGAGTGACCTCAGTGAGGAGACGTTGGTGACATCATCTGATATTCATGTATTAGACGTCTTTTAAACTCAAAATTGCTTGCTGGGCTCTTGCTGTGAGGCGACAGTGCTAACCACTGTCAGAAATGTACAAATATATGCAGACAGAAATGTAAAAATATATTATCAAAATAATCTTCAATTTAGGACTTTTAAAGTAAGTGTTTAATTAATGTTTCACTTCCAAATAAAAATTCATAATCATGTGACTAATGGCCCTTAGCTAGCTAAAAGTTCAAATGAAGCGGGACTCACGTGACGGCCGTTAGCTAGCTCGTCACTGTCCCGAAGCTAATAGCCTACAGCGAACCTTACTTGGCCAATAATGCAAAAACCTCAACAGGATAATTGCTATCAATAATGTTCCACTAACCAAGTAAAAAAAAAAAAAATATATATATATATATATATATATATATATATATAAAGCACTGTAAACATCATGTAAATATCAAATGCTTTTACTAAATATCAGTAAAAGCAAAGTTTTGTTGTCTGAATTGGGTAAGGACAAATCAGATAAAATTAACCAAATTGCAATTGCTATTCTTACACAGCATAACCTGGATCAGGATTCCTCTGACCACGACTCTGACAGTGGCTCAGAAGACGCACATGATGGTGGTGGGATTACTGTAAGTAATCTACTAATATCTACTACTACTACTAATCTACTGTTTTCTGTGTTTGACTATTTCACTGTAAGGACTTCCTCTAAGACTTCTCTATTCTTACACAGCAGAACCTGGATCAGAATTCCTCTGACAACAGATCTGACAATGCACATGATGCTGATGACATTACAGTAAGTAATTTTAACAGTGCAATAATCTCACATCTGATTTTCGTGTCTTCAAACTTTAACTATTTTGCTTTCCTAGCCTTTTTAAAATTAATCTAAGCCTAATTTTTAGCCTGTATACAACAATGCCACATCTTTAATATTTTTGTCAAGTTTTAATTTTGTGCAAAATTCCTAGTGTTTATGCTTGTCAACTATGCCTTGGACTTACTGTATTTTCCCATTACAGAGCCTGTACGCAGACCCTGAATCCAATGAACTACCACCAAATTTGAGCCAAACAACAGAGTCATCAGTCTTCAGTTTTGAGGACAGTGTTGATTTTGGTGTGTTTGAACCACTATGGCAGTCTTTTACTGACTCTGAATCCACTGGCAGTGGAGAAGAATTTCCCATGGAAGACAGCACTGACAAGTCAGTAAATGAAGAATCACATTTGGGAGTAGGCATTAATGAAAGGTTTCCTCCAGTAAATGATGAGCCACTTTACACAGGCTCACAACTAACCAAAGCTCAGAGTTTTTTACTTATCCTTTCATATGCTTTGAGACACTCACTTACTGGTGTGGCCCTGTCTGATCTTTTAGATTTGATTAATATCCACTGTCCAGAAAATGTTCTAACTTCAAAGCATCTGTTCTTAAAAGAGCTTAAACCAATACAAGGTCACCTAGAATGTCACATATACTGTCCCAACTGTGAATATTACATCGGCGACCAAGTCACTGAAGGGCAGTGTTCTGTATGTAACTCTACATGGGATAGAAACAGCTCACTGAAGAATGGAAATTTCTTCCTATACTTACCCATCCAAACACAACTGGAACATCTTCTTCAAAGAGAAGATATTGCATCTTGTCGTAAGTCAGGAAATGGCTAGATAGTCCTCATGCATTCTCCTTAACATTAAATTGTGATGGAGTTCCAGTATTCAAATCATCCCAGTATGGAATTTGGCCATTACAAGGGATGGTAAACGAGCTTCCTTATCCTGTCCGTAAAGAGAATGTTTTACTTTTTGGCCTATGGTTTGGTACTAAAAAGCCAAATGTTAATACATTTTTAAAACCATTCACAAAAGAGTGCCAGTCATTGTCAACTGTTGGCTTCAAGTTACACAGCAACAACATTGTGAATCATTTGTAGAGTGATAGCAGTTGTTATGATGTGTGATTCAGTTGCCAGGCCCATTCTGCGAAACATGACCCAATTTAATGGTCATTATGGGCGCAGCCTGTGCCTACATCCTGGTGAACAAGTTCCAAAGGGAAATGGAACTGTTAGGGTTTATCCATACAAAGAAGTTCCAAAAAAGGATCATGCTTCAACCCTCAATGATGCAAGGGAGGCTGTGTCTACCACACAAGCTGTGAGGGGCATTAAAGGGCCCACATGTCTTGTCAACATCCCACACTTTGACCTCATATCTGGAATGCCTCCTGACCATATGCATAATGTACATCTTGGAGTTGTTCGGCATGTGGCTGGATACTGAACACCATGAGAAGCCATACTATATTGGTAATCGTGTTCCTGAGCTCGACAAACAACTCTTGAGAATTAAACCACCTTGCAATATCACAAGAGTGCCCCGCTCTTTTCAGCAAAGGAAGTTTTGGAAAGCCAGTGAATGGCAGAACTGGTTACTTTTTTATAGCATCTTTGTGCTAAAGGGAATACTACCCCATGCATTTTACCAGCACTGGTTAATCCTTGTCACCTTCATGTTCTTGCTATGTAAGGACACTGTCACATCAGAGGGGTTAAAAAGATGTGAAAAACTAGTTGTTGAGTTTGTCAAACAGTTTGAAACACTGTATGGAAAGGAAAATGTGTCATTTAACGTACACTCTAAAAAGTGCTGGGTTATTTCTATAAACACATTGTTGGGTTAATTGTGCTGGGTCAAAATTCTGGGTTGTTTGAGGTACTGTAAACACACAGTTGACAATCTTCAATTTAGGACTTTTAAAGTAAGTGTTTAATTAATGTTTCACTTCTAAATAAAAAATTCATAATCATGTGACTAATGGCCCTTAGCTAGCTAAAAGTTCAAATGAAGCGGGACTCACGTGACAGCCGTTAGCTAGCTCGTCACTGTCCCGAAGCTAATAGCCTACAGCGAACGTTACTTGGCCAATAATGCAAAAACCTCAACAGGATAATTGCTATCAATAATGTTCCATGACTAACCAAGTAAAAAATATATATATAAAAAAGCACTGTACTTGCCTGCCAACTGCAAAATGTGTGCTGTTTAAACCGGCCACCCATTAGTAGGCCTCTTGCCACCGATGCTGCGGCACTCGATAAGATACTCCTTTTTAGAGTTTTCAGGATCGAAGTCTATGATCCAATTTACGGGGACTATACTGAGAGCATCTTTATCCTTCCCCTTTGACCAGCTCACTAGTACAAACTTCATCTTTTTTTTTTCCCCCCTCTCACCGCTTAGGTACATACGCACAGACTCAGAGTAGTGGTGGCTTGTGTCCCGTGCTGCCTGTGCCATGAGAAATCCATTCCCCACCCGTAATCGGGTCTCCATTAGGACCCAGAGTCATTTTATTGGTTCAATTGACTTCTAATGGGTATTATTTTTTAGCGCCTGATTACAATTCTTGCAAAATTACGTTGCATTTTATATAGTTAGAAATGTGTTATAATGACCAATAATGTCTTTTAAATTGCATAGTAGAATTATGTCTTTAAAACATAATAGAACAGCGTTTTACACTAATAGTGAATTATTCTCGTTTTCTGAATATACATTGACAATTAAAACCACTTAAAAACTGATTTACTCGTGCATTATTTATCATACATTATAGTGCTATATAGCATTTAACAGAGGTGGAAAGTAACGAATTACATTTACTCGCGTTACTGTAATTGAGTAGGTTTTTTGTGTACTTCTACTTTTTAAAGTAACTTTTAAATTTTGTAATTTTACTTTTACTTAAGTATGTTTTGATTTAAGTATTGTACTTAACTACATTTTAAATCCTATCCGTTACTGAGTAAAAATAAAAAAATAGTAAAATTAAATAAAAAAAAAAATAAAGAAAAAAATAATGTGCGTAGAGGGAAGGAGGGGAGAGCGCGCCGGAAACTACTGATTGCTTGAAGAGCGGGAGAACAAACGCAGAAAGATGGAGACGGACAAGACAGACACACATGATGTAGACCCAGATGAAAGTGAAATGCTGTTGAATTTGAATTCTTCAGAAACAAACCCATGGCCATATTTACAAGACCACTTTGAATTTAAGTGCAAGAAACGCAACAGCTTTATTATGCGGTGTAAACTTTGTTTACCCAAGACGACTGAATTGGCAGCTTACAAAAGCTCAACATCAAACCTGCGCAAGCATGTTGAAGTAAGTTAAACATACTTCTTTTTTTTTTTTTTTACGTAATTATTGTTCTGTTGCGTTGCATCAGTGCGTGACATTGCTAATGTTGGTTAGCACTAGGGTTGGAAATTAACAGGACAAAATTGTCAATGCACAATTAACGTTAAGCTATTACCAGTGTCACGATTTACTTAAGTCTATGAAAAGAGTTAGAATAGATCTGCAGATGTCGCGTTAGAATTGGGCATTACTGTATAACCAATCATACACTTTTGTTGAGAATGCAGTGTCCAATCAAAGCGTTTTGATTCGTCACTGAGTTCAATGCGTGAGCTGACTCTGCATTTGTGATTTCTCTCATTATCGTAAGTTAATAACTTACAGTAGACTCAAGTCGTGGACTGCTACTGAAATAAACAATGTTTTTATTTTATGATCAGTAAAGATCATTAAACAATATTTTTTTTATTATCAGTAGACAGAATGACTTATTATTTTTATTAAAAATGTTAAAATGTCCACCTGTTTATGTATGTATATGAGGTTACAGTTACATCAAATTTAACTGTGTGAAGGTTAACATTTTAGTGTGTTTTTTTTTGTTTTGTTTTTTTGCGGTCTGATATAGCCATTGTTTTTTATAAGCATGTTCTTATCTTCAGCTTAGTCAGCAATAATGTAAAAGACAAAATGTGATGTGTGTAGAAACACACACAAACACACACACACACAGATATATATATATATATATATATATATATATATATATATATATATATATATATATATATATAAAAATGTAAAAATTTCAAATTCTGTGTGTTTAATGAACATTTATTTAAATCATATTGCACTTTTTATTGCACTTTAATTTGTAAAGTTGTTTCCTCAATTAAAAACAACCAGGTTGAGATTTATATCCCTGTTTTTTTTTTTTTTTTAACTACACTAGAATCACCCACCCACCACTGTTGTTCAAAAAAATAAAAAACATTACTCAGTAGATTTTACTCAGAGTAA
Organism: Cirrhinus mrigala; assembly: GCA_036247105.1. NCBI lineage: Eukaryota > Metazoa > Chordata > Actinopteri > Cypriniformes > Cyprinidae > Cirrhinus > Cirrhinus mrigala. Next base: position 20,302,948 of record CM070024.1, read on the forward strand.
AATTTTAGAAGAGTTACTTTTTACTTTTACTTGAGTAGATTTTTTGGCCAGTACTTTTACTTGTACTTAAGTAAAATTTAATTGAAGTAACAGTACTTTTACTTGAGTAGCATATTTTATTACTCTTTCCACCTCTGGCATTTAAATACGTTTTTTTCATAAAGAAATTATTGTGGATAATTACAAATTTATACGTTATTGAATTAGTTTGTGTAGTAATTACATAATTTTATTAGATGTATTATATGTATGTCGCTTTTTATAAAAATGTAAAACATTTTTGATCAGGCATTACTGCTGGGATCCTAAAGGGGACCCGATTCTGGGGCGGACTCAATTTCTCACCACACCGGCACGATCGGTTATGCGCATGCGCAATATGTTCGCACGGTGCAAAGGTGCGCAAGTGTGGGATCGTGCAGTGTCCTAAACAGGATTATCATCTGCGCATGCGCATAACGGATCGTGCAAGCAGCAAAGTGGTACCGACCGTACCGACATTGATCGAGGGTTCCGTTCCAGAAGAAGAGAGGCATGGACGGAAGGAGAAGAAAATACACTGCCCATGGTTCAGAATATGAGATTCCATTAAGAACAAGGAGATACTGGAAAAGGAGGTTTGTGTTTTACTCCAGCCTAGTTAAGTTACGTTATTAAACGGTTGTTCTGTATTTACTGTTGTAGTTTCGTAGTTTGTGTGGGTTTTTACAAGCTTTTTTAACGTGAACGTAGCTAGCATGTAGCACGCTGGCTCGCAAATAGGGTTGTGCCGATGGACGATATCATCGTCAATATCACCCGATGACACGAGAGGTGAGCTAAACCTAATCTGCATAGCCTGAAGACCCAGCCAAGCAATTAATTATTTCTGTTTCTCATAATATTTTTTTTTTTCCAAATAATCAACATTTGCAATAGGTAGGTACTAGATGTGTTGGGGAATGTATCATTTAACATTTTATGTATATTCAGCTATAATGAATGAAATGACTTGGAAAAAAAAAGATTTGTTCATTTTGCTGAACGACATTCAAAGATCTGAGTATTTCTCCAAAGCATTTCTTCTCTTAACAAAAACTGTGATTGAGTGCACTTGGAAAGTTGGACTTTGGATGCGTTATCTGGAGTGTTGTCGTCGGAGAGAGAGAAGTGAAGTGGAAGTCAGAGGAAGCACCGTGAATAATCTTCCTTAAGTGACTATATGATAATCTCGCTTTGGTGAGTGAAATTTCAGATATTATTTGGGAAACATGTCAAAGTCTCTGAAACGATTCAGTACAAGCTGAGTTTGAGTATGCCACGAAATTATAGTTTTTAAGTAGAAAAAAAATATTTATGTAAATTAAAAAGTGCTTACCACACCCTACGCCCTGAACAGCCTCTGACAATAGATATTATTTAAAATAAGGAAATTTTTTCATTCTTATCGTAGGAAACTGACTGAGGCCATCAACATGCATCAGTCAAATCAGGAAACGGTGAGTCATGAACATGACTTTTTGTGTTTTCGTAGACATTAGACAGTACGCTGCACCAAATGGCCACATTTTATAACCAGTTAATTGAAATGTAATCCTTCTTGATTACTATCTGTTAAGAAAATTGAGCAAATAAGTAGTCCTTATGTTGAGTGGGACAATTGGAAAGCCCTCCATTTGAGGCATTTGGTGGAAAAATCTTATCTTGCCATCCACTTTGCAGGCGGTCAGCCTTGGACACTTATCGCCCTCCCTTTTTTAAGAGAGTTCCTTGGAGTACATTTTTTGCTAGGATTTATTAAATATTGATATATGAAATACAGCCTAAATATAATGCATATCAAACATACACCAGCAAAAAAAAAAAAAAAAAAAAAAAATATATATATATATATATATATATATATATATATATATATATATGAAGAGCTCTTTTCCAAAACACTATATATCCATTTTCAAAAATATCCCAAAATGATGTGGGTTTTTTTGTGCTTCTTAGTAAATATCAGTAAAAGCAAGGTTTTGTTGTCTGAATTGGGTAAGGACAAATCAGATAACATTAACCCAATTGCAATTGCTATTCTTACACAGCAGAACCTGGATCAGGATTCCTCTGACCACGACTCTGACAGTGGCTCAGAAGACGCACATGATGGTGGTGGGATTACTGTAAGTAATCTACTAATATCTACTACTACTACTAATCTACTGTTTTCTGTGTTTGACTATTTCACTGAAAGGACTTCCTCTAAGACTTCTCTATTCTTACACAGTAGAACCTGGATCAGAATTCCTCTGACAACAGATCTGACAATGCACATGATGCTGATGACATTACAGTAAGTAATTTTAACAGTGCAATGATTTCACATCTTATTTTCGTGTCTTCAAACTTTAACTATTTTGCTTTCCTAGCCTTTTTTAAAATTAACCTAAGCCTAATTTTTAGCCTGTATACAACAATGCCACATCTTTAATATTTTTGTCAAGTTTTAATTTTGTGCAAAATTCCTAGTGTTTATGCTTGTCAACTATGCCTTGGACTTACTGTATTTTCCCATTACAGAGCCTGTACGCAGACCCTGAATCCAATGAACTACCACCAAATTTGAGCCAAACAACAGAGTCATCAGTCTTCAGTTTTGAGGACAGTGTTGATTTTGGTGTGTTTGAACCACTATGGCAATCTTTTACTGATCCATTGGCAGTGGAGAAGAATTTCCCATGGAAGACAGCACTGACAAGTCAGTAAATGAAGAATCACATTTGGGAGTAGGCATTAATGAAAGGTTTCCTCCAGTAAATGATGAGCCACTTTACACAGGCTCACAACTAACCAAAGCTCAGAGTTTTTTACTTATCCTTTCATATGCTTTGAGACACTCACTTACTGGTGTGGCCCTGTCTGATCTTTTAGATTTGATTAATATCCACTGTCCAGAAATTGTTCTAACTTCAAAGCATCTGTTCTTAAAAGAGCTTAAACCAATACAAGGTCACCTAGAATGTCACATATACTGTCCCAACTGTGAATATTACATCGGTGACCAAGTCACTGAAGGGCAGTGTTCTGTATGTAACTCTACATGGGATAGAAACAGCTCACTGAAGAATGGAAATTTCTTCCTATACTTACCCATCCAAACACAACTGGAACATCTTCTTCAAAGAGAAGATATTGCATCTTGTCGTAAGTCAGGAAATGGCACACGTAATTCAGACGATTATGATGACATATGTCGTGGTAAAATGTATCATAATCTGAACAAAGATGGCAGCCCACTAGATAGTCCTCATGCATTCTCCTTAACATTAAATTGTGATGGAGTTCCAGTATTCAAATCATCCCAGTATGGAATTTGGCCATTACAAGGGATGGTAAACGAGCTTCCTTATCCTGTCCGTAAAGAGAATGTTTTACTTTTTGGCCTATGGTTTGGTACTAAAAAGCCAAATGTTAATACATTTTTAAAACCATTCACAAAAGAGTGCCAGTCATTGTCAAATGTTGGCTTCAAGTTACACAGCAACAACACTGTGAATCATTTGTAGAGTGATAGCAGTTGTTATGATGTGTGATTCGGTTGCCAGGCCCATTCTGCAAAACATGACCCAATTTAATGGTTATCATGGGTGCAGCCTGTGCCTACATCCTGGTGAACAAGTTCCAAAGGGAAATGGAACTGTTAAGGTTTATCCATACAAAGAAGTTCCAAAAAGGGATCATGCTTCAACCCTGAATGATGCAAGGGAGGCTGTGTGTACCACACAAGCTGTGAGGGGCATTAAAGGGCCCACATGTCTGGTCAACATCCCACACTTTGACCTCATATCTGGAATGCCTCCTGACCATATGCATAATGTACATCTTGGAGTTGTTCGGCAAATGACAAGCATGTGGCTGGATACTGAACACCATGAGGAGCCATACTATATTAGTAATCGTGTTCCTGAGCTTGACAAACAACCCTTGAGAATTAAACCACCTTGCAATATCACAAGAGTGCCCCGCTCTTTTCAGCAAAGGAAGTTTTGGAAAGCCAGTGAATGGCAGAACTGGTTACTTTTTTATAGCATCTTTGTGCTAAAGGGAATACTACCCCATGCATTTTACCAGCACTGGTTAATCCTTGTCACCTTCATGTTCTTGCTATGTAAGGACACTGTCACATCAGAGGGGTTAAAAAGATGTGAAAAACTAGTTGTTGAGTTTGTCAAACAGTTTGAAACACTGTATGGAAAGGAAAATGTGTCATTTAACATTCATGTCTTCATTTGCCGGACTCCGTGAGAAACTGGGGACCTTTGTGGGCACATTCAGGATATATTTTTGAGTCTTTTAATAGGGAGATACTGAAGATGTTTCATGGCACCCAGTGTGTTCCCTTACAAATAATGAAACAATTCACATATAGACAAGTGTTGCCTCTTTTGAAAACAATGCACTGAGAAATGCTGTGCCTAGATGTATACAGCTGTATAACAACTTGACTGGTGAAAAAAAGCTGAAACAGTTTGAAAGAGTAGCAGATCAAGTTGTGACCCTTGGTTTACACTATGTACGAAAACTTACTAGCGAAGAGAGACTGGCTATGAGAGAGAAACTCATGAAAATGTGAAAATATTCAGTAAAACTTTCGTCAAAGGAGAACTGTATTACTCATAGCAGTTCACTAGAGTAATGAAAAGGAACAGCTGCACTGTTTTGTTGGATAATGGACACATAATCACTGTTTATTATTACATTGTGGTAGAGAGACTTGATGACAGAAAATGTTTTGCTGTTGGAAGACAGTATGACAACCCATATGAAAAAAACCTGCATGATTCATATAAAGCAATCATATATCTTTCTTACTTAAACAGGTCAGAATTACATTCTATGTTTCATGTAAGCCCAATACATGTCCTATGCAAAATCAGACCAATTATGGCCACTGTCATACTAAAAAGCACACATACAACTTGTAAGGGATTTTTGGGTCATATATGAATACTGTATGAAGTCTTATATGAGTTTCACATGACAATAGTATGCAAATATGTATGGTATTAGTAAAAAATAAAGGAAATTACTAATATTCATATACAAATCATGTAAAGTTCTTATACTGCATTGTATGCTAATCTAATTAAAATCATATAGGATTTATTTACATTTTGTTTATGTGTTTCATACAGATTTCATATTGTTTTAATAGGGAAATTGTGTGCCTGCTCTTCAAACTTTATATGTTTCCACCTAATTCCTTATATTACAGCAATTATATTACTATAAATCTACATATAATTATTATACATAATTTAAGTCAATATATGTCTGCATATACTAATTATATATGATTTCAGTCAATCACTTATACAAATTTGCAATGGAACACTTTTATTTCAACTTAAGCAAAGTGAAATACAATCAATTTATACTCCACATGAGTAATTTACAATTCCAATCTGATAGCAAACAGAACTTTGCCCAGGAAAAACAAAACACTCAAAAAAGGAAAAAAAAAATACCCTGAATACACTGGCCATCTGTAATGTGTGGTCGAGGTAACAAAGGAGCGGAGGATCCAGATGCAGCAAACATTTATTTAAACAAAACACAAAGTAAATCCAGGCATGGGCTCAGGGCAAAAGACAAGGCAGGACATTGGCACACGCCATACAGGAACAACACCAGACCCCGAACCATGGCAAACACAGGTGTTAAAATAGACAAGATAACGAGGTAACATGGAGAGGAGCTAATCAATCACCAGGGAAACTAACAAGATGGGCAAAGGAACATGGGAAACAATGGGGAGCAAGAATACTTCAAAATAAGAGTCCACAAAACCAAAACAGGGAAACATAGACCGGAATCATGACACCATCAATCATCAAAGAGCATTAAGGTTTCTGGATGTTTTTCTGTTTTCTTCTTTCCTCTAATTTCAGTAAGTTTGGCATTGATGGCTGCACCAATGCTGGAGGGCACCACATGAGGCCACTTTTGCAACGTTGCTCCTGTAAGACAAATAAATAAAAGTTAAAACATTGCTCTTTTTAGGAAGCAAGGTGGACCACAGTTAATGACTACTTATCAAGTTAGACAGATCAACAGCAGCTTGGGGGAGGTGGGTGGTCTAGTGTTTAGGGAAGTAGGTTTCCAAATGGAATCCCAGAAAGTTGTGAGTTTGAAAGTGATTGCCACTATTGTGGTCCTGAACAAGACACTTAGCACAAACCTACTCCCATTGGATCACTTTGTATATAACAATAATAATAATAATAATAATAATAATAATTTACCCCAAAGAAATTCAATCTGTATGATTACACTGAACTGATTTCACACTTACTGTAGATAGCATCTACTTTCTTTTTGTCAAGAGCCTGACGTTGTGGCCCGGAATCCCTGGATGTTCCTCGAAGATTGCTCACAAGAAGCACATCAATTGGGAACACTGCCGTCAGGAGTGTTCTCACAAAACAGGAAGCAGAGTTTGCATTCTGAGCCACAGCCCAAGCCAGTCTGTCTACGAATACATTAGATCCAGGAGAAATTTCCACCTGTTTTTAGGAACAGTACGAAAACAATTTATTATGCAGTGTTGTCAAGGACTACAATAGTTTCATACAGATGCTGATTACCAAATGATTCATTGAAAGTGCAGTATTTATTGACTAGATAAGCTAGTACATTACCTGTTCTGTGGATAAAGCTTTCGGTGGGGGTAAGGCCATAGGAGAGGGCTGTGGGGAGGGCTGTGCAATACTCTGTGGCAAACTCAGTCCACTTTCCAAGTCAGAGCTGAATGATGATGTTGATGAACACTGAGACTTCAGGGCCGTCTTCACTTCATTAATCAGATTTGGTAACTCTAGCAACAAAATAAAACAAAATAAGGTATAAAACAATCTCTTATACCAATATACCTACTCAACTACCTCCCATGTGTACATATGGTCATGCAAGCTTATGAATTCAATGTCAATGGTGAATTTTACAAAACCATGTAATACCAAATGTTATAGAGATTGGATAGGTTTCAGGTTTCTTGTCATATACTTCATAAAAATGCATTTACCAATAATTATTATCATTACCAATTATTAAATTCTTTGTCTCAACTTTACATACCAAGTTAATTAATATTATTGAAACAAAATGACAGGTCAACAGTAATTTAAAAGTCTGAAGCACAAAGACAGTTAAAAAAAATGTAAACCCCCAAACCATGTAATGGTTAATTGCATGATTCACCACAACAGTAAAATAAGCGCAATACGTGCCTCTGATGAGCATTGTTCTTAATTTTTCATTGTCATTTCTCAATTTTTCATTTTCCTCCTCCATTTCTTTCATCTTCTTTTGAGTCTCTGTCAAGGTTGTGGCTCGATAGTCATCAACTATCTTTTGGGCAACATTTCTTTGTGGTTTGGGAATCACTGTCCTTTTCCTTTGGGTCTGTAAGGAACAAGAAACAGGTTTTTTTTGACCTAACATGAATCCAGTGTAAGTGGATAAAAATCTTTTCCATGAAGGTCTAGAGTTCTCAATGTACTTATAAAGTCTGAAGAGCTCTTTACTGAGACTAGACCAAACATCAGTGGAGAAATACATTAATTTTTCAAAAACATTCAGTTTAGGTAGAGTGGTATATCCAGCTACCAGCTAAAAAAAGGCTATTAAAAATGTTATTAAAGGTTTATGACCCTGGAGAGGATATGGAGATGATATGGATTTGTCTTCTTACGTCTATAAATATAAACATATTGCCATAAAATGACTGTACAGTATAGGATGCTAAATTAGAGAATCTGAAGGGGAGGGAGGCAGATCTCAAAGGAGATCTCAAAGGGTTACTCCACCCCAAAATGAAAATTTTGTCATTAATCACTTACCCCCATGTCGTACTAAACCCATAAAAGCTTAGTTCGTCTTTGAAACACAATTTAAGATATTTTGGATGAAAACCGGGAGGGGAGGCTTGTAACTGTCCCATTGACTGCCAGGTAAATTCCACTGTCAAGACCCAAAAAAGTATTAAAGGCATCGTCAAAATAGTCCATCTGCCATCAGTTGTTCTATCTGAATTTTATGAAGCGACAAGAATACTTTTTGTAGTATTGCACCATGTGGATACGTCTTCTATGTTCTTTACGCTTTGAATTGAACAAAAACACTGTATGCGTGTGGTGCGGCTGACACAGAACAGTGTACACTGTTTGCGTCCAGCGGATACTCTCCAAAATGGCGCAACGGTGATGCAGATGAGGCAAATTGTTGAATAAAGTCATTATTTATCATTTCTTTGCATACAAAAAGTATTTTTGTCGCTTCATAAAATTCAGATTGAACCACTGATGGCAGATGGCAGATTGACGATGCCTTTCATACTTTTTGGGTCTTGACAGTGGTATTTACCTGGCAGTCAATGGAACAGTGACAAGCCTCCCAGTTTTCATCCAAAATATCTTAGATTGTGTTCTGAAGACGAACTAAGCTTTTACGGGTTTGGAATGACATGGGGGTAAGTGATTAATGACAAAATTTTCATTTTGGAGTGGAGTAACCCTTTAAAGCCATCCACATTTTGGGCATAGTCAGATCCAAAAACAACCAGGTAACTTTGTTGTCTTGCCTTGCATGCTTCCTTTGCATAGCCTGTTTGTCACTGTCAGTTTTGTTTTTAAATGTCTGCAAACAATTCAGTTCAGTACTTAAGTACATGGTGTGTGACTATATGCATGAAATTCATTCAGTTACAGTTGAACGCAAACAGTCTTACCGGTGTACTCTCAACATCAGTTTCATCTGAATCGGTATATCTTGATGGTGGGACTGAGGCCCTTTTCTTAGGCAGCTTGTTCCTTTCATCAGACTCCAACCCCAGAAATTCCTTAATCTTAGCATTAGTATGAAACCGATTGTCTGAAAAGTAGTTCAAAGTGGGAAGAGAGATCAGATTAAGGCAGTTTACAGTAAAGAAAACAATATTTTGAATTTACTGCATTTAATTATTCCTTTGCCTATTACTGTCAATGGTAGTTACACAGCTGACATAACAACTTCGCACATCACAACAGCTTCACATTATTTAATGGGAATGACACAGTAAAAACAAAATGCATTTTAATGTCTCTACTTACTGCTCACAAACTTGATAGAGGCCATGTACACCGGCCAGCCATGTTTTGGCTTTTTCCCTTTCTGCCACTCCACAGCAGCTGAATAGTCAGTTTGTGGGTATCCATCGTCATCCATCTTGGTGTCATCATATTTACGTATGGCTTCGGTTTTCACCTCACTATACATCACAGCATCCTCCCCACTGACCCACTGGACCACTGCTAACTTTCTCATCACAGCTTGGGAATTAAAAGAGAGTTGCTGTTAATCAATTTAAATTACGGCATTTAAGGCGGTTTCATTATTCACAAGGTGTCTTGCGCATTTGATTGACTGACATAATGGCAGACATAATACTATATCAACTAAACATGTCATCTGCATGCAAGTTACCTGCAACGCTTGTGGAAGATAAGTAGGCCTACAATAGATATTTTAAAGATATATGTAAGTAGCGCAATTTTATCGGTAAAATACCAACACAACATGAACAAAAAATAAATTAATCCAGCTATAACCTAGCTAAATACACTAAGGGCTGTCAAAATTGTTGCAGAGAATTCTTAAATATGGTTCCAGTTACTAACGTTAGCTGGTAGCAAACTAACTGTTGTGAGTTGTCTGACAGATTAGCATTAACAAATTCGAAAAAAAACATCTACTTTGCTTACAAATTGCTAAATGCAGAAAGCTGAATCAACACTGCTGCCTGAGTAATTACTACAACAAGTGAAAATTCTTCCCACCTTAACTCCTGATGACCTTACCGAAGAAATCAACGTCTAAGCAATCTGTAAATCCAGAGCTGTTGAAGCAACGTCCCGCGATTTTACCATCCTCTGCGTGCTTGCTTGCTTGTACGAATGAGCCAGTGATCTGTCTTTTCATTGGATCCCGCGAAGAAATTCAAACAGCAACCAATCGGCGTATTTTATATAATTTTTTTTTTTTTTTTTTTTACATGGACTTGCTTATATGTAACGTTAAGCAGGTAAAAGGCTACTTTTAAATTATACAGTATCTAGAACACATGCAAAACAAATGCCGAAACGAAAGGCGTACTGCTTTCAAAATTGCCAAGAAGAAGAAAGAAAGATTCCTCATCGCACACGGACCAGGTGGAAAAAAAGGTAAAATATATATAGATAAAATAAAATATATGAGAACAGGGTCAGAAATTAACGGGGGCTTATGGTAATAATTCCATCACAATAAACAAAAATGTTAGATAAATTAAGATAAATGGGTTACGATTAAATTAAATCTGTCGCGATTAACATGAAATGTGAAAATGAATTAAAACTGCCAGTTTTCGGAATTACATTTAGATCTGCTCGTCATATTGTTTTATTTATTTATTTATTTTATTTTATTTTTTTGCAGCGCTGAACTTGATAACCTATCACACACATTTCTGTTGTCACGAACCTGGTCGGTGTCCCGTTGTCTACTCACCACCAGATGTCACTCTCGCTCCACCCACTCACTCTGACTGTCGCTTTGCATCTCAGACTGCATCTCCCATCCTCCACCGCTCTGATTGCGTCAGCCCCCGTGACCAATCAGGCATCCTATAAAACCCCGGTCCTCCTCAGTTGCACTTCCTGGATTGTTGTATCGTTGTATCGTTGTGGTATTGTTGTATTCCTAGTTCTTGTTCCAAGTTCCTGGTTTTTGATCTCCCGCCTGGTTTTCTCGTTTACGTCTGTCTAGCCGCCTGCCTTGTGGATTATCGCTCTGGTTTATCGGATCATTCTCTTCGACTGCCTGTGACACACCTGTCTGCTCCTGTCTCGACCCTGCCTGCTCGACCCTGTATCTGTCTTGTTTGTTTAATAAAGCTTGCACATGGATCCGCTCGCCTCTCGTCATTCACTCCTGGTAACAGAACAATCCAGCACAACAGGATCCAGCAGCTTCACCCCCGGACATTCAGATTCAGACACAGACAGGATTTTATTCAGGATAAAACAAGGATCACATTCTCTCGACCAGCACATCCGTGAGTTTCTATCCATCGCTAACCATTCCACCCTCCCGGACTGTATAATTTTTGAAATATTTTGTGATGGCGTTAATGAGCCTCTAAAGACTAGACTCAGACGCGAGGGTCCGCGCTCATCTCTGGCTGCTTCCTTGAATTTTGCGTTATTGTGTGTGGGCTCGCCGTGTACTGTGGGGGTCGCGAAGGGGGAACGCGACAACGCGGACACGGCAGCCCCGCGCCCCGCTCGCAGATTGGTGGTTACGCCGGATCACGACGCCAAAACCAAGTTCTCCGCCTGGATCGCTCGCGAGATGGCGGCCGTGTTGGAGCGCGCCCAAGCTACGATGGCGTCAGCTGAGCCCGTGCACCAGATGGCGGCCGCGCCGGCGTGCGCTCACAAGATGCCGGCGACAGCGGAGCCCGTTCACAAGAGGGCGGTGAAAACAGAGCTTCGTCACGTCACAGCTGCCATATCAGAGCCATATAAGGTTGCAGATGCGTTTCCTGAGTCAAGTCAAGCTGCAGATGTGTTTCCTGAGTCGAGTCAAGTCACTGCAGCCACCCCTGAGTCAAGTCAAGCTACAGCTGCTGTTTCTGCGTCAAGTCAAGTCAGAACTACTCTTGCCTCTGTCTCAAGTCAAATTACAGCCATCTTTCCAGAGCCACTGCACAAGATGGCTGCCACGCCAGAGCCACTGCACAAGATGGCTGCCACGCCAGAGCCACTGCACAAGATGGCTGCCACGCCAGAGCCACTGCACAAGATGGCCGCCAAGCCACAGCCTGCTCAGGCCATCTCGGTCAAGCCACAGCCTGTTCACGTTGTGTTTTCTGCTCCTGAGTCTGCACCCATCATGGCCGGCCTTCCTGAAGCAGTTCCTGTGTCAAGCAAAGTCTCAGCCGTGGTTCCAGAGTCAAGTCACGTCCCGTCTGACATCCCAAGATCGCGGCCTATCATGATGGCCCACTTGCTGGATTCACCCCTCATGGCTGTATGGGCAGTTAAAATGGCACTCCTCCACGCCGCGGCTGCTACCCCAGGGTCAAGTCAAGCTCCAGGGTCAAGTCAAGCTTCCAAGTCCGGTCAAGCAACAGAGTCAAGTCAAACCAAAGCTGCTGTTCTCCATGAGTCAAGCCAAGACACGGCTGTTGTTCTCCACGAGTCAAGTCAAATCACAACTGTTCCCCACGAGTCAAGCCAAATCACAACTGTTCCTCACGAGTCTAGTCCTGTTACAGCAGATCTCCATGAGCCAAGCCTGGTTACAGCAGATCCTCATGAGCCAAGCCAAGCTGCTGCTGTTTTTCCAGAGTCAAGTCAAGCTTCAGCCACTGCTCCAGAGTCCAGTCAAGCTGCCGAGTCCAGTCAAGCTGCCGAGTCCAGCGACGCCAAGGATGTTGTCCCTGAATCAGGTCATGTTGTAGCGGATTTCCATGAACCAAGCCCTGTTACAACTGGTCGTCACAAACCGAGTCAAGTTATGGCTGATCTTCAGGAGCCAAGTCAATTCATTACTGATCTCCACGAAGCAGGTCAAGTCACAGTTGGTCACCACGAACCAAATCATATCCTGCCCGACGGCTCAGAGCCCCATCACGCCTTGTCTGACCGCTCAGAGTCAAGTCATGTCTCGTCTGATCGCCCAGAGTCAACCCACGTCCCGCCTGATGGCCCAGAACCTCTCCATGTTACTTCAGACCTCTCAGTGCCTCGTCATGTTTCGTCTGACCTTCCAGAGCCGTGCCATGCCTCGTCAGATATCCCACGATCACGGCCCATCATGGTAACCAGTGTACTGGACCCACCACAACCTCCCGCTGCTGCTCTTCCGCTAATGGCGGTTGCCATCTGGTGTGTGTGGGCTGCTCACTGTGCCCCTGAGGTCACGTCTGTTCACAGATCAACCCCTGAGGCCACATCTGTTCACCAGTCTGCTCCAGAGCTCCCGTCTAATCTCAAGCCTGCTCCAGAGTCCCTCTCTGATCTCAAGCCTGCTCCAGAGTCCCTCTCTGATCTCAAGCCTGCTGCAGAGGCCTCGTCTGGTCTCCAGCCAGCCCCAGAACTCCCCTCTGATCTCAAGCCTGCTGCAGAACTTTCGTCTGGTCTCCAGCCTGACCCAGAGCTCCCCTCTGATCACAGGCCTGCTTCAGAGGTCCCGTCGGGTCTCAAGTCTGCTCCCGAAGCCTTCCCCATCGGAGAAGCTGCGCCAATGCCTCCAGAGGTGTCGGCCGTAGAACCTCTTATGGAGGGGGCGTTAACTGCTAAACTCTCTGCTTCTCCCTTTTTCCTGTCTGCATCCTCTGTCACTGTTCTCCCCAGGTCCCCGTCCAAGACGCAGCCTCCTGTTCCGCCCCGGAGGGCTGTTGCGCCTCCCGTTCCGCCCCGGAGGGCGGCTCCGCCTCCTGTTCCACCCCGGAGGGCTGCTCCGCCTCCTGTTCCGCCCCGGAGGGCTGTGGTACCTCCTGCTCCGCCTCCTGTTCCGCCCCGGAGGGCTGCGGTACCTCCTGCTCCGCCTCCTGTTCCGCCCCGGAGGGCTGCTGCGCCTTCTCCCCCTACTCTGTCTGCCTCCTCTGTCCCTGCTTTCCCCAGGTCCCAGACCGTGACGCAGATTCCTGTTTCTCCCTGGAGGGCTCCTGCGCCTCCTGCTCTGCCTCCGGCTCCGCCCTGGAGGGCTCCTGCGCCTCCTGCTCTGCCTCCAGCTCCGCCCTGGAGGGCTCCTGCGCCTGCTGCTCTGCCTCCGGCTCCGCCCTGGAGGGCTCCTGCGCCTCCTGCTCTGCCTCCGGCTCCGCCCTGGAGGGCTCCTGCGCCTCCTGCTCTGCCTCCGGCTCCGCCCTGGAGGGCTCCTGCGCCTCCTGCTCTGCCTCTGGCTCCGCCCTGGAGGGCTCCTGCGCCTCCTGCTCTACCTCCTGCTCCGCCCTGGAGGGCTCCTGCGCCTGCTGCTCTGCCTCCGGCTCCGCCCTGGAGGGCTCCTGCGCCTCCTGCTCCGCCTCTGGCCCCTCCCTGGAAGGCTCCTGCTCCACCTCCGCCCTGGAGGGCTCTTGCTCCGCCTCCGGCCCCACCCTGGAGGGTACCTGCTCTGTCGGTCCTGCCTCAATCTCTGGGCTTCCCTCATGGACCTGGTCCTCCAGCCCTCGCCCTGTTTCCCCCCCATCCCACCGCTCCCCTGGACTGTTGTTTCTTTCGAGCGTCTGGAAGCCGCTCCTTGGGGGGGGGCTATGTCACGAACCTGGTCGGTGTCCCGTTGTCTACTCACCACCAGATGTCACTCTCGCTCCACCCACTCACTCTGACTGTCGCTTTGCATCTCGGACTGCATCTCCCATCCTCCACCGCTCTGATTGCGTCAGCCCCCGTGACCAATCAGGCATCCTATAAAACCCCGGTCCTCCTCAGTTGCACTTCCTGGATTGTTGTATCGTTGTATCGTTGTGGTATTGTTGTATTCCTAGTTGTTCCAAGTTCCTGGTTTTTGATCTCCCGCCTGGTTTTCTCGTTTACGTCTGTCTAGCCGCCTGCCTTGTGGATTATCGCTCTGGTTTATCGGATCATTCTCTTCGACTGCCTGTGACACACCTGTCTGCTCCTGTCTCGACCCTGCCTGCTCGACCCTGTATCTGTCTTGTTTGTTTAATAAAGCTTGCACATGGATCCGCTCGCCTCTCGTCATTCACTCCTGGTAACATCTGTTGAGCTTATGCGCGCTCGCGACGTGAATTCACTCATCATAAACAACTAAACACAAAATGTTTTCATGTGTCAATCGACATTAATAATCACTATTACAATAACGAGCAATAATCGCCAATAACGATTTTGATATATTTTTGCAACACTAATAGTTTCTGATTTTTTAAATGTACAATTTGTTTTAAACAGTTTGTTGTTATTGGTAACAGTTTGCAGTATTCTGATTGATTTAATTGGTTAAATTTAAGTATTTTACATGAAATACAATATGGATGCAATTGATAAGGTGATTATTGAAATTGCTCCTACAAATGTAAAAAAAAAAAAAAAAAAAAGGCTCTGGAAATTAGTTAAAGGGGTCAAATATTGCCTCTTAATGGAAAAGATTAAGATTAAATGTATTAATTAAAATTAAAATGATTAATTTCTGACCCTGGTTGAGAACCACTCATCTAGACTAATGGTAAAGTAGTATAGAGTTGTAAAGCTGTCTCTCATAATGTTTTGTCTGAAACTGTGCAGGAAAATTGAAAAATATCTACTTGACTTGGAAGCGGAAACGTTCCAGAGTGGCACTAACGATGTAAGTCCTAAGTAAGGCAAGTTTTATAGGGCCCAATTAAATAAACGGTTTCTTTTTTTAAAAATAAACTCAACTTTATACACCTTTAAATTGACTGTTCTGTTGTCTCCCTCTTTTGTATATTTCCTTTTGCCCTGTCTTAGAATGTTTCACAATCACCAAATGGGATTGAAAAATCCACCCCCACAGATACAGGGCTCCAGGTAGACATTTTGGAGCAAATTGTATTAATCTATTGATACAGGCCTGTTTTTTCTTCTTCTTCTTTCACATAATTGAATAATGTTGTCCCCTCTTTTAGGACAACATACTGTTACAACCAGAAACCACAAGAGAGTCACCATCCATAAAAAAAAAAGGTGAAACGTTTTGTTTAAATGTCCTCCAGCTGTCAGTAAGCATTTGGATACTGAAGATTACCAAAGGCTTTTATTATTTTAACCTTATGTATTGCCTTCATATAGGATATGTTGCACATCCTTGAAAGGAAAGAACAGTCACAATCACCAAACACTAATGTGAGATTTCTTGCTTTGAAAAGAACCAACTCTTAATACTTGAATCTGCATTTCTTAAATAACATCCTCTTTCATATTCACATTTATTAGTTCATTTTGTCCCCTCATCCAGGACTATCTACCACTGAGGACAGTGCAGTCTATATCCACTGAAATACAGGTAACATGACCTATTTCTATTTTAGTTCTATATCTATACATTTTGGTTGTTATATTTGCTATTGATAGTTCAAATTATGTATGTTAAAAAGTCTTGTTCTTCTTAGGATGACAGTCCTATGTCACATTCACCAGAGACTGCAGAAGAGGGGACTTCATCAGAAGTACAGGTAAATAAGAAATTTACACTTGACTACATGTAAATCAGGATATATTTTATATATATATATATATATATATATATATGGTTTACACTGTGTTACGTACATTGTCCCTAAATGTGTAGAGATAACTGAATTTGAGATAAGATGCTTAATTCAGTACATAGCATAATGCATTGTTAATGAGTTTAAAAATAAGAATATCAACATTTAATGTATTTTAATTCTTTCCCATTTGTTATAGAATACCAACCATGCCACTTCAGGTTCCTCAAATGCCCATGTCACAGATACCAGTTGGCTGAACATCCTTGCATTTTGCCTGAAGCACAATGTAACAGGGGCTTTAATGGAGGACCTACTGAAGCTCTTAAGGTTATGTAGTGGGGATGCTGCAAGCATCCCACGTAGCAAGTACATGCTAGAGAAGGCTTTTAAGGATTTTGTAGACAAATCAGAATACCATCATTACTGTGGTTTTTGCAGCTCTTACATTGGCCTTTCAGTGTCTAAGGACAGTGAATTAAAATGTCAAATTAGCACATCAACACAAACTGTGGGACAAAGTCTAGAGTTTGGTCATTTTTTTATTTGTATACCTTTGAGGGATCAACTTAAAGCTCTTTTGGAGAATGAACCTATTACAAATATTTACAATGACCAAAACAGAGATGGAATAACAGATATTTCTGATGGGAAGTTGTACAAATATCTGAAATCCGTTAACAATTCTTTCTTTTCCCTGTCATTCAATTGTGATGGAGTGCCTGTGTTCCAGTCATCTAAATTCAGTATCTGGCCCTTACTTTGCTCTGTTAATGAAGTGCCCCCAGAGGAAAGAGATAAAAATGTCATACTATGTGCCTTGTGGTTTGGCTCATCTAAACCACTGATGACTAGCTTCCTCAAACCTTTTGTGGAAGAATGCAAAAGTCTTGGACAAACAGGACTTCAGTGGCAGGATCCAGTAGATCACTCAATCAAAACTGCAAAGGTCTATGCATTATGTGCTATATGTGATGCTGTTGCACGACCTTTACTGCAAAATTTCAAACAGTTTAATGGAGAGTATGGGTGTGGGCACTGTCTTCATCCAGGTGTTCAAGTGAGAAAAGGCAATGGGACTGTGCGAGTGTATCCTTGTTTGGGGGATTTGCCAGAACTTAGAGATCACAGTACAACTGTGCAAATAGGTAAAATTGCCAAACACAATGAACAAAGCATTTTGGGCATAAAAGGATCATCTCCAATTGTGGACTTACCCAATTTTGACCTGATCAGTGGCATGGTCCCTGATTACATGCATTGTGTGTTGTTGGGTGTTTGCCGGCAAATGGCCACTTTATGGTTTGATTCCAAAAGCTGCAGTCAACCATGGTATATTGGTTTGAACACTGCAAGAGTGGATGGAAATCTTTTAGCAATCAAGCCTCCAAGCATTTTTTCCCGAATCCCAAGGTCTATTGTTGAGCGAAGGTTTTGGAAAGCTCACGAATGGCAGAACTGGCTTTTATATTACAGTTTGCCAGTCCTGAAGGGGATACTTCCAAACAAGTATCTTTGTCACTGGGCTTTACTTGTGGAGGGTGTGAGCATTTTGCTAGTGTGACGGAGCGGTACAATTATGAAAACCAACCTTTTACCAGTAAGAAAATCCGACTACGCCACCCAAGAAATTAGCTCTAGGGAACAATACTCAAAACCCAAAAATGAAGTAATTAAGCACACAGGTTCGGTTCCCTCATGCAAGTAAACAGGAGACGTGGGTATAATATAAAAATGCAAATGTTTATTAATACAAGAATGTTTTAAAATGGACACTAAAATGTCAAAAAAAGCAACAGGAGATCCCACTTTAAATGGAAGAAAATGAATTTACAAAAAGAATGAATGTAGATAATGACACAAAATCAATTTTAAATATGAAAGCAAAATAAATACCAGCAGGGCTGAGGCTCCCAACGGCCGGAAACAAATGGAGTCTGATTTTACAAGGGCACACTTTCACGCGCACACACACCAAGGTGCACTCAGATCACACTACCACACACTCAAAGTGGTACACAGCACGCAATAAAGAAGAACCACCACCACAAAGAGGAGGATCCGTTCACCCGTGGGACCCCAGCTCCTGCAATAAACCAAAAATAAATGAATAAACTATAACAAACAAATAAACACCATTAACTTAAAACAAAATACAACATAAACATCAATTAACTAATAAAACAACTCCAAACAAAGGTGGGTATCAATACCACATAAGACTGGAAGAAAACATTAAGAAATCAAATAAATTCAAACAAAATTACAAAGCAACTTGAAATTAGATGTAAACGGCATGTAAATCAAGTTGCATTAATAAAGAAAAAAATAACATACAAATAAAACAGCAAACACAACAGTATATAATTACATATATATATTGTACGATAACCAAAAAGAACACAAGACAAACTTGACTCCCACAAAATTAATCAAAAGAAAATAAAAGAACAAAACTAAACAGTTATTTTCTCTCAATAAAATGAGATCGTCATATTCTCCATGTTGATGCACAAGCAAGAAACGAAACAATAGGAACCAGACGAACAATCCCCTTTCAACAACGATATGATGGCGTCTGCACGACAGTGTGAACAGCAAAACCGTAGGATTATGAGCAGAACGTCAGCAGCGCAAAGCGGAAAAGCAGCAGTAAATACAATATAAAACAAGAAAGAACGAGAGGGAGAATCCTATAACGAACACAAAAAGAGACGTTACAAATCCTCATACTTTTTCATTCATGAATTATAATTATACTTAAAACACTTACCGTCAAGGTATCATGCAAAATAGAAAATGTACAGGCACAGATCTATAAATCATGCCCACCGATAGCACCCTGGGGTACAGGAAACGCACCTATTCAGCATGTAACAATGTTAACAGCACATCGAAGGATCACAATACAACAAGCTTATACAAATACACATACCTGAGAGGCAAACAGTCATTAAATCCACCAAGCAGCACCGACAACACACTGACACCAGGCCAAAACGACACTATAATTTACGGAAGAAAGCACTTTAAAAGACCAACCAATTTTAAAATAACCGCCTGTTACAGCACAGCGCGCTTACCTGCAACCACCGTAAACACGGGCACAAAAGGGGGAAAGTCGGACGTGACGCATCACGGGCAACAACCAATCAGCCTTTATATTGAGGATACTAGTCGCTGATAGGTAAATTCGGCTGTCAGTCACCTAATTTCATTACATTCCACCCCCAGTTTCTGCAACGTCGCCCCGACGGTGATCTAAACGGCAGCCCACCCAAAACTGTCAGTTCCAAGGCCGAAACAGGGTACTAACTGTACTGCAAACTATACTAGACACTGAACCAGCACCTACTGCTCGAGGGAGGTGATGCATGTTAGAGTGATGACCTGCAGTTCTCCTCCCGGTTCTTCTCACTACACTCTCGGCAACCTCCAATGAATTGGGAGGCAATGCAACTGGCTGCAAACCCCCCTCAACCTCAGAACCGTCTGTTACTCTACCGGCTTCTACAGATAGCGCACCACCAGATGTCTGAGGGACAGAAGAAATGACAACATCTTGTGGCCTCAACCTACCTCTATCCTGTGGTGTCTCTGGCACCAAGACAAACAAATCCTCCTCATCATGCTCCTCTTCGAGAGGTTGCAAAGGTTCAATAACCAAAGGGTCAGGCAACTCAAGAGGTGGATCCTGGCCGATCAAAGCCTTCAGCAGAGATCGGTGCACCTGCTTTACCTTACTCAAGTCTGTGGTGGGAGCAATGGTGTATACCGGCCCACCCTCCTTAGGCGCCCTCAGGACCTGGTACACCACTGAGCTCCACAGGTCCTGGATTTTACATCTACCCCTTACGCTATAATCGCGGAGGTATACCAGCTGACCCTCCTTCAGTGGTGCTTCCTTTACCTGCAGGTCATGCCGGGCCTTTCGCCTATCAGCTGCGACACCCAACCGTTCACGGGCACCCTTGAAAGCAACTTGCAACCGATCCTGCTGCTCCAAAATCCACCTATGAACACTGCCAGCGAATGGCTCTTGAACTCTTCCCAACAGGAAATCAACAGGAAGTCTAGGCTCCTGCCCAAACATTAGAAAGTGCGGAGATTCCCCAGTTGCCTGATGAGGGGTCGTGTTATAAGCAAAGAGTGCCTGGGGGAGACAAAGTGGCCAATCACCCTTTTTAGAAAGCGGCAAAGTGCGCAACAAGTCATGCAACGTCCTATTAAAGCGTTCGCATTGACCGTTTCCAGCTGGGTGATATGGAGTGGTCCGTGACTTCTCGACTCCATACAAACTACAAAGTTGCTGGATGAGAGTGGATTCAAAATTACGGCCTTGGTCAGAGTGAATACGACCTGGCACTCCGAATTTGCAGAACCACTCTACCACCAGAACCTGAGCCACGGTCTCTGCCCGTTGGTCTCTAGTGGGTACGGCCAAGGTGTATTTTGTAAAAATATCAGTCATGACTAACACGTTCTCCAGCCCGGACCTCGAGGGCTCTAGCACAGTGAAATCCAAAGCTAAAATTTCATTAGGACGAGCAGCCAACAAATGTCCCATAAAGCTACCAGGGGCAGTAGGGAAACCTTTGGCACACTGGCACCGCTCACACTCCTGGCACCAGCGGGCAATATCTGCAGACATCCCAGGCCAGTAGCATCGCTGACGCACAAGCTGGGATGTACGCTCCACCCCCTGGTGCCCATGCTGTTGGTGAAGCTGGGTCAAGACTTCGTGTTTCATGACTGCTGGCAATAACACCTGGAAAACCTCCTCACCACCATCTGGGCGAAACACACGCCGATAAAGCACCCCATCAGTCTCCACCAGGCGGTCCCACTGCCGAAACAGAATAATTGCAAGCTTTGAGAGTTTCTTACGCTCTTCAGGAGTTGGGGGTGACTTGCGCCTCCAAAATACCAACAATTCTCCTATGACCGGGTCTACTACCTGCTGAGCACCCATATCACTGACAGAGGAACAAGGGAATGAGATAACCTGATTTACCTGGGCCACCAGTTCAACTTGGGCAGCTTGCTGCAACACCACTGGAACAGCAACCCCTGGGCACAACTCCTGCACCTCTACTGTACCTGGAAAGTTTTGTCGTGACAAAGCATCAGCATTGCGATTGCTTTTCCCTGACCTATATCTGATCTCAAAGTCAAATGCTGCAACTTGGGCAGCCCAACGCTGTTCCATCGCACCCAACTTTGCGGAAGTCAGGTAGCTAAGGGGGTTGTTATCAGTAAATACCACACATTTATGGCCCAGCAAGTACTCCCTAAATTTCTCAGTCATGGCCCACTTGAGCGCTAAAAACTCCAGTTTCATAGAACTGTAGTTAGTTGTATTGCGCTCAGTGGGCCTAAGACTGCGACTACCATACGCTATAGGGCGCACCTTACCTTGCTGCTCCTGTGAAAGGACTGCCCCTAGTCCCCCATGACTAGCATCTACCTCTAAAATAAACGGTAGCGAGAAGTCAGCATAGGCAAGCACTGGGGCTGTGGTCAATTTACCTTTCAACCCCTCAAAGCTACACTGACATTCCGCAGACCAGGCTTCAGCAAACTCCCGAGCACTGCGCTTTAGAGGTTTTGGGTTTGCTAGCTGAGCCACCAACCTATGAAGAGGGGCAGCCAACTTGGCGAACCCCTCCACAAAGCGCCGGTAGTAGCTAGCAAATCCCAAAAATGAGCGCAACTCCGAAACATTAGTCGGACGGGGCCATTGTGCAACTGCCTCTACTTTACCTGGGTCAGTAGAAACCCCCTCAGAAGAGATGACATGCCCCAAATAATGTACTTCCTCTTTAAAAAAGGCACACTTGGATAGTTTGGCCTTCAAACCTTCCCTCTGCAAGCGGCTCAAGACAACCTCCAACCGAGCAAGATGTTGATCTACGGAGGAGGAAAAGACAATAATATCATCAAGATATAGGAGGAGGGACTGGCACTGCTGGTCCCCAAACAACCGTTCCATCAAACGTTGGAAGGTGCTTGGGGCGTTGCATAACCCAAACGGCATTCTGTTCCACTCAAAGAGACCAAATGGGGTACAGAAAGCAGTCTTGGATTTGTCCCCCTCAGCTACAGGTACTTGGTTGTACCCGCTGGCCAGGTCCATGGTGGAAAACCAACGGGCCCCAGCCAGCGAATCCAAAGTCTCCTCAATACGTGGTAGAGGGAACGCATCCTTCCTAGTTTTTGAATTTAAGCGACGGTAGTCTACACACATTCGCAGACTACCATCCTTCTTTTTAACCAACACAATAGGTGAAGCATAAGGACTGCAGCTCTCTCTTATTACCTGGGTTTCCAATAACTGATTGATATGTGCCTTTACCACCTCATACTCAGATGGAGGAATGCGCCTGAACCGCTGCCTAACCGGGATGTCATCCAACAAGGGGATATCATGGGATATCAAGTTGGTGCATCCCAAGTCACCATCGTGTGTGGAGAACACGGGTACATACTTCTCCAACAATGCTCTAACCTTACCCTGTTCTTCTTCTGACAACACAGAAAGATCCAAAGTGGCTATCTGTTCCTGCACAGTAGGAGAAACCTGCACAACCTGTGCACTCACCTTAGCTGTGACCGTCTTAACTTCTGCAACTTCTGGAGGTAAACTAACCACATCGACCTGATTCACAGTGCCAATAACAGTGCTAGCATACAACACTACGTCCATGGTACCAACATTCACTATTGGCACATAGACCGTACCACTGTCCACCCTTAGAAGAGCAGGGGAGGCCAACAAACCTGCCGGTAGACCAGAAGTGGGTGGCTCAAACAGTACAGTACCACTTGCGTACTGCACAGAACAGGTTGCAGCAACAAATTTCATGGTGCCACCCGTGATGCGACATGCCCGACGTCCACGCACTCTGACTCGCCCCTTACAATCCACAGCTGGCTGAGCATCAACCTGGTGGCAATGTTGTAAAGCCTGAAAACAAAACTAGGGGCCGTGACACCGACGGTAAATCAAAAAGAGCTGCACCATGTTGGCCAAGGAGCTCCCGGTAGCAGCGGCCGAGGATGTTCATGCCCAACACCCCAGGAACTTGTGCACACACACCACCAGGAGGATCCCTGACCACCAAAATGCCACAGCCTAAAACTACTCGCCCACAAAGCTCCACGTCCAATTCCAAATAACCAATATAGGGAATTGTAAGGCCGTTTGCAGCTCGAAGCTGCAACCAATTACATGACCTAAGCTGCTCCTGACCCCACAACCCAAAATTAGTCATAAAACAACTCTCTGTCATGGTGGACACCATTGAACCAGTGTCCACCAGGCAAGGTACCTGAACCCCACCCATAGATACAACGAGCTGTGGACAAGACGACATAAAACGTGACATAAAATCAGTACCAGTGACATTTGAGCCTATCCTTTTCCCAACCAAGTTGCGGCCCTGCAACTCGGTGGGAACTAGTTTTCCGACGGCTGCATGGACGATGACTGCTCACCCCTCATTAAAGCCGAATTCACACGAGCCGGCGGTGGGCGGACAGGCATCCGCTCCCCGTCGCAATCTCTAGCAAAATGGCCAGGTTTCTGACACCTTCTGCAAATTAAATTAGCCCTAGATGGTCGTAGATGTGACTGAGGATTTTGAAGCTGAGCCATACTTTGAGATAACTGATTTAATTGTTGCTGCTGCTTCCGCAGCATGTCCCGCAGTTCACTCATTTCTGACACTGCTGAACCATCACCACTACTATTAAGGTGCTGCCGTCCCTGTACCCCATATTGAATGCCATAAGCGGATGGAACGGACTGACTTCGACCACGCACCCCCCCAGGCATACCCTCTCTTTCCCAACGAAGGGCTTCGCTGCGAACATCAAATAATGTGACAGTGGGTTGACGACGCACTAACTGCTTCAGTTCACGTCGAAGAGCACAATCATTAACATACTCGACAAACTGATCCCTCAGCAAAATTTCACCATTAGGGATGCCATGAGGGGACTGATTTTTAACTTTTTCCAGAAGACTCATCAAGGCCAAAGAAAACTCTACCAAAGTTTCCCCTTCCTGTTGTCTTCTGGAAAAAAACGACTCTTGAAGTGCTACGTAAGACTTTGTGCAACCATACAATTCGCGCAATACTCGAATAATTTGTTTCGGATCCTCCCTCTCGTTCACTGACCGATAACGAATTTCTTCCCTCGCCTCTCCCTCCAGATGATCAACCAAGAAAAATGCCTGATCAACTGTAGACAGACGGCGAAGCCGCATACAAGCCTGAGCCTCCTCCACCCACTCGTCGATGCCAATGCCCGACCGACCACTAAACTTTGGGCACTTACGATCTCGAGGAACAAAAACAAACCGTTCCACTGCCGATGCATCAGCACCAACAAGTGGGGGATCTGCAACTGCAGGAATAGAAAACATTAGATGGGCCTGGCTGTGCAACAGACACTTGTTCTTGTCTCAATCGTTCATTATCTGATTTTAATTGGGCTACCAAATCTCTTAACTCACGTATTTCATCCTCCATAATTGCAAATGCACCAGCACTTACCACTAATATGTAACGGAATTTAACTTGTGCCGGACCACCGAAAGGGACTGCCTCTGTCTGGTTCCTAACAAAAAGAAAAAACAAAAAGAACAGAACAAATACTCAAACAAACCCACGTCTCTGTACTAAAGAGGGAATCCTGCCGACTGCGCCAGAATGTGACGGAGCGGTACAATTATGAAAACCAACCTTTTACCAGTAAGAAAATCCGACTACGCCACCCAAGAAATTAGCTCTAGGGAACAATACTCAAAACCCAAAAATGAAGTAATTAAGCACACAGGTTCGGTTCCCTCATGCAAGTAAACAGGAGACGTGGGTATAATATAAAAATGCAAATGTTTATTAATACAAGAATGTTTTAAAATGGACACTAAAATGTCAAAAAAAAGCAACAGGAGATCCCACTTTAAATGGAAGAAAATGAATTTACAAAAAGAATGAATGTAGATAATGACACAAAATCAATTTTAAATATGAAAGCAAAATAAATACCAGCAGGGCTGAGGCTCCCAACGGCCGGAAACAAATGGAGTCTGATTTTACAAGGGCACACTTTCACGCGCACACACACCAAGGTGCACTCAGATCACACTACCACACACTCAAAGTGGTACACAGCACGCAATAAAGAAGAACCACCACCACAAAGAGGAGGATCCGTTCACCCGTGGGACCCCAGCTCCTGCAATAAACCAAAAATAAATGAATAAACTATAACAAACAAATAAACACCATTAACTTAAAACAAAATACAACATAAACATCAATTAACTAATAAAACAACTCCAAACAAAGGTGGGTATCAATACCACATAAGACTGGAAGAAAACATTAAGAAATCAAATAAATTCAAACAAAATTACAAAGCAACTTGAAATTAGATGTAAACGGCATGTAAATCAAGTTGCATTAATAAAGAAAAAAATAACATACAAATAAAACAGCAAACACAACAGTATATAATTACATATATATATTGTACGATAACCAAAAAGAACACAAGACAAACTTGACTCCCACAAAATTAATCAAAAGAAAATAAAAGAACAAAACTAAACAGTTATTTTCTCTCAATAAAATGAGATCGTCATATTCTCCATGTTGATGCACAAGCAAGAAACGAAACAATAGGAACCAGACGAACAATCCCCTTTCAACAACGATAATGATGGCGTCTGCACGACAGTGTGAACAGCAAAACCGTAGGATTATGAGCAGAACGTCAGCAGCGCAAAGCGGAAAAGCAGCAGTAAATACAATATAAAACAAGAAAGAACGAGAGGGAGAATCCTATAACGAACACAAAAAGAGACGTTACAAATCCTCATACTTTTTCATTCATGAATT
The DNA here is from genome assembly GCA_036247105.1 of Cirrhinus mrigala. NCBI lineage: Eukaryota > Metazoa > Chordata > Actinopteri > Cypriniformes > Cyprinidae > Cirrhinus > Cirrhinus mrigala. Next base: position 20,329,096 of record CM070024.1, read on the forward strand.
ATAATTATACTTAAAACACTTACCGTCAAGGTATCATGCAAAATAGAAAATGTACAGGCACAGATCTATAAATCATGCCCACCGATAGCACCCTGGGGTACAGGAAACGCACCTATTCAGCATGTAACAATGTTAACAGCACATCGAAGGATCACAATACAACAAGCTTATACAAATACACATACCTGAGAGGCAAACAGTCATTAAATCCACCAAGCAGCACCGACAACACACTGACACCAGGCCAAAACGACACTATAATTTACGGAAGAAAGCGCTTTAAAAGACCAACCAATTTTAAAATAACCGCCTGTTACAGCACAGCGCGCTTACCTGCAACCACCGTAAACACGGGCACAAAAGGGGGAAAGTCGGACGTGACGCATCACGGGCAACAACCAATCAGCCTTTATATTGAGGATACTAGTCGCTGATAGGTAAATTCGGCTGTCAGTCACCTAATTTCATTACACTAGGTTCAGATATTAGCCAAGAGGATACTGACCATGCTCATGAAGCTCTTGAGCTGTATGTTAAATCAGTTCAGTCTTTGTACGGTGAAGATCAGATGACCTACAATGTGCATTCACTCCTGCATTTGACTAAGAGTGTTGAGAATTTGGGTCCTCTCTGGGCCCAGTCTGCTTTCATGTTTGAGAACTATAATGGCTACTTGCTCAAGCAAGTAAAAAGCAGTAATGCAGTGCCTCAGCAGATTTGCAAAAGGGTAGCATGGTCTCGTGCATTGCCACGCATAGCTAAGGCCTGCTTATCTGACGATGTCTCACCTGAAATGAAATCATTCTACACTGACATGGCCTCCAGTAAACATCATGTAAGGAACTATGCTAGATATGACAGGGTGACTGCACTTGGAGTGCCAAAGATTAGGCCATTGTCTGAAAATGATATGAATGCATTGCATGCATTGCATGCATTGCTAGATGTCCCCAGGACCTCTACTGGCAGGTACTATAACAGAATAGTTGTCAGTGGAGAAGTCATTCACAGCCAAACATATACCAAGACAAAGAAACGGAACAACTCTGTTGTGATACTGAAAGATGGCAGTATTTTCAAGGTGTCATACTTTCTCTGTGTCAGTGATGACCAACATCGCCTATACGCAGTTGGCAAATTTGCAAATTGTACAGTGCAAAAGCTGGTTCGAGGATGTACTGTCAAAATATCATTGGCCTTTATGAAGACAGTTCATTTTCCTACAGGATTTGAAAGAGCAGTTGACAGCAACGACATTGTGAGACCGTGTATCTACATTAATTGTGAACAGTCTGGGCCCGTTGTTTGTAAACAAATCAGAACATATTACTGTAAATAAAGCTGAGACAAATATGTTTCTAGAACAGTGACCTAACATGTTAAAAAAATGAGGGGTTAAAAAGTGGCTTGAATATATTTGACAGAAAGTCATTTTTGTATATGTGACATGAACTATGTCAGTGGTGATATGCATAAGAATCATTCTGAGATTTTGAAAAGTTGTATATGCTAAACTTAATACTGTGATAAAGTTGTGATATAGAAATTGTCAAATTAAATTAATTAAATCTGGTGATGCTGGATTTGAAAGAAAAACTGATATGTGAAATATGTAACTTTATTGTTATAGAACAATAAATAATTTTGTAATCAAAATATGTGCTTGTGTGTGTAGTTTAAATGTTGTGTTTCATCTAAAAATCAGTATACAGTATATGCCTATGATTGACTATAGGCATAGGGCTCCACTTAGGACAAGATAAGAGCAAGGACATGAGTTAAGTACAGCCTTATACTGACTGGTAATCTGCTCTGTTTTATACACATCTCAAGAGATGTGGTGGACATTCATATTAAATTAGCATTCTTTCACTATGTTTTTGCATCATAAAAGGCTTTAGTCATATGTAGGACATATATAACATATATGATTGAAAATACATAAATATTATGCATTTTGCATATGTGGTTTTTGCAGCATATATGTCCCTTACAATATTCTGTTGGAACATATAAGAATCACAGGTGTTTTTAAATAAACTTTTCCATATGGGAAATCACACAGTTCAGTGCTAAATTTAGAAAATGTAGTTGGCTTAAAAAGAGTGTTACAGGGCAGGAAAAAGGTTTTTGATGTGATGCAATTCAGCAGGAAATGTATGTTAGTTGATCTGCCACATTATGCCAACCTTTATGCATGTATACCTCCACGTTGCAGTGTGGAGGATTGAAATGTCATGTTGATGATGAAATGTCTGACATGTGGAGGAATAAAATGTTGAGGATGAAATGTCATGTGGGGGAATAAAAAGTGGAAAAAAAATGTAATTGCTGCTGTTAATGATAAGTTATTTATAATACTTTCTACATTTTACAATATATGAATCAATACATAGCCATATATGGTCCATCCATATGGCTATAAAATGTAAAATATAATGAATGTCATGCAAAAATCTGATTTGGAGTATTGTTAATCAACCTCTCTGTAAACCTATGCATGAGCTTGCTTAACTCATAAAAAAAATACTTTGTTTCAATAAACATACATGCAATAATGTAATACAGTTTTGTTTGTATATCAATGTATTTTAATATATGAATCAATAAATAGCAATAGGTTGTCCATCCATATATTGCTATATATTTTCAAATATATGAGGAAGTTTCTGATACATTGAAATATATTTTCTAATGTATTGCAATATAAATTCTAGTATATTGCAATATATTTTTGTTTCGTAAGGGTAAGTGACACACAGGGCACAGGCAGAGTTATTTAAATAAATGTACAGTTAAGGTCAAAAGTTTACATACACCTGCATAATCTGCAAAATGTTAATTAACTAAAACAAGAGAGATCATGCAAAATGCATGTTTCTTTTTTTTTTTTTTTATTTAGTACTGACCCGAATAAGATATTTCACATAAAAGATGTTTACATAGAGTCCACAAGAGAAAATAATAGTTGCATTTATAAAAAATTACCCCGTTGAAAAGTTTATATACACTTGATTCATGTGATGTTATCCGAATGATCCACAGCTGTGTTTTTTGTCTCTCAGTTGTTCTCAGTGTCAAAAGATGGATTTCAAAATCATACAGTTATTGTTGGAAAGGGTTCAACTTTTTTTCGTTGCTTCTTTCACCATGCATGTTCTAAACTGCCACATTATAAGATACAATTGGCCAAGTTTTGGAGAAAGGCTGATCAATATGCTTTAGAGTGCACCACTGTTTGTTGGCAGTTACTTGCACTTCCACACCGAGTTCCACAGTGTTCTTCATGTGAACAGAAAAGCTCCTCTACACATGAGAGGCTGCAAGATCAGAATAAATGTGTAAATGGCCTTATTACACAGTGCATACACAATCCAATCAAGCCAACCTGTTATTTCCCCCTAAAAAAGTTGTTCATGTTTTCCATTCTGAAATTCCAAACACTTCTGGCATCTTCCAGGGCGCATGTGAGTGTTATCAGTGTCTAGAATGTTCTGCACTACATTGGAAATGTCAGCCAACATTTTTAAAATACTTAAGTCAACATGCCGTTGACATGACAACTGTCATCAACAAGACAAACACTGCTGGGTCAATAAGGTTGTCTGACTCATTGTTTTGATGCAGAATTCACACTGGCTGACTTCTTTCTGACTTCTTTCATTGTGACACTGCATTTATTGATTCTAAACCTTTGGTTTCTGGGTGTGTGTAGATATGTGGGTTTCTAATAATACCAGTGACAAATCTTTTCTTATCAAATCAGTTGGAAAAATGATTTATAGTCCTTTTGTGTGCACTTATATATTCTTCACTGTGGATGAAATTTCTGGCACTGTAAATAAATTTCACCTCGCACGAAAGTGCTTTGCGAGTGAGTCATCATTTTTTTATTTTTTTACATCCTACACGGACACATATTTTCCCCCGAAGGCGAGCTGGTGGGCTCGTCTTGATCACAGAAGCCTTAATAAGTCACCATGTAAATGCGTTTAATGATTCAGTAGGATTTGTAAATACTTTACTCAAATATATATATATATATATATATATATATTTTTTTTTTTTACCCTGTTTCAAACCTGGATGTCACCTTTATTTATATAGCACTTTATACAATGCAGATTGTCTCAAAGAAGCTTTACAGTGTTAAAAAATAATGGAATAATGTTTTGAAAATGGAAACAAAATTAAATTCTGTGGTATTTATGTATTTATTTGTTTATTTAACAGGGACAGTGCATGGCCCTCAGCCTTACCAGAATTAGCTACAAGCTAAATTTCATCTGTAGTCCCTGGGCAGGAAAAAGTAACATACAGTTAATCCAACAAACACATATAAATATGCCATAAGAGCATCATCACACAAATAGCCTTTCAAACAACAACAAAGTTTCACACTCTTAGAAAACACATTAAAACACAACAACAAGACAAATAAAATTCTATATTAATAAAAGCAACAATGCAATGTTAAGATATGACAATAAAATTTTTTTGAAGTTTATGATCGATGAGTACATGATTGAATAGATTTAAGCCATGATTGTATCTTATATTTAAACCCAGTAAATGAACTGATGTCTGTGATCTCGTTAGGTATGGAGTTCCAGTAATTGGAGGCTCTGATCGAGAAGGCTGATCTGCCAAACTCAGTACGTCTGTGCTGTACGGCACAGTGACCTCTACTGGTCACCCTGGTTGTTCTCCTACTGTCGGAGAGTAATGATATGAACTCCTCTAATGGAGGTGCAGCCAGATTATTAATTATTCTGTACACTAAGCAAACATTGGCGGAGTACACAAAATTTTGAAAAGTCAAAAGTTTGTGCTTTTTAATGATGTTACAGTGATGATACCCTGGTGGCTTTTACTTTGAGAGTTTGTTTATATAGCGTTTGTAGTGGAGCAAGTATTGTTTTTTCCGGTTTGTGACCAACTTGTAATGCAATATGCAAAATGTGAAAAAATCATTGAGTGCATATACAATTTAGCAGCATCTAGAGGTAATTGATTACGAATGTGCCTAAAATTTCTTAAATTAAATTTAACAATATTGCAAACCTGCTTTATATGTTTCTTAAAAGACAACTGTGAATCAAGAGTAACTCCTAGATATTTAAAATGTGACACAGTCTGGATTTTTTCCCCATTTACAATGACATCTGGCTGATTTCCATTTTTCCTTATATAAAAATACATACACGCAGTTTTACTGATGTTAAGTGCCAAGCAAGACTCAGATGGCAATTTTTGCCATTGCTGCTGTTAATTTAGTTGCCACTTCATATCTGTCTTTTCCATGTGCCAGGATGACCGTGTCATCTGCATACATTTGGATGTCAACTTCAGGACATACTAGCGGTAGGTCGTTAACATATAAACTAAATAACAAAGGGCCTAAGACTGAGCCTTGCGGGACACCAACAGAACAGTTACTAAATGATGACATTTTGTTCCCAACTCTGGTGCATTGTCTTCTCATAGTGAGATAAGACTCCATCCATTTCATAGCATCATCAGAAAAATTAAAATTTGACAACTTAGAGTAAAGAACATTATGATTTACGGTATCAAAAGCTTTTTTCAGATCCAGAAAAACAGCTCCTACAGCACTCCCACTGTCTAGTTTTGATTTGATTTTTTCAACAAAATAGCAGGTAGCCATTTCAGTCGAATATTTTTTCCTAAAACCAAATTGCATTGGATGAAGTATTTGTTCAGAATTTAAAAAGTCGGTTAACTGCTCAGTTACCACTTTTTCTGCAATCTTTGATGCCACCGGCAAAATGCTGATGGGCCTATAGTTAGCTACATCAGTTGGTTCCCCTGCCTTGAAAATGGGAACTACAACTGCATTTTTCCATACGGTTGGAAAAATTGATTGCTTTATTGATAAATTAACTAGGTGTGTAATGGGGGTGCTGAGGGAGTGAATATTGTTCTTTAGCAATGTTGAATCCCACTTGAATATATCTTTTGCCTTTGAGGACTTTAAAGTGCTTAATATCGTACAAATTTTATTTTCAGAAACTTCAGTTATCTTAAAAACGGTCTTGCTATAATCTGGTTTTACTATATTTTTAACTCTTGCACCAAAAGTGTCAGATAGATTCTGTACTGATATGGTAAAATAAGTATTAAATGCAGAAGCTATTTCACTAGGATCATTAGTTAAAATTCCATTCATTTTCAGCTCATGTCCATTTCCCTGATTTTGCTTATTGTCTTTCTTTGTTAATTTATTTATATTGCTCCATATCAATTTACTATTTCCTTTTCCCTCTTTAATAATGTCCATAAAAATATTTGCTTTTGCTTTCCTTAGTTCATTGACTACTTTATTACGAAGATTTGTAAAAATTTGTCTATCAGTAATTAATTTAGACTTCAGTGCTACTTTCAGGGCAAAGTCACGTTTTTTCATCAAGTCCCACAAGTGGTCATTAAACCATGGTAGGTTGCCCTTACGCCGTCCATTTTTAAAGGTTTTTGTATATTTTTCTTTAATTCTATTTATTGTACCAATGAAGGACTCACAGGAGGCATCTATATCATCTGTGAGTAGAACATCTCTCCAACCAGTTTGACTTAATTCTTCCTTGAATGCATTCATGTCATGTTTCCTTATTCCATAGGAGTTTTTAATTATCTCTTGTTGATAAATAATCTGTTTTTTTGTTAATTTCCTTGCAATAAGAATCATATTATGATCTGACAAACCAGTGAGAAGATTAAAAGATTTTATAATTCTCTCAGGCTTGTTACTGAAAATGAGATCAATTTGTGTTTTTGAGACGTTTGTTATTCGTGTGGGTCCATCTATTAATTGAGTCAGTTCAAACTTGTCTGTAAGTGTTTTTAGCTTTTTTCTAGTTACTTTTTCAGCCCAGTTTAAATTAAAATCACCCAGAACTATACATTCTTTCTTTATGTCCAATAATTTAAGCAGGTTCTTAAAATGTTCATAAAACGTGACATCATATGACGGTGGTCTATACACGCCAATCACATTAAAAGACATCTGCTGAGAGAGGGTAATAGTAATGCCAACACATTCAAGTTCATTTACACATGTTAAATCAATTTGTTTGCATGTAATGTTATCTCTCACATACATAAGTAGCCCGCCGCCTTTTCCTTTGTTTCTGTCCTTTCTGAAAACCTTGTAGCCAGGCATTATGAACGAGGCTACAGGTGACGATGTAGATAGCCATGTTTCAGACAGACAGAGAAAGTCCAAGTTTGAGTCAGTAAGAAGTTTTTCGAGTTGTTCCGATTTTCCTCTTACGCTACGAATGTTAAGGTGACCTCCGAGGAGGCCCCTCGGCTTTGCGCATGGGTCCCAAATGATTTTGGAATGCTGAACAGTTTGGAAAAGGCCGATGTTGAAGTGTTTTGTAACTGCCGGGTTTTCATGTGAGTGTCTCTGTTGATCGGCATTACCTGAAGTTACGAGCGTCCTCGCCGGGGGTAGATCTTCCACCGAGACGGGTCCTGGGTTCAGTTGCACATCGCCAGCAAGGAGAAGTGTAGCGAACAGGTACATGAGCAACTTTCTGTAAAAGCGTGAAGCTTTAGGTCTATCACTTGCAGTGTTGGTTTGCTCGCATGGCGGTGTTGCTCTTCCATCCCGTAGTATTGCAGTGTAGATGGTGAATCTGCTCCATTCATTGTGTATAACAGATTGTGTTGGCAATAGTGCAGTGTCTCCTGAGATCAGCTGATTGATCCCACAGCCGCGGACAGAAAGGATCAGCAACAGTATAATGTAGACCAGAAAGGCCAATCGCTGTATTAAATCCTCAGTCCTCGGTACATACCGGTGCTTGTTTTTTGTAATATGGATACGATCATTACATTTTCCAGCCGCTTTAGACAGTGCGAATGAAAACAGACATAGAAGTTTGGTGAGCACACCCGCGGCTCCTGCCAAGCCGGCCGCTAGCTCCGCCATCTTCCAAAGTTATGCCATGGTAATGCACATTATGAATTTTGTTTGTCTGGTTAGTCTGATAAGAGCAACATTTGTAACTCTGCTGAGAACAGTCTAAATCCTGAGTGGAAATCCTCACATACACACATTTTTTACAGAAAAGAGAAATTTAAGATTGGTCTGTAATTAACCAATTCTCTAGGATCACATTACAGTTTTTAGGCTTAAGAACAGCCATGTTTTTGGGACATATAAGAGTGACAAATGAATAATAGTCAGAAGAAGATCTATGACTTCTGGAAGCTCCTCTATTAGTAGCTTAGATGGTACAGGGCCATCAACAGGCCTGTCTGCATTAATTTTGTGGCCTGTGTCACGCTGGAGATTAATGTATTTTATTATAATTTGCATTTAGAAACAGCACAATTATTAGTCAGTGTGACTTTATGTTTGTGTCATTTAAATCCAGTTGATACTAAACTTTGCATTGTGTAAATGGCAGATGGTCCTCTTTGTAGCATGAAAAACAAACTTGTATTCAAATTGTGAATGTGTTAAGGCAAGCAAAAAGCACTTTGATTACTCCACATTGTTCTGTCATTACGTCAATGGGTTTGATTAGCATTTGATTATAAGTATACTATATTATTATAAAAATACCAGAGATGGATTAAAAAACAGATTAAAAAAACAAAAAACAAACAAACAAACAAAAAACATAAACCGACACATTCTTACCTGTGAATTTATCTAAATTTAGGAATTAAAATTTTGGCGTTCGTTACATCCAGAGATTGCTCTTGTTTTGGCAATTCACTGATTTTTATTGTAAGTGAGGACACATTCACCTTTCCAAGAACGCGAACACGTCTTCATGCTTGGAGTAGTCGAATGTGGCATCTACCTATACATATCTATGCTTCAAATTAATCAGTTGAATGAATGACTCAATGACTCAGTCACACAGAGATTTACTGACACCTACTAGTGATTTTAGGTTTATATTTAAAGTATATTTTAATTAAAGCGATAACACTTAATAAGATTCATTAGTTAACATTAGGTAACTACATTAGTTAAAATGAAATAAGAATGAACAATACTTCTATAACATTTATTAATCTTAGTTAATGTTAATTTAAGCATTTATTAATTTTTTTATGTGAGTAGGGAATGTGACAATGTTTGCATGTTCCAAATACAGAATCACTTAGACATACAAACATTATTCTAATAGCCGACATTATTAAGCAAGTAAAGAATCTGACAATATTTACATGAGCCAAATACTAAATCACTTGCACAAACAAACGTATATACTGATAGCCAACATTACAAGTCTAATTTGATAACTCCTGTATATGTATTCATGAGCTTGTGTGTGTGCATGTGTAAATGTATCTAGGTGTGGGGGAAATAGCATACAAATCAGAGTATCTAACAAATTTATAACAGATACAACTAGTATAGTAATAATAGTAATAATAAATATAATAATAATAATGAGGATTTCATTAAGATTGGGAAAGGGTGGAGAACAATGAAGAGGGCAATAATAATAAAAGTAATAATAACAGTAATAAAGTATAGATGAATAAAGCACAAATTATAGCATCTGTGAGGTGTGGCATGGGAGCAATTAGCCTGTGGCACTGCTGAGGCACTATAGAGCCTTCAACTCGTCTGTATTGTTGAATCGATTGTTTCTAAACTTTCTCTTGAAAATATCTCATAGATTGCATATGGGGTTCAGGTCAGGCATTTTGGCTGGCCTATCAAACACAGTAATATTATGGTCAGCAAACCACTTGGAAGTAGTTTTGGCACTGTGGGCAGGTGCTAAAGTCCTGCTGGAAAACTAAATCAGCATCTCCATAAAGCTTGTCAGCAGACAGAAGCATAAAGTGCTCCAAAATCTCCTGGTAGACAGCTGCATTGACTATGGACTTGATAAAACACATTGAGCCAACACCAACAGATGTCACGGCACCCCAAATCATCACTGACTTCGAAAATTTCACACTGGACACTGGCCTCTCCACTTTTCCTTCAGACTCTGGGGCTGTGATTTCAACACAAAATGCAAAATTTACTATTACCTGAAAAGAGGACTTTGGACCACTTAGCAACAGTCCAGTTCTTTTTCTCCTTAGCCCCAGTAAGATGCTTGATGTTGTTGCTGTTTCAGAAGTGGCTTGGTACTCCTTTTCCTGAAGAAGTCTGAGCATGGTTACTATTGATGCACTGACTCCGCCTTCAGTATAAGTCGTGTGTTGTGGATTTATTACTACATGGTGTCAGAAGGCTTGAAGAAACAAAATAAGGACACTGGAGCAACAGGTATCATGCTCTCCCGAAGATGGTTTATTGAATGGCGAGAACGAAGTGCCAACTCGCACACACTCTGAGAGTTTCCCTGTCAGCGCTCCTGCCAATTTCAACTGTGCTAATGGCAAACAGTGGCCAAGACGGATGAGATGCTTCCAAAGATACCATGTCGAGTCGGGACTGAAGAAGAGAAACAACGAATTCCAGGTCAATACTCTAATTTACTTAATGGGTGATGAAGTGGAAGATATTTTGAATGCTTCCACTTTAAATTTGGACAAAAACCTCAACTATTCAGCATATGGAAAAATGTTTCATCATTTGATCATTTTGTGGGGAAGCATAACGTTATTTTTGAGACAGCCAAGTTTAATATGCGTAAACAAGAACCCAGCTATTCAGCATATTTGTAATGGCAGTTCATATCCTGGCAGAACACTGTAATTTTGGAGTTTTGAAAGACAAATTATTACGTGATCGCATTGTTGTGGGGATACAAGACATGGTACTTTCAGACTCCAGCTGGGCTCTGATTTGACGTTGAACAGAGCTATCAGTCAAATGAAAGACAGACAGATGAGAAAAGTGAAGTGGATGCAGTTTCAGGACCGGAAAAAAAACAGGCAGTATATATCAGCAAGCAACAAGCAGGATACACAATAAAAGAGACAGAGAGTGCATCCAGCATGAGTAAATGTTCAAAATGTGGCAGAACCCCTTCTTACGGCTGGAAGGAATGTTCAGCTAAGGATGCAGAATGTCGGAAATGTGAGGGAAGGGGGCATTATGCAGTAGTATATCATTCCAGGCAGCTGGTGCAGGAAGTGTTTGAAGAACAGATAAAGACTCCCTTAATCTAAGGGAAGTAAAAGATCATAATACGGGATAGTACGCAGACACAACACTGAATGGAGAAAGTATTTCCTGTAAAATTGACACTGGCGCTTCTGTCACAGACATCCCCACAAAACTATATGATTACAGAAGAGACGGACAAAGAAAAAACTGTATGGGCCCAATAATAAACGACAAGACAGGCAATGTGCAAGTTAGAAAGCCAACACAACCTCTCAGCCTGTTTTTTGTGATCGATTCACTTTCTAGACCCCTATTGGGCCTGCCATCTATTGAGGCATTAAGGCTTGATGCAGTAGAATTACCAGAAATTTCCAAAGGTGTTCACTAGATTAGGAAAGCTAGAGGGAGATGACTGCTTTGCTTAAAAGCTGATGCTGTGCACTCACAAACCCATGCAGAGTGCAGATTCCTGTGGAAAACAAAATAAAGGAGAAGTTAGAGTGTATGGAACAAATTGGGATGATTCAAGGATAGAACGACTGACAAAATGGTGTGCAAGCATGGTGCCAGTGGTAAAGCCAAATGGAAAAATCAGGATATGTGTTGATTTAACCAAGCTAAATGAGGCAGTATGCAGAGAGCGGCATATATTACCTTCTGTTGAACAATTACTGGCCCAACTGAACGGCACAACAATTTTTACAAAGCTGGACGCACAATCTGGCTTTTGGCAGATACCACTGGCACAAGAGTGCAGAGAACTCACAACATTCATCACACCAGTCTGTTGTACTCTTGGATACATCTTTTTGCAACACCTCTTCCTTGCATTTGCATTTTTTTTCTGATAATCAAAAAGAAGTGCTGTGGTCAGATGAGTCCATGTTTCACATTGTTCTTGGGAAAAATGAACATCAGATTCTCAGTCCAAAAGACCAATGGGTCCATCCAGACTTTCACCAGTGACAGATGCAAAAGCAAACATCTGTCATGGTATAGGGGCGCATCAGTGCAAACGGCAAGGGTGACTGGCGTATGTGCGAAGGTACCATTGACATGGAGGCATATATTGGGATTGTAAAGAGACACATTCTGCCATCAAGATGACATAATTCAAGGGAAGTCTATAGTTATTAGATCAAGACAATGACAGGTCTCATACTGCATGTGCAACAACAGCATGGTTTTGTAAACACTTTGTAAAAACAGACAGATCTGTCTCCTGTTAAAAATGTATAGCCCATCATGAAAAGGACCCGAAGTCTTGTATCAAGCAAAACTGGACAAAAAATTTGCATACAGAACTTTAACATTTAGTATCCCCAATTCTCAAACAATTAAACATTGTAATTAAAAGGACAGTTGATGTGACAGAGCGTTAAACTGGGTTACTTTTGAGATGTAATAGCCTACACATTACAAGTTTAAAATGTAATAAGTAGTGTAACTATTTTAATTACTTTAAGTAAGGCAACTGATTACATTAGATTACTTTCGTTTTTTTTTTTTTCTCTAAATTTCTGACAGTTGTTTTTTTTAGCTGTTAATAGGACTGTGACAAGACACTTATCTCACGAGACAAGATGAGACATGAAACTGGGTTCATGAGAAATCCTTGATGAAATATATAGGGAAAATAGTCTTATTCAACTGAAAAAGACAAAATGCAAAAAAATGAAGGTGAATTTTGAACTTTATGAAATTAAACTTCCATTTTAATGAATTATATGCAGTAATAAACAACATTTAAACAAGCTTCACGATTCTGAATAAATTGATAATCCCAGTTGTTTTTAATAAATTAGAGACCATGATTCTCTCACGATTCTGACAAAAAAAAGATTAGAAAACTAAACAAAATAACGTAATTTACTAGTGGTTCTGACAAACTGTTCATTGCTCAAGTCTTTTAAAAACATATATTCATTAAAAAAAAAAAAAAAAAAAAAGACACTCTCACTTCATTAAGATTTGTTTGACTATTGAAATCTCCCGAATGAATGATTCAATTACATACTTTTTTTTTTAAACGGGCAATTGTTGCCACCTCCTGGTGGAAGAAGATAAGCGTTACAATACATACCAGTGTTAAGATACTTTCGTTTTGATCGCTACTGTAGACAATACATGTTTATACCCAAACTGTAAACTTTTATCCCAGTACTTATATTATTTAATTGTCTGTAACACAGAAATAATGATTATAATGTGGTTGAAAAGACTGTTTGTGTTGCTCTTTCTGCGTTCTCATTTACCCCGACCCTCTGATTCATTACAGTTTTTTCAATTGCTAACAAGTGTTTACCAATACTTAAAGTACCTTTTCTAAACTCTTAACACAGCAACACACCTACATCACACAATTAGTCAAATACTTCATTTTGTGGCCAAAACCACATTTTTATAAATAAACAAACTCTACATTTCAAAATGCTTAATACCCTTTTCTACATATACTAACTCTTTTAAAACACAGCAAACCCGATTCAAAATCGAGTCATTTAGTCAAAACATTACCACTAGTTTCTATCCAACAGAAACATATAGTCAATCATAGCACAGTGACTGTAAAAATACTAACAGTTGATGGCTTTACAAAAACTGCATTGCTTGCATGTTTTAGTTCTACCTGCATATAATATAATAGACAATAAAAAAAATCAGATTTTTTTCTGTAGCCTGAAACCCATTTAAGTGTTGAATGTGCTTGTTCTTGGCAACATACTACTGTGTTGTTGATGTAATGGAAAGAGCTTCAACACCTGACTATTCCTCATACTGAGAACGGATTGAGCTTTTCTGAATATTTCAGTGATCTTGTTACTTAAAGGTGCTTATACAGTATTTTATATAGAGAGAATTTTTTTCAATATTTTTGAGCTGTTGTTGTTGCAGAAGTAGAACCTTAATACTATATTTAAGGTTTGGAACATTAGGCCTTCATTTCTGGCATGCTGTGTTTAAGCATTTGTAAATAAGACTAAAAAGATCCATGATTTTGGTTTTGGTTAAGCTTGTATGAAAAGAAAATGCAAGCATTTTAGAAACATGATACAGTTTTTTACGATTGCTTAGACACGATTTTAAAAACAAGGCTCATTTTGTCAAAACAGTACACACGATTTACACATCTACACACACAAGTAGCAGAACATCTCAGATCTTTTGCAAAATGAAACACTTGATTCAAAACTTTACAATAATTTAACAAAACCCAGTTTTAGTACCGTATGGCACACACATGGCTCATACAGTCAGATTCTGTTTAAACCACTTACACACTGCTATGCTCAATTTTAAACACTTGTAACATTTCTGCCTTTGATACAGTCTGGTTTTGATTTTTTTTTTTTTTTTTTCTTTTTTCAAGAACATGAATACATTGACCAAACACAACACACGAGACAAGTACTGCACCCTGATGAAGTATTTATTTAGTCTTAAATACTTTACTTAGTCTATCTAAAAATGTGAGTATATGATCTGTGTTGTAAGGACCTGTTTTGGTGTGATGGTGGAGAATGCCATTCTGCATGATTGCAGCATATATTATGTTACCACCACATTGGCCCGGGACATTCAACATAGCCCTGTGGCCAAAGATGTTTCTTCCTATTCCTCTTCTTCTTACTGCAACACTGCCTTTCATTTTTGTTGAAGACAAAAATTCACCAGTTGCTTTTTTATGGCGCTTACACCTTGATTTTTGAGTTTACAATTAAGCACCAAAGTGTCTGCACATCTGATGGCCATGTTTGATCAATTGGTTCATGTGTGTAGTATTTTGGAAAGCAGTGGCTTAAAACAGCAAAGAAGTGACATCATGTTAGATTTCTGTGTCTAATCTAGAGAAGTGTGTTTAGTGTGTTGCAAAACAATGCGTGTAGTGTCTTGCAAAAAGTGTGAGGCTGAGAATGAGCTTAGATTTGGGCTGAGGTTTCGCTCTTTGGGTGTCAGGTTTCACTAACTGTGTGTTATTAATTTTAGTGTGTAAGCAATCGTAAAAAACTGTAACTGATTACATATTGTGTGAAAACAACACAAATTGTGTTAATGGTATGGTCACAACAGACAGATGTTGTGCTAATTGTGTTTAGAGTTTTGAAAATGTGACTAGAGATTGGACAAAAGGATGTTAGCAACTGAAAAAAACTCTAACATGGGCAGCGACAAAACGTGCTTCCCACCCTCCACTGACACTCGCGATGTGAAACAGTCCTAATAGGCATAGTTAAATCGTAAGGCTCGATTGAGATGTGCCTCGCCTCGCCTGAAATGTAGGCGAGAGTAGGTGGCTGCAGTGAGATCAAAGGCGGACATCGCGTTATCAAACTCACATGCTGTGTTGCTGATAAACATGATATAAATTCAGTTCTGTTGTTTTTTATATGAAAATAAATATGATGAACAAGACACTCAAAGTGCTTGCTATTTAATTCCATACGAAAGGCCTATTTAACATCCACTAACATCCACATAACTGCGCAATCCAACACAGCCGCATTGCCGTCGCGAGAGTTTTTTGGTACACGTCAGCATGACATCAGAGCAAGGCGTACGTAACTCGGACACATTTCTAACCGGCATGCATCTTGCTGTGATCACCGGTGATCGATTCTGCACAGAATTTGCTCATCTCAGACAAGCCTATTGTCATTCAGGAATAAGATCGCGTGAGTGTTTGAATCGAGATCTGGACATTTTAGGGATTAATGGTGCAGCTTTAATGTAAGCACTGCAAAATGTTTTGTGAGGATATCGTCACGAGATTCGTGCCATAAGATCTCGTCACATCCCTAGCTGTTAATATTTTTGTTCATTAGTGTGCCCTTTCATCTTACACCTTTAACCCTATGATTATTCAGGTAGGGTAAGGATAGTCGAATCTAACCTAGACCATAAAGTACTCACCCAACCGCAGGTTGCAGCCCTTCAGGAATGACGTAGACGAGTTGTTCTTGCTTGAGGCTCAGTTTGTAGTTAAAAGTAAAGTCTCATGGGAGGCTATAGTAACAATAATATCTCTTATATTATTATATTAAAGCAGTTAATGCAAAAAAAAAACAAAACAAAACAAAAAAAAAAAAACAGCTAAGCTATGAGTTCTACAATCAAACTCTAAACGGCAATATTGGAGATGCTGTTAAGCGCCCCTCATTAGCGCAGTTTACTCCTCAGACCTTTTTATAATATTTTGGGAATTCCAACACCAATTTAGTCATTATATCAGTCACCAATTCCTCATTGTCTTGTATGATCCAATCTTCCTGTTGTAGGTTTATCAGTCTCTGTATCTCATGCGTAATTAGGCGGTGATCTTTCATTTGTCGCTTAGGTTGCTGTCTGTCCAAGTCTTCCGTTTCTTCTGCTTGGTCTTTTTCTGTCTCACCTCCACTCCCTCTTTACCCCTGTTTACCCTTTTGTTATCCTTTGTGGTTGATTACATAGCATTATCTCATAAGTCTTTCCCAGCTATTGTTTACTCATCCTAACAAAGCAAGTTTTGAAAGTGCAAGCATCTTTATATCAAAGCATATACAGTATGCCACTAACTTAAAACAAGCAAATATCATAACTTTGAAACAGGTAAATAGCAATATTAATATCCATATCCAAAACAATTTTCAAACATTTAAACCAGGCAGGGTTAACTTTAAAGTATACTAATTATTGATTACTGTCAAACGTTCAAAATCCATCACTAGAATTTAAAAAAAAAATAATTTTAAAGCACAGCCACCACAAAATCAGATTATAGCACCTCATTTTACTTTGAGATTGTTCTAAGGTTAAATACAGATTTAAAATGTCTTAAACACAGGTTTTCAATGTGATCAAGAAGTTACAAGTGAATTTCTGGAGTTGCAAAACATACCATAAGATATCCATGGACACCGGGCTCTCCATGGATTGTTATTGGCTTTTGCAAGCAACGAAGGTGGAGGAGAGACAGGAAGTGAAAGCATGAATGCCAATCGGGCCTAAAGGAACAACTAGGGCTGCACAATAAATTGCATATGACTGTCATGCACATCTTGTTAGTAAAGCCAGTTCTGTAATCAGTAGTAAATCTCCATCACGTGCATGCTTTCAGATGGAGCAGCATTTTCTACACAGAGCCGTAGCAAAGCCGCTTTCAATCGCAGATGTGAGCCTGGATATCAGCTTCCAGCCCTGTTTCATCTATACCTGGCTTTGGGTGTCTTGATAGAGCATCTGCAACCACAAGGTTCTTGCCTGGCATGTATTCAGCCACAGGGTTAAACTTCATTATCTCTCTGGGGTCTGAGGATGTTTTGGCACCCTGGAGAAGTTTTGATGTGCTGACATTTGTGCTATTTTCAGTATCTTAAAAACATATTAATGGCTAAAGTATGATTACGTTGTTATCAGCACAAACTGGGCTACAATAATATGCAAGCAACATTAATGTACATGTTTGTGTTTTTGAGAAAACAACGTTTATGCGTGGTTAGTGAAAAACTAAAAATTTTAAGTCACTGAAATAAGGCCATGAAACACATTCAGAACATTAGTTCACAAGACTTTTGAGAACTGCATGTGGTAGGCTAGAGTTTTTTTCTACAAGATGATGTGAAAATCATCTCATTCACTCGTTTACAGAAAACAATATATTGATTTAAATTTTCTAAGGCATGTTTTATGATCGAAAGGGAATATGCAAGGGAGTGACAATGCCCATGAATATTTAGTGATTCACACCTGAGAGACAAAAGGCCCCCTCCCCCAGTGAGACTGTGACTGTCAGGTAGAAACAATGCGGGAAGATTCAAAGAATGGAGTTTTAGATAATTTGTGTTTTATTTACAACACAGTATTATCAAAACATACATAATGAAGGTCAAAAGCACATTATTGACCACACTGATGTTACATGTACAGAGCCGTGAACAGACTTTGTGTCATTCCTGAAAACTGTTTTCTGTTTAACAAGTAAAATATACCTGATATTTAAGTGATTGCTGCTTCTTTCCATGGATTCAAGAAGCAAAACTCATCATCAGTAGATGTTGGTACAGCACTCTTCATGTGGCATTCATGTAGCATTCATCTGTGGTGCGGGTATCCGATCACTAGAAAAAAAAAAGAAAATCTGTGAGCATGTTAATATCAGGAGCATCTGTAATATATACATATAGTAATATATACATAAAATATATGATTTTGTAGTCATAGACTCATGCATGCTTTATGCTATCGTAAAAAAATTGACATTCGTGAGAAACTAATTTGTTTCTCAGCAAAAGGTCAGTAACCAGAGAGGCAGTCCAATCAGTAAACAGTACAATAGGGCAATCCAAGAAACAATAGTGAAAAGACAGGCTGTGGGTCCGAACCGTAATATCAGTCCAAACGAGTGAACAAAACAACAGGGGTAATCCAGAAGATAGTGAGGAGGCAGGCTTAGGTTCAAACCGTGAATGCAGTCCAATCTAGCAAACAATCCAAAGGGGTAATCCATAAACTCGTGAATCCAAATACAGAGCAAAACAGCAACAGGTAGTCAGACCGAGTAAATATAGAATGCTCAGTAAGGCAGGTTAACTGGCAATACTTCGCAAAGAGCGAGCACATGGTCAGTGTTTAAATAGTCCCAAACAGGAAGTGATAGTAGAAGCAGCAGAGGGAGCGTAGGCAGTCAGTACTCAGGTGAGGGCTCCCTCTGCTGGCTTGGCGTTACAAGTGGATCTTGCCGTGCCTCGCATCGCGCTCTTCCTGTGAGGGAAATACTGTGTAAATCTTACTCCTCACAGTGCATCTTCTTCCAGTAACAAGATGCAAGTAGCCGAGATGAACAATGAAGACAAGTCTCGCTGCTTTGTTTACGTTGATGTGGGCGGTACTCCGCATGTGCCTCACGTGGATGATTATAATAACAAAAGTGAAAGTAGCTTGTGTGCGAGATCAAATTAAAAATAATTAGGTCTGACAAGAAAGCCTAGACATGGCGTTGGTTTCATACAGATTACTTTAACACATGATACTTGTTTTCAATAAGACTTACTTAATTTGAAAGTAGACATGTCAGGCTTTCTATAGATATATCTCATGTCTCTGTGTCAAGTATTCTCTGAGTTTCAGCTCATTTTAGTGATGCATTTCTTAATGGCGATTACAGAGAACAATGCGGCAGACTGCACACCCTGTTTGTTTTCTTTATTTCACAAAACGTCTCGGTTACGTAGGGTAACCCTCGTTCCCTGATGGAGGGAACGGAGACATTGTGTCCAGTGTACGACACTAGGGGTTGCTCTTGGGAGCCCAAACACCTCTGACAGTTTTGAGAAAGGTCAATGAAATTGGGTGTGCAGATTTTGCATAGCTGGCTACGCCTCAGACATCCGGGTATAAATAGGGCAGCGTGTGCTTCTGCTCACTCGTTCTGATCTGAGGAGCCGAGCGTCTCAACTCACTCAGAGGTGGTCCAGGGTTGTGGCATGAAGGACACAACATCTCCATTCCCTCCATCAGGGAACGAGGGTTACCATACGTAACCGAGACGTTCCCTATCTGTCGTACACTCCGAGTTGTGTCAATTATTGGACCTAAAACGTCCGCGTACAACAACCTGAAACACTGTCAAATACTTGATGGCTGTTCTGTCAATTCTTTATCATCAGTTAGGAACCTAGGTGTGCTATTTGATAGCAACCTTTCCTTTGAAAGCCACATCTCTAGCATTTGTAAAACCGCAGTTTTACATCTCAAAAATATATCTAAATTACGACCTATGCTCTCAATGTCAAATGCTGAAACATTAATTATTGCGTTTATAACCTCAAGGTTAGATTATTGTAATGCTTTATTGGGTGGTTGTTCTGCTCACTTAATAAACAAACTCCAGCTGGTCCAAAATGCAGCAGCTAGAGTTCTTACTAGAACCAAAAAGTATGACCATATTAGCCCGGTTCTGTCAACAATGCACTGGCTCCCTATTAAACATTGTATAGATTTTAAAATCTTGCTAATTACTTATAAAGCCCTAAATGGTTTAGCTCCTCAGTACTTAAGCGAGCTCTTATCACATTATAGTCCCTCACATCCGCTGAGTTCTCAAAACTCTGGCAATTTGATAATACCTATAATATCAAAATCAATATTATATATTATGGGCAGCAGATTATTTTCTTATTTAGCACCCAAACTCTGGAACAAGCTACCTAACACTGTTCGGGAGGCAGACACACTCAGTCAGTTTAAATCTAGATTAAAGACCCACCTCTTTAACTTAACCAGATCCAGTCTGTATCCAGATCAGAGGGTCACTGCAGTCCCCCGGATCCAGTCCGTACCCAGCCCAGATGGTGGATCAGCACCAAGAGATGACCTCTACATCCCTGAATGTTGGTGGGGACCATGTCAACTGGATGAACCCCAGAGACGGACCATCAATGAGGAACTTATCACCTAGATGGCTGTTGGCGCAAGACCATGGGAACCAGATGAGTCCTCTGCAATCTGACTTTGCTGCACCATGGAACTTTTGCATTATTGACACACTATTGTCATATTTAATACTGTAAAGTTTCTTTGACACGATCTGTAGTGCTGTATAAATAAACATGATTGATTGTTTGTGAGACTGTAGTGTCAGAGGCTTGTACTTCGAGGCTAGGTGTGAGACAGCTGTTGTACATAAAATCACTTGGACTTTAATGATTGCCTTTGGTGTACTCAATTCATTCTATCTCATCCCAGGCCCTACGGCAAAGACACACGATACAACTCTAGATACAACTCTCAACTTTATGTCTCTCCTCTTCTATTTGCCACTGGATTAAGGACATCCTGACCAATTCTACTAACATTACAAATTCACAGATGACACAACCTTTATTGGACTCATCTCAGGAGGAGATGAGACAGCTTACAGAGATGAAATTCAGAGACTGACAGAATGGTGTGGGGCAAATAGGAAATAAATCAGTTATCGAATATGAGTGTGCCCTTTTCTGTGTCCTAAATACCTGAAACACTGGTGTCTCATATTTTAGAGGAGTCAGTGTAATCTAGGAAAGAAATCAAAATCTATGTGTTTGTGTGAAAATATTCAGATGTAACCCCCTTTGTAATCTTTAACATTTTTTGGAGTGTGTTTCAGCCATCAAAATCTGTTTATATACAAAATACAACTATGTTCAGTGAAAACATTGGAAATATTTTTTGTCAATTAAATAAAGGTTAAAGAGAATGAACAAATCCTGTATGGTAACTGTTGTACTTCGTTGTAATTTGCATGCATAATTATTTCTGAAATGCTGGAAAGTATTTAAAGGAAAAATATTTTATAACTACTACTAGAACAGAAAGTAAAGAAAAGCATGTAAACATTTGAAATAACTATGGGTATAATTGCATACAACTACAGCATGTCTATTTTCCTATTTTTGAACAGGAGATTTCAGTGATCAAATATAAATAGGAATATATATTATAAAATATGCTTAGAATAATAAGAATACATTTCTTCTAGTCTTATAGCGCCAATCTAAATACAGGGGATCTTTGTTAGGTTTTCTGGATTAAAGTAATTAGTTTCCCTTTAGGGACAGTCTAACTGGACCTGGACTTTTATTAAAGGGAGCTTTCTGAATGATAACATCTAACTCTTTCAAAGTCAAATCCATCTCACAATAAGACCTTTTCACCACTTATAATAGATGTGAATGCCTGAACTCTCTCAAAAAAGCCTATCAAAAATTATGGTTTAAATGAAGTATAGAGTTGTGAACAAAAACTGGAAACAAAATTAGAAACTCTGCCATCATCTGTGGCTAAACTACCCTCGGTGTATAGAGAAGATATTATTATAGCTTTTCATCTTTCATGTGCTGAATGGTAGTTTCCAGCCTCACATACTCTGTGAATAGCACATCATTAGCTCTGGAGTATGGCTGCGTGCACGGTGAATAGACAATGCCAGATGGGTGGCTGCGATTTCTTTCTTTGAGGTAAATTACACGTTTATTGGCTATGTTTAATGTAATACTTTTTTAAATGTGTGACATATTTTGTATAATCATGTGTATTTAGTATTCTCATTACAGACGGTAATGATGGTTTGTGCCAGGGTTGGAAAAAAGTTGTTCTACAGCCCTGAATGTCAGCGGAGACCACATCAACTAGATGAGCCCCAGAGACGGATCCCCAGTGAAGACTTTGTCACCTAGACGGCCATCGGCACAAGACCACAGGAACCAGATGAGTCCTCTGCGTCTGGCCAGAGGAGAACTGACCCACCGACCGAGCCTGGCTTCTCCAAGGTTTTTTTTCTCCTTTCTGTCACCGATAGAGTTTTGGTTCCTTGCTGCTGTCGCCTCTGGCTTGCTTAGTTGGGGACACTTATTTTTCAAACGATATTGTATACTATTTGAACTGCACTCAGCTGGATGATGACATCATTGAATTCAATGATGAACTGTCTTTAACTGAAAATTGAGTGTTTACTGTTGCCCTTTTGCATTATTGATGCACTATTTCCTATTTAATACTGTAGCCGCTTTGTCACATTCTGTATTGTTAAAAGCGGCATATAAATAAAGGTGATTTGACTTGACTCTGTTGTCTAGCTGTTGTAGGTATATGGTATAGATAGTTGTAGTGTATGTTTGTTTTTATATTACACTGTATTTAAATGTCACTGGCCTTTGTCACTGTTTTGAATTACTATAATTGGATGTAAAGGGTAACACTTTAGAATATGGTTCCGTCATTAATCAATAACTACACAAGAGCAAATGAGTAACGTAATATTAACAATCTAGTAACTACTGTTAACTAACAAGAAACTCTGATTAACAAATTAGTAAGTAATAGCACACAGATTACACTAGTAGTTTACTATTGACTAATAAATAACTACTACTTTTTTCATTCTTCCCAGAGAACTGAGAAAGTTTCAGAATTCATGCAAAACTATAAGTAATGAAGGACAAATGACTAGCAGTACATTAACATTTTAACTGCTACTATAAACAAATTTGCAACACTGTTTACATTATCAGTAACCTAATAGCAGACTTGGACCTGATGTCCTATTACTGTTAAAATTTGACATGCTATATATATGCAGAAAAAAAAAATTATGCATGCATATGTGCACACTGCTTGTCATATGCATGCAAAATGCATAGTACGCAGGCAAAAACATGCGTATGAAGACATGGTGAGTCTGTCAGGGTTCTCCCCTTGTCTGTGTTGTCTTTGTTTTATGTTTCTATGTTTGTGCTGTGTCTGAGCACATGGCTTGTTTGTGTTTGCCGTGTGCTCCCCTTGTCCTGCCTCCTTGTTACCATTGTTGCCATTGTTTAGCTCTAGTTTGTCTGAGTGTTGTCATCTGGTCCTTGCGTTCCTCTCTCATTTGTCTGAGTATTGCCACCTGTTCCTCGTGTTCTCTGCTTCTTTGTATTGTTCTCCCTTTCCCTTTTGTTTTGTTCGTCGTTCTACTTTGCTGTTTACTGTGCTTTAGTCTATGTTTGCTAGCTTGTCTTACCATTTGTACTGATTATTCCCTGCCAAGCTGTTCACTTTATACTGTCTCTTGTCCGTCTTTAGTCTAGTCTTGTCCAGTCCTGCAGGCCAAGCTCCTGGTCTGCTTTCTCTATCTGCCTCTCAGCTAGACATCTGCAGAGCCTGTGAGATCACGAGCGTGGAGGGGCCACTATTGCTACTACCGGCCTCCAGCTTCACTGCCTACTCTCCTCTCTGGTGGTCTGTCTTTCTGGACTGGACTTTGTGGCCGTTCTCCTGCCTGTCTACAGGTCTCTCCCTGCCTATTGTCTGGACTGTGTTCACTCCCTGCCTCACCATCTCTTGTCCTGTCAGTCATTTTGGTTAATAAAACATTACCACTCATTCTGCATTTGGGTCCTCCTTCAGATATCGTGACAGAGTCATCAGTCATCCAAATTCCATATGATTTTATTATTCAACCTATACCTATCTCATTCTGCATATATCATTCTCTCTCTCTCTCTCTCTCTCTCTCTCTCTCTCTCTCTCTCTCTCTCTCTCTCTCTCTCTATATATATGTTGGTACTGGTATTGAGTAATAGAACTTTGAACATACTGAAAAAGGAAAAAAAAAAAAATTGTAAACAAATGCATGCAGTTGACTGTAATTGAGAGCTATTAGCTAGAAAATACAATGTGATCAAAGCATGAAGTCTTACCAAGCCAAGTTTCAAAATTGATAACAATACCATGGAAAATGAGTGTTTTACACATTTATATAAGTTGATGTCTAGGCGCTTCCCAAAAAAGGCCACTTGGAGACTCTAAGGCTGTAATTCTTGAATGCTTTAATGTACAGTCATAATTTTGGGCTCCAATGAAAGGTTACACTTAGAGCTATTCTATCCTCTATCCTCCAGGTTCACTGTCAACTTGCTAACAGTTGTCAATACTTGTATACATACACACACACAAACACAAATGTATTTTCAGAGGTTATTGGAATCATGCCATTCATTAAAACAATCACGACTTGGCAAAGAGCACAAAGGCACATCACAGGAGCATTTATCATTTTATTTTATCATATCATTTCGTGTCTATCCTTGTCTGAACCTCAGACAACCTCGGGTTCCTCTCCTGATGAGGTCATGAGGTCATGATGTCATAATATCTCTTTGTATATGACTTTTTGCTAACTGGCTCCCAGACTTCATCCGATTCAATGTTGGATGACTGTTTGTGATATAAAAAAACAACACACACAGCAGAAGTTAGCAGGAACACCTCAAAACACAAACACACACACACCTCTCACTCTCTATATCCACATCTATCTATCTATAGAAGTTAGCATGAACACCAAACACAAACACATACCTCAATATATACAGTAAAATATGTAGAATATATATAATTATATGTATAATATCTAGAAATATAATTATTTAATATAATAAAACACTTACTTGTCGAGAGTGACGTATTCTCCATCTAAAAACATCTCCTACCGAGTCAATGGATGAAAAATCACTCTTTTCTTCAGAAAAGTCTACCTCTGACTCATCATCTACACACCAAGCACATTGTTCAACAACCTTTTCAAGTGAGAAATTAGTTTTTCTCATTTTCTTTGCCATTTTTTACCTCTAACCACCTTTTATGGTTGACACCGTTTAGATGCACCTATTGGTTTAAATGAGGTGCCAATCTAAAGGGAAAGGATATGACGTGTGGCCAAGTATGGTATTCACTCTCCCCACCTTCAATCCCTGCCAGACCTGGGACTTGAACCCGCAACTCCCTAACCATTAGGCCACGGCTGCCCCAATCTACAGGGCAGAGGTCAGTGGCCATTTTGACATCAGTTGATCCGAAATGTTTGCATGTGAAAAGATGCTACACCACAGAATACGTCATAGATTTGACTGCTCCGCTGGCTAATTTGAAATGATACTACTACATTCCGTGGATGTTTATCGACATATAAATGTGTTATGGACTAAATATTTCACTGAATTGGATTGTCTGGACCCTTTACTAACTACACCATTTTTGTTGGAATGTTATGCATCAGTGGACTAACAGGTGGCTTTATATGTGAGTCCTACATATCCTACAGTTTTGTTATTGTGTATTTGGATGTTGATTGTCTGACAAAGACGCAAATTGTACCTGCTGTGTTGAGTGTATCTTAAAATGGTTTTCATCGTTCGAATCACAAGAATCAGCTTTCCAATGATAATGTTTAGGTTTTGTTTTTTTTGAGTTGTTTTACATCACAAAGTTAACCCTTAAAGCATACAATGTACTGCCAGCGGTACACGGGGGTTAAGAAGAGGTTAAGAAGCTTCTCCGTCCTATTTTTTGTGTGTGTCCTCCATGGTTTGGATCAACGAACCATCTGCTGTGGTTTACTAAGTAGTGACTATAACCAAGACTCGATAAAGCTCTGTAGGATCTCCACTCATCACTTAAAATGGTTGACCCTTGGTGAACATGCTGTCTAATTATGGGAAGCAGGTGATTTCTGGAGCGCCGCTCTGCAAGCCGCAAAACTGGCCGTCTTCTTTGTCCCTTTATGGCCAGCATGCCAAAGACCTACTTCTTTCTCTTCCATGTCTGTCCAGCTCTTCCTTGTCCATACTACAATTACAAAAACTGAAAGAAGTATTAGTCTGTGTCAACCAATGCAGTTATCTAATGTTAAAAATGAAACAATATTGTCGTAATGCCTTTATTCTGTATTTGTGGCACTACGGTTCAGAGGTTTGTTTCCCAAAAGCATCATTAGCCAACTATGGTTGTATGTTACGTTACCAACATTTCAAAGATTTGGTGTTTACCAAAAACACAGTTCCAAAGAATCTGTGTGGTTGTAATTACAGCTCTAAACCTGTGGTAAGAATTTATGGTTACACTTTATATGAAGCCTGTATTTATGATACATTATAAGGGTAATCTTAAGGCATTATAATGAATGAAAAAAAAACAAAACAAAACAAAACAATTATAATATGTTGTATCATCTCATAAATAATCATTAGAACAGTTTTAATGGATAATACTCATTTTTGTTTATAGCTTTTAAGAGTATGATGATTTACAGCACACAATGCACACATGTTGCATCCACTTGCTACAATGGATTATATTTCCCAAAGTCTCATATCTTGCCATAATTTAAAATCTGCACAATAATTTAGTACATCTTATTAGTGTTTTTACTGTAAAATGACAAAGTCTTCATGAAAACATCCAAAAAGCTTTGTAATGTGGTCTTATTATTTATAAGTGTTTTTTGTCTGCTTTAAGTAAAGTAACTTCACTTTTCTTAAAGCAGATAAGGATCACTTATAAATATACAACAACAACAACAACAACAACAACCACAATAATAATAATAATAATAATAATAATAATAATAATAATAATAATAATAATAATAATAATAATAGGCCTATTCTTTCTCAACCATAAGATGAGATATCAGATCAGATGAATGTGTAATATGTCACATTTGCTTTAAACTATTTTTATTGTAATATCAGTATGCTTATTTTGATGGTATTCTTTAGACAACTGTTGAACTGACACTACATGTCATCTAGCAGTCATTGGAGTATAAGTTGTATGTTTGCTAAATATCTGCTAGCACTTTATTTTGATGGTTCCCCAACAGTCATTCTACTGACTTTAAAGGAGAAGTACACTTCCAGAGCAAAAATTTATAGATAATGTACTCACCCCCTTGTCATCCAAGATGTTCATGTCTTTCTTTCTTCAGTTGTAAAGAAATTGTTTTTTCACCCTATAATGGACTGATATGGTGCCCCAAGCTGAACTTCCAAAGTGCAGTTTAAATGCGGCTTCAAATGTGGTTGTAAACAATCCCAGCTGAGGAAGAAGGGTCTTATCTAGCGTAAGGATCGGTTATTTTCATTTAAAAAATACAATTTATATAAGTTTTAATCTCAAACGCTGGTGTTGTCTTGCTCTCCCTGAACTCTGTGTATTCTGGTTCAAGACATTTAGGGTATGCCAAAAACTCTGACTGTGTTTTCTCCCTCAAGTTTGCAAGTGAACATGCAAAGACGATCAAACACCCTTAACAAAAAAGGTAAAACAGTGATATAGGATGATTTTGAAGTTGAGGGAGAAAATACGGTCGGAGTTTTTCGTCATACCCTGACTGTCTTGAGCTAGAATACACAGAGTTCTGGGAGAGTAAGACAACACCAGTGTTTGAGATTAAAAAGTATATAAATTGTATTATTTTTATGAAAATAACCGATTGTTTCGCTAGATAAGACCCTTATTCCTCTGCTGGGATTGTTTACAACTGCATTTGGGATTGTTTGAAGCTGCATTTAAACTGCATTTTGGAAGTTCAAACTCGAGGCACCATTCCTCAAAAAACAATTTCTTTACGACTGAAGAAAGAAAGACTGAACATCTTGTATGACAAAAGGGTAAGTACATTATTTGTAACTTGTTGTTCTGGAAGCGGACTTCTCCTTTAACCTAAGTCTACTAATACTCTAATGAGAGTTAGTTGACTTGTAGTTGCAAAATCAAATCACCTTTATTTGTATACTGCCTTTAACAATACAGAATTGTGACAAGGCAGCTGTACAGTATTAAATAGGAAAATAGTACATCAACAATGCAAAGGGCAACAGTAAACACTCAATTTTCAGGTAAAGGTAGTTAATCAAATGCAATAAAATAAAATACAATATTGTGTGAAGATAAAGTGAAGATAAAGTGTCCCCAACTAAGCAAGCCAGCCAAAAGGAACCAAAGCAAGGAATAGCAAGGAACCAAAATAGCAAGGAACCAAAACTCCATCGGTGATAAATGGAGAAAAAATCCTTGGGAGAAACCAGGCTCAGTCGGGGGGCCAGTTCTCCTCTGGCCAGACACGGAGGACTCACCAGGTCCCGTGGTCCTGTGCCGACAGCCGTGTAGGTGACGAGGTCTTCACTGGGGATCCGTCTCTGGGGCTCATCTAGTCGATGTGGTCTCCGCTGACATTCAGTGCTGTAGAGGTCATCTCTAGGTGCTGATCCACCGTCTGGGCTGGGTACGGACTGGATCCGGAGGACTGCAGTGA
Source organism: Cirrhinus mrigala (assembly GCA_036247105.1). Taxonomy (NCBI): domain Eukaryota; kingdom Metazoa; phylum Chordata; class Actinopteri; order Cypriniformes; family Cyprinidae; genus Cirrhinus; species Cirrhinus mrigala. Next base: position 20,357,748 of record CM070024.1, read on the forward strand.
CCCTCTGGTCTGGATACGGACTGGATCTGGTGGTTAAGGTGACCTCGGAATAAGAAAAAAACAGACTAATATTAGCGTAGATGCCATTCTTCTGACGATGCACTGAGTGCATCGGGTGTTATGGGAAGTTTTCCCGGTTCCGGTTGACCTAATTAGTGCAGCCTAACAATCCTTTAACGGATTTGAATTATAGAAGTGTGTTGATGTGTTATGTGTAAGCAAGGTTAAAGAGGTGGGTCTTTAATCTAGATTTAAACTGACAGAGTGTGTCTGCGTCCCAAACAGTGTTGGGTAGATTGTTCTAAAGTTTGGGTCCTAAATAAGAAAAAGATCTGCCACCCGCGGTTGATTTGGATATTCTGGGTATTATCAAATTGCCAGAGTTTTGAGAACGCAGCGGACATGAGGGACTATAATGCGATAAGAGCTCGCTTAGGTACTGAGGAGCTAAACCATTTAGGGCTTTATAAGTAATTAGCAAGATTTTAAAATCTATACGATGTTTAATAGGGAGCCAGTGCAGTGTTGACAGAACCGGGCTTATAGTCAGTAGACTAAGGCAGGCGTGCCCAAACTTGGTCATGAAGTTTTTTTTTTTAGTTTTTTGGTTTAGCTCCAACCCCAAATAGACACACCTGAACCAGCAAATCAAGCTCTTACCAGGCATACTAGAAACTTCCTGGCAGGTGTGTTGAGGCAAGTTGGAGCTAAACTTTGTAGGACACCGGCCCTCCAGGACTGAGTTTGGGCAACCCTGGACTAAGGGGACCATCAATATAAAATGTAATCTAATATCAAAACAAACAAACAAACAAACAAACAAGCAAACAAACACTCAAACACTCCTAACCACTGTAGTAAGATACTGTGCAGATCTTATAATTGTTGTTATGATTATTTATGAGATGATACATAACATGTTTTTTTTTTTTTTTTTTCATAATGCATTATGCATTAATTAAAATGCCTTAAGAATATCCTTATAATGTATTACAAATACAGCCTTCATAGAAAGAGATACTAAATCTAGATTTCCATATCTACACTTATTTGCACCAGTGCTGCACCAGTCATGATGGTTGATTTTAAATTTGTTCTCCCTTTGAAGTTCAGCTAGGCAACTGTAAGCCTGCTCCTGTGATAACAGCTTATTTAATACAGTTGTCTACAACAATCATGCCATAGTCAATTTACTGTGGGATACATTAATTATTTACAAATTAATTAATTGATTCACTTATGTATCTATTTAATGCATTTCATATTACACAGCCTAAATGTATTCTGATATTAAGTATAAACCGTTGGAGTAACTGGATCTCTGCTAGAAGAGATCCAGTAGCGGTGTTACATTAAATGACATGGAATCACAAACTAAGAGACATCTGATAATTTCAAGTTGGAGTGACTGTCAGCTGCGTTGCAAAAAGTGAGTTTTGGTTTAATCATTTTTGGATCAGTGCTGACACGAGATGCAAACTGTTTCAGATGATACAGTTTAGTTCTGAACAAGCTCATCCGGTTCAATAAAAATAACCAATTTAGAGGAATGATTCATTAACACATCAAATATCATCAAATATCACTTGAATCTAAATTCAGTATAGATACTGTATTTTAGCTGTTCCACCTTACATGTTTTCACCTTAAAAAATAGTTACAAAAAAGATATCCCACCTTCCTTTTATGGCGGATGTTGCTTTCATCTATCACAATAAATTCCCTTCTTCTACCGATGCATTGTCCTTTCCTGCAGACTAATCTCAGTTTACGGGTCATTTTAGTAAGGGTGGTGGAGCTTCCAGCAATTCAGTCCTTGACCATGTTGACTTGGTGTAAACGTAATCCTTGACTGAATCTGCAATATTGAAATATTTACGTGAAACAAATAAAAAGACAAGTAATATTTCTTAATGTTAAAAGGCAAAAAGAGGTTATTTAAGTAGTATATAAAAGTCATCCAATTTTGTAAACTTGCCTTGATCTTGTCAAATATTGATCCTGACCTGTATAATTTTGTCACTTTTTCATTGTGTGCTCTTTGACATATCCTAATACCAAAGTACCAAAGTACAAAAAAAAGTACAGTAAGTACTTTATCAAACTTTATCAAAATATAACAAGGGTGAGAATGAAGTTAAAGCCCAATAAGTGCAGAAGCATCTCCATCGTAAAAGGCCAAGTCACAGATCAAAGATTTTATGTTGGCGGGACACCTATCCCAACAGTCTTAGAGATGCCAGTAAAGAGCTTGGGGAGATGGTATGATGCAAAACTCAAAGACACCGAGCAGTTTGAACAGATAAAAATTGATACTAGCATGTATATGGAGCGCATCAACAAGACATTGTTGCCAGGAAAACTCAAGGTGTGGTGCTTTCAGTTTGGCATACTCCCAAGACTCTTGTGGCCCTTAACTGTGTATGAGATCCCGATCACCAAGGTTGAAAAGGTGGAACGGCTGATAAGTATACAGTTGAAGCAGTGGCTTGGAATTCCACGTTGTTTAAGTTCCGTCGGACTTTATGGACATGGCAAGTTGGAGTTACCATTCACAGGGCTTGTGGAAGAGTTTAAATGCACCAAAGCAAGGCTTGTCATGACCATAACTGAATCTGATGATGCAGTTGTTCGAACAGCGGCCCCTCGGGTGGTATCGGGTAGGAAGTGGAATCCATCAGAAGCTGTTCAGAGTGCAAAGTCTGCTCTGTACTTTAGAGATGTGGTGGGACAAGTACAGCATGGGAGGGCAGGGTTCGGACTCTTCCCAAAAACTCCTCTGTGGCACAAAGCAACATCAGTGCAGAAGAGACAGCTAGTGGTAGAAGAAGTTAGGAGACAGGAGGAGGGAGAGCGACATGCCAAAGCTGTCTCAATGGCTAAGCAGGGGAGATGGACCAACTGGGAGGGCCTGGAGAAGAAAACGCTCAGCTGGCGTGACATCTGGCAAATGGAGGGAGCGAGGCTAAGTTTTGTCCTCAGAGCCACATACGACCTGCTACCCTCCCCCCAAAATCTGAAAGAGTGGTATGGAGAAGATCCTGCCTGTTCCCTGTGTAAAGTACCTTCATCCCTAAGGCACATTCTATCAGGGTGTACTACAAGTCTCACCCAAGGGCGCTATACTTGGCGGCATAACCAAGTACTTAGAGAACTGGCAGCAATATTGGAACAGAGGCGAACCACCACAAACAATCTTCCACAAACATTGATAGGGCAGGTCAACTTCATAAATTTCGTACCAGCTGGCCAACGTCAAGAGCATCGTACAATATCTAAGGATGCGAGCATCCTGCAGTCAGCACGGGATTGGAAATTGGAAGTGGACCTTGATAAGAAGCTGGTGTTTCCCCCAGAGATAGTGGCTACAACACTCCGGCCAGACATGGTCCTGTGGTCTCCAACAACAAAGCTGGCATATGTTGTGGAATTAACAGTACCATGGGAAGAGGGGGTTGAAGAGGCTTATGAGAGGAAAAAGAACAAATATTCTGACCTGGCAGCTGAAGCATCCCAGAACGGCTGGAAGATTAGCATCTTCCCAGTAGAGGTGGGATGCAGGGGATTTGTTGCAATATCTACCACCAGTTTGCTGAGAAAAATAGGGGTGAAGGGTTGCTCTCTCCAACAGGCCGTTAAGTCCATATCAAGTATTGCTGAAAAAAGCAGTAACTGGCTCTGGATCAAGCGTAAAGACCCCATTTGGGCAGCAAGGTAGAGATAGATGGTATGCGGTCAGGCTTAGGCCTGACTCAGGGAGAAGGATGCCCCTGCCATGCAGAGTCCATTAGGGTGATAGAGGGTATGGCATGGAGGGGGGTGTACCTGGGACGCTGGGTACACCGTTGAGCCTTTTGGAGACGTTGTGGGCTTCAATCAACGAAACGTCGATGAAGCAGGGTGCCCACCTGATGACCCCAATGACATACCTTACCCTTTTTTTAACCACTCTATACCAACTGCTATTATCAAGAGTTTCCTACTAAAGGGATTGAAACATCTAGTCCTATTAGCTTTACTAATTACAGTAACACATAACATTTTGATTTGAATCAGGCTTCCAATCTGACAAGAAAAAAATAGTGTCTTAAGGGTGTGTATATTTACCATTTGTATCTATCTTTGGTCTGCGTCTTCCTCTATTTCTTTTTTCTTTTTTTTAACACATTTTGCATTTCTTCATTGAACCAGTCATTCTCATGATTTGAGAATGACTGGTGTAAGGCCAGTGATTCATTTTGTAACATACTGGGACAACGAAACTGAGGGGGAGGAATCATTCACGGCGGTAGAGTTCATCTGTGCGGACGGAAGTTGCTTTCACAAGACGTTAATGGCGACCTTATTTTGAATCTGCAGAAAGTTCAGGAAAAAGTATGGCTGATCGAAGGATTCCACGTAAAAGGGTACCACCCAATCGCCTTGTTGAGGAAAGTTATGGCAATGAAGCCGGTAAGTTATCTATTTTAAGTTCTAAGCATATTGTAATGCGATTAGCAGCATACTTGTGTAGTAGGCCATTAACGTTAGTTACCACACTGAAAAGCTGTATCGGTCAATTAGTGATTGGCGAGGCAATCACTTTTGTATTAACAAAACTGGATAATACATAATTTAAGCAATGCGGGTTATTAAACGGGCTGATACGAAGGGGGATGCGGGGGATCCCCCTTGTTGAGAAAAATGACCAAAAAAAAAAAAACATTGCCTCAGTAAAACCACCATCCCTTTTAACATCCCCTTTACATTAATAATGTGTATCTTGTAAAACCCATCGTGCAAATCAAATATTAATATTCTCTAAATAATTTTAAAACTAAATAAAGGCGATTGGCCAATCAGAGCTCAGCGTTAACGAGCTGTGCGTGAGCTCACATCTCTTCTCAATGTTTCAAGTGCACCTTCTGACGTTCTTTAAAAAAGAAAGGAACTTAATGAGGTATGATATTTCTTTGATTCAAGTTTAAAGACTTCCCCAGACATAAAGTTACTGCGCAGTACTTTTGTGTGACTGTGGGACGAGGTAGGATACTGAGAGAGAGGAGGGATGCCCGACCATTCTAATTAATGCTAGCAGACATTATCAGGTATGCATATGTAAGTGACTTTGCAAAAACAAACACGTCTTGAGAGTCCAAAGTATTCATTGCATGATGAAGCTTATAAGAATGCAATCAGAATGCCTCTATAATTCAAAGGGTTTTTATTTTTTTAAAGTAATATCCCACAAGAATCAGCACGTGTGAACGTTATGTTAAATTAATTTTATACAGCAGTTCAACAAAAAAGAAGTTAATTGAGTGTTACATTTGTACACATTTTGTTTTACAAATGAAGTGGTTCCAAACAAAGCCAGAGCAGAGCTGATGTGTCTCACATCAGCGCTGACATGAATTCATTTCTGAATTCATCTGTTTTTGAACAAACCAAGTGAGACAATTCTGATCCTTTTGTAAAGAACGTAAACTTTAACTGATCCAATAGAATCTTCCATTTTGAAAGAATAGTTTGATCCAGTTGAGGATTCAGTTAATCATAGATTTTAACAGACATGTGCTGCCATCTACTGGTGGTTCTAGTGTCATATTTATAGATCCTATCATAAGCCTAAACCAGCACAAAAACACACACACATTAAAATATGATCATTGACAAAAAAAAAAAAATAAATAAAATAAAATAAATAAATCAATAAATAAATAAAAATGTACAACTTTTGACAAGCTAATAATTAGCTAATAGTGAACTACCACTTTCAACTGTGTGCTATTGCTTACTAATTCATTAATCAAAGTTTATTGTTAATTAACAGTAATACCAGAATATTCATATTGCATTACTCATTCGTTCCTCTGTAGTTATTCTGTGAGCTTGGGTCACTTATGCTAATGAATAAAATAAACAATTAACAAAGTTTAAGCTATTAAGCATAGGCCTATATTGTAGTTTCAGAATAGACAGATATTTAGACGGATGGAGGGTTACAGTGCAACAGTGTTTACACAGTGTTTAGTACTAAAAATGTCAGCTGCTGAAAAGGTAAATGGATAGTACATAAGAACCATCCTGAAACAGCGATCCCTAAAATGGTTATAAAAACTAAAACAAATATAAATACTGAGAATGATTAGATTAGGATTTATTTGTAACATGGTGAAATTATATGGTAAACTTAAGCGTCCCACAGGGTGGACGGTGACAGTTAAAGGGTTAATATGATACAAATATGCTCAACATCTGAAAATGCACAGATGAAAAGAAAGCGATGTGTTTAATGAGAACTTTCGATCCACTGAAAAATAAGAACCAATATGAAGTCACAGATGCATTTTTATTTATTCTTGTTAGTATCACTATTATTCTTAAAATAAGTTAGCATTACCTTGTGTTTTATTGATGATATTCAGTCTCTGAAATAGAAAAGTTCTATCAGTTATGGCATCATACATTCATACATCATATGTAATGATATTTAATAACAGTTTTAACACCGTGAGCAAAATACATACAAAATACGACAAAATACAACAGAACCTATTATAATCAGTTATGCTGTCTAAACTGGATGAGGCACAGTGCAACACAACAAATCCCCAACAGCAAACTGATGCTGTGTTCTATTTATCAAGTACTGACACAAAGTTCAAATGATTTTCAACGGTCGCTCTGGTTTGCATCCAGCATAGACAGTCATTGTGCATTGCATTCTTGTTATACAATAGAAATCACCAAAGGAAAAAAAAAAATCTATTTATGTTAATATTTTTAAGAGCTTCTTGCACTTTATTAGAATAAATGGACTAATATTTGAATCTCCCTTGTGTTATTAACGTTTGTGGTCAGTTTTGTTTATGTTTTTGAAATAAGTCTCTTATGTTCACCAAGAAAACTGCATTTATTTGATCATAAATAAAATAATAATGTTTATTATTACAATTTAAAATAACAGTTTTCTATGTGAATATATTGTAAAATGTAATTTATTCCTGTTTTCACAAAGCTGAATTTCAGCATGATTTCTGAAGGATCATGTGACACTGAAGATAACACCGTGTCTACATTGGACGCGACATTGTTGCCGCACCACAGCAGCTAAAGTCTGTCTACACTGGATGCGACAAGGCGACTGCTGCAAATCATTTGAACTTAAATAGAATGCGGTAGCAGTTCTACTGTAATTTGTCGCACCGCTCGCGTCCAGTGTAGACACGGCGTAAGCATAATGATGCTGAAAAATCAGGTTTGATCACTTTTTAAAACATATTGAAATAGAAAATAGTTATTTAAAAATGGTAATTTCACAATATTACCGTTTTACTGTATTTTAATCAAATAAATGCAGCAGTTGTTGCCATAAAAGACTTAATTCAAACACATGACAAATCTGACCCTTAAACATTTGAATGGTAGTGTATGTTTAAGATATTACTTACTTGTCATATGGTTCATAATGTCTAGAGATGTTCTTCAACAGGAGATACGCTCCAACTCTGGTGCACGGCCATTAGCATGGAAGAATCTACGAAGGAACATAAACAATCTGTCGCAGGGTCAACAATATTTATTATACGATGTCAGGTTTATTAGAAGTTAACTATAGCAGAGGTGAAATACAGAAAAGAAAAATAAACAATATATAGAATATACAAAACAATACAATTTAATAACAGAATTGACATTTATAGGTTTACTTATTTAATGCTCATATACAGTGTTACTTATGTTTGGAAGTTAAAGTCCTTTTAAAATAACTAACAAGCAAACAAACATAAATGTATATAGATGTATATAATTTTGCAAAAGAAAATTACAGATGCATGGTGATATAGGCTAAATATATTATGAAAGATGCATATAAAGTTATTTAATAAGCTTTCTCAGATCACCTGTGTTTTCTATATCTCTGTCAGCAGCTTCCTTCAGAAATTTTAAAATCAGCAACTTTTCCTGTGTCATAGAAGTTTTTTTTCTTACACTTCTGAAGTCACAGGACAAGAGGAATCAATATTTATTTAGCATGAAATGCCAAAACGTGTTTAAAGTACTTTCATCCCATTTTCACACTCCATGTAAATTATGTATCTGATTGACCGTACATTGCATAACATACTTATAGGGTAAATAAATTAGCTTACTTCCTTTCATCCAATGACAAACTGCCTGCAAAACCTTTATTAAAACAAAAAAAACAGCTCATCTATAACGTTACTTAAGATGACATTAAAAGCCCAAACTTTCATTAACAAGAGCTCAATAGTTAACCTAACTTAATGTTACCTCTTATAGTTAGCATAACGGTTCAGATGCTAACAGACTTTTTCCAAAGATACTAAACCATGTCTGTAAAGTAAATATTTAATGTGTAACGTGGAGAGGGAGACGAGAGGTGAGCGGATCCAAATGCAAAGCTTTATTTGAAGGGCGAGACAAAGACATGGTCGAACAGGCAGGGTCGGAACAATAGCAAACAGGTATGTTGGAGCGAGACACAAGAATAGACAGAGAAGCAGGTGTGTAGGGCAACAGTCTGTGTGATGAGAAAGTGCGAGAGCTGTGGTGTTGAGCGGACCGAAGGTCACCGGCCAGATTCATGACATAGCCCCCCCACCCCCCAAAGGGCAGCTTCCAGGCGCTCCAAACGACCAACAATCCAGGGGAGCGGTGGGGCGGGGGCGAGACAGGGCAAGGGTTGGAGGGCCAGATCCATGTGGAGGACCTAGGGACTGAGGCAGGACCGGCAGAGCAGGAGCCCACCAGGGTGGATCGGGAGGCGCAGGAGCCCTCTGGGGCGGAGCGGGAGGAGCAGGAGCCCTCCGGAACGGAGCGGGAGGCACTGCAGCCCTCCAGGGCGGAGCAGTTGACGCTGCCACCTCTAGAGGCTCTGCAGCGAAAGCCGCCAACTCTGGAGTCTCGATGGTGGTATCCCCCTTTAGGAGATTCTGCAACCAGCACTGCCACCTCTGGGGGCACTTGCGCACACTCTCGGTCAGATGAGGCCTCAGAAGCAGACTTGTGGACAGACGAGACCTCTGGAGCAGACTTGTGGACAGACGAGACTTCTGGAGCAGTCTTGTGGACAGACGAGACCTCTGGAGCAAACTTGTGGACAGACGAGGCCTCTGGAGTGTAGTGTGCGGCCCACACACTCAGAATGGTGACCGCCATCACACTGGCAGTCATGACGTGACGAGGCTCTGGGAGGTCAGACGAGACGTGACGAGGCTCTGGGAGGTCAGACGAGACGTGAAGAGGCTCTGGGGGGTCAGACGAGACATGACAAGGCTCTGGGAGGTCAGACAATACGTGAAGAGGCTCATAGAGATCAGCTGTGACTTGACTTGGCTCGTGAAGACCAGCTGTGATTTGACTTGGTTCATGAAGACCAGCTGTGACTTGACTTGGCTCGTGAAAACCAGCTGTAACTTAACCTGGCTTGTGAAGATCAGTTGTGGCTTGATTTGGCTTGTGAAGATCAGCTGTGCGTTGACTTGGTTTGTGAAGACCAGCTGTGACTTGACTTGGCTCGCGATGGTCAGCTGTGACTTGAACTGGTTTGTGTAGACCAACTGTGGCTTGACTTGGCTCAAGAACGACAACTTTGACTCTGCTTGACTCAGGAACGACAGCTTTGACTCTGCTTGACTCAGGAACGACAGCTGTGACTTGGCTTGACTCAGGAACGACAGCTTTAACTTGACTTGACTCGGGAACAACAGCTGTAGCTTGATTTGACACAGGAACAACAGCTTTGACTTGAATTGACTCAGGAAACACAGCTGTAACTTGACTTGACAAAGGAATGGCAGCAGTGGCACGACGGAGCTTTGTCTTCACCACCATTTTGTGAATGGGCTCCGCTGTCGCCACCATTACGTGAGCGCGCTCTGGTGCGGCCGCCATTTCACAAGCGCGACTCAACACCAGAGTAGCGACCAGTTTACAAGAATGTCCCGGGGTTTGCGGAGTATTCTGTAACATGGAGAGGGAGACGAGCGGATCCAAATGTTAAGCTTTATTTGAAGGGTGAGACAAAGACATGGTCGAACAGGCAGGGTCAGAACAATAGCAAACAGGTATTTTGGAGCGAGGCACAAGAGTAAGCCGAGAAGCAGGCGAGGGTCGATCAGCGGCGAATGTAATCCACAGATCGAAGCAGAGGGGTAAACCCATAAAACGAGCAAGAGGTCCTCAAGGCAGTCAGCAAGACAGACAAGACGAGAAGATCAGGCAAGAAAGCTTAACTCAGGGAACCAGGAAACTAAGAAACTAGGAAACTAGGAAACTAGGAAACTACAAAGTAAAGGCTGCTAGCACTAGGGGAGCGCTAAACGCAACGAATACCATTCTCCACAATACAACTCCGTAATACTCGGTGAGTAACAGGGGGGATGTCCGGGGCTTATATAGTGCGTCTGACTGGCTACAGGTGTTGGCACAATCAGCACGATGGGTGATGGGAGACGTAGTCCAGGGTGTAGGGCAACAGTCTGTGTGATGAGAAAGTGCGAGAGCGACATCTGGTGGTGAGCGGACCGAAGGTCACCGCCCAGATTCATGACATAACGGAAGAGTGTCATTTACATGAAAGAAAGTGCCAGGAACACAGGTATGTACTAATTGTGTAATATTAGAGACTAAACTTACCTGAAATTTGTGAAAACAACAGTGAGAGATTTGTTTTGCGGCTGGACAGTTGAGTTACCGCCCCGTGTATATATAAATTCCTTTGGAAGGATGTAGTAACACTTGAGTAATTATTAATGGGTTAATAATGAATCTTAAAGTAGTTATTAATGAAAAGGTAATCCTAAAGTGTAGAATCTTATGACCATTCACAAGATGCACACACACACACAGCTTTAAGAAACCTACATGCAAAGCTACCTGAAAACTTATGCGCAAATGTACCTAGGGCAAAAGCTGTTTTAAACGCAAATATGTTTTATCAAATGTTGATTTAATTTAGTTAATAAAAGTTAATTGATAAAATCTATTTATGCCATTATTTTTGACAGCATCCTCATTTTACAGCATTTTTACACAAGTGCCTAAAACATTTAGCAGTACTTTGCAGGTAGGTTTCTTAAAGCAACTTGGAGATGTTGCCACAGTTCTTGTGCATTTAGTCTGTCTCAGTTTGTTCTGTTTCCAGATGTCATTCCAGACAGACTGGATGATGATTAAGTCAGATGTCTGTGTGGAGCACTGGCTGTTGTCAGACTCCTTGCGCAAACAAAAATGTCCCTGGATTATTACAATTAATGGCAAAATGAATGTTTAGAAATGTAAACTGATATTTCCTACTGACATACTACAGCAAAAGAAATAACTGACTTAAAACCATTTTTTTTTTTGGTGAAAATACTAGTGGCCTAAGACTTTTGCACAGTACTGTATATATATATATATATATATATATATTATATATATATATATATATATATATATTATATATATATATATATATATATTTATTTATTTTTTTTTTTTTACAGTACAGGTTAAATAATAAAATCACTGTATATGGAATTTGGATGACTGATGACTCGCACTGTCTTCATATGATACGCTTGTGGTTGCCTGCATACTACACGCATTTTGGCGTGCACATGTACACATTGCTTGTCAAATGCATGCAAAAATTATTTTCTGTGTATATGTAGCCTGTCAAATTTACAGTAATAAGACATCGGGTCCAAGTCTGCTATTAGGTTGCTGAAACAGTATTGTGACTTTCTTTATAGTAGCAGTTAAAATGTTGATGTACTGCTAGTCATTTGTCCTTCATTACTTATTGTTTAGTTTTGCATGAATTATGAAAGGTTCTCATTAGTTCTCTGGGAAGAATGAAAAAAAATAGTAGTTATTGACTAGTTGATAGTAAACTACTAGTGTAATCTGTGTGCTATTACTTACTAATTCGTTAATCAGAGTTTCTTGTTAGTTAACAGTAGTTACCAGATTATTGATATTATGTTACTCATTTATTTCTGTGTAGTTATTGATTAATGATGGAACCGTATTCTAAAGTGTTACCATGTAAAGTACTGCACATTTGCACAAGATATATGTGGAGTGCTAAACTCTTCTGGTATCACCTTGCTACCCAATAAGCCTATTTATGTGTCTGTTTATGAGCTTTAGTTGAGTTGTTAATAAATGACGATTACAAGGACGATCTGGGTGGAGAAATTTAATATGGATCATAGATAGGCTTGCTGTATTCTGTGTCCTAAACACCTGAAACATTGGTGTCTCATATGTGACCCCGGACCACAAAACCAGTCATAAGTGTCATAAGTTTTTGAAATTGAGGTTTATACATAATCTGATATACATAATAGAATAAACATGCTTTCCATTGATGTAGGGTTATGATATGACAATCTTTGGCCGAGATACAACTATTTCAAAATCTGGAATCTGAGGGTGCAAAAAAAAAATCAAAATATTGAGAAAATAACCTTTAAAGTCATAATGATTTTTGGCATAAAAGAAAAATCGATAACTTTGACCCATACAATATATTTTTGGCTATGTACTCATGCTACTTAAGACCAGGGTCCAGGGTCACATGTTTTAGAGCACTCAATGCAATTTGGGAAAGAAATCAATTAAATCTCTCTGTGTGTGTAAAAATATTCAGGTGTAACCCCCCCTTTGTAATCATTAACATTTTTTGGAGTGTGTTGAAGTGATCAAAATCAAAATTTGTTTATATTTACAAAATATAATTAAGCTGTTCAATGAAAATGCCGGAACACATCCAAGTGAAAAACATCTTTTCTTTGTATTTTTGTCAATTGAATAAAGATTAAAGAGAATTACCACATCACAGTTTGTTGTTGTTGTTTCACCTGTTTTTTTTTTTTCTCAATCTTCACAATCAACACACCTGTCTGCCATCACCCTCATTTGCAGCTTATTTAAAGCAGCACTTCTCACGAACTGTCTGGTCTTGTTGTTGTGGACTGTTGTTGTTATTACATGTATGTTTAGTCTACTTACTGCAGTTTACCTACCCGTTGTTATCCAGTCATCTGTGTCTATCAGTCTTCTGCCACATTATTCATCCTATCCTATTCATCCTAATAAATGACGATTACAGTGACGATTGGGGTGGAGAAATTTAATATGGATCATAGATAGGCTTAACATATATGTACAGCAGAGGTCTCAAACTCAATTCCTGGAGGGCCGCAGCTCTGCAGAGTTTAGGTCCAATTCATACCTGCTTGGAAGTTTCTAGTGATCCTGAAGACCTTTATTAACTAGATCAGGTGTGTTTGATTAGGGTTGGAGCTAAACTGTGCAGAGCTGTGGCCCTCCAGGAACTGAGTTTGAGACCAGTAATGTACAGGCAAGAAGATGAACCTTGCAGAATATGAATGCAACACACTGAACTACATGTTAATGAGACCGTGTGTTCTTTCATATTCTGGCCACATTTGCTTGGCTGTACGTATTGTATATTGTTAATACTGTATAATTTTACCTTTTTTTACATAACTGTCTTCATGTGATGTAAAAAGGTCAGAATATGAATGCAATGCATAAAGTCTTAAAGTCATGAAACAATATAACAACAGTAACAGCCAATCAACTTTTTGAACTTTATTACTGCAGCAGCTTCCAGTGGTGTCAAAGAACACAATCACGCACTCAAAAATGCTTTTCAGCTACTTCATCAGTTACAACTAGAGCCCTGTGCGGGACAGTTTTCTTAGTCTTATTGAATTTCTGACCGTTGCTCCCCACAGTGTGTTTTTCACTCCTGGCCAGATACATGATTTTCTCTCCCACAAACATTCTAAGGCGCTGTTCAGACAGGACATGTTTTTTGCAGTCAGAGGCGCCTTTTTAATTTGTTTTCTGCTCCCTGGGTGCCTTGTGTTGCACTTGATCTTCCTGTTCTGTCTTACTGACTGGAACTTAAAACATTACTTACAGAAAGACTATCATTACCAGATGTACACGCAGTTTGTCTTTCCACCAAAAGAAAATGAATGGCTTGAGATCATAAATGATTTTGGAGACTGTGGGGTTTTCTTTCAGGAACTCGAGCTGCGTCAAAGGCTATGGAGAATTCTTTTAGCGTGACCACACTCTGAATCGCATGTGTAATCAGTCCAACGGAGAGGCGAGAGGTCACGGGCGGGTGACGTCATAGACCAGGAAGCTTCATCTCCAGAGCTGCTGTGAGAGTCACTTCATGTAAATTTTTCACACAAAATACACACAAAAACTTCCTGGCAACCTGTCAAAATAAAAGTATGGTTTAACATGTAACACAAATATATTAGTATTGTTTTACTTTTGTACAGTATAATGTAGGTGTTTATACATTCCTATTTCTGGCAAAATTAAATGTTAAAAATAAATATTACAACAAGATTAACCACCTAATTATAGAAAAAAATACTACAATTTTTATTAATACTTTTTTTTAACAGAATTCACACAATTTTTCTTCCATGTATTAATTTTAACAGGAAACCTCTGATTGTTTGGCAAAAAATAAAAGGGTTTAATATTAATTTTATTAAAAATAAATAGATGTTTAATGCCTCCATTTGATTATCAGAAAATGAAAACACACAAGAATCTCTGAAATAATAATAATAATAATAATAATAATAATAATAATAATAATAATAATAATAATAATAATAATAATAATAAAATAAAAAAGAAAGGAAGGAAGAAAGGAAAGAAAAGAAAAGAAAAGAAAAAGATTGTAGGGCCCTATTGTTCAAAATGTTGAAATTGAGATTTTTGGACTTATTTTTCCCTGAAATAAATGTTTTTGTTATTACACAGAGAGTAAAGTACCAAAAAAAGTAAATACATGGTTATAGACTCATATTAGGAAATAAAGGTTAATTAATATTATTATTTAGAATCTAAACAGATCAAAAGGAGTTAAAATAGCTAATAGTAGTTAAAGAACTAAACAGGATCCAAATTCAAGAAGGGGTCGAAATTAATTTGAGCCATTGTTTAATTTGTCATCATTATTGCCTGTTGTGTGTGATGTTGCTTTAAATTCCACTGCTTTGTTTTAATACATCTTACTTGTTTCTAACACAGCGTTGTTGTCATCACTTCCTTTCTCCCTTGTTTATTCTTCTGTTAACTGGCCCAAATCTGACAATATTGCACTATCATCACACTCTTTTCTCTGGGTCACTGGGTAATAGAGAAAATTGCACTTGTAGATATACACACAGTTTGGCAGAACAATACAATTTTATTACTTTGGTCTATTCTTATTAACACATTTCTGTACTGATTGACAGTTAATCATTTCTCTTGTTTTGTCATTGACTGTTTGTGTGAATGAAGTGTTTTTTGGGTGTGTATAGCTGTGTGTCTCATTTTTACAAGCATAAGTGTTTGCCCCCACCTTCCCATCATAAGTTCAAGTTCAGTTGCTCTCTTCCACTCTTGACATTTTTCATGGCAGAGGTGGGTGGCCTCCATTCCTCCTCCACACTTTCTGCTAATCTGATTTCTCTACCACTTCCTCTTCATAAAGTGTGTGGAAATCCTTCAGTGAGTGCCAAACTGAGTAACGCTTCACCTAGTTCTTGAATAGTCTTATTCAGTATTACTGCCTAAAAAACGCAAAAGGCAGGAAACATAAGAGAAAACTTTTTTTTTTTTTAACATCTGGATTTTACTGGGGTTTGAAAAAGAAAAACACATTCATTCTGGCCCAGAGAGTTAAAAAGGCCCTGATTAAAAAGTCAAAACTGTAAAGTGTAATAGAATGAAACTGACTTTCAGTAGGATATAGATGTTTCTGTAGGTAAGTAAAGCTAACTGCCTTAACACAGTGGAAGGCTTGAAGTGAGGAGGAAGACAGTCACTTATTGTTTGTATACACTATTCATGTTGATTTATAGCGTGTTCTGACACTGTTTTGGCACAAATCAATAGGAAATATAGGAAGGCAGTGTACATTTTGAGAGTAAAACAAGTGCACTTGCACTTTTGGGGATGGATCTTTGTTGTACTGATAAGCAAAATAAATGGGATTCTTATGCCCAATTCAGAGTTAATAAAAAGGTTAATTGTGACTTTATTTCTTGTAATTACAACTTTACATCTCACAACGTGATTGTATATCTCACAGTTGCACTTTTACATCTCAAAATTGCAAACATTTTTTATAATTGTGTTTTACATCTTCTAATGGTGACTTTATGTCTCACACTTGCAACCTTTATTGCATAATTGTTACTATATCTCACAATATGACTGTCTTATAATTATGACTTTATAGGGCAAATTAGTGTTAGAGCGCAATTCCATAAAAGCGTTGATGGGACGGAAAAATTCTGTGTGTAATTTAGTGACAATGCACAGCGCAATCTACCAAGAGCAGCACAAATTACCATCTGCTTTAAGACAAGCTTTTTTGGGCGTCGAATAATGGCGCAAATACCAATAATTTTACGAGTACAAACGTTAATACACCATGATTCATTTTAATACTCTCCTCCCATAAATTTTGCATCTGAAAGGGAAACTTCTACAAATGCATATTCAATAAGGTCAGGCGCAAAAATAACTGTCTATGCCTATTCAACGCTAATTTTTCACTGCGCATCTTTTGAAAATCCAGCGTTTATAGTTCATCCTGATAAGCGCTCATTGTCACAGTTGTAAACACGACAGCTATTCTTATTGACATTTCTGTACTGATTGACAGTTAATCATTTCTCTTGTTTTGTCATTTACTGTTTGTGTGAATGAAGTGTTTTGGGTGTGTATAGCTATGCTTCTCATTTTTACAAGCATAAGTGTTTCCCCCCACCTTCCCATCATAAGTTCAAGTTCAGTTGCTCTCTTCCACTCTTGACATTTTTCATGGCAGAGGTGGGTGGCCTCCATTCCTCCTCCACACTTCCTGCTAAACTGATCTCTCTACCGCATCCTCTTCATAAAGTGTGTGGAAATCCTTCACTGGGTGTCTTGTGTGTAATTTTGTGACAATGCACAATACAATCTACCAAGAGCAGCACAAATTACCATCTGCTTTAAGACAAGCTTTTTTAGGCGTTGAATAATGATGCAAATAACAATAATTTGACGAGTACAAACATTAGTAAATCATGTTGCATGATTCATTTTAATACACTTCTCCCATAAATTTTGCGTCTGAAAGGGAAACTTCTACAAATCCATATTCAATAAGGTCAGGCACAAAAATAACTGTCTACGCCTATTCAGTGCTAATTCTTCACTGCACATCTTTTGAAAATCCAGCGTTTATAGTTCATCTTGATAAGCACTCATTGTCACAGTTGTAAACACGACAGCTTTCTACTTCTATGAGGGTGTTTGGCATTACTTCATCTTTGTTTCTAGGTGGAACGCTAAAGAACGCAACACACACGTCTCTCGGAAATCCATAATAGGCCTAGGAGAGTGGCTGGAGGAAATGTCATTATTTTACTCAACATACATTATTTTACTCAACAAATACAACATACTTGAAAGTAAAATCACCAGATTTAATTGTACTAAATTATTTAAAAGTAAAGTTAAAGCAACAAAAAAAGCTAGCTAGCTTCTGAATGTCATCAATTTTCAACTGATGAAATGGAGAAACACACAAACAGTTCCTAACCCTAATTTTTGTGTATTCCGTCACACAGTGGTGTGTGAATCGATGACAGCATTGAGAAAGCACAACTCCCTCCTTCAGCACTCATACATCCCTATATGAGAGCTTTACTACCACTGAACATCACTGTGGGAGCGAGGAGAGGTGGAGATGAAGCTGCTTTATTTAAAGATGTCTATCAATGCAAGCTAATGTTATTTGGTCATTACTTGTCTTTTGGAATATTCACAGAGCTGTTATTAATGATTTTTGCTATTGCTTGGGATTTTATATGTGTGTTTATGGAACCACATACAATCATTGACACGCTCTAGATTAGTGTCTGAACATTTAAATGAATTACAGAGGCTGGAGTATAGGAATTGCAGACAGCGGCAGTCTAAAAAAATGGAGAAAGTAGGATATGATCAGGAAAGTCTCCTAATGCTGCCACTTGAACTTTTGCACCAAAACAACTGAAGTCTATCATCTCCATCTGCAGTCTGGAAACATGTCAAGAGATAATGTGAACATGTTCCAGCAATTGTATTGCTGATGGCAGACCTTGAAAAGTTAAGCAATCACATGTGCTTAAACAAGCAGACACTGCCAAGCCTACTGTACAGACAGAAGTAACAGGATGCAGCTGCTATAGTCTGGGAATCCAGACTAAAACAAAGATATATTCAGAGTAGACACCATGTCTCATAAATATCATGTGTCAGACAAAGCTCTAATTCAGCACAATTCATTTTGGGGAAACAGATACAAAATGGCTTATTTTTTCCACTTAGTAATTAGGATGAGTGTGTATGTGTTCCACTGATTTTGCAAAGATCTTTAGTTGCAAGAATTCATGTAGTCATACTAAATAGTATTTGTCTCAAACCATGTTTCAAATTGTTGTTCTACATTTGTTTGTCTAAAACACTGTGGCAAATGTTAGAAAACTTTTGGCAACTTAGGCCCTGTTTTTGTCTGTTAAGTATTAAGATGAGGTTGTAACCATATGCTCAAGCCAGGCACATTACATTACTGGTTCAAAATGAGGTGAAGGTGGTACCACCCTGATCATGTGCACACATACCATACCATGCCCTCTGGCTGACACAAACACTTTTTACAAGCAACATATTTTAGGTGTTTTAGATGTTTAACCCTCTGGGGTCTGAGGGTGTTTTGGCACCCTGGAGTAGTTTTGACATGCCCTGACATTTGTGCTTTTTTCATTATCTTAAAAACATATTAATGGCTAAAGTCTGATTACATTATAATCAGCACAAACTGGGCTACAATAATATGCAAGCAACATTAATGTACATGTTTGTGTTTTTGAGAAAACAACGTTTATGTGTGGTTAGTAAAAAACTAAAATGTTTTAAGTCACTGAAATAAGGCCATGAAACACATTCAGAACATTCGTACACAAGACTTTTGAGAACTGGATGTGGTAGTCTAGAGTTTTTTTCTACAAAATGATGTGAAAATCATCTCGTTCAGTCGTTCACAAAAAACAATATACTTATTTAAATTTTCTAAGACGTGTTTTGTGATCGAAAGGGAATATGCGAGGGAGTGACAATGGGCACTGAATATTTAGTGATTCACACCCGAGAGACAAAAGGCCCTCCCCTAATGGCCCATCAATGAGACTGTGACTGTCAGGTAAGAAACAATGTGATTCAGAGATTGGGGTTTTAGATTATCTGTATTTTATTTACAACACAGTATAATATAAACATACATTATGAAGGTCAAAGACACATTATTAAGCACACTGATCTAACCACAGAGATGTGAACAGACGTTGTGTAATTTCTGAAAACTGTTTTCTGAATTCTGCTCAACAAGTAACACAAGCAAATCATACCTGATATTTAAGTGCTTGCAAAACTCATCATCAGTAGTCAAGGAACTTGTTTTACCAATAGAAAATCAGAGCAGTTGAAGATCTGATGTTGGTACAGCATGCTCAGAGGAAAAGTTTGCAGGATTCATCTGTTGTACAGGTATCAAATCACAAACAACTAAAGCAAAACAAAAAACATCTGTGAGCATGTTAATATCAGAAGCAATTTAAAGAATCCTTGCTAAATAAAAGCATTAGTTCTATAATTTCTATCTGGTCACTAAAATAAATAAATAAATGAATAAATCAGTGAGCATGTTGATAGGCCTGGAGCAA
Source organism: Cirrhinus mrigala (assembly GCA_036247105.1). Taxonomy (NCBI): domain Eukaryota; kingdom Metazoa; phylum Chordata; class Actinopteri; order Cypriniformes; family Cyprinidae; genus Cirrhinus; species Cirrhinus mrigala. Next base: position 20,377,547 of record CM070024.1, read on the forward strand.
TATTGTTACATTAGCAATCACTAATATAGCCCATGTGATTTTATAGCTATCATATGCACACATTTTGTATTTATTATTATACAGTTGGTCTGGACGATATGGCAAAAATTTATATCACGATATATTTCTTAATTTCGGTCAATACGATATAATTCTGATATCGATATGGACAATATTAAAAAGCCTCAAGAAAAAACTGCCGAGGACACACACAATGGATGTCTGTACCTACAAATGTCTGCAAACTGAATTTGCGAAGTCTATAATACCTCCAGGCTCCTCCTATTAAAATTCTATATATTTTTTTTTTTTAAAATAAAAACAGTACAAAAAAAATAAGGTTCACATTTTATTTGTATTTAGCCCTTACAAACAAGAAATGTGAAATAAACTATCAAATAAATAAAACTCTCAGACTCAGCTTATTAACAATAATATATTTCCATTTAAACTAGAACAGGCTGAATATTCATATAAATTGAAACAACAAACAAACTGCTTCAGCCAGGATAAAGAAACAAAAATAATACAATAAAATAAATAAAGAGTGAGCAACAACAAAAACACATTGCTCTGGCCGGAACATTGTTGAGTGTTGATGACACCCTATGACAGGCTCTAGAGGTTTCTGGCAAGAAATACAAGCTGGTCTACATTATCTGGCTTCAGTGATGCCCTTTTACATGTGAAAATGTTGCCACCTGTACTAAAAACTCTCTCAGAGGGGGAGCTTGTGGCTTGAATGCACAAGTAATGTTGTGTCAGTTGGCTTACTCTGGGGAAGTTCTTTTGATAGACTTTCCACCAGTCCAGAGGGTTTGAGACATTGTCAGGATCTGGAGAAAGAAGGTAGTTGCTGAGCTCCCTCTCAACTGCCTGCTGTGCACTCAAGCCTTCTGTGTTAGTAGTAGTGGTGGGCCTGTTTGCAAAAAAGCTAGCCAGAGAGCGCTTTGTTTTCTTGGCTGGTGCACAAGCATCTCCCATGGCTTCTTTTGTGGACTCCTCTTCCCTTACCACATCAGCTCTCTCTCCCTTCAGCATCTCCAACACAGCTCTCTTTGATTCTCTCTTCTCCTCCATAGTGTACTGAAGCTTAAATCTTGGGTCAACGAGGCATGCCATGTCAAGTAGATCATCCATGGTTGGGTCATCATACTTTTTGTTAAGGTATCCCATCACTGTTGTCTTTATGGTCCTGGTGAGCTCTGTGTCATCCTTTGACTCCTTCAAGATGGAGGTGTTGAAGAGATGCATCACCGGTTTTAGGAATGATACACTGACATAGGATTCACCGGACAATGCATCAGTGAATTCGAGGAGTGGGCTTAGAGCTACGTCTATAGACTCTAAAACATCTACATCTTGCCAGGTAGGAATCAGTGGCCTGGTCTTCTTGTCCTTTGAGAGGACCTCTGTGATGGCCCTTTTCTGCTCCAGAACCCGCTTCACCATTTGTTGACAGGAGCCCCATCTTGTTGATGTTTCACTGATGAGTTTGTGCTTTGGCGAAAGTGATACTCCTCCTGAGCAGTTGCCAGGTCCCGTTTCTTCTTCCATGAATAGGAGAAGGCAGCCACTACTTTTTTACAGACTCCAATAGCTCTGTCCACTCGCTTGTCTTGGTTAACTTTCTCTGCAAACAGAGAGAAAAAAAAATATTGCAGATTGCAATAGTTATCATTTGTATTTATATTTCAACTACAATTTATATTGTTATTACTAATTTTTTATTAAGAATATTATTTTGCAGAAAAATTCACAATTCTGCTTATAAATTATTTTCACATCTGATTTGGCAAAAGAATACACATCTGTTCCCCATCCCAGTAAAACACCTTTGAATTTAATTGAGAGAACTGTGAATAATCTATACAAATATGTATGTCTTGACTAAAGACTAAATTAATTCCCTATAAAATCGCTTAAAAAGGGGGAAATAAATCATAATAAAAATTATGCCACTAGGCCAACTAATTATTAATCCTCTTCCAGAAGGAGGTGCTGTTTCCCGCAAAGCAGCGCAGTGGTCATGAATTACTTTATAAGGAATTATAGTAAAAATTAAAAAAAAACTTTTTCTGAATACAGTAAGTTTCCTTTTTAGACACATTCATTTAAAAAAAACAGCGCCATATTTTGACTGTGAAACGTGCAGTGCTCATGTTTATTTAACTAAGTCAAAGCCTTTTTAAAAAATCTATTTGAATCAGCCAGTGCTGATATTATGGCGAGCATTTGCATGAACTGTGTATAACTTACCAATGGCAGAGTTCAATCGATGCCCGAAGCATTGTAGTCTTGTCCATCCATTCAACTCAGCGGCTTTGATGATATTGGTCCCGCTATCTGTGGTGATGCAGACCTGTTGCTCCTCGCTGAGTCCCCAGGGGGCGAGTACATCTGCAAGTCCGGCTGCAATTGCTTCGCCCATGTGATCCTCTGGAAAGTAGACCGTCTGAAGGCATAAGCTGACAAGATTCCAATCTTTGTCAATAAAGTGGACTGTCAGGCTCAAGTATGGTTCCGAGGTTCGACTAGACCAGAGGTCAGCTGTGGTCGCAAAATACGACACTGACTTAAGTTGCTCCTCCACCCTGTCCCTAACTTCACTATAAAGTGCAGGTATAGTCGTGCGTGAAAAATATTTTCGACTAGGGAGCTTGAAGCGGGGGTCAATGACTGACATCATTTTCCTGAAGCCCACGCCATCCACCATACTAAATGGCATCATGTCCTTAGCCAAGTTTGTAACAGCCCTAGTAATGTCTTTATGATGTTTAGACTGTTTGTCATAAGGTAGGAATGCAGCCATCTATGTTTGCTTCATTGACTTCTCTGGTTTCGGTGTCGGGGAGGGGGATGGGGGTGGTGGTGATGGTGATGGTTCGGGGACAGGTTGGCATAAACTTTTATGATGCCTCATCTTCTGACTCTCAGTATGTTCTATCGGGTGGAACTGCTTAAAATGGTGGAACAGATTTGATGTGTTCCCGCTGCTAGTCGGCACCACTCTCCGGCACATTTTGCAGAGCACCGAAACCTGAAGTTTATCCAAACTTAAAAAGCCGAACCACTTCCACACCACTGAATTAGTCTTTCCTCTCTTATCAACTATTTCATCTGCCTTCTTACTTGTGGAAGCTTGTTCATCCACATCTGTATTGCGGTCAGGGGTACTCATTTTGTAGCTAAAACTTTCTGCAACAGAGCTTAACCAACTACTGCTGAGCGCTGGCAGCGTGTCTGTGATGTACGTCATCACGTAATTCTGTTCTGCTCTTTCTGACGGCTGAGCACTGAACGTCATTCAGTGACAAATGCTAATATATAAAATTATATTTATATATATATATATATATATATATATATATATATATATATATATATATATATATATATATGCAAATGTATATTGAAATATTGATATCGAATTATTGTCCAGCCCTATTATACAGTACAAAAACAACATCTGAGAAACTAAATTATTATTAAGCACATTATGTACACGTTTGATTAGATATTTGCAGAGAGACTATTCAACAGTAAAGACTGGTCTAAGCATTCTTAGACATTACTTTTATATCGTCTAAACATTAGCCCTACTTTAATGTCAATTTGTTTATGAAACATAAAGCATTCCTGACGCTTTACAGATGCATTGAATAGTTGCCTATGATATTTCAAAATGTTGCACTCGATTTCACACATTTTAGTCAGGAATTATAGTTTCAGAAAAAGTCCAACTAGTAAATGAGTTCAAGTTTATGTCACAACAACACATTATCTAATGCCAATAAGAAACATTACTTACACTGTATACGAGATCCTCTCGTCAGCTGTCTGTTGCCGCGATCGTGTTCTTTTCGTGAGATAAACAAGCTTAGCCTGTTCCTCTCAGCGCGTCCACATCTGGAGTAAATACAAGGCTTTTTCTTCTCAGCGCCTTAATCCAAAAACGAAAGTATCCGACACAAACACGTTGCTGCTTTGTTTACCAGTTGATGTGGGCGGTCATTTCACGCGTCTTTCATGTGGATGTTTGTAATAACAATGGCGCCGCATAGCGTGTGGGCGTGAACTAATTAGCGGTAATGAGGTCAGATAGGAAAAACAGGACATGGTATTGGTTTCATATGGATTACTTACACACAGAATATGTGTTTTTTTCGATTAAACTTACTTCATTTTAAACTAGACATTTCAAGCTTTTATAGATATATCTCTCATGTTTGTGTGTCATGTATTCGCTGAGTTTTAGTTCATTTTAGTGACGCATTTCAACTGGATATTCACGCAGACTGAGAAGACTGAAAGGACACCCTGTATATTTTCTTTATTTACAAAAACCACAAACATTTGTTGATATGTTGAGCGTACACAAATAAAAGTAAACTTTATACAGATTCAGGTGATGTATTACTTTTATGTGTCCAATCAAAATTGAGGGAGCAATTCAAGGTCTTTTTGCGGTCATCTGGAAAATATGCGAGTGCTCCGCCGGCGCCTTAGCCGACCCCAGGACGTTAAAGAAAATGACAATTAAAGAGTTAAAGAATGTCCTACAAAAAGCCGACATGTTAAACCCTTTATCTTTTTTACAGTTTATGTGCTGAACATTAATTAAATACAAAATAACATCTAAAAGTAGTTCAATACCCTCGGGAGGGAATTTCCAGCATTTCTTCCCTCACCATAGAGGGTCATTTATGAGCATGCTACTCCCTTCTGAGCACCTGAAATTTCCTCTCATTCTGAGAGTTGATTTTCCACTCACAGAGCTCTGTGAATCAGCAACCTCAGTCTGTTAGGTCACTCTCTGCCTCCCTGTTAGGTTGCTTTCTGGCTGGTGAGCTTTGCAGTGCCCCCTTCACCCTAGAGGGTCACACATGAACTCGACGCTGCCAAAACTGAATGTCAGGTAAGTCTTGGGGTATGCAGCTCAGGTCTTTGGCCAAAGGGGATAATGTCACCGATAGCCATCTAGGCGTCCTTGGGGCAACTCTTAGCTTGGTAGAGTTGGTACTTAGTGCTCGGCTTGTGCTTGGCGTGCTTGGTATAATGTTCCCCATAGCGACCTCTAGAGGACGCAGTTCGAAGTTCCCTCGGAAGGGAACGTCTCAGGTTACGTATGTAACCATGGTTCCCTGAGAAAGGAACGAGACACTGCGTCCTCTAGAATCCTCGCCATGCTTCAGGCGCAAGTTTCAGATGAAGAAGTGGCTGACGTGTTCTCGTGGCGCCCCTTTGTACTATGGTCGCACCGGTAGTGACGTCATAGGCTTTTGCTGGCCAGTGTTATTGTTGTGTTTAGATGTATGCTTCAGGACACCGGTCACGCCAAGGCATTCCCCATAGCGACCTCTAGAGGACGCAGTGTCTCGTTCCCTTCTCAGGGAATCATGGTTACATACGTAACCTGAGACGATTTTCAATAAAACACTCAAGTCTCCCAGTCATTGACTTTTACTAAAAATGTGTAATTTAAAATCCCCTGGTGTTAAAAAGTGTTTAGATGTGTTTATGTGTTTATACCCACTATATAATGCCTGTATTTTCGCGCTGTCATAATCTTGCCGGTTATGTTTTTACATTGTACATTTCTAGGCAGCGCCTTTTACTCACTGAATTAGTGGTTATCAGTTTCATAAATAAAGTCAATATGAGTAAAAGAAGGCAGTTGATTTTTGACAAAGAGGTATTAGAAGCACGAAATACCATGATTATTGGAGAGTCTGTTATGCATCCTGGGTCGGCTCAGCATCTGACGGCTCATCTGACAGCGATCTCATATTTAGATGTTTTAGCCTAACGTTACACATATTGTTAAAACTTTGGATTATTTATTTAATTTTTGTTTTCAATTTCTATTGTTTATTGTTTGCTACTGTGTTGCTATTTATTCTAGTCTGACCGTTTCCTGAAAAAAAAAAAAAAAATCTGATGTAATGAATACAACCTTTTTTCTTTTTTTTTTTTTTTTTGATTACCCCAAGTTTATTTGTGTTGTTCTCTTATTCAAATTATAAATGATATAAGTAAACAAATTAATCATTCATTAGGTGAAGCTGTGCACTTGAATTTCACATCGCATCTGTCATGAATCTGGTCGGTGACCTTCGGTCCGCTCACCACCAGATGTCGCTCTTACCCTGTCATATCACACAGACTGTTGCATTGCACCCCAGACTACTATTCCCATCATCCATCACGCAGATTACAGCAACACCTGTGGCCAATCTGGCGTCCTATATAAGCCCCGGACTTTCTCTCGGTTACTCACGGAGTATTGTGGTTACTGTTGTGGTTTACATTGTTGTTTCGCGTTCCCTAGTTTCCCAAGTTTCCCGAGTTTAGCTTTCTTGCCTGGCCATTTCGTCTCGTCTGTCTCGCCGCCTGCCTTTGGACTACTTGCTCGTTCGTTTGGACTATCCCTCAGCCTTGCCCCTTTTGGATTACGTTCGCCTCGGATCGACCCATGCCTGCTTCACGGACTATTCTTGTGTCTCTCCCCTACATATCTGTTTGCCATTGTTTGACTCTGCCTGCCTGGCCATGTCTTTGTTGATGTCCCTTAATAAAGCTCTCCAGATGGATCTGCCCGCTTCACGCTTCATTCCTCATGTTACAGCATCATCCTATGCAGTGTGCGCAAGTTATTATTACACATTGTTGTCTATGGGCTATTTTCGTAATTTAAATAACATGAATTGTCTTAATTGAATAATGACAATGAATTCTAATATTACACCACACAATTATGTAGTTACTTCCTTTTAATTCCCTTTGTCAGCGCAGTCTTGTTTATGTTAAATTGACTCTTATGAAAACGGTGTGTAGCCTGCATAAAAATCTATAAACAAAACAAAGGGCAAAAATATTTGATGTTGATGTTGATGACTAGACAATAATTTTTTTATGATACTAGACACTTCTTTATCAAGACAGTGGCATACTACAGTGAAATAAAATCTTCTTTAGCCATATCAAAACACTTGTTTGCGTGTGGGTAAAATTTACCCGCATGGCGGTTTTAGGTATACAGCAACCTCTGGCAGTTCTAGTGTTAAACAGTGCATTAAAGCCATTGTTTTTATCAGCACAGATTACAAAAACAAAACAAGGCATTTTATTGTGAGCTCACGTGAATTATTTTGACAGAATACATCATGAAATATAATTGCAGCAGGATAACACGTGCCACCATAATTCCAAGTCCCTGCCTAGTGTGTGCTAGGACAAACCACAGAAGAGCCAGGAGTGACTCGCAAGTCTAAGTCATAGAACCTGGCGAAAGTTAGGGACGTGGACCATCCCGCAGCGTTACAGATGTCCTGCATTGGGACAGCTGCTAGGAAGGCCTTTGAGGCAGCCATATCTCTGGTAGAGTGGGCCTTGACCCCCAAGGGAGAGGGAAGGCCCCAAGACTCATAGGCTAGAGTGATGGCATCCACAATCCAGCGGCTGAGGGTCTGCTTGGCTGCAGGAAGACCCTTCTTAAGGGGGCCATAACAAACAAATAACTGGTATGCCCTTCTCCACGCGGCAGCTCTGTGGACGTACGTGTGCTCGCACTGGACACATACAATTAAGCTTTTGCTGGTCTGGTTCCCGAAAGGGAGGAGAACAAAAGGCCTGGAGTACAACGGGCTGTGGTGCCGAGGAGGGGACCTTCGGAACATACCCAGGACGAGGGTATAACAAGGCTTTGGCCATGCCAGATGGAGAACCGATCCTGCAGAAACTCCAGCACTGTACCAACTGGGCAGTTAACTGGGCCCTGCTGGCGGTGTCCGCACCATAAAGTGAAGAGTCTCCACTTCAGGGCATACAGTTCCTCATAGAGGGAGCTCTGGATTGGAGGATGGTCTCAACAACCTTGGTTGAGAGACCGCAAGCTATGAGGTGTGCCCCCTCAGGGGCCACACCCACAACTTCCACAACTCCGGGCGAGGGTGGAGGAATCCAGAATCTGGGAATCCAGACTAAAACAAAGATATATTCAGAGCAGACACCATGTCTCATAAATTTCATGTGTCAGACAAAGCTCTAATTCAGCACAAATCATTTTGGGCAAACAGATACAAAGTGGCATTTTTTTTCCCACTTAGTGAATAGGATGAGTGTGTATGTTTTCCACTGATTTTGCAAAGATCTTTAGTTGGAAGAATTCAATGTATTTGTCTCAGACCATGTTTCAAATTGTTGTTCTACATTTGTTTGTCTGAAACACTGTGGCAAATGTTAGAAAACTTCTTGGCAACTTAGGCCCTGTTTCTGTCTGTGTTTAGTATTAAGATGAGGTTTTAACCATATGCTCAAGCCAGGCACATTACATTACTGGTTCAAAATAAGGTGAAGGTGGTACCACCATGTGCACACATACCATACCATGCCCTCTGGCTGACACAAACACTTTTTACAAGCAACATATTTTAGGTGTTTTAGATGTTTAAATAAAATGACAATTACAGGGTTAAAGAAAGTCTTACAAAAAGCGAACATGTTGAACCCTTTAGCTTTTTTACAGTCTATGCTGAACATTAATTAAATACAAAAGAACATCTAAAAGTAGTTGAAAATAAATATAACATAAGCTTGTTAAACTGCATTAAAGCCATTGTTTTTATCTGCATAGATTACAAAAACAAAACAAAAGGCATTTTATTGTGACTGTACATTAATTATTTTGACAAAATGCATCATGAAATATAACGGGAAAACAGGAAAACACGTGCATTAGAGCTACAATAAGCATAATTTTACATAACACAATTTATAAGACGTGTGCTATGGTTTTACTTAAAACTCACTTTAAACCACAAAGTGTTTTTGTTCGCTTTCAACTAACATGGGTGATGTTTCAGTGTGGGTTTTGGTCATATAATATTGCTGAAATATGCTTTTTTTTAATCACATGCTTTATATATTGTGTGTAGAAACACAGAAGTTTAATGGAAGTTCGTCATCGGGAGAGAAGGACAGGCTATAAATGTGTAACATGAGTGACTTATGAGCAGCAATATTATGAGCAAAATGTGCTTCGTCTTCTACCCCTTCCATTGCTGTCAGTCTGTGTCGATTTTTGAATGGGATTGATACACAAAGGAAAAAAAAAAAGGGGCTAGATTTGTACCTTTTGGGGTACAATAGCTTGTCACTGGAGCAGTACCCTTAAAAGGACATCTTTGTATCTTTTTACCCTTAATAGGCACATATTAGTATCTTAAGGGTACGTATTACTACTCTAATAAATACATGTTGAAAATGTATGTGCATTTACGTCTGAACTAGGTATGTCATTACAAGATGCCTAATACATACATCATCTCCATGTACATTGCCTTCCAAGATCCCTCATGCATACTGTATGTCGTCTCCATGTACATCGCCTGAAGGCTGATTTATACTCAACGTATCTGCAAGTTCACTTGGGCGCACACTTGACGCCATCGTGGTGTTGGCAGAAGTTGACTTTTTCAATGTGTGATCATAGGGACAGCCAGATGGCAAAAAACTCCTGACAACCACCTTGGGAAAGGAAGAAACTGTTTGTAAGAAAGTCTGTAAAAGTGATAAAGAGAGTTTTTTGTAAAGGCAATAAAGAGAGTTTCTGGTATAAGTGGAGACCCAGGTGGATTCAAACATGTACCACCAGTCCTCTCAGAGCTTGGCTGGTTATCACATTTTGGAAAAAATCTGGAATCCAAGAAACGGATTCAAATATGAACGATAATTGAATGCTTTAAAAACTATGAGGCACGATATGCCCATGCCACCATAATTCCAAGTCCCTGCCTGATGTGTGCTAGGACAGAGGACAGAAGAGCCAGGAGCGACTCGCAGGTCTAAGTCATAGAACCTGGCGAAAGTTAGGGGCATGGACCATCCCGCAGCGTTACAGAAGTCCTGCCTTGGGACACCTGCCAGGAAGGCCTTTGATATAACTATTGAAATAAATGGTCCGCCCTTCTCCACGCCCTTCTCCAAAGTCCAAATGGGAAGGGGCCACAGAGAGGGCCTAAAGATCCCTTACTCTCTTTAGAGATGTTTAAGCAAGGAAAAGGACCGTCTTAATAATCAGATGGTGGTCTGAAGACTCTTCGATAGGCTCGAAAGGGGGCCTACAAAGAGCCTCTAGCACCATGGCAAGGTCCCAAGGAGGGACCCAAGGTCGTACCGGATGCCTCAGCCACAGCGCACCGCGGAGGAAACGTGTAACAAGGGGGTTCCTACCCACTGAAGAGCCACCCAGAGGGGCGTGGTAGGCCGAAATAGCCACCACGTAAAACTTCAGGGTGGAGTGGGCTAACCCTGTGGAGAACCAATCCTGCAGAAACTCCAGCACTGTACCAACTGGGCAGTTAACTGGGTCCTGCTGGCAGTGTCCGCACCATAAAGTGAAGAGTCTCCACTTCAGGGCATACAGTTTCCTCGTAGAGGGAGCTCTGGATTGGAGGATGGTCTCAACAACCTTGGTTGAGAGACCGCAAGCTATGAGGAGCCACACCCACAACTTCCACAACTCCAGGCAAGGGTGGAGGATGGTGCCCCCCACCTGAGAGAGGAGATCCCTCCTGACAGGAATCTCCCATGGAGAGCCGTCGAGAAGGGAAATCAGGTCCGAGAACCATGCTCGGGCTAGCCCGACCTCGGGATGAAGCATCCATTCCCCGGGCCTCGGCCCCTGTCTCGACAGGATGTCTGCTCCCATGTTGAGATGCCCAGGGATATGATCTGCCCTCAGTGAGAGGAGTTTGTCCTGGGACCACACAAGGATCTGGTGTGCCAGCTTGTACAAGGGGCGCGAACGCAGACCTCCCTGGTGGTTGATGTAATAGACGCATCCGTTGCTAGCGCTACGTGACGACAAGGAACTCCCAACACTGGGCCCTGAGACAGGAACCAAGGCTTTTTTCACATGTCCAAGGCACGTAGGCATCGCCACGTGACCTTGATCATGCGAAACGGGTTTCCCCTCAGGGAGAACCCCTTGGTCCTGAGCCACCACTGTAGGGGTCTCATGTACAGCAGGCCAAAAGGTATCACATTGGATGCAGCTGCCATCAGACCCAGCAGTTGTTGAAACTGCTTTACAGTAAGTGACAATCGTGCCTGCATTGTGGTCGAATCCCACACCACACCTAGATAAGTGGTTCTCTGTAATGTAGAAAGCACACTTTTCTTGGCATTCAGTCTCAACCCCAGCTCTTTCATGTGAGCGAGAACAACATCTCGATGTTGAACTGCCATCTGCTCTGACTGAGCTAGAATCAACCAATCATCGATGCAATTGAGTATGCGGATGCCCTGGAGTCACAGAGGAGCCAGAGCTGCATCCACACACTTCGTAAAAGTGACCTGATTGAGCGAGTCGTTTGACGAGTTAGCATCATGAACTTCAGTCGCATGACTGAGTGGTTCAGCTGACACAGATCTAAAATAGGACGCAGGCCCCCATCCTTCTTCGGAACAATAAAGTACCGGCTATAGAACCCGGACTCCCTGTCGTGAGGAGGAACCACCTCTATGGCCTCTTTCCTCAAGAGAGTGTTTACGTCTTTTTCCATTACCAGACCCTGCTCGGGACTCACCAGAGTGAGGAAGACCCCATTGAAAGGAGGCGGCGGAGCGCCAAACTGAATGCGGTAACCTTGCTCTACAGTGTGCAGGACCCACGCAGATACATTTGCCAGAAGTTTCCACGCTGCCAAAAAATCTACTAAGGGAACCAGTCTCTCGAGACTGGTCTCTGGAGATGTTTGAGCTGCTGAGTTGAGTTCCATGATGGTCAGGAACGCTTCGTCGAGGACTTCCTCGACTGCAGCACGACCCTTAGGTTGGGCTTAGCCTTGGAAGCCCCCGACTTAGAGCGCCACTGATCTCGGTCCCGAGAGGTGATGCTCTGTTTTTGAGATGCCCCGTATGAGGAGCTGGTACACAGCTGGGCCTGCTCCCGCCCGGCAGCCCCATGAGCTATAGAGTGACGAGGGAGAAACCGCTGAAATGCCACCACCTGTTTACGAGCCTCCCGGTACCTGTCGACAACAGAATTGACGGCGTCACCGAACAGGCCAGAAGGTGCCAGTTGATGTTTAACTTGGCTACCACATGAGTAACCATCTCCAAAAGCTCCTCATACTGGGGCGAATGAGAGATTTCCTCGACGCTCTCGATATCAACCTCCTCAGAGGAAGATATGCGGAGCGTCGAGCCTGTTCCCGGGGGGGAAGAAACCGCAGAGCAGGCTTCCGATCCCTGAGAATGGGCAGCGGATCTGGTAGGTGAGGAAGGAGATAGGGGGTCACCTGTCTCCATTCCCTCCAGCAAATCCAGCTGCGAACCCCACGAGTGCAGCTGATGCTCTGCCTTGGCGGAAGCGGGGCCAGACCCGTGAGGAATGCTAGTGAAGGCTCCCTCCTTAAAGAGAGCCTTCCGGGAGCGGAGAGCACAAAGGGTGAGACGCTCGCATGCTGGCAGTCAGCTTCTTTGAGAGCCGACTCTGCGTGATCCGCTCCCAAACAAACCACGCACAGACAGTGTGTATCCCCGCTCGGGATGAACACACTGCCTGTAACATGGCTTGCTAACTTTAACCTTTTTGGACATTGTGTTCTCAAAATAAAGTTGTGCAAACTGGCACTAAAAAGCAGAACATGACAGACACACACACACACAGAGTGCTTTGTTGAATGACAGAGGCTGAATGCCGGTTCCGGCGCACGTGCTTTTAACCCTCTGGGGTCGAAAAAAGCGCCGTGGCGTGGTTTGTGGCAGTTTTTCTAATAACGCCAAAAAGAACTTCAATTACTCCGTTATTTTTGATCGTACAGATAAGAGCAATACATCAATCGAATCTGTAAGGAGTCTACTTTTATTTATGCACACTCATAACAACAACAGCACTCTTTTGTCTTGTGAAATAAAGAAAACACTCAGGGTGTGCAGTCTGCTGCGTTGTTCTCTGTGATTGTCAAGAAATGCGTCACTAAAATGAACTGAAACTCAGTGAATACTCCACACAGAGACATGTGAGATATATCTATAGAAAGCTTCACATGTCTACTTTTAAAAGTCTTATCGAAAACAAATATCATGTGTTAATCTATATGAAACCAATGCCATGTCCAGTCTTTCATATGGATCATAGATAGGCTCATAGTGGATCATAGTCAGACCTCATTCTTTTTAATTTGATCACGCGCACGAGCTACTTCCAGTTTTGATATTGTAATCCATGTGGAGGCGCACATGGTGTACCGCCCACATCAATGTAAACAAAGCGGCGAGACTTGTCTTCATTGTTCATCTCGGCTATTTGCATCTTGTTACTGGAAGATGACGCGCTGTGAGGAGTAAGATTTATATTTCCCTCAGAGGAGCGCAATGCGATGCACGGCGAGATCCACCGAAGCAGTAAGTCTTTCCTTTATTAGCCTACTTACGTTAGTTGTTGTTTTACTGTGACATAACTTGTAAACATTATAGTAGTTAGATTTTTTCAAAACTATAATTCCTGACTACGTGCAATCAAGAGAAACGTTATGAATTATGTTTCATTTCATTACATCGAAATGTTTCACAATGATTTTTAATGTTCTATAAAATAAAAATGACGCAATATAAAAGTAATCGTGTTTACACTGTAACACTGAATGATAGAGTCTAAGATTGTTTAGACAAAACTACTGTCATATACTCTGTTCACAAATAGATGTTTATGATGTGCTTAATAATAAATTAGTTTCCCAGACATAAAATGGTATTGTATTGTATAATACATACAAAGCATGCTTGTGTTTATGACTATAAAATCATATTTATTCATTGTATAACAATAGGATGTAAAAGTAATAATAGCTTATTATTAATACTCTGTTTGTGAATAAATGTTTAATGTGCTAAACAATAATAATTCATTTCTCAGATATAAAATGTCAATTTTTTATGATAGTATAAAGTATGCGTGAGTCCATGACTACAAAATCATACTATATGTATATATGTATATATTACAAATGCTCCTGATATTAACATGCTCACGGATGTTTTTTTTTTGTTTTGTTTTGTTTTGTTTTTTTCTAGTGATCTGATACCTGCACCACAGATGAATGCTACATGAATGCCACATGAAGAGTGCTGTATCAACATCAGATGTTCAACTACACTGATATTCTATGGTAAAACAAGTTCCTGGACTACTGATGAAGAGTTTTGTTTCCTGAATCCAGGGAAAGAAGCAGCAATCACTTAAATATCAGGTAGAATTTACTTGTTTCACTTGTTGAACAGAATTGAGAAAACAGTTTTCAGGAATGACACAAAGTCTGTTCACGTCTCTGTACATGTAACATCAGTGTAGTCAATAATGTGCTTTTGACCTTCATTATGTATGTTTTGATGACACTGTGTTGTAAATAAAATACAAATAATCTAAAACTCCATTCTTTGAATCTTCTCGCATTGTTTCTACCTGACAGTCAGAGTCTCACTGATGGGCCATTAGAAGAGGACCTTTTGTCTCTCAGGTGTGAATTACTAAACATTCATGGCCATTGTCACTCCCTCGCATATTCCATTTTGATCACAAAACATGCCTTAGAAAATATAAATCAATATATTGTGTTCTGTTAATGAGTGAATTAGATGATTTTCACATCATCTTGTAGAAAAGAACTCTAGCCTACCACATCCAGTTCTCAAAAGCCTCGTGAACTAATGTTCTGAATGTGATTCATGGCCTTATTTCAGTGACTTAAAACATTTAGTTTTTCACTAACCACGCATAAACGTTGTTTTCTCAAAAACACAAACATGTACATTAATGTTGTTTGCATATTATTGTAGCCCAGTTTGTGCTGATTACAATGTAATTAGACTTTAGCCATTAATATGTTTTTAAGATACTAAAAAAAGCACAAATGTCAAGGCATGTCAAAACTTCACCAGGGTGCCAAAACACCCTCAGACCCTAGAGGGTTAAATAACTGGCAGAGTAAGAGTGATTCTTAGCTTTAAGAAATTTGATAACTTGCTTTTATACTTAAGTTTAAAAGCAAGTTATTAAGTTCCCCAGGGCTTGGTGACGTCACGTATTGCATGCTAGCCTCGGGGATGTGATCAGAACCTCAGAGCTGATGGCACATAAACTGATTGGAACTGGAAGCAGTGTTCTTAGCTCTAAAGGATTTTCAGCTGCAGCTGAACAGTGACATGTACTGATTCGCACTGACAACATGTCTGTGGTTTCGTACATAAATCACCAAGGAAGCGTTCGACCCAAGGCTTTGTACAGGCAGGCAGGGAATCTCCTGCTATGGGCGGACCTTCACTTTCTCTCCGTCAGAGCAGTGCACATCCCAGGTCTCCTCAACCGAGGGGTGGATATGCTTTTGAGAAAAAAGAATTCCTCAAGGACAGTGGAGGCTGCACCCCAAGTCAGTTCGGATGATTTGGGCCCACTACGGGAGAGCTGGGGTGGATCTGTTCACCACGACCGAGAATGCACACTGCCCCCTATTCTTCTCTCCTTCTCACTCCCTGCTGGAAGGGGACGCTCTGACATCGCATTGGCCAGCAGCCAGGCTATATGCATTTCCTCCGAACAAGATATTGCAGCCGGTGTTATGCAAGATTGGGGAGGAGGGGGTTTCGGTGATACTCATCGCCCCGAACTGGCCGAACCAGCCTGAGAGCCCATCTAGCGAGCGTCACTATTGGTTATGGGGATTATGTGTAGATTATGTGTGTTCTGTCTTCACTGAGTGTGTAACTTGTACAGACTGCTTGTAGCCTCTCTCACAGCAGGACTGAATAGTGTTCCCATAACGGAGAAAGCTCTGTGATGTCTTGTGAAAGCTTGAAAGGGAACGTCTCCAGTTACTATTGTAACCTCAGTTCCCTGAGAGTGGGAACGAGACATCGCGGAGGTCACCATGTTCGCTGCTTGACCAGCAAAGCGGCATTAAGTATCAGATTCTGACGTAATTGTCGCATGCATCACATTTTATACGGTGCATTTTATATGCCTCTCGAGCTTGTCCGTATTTGCATGCGATTTACATACTCTGTGACAATTGCGACAATCCCACCCTCAGGGAACCGAGGTTACAATAGTAACCGGAGACGTTTTGTTTCCTACACAAATGAAAAAAAAGTGGATGCTGCACACTGGTGGTGGTTGAGGAGAGATGCCCCCATATGATTGTAAAGCGCTTTGGGTGTATAGCAATACACAATGAAAGCGCTATATAAATGCGATCATTCATTCATTCACGAATACTGATTCACACGTGATGCTCGCAGTGAATTTCAGCATCTGCGTCTCACTATATGACAACATAAACGTATGACCTTAAGACAGATCGAGAGGGTGGTTAGGAGTTGCCAGTAGGGGCTTGTGACGACGCTGAAGAGACAGAGACGTGTGTGAATCTTTCAGGAGAGGAGGACATTAATTCCCCACCTTAATTATGAATTTCACCTCATTTATTGAGATGGTAGATTTATTGAGATTGAATCATCTCTAAGACCGACACTTAAGATTTAGATACTTGATAACTTACTTTTAAACGCAGATTTGAGCCAAGAATTTTTTTACACTTAAGTCAATTCTTTGCAGTGTTCTTGAAAGTAATTCTTAGAGGCTTGATAAATAAGGGGTCTGTTCTATAGAAAAGGTAACCTTAAATGACTTCTGTTGTGATCAGGCACTATATAGAACATAAAGTTGAATAAAATTAACCTGACCTTCAAGGGGGGTGGGGGGTGCTGTTGGGGCACCCCCCAATGGCAATATAATGCCAGGGGAAACACTGCTTGTTCCCTATGCCATTCAGTGTGCTCTTCCAACTGAATATGTTCACTCCTTTCAGACTGGAATCTCACTTAAGATGGCAAAATACCTTTTGAAAGCCACTTCACATCCCTGTATACATTGGATTGATTTTAATAACTTTAATGTACTAGAAATGTGTACCAAGTACTAGGAAAATACAAGTATCGGATCGGGATTTGGTATTGGCAGATACTTATTATTTAATGACTCGGAGCAGAACAGGGGCACAAAAAGCGTGGTTGGGACATTCCTAATTAAATCATTAGACTGCGTGTTGCTGCAGCTGTAGAAAAACAATTGAGTAAATGATACTGCTTATTTGCTGAATATTTCGTTCCTGCACACTTAGTTTTAACCTTGTTTATAGTTGCTCATTTAGAAAATGAATATGGTAGTCCATGCAATATGCACAGTGAAATGAGTACAAGAGTGTTCTTATCCTAGATGTTGATTTCAGATGCTTTCTGAAGCACACTGTGACTGCTCTATAGCAAGCACTAGCCAAGTATTTAAATGTTGAGCACTGTTGCCTACTCTTGCGAGACAAAAAAGCAACTGCAGCTTCAAAAACAATCCCAAAACAAGCCCAATATATTTTGGATTATTTATATATATTTTTAATTATTATTTATTATCAATTATTTATTACCAGTAAATGAGCCTGCAACATATTAAACTGAAACCACTCTTATTTGAAAAGCAAAAACATAAGTTATTTTACAAAAATCAGCAAACTGCAACAAAGCGGGAGGAACACAATATCCACTCACCTCAAGAAACCAGTCAGCTGTGCCATGTGACCAAATCAGCCTGCACCATCTAGAGTTTCTTGGCAGAACTTTGTATTTATTCAAAATTAAATCTAGTGGCAACATTATACACGGTTTTACTGTCAGTTTGATCAATTTAATGCACCCTTGCTAAACATAATTATTCAGTGAATGGTAGTTTTGCTTATTTTTGGATCATGCTATTAGCTTAGCAAACTGCTAATGTCAGACTCTACTGAAATCAATTGAGAGTCAAGTTATTTGTGAGTTGCTTCCTATATGAAGGGTCAAATTAGGAATCTGTTTACTAGAAAGTATAAAGAGAGAAAAACCAGAGATAGTGGGCAGTACAAATCTTTCAACTTTATTTGGATAATGAATGAAAAGGTAGGCATATGCACTTAATACAACTATCAGTAGGAAAAGGAAGAAATCTAGGAGAGAAGATAAATGTATAATATCTAGACTCATCAATTCAATATTGCATAATAAAAATAATAATAATAATAATAATAATAATAATAATAATAATAACAATAATAATATTAAAAAGCATGCCACATGATTATGTGATTGGTGTGGTGTTAGTGAAACAATGGAACATGTATTAATGCAGTGTAAAAGATATACACTGTGTATCCTCCCTCTAGGCTGTGAGGGATTTAGAGCAGATGATTGAGGAGCTGAACACGCAGCTCCATCTGAAGCAATAGTCCTTATCCACCTAATTCTTAAATGTGGAAATAAGCCTATGGTTGAGACTTCTGGTTCATTAGCCACTATTGGGAAAACTGTTTGCACTACAAACCAGTCAGTTCATAATTAAGAAAATACATTAAAATAATATGGCAAGCCACACCAATCTGCAATACCAAGCAGCAAAACAAGCTGTATGGCAGAAAATAAAGTGAATAGGTCTGGGGAAAGGAAAAACAAGAATGTTAACCACCAATAAGACAGAAAAAGAAGTAAATCTTTCCATATGTGCCACTTTTTAGTTAGTCTCAGCCTCAGACGTCATGCACACGGATCGTTGGCTGAATGACTGATTGATATGGCACTCAGTCCTCATCGGATTGGTTGAAATATACAGGATTTCCAGGAAATGCGTGCCGCGTTCTTTGCTGTGACACTAAATCCCCCTATGTTATAAGAAAGTCGTCATGTTTACAACTGTGAAAATGACCACTTATCGGGATCAACTAAACGTTGGATTTTCAAAAGTATGTGATGTATGTGAAGTTTGCTGCATAGATTCTTTAAAATATGTCCAAGAGATTTACATACCTGTTTGTTATTTGGGGGGCATTTACACACCCCTAAAAATGATGCAATATGTAACGTGTTTTCGTTTTTGGTTATTGTTTGCTTTACCTGTCAGACTTATGGCCTCTTGGTTCTTCTTGGCCATTCAAAAGGACCAAGGTTCCCAGACCTTCTGCCTTCAGGAATCAAGAAGAATCAAGAAGCAAGAATGTGCTGTATGTATGTGTGTGTGTTTCTGTGTGGGAAATCTGTGGGTGGTCATGAGCTAGTGTGGGCATCAGCAGACATCTTTTCGTGATACGGATGTTCCAGGTTGTTAGAGTGGTTACAGTTATATCTGTGGAATGTTTTTGCGTAATAAAGTGTAAAAGGGTGGTTTCAGGGGAGTTTTGGGATTGTGTGCATCTGTGGGTATCTCATTTGTGTGTGAGAATCTGAGTATGTGTTCATTTTTTTTTGCATGTAAGCTACGGCTGTTGTTCCAGGAACAGCAGCTGTAGATTGACTTGACACTGGAACAGCAGCTGTAGCTTGACTGGAGTCGGAAACTTAACTTGACTCAGGAAATGGAACTGTAACTTGACTTGACTCCGGAAACGCTGCTTTAGCTTTGTTTGGCTCTGGGGTAGCAGCTGTGATGTAACGGAGCTCCGTTTTCACCGCCATTTTGTGAACGGTCTCCGCCATCGCCGCCATCTTGTGAGTGCGCACCGGCACGGCCGCCATCTTGCGAACGGGCACTGCTGTTGCCGCCATTTTGTGCACATTCCTCCTCCATGACACCCACAGTAAACGGAGAGCCCACACACAATAGAGCAAAGTCCAGAAATGCAGCTAGCGATAAACGCGGACGCTGGCGTCTCAGCCTTGCCTTTAAAGGCTCATTAATGCCACTGCAAAATATTTCAATTAATATACAGTCCGGGAGGTCAAGTCAAGTCAAGTTAGAGCTGTGTTTCCTGCGTCAAGTCAAGTCAGAGCTGCTTTTCCAGCGTCAAGTCAAGTTAAACCTGTGTTTCCTGTGTCAAGTCTAGTCAGAGCCGCTCTTCCTAAGTCCAGTCAAGTTACAGCTGTTGTCCCTGTGTCAAGTAAAGCTACAGCTGTATCTCCCAAGTCAAGCCAAGTCACTGCCATGGTTCCTGAGCCAGGCCAAGTCACAGCCGTGGTTCCTGAGCCAGGCCAAGTCACAGCCATGGTTCCTGAGCCAGGCCAAGTCACAGCCATGGTTCCTGAGCCAAGCAGGGCCACAGCCATGGTTCTTGAGTCAAGCAAAGTCACAGCCGTGGTTCCTGAGCCAAGCAAAGTCACAGCCGTGGTTCCTGAGTCAAGCAAGGTCACAGCCGTAGTTCCTGAGTCAAGCAGAGTCAAAGCTGTCATTCCTGAGTCGAGCAGAGTCAGAGCTGGTCTCTACGAACCAAGTCAAGTCATCGCTGATCCTTATAAGCCAAGTCAAGTCATTGCTGATCTTCACGAGCCAAGTCAGGTCACTACTGATCTCCGCGAGCCAAGTCAAGTCACTACTGATCTCCATGAGCCAAGTCAAGTCACCACTGATCTCCATGAGCTAGGTCAAATCACTACTGATCTCCATGAGTCAGGTCAAGTCACTCCAGATCTTCACAAGCCAGGTCAAACCACAGCTGGTCTCCATGAGCCAAGTCAGGCCTCAGCCGATCTCCACGAACCTGGTCAAGTCACAGCTGATCTTCATGAGCCAGGTCATGTTATTGCTGCTGTTCCAGAGTCGAGTCACGTCCCGTCTGACGGCCCAGAGTCGAGTCACGTCCCATCCGACGGCCCAGAGCCAAGTCACGTCTCGTCTGTCCGCCCAGAACCAAGTCACGTCTCGTCTGTCCGCCCAGAGCCAAGTCACGACTCGTCTGACCTCCCAGAGCCCCGTCACGTCTCCTCTGTCTGTCCAGAGTCTCGTCACGACATGTCTGCCAGTGTGATGGCGATCACCATTCTCAGTATGTGGGCCGCACACTACGCTCCAGAGGTCCTGTCTGTTATCAAGTCTGCGCCAGAGGTCTCGTCTGACCTCCTAGAGCCTCGTCACGTCATGTCTGCCAGTGTGTTGGCGGTCACTATTCTGAGTATATGGGCTGCACACTACGCTCCTGAGGTCACGTCTGTTCACAAGTCTGCCCCTGAGGTCACGTCTGTTCACAAGTCCGCCCCTGAGGTTACGTCTGTTCACAAGTCCGCTCCTGAGGTCACGTCTGTTCACAAGTCCGCTCCAGAGGTCACGTCCGTTCACAAGTTTGCCCAAAAGGTCTCATCTGATCTCAAGTCTGCTCCAGAGGTCCCGTCTGGTCTCAAGTCTGCTCCAGAGGTCCCGTCTGGTCTCATGTCCACTCCAGAGGCCTCTTCCACCGGAGAAGCCGTGCCAATGCTTCCAGAGGTGTCAGCTCTGGCTGTAGAACCTCCCATGGTGGCGGTGTTAACCTTTGAACTCTCTGCTTCTCTCCCTATTCTGTTTGCCTCCTCTGTCCCTGCTCTCCCCAGGTCCCAGTTCATGACGTGTCCTCCTGCTCCGCCCTGGAGGGCCCCTGCGCCTCCTGCTCCGCCCTGGAGGTGAAAACCTAAGGAACATATTAGAACAAACACCTCATATCAAAGATCATACATGCTGGTGAAAGGCTGATGCTTTTAGGCTTGTTTTGTAGCCACAGGACCTGGACACCTCACAGTCATTAAGTCAACCATGAACTCCTCTCTATACCAAAGTATTCAAGAGTCAAATGTGAGGACGTCCATCCGACAGCTGAAGCTTGGCCAACATTAGGTTATGCGACAGGACAATGATCCCAAGAACACCAGCAAACCTACAACAGAATGGCTGAAAAAAAAAAAAAAGTCCAGACCTCATCCTGACTGAAATTCTGTTGTGAGAGCTGTGCATAAACAAATGCCCAAATTCCCAAATTCATACCAGAAGTCATGGGCGACATTTGACTCGAAATGGGTGACATTTTGACATTGAAATCGGGGAAAAAAGCAAAGGAAAAAATATTTTTCGGATAAGCAAAAAATAAGTGCCGCAACGCACCAAAGCAGTCAATACAGCGCAGTCAAGAATAACTTAAAGAGGTTGCCAACGTTTACTAAACTGTGGACGAGCTTTTGACTCTTGCTGCTGGTTTAAATCTGGTGATCCTTCACGCGATGGCCTTTCATTTTTAACCAGAAATGTGCACGCTGATTTCCTGATTTTCCGTGTCACTTGAAAGGTATCTGTTTTGATTCGTTGTTACTAAATGTGAAACACATGAGGAAAACATGAATGATCAGTAGTGGGACTATTCTGTCATAAATTGCATACCATCCATTCCTGAACTTTACCGTCCATTACTGGCAATGAAATTAGGCCACTGGTTGATTTGTCCCGGTAGAGCCCTGCATTTCGGCCCAGCTTCGGGCCAATTTTCTTATCATAGTTCAGACGCGGGACGGGCTTCAGGCCTGTTTTAGGCTTCTCATTATTTTTATATTTTAGACATCCCGCGTTGGTGGAAACAACACAAGACTTTTTCTTTCACTTTCGAGACCAGCTCTGAAGGCGTTTAGTGTCTCCGTCAGCAGCAGCAGCAGGGAGCACATCTTCAGCACAGCTGGAACAGTTCCGCGTTCAAGCACACAACAAGCTAAGGCTTGCCTGTCATGCAAAGCGGCTTTAGCTTCCACTCTCCACACAAATTCGATATGCGCCTAATAGCAAACATTTATCTAGGTTTAACGTTTACTTTAACTGTTTTATATCTATAGATTTTATTTTAGGCAAGTCGTGATGATTTGAGAAGGCAAAATTTATCAAACAGACTATGATCAGTCTTTCGCTGGCCACTTTATCGTTACTTTAAAAAAACAAAAACAGTCATAAGTAGCATGGGTATATTTGTAGCAATAGCCAACAATACATTGTATGGGTCAAAATTATATTTTTTTTCTTTTATGCCAAAAATCATTACGGTATTAAATAAAGATCATGTTCCATGAAGATATTTTGTAAATTTCCTACCGTAAACATATTAAAACTTAATTTTTGATTGTAATATGCATTGCTAAGACAAATTTAAAGGTGATTTTCTCAATATTTAGATATTTTGCACCCTCAGATTCCGAATTTTAAAAATAGTTGTATCTCAACCAAATATTGTGCTATTCTAACAAACCATACATTAAGGAAAAGCTTATTTATTCAGATTTCATATGAATCTTATGACTTGTTTTGTGGTCCAGGGTCAGTCACATTTAGCATGTGGTAAACTTAATGTGTTGTCTGATTTTAATATTATTCTGTATATTCTGGAGAGTATTTTTTTTTTTTTTAAGAATGATATATTAATTAACTCTGAGATTGAAGGTGAAAGGTCTAGATTAATGGTCCAAATGTTGAATTAATTCGATAGTTGAGTTGATCTGTACATATTCCAAAAAAAATCAATCACTCCTGATGCCGTATTTCTGGACAAAGTATGAAAGTAAGGCAAGATTATTACTTTGAAAGATGTGTTGGAGTTGTGTAATGCCCTGTTCTGCCCATGTGCGTAAGATAAGTGGCTTTTTATTAACTGTATAATCTGGGTTACTCCTAATGTGGGTGTACTTAGTGCAGGAGGGGTGTTTGCGATTTGATAAAATTTACACCAGGCTGTCAGGGCTCCTGGTATAATTGGGTTTGATAAGACATGAAAGTTTGGTTGTATTCAAATTAGCTGGGAGTTTTAATTTTTGTTGTGACTCATTTAACATTCTGATGACGAGTGGTGATAAAGTGGACCAAAAGTGTTTGTAAAACTCAGCGAGGAATCCATCAGGACCTGGTGCTGTTCTTAGAACCAGTCCAGACTGGCTGAGGAGCTTTAATGTGTGCTGCTGTTATAATGGCAGTACTCTATAGATCTCTCACACAAACAAATGCAAACATACTAATTTTCAGCATGCTCGGGTATTTGTTAAATGTGACAAGGCACAATTTATGAAAGTACAACTATGAAATTAAGAGAAACCCCACATGCCTGTGGAAAATCACATACTCCAGCATTTTCACACACATGCTCTGGGAATTCCCACATTTACTTGTGCTTAAGATTAAGGCCATGACCAGCGTCTGTCTCCATGATGTCACCGGCTACAATCTTCAGGTGAAACACTGTCATCTAGTAGTCATAATGAGATACTGCAGTATACAAATAAATTCAGCACTACTCAGACTCCAACCTCACCTCATGTTCAGACCCTTACCAAAAAGAAATATACTTCAAGTTAATTTCATTAAGTATACTTAAGTAAAGTTCAAGTATATTGTTAAGTATACTTTATGTAGTAAGTATACTAATGTCGGTGTACTAGCAGTATACTTGTAAGTGTACTATTTCGGTACTCATTGGGACTAAATTGGCCTGCTTTCTAGTACACATTTAAGTATAACAGCAGTAAACTGAGTACACAACTAGTTTTCTTCTATGTTTTAGTTTGTACTGCAGCTATACTAAAAGTGAACTTATAGGTATACTGATAGTTTACTAATTAAATACTTATAGCATTTTTAGTACACTTTGAAGTATAGTCTCAGTAAACTACTAGTTTAGTAGTTTTAAACTGCAAATATACTTGTAAGTTTTCTTTAAATGAACTTAACATCATACTTTAAGTATACTACTATGTCCCTATTAGGTAACCATTTGTATATGTTTTGTTATATGAATATCTGAACATACAAAATATCAAAAGAAAGAACAGGGTATCTGCTTGTAAACAAAAACATTTTATTCTAGTTTTACGCATTCTTTATTATAAACACTTGAATGTGGGTAAGTTTCATAAATAAAAATAAAAAATAAATAAATAAACAACATTTTGAACAAAAAGCTGCTAAAAGACTGAATTGGACTCAGAGTGATAATTAAAATGTAGAAAGAGTCGATCAACACCCCAAAGCTTTACAGTCATTATTACCTCTTCATATGGCAAGCCGTTTTAACATTTAATCTATTTCCCGTACTAGTATCTATTTTCATGTTACTAGTACTTATTTTTTAGATACTAGTATCTTTTCCTTTAAGTACTAGTACTTATTCATTAGATACTAGTACTTATTCATTAGATACTAGTACTTATTCATTAGATACTAGTACTTATTCTTTAGGTACTAGTGTCTTTTGTAAAGTTACTAGTACTTATTCATTAGATACTAGTACTTATTTATTAGATACTAGTAGGTATTCTAATAGTGACTAGTATTCAATTATACTTTTCTTGTATGGCAAAAATAGAACTAGTTCTTAATTTTTAGTTACTAGTACCTTTTTAGACCAGAGATATCCTGAACTTAATAGATACTAGTACTTTTTAAATTTGCATTTCAGCCCAGTATGCTAATCGTATGTTGAATATTAATGAACCAGGAACATATATGGGAAAGAGATTACACAGGAAACGGAAATAAGAAGACGGAAAGAAGAAGCGAAAAACAGAAGGTGAAAATGGCAGAAGTACTTGAACAAATATGTAGAAAATGCAAATATGTTGAACGATCGATAAACCAGGGAAACATTGGAAGCGCACAGCTGATGCCTAATATGTTTGTTGGTCATTGTATGAGTGACCTCTATTGGCAGGATGCAGATAAGACATCTATTTAGTTTTTTTTTGTCATAGTTCAATGGCAGTTCGCATGTTTCATAATGTTGGTAATTCATTGGAGTTGTTTTTATTTACCAGTATAACTAAAAAAAAAGTTTGGTTGTTATTATTATTACTACTGATACCGCGAAACATTAAAAACATAACACTATTTGGCTATTTAAGAATAAGAGGTTCATCGAGTGACCTCTGGTGGCAGGAAGGAGATAAGACACCAATTTTATTACCTATTATTTTCCTGGTTTTCCTCCAGTAAAAACAATAAAAATTATATCAGGGCTGTACGTAAAGGTTTTTTTTTTTTTTTTTTTTTTTTTTGCATATAGCACAGAGACTGAATGCTTTTACATAAATGTTCTGTACAGGGCACACAAAATACAAACCTTATCGTCAGACAAACATTTCCTTTATTTAGAAAAAAGGCCAAAAAATAATTAATAAAAAATTTAATCTTGACTGTCGTGTTCACTTTATGTGGTTTCTGAAGTGGTCCTCTTGCATTATAAGGACTAAAAATCTCTGCTTGTGTTCATCTGAAGAAAGAAAGTCGTAAACATCTGGGACAACATGAGGGTCAGTAAATGATGAGAGAATTGTCACTTGTGGGTGAAAGAGCAAGATGTGATGCAGAGGCTAGAAACATATTCCAGACAGAGAAATTAATGGAATTAAAACATACAACATTAAAGTTTTGAAAGGCCTCTTTTTTGTGTTGTCTATTTAACATCACTGTCTAGAAGAATAATTAATCTTTTAATTGTTTATTTAGAGCATTTAGAATTTTTTGACTAGTTTGATTAATTAATGGGGAAATCATGTAATTATTAAGATTAAAAATATATTTTCCGACAGTCCTAATTCCTACTCAATGTATCATTTAATGACATATTGTAAATACAACTTATCCACCACCTGATAAGAACATCACTAAACATGAATTACAGTTCATTTAACATACAATGTTTATTTAAACTTTGTATTTGTAACATTATTAATTGGTAGATGGTGAACTTTTAAAGCCAGAAATGTACCTGATGAAAGTCATAACTGATGTAGAAATGTGTGTGAAAACAAGGATAATTGATTCTCACATTAGGCATGAATGTTTGAGCTTCTGTTTATCATTTTTAATGTGCATAAGATAAAATAAAAATGTAATGTAAGGATTTGCAAATGTTCACCTTAAAGTTCTTAATTATGTTTGCTATTTTGACCCAAATTAGGGTTTTTTAACCTTATTGAGTACTCAATTAATGTAATATCTTTTTCATTCATACTTGTCGCCGGAGGGCGCCCTCGCGCACAAACTCCACAAGTGAGACTACGAAATCTCTTAAACTTTCCGTGTTTATGTAGCCTAGTAGTTGCCGTTTTGAGATTAATTCTATTACCCGTACTGGTATCTATTTTCATGTTACTAGTACTTATTTTTAAGATACTAGTACTTATTCATTAGATACTAGTACTTATTCTTTAGATACTAGTACTTATTCATTAGATACTAGTACTTATTCTTTAGATACTAGTACTTTTTCTTTAGATACTAGTACTTATTATTTAGATACTAGTACTTATTATTTAGATACTAGTACTTATTAAATAGATACTAGTATCTATTTAATAGGTACTAGTACTTATTCATTAGATACTAGTACTTATTTAAATAGTGACTAGTAACTATTCAGTTAATACTAGTAACAAATTAAAAATTTTGCCATTGATTTCTATGGGGATCTCTCATTGAGATATCAACTATTCAGTTTTGACTAGTATGTATTCCAGTTGTGACTAGTAGTTAATCATTAGGTACTAGTATCTATTTAATAGATACTAGTACTTATTAATTAGATACTAGTACTCATTAAATAGATACTAGTACTTATTTATTAGATACTAGTACTTATTCATTAGATACTAGTACTTATTCATTAGATACTAGTACTTATTCATTAGATACTAGTACTTAATAAATAGATACTAGTACTTATTAAATAGATACTAGTACTTATTAAATAGATACTAGTACTTATTCATTAGATACTAGTACTTATTCATTAGATACTAGTACTTATTTATTAGATACTTGTACTTAATAAATAGATACTAGTACTTATTTATTAGATACTAGTACGTATTAAATAGATACTAGTACTTATTCATTAGATACTAGTACTTATTAATTAGATACTTGTACTTATTAATTAGATACTAGAACCTTTTGGAAAGATAAAACCTATGGTTTAAGATAAAACCTATGGTTTTATCTGTGTTCTTCAAGCCATCTCTGGTATTTTTGAGAATAAATAATATATATATATATATATATATATATATTATTTATATATTATTTATATTATTATATATATATATATATATTTAAAAGACAGTGCTAATCGACATAGCCTTTAACACTGTTATAAGGTGACATGCTTTCTGCCTCATTCTGTTTAATAAAGCCATATCAGATCACAAAAGGAAGTTATTTCCAATGCTCGACTGATGTTATGAAGTGAATTTGGAGTAAAAACATGTCAAAATACTTTTGCTCGTCAAAAGATTAGGCATCTTTCCTTTTGTTTTCATGGTAACCAGTTAGCAAGGTAGGCTAATATACAAAGCCATGTAGCCCTACTTAACAATCAAATTAATTCAGCATATTCATGTATTGTATTACCATGTGGACTCTGATTGGACGGTTGATAGGAACTCATGTTTATGTAATGATCTGTTTAAATGAAGATATCTCCAAATAAATTCTTACTAGTTCTTTATGAGGTTAAAGATATCTCCAAACGAACAGTGAAGGGTACTTATTCTGTTTTTGATATCATCTTTTAATTTCGGACTAGTAGTTATTGCAATAGTGACTAGTATCTATTTAGATATTACTAGCAAGCAGACATTAGATACTAGTACTTATTAAATAGATACTGGTACTAATTCATTAGATACTAGTAACTATTTAATAGATACTAGTAATTATTCATTAGTTACTAGTACTTATTTATTAGACACTAGTATCTTTTATAATTATTACTAGTAACAATTGTTATTTTACTAGTCAGATTAGCTTTTTTACTCGTCTTATGTTATGACTAGTCCGAATGGCCACAGTAGAGTTCAATTAAACATTTTACTAGTAAAATAAAAAATCTTACTAGTAACATTTCAAATAAGTACTAGTATCTAATTAATAAGTACTAGTATCTATTTAATAAGTACTAGTATCTAATTAATAAGTACTAGTATCTATTTAATAAGTACTAGTATCTAATTAATAAGTACAAGTATCTAATAAATAAGTACTAGTATCTAATGAATAAGTACTAGTATCTAATGAATAAGTACTAGTATCTAATAAATAAGTACTAGTATCTATTTAATAAGTACTAGTATCTAATTAATAAGTACTAGTATCTATTAAATAGATACTAGTACCTAATGATTAACTACTAGTCACAACTGGAATACATACTAGTCAAAACTGAATAGTTGATATCTCAATGACAGATCCCATAGAAATCAATGGCAATTTTTTTTTTTTTTTACTAGTAACAACAGAATCGTTACTAGTCACTATTAAAATAAGTACTAGTATCTAATTAATAAGTACTAGTATCTATTTAATAAGTACTAGTATCTAATAAATAAGTACTAGTACCTATTAAATCGGTACTAGTATCTAATGAATAAGTACTAGTATCTATTTAATAGGTACTAGTATCTATTTAATAAGTACTAGTATCTAATGAATAAGTACTAGTACCTAATAAATAAGAACTAGTGTCTAATGAATAAGTACTAGTATCTTTTAAAAAAGTACTAGTATCTAATGAATAAGTACTAGTATCTAATGAATAAGTACTAGTATCTAATAAATAAGTACTAGTACTTAAGGGAAAAGATACTAGTATCTAAAAAATAAGTACTAGTAACATGAAAATAGATACTAGTACGGGAAATAGATTAAATGTTAAAACGGCTTGCCATACTCTTCATGGGTCACATTTTATTCCATAATGTTACAGTTTTGATGCTGTTTTATGGCTGATGATTGTGTTAAAATAACGCGTGGAAGCATCTTTTGTTTCGGTTTCTTCTTCGCTTGTGTTTTGGAAATTCTGTACAGAAGATGTGTAATAGCGCCCCCTACCATGTAACAATGAAAACATGGATTCTTAGAGAATAATATTGCTCAAATATATTTAGACTTTTACAAAGTATAAGTCAAGTATACTTAAATATCATTTTAAGTATATTTCTGAGAAGTACATAAAGCACATTTCTTAGAAGTACATAAAAAGTACACTAAAAGTATACTTTGCCTATTTTTAAAAGTATACTAATAGCACACTTGAATAAACTTCTTTTTCATAAGGGGAGTTATGAAATTGTATAAGGCACTCATGAATGGTTGATTCTAATTGTCAGACAGACATTCTAATAGGTCTACAGTAGTCAACATTTAAAGTGGATCAAAACCTATCGTCAAAATTGTCCTAAAACCTAACAATACCCGTTCTTGTCTTAGGACAACTTTGATGGACTTTTTTTGATTCACTTCAAATGTTGACTGTTGTATTTATATTGTATAGGCTATGAAGCAGTTACAGGTTTGTAGTGGTAATGATCATTAGCTAAAACTAAAACTACAAATAATTAAATAAACTAAAATGAACTTTTTCTTAAGTTTTTTTTTTTTCCTTGCTAACATTAGGCTACTTTCAGTCTTAGACCACATAATGCACATAATACACGGGCTAAGAAACTTGTCAGCACTGCTACATGACTTTCTTAATAAAATAGTTTTTGCCACTGAAAACCTACATTTTTAATTAGCAAGATGGTAACATTGGAATGTTTTGCTATTACTTGAGACGCTCAAACTTGCGTCACATTTACCACAAAGACAGGTAATTCACACATGCTTCACACAGCTACAGTTAATGGGCCTTTCCAAATACCAACACTTGCTGTTTTTGCACTTGACCACTTGTTTATTTACATGATGTATTTCCTGTTTGGCCCAAGAATTCAAGTGGCTGAGAAGACCACAAGCATGTGTAGAATTTTTCATTACCTGATGAAACACACTTATAGTGTTGTAAAAAATGCAAGTTGTAAATATCTGTTCAGTAGTCCCTAGATGACACTAATTACTGTGGTGTTCCTAATTAAGTGATTAAGAGCACTTTACAAAAGAAGAGAATGTGCAACACTACATTTTACAACCAGTTTCTGTCTAATATTTAATTGGAATAAATATTTAACTTACACTGGAAAGATGTAAGGTGTAAGTTCTATTGAATTCTATTGGTAATGACGGAACTTGCAACCACAGTTGCTTTTGGGAAACGTTCTCCAGCTCAGTGCAGTTAGTTTCTTATAGTATCTGTGCAATCAAGTTCACAGTATTTTCAAAAAAATAAGTGTCTCCTTCCAAGCAAACCAAAGATGACAGTGGCAAAAAAAAACAAACTCCATTAGTGACATAAATGGAGGGAAAAAACAAAAAAACAAAAAAGTCAAGTCAAGTCAAGTCACCTTTATTTATATACCGCCTTTAACAATACAGAATTGTGACAAGGCGGCAGTACAGTATTAAATAGGAAACAGTACATCAACAATGCCAAAGGCACCAGTAAACACTCACATTTTAGGTAAAGGTAGTTTATCAAAAACAATAAAATAAAATGCAATATTGTGTTAAGAGAAAGTGTCCCCAACTAAGCAAGCCAGAGGCGACAGCGGCAAGGAACCAAAACTCCATCGGAAAACAAAACAAAACAAAAAAAGGTTCAGTCGGGGGCCAGTTCTACTGTGTTTGTGGCTGCTGTGGCTCAAATGAGTGTTTACAGTTAGCTAGCTTTCTTTCAAGCACATTCACTTGTAAGTTGATGGTAAATTGATGGTCTAATAGAAAAAAATGTAATCTTAAACATCTTGAGTGGTTTGGAATTTGGGTTTGATTGGAACCACTGAGAGCTCCATAAACCATGTGATCTCATTGTGGCAAGATCAAAGCATGCCACAGCCGTTCAGTTCGCATAGCTTCCCAGAAAATCTAAATGCATAATTTAGATCTCAACGAAGTTGCCTCCTCTTAATGTTAAAATCAAAGATAACTCTAAAGTAAACAACTAAAAATAATCTAAATAAATTACAGTGACAGTCAGTGATTTATTTGTAACCCTCTTTAACCCTCAAGCATCCTTCGTATAGGATACCCTTAATTTGTCCTTCTCCTTTAATATTTCTTTTACCTATTATACCAGTTAGTTCAGACAGCCAAAACCTAAAAATCTGGTGACTTAGGTTGCATCTGGTGACATATGATTGCATTAAAATATCTAAATATCAAAAATATCAATAGCCACTATATGGCCGTAGTACTCAATGGCTGCATATAAGCTGAAATCTATAGACCATTGTTGTAATGAACGTAACCTCTTAAGTTTTAGATTTTATCACAAGTTAAAATTGTTTAATTTAAATTATCATCATCAACAAATCTTGCAGTAGGACATTTAACTGACTTTGAAGTGTGTCCGAGCACAGTGGCTGAGTGGCACAAAAATGTTCAGTCATTAGCCCCTTTCACACATACAGTCTTTACTGGTAAATTACCGTTACGAGATCATGTGAAGTTCGTTCCAGCAATTTACCAGTAAGAGTAGTTGTAACCAGGGCCGCATTAAGACCTCACTGGGCCCCGGGGCTATGACTTACTGCAGGGCCCCCCATCACAATATATATATATATATATATATATATATATATATATATATATATATATATATATATATATGAAGAGTTCAGATGCAAAACCAGTTAAAAGCCATCTCGGTCAAAAATGAGATATTGATATTGAGTGAATGCTCTCAACACATATTATACGTCCATCAAATACTTTTTCTTCAAACTCGTTAAAATACCAGCCTCAGCCCAATCAGAAGTACCGGTACTTACATAGAAACCTATACATCTGAGCCTGATGAAAATGCATTTTTTTAAGAAAGACGTCAGATGGATTTAACTGGTTTTGCATCTGGGCTCTTTATATATATATATATATATATATATATATATAAAGAGCCCATCTTGGTCAAAAATGAGATAATGATACTGAGTGAATGCTCCTGACACATAACATATGTCCATCAAATATTTTTACTTCAAACTTGATGAATTTCAGCCTCAGCCCAACAGAAGTATCAGTACTTACATAGAAACCTATACAAAATAGCCAGAAAGAAATGCTAATTTTAAAGAAATATGTCAGATGGATTAGAGGCTTTTGCATCTGAACTCTTCATAT
This sequence comes from Cirrhinus mrigala, assembly GCA_036247105.1. Classification (NCBI taxonomy): domain Eukaryota; kingdom Metazoa; phylum Chordata; class Actinopteri; order Cypriniformes; family Cyprinidae; genus Cirrhinus; species Cirrhinus mrigala. The sequence continues at coordinate 20,410,383 of CM070024.1, forward strand.
ATATAATCTTTAAATAGGATTTTTATCCTATACATTTTTTTTTTTTGCATTAAAATTTCATAATTAAAAAAAAAAATAAATAAATAAAATAAAAAAAAAGCCTAATAAAAACAAGCTTACTGAAGACAAGTAAACAGTCACGACTTACAATAGAACGAAAAAAAAAAAAAAAAAAAACTAATTCAGTGAGTGACAGTGAGTTATTTCTTTCTAAGGTTTGAAACAAATAGTAACAGGATCTAGGCTGCTTTAGAGGAATAGTTAACACAAATTCTGTTGTTGTTCTAAACCTGTATGAGTTCCCTTCTGCTGTTGAACGCAAAAAAATATAGTTGAAACAACACTGGTAAACAAACAGTTGCTGGACCCCCCTTCATAGTATGAAAAAAAAAAAAAAAAAAAAGCACTATTGGATTCAGTGGGGACCCACAAATGTTGAGGAGAACAAAGAAATTCATACAGGTTTAGAGCAACTTGAGGGTGAGTACATGATGACAGTATTTTTATTTTTGGGTGAACTATCCCCTTAAAATCTCATCATATAGTCACAAGATCTCATATAGCCTACTCATACACATGCTTTACCTTACACTACATTCATTTTTAAGACACATATGACTACGTTGATGAGGAGACAGGCATTTTGGCACGTAACTATGTGTATTTGAACGTTTAAGTGCAAGGCGCGAAAAAGAACTCAAGTTTAGTCAGGCGCTGTACGAGAAAAAAAAACTTGTTTGAAACCACAATGCTTATTCTGCATTTAAATAAAAGGATTAGCCTACATCATGAGGTGCAAAACGATTTACATATTTCAACCAGGTTATCTCTCAACTCATAAGCAAATATACATTGTTCAAACACAAAAAGCAATAGGCTAATACATCCAGCAAGTTTATAATCAAACTAAACTTGTGTAATCTGTGGGAACGATGACGCTGTGTTTTTATCTGCTCCATGTGCCCGGTCCACTTGGTATTCCACAACTTTCACACCATCATCAGCTTTAGTAAAAAAAACCTAGATGGGGATTTGACTAACTCATGTTTTCCCCTCTCCTCATTTTTTCAGATAGCCCTTCTTTGTTTTAAACAAAGCTGACATTTTTACTTATCGAAGATAAATTCTATTGCTCTTTAAGAGCTTGTTGAAGGTCTTCAGGAAGCTGTGGGTCATCCCAATTTCTGTTCTTTGCCCAAAGCTGCTGAACAATCACCTTTGCACGAGTGGTAAAGAGAAGAATGACACCAAGGGGATCATACTGACTTGCTAACACACGATATATGTTCCACATTGTCAGAGCTTCATAATCAACAGGTCTGTGCTTGAATCCTAGGTTGTCTGACTCACAGTGCCAGCTCAATCCCAAGGTTGATTCACATGGATCTGTTTTATCATGTGAAAGCCACAGTTCTAACCTCGAAGATCTGGCGTCTGGTGGCAAGTGACTGACGACTTCTTGCGCATTGCTGGCCCATTGCCGGATGACAAATCCTCCAGTAGACAGCAGCTTATGAAGTTTGCCATGCCTCTTGAGCAGATGGTAAACTCTGGAGACAGTTATCTACATAGAGGCATCTCTCCACGGAATGTCTCACATCTTCATCCGGTGTGCTGTGTGATGAGACGTGTCTCTGAAGGGCGAAGGATGCACAGCATGGACTGCACGTGGTACCAAAATGGCAGTACTTGCCATTCATAGACATCTCGTCTCATGCCGCGCCAGAGAAAGCGCAAGAGGGGCCTGTCCTCGGGTAACAACAGGACCTGGTGAAACATCCCATGGATGTCACCGCTGATGGCCACGCTATGTTCTCTAAAGCGAAGTAAGACACCCAAGAGAGAGGGGCTCAAGGTTGGACCAGGCAACAGGGAATCGTTCAAGTTCAAGCGTTTATATTGGAAGGAGCAGTTAAACACAACACGGTCTTTTCCATTATGGCTGACCAAATGATGCAGGATGTACCAAGCCTCCCCTGTTACGGTACCTCCATCTGTAGAGAGTTTAGAAGCTGCACCATTCAGTTCCAATTTCTCTATCTCGGTGTTGTATACAGCTGCTTTCTCTGGAGTTTGAGTCAGGCGTCGTTCCATATTCCTGAGGCTTGGCATCACTGCCTCCTTTGGAGCACTGAAAAAGGGGGAATCTTTTTTGCGCAGCAAGGGTGTTGCATAGCGTGCTATCCCCTTCACCTCCACCCGAGTCGTCCTGGTCTCTAGAAGGTTAATGGCTTGCTGATCCTCCCTGGATCTTGTGACCTGCTTCTCACATCGGAAAGGTAGAACATCAAGCTGCCATATTTTCAACATCAACATCTCGTTTGAGTTTGACTGCCGCGTGGGGTAAGAGACAAGAAAAGGCACTGTTGTGGCTGCAACTGAGTCTCCAGGAGCCTGACCGGTCCCTGCAGGGTCCATGCAAGCCTTGTCTTGATGGCAGCTGGACTTTTTATTCCAAGCTCTTGGGCGGCATCAGGGAGAAGTATAGTCCGCTCAGACCCGTCAACCATAACAGTATCCACCTTATTTTTCAATGCGGAAGTAAGCTGTTTTCTGGTAATGTGTTAGACGTCTGGTTCATAATCCGCCATAGGGAAATAACGAGAAGAATATCAAAGTGCAGTAAACGGTAAAACAGTTTGCACTACAAACCAGTGTGTTCATAATTAAGATAATACATTAAAACAATATGGGAAGACACACCAGTCTGCATTATCACGCAGTAAAACGAGCTTTTTGTGCAGCTAAATATAGCTGGAAGTGGATGAGACCGGAAGCTAGACACAAAAATCGTACAAATGGCTGCACCCACTCTTATGGGAAAAATAAGGTGGATAGGTGTTGAGTGCCTTACCTTCATATCGTAGCAAGACTCTGATGACTTTGAGGAGAACACGTCTGCAATCAGTGGGTTTATCCAAATATAGAGTCTCTGCAGTTGAGCTGACAAGGTAGGAATCTTCTTTGGAACTCTTTGTGTTGACCTCATGCAAGATTTGCAAATGCTTACCCCAGCAGATACTGCAAGGCTTCTTAAGTGTGCACTGAGCGGCCTGGTGTGTACGCCCACACCGCCAACAACGATGATTAGTTCTGATCAGGTCTATCATTTGTTGCTTATTGAAGGATTTAAAGGTGGCACACTGACTGAGATAATGGTCCTCTTTATTGCAGTAGGGGCGAACTCTAGCTAACTGGGCTTGAGAGGGTTCAGCAGGTGCCTTTACGACAGTGTTGTCAGCTCCATGAAGGATGGTGGCTGCACGGGCAGCTGGGTTTGTTTCTCATCTGTGCTCTGATTTCTGATCCAGTTTCTGGCCTTTATAACAGACCTCTGCTTCACTGCTCTGGCACCAGGCCTCATACTGCAACCACTCAGAGAATTCATGAAGGTTGTACATTGACCCAGGACGGTGGTACATCTGTCTTCGGAATCCTGATCTCATGTCAACAGGTAACTTACTGAGTAGTCTCTCTACATGTGACCCGGATTGAAGCTCAGTTTCACCTTTATCTCCAAGAGTCCCCAACATACCAACAAGAGCTCTTATCTGCAAAGCAAATTTGTCAAATGCCTTGGTATCTTCCCGCCTGATGTCTGGGGAATCCATCACTTTGGCATTATCTTCTTTAATGCCAACTTGTTTGGCTGACCGAATCTCTCATTCAACCCATAGTATCAGAGTAAGGGGATGATGAATTGAGGTAGGAGTCTGCCACCAGGCGAGCTTCCTCTAGTTTCAGATGATCCAACAAGATTTGGTACCTGTACAGTTCCGTTGCATCCGGTGGTAAGAGCTTCTCAAGGGCTATCTTCAACCGTGTAAACTCACTGGGGTCTTTGGTGCTAAAGTCTGGCATGGTTGGCACTGGACCACGGTATGTTGTTTCTTGTACTGCAGGATTCGTATTCGAGGAATGAGGAGCTCTATGAGCCATCTTGGGCCCAATGAACTGCTTAGACTGAAAATGCACTCGTTCAGGATGTGTAAAAGTCTCTCTAGGATGCTTGTGCAATGTTCTCGAATACTGATGAGAGATAGGGGTATGTGGGCGGTGACCAGATAGTGAATGAGATCTTCTCTGATAAGGACTGAAACTGGTTTCTTCAGGATGCCGCAAAGGATAGGGACTTCGGTAGTCGCACTCACCCCACTGGGCTGGATTCGTCTGTGGTCTAATAGGTGTGGCAGCCAGAATCTAATCTTTCATGATTTGGAGTTCACCCATCATCTTTCCTAAAATCTCTAACATGTTAGAGTCATTTTGAGGATCTACAGTACTTTTCTCTACTGAATTGGGCAAATTCTGATAGACAGTCCCCTGATTCAAACTGAGTGAGGAGCCTGGGGTGTCCTCAGGGATGGTGCTGTTGAGCAGGCTGTCTGTTGTCGCTGACCATAGGTGGACTGGAGCATTGATGGAGACGACGTAGAGCCCTGATGGTAAAATGCAGTTTCATGACACATGGGTGCCCTATCCTGTGAAGTGTAAGATGTCTGTTATAAAGGAGTAGGCTGCTGTACTTCCCATGGCCGGTGATAGGGGGAAGGCTGAGGATGGTGAATAGGCTGCACTGAGGCGTAACTGGGACAACATTCTGAAAGGAATGTTCCTTCTTGTTGGCAACAGGCCATTCATCCAAAATGTCTCATGGACCTTGGCTTATAGGACCCGATACTCTTGAAGAAGGCGAAGGGATGTTCTCTGCAGCATCTCCAAGCCCTTGTGTACGCTGTGTTGTGTGAAGAAATACTGGCTGACTGACTTGTCTCTGACGTACAGTCGTGAGGTCAAAGTCTTTAAGGTATGCAGGAGGATGGACGTGGCGTTTGGGTCTTACAACAGGTGCAGACACTTCTTCTGGTTGCATATTGATACTGATCAATTCTTTGTCCATGAGGAATGCCAGATCCAGCTCAAAGGATCATTGTTTTGGAGTCAGACTGAAAGGACTGCATTAGGTGAGGTGTGATATCTAGCTTTCCTCAAGGGGTGTCAGTCAAAACACAGGGTCTGATCAGCTTCATCCAAAAAGTTTAATTTCTCTTAGCATAAGAGTAATTTGCAACCAAGATGCACACAACACAGCTGTACATGGGCATTGCAGGTGATCAAATAAGTATTTGTTTGAGTGTGTAGGTGTGGTCTACAATAAAGAAAGAATAAAAGATAGATTAAGTTAGATGTTTCAAAAATATTATTCTATAACTTTCAAATGAAATGCTTAATTTTCTTATTGTACACTCAGGTTAAATATTATCAAAGAACAGAGTTATATACACAACAATGAAACTTATAACAATACCACCACCTAGTGGTTAGAAATCGCAAACGTTTTCATACTTGAAACTGCTTATAAGGTAATTTCCATAATCTGCAAGTAAGCATGAATATCGCGTACATAAACTTAAAATTAACAGCGATTCAGTCACTAATGTGGCACTAACATACAGAAGAATACAAATCTGACATTTCTTCACGTTAGTATGTTATTATTCGTCAGAACTCGAGTCATGATCATGACGGCAAGGCATATTCAACGTGCCTGACAGTGCTCGATGTGCGATTAACACTGATAAATGCTTAAATCACTTGGTAACAGAAAAATATGATATTCACACTCATAATGAACTGTGTAACCTGCAATTATCACTAACTTGATAAACAGATAGCTTACTTTTGCTCATTGACGCACACTTCAACACAGACAGTCCTTGCACTTTCCTGCTGAGTCACTCTTGCACTTTCTGCGCATGAGGGCAGATCAAAGGTAGCGCATGCGCACAGACCTGGCCTTTCTGACAGTTACACAGTTTTACATATCTAGGGTTTTGATGCTGTTTTATGTCTGACGATTGTGATTACACATCACAAAAAACTGATTCTCAGAGCTCAAGTATAGCTCAACTACTTAGACTTTTTCTAAGTATAAATCAAGTATACTTAAATGTCATTTTAAGTATATTTCTTATTCTTATTAAGTATATAAAGCACATATCTGGAAAGTACATAAAAGTATACTGAACGTATTTTTAGTTTAAAAGGGAACCTATCCTTGACCTTCCTATCACACATAGCCCCAGGTCATTATGTATAGTTTACTATTATTGCCATTTATGTGTTTTGATTGTATTCTATTATATGCATTTGTTAGGATAGATAACTAGTAGCATAACTTACCTATGCCATGTTTGGACTCTTTGAATTTGTATTTTAACGATCTAAATGATGGTGTATATTATATGTTGATACCTTTGCAACATATTAGTGTTTTAAAAATTCTTAGTAGCTTTGCATCAACACCCAATTGAGTTACATATGCAAAATACCATGCTCACAGACAAAGAGTCGTAAACTTGCATTCCAAAGGTGAACGTTGCTATTGGTTCATGGACCTCCTGGAGGTGTAGCCCCCAGAGACCATAAGGCATCAAACGATTGATCGCCTCCCTCTTCTCTCTTCGCTCTCTTCTGCAAAATCTCCCGATTGCTGCCCGTGTGGAGGAACCCACGGGGAGCCTGAGCCGGCACAGGGCGTGCCCGGCGGGCCCAACAGGCCCCAACATATAGAACTGTGGCTCTTGACCACAAAGAGCCAGATATTTTCACTCAACCCTGGAATTCATCTTCATGGAAATGTCCTCAAACAGACATTTCTCTCATCCGCATTTTTTAGTTTTTTAGTTTTTTAGTTTTAGTTCACTCGTCTCACATGAGTTCTTTTAGAACCTAAGAGGATGAGGAGGATAAGCTAGAACTCTTTGGGACTTTCCTAAGCTTGCGCCAGGCCTTGCGGCCTTGTCTTTCCATTCCCCAAAGATCATAGGTCCCTCTCAGCTCTCGGCTCTTCAATTTTCACATGGGAAGAAACTCCCAGTCACCATTGAGTCAGAACATCTTTGGAGTTCATCACTCTTCGGACCCGGAAGAACGTGATCGTGATTCCAAAACCACCACTGCTCCAAACCATCCAGACTTTCACCCGAGACTGCATTCGGAGACTTGTTTAACGACCAAGGCAATGCAAGTATCGTACACTTAACTAAACAGAGGTTTAGTATAAGCTGTAGACAGCACTGATGGTTTCACTCAGGTGGTTAACTGACTCTTTTCATAGATACATTCTCTTGTCTCTCTAACTGCTTCTCACTTGCCCTTCTCCCATGTATGAGTGATTTCATGTTTGTTTGTTTAGACTAGTTATGTGTTAGTCCTTCGTTAATAAAACTCTTGTGCACAAATTACATGAGTTTTGATTCTGATTCTGCCTTGTAAATGAATGTCCCTTTACGATTCCGATTCGAGCTACATGCTCTAATGCAATAATACTTTAAGAAAGTTATTTTCTGTGGCCAAGAAAATATAATTCCTTAGAATTGATATAATAATTATTCTAAATGTTCGCTGAACGAACAGATTAGTTGATGGAAAATGAATTCTGCTACAGTTACTACTGGCAGCTGATATAAATAATTGTAATTAATCATAATTAATTGTAATTATTTATATACATTTCCCTTTTGATCTAAATCCCATGAAGAGGAAATAATGACTGTCATGATTTGGGGTGTTGATCAGCTCCATCTATGTTTTGATTATCATAATTAGTATTTTTGTTTTGTTCAAAATGTTGTTTATTTATTGTTTATAAAAAAATGGACACATGCAGCTATAATAAAATGTTTTTGTTTACAAACAGATTATGATGTAAAGTTTACTTAAAGAAAACTTACGAGTATACCTGCAGTATAAAACCATTAAACCAGTAGTTTACTGACACTATACTTCAAAGTTTACTAAAAGTATTTAAATTAAACTATCAGTATACCTATAAGTTCACTTTTAGGAAAAGGAAAGGACGTGATGTGTGGCCAAGTATGGTGACCCATACTCGGAATTTGTGCTCTGCATTTAACCCATCCAAGTGCACACACACAGTAGTGAGTAGTAAACAAACATGCACACACGCACGCACCCACCCAGAGCAGTGGGCACCGATATTGGTATCGCTGCGGTGCCCGGGGAGCAGTTGGGGGAACGGTGCCTTACTCAAGGGACTCACCTCAGTCGTGGTATTGAGGGTGGAGAGAGCACTGGTTATTCACTCCCTCCACCTTCAATCCCTGCCGGACATGGGACTCAAACCCGCAACCTTTCAATTACAAGTCCGACTCCCTAACCATTAGGCGACAGCTGCCCCTAACATTTAATATACTTGCTTTTAGTATACTTTCCCTTTTACTTAACTTTTAGTATACTTGCAGTACAAACTAAAAACATAGATGTAAACTAGTTGTGTACTCAAAGTTTACTTCTGTTATACTTAAAAGTATACTTTTATATACTAGAAAGTGGGCCAATTCAGTCCCAAGGAGTATTGAAATAGTACATTTAAAAGTATACTACTAGAACACTGATATTTGTATACTTACAACATAAAGTATACTTAAAAATATACTTGAACTTTACTTAAGTATACTTAATAAAATAAACTTGAAGTATGCTTCTTTTTGTTAAGGGTAACCGACTCATTTGTAACATGGGGTTGTTTGGGTCAAGTCATTGTTTGGATTACACTATGGATAAATAAAGCTGCACTTGGGCTCATCAACTTCAACTCGCCTTAAGTGGATACATCATTACAGAATACATGACCACCAACATGAACCCAGCAGATCATCTCTTCGGTCTCTGACAGGGAGCCCTGCCTATAGAGGACTATGTGGCAGACTTCTGTGAACTTTGCTATCAGGTGAACTTTAATGAAACTTTTCTAAAGCACATTTTCCGTTTTGGTTTGGACAAAAACACGTTTCATGCCACACAATAACCCCACACTGGACACTTGAAAAATACATTGACTTTGCACTCCAGTTAAGTGGCTCTCCTTTTACTGTTGGGATTGCGGATGAGGGACCCCGCAGTCCTGCAGTTACCCCCATACCACAGCCTGCTCATGTCACGTCAGCCAAGCCACAGCCTGCTCGCATCACGTCTGCTACTTCAGGCCCTGCTCACGTCATGTCTGCCACTTCAGACCCTGCCTACGTAACGTCTGCCACTTCAGGCCCTGCTCACATCATGTCTGCCACTTCACATGTCATGGCTGCCCTTCCATAGTCTGCACCTGTCATGGCCGCCCTTCCAGAGTCTGCACCTCTCATGGCCGCCCTTCCAGAGTCTGCACCTCTCATGGCCATCTGCCACCTGTCATGGGTTCCCTTCCAGAGTCTGCACCTGCTCATGGCCTTTTAGAGCCAGTTCACAAGATGGCTGCCATCCCTAAGCCAGTTCACAAGATGGCCGCCACGCCAGAGTCCCCACCCCAGAGTCGCCATAGTACCCAAGCTCCTGCTGATGCAGAGCTTGGGCCAAGACCTAAAGGACTAAAGGGACTGATTGCTAGTGCACTGCCCATCATTTTGTGTGGGCTGCACATTGCACTCCAGAGGTCCATCATGGTTCCACAGTCTGCCACAGCTTTATGGTTTAGGTCCTTCACTGCTCCATGTTCTGCCTGTTTCATGGTCCAGGTCCGCCATTGGTTCCACTGTTTGCCACTGATCCAAGGCCCAGGACTGCCATTGTTCTACAGTCTGCCCTGTTTTTCTTCAGCTCCACCACACTCCAGGACTTTTTGGGTTTGTTTTGGGTGGTGTGTTAGGGCGTCTGGAGCCGCCCTTAGAGGGGGGGACATGTAACGTGGGGTTGTTTGGGTTTTGTTCATGGTTGTTCAAATTATGTGTCATGTTCTCATTGGTTGTTCAAGTCTGTTTGCTCATTGGTTTGTTCTAGTCTTGTGACTCTCACTGTTTGGTATATATAACCCTCATGTTGCCATTGTGGTGTATTAATGTTGTAACCTGATGTTGGTGAGTCTATGTTTATGTTCATGCCGATTCCAGTCAAGTCAAGTCAAGTCAATGTTTGGATTACACTATGGATAAATAAAGCTGCACTTGGGTTCATCAACTTCAACTCACCTCCAGTGGATAAATCGTTACATCATTATTTATTAGAGTTTTATTATTGAATGGTGAATTCGTAAATAATCACTTTTGTACACTTTCGGAAGTGTTTTTTTTTTTTTTTTTGCACTATTCGGAATTCTCCCGGTGCTCCCTAAGGCCAGTCCGCCCCTGGATATGTTTTCATTGGACTTTCAAAATTTGCGTTTCTTGAGAAAGCATGAAAATATACAGTTATGATTTTTTTTTTCTAATTAGTTTTGCACCAAACACAATGCAATTTTTGTCAATCGAGATCTGGCAGCAACATTGCATTTTTCCACTTGTGTGAAACCTCTCGCATGAAATCAGCGGGATGCCAGCAAAACCAAAGAACATAAGTGAAAGCCAATAGAATGTTCCATTGCAACAGCGGCGCCCAGCAGCAGCCCTACGCTTCTGCCATTTTGGAGTGAAAGCGATTTGGCAGTCCACTAGCTTCTGGCAAATATCAGCTGCTTTGTATAAAAAAAAAAATAATAATAAAAAGAAAAAATTTACATTAAAACTAAAATACACAACCTGAATAATGACAACATTTTTTAATATATATATTTTTTACTCCTTTCCGTTTATTTCTTAATTTTTGTACCCCTGGTAACTATTAAACCACAAGTTGTTTATTATTAAAATGATTTTTGTATATTTTGTACGTACTGTAATCTTTGTTTGTTATTATTGCAATAAAAAAAAAAAACATAATAACATACAATCACTAGACTATAGTGATTATCAATAACAGACTTTGGCTTTCATTTATTCTTCACAATATCTTTGCTCTCTAGAAACCAGTTTCACTTGAAATTCCTATTTTAAGTGCAAGTATTAGCATTACAAATGCTGAATTAATACCAACATATAAAATTAAATTATGGACATGCATCAGAAAATTGGGAATGTTAGACAAATATTATATATATATATATATATATATATGCTGGTCATATAATTAGAATATCTTCAAAAAGTTGATTTCACTAATTCCATTCAAGGAGTGTATGTATGTATACATTCATTCCACACAGATATATTTCAAGCGTTTATTTCTAAATTCAGTATCTCAGAGAATTAGAATATTACTTAAGACCAATACAAAAAAAGATTTTTAGAAATCTTGGCCAACTGAAAAGTATGAACATGAAAAGTATGAGCATGTACAGCACTCAATACTTAGTTGGGGCTCCTTTTGCCTGAATTACTGCAGCAATGCGGCATGCCATGGAGTCGATCAGTCTGTGGCACTGCTCAGGTGTTATGAGAGCCCAGGTTGCTCTGATAGTGGCCTTCAGCTCTTCTGCATTGTTGGGTCTGGCATATCGCATCTTCCTCTTCACAATACCCCATAGATTTTCTATGGGGTTAAGGTCAGGCGAGTTTGCTGCCCAATTAAGAACAGGGAGACCATGGTCCTTAAACCAGGTACTGGTAGCTTTGGCACTGTGTGCAGGTGCCAAGTCCTGTTGGAAAATGAAATCTGCATCTCCATAAAGTTGGTCAGCAGCAGGAAGCATGAAGTGCTCTAAAACGTCCTGGTATACAGCTGCGTTGACCTTGGATCTCAGAAAACACAGTGGACCAACACCAGCAGATGACATGGCACCCCAAACCATCACTGACTGTGGAAACTTTACACTGGACCTCAAGCAACGTGGATTCTGTGCCTCACTTCTCTTCCTCCAGACTCTGGGACCCTGATTTCCAAAGGAAATGCAAAATTTACTTTCATCAGAGAACATAACTTTGGACCACTCAGCAGCAGTCCAGTCCTTTTTGTCTTTAGCCCAGGCGAGACGCTTCTGACGCTGTCTGTTGTTCAAGAGTGGCTTGACAAGGAATGCGACAGCTGAAACCCATGTCTTGCATATGTCTGCGCGCAGTGGTTCTTGAAGCACCGACTCCAGCTGCAGTCCACTCTTTGTGAATTTTCCCCACATTTTTGAATGGGTTTGGTTTCACAATTCTCTCCAGGGTGCGGTTATCCCTATTGCTTGTACACTTTTTTCTACCACATCTTTTCCTTCCCTTCGCCTCTCTATTAATGTGCTTGGACACAGAGCTCTGTGAACAGCCAGCCTCTTTTGCAATGACCTTTTGTGTCTTGCCCTCCTTGTGCAAGGTGTCAATGGTCATCTTTTAGACAACTGTCAAATCAGCAGTCTTCCCCATGATTGTGTAACCTAAAGAACTAGACTGAAAGACCATTTAAAGGCCTTTGCAGGTGTTTTGAGTTAATTAGCTGATTAGAGTGTGGCACCAGGTGTCTCCAATACTGAACCTTTTCACAATATTCTAATTTTCTGAGATACTGAATTTGGGGTTTTCATTAGTTGTCACTTATAATCATCAAAATTAAAATAAATGAACACTTGAAATATATCAGTCTGTGTGGAATGAATGTATGCATTCTACAAGTTTCACTTCTTGAATGGAATTAGTGAAATAAATCAACTTTTTGAAGATATTCTAATTATATCTTATATCTTAATTATAATCTTATATTAATGTCTGTTAAGGCATGACTGTAAACAAAACAACAACAACAACAAAAAAAAAAAATAAAATGTTTATGTAAAAAAATAAAAACATAGCCACTTTCCAAAAGCCATTCTCCAAAATGTTTTAATTATTCAGTTATGACAGACACAGCAATGCATCATGTTCTGTAAGATCATCATGTAGTGTGTTCCAGGGAATTAAAACGTACAATAAATGTATAAATACAATATATATTTCAGACCTATAATAGTAACTAATAATAATAATGGTAAAGTGCAACGTTACATAAAATGAAAATACTCAAAGCAGGCTAAAACTGCCTCAAATGTATAACGCATAAGCATATGCTGGTTAGGCATGTTTTGAAGCATGGCTGCTGGTTTGAGCTGGGTTAAGCTGGTTCTTAGCTGGTCATGTGCTGGCCAGATGGTCTTCCTAAGCAACTAACTCCTGACTTTTTCTATGGGATTCCTTAGCTCATGACCAGCTAAGGACCAGCTTAAACCAGCTCAAACCAACAGACATGCTTTAAAACATATCTAATCAGCATGTGCTGAATTCTTACCTCTGGTGAGATCAAAGTGTGCCACAACTGTTCGGTTTGCATAGTTTCCTAGAAAATCAAGACACATAATTTAGATCTTAACAAAGTTGCTTCCTCTTACTTTTTAAATTAGAGACTACTCTAAAGTAAAGAACTCTACTAAAAAAAAAATAAAATAAAAATCATAAAAATACCCATTTCAGTAGATTCAGACATCCAAAACCCATAAACCTGGTGACTTTGGTTGCATCTGGTAACATATGACGGCATAAAAACATCAATAGCCACTATATGGCTATAGTACGCAATGGCGACATATAGGCTGAAATCTATAAACCATTGTTGTAACAAAAGTAACCTCTTAAGTTTTAGATTTTAGTTAAAATGTATAAGTTAAAATTGTAGAATACAAAGATGCCGAAACATGCTTATAGACAAATCTGGCAAGGAAAAAATAAAGTAGGATACAGAGTAATCATTCATTACTGGAAATAAATAAATAAATAAATAAATAAATAAATAATGAAACAAATAAACCTCTAAAATTCTTACCAAACAGGTAAGAATAAACAATAAACCTAACAAGTAGCATGTTCTTTGTTTTTTTTTTGGACTCAAATCTTGCAGTAAGACTTTGATGTCAAGTGGCAAACTTAAAAGTAGCCAAGTCTTGTACCGCTCAGATTAAGGAAACTAATATATATATGTATATATATATATATATATATATATATATATATATATATATATATATATATATATATATAAAGATTTGCCCAAATTTGTCCCAAAAGATGCTTGAGGGTTAAAAGTTTGATTGCCATACAATACATGCATTTGATGCATAGATTTCCACTGTGCATTCCCGTTCAATGAAACAAGAACAGACATCCGGATACAAAGCAATGAGCCCTCTCCACTGAAACAGGAAATTGGCCAAAAGAGGTCAGCAAGCTATTTAGGAAAAGGAAAGCAATTTAACTGCTATTTTAAACATCGAAAATGGATATCAACTTTACAGCTGCATCACAATAATGGGTGTCCCTGTGGTAAGCCCTCTAGCCTCTTCCTGATCAGTCAGCAGCATCCGTTTCAGTTACTGGAATCTTCTCCTCACTCCCACATACTTTCACCCTTGCCACAGTCACTTAACCAAAACAGACTGAAAGCCAGATCAAACATGACCCAGCACTGTAACGAATTATAAAAATTACAGCAAATGTTTGCAGTGGGCTGTTTTTCTTATAATACAGCATATTGCTGTAAACCGCAATGCACTCTGGGGTCACGTGGTGGTTTTGTAAACCTACAGCATAATGCTGTAAATTTCAAATCTACAGAGGCTGGATTGTCTTCAACAGTCGACATTCGGGAGCGGCAAGAAGAACGATTCACAACTGTGGTAAGTGACGTTTCAGTTTTTATTTTTTATGTTTGGTAACTGCAGTAGTATATTAAGGTGTCTACAATCGCGGTAACCACAGATTAACGAATCCTCCGTCCGTGGGGCGCGAGGGAAACTTTTACCGGGTTTAAGCAGCTAGGGAGGATTTCACACATTCCCCGGCCTTACAGCGGCTATAGACGGGAAGTCTCTGGGTTCCTACGTTAAAAATTACACGCTTCACTGACAACAGTTGTGATTCACGGGAACGTCGTGTTGTTCAGCACACTTTCTCGTTATTATTTCAAATTTGCACAGGCAGTTATCTGTTAACACGGGCAGGAATAAGACGTGTTACTAAAGGCTCGCATATGACGGCAAATCAAATCAATACCATTAATAACCGAGCGCACCACTGATGCTGGCGCGCGCGGTCCGCGAGAGGAAAGCAGATCTACACGCGAGGAAACGGGAACCGCGAGCTCCTGTCAAACCTTCGCGCGCGCGTGACATGTTCTCTGCGAGCAATACAAGCCCTCGCGCTCAATCTGTCTCGGATGTAGACTGGTCAAGATTTAATTTAATAAGCCTGTTTATGCTGAGCGTGGAATTCACCTAATGCATAACAGAGAAGCGTCCTCGCGATTACTTGTATTTTTCCTGATAATGAAACTAATTTTATTTCTGTAAATTCATAATAACGACAAACGTTGCTTTTGTAGAGTAACAAAAACAAACAGGACGCGCTTTCTGCCACCTCTGTCTCTAAAGTGCGTCACAAAAAAAGAACCGAAACTCGTATGACTGTCTCACATACATGAGAAATATATCTATAGATATAAAGTTTAAAATGTCTACTTTTAAACAAATTAAAAACAAAACCAAATACCCTTGATTATGCAATCTGTATGAAGGTTGCATTTCTCTCTAAAGGCGTCTCCGTTTTTAAAGCATTACACTCTAAAAAAAACGCTGGGTTAAAATAACCCAAATTGGGTTATTTTGGTAACCCAACACTGGGTCAAATATGGACAAACCCAGCGTTGGGTTATTTTAACCCAACTTGTTGGGTTAAATCTTTGACCCAACACGTTGGGTTGTTTTATTTACCTAGACTATCAGAGATGGGACCAAGTCATTCCTTTCAAGTCACAAGCAAGCCTCGAGTCAAATCCCAAGTCCTCAAAAAGTTAAAGTTAATGAGGTAATTAAGTGACTAATTTAATGATGATTGTGCATTAGTGATGAACACCTGCTGTTACTGAGAATAACAGAGGATCAGATGTTGATGTTTTAGTGGTTAAAATGATGCCACCATCATGGAGATCAGTGTGTGCTTTAGTTGTGCTCTTGACCCTTGACCTGGGGGGTATTCCAGAAAGCTTGGTTAACTTACCATTTGGTAAATCATAACCTCTGGGTTGATTTACCCCAAACCCGCATACCATGAGTATGTCGGTTCCAAAACACCTGAGAAGAGTAAGTTTAATCAACCTCCTATTGGTTACCCAGAGTTAATGCGTGTGCACGGTGCATACATAAAGACGTTTTCAATGGATCGCCGATTTCACGAGTTAAAATGGAAAATCAAATTGAAAAAAAGAGAGCGGCATACTTCACAGAGGCAGAGTTGGAGGTTTTAATGCACGCATATGAAGAATTCAAGCCAATAATAATGAAAAAAAGCAATACGGCTGCATCGGCTAAAGAAAGAGAGTTGGCTTGGCAAAAAATAACGGACAGAGTAAACGCGTAAGTGTATTAAATTGCAAATTTGATATCGCCTCCCCTTTTATCATAATGCAAAATAATTAAACACCCCTTCCGCATCCTTCTGACTGTTAAATCACCATGAAAGCATTTACTTTTCCTGCCATTCATTTCTTTAGGTTAAAATAACAATGTATATTGACTAGGGATATATGGTTTCTTATTTAATAAGGTGTAATCCTTCTGGAGCCAGAAGAACTTTGAGCCAAGTCAAAATGAAACACAAAAACATTCTGCAAAAAGGTAATATTTGATTACACAATTACTAAACTATTTATTAAACACGATTTAGTATATTATTTCTGTCATGTAGCTAATAGAAAGAAGGCTGAAGCCCGTCTAACTGGCGGGGGCCCACCACCACCACCCCTCACCCCATCTGAGGAGCTGGCTTTGTCCCTTAATAAAGGGCGACCAGTGGTTGATGGCATTCCAGGGGGCACTTCATCACACACACACCACAGTACATGTGAAATGTAGTTACCACTATGATTTGTTTTCATTATATGACTTAATAAATCTCTGTCACTTAAAGGCTTTTTGAACATGCTTAACGTTTCTATGCAGGCTTACTTTATTTAACTGCATATGATGTATAGGCTACTGTGATCTTAGTTGTATTACTTTGACATGTTTTTTTCCTGCATTATTGGTTTTTCTTTGATTAATATTGAGAATTGTATGGGTTGTATTTTCTTATAGATACTGATAGAGGGATTGTATTATTGGACCCTACAGAAAGAACACAGTCTGTCACAGTTGTAAGTGTTTTGTTGTCAGGTGCCTTTAGTTGCTTTTAGATATTTTGTGTTTTTTTCTTTTTGCCAGATAATGTATACTTGCATATTTCCACTGAAGGATGAAGATGATGAAGATGACGATGAAGAGACCACATCTGCTGTGACAGAAGTGGACAATGCTGGTAGATCCACTGAGGTATATGATGCATACCATTATAATGCATGCCCCCTTGTTACATTAGAGTAACAAACTGTCATTGTCCTTTCACAGTACATACCTGGGGATTTGCCCACAGATGAAGGTCCTTCAACCTCAATGCACAATCTAAGCAGTGTAAGAATTTGTGTGCAGCTGTCCATATTTTAATTTTATTGTCTGACAGAATCTCATTTATTTATTTATTTATTTTTTTGCCTTCCTAGTTGCCAGCAAAGGAGCTGTATAAGGTCCATCTTCAAAAACAAATAAGAAAAAGTGACATGGAGATGGACCTTATACAGCTTCAAATGGAGGAGAAAAGGCTATCCATTAAAAAAGCAACGCTAGAAATTGAATTACTGGAGCATCGCCTTAAGGTGAGAACTTGTGTGAATATTAATCTGCACGTTAAAAGTGTTGTCTATATAAAGCAATGTAATAAAAAAAAAAAAATGATAATTTTACTTTCATTGTTTTTCAGGAAATAAAGAATGAACTGCACAGCAGACCAGTGCAAACAATTTAATAAAAGTAATTTTGACAAATCCTGTCTCTCAAAAGTCTTCCATCTCTGTTGTGTGCAAAAATCTGTAGGGGTTCCTCTGGGCCATCTTCTTCAATACAAGGAGGGTGGCTCTCTCCTCTTATAGTGGCAATGTTGTGAAGTACAACACAAGCCACTATGATGTCGCATGCCCTCTCTGGACTGACCCGGAGCCCACGCAGACACTGAAACCTAGACTTGAGGATCCCTATGGTCATCTCCACCTTGGCCCGTGTTCGGCTGTGAGCCAGGTTAAAGCGTGTCTGTGGTCCAGGATCAGGTTCAGGGTAGGGTGTCATTAAATAGGGCAGACAAGGGTATCCTCTGTCCCCCAGCAAGTAACCATTGTACTGTCCTGTATTGATTCAAGTGTACAATACAAATATAGTAAAAAGGAAAAAAAAAAAAAAAAAAACATTGTATAAAGCAAAACATACCCTGCTGAAATGTCTGGCATAATGATGACTCGCGGAAAATTCTGGCATCATGCACAGATCCTGGCCATTTTGCCTCAACATTAGTAATGATATGGGTTGCCTCGCATATTACCTATAGTTAGTGGAAAAAAGTAATGCGTTTAATGATTTTTAAGGCAAAAAATTAAGGACACAAAATTAAGTTGTTACCTGCACATTGATGCTATGAATAGATTTCCTATTAACATAGTCTCCTTCATTTATTGAAGGAGCTTTAATAGGAATGTGGGTGCCATCAATGCACCCAATTACATTTGGAAACCCTGAAATAGAAAGTCATATATGGAAGTATCAAGTGTGTGTGTGCAGGATGAATACATGTATAGATATAAATAGTATGACTACATATTAAATATGCGTCATAGATTTTACTACAAAGGACAAACCTGCCACTCTGTGGAATTCCTCTTTAATAACACGCAGAGGTTTATGGCCAGGGAACTGTACAAACGTGTGTAAGAATCGTTTAAGTGCCAGACATACTGTGCGAACGGCTCTACACACAGTTGCCTTTCCCACATGCTCTGCATCGCCCACATTGTACAAAAAATGCCCTGACGCAAAAAACCGAAGTGCTATGCACAGAATGTTTTCTGTGCTAAGCGCAGACCCGCGGTTTGTGACATTTGCAATATGCGGTTTCAAGAGATGTGTTAAATAAATTAACGATTCTTTTGAAAACCGATAACGCTCTTTCAAATAATCATTAGGGAATGAAAAGACATCAATACGCGGTCTTATAACTCTCTCCCGGCGGAAAAAACCTCGTATAATTTGTGCCTCCACGTCCACAGGATCGTCATCAAAAGGGCACGCCATGCTCAGTAACCGTCTGAAACAAACTGACTCTGGAACATAACCTGCTACCGAGCAGGTTATCTTCAGAGAGTAAGGTGCTATGGTTACATACATACCCAGAAAATTACCTCCGTTTTTGGAACCGAAAGTTTAGGTTATCCACTAACTTACCCTTAAACTTACCCGGGTATGTCACATAACCTGCTTTCTGGAATACCCCCCTGCTATATTAGATCTCTTTTTATAATGCATGTTGTGAATATCTGCAGTATTTAGACACACACAGACATCAAGAACCAGCATATGAATCTCAACAATGGTGACAATCAACCAAACGCTTCATGCTGCAATGCATGCTGGGTATACAACATAGGATAAACTTCCCTCATGTACTGCAGTATGAATAATTATCACCACTGTTGAGGATCGTATGCTAAACGTTCATGTCTAAAAACCTGAGCCAATACTGTTCTTTCTTTTTATATTGAAACATTATAGTGTTTTTTTTTTTGCAGTTGTGCAACAGCTGAATGTCAGCCAAATAAATCAAATAGTGATACCAATTCATGATGTTCATCCAAATTAGTTATAAGTTGAGAGTGTAAGATAATCTGCTATTACAAGCTTTTGATTCAGTAATACACAAATGTTTGCCATAAAACAATATTGCAATTGTTTAGAAGCAAATTACATTAAATTACTCAAAGGGTCAAGAGACAAACTAAAGCACACCTTGACCACAATCATGGTGGCATCGTGTTCTTTCTTTGTTTCTTTTAATTCTCAATAAGAGATTCTGCAGACATAAAATAAAGTCAGTCTGGTTAGTAATGAGTGAAGCTGGTGATGCTGTCTGTAGAGTTGTTTAATCAGATCTTGAGAGATTTAATGTTGTTGTTTTTTTGTTTTGTTTTGTTTTTTCAGTTGATTTTATCCAAGGCTGTGTCTGATGTCAGTTGTAGTTCTTGTGTGTGTCTTTTCTTCAGTGATGCTGCTTGTTGACAGCAGGTGTTCATCACTAATGCACAATCATCACTTAATTAGTCACTTAATTACCTCATTAACTTTAACTCTTTGAGGACTTGGGATTTGACTCGAGACTTGCTTGTGACTTGAAAGGAATGACTTGGTCCCATCTCTGATTAAAACTAAGTTTCGTGACAGAATAACCGTGGTGTTTGTGACAGTTGCCGGTAACGTTATATGAACGTTTGCATTTAATACGACGCTCGAGTATCGACCTTAAACTAATATAAAGACACGTTAACTAAACGACTCACCAAGTCACATATTCCAGAGGAAATGTTGACCAAAAAGACGTTTTCAATAAATATTGAATATAACTTAGACAGGAAAAGGCTGTAACGTAATTACAACAGGCATACCTTTACCGATTAGCAAACCAAAACGAACAGAGATAGATTATACTTTTTAATACTGTTAATGTAATGTGAACCGCCAAATTTGGTATATTTTTGCATTTGTTGGTGTACAGTATTAGTTTCATACATTAAAAACCCACAAACATACCTTTTCTGTCGTTGCTGAAGGACGGTTGTTCCTGAGGCGATTCCTGAGGTGATTCAAAATGGCCGCGAAGGTAGCGCTTGGCTCGTCGAGTAGGGGGAGGGGCTTACTCTCTTAACTGTCACTTGATTGGATAAAATCAGTAACCCAATGTTGGGTTACACAAAAACAACCCAACACTGAGCAAAACAACCCAACTAAATGACCCAACAGGCTTAACCCAGCAGTTGGGTTAAAAAAACAACCCAACATTTTTTAGAGTGTACATACGGATTTCCGTCGTAGTATAAATTCCACTTTCAGAACTGTCACGTCCGTAACATCGATTTTTTCCTCAGAAACAAACACTAATTTATTGAAGAAAACAAAAAAGGCATATAGCCTATGTTTTGTGAATTGCCAACCTTTTCTCCATCCGGCAGATATTGTTGCTTTTATACACTCTAAAAAAATGCTAAAACAACCCAATTTGGGTTATTTTGGCAACCCAGCGCTGGGTCAAAAAGGGACGAACCCAACGCTGGGTTGTTTTGACCCAGCGATTTGGGTTGAATTATTAACCCAGCATGCTGGGTTGCTTTTTTATTGTTTAAAATTACTACACTGCTATGCTAAAATGAACCCAAAATTGAGCTAGGCATTAAATCTAAAAATCTTGTTCATTATAAAATCACTTTAACACACACAGAATGACTATCAAAAGATAAATGTTTATTAAAAAACTACAACAAGAGAAAACATTGAAAAGTAACATGCATGTGAAAAGAAATGTAGAAAAAGTATGGCATTAGCAGGTACGGAGTTTATAATGAAGCACTGAACATTTGCTGACTATGCTAACGTTTATGACCAAATTTTACTTTTTTTGGTAAATTCTGTATATTGTATAAAACTACTATACAAAAACACTTTACAATAATTGTACAATTAGTTAATAGTTTCTTTTTCTTTCTTTCTTTTTTTTCTTTTTTCACACAAACTATTCTGGCATGATAGTGCACTACTAAACATTTAAAAAAAGAAAACATTTAGTTAAAATGTAACCATTTTCAAACAGAGGTGCATCCAATTCTGTAAGGATAGGTAATTAGACTGTTTTTTTTAATTTCAACCATATTGTCTGGTTGTTTATTGTCTTCATCTACCACAGTGCTCTAGAATACTACAATAGCAGACAACGGTAACATTTATTTTCTAAAAAATAACTCCCATTAATCTTAAAAGAACGAAGCTCTCTTATGTCTCTGGCCTTTTAACATCTACATAAAACATTCTTTTACACATAGTTAAAAAAAAAAAAAAAAAAAAAAAATTGATAACATGACATGACCTTTACTTGCCTTAAACTGTCTTTCCCTCTCTTATGAAGAAGCTGAGAAGATCGTCTCCTCACACAGGTAGGCTTCTGTGTCGTTAACTCCAAAGTTGGTTTGAGTTCTGCAATGAAAAACATGGACACCATGGTTTAATTAAAATGTGAACAAGTCATCATACTATTGTTGCATCAAAATGTTAAGTAAACAGGCAGAAGACAATGGAAACATTTATTTTCTACAAATAGCTCATATCAATCAAAAAAGAATGAATCTATCCTGTCTCTGGCTTTGAACATCTACATAAAACATTTTTACTAAAAAAAATAAAATAAAATAAAAAAGAAATAAAAAGAAATAAAATTAAAGATAACATTAAATTATTACCTTTACTTGCCTTAAATCACCTTTCCCTCTTTTCTAAGGAAGCTCAGAAAATCACCTCCTCACACAAGTAGGATTCTGTGGTGTTAGCCTCAAAGTTGGTTTGAGTTCTGCAAAAAAGGACATCAATGGTTTAAATAAAATGTGAACAAGTCATCATACTGTTGCTGCATCAAAATGTGAAGTAAACAGGCAGAAGACAACAGAAACATGTATTTTCTAAAAATAACTCACATTAATCCTGAAAGAATGAAGCTCTCCTATGTCTCTGGCTTTTAACATCTACAAAAAAAGCAAACATTCTTTTAATAATAGCCAAAAAATGATAATATAGAAATTATGACCCTTTTTTTTTTTTTTTTTTTTTTTTTTTTTTGCCTTATATCGACTTTCCCTCTCTTCTAAAGAAGCTGAGACGATCGCCTCCGCTCACACGTAGTCTTCCGTCCCGTTAACTCCCGGTGCGGGCACAATGAAGACTCAAAGCTCAACAAGTCTGAAATATTACATGCAAAACATTACTTTTAACAACTAAAACTTCATCAGCCTCAAAATAATTAGGCTAGGAAACTACTTTGTTTAATCACGGGAAAAAAGTTTACGAATTAACATGTAAATCTGTTGATAACCCTCTATTAACACCTAAATCTTATGTAAATATAACATAAGAAACTCACAGAAGTTGTATTAAAGGTATCTCTTCCGTTCAGTAGAAGAGGCCGTTAAGACTATTTCTGAGGCGAAAACCGCGTCAGCGTATTTTCCAATAAAACCTCTTTTCCGACTTTTTCCGCGCTCCATTAAATCTCAAAATACTCCCAGACACGCATAATGAATGATGACGTTACATTTTTAATCTTTACTTGCCGAAAATCGTACTTCACTTGCTTCCATCTGCAGACGCTGAGAAAATGGCGGCTTCTTGTACTTTTTTGACGTGCGGTGAACACGACGTGCGTGCTCTCTCTCGAGTCCACGTTCCTAACCCAGCACCGCTGGGTTATAAATTAAGACCAGTTTTAACCCAAATTGGGTTAAATTAACCCAGCGTTCTTACCCAGTGGCTCAACCCAGCATTTGGGTTGAAAAAAACAACCCAGCATTTTTTAGAGTGTACTAATACTTTTCTCAGGGTTTTAGAAAAATATAAATAGATTGTACAAGTTATTGGTAATTAATCCATTTTACGATAATTTATGTTTCAGGTTTTGACTGCAAACGTCACGTCCATAACGCTGAAACTACGTCATATAATCTTTGAAATAATTGCTTTTTTTGTACAAAGTTGTGATGGTAGTTTTTGAAACACTTTTGAACTTTATTTTTTTTATTTATTTATTTATTTATTTTTTTTTTGTGAATGTTCATTAAATAGTAATATAAATATGTGCCCCACATTTTTTGATTGTAATGTTTTATTTAATGTTTATTTATTTATTCATTTATTTATTTTTTATAAAGAGATATAAAATATACTGGGCAGAACTGAGTTAAGTGTATTGGTTGGGCCTCCGCAACCACCCAAGTTTATCATGTGACCCCTTGGGAAAATTAATTGCCCACCCCTGATGCATTCTATAGACAATTTACCTTTTCATTAAAACAGATATGTTATATTTATAGGAAAAATAAATAAATTACAACTTATATGCATCTGGCCTGTTGATGAAGCCATGTCTCATGTCGCATGAATGGATCGTCTTTTCACAGGCGTCCAATCACAGCTGACTTCCGGAAAAGAGGAGGTAACCAATGGCGTTTGAGATTACAATTAAAACAGCATGACTGACAACAATAAAAGTGTTCGCGCGAGAAGGTGAGAGAAGATTGAGCGCGAGGGTGTGGGAATGATCACGCGCACGCTAGGGCTTGTATTGCGCAAGCATCAGTGGTGCGCTCGGTTATTAATGGCATTGATTTGCTGCCATACTCGCAGTCGCAACTCGCGGCCATCCCGCTCACAGAGATCAGTGTGTGTCACATAAACTCTGAAGGGTGCTGTTAAAGCGGTTAACGTAGGCAGCGAGATGTGAGAGTACCTTTAATAACGTGCTAATTCGCTTATTGTTTGATTGTAATGCTTTTTACTAACTTTGAGTTAATTCAGCCCATCTTTTTGTCTGGCCTGTTCGCAGCATATATTCACTCTGGAATAACCTTACCATAAGGAGACAGACAGAGATTTAGAGTTCATTCAAAGGTGATGGTTGCATTCTAAGAATTTGAATACCTGCATTTTACATGTAGACATGTTAGAAGATGTTTCTCAACGATATGTGATTATTTTTTTTTTTTTTTTTTTTTAAGGGAGAATGCTTCAGATGTCTCAAAAGGTTAAACTAATGTGAATTGCATATTGTCCGTTTCCTGACTGTTTTGTAGGTATTTAAGAGGAACAAAGAAGTTAAAAGAAAAAGTGCTATCTAAAACCACAGGGCAAATGGCACAGAAACTGGTTGAAGTGAAGCCAAGTTGCCACGCTTCTTTGCAAAGTTAAGGATTTTCAGCGGAATTTCTGAAATGTAAGTACACACACACACACACACCAAGATCCCCTTTTTCCTTTTATTATATTCTTTTATTATCTACACTGCCGTTCAAAAGTTTGGGATTAGTGAGATTTTTAAGTTTCTTATGAAATAAGTCTCTTCTGCTAATCAAGGCTGCATTTAATTGCTCCAAAATACAGAAAAAAAATATTTTAAAATATTACAATTTAAAATAATTTTAATATTTTAATATACTTTAAAATGTAATTTATCTCTGAATTTTTTAGCATCATTACTGTAGTCTTCTCATTTCTCCAGTGTAACATGATCCTTTCGAAATCATTGTAATATGCTGATGATTTATTATCAATTTTAGAAACTGCTTAACACAGTTGTGCTGCTTAATATTTATTTATTTATTTATTTATTTATTTATTTATTTATTATTGGAACCTGTAATACCTTTTTCAGGATTCTTTCATGGATAAAAAAAAATGTTTTTATTTGATTTTATTTATTTATTTATTTTTTGTACTTTTATCCAACAAGCATGTGTTAAATTAAAAGTGATAGTAAAGACTTATATTTCTAGATAAGATTTTTATTTTAAATAACTGCTGTTCTTTTAAACTTATTCATCAAAGAATCCTGAAAAAGAATCACAGGCTCCAAAACATACACTGACAACAATGACATTGACAACATTGACAATTGATAATAAATGAGAATGATCTCTGACAGATCGTGTAACCTTGGTGTAATTATTCTGAAAATTCAGTGTTGCATCACAGAAATAAATAATATTTTAAAGTATAGTAAAATAGAAAATTTATTTTAAATTGTAATAATATTTCACAATATGACTGTTTTTTTTTTTTTTCTTGTATTTTGGTTTAAATAAATGCAGGCTTGATGAGCATATGACACTAAGAACATTAAAAATCATACTGATTTCCCAAACATTTTAATGGCAGTTTATCTGTATCTAACTGTAACAATCATCACTCTATCTGTCTTTGACTGTATCTGTCATCCCTCTGTCTGTATCTGACCGTATCATTGTTTTGTAACAAATATCTAATGCATTTTCCTATTTGTTCATTTTCAATATTTTTAGCCACTCTTTGCATCCTGGGATGTGTAAGAAAAAGTGAAGAGGATGTAGAAGATCTTGATGAAGATGTTTATTGCAGCATAGCAGTGGCAAAGTACATGTTGTACCTTGGGTTCAGCGGAGTTGGAATGAACCCAGAACATCCTTAGCTCAAACCTTTTATACAGTTAAAGGTTACTACCCTTAATGTAAATGATGTTGCTCCTTTCGTAGCAGTTGTGGTCTGTATGTTAATCATGTTCTAACACCTCTTTGTCTGAGATGGTTCTCAGTGTCCCACACCCGCTTCCATGCTACAGTGGGTTACCGTTTGCTCAGGATGTAATCATCCCAAATGGTCTAGAAACAACATAACTGTTGACTTTCTTCTTCTCTATAATAATTAAGCCATTTTGGGAAATGAGCATGATTAGACGTATATTGTGGAGTGGAATCTGGATCGAGGCAGACTATAATTTCTTACAGTCCCCTCTTTGATGCTATTGGCCAGGAAGAAGCATCACATCCACTCCCTTATACAGATTACAACTCCCTTCCTGGGTAGGTGCCCAGTGGCGGTGAAGCCCTGGCTTAGGTTGTTCCCTTATGGCTATCAGAGAATCTTACCCGTCTTTGGGTCGACACCTCATGCACACTGGTTATCGCTCCATCCAATTAGGCAAAATGATCATAGACTTTTTCTAAAATTTAGCAAAAAGACATACAAACATTTTCTTGGGTTTGGGAGAGGAGCACATGAGAACCATAACAGCAAAAGGAATTATGTAAACATGCTAAACATTATGACAGTACAAACACAGGCAAAAGCCTAAGGAGCAAACACATCAGTCAATACCATAAAGTGTGTGTGTGTTTTTGCGTGTGTGTGTAAAAGTGTATATGTGTGTGTTTTCTTTCACACACGTTCTGTCCCTTTTATCAATGTGAACATCCTTTGTCCACGTGTGCATTCATTAGACAGTAATATTTTTTTTCTGCATTCGAGTATTCATATATTTGTCATGTGCAGTGTTGAGTCTGTGTCTTTGTGCATTTCTAAGCTTGGGCCTGTTCTCTGCCCACTTGTTTTCCATCTTGGGGATAAGACTGCTGTCCATAGGCTCTAAAAATGTTGATCTCTTTGTGTTTCCCTTATCTGTTGTCCATTCTTTTCACTTTGGATATAAAGTCCTCAGAAAGAAGCAGTTACTGGTGTTGTTGCAGTCTGTGTGGTTCTCTCAAGTCCATCCATCCCATGGTGAATTTAAGGATTTATAGATCTTTTAGGCTAGGAGTTCTGAATCTTGCAGGTCTGGAAATCTCTTGATTTTCTTGGTTATGGTGATCACCATGTTCTTTACAAAGTCTTTTTTCTTGTGGAAGTCTTCTGGCTCCACTGGTTCTACTGGAAATCTCTCGATTTTCTTGGTCATGTTGATCACTCTGTTCTTTAAGAAGACCTTTTTCTCGTGGAAGTCCTCTGGCTCCACTGGTTCTGCTGGCCTTCTTGTCCTTCAAATAACTGGATCATTTTTCTCCAGGAGGTTACACCTTTCCAACAATCATCTCAATGCTTATACCTGAAACAAGATCAAAAAGAAGAGGTTGCCCCCCCCCTCTTTCCCCCCACAATAATCTTTTCACATTCAAAACATTAGTGTTACAGAAATTTAATCACAGAATGCAGTTAAATCATTTATCAGAAATTATATTTAAATATCAATGCCATTAACACATTTCTCATAAATTATGAAGAATCACCCCCCTTTTGATAGTAAACATATTTTTCTAAAATATGGTACTATCAATAAAAAAATCCTACAATTAACATCAGCATCTGCTTGTGACTGAGTTGCAGTCATGTTCATGCAATGCTGTGTCTGGCAAGGTGTAAATGGCCTCTTCCTTATTTCCTTTCAACAATGCCAACTGGGTTTCTAAATTGGCTATCTTCTTAAGCAAATCACTATAGCCTATCTTTCTTTTGTGTGAAAAGTGACACTGTCTTGCTTTGTGTCCCATCCTTCCACAAGCAAAACAAACAACTTCCTGACCTTTCTCCAAACAATGCCTTGCTATATGACCATATTTTCCACATGCAAGACAGACAAACCTTTGATGAGGTCTCTCATGGTCTTGACAATGTCTAGCGATGTGACCAGCTTTTCCACATGCATAACAGAGAGTAACACCTTCTGAATTTACTCTGTCAAATCTCCTTGGTCTCTGATGGAAACCACCAGATAATCTAGAACATTCTCTCTTGACAAAGGCAGCAACTAGTTGTCTAGATTCTGCAGCTTTCCTTTGACTATTTGCATTGAAATACTGTGTCGTTTACATCTACATGAATGCAAATGTTAGAGGATGCTCTCCAGGTTCCATTTTCACCTCAGTTATCTTTCTCAAGTTAACCAAATCAGTCCCAACAAGTCTAAGTAGAGCTTCTCTCCTTGCCCCTCTGTCTGCTCTTTTGTCACGAACGTCCTGTGAGAGAACACTAGTTAATGAGCGAGGAATGCAAATCGTGAGAAGTTTACAAGCATCTTCATCTGACAAACAACAAGCATCCACTACTTTCTCCAGTTTAGACAAGAACTCTACAGGATCCATGTTATCAGGGTCAAAATTACCCACTGCTGTAACAAGACTTTGAAAGTCCATAAAAGACAGTTGTCTAACAGCTTGGCCATTTTCAGTTCTTTGAAGAACCCTCTCATTTCCATTTCCATTCTGTCTTGTTCGCACTGGTGCTATTGGGAATCTAGCTGTGCAGTCAGAATATTGAGAACTGAATGATTCAGAATCTCTTTCCCAACTCTCATCTTCCTGCAAATCTAAGATTTCTGGAATTGGGTTACACAGTGTGGCCCCTAATGGTGTCTTACTGCTGTGTTTCTTAGTTGAGCCATTCTTTATCATAAACTGACAAGCAACCTTTGCTTCCTCCAAATCATTGGACAGTGCTTCAGAGGATATAAGCATGTTATTGTTAGTTCTAAGACGTGTATTCTCACTCTGCATCCTAATCTTTTCTTCTTTCCATATTGTTTCACTTGCATGGTAATTTTTAGTAGATATTATTCCAAAACTGAGTCATTCATTTTCAGCCTCTAGCTCATCTGCTCTCCTCTTAGTTACTTCGTACGATGCAAGAACAGCTTGAAATGCATTGGCAATGTTTCCTTTTTTTGTTCCTAGGCATTTTTGGATAGTCTTCAAATTTAGAAATAGCCTATTCATATGGTTTATCAACAATCTTCTCTATTCCATCAAACATTCCTTGAGCGCTGTGTTTAGCGATGTATTTAAGAATAATTTCTTCCATTTTCAAAATCGTCTTAAATTGTCTTCAGCAATTCAATAGGCTTTATTCCTTCACTGACTGGACATTATCTAATTACTTTAAGATACCTGTTAGTCTAATTATTCACAGCTTCTTTGCTTTGGACGCAAATGAATAAAACAGCCACACTATGTCAGCTTCTAAACCAACTTATTACTTCTTCGGACATGGCCACACTCTGTCGGGCCTTACACCTTACTACACCAAACTGTTAAAAATGTAACACTGTCACATTACATTGGACAAAACCACACTACTTTGGGTTTTAGGTTATATTTTTAAAACAGTTTACTTAGCTATGGTACGTCAGGAAAATCAACACTGTTTTTTGGGCTTTAAACTTCACAGAGTCACAATGCGTCGGACTCACGACACTAAAACACACAATAGTTATGAAATAATTCTGTGACCACACTGCCTCGGGTCATTTCAGTTACTTTAGAAATTCATCAGAATTATCACAACAACTCACTCCGTTTCAAACTTGCAAAACTTACAAATCTGTTTCAATTACTTCAGAAACAACAGATCTAGTACTGTTTGACCTTGTTTGGCTCTGTCCGAAATGGCCCTTACACCCAGTGCCAGCCTGTAGGTTTGTGGGGCCCTAGGCAAGATAATAAAATTGGGCCTCACTAGTATAAAAAACTGTCACAGAAATTTGACTATTTGAAATTTGAAGAGAAAGCACACAAAATGTCTATTTCAATATTTAAGTGTGAATGTGTATTAACTGTAACACATTAAACAAACATATGTAAAAAAAAAAAAAAAAAAATTCCAAACATTCTGTTTGCCATTAAATGTAATAATCTAGTGAGATTTTTGTTTGCACAAGGAGTCTGACAACAGCCAGTGCTCCACACTGAGATCTGATCTCACCATCATCCAGTCTGTCTCTGGAATGACATGAAGAAACAGAAAAACTGAGACAGACTAAATCCAGAAGAACTGTGGCAACATCTCCAAGATGTTTCAAGTAACCTACCTGCAAAGCTACCTGAAAAACTATGCACAAGTGCACATAGGGCAAAAGCTACTTTAAACACAAAGGATGGTCACATCAAATGCTTATTTATTTTAGTTAATAGAAGTTCATTGATAAAGAAAATCTGTTTATGACATCAATCTGTTTTTGACAGCATCCTTATTTTATGTGCCTAACTGCCTAAACATTTTAACAGTACTATAGCTTTGTAGGTATAGGACTCTTAAAGCATCTTGCAGATGTTGCCACAGTTCTTCTGGATTTAGTCTGTCTCTGTTTTTTTCTGTTTCTTAAGACAAACTGGATTGAATGATGGAGAGATCAGATCTCTGTTTGCACAAGGAGTCTGACAACATAATACAATAATACAATCCATACAAAAATCTCACTGGATTATTATAATTAATGGCAAAATGAATGTTTAGAAATGTAAACTGATATTTCCTACTGACACACTACAGCAAAAGACCGACTTTAACTGACTTTAAACCATTTTTTAGCTGATGAAAATACTAGTGGCCTAAGACTTTTGCACAGTACTGTATATATATATTTAAGCAAATAAAATAAAAGAGTACAAGTGAGATTGAGTATAGATACACATGAAACACAAATAAATAAAATATAAACAAAGTATACACAAAAACTAAACAGAATAAACAGAGCATAAACAAAATAAACATAGGCCTTAATATTCATAAATGATAAGAAACACATGCTATTCTGTTTTCCTTATATGACAAGTCTGTCTGTGATCATGGGCATCATTGTATATAAAAAAATAAATAAATAAAAAAATAAATAAACAAATAAGTAGCAATAAATATTATGTATATAGCAGTCAAAAAAAAAAACATTTTTTTCCAGCCCCGGAAAGATATTGTTTGGATTCCATTTCTACCGCAGCTTCACTCTAATCTCTCTATCATTCTATCAAGGTTTTCAGACTTTATTTACCAAAAATTATAAAGAACCCTGAGTGTGTTGTGCCTGTGTGTAGGACTGCACAATTTGGCCAAAATGTTGTTTTTATCAATATGACTAATTCTGATTATTGTTATTACTAAATAAAAACATTAAACAAAACAATAATTATTGTTAATGATTATCTATAAATGTGTTGAAAGGTATAAAAATTTATAATAAAATTATGATTTAAAATCTTTGACAAAAAAAAAAAAAAAAAACTTAACTTTTTGTCAGAAAATCACTGAGAGAGAGTGAAAAAAATCCTCTACACTGAAGAAAAAGCATTATTATTCCTATTTTTACCCATAATAAGGTGTTAATATATGTAATACATGTAATAAAATGTTTCATTCATACAGGAAATCCCTAATATGGACAAAGGTAGCTGAATAAAACTCAGAGACATTTTAACTCATGAAACATGGAGATATCTGTATGATTGCGACTAAACGGTTTATCTCTGTTCTTCAAGCCATATCGGGAATTTTTATTAATATGCAATGCAATGCTAATCAACAGCCTTTATCACTTTATAGAATACTATATAAAATAATGAGTTTGCCTCATTCTGTGATGTGAAACCACATCAGATCAAAGAAAGAAGTTATTTCAAAAACACGACTGATGTTATTAAATGAATTTGGAGCAAAATCATGTCATTAAAATGTTCACAATGGACAACAGGTTTGTAAACAGATAAATTTGAACACAAACTGATTTTTTTTTCATACATTCGACACATATGCCGCACTGTACAGCACTGGTGTGCGTTACCTTCGTTTTGTAAGGTGAGTGCGGCTTTAAGTTGCGCTGCACACACCGATCGGTGGATGACATTAAAGTACTGCAAGAGCAAGTAGAAAGCATGCAGAGCTGTCTGTGCTCTATAGTTCTTGCGGAACTTTGATTTTAAAAAACGGATCTTTCTGCACAGCGTCACTTCAAACCGAACGCACCTAAAAATCCAATTGACAACCTCGCGGCCCTTAAGGCGGGGCCCTAGGCGACCCCCTGTATCGCCTGTTGGACGGGCCCCCACTGCTTGCACCCTTAAACAGAGCACAGGGACAGCCATTTGGTGTCCAAAACTATTGTGGACTGTATTGAGCTAGGGGTGTAAACCTTTGAACAGAATGAAGATGTGTACATTTTTCATATTTTGCCTTTTTTCAAATTTAGTACTGCCCTTCAGAAGCTACAGAAGATACCTACATGTTTCCCAGAAGACAAAATAAGTTAAATTTACCCTGATCTTCAAAGTTTTCACCCCCCGGTGTTTCCTTCTGAAGCATCAGTGAGTGTTTGAAGATTCTGTAATAGTTGCATATGAGAAGGATGAGTAGAATAATGTCACCTCATTCTACCCAGTTTTTGAAAATGCTTACTATTGCATTCATAGAGTGTACCTTTTGCTGTGAACTGTTTGCAGTTTAACGGAAGTTACTCCCATGATTCGGGCAAAGTGTCATGGGGCATAGGTGGATGGGGGCGATTTCAAACACCCATTTTGTATCCATGTTTACCACTGTGTTTCAGTAGACTCTTGTCTTTGCATCCAACTGTAAGTTGTTGCGTGTCTTGTTCTATTTTTGAAATTCTGCTTTGGTTGGATTGACTTTGTGTTTGTTAATAAAACTTCAGCACTTAGCTCAGCTCATAAGTGCCTAACCTCAACAGATGTTGCTTAATCAAATAATCACTCATACTTAATATGATGGGACAAGTATTAAAACCAACCTGAGACATAGCAGGATGCAGTCTAGCCTAAATCATAACCATACCCAAGACATTCAAATTAAGGAAATACTGTCACTTACACAAGATATGTTTAATTTTAAATGAGACATTAATGCTGTTAGTTGGTTCTGAGATTGCTGGCATTTCACCACCAAAAATGAGACACTTCTGGTCATTTAGAACATGTATAAATCACATCCTTTTCAGGAGTTGGCTGGTCCTACTGCTACAAACACAACCTTACAAACTTCCATTACAACACTTTGCCTCAGATTCCCCCCATACTGGACCTGGTTTTCTGATGAATAATGCTACCTATCAGATTGTGCTACCAACACTATAATGGCATCATTTTAAGGGTACACTGTTAGCGATTTCTGTAAATTACGCAGTATTTAACTGTAATATGAACTGTACTTTACTGTAGAACAGTTATACGGTATATTACTGTATTTTAAAGCTGCATTATGGGAAATATCCTCTTGGTGCCATTAAAATACAGTATTTTTCTTTTACTGTAAATCCAAATACAGTAAAAAAAAAAAAAAATGAGCGTGAAACCTGACCAATCACAGAGAGGCTATTTTTTTTTCCTCGGGGAAAGAAGAAAAGGAAGAGGCGAACACAAGAACCTCGCGGCTGCAAGCAAATGTATGTACAATATTCCTGCTTTTTCATTACATATTTTATATCAGTGTATTTAATGCTGTCACTTCACAACGTGCAGTTAGAGTTACCTCACACTTTACGTTGTATGTCGATGGTAGAGAGCTTTGTGGTGGATACATTACTCATTTTAGATTGAGGAGAACTTTCTGTGCGAAACAAATATCTTTCTTTCTTTCCTATTTTGTAGAGTTTCACCATCAAAGTGTGAACATAAACGGGTCTCTGTCTTAGTTTTGACCACGTTGGTAGCAGGTGAGTTTTTATGTTAACTTGTATGAAATTGTTGACCAAGAATCTTGGCTTTTAAAGGTTTAAAGCTGGTTTAAAATAGTCATTTCGTTGCAGTTTTTAATCGCTATGAAATCGCAAGGTGCTTACGTTACCAATTACCCCTAAATGTACAGCATGCATTTAATGCTAATGTTAGCGTAAAACAATGTTCGTCTGCAAACACCGTGGCGTCTCCTTGGAGACATTATATGCATTTATTAATCATGCCAAAGCGCACAAAAACTTGGTGAAGTTCAGGTTTTCGCGTACGTTACAATGCCTGAATTCTCTTGCACGTTCTTAAGCCTCTCTGCACATGTACTGCAAAACTAGATAGATAGATAGTCTTTATTGTCCCATAAGGATATTCTTTTTCACACATTCGTCATATTTCCAGAAAATACAAGATATAGCAGCAACATAACATATAACATATAGCATATCACATATGACATATAAACACACACCACCCTTCCCCCCTCTAGTTTCCCCCCCTCCTCAACACAGTGCAGGCAAAAGGTGAACAGTGCAGACAACATTACACAAAGGAGGGATAATTGTCACAAGAGTTTGTTTAGAGCAGTAATGGCGGATGGTACAAAACTTTTCTTAAAGTGGGCTTTTTTCCAGTCCAAGGCTCTGTATCTGCGGCCAGACGGAAGTAGAGTGAAAAACCGGTTCAGGGGATGATCAGGGCTGCTTGCTATGGTGCGGGCAAGACGTGTGGTAGCTGTGTCATTTGCATCAGTGAGGCTGGGGGTGGGAAGCTGTATTATCTTAGATGCTAAGTGTGAGAATTTAATGAGTTTGTTCTTACTGGTGACACTTAGTATGGTGAAGAAACATGGGGAGCAGTAAAGTAGAAGAGGTTGGATAATGCTTTTGTAAAGTAGCAAAAGAAGATGAGGGGCGACATGCAGAGATCTTAATTTGCGTATCGCATACAGTCTCTGTTGTGCACGTTTCTGTGTGATGGTGACATGCTCATTGAAATTAAGCTTATTATCAATGGTAAGTCCAAGGTATTTGAAAGTGCTGACCTGTTCAACTGGTTGACCATGGATGGTGATATGGGTGAATCCAGGAGGTGATTTTGATGCATGGATGACCAGTTCTTTTGTCTTGTCTGTGTTAAGTTGAAGATAGTTATCAGAGCACCACAGTGTGAAATCTGTGACTGGTGGTATGCTGTGATGGAGCTGTTATCTTTTAGTAGACCTACTATGGCTGTGTCATCTGCATATTTGTAGTAGGTGGTATTAGGTAGTGAACTCTGGCAGTCATTTGTGTAAAGTGTATACAGGAAGGGACTAAGTACACAGCCCTGGGGGGCTCCAGTGTTGGTGATGATGGTTGATGATGTTGTTATCCCTATTTTCACTGTCTGTGGCCTGCTGCTAAGAAAGTTATTTATCCAGTGAATGAGAAGAGGGGTGACATTCAGGTGCTGTAGTTTCTTGATGAGTAGATGTTGCTGGATTGTATTAAATGCGGAGCTGAAATCAACAAACAAAACTGAGGCAAAGTTATGAGGAGTCTGGAGGTGGTGAAGGAGGGAGTGGAGAAGGCATGCCACTGCGTCCTCTGTCCCCCTTTTCGGCCGGTATGCAAATTGGTATGAATCCAGTTGTGTGCTGACAGTAGGTAGGATGAGTTGCAGTATGATTTTCTCCATGCATTTCATGACTATTGGGGTGAGTGCAACTGGACGATAGTGGTTGGGCTCTGAGGGGTGGGGTTTCTTGGGTACAGGTGTAATGGTTGATGTTTTCCAAAGGGTGGGTATTGTTGCTGTCCTGTAGGATTCCCAGAAGATGGAGTGAAAGATGGAGGAGAGCTCCATTGCGCAGCACTTCAGCACCTTTGCCGGGATGCCGTCTGGCCCTGGTGCTTGCCAGCTTTGCACCTGGCCAGCTGCCACTGTACATCCTCCTCTGTGAAAGGCGGGTGTTGAGGTTCATGGATGGGGAGGGTTCTGAGAAGTTCCTCACAGGTGGGGGTGTGATCATGGGTGTCGAACCGGTTGAAGAAACTGTTCAGGGTGTTTGCAAGATAAAGAGGATCCGGACTTGATTGATGGTGGTAATTTTGTTCTTGACCTGTAAGTGTTTTGATTTTCTGGAATGCTTGTTTTGTGTTCATGTTGCTAAACTCCTGCTCCAGTTTGTTTTTGTATTGCATTTTGGCTCTAATAATATCATTCTTTATTTGTCTGTTGAGTATTTTAAGCGTGACCCAGTCCTTCTTCTTAAATGCTGCCCGTTTTTCTTTTAGTGCATATTTTATGTGAGGGGTAATCCAGGGTTTGGAGTTGGGGTATCTTTTGACAGTTCTGGTGGGGATGGTGGTGTGAATACAGAACTTAATATAGTCAGTGATGGTAGATACCCTCTCGTCCAAGGTGCCCTGAAAAATACCCCAATCTGTACAGGCTAGAGAGCCCTGAAGTTGTTCAATAGCGTCCTCCGACCAGAGGGTGGCGCTATAGATTGTTGGTTTGATCCGTTTCAGTTTCGGTTTATACTGTGGGAGGAGGAAGATGACGTTGTGATCAGAGAAACCAAGTGGCGGGAAGGCCCGTGCAGTGTAAGCACCGGCAACATTGCCGTAGCACAGGTCCAGAGTGTTCTCTTTCCTCGTTGGAACATCCACGAACTGATGGAAGGATGGCAGAACATCGTTAAGCCTGCAGTTATTAAAATCCCCCAGGATAAACGCCGGAGCCTCTGGATAGGTGGCTAGCATGGTGTTAGCGTTGTCGGCTACTAGCTCTGCTGCTACCCTAGCGTTGGCACTCGGACAGATGTAAACACAGGTAATAACCACCGTCTGGAATTCTCTCGGGAGGTGGAAGGGACGCAGACTCACAGTCATCATCTCCACATCTGGTGTGCAGATCCTGTTATGGATCTTGATGTTATCGCACCATCTGTTGTTGACATAGATGCAGATCCCACCACCTCTCACTTTGCCTGACGGATGGGTCCTGTCGGCTCTTAGGATGGTGAAATGATCAAGACTGACCTCAGACTCCGGGACCTCCTCGTCCAGCCAGGTTTCGGTGAGCACGATGATGCAGGCATCCTTGTAGCCTCTCTCCATGGAGCACTTGGCGTGCAGCAGGTCCATTTTGTTCCTGAGCGAACGGACGTTCGCTAATATGATGGAAGGGAGAGGGGGCCTGAAGGGACGCTTTCGGAGTCTAGTTCTTACACCTCCTCGTCTGCCTCTTCGTCTTAGTTTGATCTCTGGTGGAAGTGCAACTGATGGTTTTTGCTGGCAGAGTGCAGAGGATTGGAGCTGAAGGAGATCCGCCCGGCTGTAGGTAAGTAGTTTCTGGTCGCTGGTTAGTAATGCCAGCGCCAGATTGTTGTTGTGTATAATCCATAATGTTATGAGCGTAATTACGATGAGTATGCTT
This sequence comes from Cirrhinus mrigala, assembly GCA_036247105.1. NCBI lineage: Eukaryota > Metazoa > Chordata > Actinopteri > Cypriniformes > Cyprinidae > Cirrhinus > Cirrhinus mrigala. The sequence continues at coordinate 20,447,550 of CM070024.1, forward strand.
AAATTCCTCATTCTTGACAATCAGTAGAACGATGTGACAAACACTGGTACACTAGTACAAACAAGCTAGTACAACAAACCGACTGTAGACAAAGACGTGACGCCACCATGGAACATTGACTGAATGTGTGTCGTCGCAGCAGAGCATGCGCCGTTATGCGAGCCGTAATTTCACAAATAGCACGAGTGAATGACTGCACGCCCTCTCAAACCGAACGCACCTAAAAATCCAATTGACAACCTCGCGGCCCTTAAGGCGGGGCCCTAGGCGACCCCCTGTATCGCCTGTTGGACGGGCCCCCACTGCTTGCACCCTTAAACAGAGCACAGGGACAGCCATTTGGTGTCCAAAACTATTGTGGACTGTATTGAGCTAGGGGTGTAAACCTTTGAACAGAATGAAGATGTGTAAATTTTTCATATTTTGCCTTTTTTCAAATTTAGTACTGCCCTTCAGAAGCTACAGAAGATACCTACATGTTTCCCAGAAGACAAAATAAGTTAAATTTACCCTGATCTTCAAAGTTTTCACCCCCCGGTGTTTCCTTCTGAAGCATCAGTGAGTGTTTGAAGATTCTGTAATAGTTGCATATGAGAAGGATGAGTAGAATAATGTCACCTCATTCTACCCAGTTTTTGAAAATGCTTACTATTGCATTCATAGAGTGTACCTTTTGCTGTGAACTGTTTGCAGTTTAACGGAAGTTACTCCCATGATTCGGGCAAAGTGTCATGGGGCATAGGTGGATGGGGGCGATTTCAAACACCCATTTTGTATCCATGTTTACCACTGTGTTTCAGTAGACTCTTGTCTTTGCATCCAACTGTAAGTTGTTGCGTGTCTTGTTCTATTTTTGAAATTCTGCTTTGGTTGGATTGACTTTGTGTTTGTTAATAAAACTTCAGCACTTAGCTCAACTCATAAGTGCCTAACCTCAACAGATGTTGCTTAATCAAATAATCACTCATACTTAATATGATGGGACAAGTATTAAAACCAACCTGAGACATAGCAGGATGCAGTCTAGCCTAAATCATAACCATACCCAAGACATTCAAATTAAGGAAATACTGTCACTTACACAAGATATGTTTAATTTTAAATGAGACATTAATGCTGTTCGTTGGTTCTGAGATTGCTGGCATTTCACCACCAAAAATGAGACACTTCTGGTCATTTAGAACGTGTATAAATCACATCCTTTTCAGGAGTTGGCTGGTCCTACTGCTACAAACACAACCTTACAAACTTCCATTACAACACTTTGCCTCAGATTCCCCCCATACTGGACCTGGTTTTCTGATGAATAATGCTACCTATCAGATTGTGCTACCAACACTATAATGGCATCATTTTAAGGGTACACTGTTAGCGATTTCTGTAAATTACGCAGTATTTAACTGTAATATGAACTGTACTTTACTGTAGAACAGTTATACGGTATATTACTGTATTTTAAAGCTGCATTATGGGAAATATCCTCTTGGTGCCATTAAAATACAGTATTTTTCTTTTACTGTAAATCCAAATACAGTAAAAAAAAAAAAAAATGAGCGTGAAACCTGACCAATCACAGAGAGGCTATTTTTTTTTCCTCGGGGAAAGAAGAAAAGGAAGAGGCGAACACAAGAACCTCGCGGCTGCAAGCAAATGTATGTACAATATTCCTGCTTTTTCATTACATATTTTATATCAGTGTATTTGTTTAGGTTATTTTTCTGTTTAATTAAAACAAAAATAATAAAAAATGCTGTCACTTCACAACGTGCGGTTAGAGTTACCTCACACTTTACGTTGTATGTCGATGGTAGAGAGCTTTGTGGTGGATACGTTACTCATTTTAGATTGAGGAGAACTTTCTGTGCGAAACAAATATCTTTCTTTCTTTCCTATTTTGTAGAGTTTCACCATCAAAGTGTGAACATAAACGGGTCTCTGTCTTAGTTTTGACCACGTTGGTAGCAGGTGAGTTTTTATGTTAACTTGTATGAAATTGTTGACCAAGAATCTTGGCTTTTAAAGGTTTAAAGCTGGTTTAAAATAGTCATTTCATTGCAGTTTTTAATCGCTATGAAATCGCAAGGTGCTTACGTTACCAATTACCCCTAAATGTACAGCATGCATTTAATGCTAATGTTAGCGTAAAACAATGTTCGTCTGCAAACACCGTGGCGTCTCCTTGGAGACATTATATGCATTTATTAATCATGCCAAAGCACACAAAAACTTGGTGAAGTTCAGGTTTTCGCGTACGTTACAATGCCTGAATTCTCTTGCACGTTCTTAAGCCTCTCTGCACATGTACTGCAAAACTAACGAACTGATCTGATCACCATCTGAATTCTGGATTGCGGCGTGGAAGGCTGTACATTCGTGTCGACTAAATTCTTCATCCTTTGTGAACACTGAACACCTAAGATGGCACATTCGAGATGGTAAGAAAAAAATGATTCTCCAGTTAGTAACTGTACAAAGTATTTTAGAGTGAAGTCATCATTTTCAACGCACCTTAACAGGAAGCATAAATGTGATTTTTAGAAATCTGTGTAGATATTAATGTTACTGAGCTTTCTGCTTCTGTGCTAGATGTGAATATTTATGCAGCTGTCCTGTTGTTGATGGCCCACTTCAAAAGAAGCAGAGGATTTGCTGTTCCTTTTAGCCAGTGTAATTTTTTTTTTCTTTTTTTTCATTTATATAATAGACATCTGATCATTTCTATAACTGACACTTCGAAAAAAATGGTGTGTGTGTGTTTGTTTGTGTGTGTGTCACAACAACTCCAATAGATGCAAACACCAGGCTTTCACTTCCTTCTACTCTGATCATGTTTGGTAAGATCTTTTAGTACATGATTTAGTGATGTTAAAGGGATGTTTTTTAAAAAATAAACCTTTATCCTCACACTTTATCCATGGCTCTCTATGTCTGACTTTCTACCTAGCATCTTCTCAAATAAATCTTGAATAACAAGGGTAAGTAAATGATGATAGAATTGTAATTTTTGGGTGAACTATCTCTTTGAAAGGCTCCAACATCTACAATATTTTTAATGACACTATAATGAAATGTGGAAAGTTTTTTTTTTTTTTTTTTTGTAAAGTTATGAATATCACTATAAAAAAAAACATGAACACAATAAATTAATTTCTTTTTTTCTTTTTATTTTTTCTTTTTATTTTTTTTTTTAGGAGATTCAATTCTACACAGGAAAAAAATGGATGCTGGTGATTGAAAGCAAAGTCTTCTTTCCTGTGATTGACCTACCAGATACGTCCTCTGCATTTGCTGCACTGTAAAAAATAAAAAACATAATTTGTTGAGTCAGCTTAAAATAATTTGTTACCCTGCTGCCTTAAAATTTTAAGTTCAGTCAACTAAAATAAGTTTATTCAACTCGAAATGTTAAGTTGTACTAAGTAACAACTTAGATATTTGTGTTTGCTAAACTTAACAGATGGGTAAGTAACCCAGCTGCCTTTAAATTTTAAGTTGATTCAACTCAAATATCTAAGTTGTCACTTAGTATAATTTAACATTTCAAGTTGAATAAACTTTTTTTTGAGTTCACTGAGCTTAAAATTTTAAGGCAGCCAGGTTACAAATTATTTTAAGGTGACTCAACAAATTGTTTTTTACAGTGTGTTCTCTTCGTTTATGTGCTTAACATCAAGTACCAAGTGGAAGCCACTACTTGTTGTTTATTCAGAGGTAAGTTACATCTTGCAGTATGCTGTAATATTAAGTAAACATTAAAGGAAAAAAGAATAAAAGCCATGTACATCTGGGATGGCATGAGGGTGAGTTATGAGAGATTTAGCATTTTTGAGTGAACAAGCCCTTAAAGGAATAGGCTCACTAACAGAGAGGAGTATGTATTTTAATAAGTAAAAAAAAAAAAAAAAAAAAAACATTTGTCCATAACTCCACCATTACAGACCCTGAGGGGCGTTTTGTCATTATAAACATCTCAATTAATAATAACCCAGTTACAATTGACAATTTATACGGCCCAAACACAGATGACCCATCTTTTTTTCAGAATTTTTTTCTTTTTCTTCATAAACAACCCAACAGAAGAAACACAGGATACATTAAGAAAATATAAATTATGATATATTATTATATTTAAAAGATCCTCCATCATCCTTACAAGAAACAGTTAAACTCATTGATTCATTCTCAAACATTTCTGAATACTTAATCAACTGGAGTAAATCTGCTATATTCCCATTACACTCCACCTGCTTGGATGTGACATCCCAGACACCAATTCCTCTGTGCACCAAATATATCACGTATTTAGGTATTAGTGTCTCCCCTAGGCTGTCAGAGTTGTTTGGACTCAACTACACTACTTTACTCAAAACAATAGAAGATGATCTTTATCACTGGATGAACTTACCACTATCTATTATGGGCAGAATATCAGTAATTAAAATGACTATACTCCCTAAATTGAACTATTTATTTACAATGATTCCAACACAGCCCACCCTTACCTCGTTTAAATCACTGGATTCAATCATTACCAAATTCTACTGGAAAAACTAGACCCCAAGAATTAAATTGACTACTTTACAGAAACCAAAAATACAAGGAGGACTGGAAGCAACACATTTCTATCACTACTTTTTGGCCAACCAGCTCCAAAATATACACAAATGGATTTACCCTAACCCATCAGAAAACACATGGCTAGATGTTGAACAAACAATCTGTAAGGACATTAACACTCTAGAATTACCTTTCTTTAATCAGACAATCAAAAAACATTACTGTTTTAAAATGCCAACAATAGCAGTAACTCTGACAGCCTGGTGGAAATATCACCAAATTACAAACTCACCTCTTGCACCATCCAAATACACCCCGAAATTGTATAGCTAACAAGAAGCCACTCGTACAATTAATCTAGACCTGTCCCCTCCCATCTCAGAGCTAATTAATACATCTTCCTCAAAAAAAAAAAAAAAACTACTCTCCAAATTATACAGGATGATATCAAAATCAGACAACACATTGAGCCTACCAAATGCTAGATGGGAATCAGACTTATCGATAACTCCGATGCCACTTTCTGGACTCAAGTTTGCAAAAATATCTACTTCATGACAAAAAATGTCAACCTGCAACTTATACAGTATAAAGTACTTCATAGATTTCAACTTTATGCAAATTATTTAAAATGGGTTTTACTTCAGAAATATGCACTCATTGTACACAAAACACTCCAGACACCTATTTTCACGCCATTTGGCATTGCACCTCAATTAAAACCCAGCAAGCAATAGTCGTGATTTCAACGTCTGGCTTAACTATAGACCCGATATAGTCCGGCTATTTGTAACCCACTTCTAGACCAAATAATCTTGAATTTAGTTACATGTCATTTTTTGGCAAAATACTTGAGATGTATGATATTTCATCATGTAAGCAAAGTCAACAGCGTTTACAAGGTGTTTGGTTTTATTTATATATATATATATATATATATATATTATATATATATATATATATATATATATATATATTATATATATATATATATAGTCTATTCTAGGGCTATAGACGTCTATTAAATTTTTACTGACAGCCCAATGACAACCTTATTTTAGCCTAGACGTCTGGGCTGTGTTTCAACGGCTAATATACGTTTTTGGACCAAAAATTGCTTGCTGGGAACATTCTAGGAAAACATAACTGACTCACTTTTCAACCTTTTGGGATGTCACATCCCACTGTCTCCCTCCCTCTGTTTATTAGGTGACATATCATTACTCAACTTAAATAATGCTATAAGAAAACTATCTAAAATAAGAAAACTAAATAAAATAAGAAAACTATCCTCATGAACTGGAAGTCAAGGAATACTATACATATTACATCTTGGAAAAACTTACTAATAGAGTACATTTTCAAGGAAAACCAGTCCACTTCCATTTAAAATAATACATTAGAATCACACCCCTCTTGGTTATCTCTCATAAACTTCCAACAATAATGAATCCGCTGACCTCTTTTTCTCTGAAGCCATCCTCAGATTTACAACCCTTTTGGTTATCTCTCATAAACTTCCAAAAAATCATAAATATGCTGACTCTCTTTGTCTGAAGCCACTCTCTCAATGGTAAACCTTCACCAATGTCTAAATAAAATGACAAAATTGGGGTGAAGAGGGTTAAGAGGAGGTAACAACACTGACCTAATTTTAAACCTAATTAAGTATTTATAAAAGACTATTTAAATTATTATTATTATGAATTTTAATTTATTTTTCATAAATAATAAAAAATATTTATAGAAATAAATTTCTTCTCCCCCTTCTCTTTTCCTGCCTCTGGGCCCCAGTTGGCTGTGGCATCTCATTCCCTGTCCTGTGTGGTTCGGACTGGCTGTGGGTGGGAGTGATGTGTGGCCGGGGGACCTTGTACCTTCAGCTGGTGACAGCTTTGCCCTGGATTTCTTGTCACTGGCTGGCTTAGAACTACATGTCTTGCTTTTTTAATGCATCACACATTAGTTGACATACATGTACATTTAACATGAAGGTAACAATAAATGCAGGAAAACAAACAAAAAAAAAACAAAAAAAAAAAAAAACAGTTATACATACACATAGGGTAAGTGTGACGTGGGCATGGTGGCCTGGGATTTGCTCAGGCCTGGTCCCACGCTGCACTTTTTTTTAATGCATCACACATTAGTTGACTTACATATGCATATCATGAATTTAACAATAACTGTAGGAAAGGGAGGAAAAAGATAAACAAAAAAAAAAACAAAAAAAACACAAACAAGCAAGACGTGTGTGGTGGCCCAGGTGTGGGACTTTGAACCCTGTGCCCCACAGCACCTCTCCTTAATGGCCATAGTAGGGTGACATGGGCATGGGTTTAATCATTATTATTGTTTTCTATTTATTGTTATGTATGTTGTACCTTTCTACATGTTCCTTTGTTTATATACTTCCGACCTCGACACCCAGTTACACCACTTACACACACATACACACACCCACACAAATCATGTTGGCTGTCATGTATGCTTTGTTGACCTTTTGTATTAGATTCATCACCTGTAAATAGTGTATTTGTTGGCAATAAAAAAAAAAAAAAAAAAAAGAAGACAAAATTATAAATTTCAAATTATAAACCATTGCTTCCGGCCAGCTGTCAAACATGGGAGAAGTGATGAGTACGCATATATAGGACCGTCACTACTTGGTGACTTATATCATAATTCACAACATGCTGACATTTAAGTCAAACAAACACATGAATACATGTAGGACACTTGCCTGGAAGCTGTGGTTTATAATATTAATTTTAAATATTTTAAAATATTTAAACATTTCTCACACACCCCTATTGTTTTGCTTCAGATTACTTTTTTTTTTTTTTTTCTAAAAATCTCTAGTTGTCCTCTGAAAGTACACACCACCAAATTATTCCAGTTCAAAAAGTGCGTAAAAATCTTAAATTAATTCATATGATTTAATTTAGACTTTTATTGACATACAAACATTGATCATCCAAATTCGTAGAGTACATTAAATGTGGTAAACATAATCTCAAACATGCTTGAGAACTAATTAGGTGTCTTAAACCAATCAAATCATATGGATTTTTACAGTGTCTTTATGCACTTTTTGAAGCTAAAAGACTTTGGTTGCCTGGATACACAAAAATGAAGAGAGAATATTATTTTTGAATTAATAATTAATAGAGTTTTATGGGTTTGTAACAACATAGTAAACAATGACAAAAATTTTATTTTGTCTGAACTAATGCTCTAAAACTCCTTTTTACTAAGAGAATGAAATGAATCTAATGAATTATTATTATTATTATTATTATTATTATTATTATTATTATTATTATTATTATTATTATGTGAAGGTTCATTGTGAGGATCAATCCTGACACACCTCAAGTGCTCTGCAAAATTCCAGATCAGCAAAAGAAGTGGGAAGCTGCAAAGGAGAAACTCTGGCCTAAACCCTCCTCCATTAAGAAGTTTGTGGATTTCAGCTGGTAAAACTATTAATCCACTAAGGGCAAATTTATTCTACTCAGGAGAGTTTTTGTGAATTTTTATGTTTTTAAGATTGTTCTTATGATTGAATTTGTTCTTGTTTTTTTTTTTTTTTTTTTAAATGTATTTATTCATTTATATATATATATATATATATATATATATATATATATATATATATATATATATATATATATATATATATATATATATATATAATTGCTGTAATATACAATGTATAATGTTACTGCAGCAAGCAAGTACAAATTTATACAAATATGTATAAATGTTACTGCAGGTTTGGGAAAAACTATGTTTGAAAAAGTTGAAAGTTCGGTTTAACACAGTAGTAGTGGGTGCACAGTGATTCACTTAAAATTTCAAATAGAATGCAAAAGTTTTGGTGGAAAAAAATAGTCCATTTCTTGTGTGTAACAAAAGTTTGAATTCTTTTTGAAGCTCCACTGTCATTGCTTTTTACTGTTATCATAGTATGTTGTGCTTAGGATAAATTAAGAATTTTTCTAGCTATAATAGTTATACCATAGAATGGTATGTGCCGTAATATTTATAATAGTTTGTAAAAATGTTTTGTTTGAGTCTTAATTGAAAATTTTAATATGTTATTGAAAGGATAACAATTGAACAATTAAAAACATTAAAATTTACACAGTTGTCATTGCTTTTTTTAATTTAAATTTATTTATTTATTTATTTATTTATTTTTGCAAAATATTACTCGAGAAAAGACCATAAAATTACTGTATATTTTACAAGTGAAATACAGTAAAAACTACAAGTACAGTATACATACTGTAAATAAATTTACAGCAATTTAAATGGTACTGTAAATATAAATACAGTATTTTTACTGTAAGTAAATTTACAGTAAGTTACTGGTGAACTGCTGCCAGTAAGTTACTGTAATTTCTACAGGAAATTTTTTGCAGTGTAGGTTTAAGGTTTGAGTAGGTATCAGAATTAACAAAGCCTCAGACCCATGAATGTGATGCACTCTTTTTGTTGATGAGCACGCACAATCAGATTAGGAACCAGTTGGAAACTATGAACTTCACTGTGGTGTCTAAAACAAAACTTAGAGTTTCCAGAATGTGAAGGGTGTAAAATGTCTCAATCTCTGCTGGCAAGGTGCCGTTGACCTATGCTGTGTTAGTGTTTGACTAAAAGGAACCCAAACTTGGAAGCTGGCTAGTCTCAGCCTCGGACGTCTTGCCCAAGGAAAACTAACTAAATTGCCCTTCTGCCATTAGACCACAAGGTCTGGTTATACAGGAACAGAAGCAGACAGACTGACTGGAAGCATGTTAGCTGTCTTGAGACATCAGGAATAGTAGCAGACAGACTCACTGGAAGCATGCTAGCTGTCTTGAGGGATCAATAAGTAAGTCTGTGAAAGTATATGAATACACTGTGTCAACTTTCCTGTGTGGCAACTTGCACCAGTCTGTAGGTAAGTGTGATTGAAATTATTTTAAATTCATAGGAGGTATTGGAGTGTTAAGAGACATTGATACTCCAGGAAAAGCACATTAATATGTTTCATGAGCATGAATCTCTCTAAACCCAAAAACGCCTTTTCTGGCTAATCAACAGTGAATTCCTCACAGATATTTTGTTTATACAGGCATAGCCAAGTTAGCAAGGTTAAGATGTAAACATATAGTCACTGAGAGCAGCAATAAAATGAGGTCCAAGTAAAGCAGAAAAATTATTTTAGAAGCACCTTTGCCCTATATTACAGGACTATGGTACCCTTCAGTAAACTTGGATACAGATTAATGAAATTAAAATTAAATATTAAATGATCAAATATTCTGAACAGAGAGAGAAAAGCTCTCTTCAATGAAGACTTTTCGTAGCTGAGTACAAACTGTTTATCATGTTGGTATTTAGGGCTTTAAAGGAGAAGTTCACTTTCAGAACAAAAATTTACTCACTACATTGTCATCCAAGATGTTCATGTCTTCTTTCTTCAGTCATAATGAAACTATGTTTTTTGAGGAAAGCATTTCAGGATTTCTCTCCATATAGTGGACTTCTATGGTGCCCGTGAGTTTGAAACTGCTCTAAACAATCCCAACCGAGGAAGAAGAGTCTTATCTAGCAAAACGATCAGTTATTTTCTAAAATAAATTGACAATTTATATACTTTTTAACCTCAAATGTTTGTCTTGTCTAGCTCTGCGTGTTCTCGGTGTATTCCGGTTTAAGGCAGTTAGGGTATGTCGAAAAACTCCCATCTCATTTTCTCCTCTTACATCGCTGCAGAAGTACTGATCCAGTGGTTACAAAGTGAACGCTCGAAGATCAAACGCCCTTTGCAAAAAAAAAAATTGTAAAACAACGATGTAGGGCGATTTTGAAGTTGGAGAACAAAATGAGATGGGAGTTTTTCAAACTACCCTAAATGTCTTGAACTGGAATGCACAGAGCATATGGAGAGAGAGACCCCTATAAGACCCCTTAAAGCTGCATTTGAACTGCATTTTGGAAGTTTAAACTCGTGGGCACCATAGAAGTCTACTATATGCAGAGAAATCCTGAAATGTTTTCCTTAAAAAAAACAATTTCTTTACTACTGAAGAAAGAAAGACATGAACATCTTGGATGACAAGGGGGTGAGTAAATGATCTGTAAATTTTTGTTCTGGAAGTGAACTTCTCCTTTAGCCTTTGAGTACTATAACCTGGAGACTACAAAATTACATTTTCAATATATATTATATATTTAAGATTCTCTTTTGAAAACATTCTCCAAGAAATTTACATTAAAAGGTACCTTTACTACTTTTACTCCATAGCAAAGTTTTCTTACATGTAACCTCTTATTAAAGTTGTGATTGATATTAAATTATTCTGACAGTAATTTGTAACTCCCTTTACTTTAAAGTCATCATAAATTATGCATAGTCTTGTGCTTCTCAACATTTTTATTTAGAAACAATAGATTTGATATACAATCACAAATGGCGATTTGTAACTTTTTTCAAAGATCCATATCTGCAGTACCATAATACAACTTGAATGAGTAAATAAGTAACACAACAGTTTATATGAAAGATGTGTTCACAGTTGTATACAGCTGAGACATAAAAATCAGTACAGAACTGATTGGAGAAGTTTAAAACTCCCAGGTCACTACATGTCTTGAATAGACAAATATATTAATTATATAGACAGGCAGATACAATCTTTAACACAGTGGTGTTTCTAAATTCAATCATACATTTAGAATACATTTTAGTGCAAATTTATTGATGAATCAAGATTTCCATATAAAAATGTGCAAAGATTTTACACACAAATTTGGTGTAGGCATGGTTAATGAATGAGAATCACTGTTTAACAAGTATTAAAAAACCTGTAAATTATTCATGCAATGAAAAGAAATAGTAATAATAATAAAAAAGAAATGTATAGCTAGATGTTAGCTGTCATTTTATACTTTTAAAATATCAGAAATATATGAAATAGCTGCTGTCTTCTCAAGGATTAGGAAAAAGCCATTCATTGCATGTGAGAACCTTTGAGCTATAGTACATGAAGGCCCTCCAAACATCAAATAGAACTGGGATATACCTGAGACTGATTAAATACACTATAATTAAAATTTATAAAATTGACACTTAACAGCAATTTAGATTAAAAAAAAAAAAAAAAACAATCAAAAACTCTTTAAAAACACAGTATTACATTCAAAAAGAATCTTTTTTTCATTTGATTCTATTTCTATTTTTTTTTTTTTTTTTTTTTTTTTTTTTTTACATTTTACATTAGCTAAACAAATCTTACAATTACCCTCCTAATTAAATAGCTTAATGCATCACTTAAACAGCACCAATCAATTTTGAGATGAAATAAAATAACCAATGAGGCAAAGCGCAAGGATTCACAACATGCAATGCCTCTGCCATAATGCTGTGCAATGCTACAGTAACAGAGATTTAGAAACTTGTCTTCAGGGGATAAAGGTTCTTAGCTTTCAACTATAGTGGCCATTTACATACTAGGGTCATTTAGCATTAATGATATCACCAAGACAGAAAACTTGTGACAACCAGCATGAACTTGCTTTGAAATAATGGGAAATAGACCTCAATCCATTTTTCTATCCCTTCTTTTGGTAACACACAGAATAGATCATGTGAATGTCAGAGGTTAGGTCAACAGGACAAGAGAGAAGCTTGTACTCCCCATTGTGGTCTTCCTCCCAAAGGTAGGTAATGCCATTTTCTGTGGCAGGAGAGCTGCAGTGATCCAGGGACACATGAAGCCAAGGGTTGTTGATGATCTTTCCCAATTTCACATTGACCTGCCAAACAACTTTCAACACCACAAGACGCTGATCATTTTCAAGTGCCATACTCTCCACTTTGCCAAAGAACACTAGAAGCACACACAAAAAAGACCAGATCATTTAGTCTGCTTCAAAAATATAATATTTAGTATTTCAGGTTGCAAAACAAATGTTCAAGAACATCACCTGTTTTATTGCACATTTCAGGGATCAGGTCCATTAGTGGCTTAACTCTGTATTTTGCAGGAGAGCTGTTAGATTTTGGTGTTGGTTTGAGATGTTCAGCACAGCAGCTCCACAAGGATGTGTTGTAGTAGTAATGCCCACAGCAACTGTGGTTTTGCTTGGTGTCATAAATTACAGTATTAGTTGAGGAGGAACAGCAAGTTTGATTGTTATCATACTGGAGCAATAGGTTTCCACAGCACTCTGCTGCCCCACTTGAATTCATTAGTTTGTAAAGATGACCTGAGCAGCATCTCAAGGACTGGTTGTGGTGGTCATAGACCTCTGAACCACAACAGAAATCGCCATTCTTCTTGTTGTGGCTAAGAAGAAAAGAGTTGGAAAGATATGTCATTCAAGTGGTTTTATTGGGTGGCTTTGATGACTAAGAGACTGTTCTAGAGCTGTGCTATATGAATAAGTCTTCTGTGAGAAATGCAGTGTGCATACTATTGCTAAATGCCATTCTACATGAAGCGGGTTGCCCTTTAATGGTGCTAAGAGCAAGGGCTGAGGTCTGGAAGGCTAGAATGGAAGGCTATCCCATGCTGCTAACTAAATAGTCCAGATCTGTAGTATTTCACTTACTAAAGGTCATTCAAAAGTAGCTTGTGCATTGTGATGAAATGAATTTAGCACTGTAGATAACCTATTAAGATGTCAAGTACATGACCAGTCAAATACTCAATCAAAATTTGACTGATTTCTTAAAACAAACAAACAAAAAATACTAAGTGCATTTTTAAATCAAATCAAATCTTTGTGGATCTACCTGTGTCCGTTACAGCAAATATGTGTGTGAGGATTGAAGGTTTGTCCTCCACAGCAGTGTTCACCAAGACGGGGACGGACAGACATTTGGCAAGTAGTGTTTCCTGGAGTATATATAACACCTCCAACACACTCTGACTGCTCAGACACATTGTGTTTAAGGATTCCATTACAGCACAGCACATTGTCATCTGACAGACTGTAAAAATCTTCGCCACAGCACTGAAGGACACAAAAATACATAGTGCATTGTTGTATACAGAGATTTGAAATACTGTAGACCAGAGATGGACAATGTCAGTCCTGGAGTGCCAATGTCCTGCAGAGTTTAGCTCCAACTCTAAAAAAAAAGAAAACTCACTTGCCTGTAGCCCTAGTAATTCCTTGATTACCTTGTTCAGGTTTGATTCGGGTTGGAGCTTAACTTTGCAGGGCAGTGGCACTCCAGGAACGACATTGCCTATCCCCTGCTGCAGACTGTCATTTTTTGAAATGACTAGCAAATTTTCCTGAAAATCACAGTGTTTAGAGAAATCTCCAGTTTACTGGAATTTCTGTCCCTGCAGAGCTAAACATCAGGTTAAAAGACAATACCTTAGTAAGTGTTGATTCCCTCTTATACAATTTCCCTGAGCAACAAATTTGTTCATGGGGATTGTAGGGTTGTGATCCACACTCTAAGTCTAGAAAAGAAGAGAATGTCTCTTAGGTAATTCTGAGAATAAGATTGAGATTATAACCTACTAAAACAAATGACAGATCCATTAGTGTTAGACTAAAAACAAATGAAAGATCACAAGTACATGATGTTTCAATGTTTAGCCACTCACAATAAATTTCTTTAATCATTTAATAATCAGGTAAGAGCTGTGTATACGCACCTGTTGCTTTTTCACAGCAAGTTTCATGTTTAGGCTTCACTTCTAGTGTAGGCTTAGTACAGCAGCAGTGGGTTGTCTTGTCAAAGGTTTGTTTGCCACAACAAGAGTAATTTTCCTTCAGTTGAAATATTTTGTTGCCACCACAACACAAATGAGTTGTTGTCAGGAATGTGACTGTAAATAAGTGTAAGAGAATACTCATTACAAAGGAAGTCATCGGGCTCACACTACAGGATTTTTAGCCCGATTATGCCCCAATTTTCCCCTCCCGAGAATCGGAGCAAAAATCTTGTCGAGCACCTCGATCGGTCACGATGTTTGGCATGGATTATCTGGTAATGTGAGGCGTTCACAGATCGAATCTTGCACCTCCCGATCAGCTCTCACACAAATCGGTGCCACCCCGATCATATCAAACATGTTTGACATTCAGGATTTTAAATCGGGATGATCACGGCTATGATTACGTCAGCACTTTAACAACAGCCAATGCGCGACCGCAAAACAGCTGCTGTACGGTCCATTGGATAGTGGAGATGGAGGAAACTGCTGTTTTTGTAGTAACATTGTCCGTATAATATGTTGAAAACATACCACAACCGCATGGAGCAAGGAAAGCTCTGAAGTGAAATAGTCTCAGTTTTCAACATAGTGAGTGCATAAAGCTGCTAGCATGCTAGCTAACATATGTAATCATTAGTTGCTGAAATGACGACCTGTTGCATATGATCACGTGAGGCACTCCCTCCGTCATGATAATCGTAATAATATCTTGTAGTGTGTGGTGCGCCACGATTTTAAAATCTTGTAGTGTGTGCATGTTTAAGATTTCAGGTAAGATAATCTGCAAAGATTCTCCTTATGTGTGCGCTGCAACCAGATTTCATAATCGGTTAGGATTTTAAAAATCCTGTAGTGTGAGCCTGGCTTTAAGCATGCCAGAATGTGTTCAATCTGAACAAGGTGCCAAGGTGTTAAAGTCTCATCAAGTGGATCGGTTACCATTGCCACAGCATTTTGCCTGAGTGCTGCTTAGAGTAAATATGTTGTCATTACAGCAAATCTCATTCAGCGGATTGTAAGCTACAGAACCACAGCAGTCAGCTACCAGCTGGCTTAATCCCAGAGTTATACTGCCTGCAACACATGAAAATACAAACAAAAACATTGCATTTTTGCGATTTGTTTTGAATCATATCTACATCTAATTTACTCTTAGTGACTCAGCAACCACAAACCAGCAACTGCAGGAATCTCCCCTACCGTTACAGCAGGAACTTCCTGAGATCTTGTAAGACACATTTCCACAATAGTGCAGATGATGGCTGCCTTCCATCTGTCCACTGAAATCCCTGCTGACATTATAAGCAGGTCAGATCATTCCTATTTTACTCTTACCAAAACATTCTGCTAATTTACATTTAAGTGATCTATGATAAAACACGTTTAATAATAATAATAATAATAATAAAATCTCTGATAAAAGTAAGTTCACTCACTGGCTCCCTTTGCCATGATGACAAATTTCTGAGGAACAAAGAGATGATTTGTAATGAAAAGTGGTTACTAGTTTCCTGTGGTAAGACACCTCTAAATCTTGCTATTAAAGATTAAATTCAACATGAATTTGACACTGACGAATGCAAGCTCCTGCTCTCAGTGCAAACTGTTTCTAATCTTAAATGTTCAAAAGATGATGTTCCTAAACATTTGTTGTGGTGTAAACTGAATGCAATAATTTGACCTGCCTCTGAAATTTTGATTTATTGTTTTTCACCTCTCCCCTCCCACCTGGCTCCATTCAGGTTTGTAACACGCATGTTTTACAATTCCTGAGTCGAAAACAAACTTCTCATCTCCCTACATTTTTAAAAGGAACATTGTGGACATTTCACGTTGACTTTAAAGGGTCAGAATGAATATTCTGTCATAATTCTCTCCGCATGCTGTTCCAAACCTGCTTTACTTTTTTTTTTTTTTTTTTGTCTTCTGTGGAACCATTTTTTTTTTTTTTAACAATGAAAATCAATAGGGTCAAAAACAACTAGGGTCAAAAACATTGAATGGGAAGAAACAGTTCTTAAAAAATATATTATTTTGTTTTCCACAAAAGTACATCATATAGTTTTGTAATGACTTGACAGTGAGTAGGCCCTAAATGATGAAAGAAACTGTCATTTTATGTCAACTTTACCCTGATAGCACACATACATCATGGAGACGTCTATTTAATGTCTGCATTTATATCTGGAAGACATATTTTTTGGAGCGTTTGCTCATCTGCGATACATATATAGGACGTTTCCTATTAGATGTCAAACAGATGTATATTAGATGACTTTAAGATGTTTATGATTTAGAATGTATGTAAAACTGACCTCTTAAAGACATCTGACAGATGTTTGTACACATCAGATGCTTTCCAGATTAAGTGATCTTTAACAGACATCTTGGAGACGTACGTGTGGTATCTGGGTAAACTAAAACCATGGAAAAGTTAATTTTTTTCTGGCAAAAGTTAATTTGCATTTGTACTTACTCTGTGTATGCCCTGTTGATACAAATATATATATATATATATATATATATATATATATATATATATATATATATATACACTACCATTCAAAAGTTTGGGGTCGGTACATTTTTATTGTTTCTTTTCTTTTTTTTTTTTTTTAAGAAATTAATACTTTTATTCACCAAGGATGTATTAAGTTAATAATTAAAAGTTTATTAAAAGTTAATAATAAATAATTTACATTGTTATAAAATATTTATATTTTGAATAAACACTGTACTTTTTAAACTTGTTATTCATGAAAGAATCCTGAAAAAAAAAAAAAATTACAGGTTCCAAAAAATATTTGGCAGCACAACTGTTGATATTATCCAACACTGATCATTCTAATAATAAATCCACATATTAGAATGATTTCTGAAGGATCATGTGACACTTAAGACTGGAGTAACAGCTGATAAAAATTCAGCTTTTCATCACAGGAATAAATTATATTTTAAAGTATGTTAAAATAAAAAAACATTATTTTATATTGTAAAAACATTTTGCAATATTACTGTTTTTTTTTTCTATATTTTTAATCAAATAAATGCAGCCTTGATGAGCATAAGAGACTACTTTAAAGACTATTACAAGTCTTACTGACCCCAAACTTTTGAACGGTAGTGTATATATATATATATATATATATATATATATATATATATATATATATATTAGGGATGCACCGATACCACTTTTTCCAGTACTCGCCCGATACCGATACTTTTATTTTTGGTACTTGCCGATTCCGAGTACCGATACCGATATTCTTTTAATTTAACCAGTAAATTTGTAAAATATTGGGTACAGAAACTAAAATAATATGTATAATGTTAGTTGGTTAACTTCTTTTATTAAATAGAAACAGTGAAACCAAAATTTATTCAGATACCTTTTCTCACATTATCAGACAACATTTTTCACATTATCACATTATCATAAACTGTGTCCTACACCAACTAGTAAAAAAAAAAAAAAAAAAATCAAACATTAGGTGGTGTATATCTGATGTCTGAATAATTTTTGGTTTGACTATATATCCCTTAGATATTTTTATTTTTACACTTAATTATGCCCATTAAAATGTGTTTTGTTACTTTCACTGTTCAATTATTATTAATATTTATTTATTTATTTATTTTGCTGGTACATCTTTAATTTAATAGCATTAAACTGCTCCGCTGCAGCGACTCAGTACTTTAATAATTTGTAATAATGCAGGGAACCACTCGTCATGAATCTCATAACTCTGATATTTTCAGAAATATAAGTAACGTTTTTTTCATCTGAAACATGCTGCTATTTGGGCTTTAATCTAAAGAGACTCAAATGCAGAAACACTCATGAAGCAAGCAAAACAAGCGCAACGCGCTCAAGTACAGTACAGCGTAGCGCATTTCACACAGACTGCTAGTTTCACTTTCACCGTACAGTCGTGTATGCTTAAGGTTTCACATAATCTTTTATAGTGAATACCCCTATAAATGTTGTTTTATATTTACGAATTTGTTTTAATCCAAATGATGCGTGTGCTAAGTGAGCGAACATCAATAAAGATCACGCAACAAAAGTGCGCTCTCTCTCTTTCTCTTTGGCGCTCACGCTCTCTCTCTCTCTCTACCGTTGCATTGCTTTACTCACTTGTTTTTGACATATCGGACCGAACTACAAACTTTTCAGTGATGTCATGGCGGGATCTTATCTCAACAAGCCCGCACGTCTTCGCCTCCGCGCGCTCAATCCACTCTGCGTGCATCAGCTCGCGCGCACCAGCTATACAGGCGTTAATACTGAATCTTTAACATTATATTACTTGCATACATATACTTCGTAGACATTCTTAATCTCTAATGACTCCATTCTGCTGTCTGTTGTTCTGTTGTCGGTGTTTCTTTGCCTGAATACGCACTTGTCACATGCAGTGTGGTATCGGCGTTTGGTATCGGGGCATTTTAATGAGTACGAGTACAGGAGCTCAGTATCGGGCCCGATACCAGTATCGGTATCGGTGCATCCCTAATATATATATATATATATATATATATATATATATATATATATATATATATATATATATATATATATATATATATATATGTTATGTAATGTCTTATCTTCTTTTATTGGCATTGATGCTATTAGACTCTTTAACCCTTTAACTGTCACTCCCATTTTTGAACACAGACATAAAAATGCATCTTAAATTTTTATAATTCATGAATGCAAACATTTTGTAATATGCTTTTGATGTATATTTTCTATGGTGATGCAATGTCTGACTTTAAAATGCCTTTCAAATGATGAATTTTAAATTTTAAGTTTTGAGCTGATATATAATTTCTTATGATATCTAAAGCATGATAGGGAAAAAGGCAATGAATAAAGTCTTTTGTGACAGGTCACAATTCATATTATGATGTAGATTTTTAAGTGGCACTCTTGACATATATTAATCTATTACTTTTCCTACATAATTTCTAACACAAAAGAGTCTTAGACCATTCCAACGATGTATAGTTTGTCATGATTAGATTAGGATTTATTTGTACTATGGTGAACTAAACTTAGGCGTCCCACTGGGTGGACGGTGACAGTTAAAGGGTTAATGTTTCTGAAAAAAATGTGTCTTCTGCTAAAGAAATAAGTCATGCTAAATCTAAGCCTACAACCGACCTCGCCCACTTTCACTGCAAAAACAGCCTAATACACAAAGCATGAATAAAGAATGTTATTGAATTGTTATGAATTTCTTTTATTCAGCTAAGGACATATGGTTAGCCTAAATCATTATCAGACACACTGTGCTCAGCATCACATTCAAAGCTGAAAAATAACAGATCAAAACAATCAAAATTACCATGTCTACACTGGACGGAACCAAACGACCATTGCAAATCCATTTGTTCTTCGTGTCAGAAGTGCATCAGAGATAGTGGACTTCATTTACTGTGGCGGATTTGTCGTGTCGCACCGCACCGCTTTCACAATAGGCAGTGTCGCTGATTCTAATGGATTCTATTGTCGCATCGCGTCGCTGACTCCCGGTGTAGACTAGACACGATGTAATTTCACACTGCAGTACAGTAAACAACTGTTTCACTCGGCCCGAAACAGATTTATGCGTCATGGTACTAAAGCATATGCCAGGAAACTATAAACCTCAAATTAACACTACCACATCAAAATACTGTCCCTCGCCGTCCAATCTCGGTAGGTTTGTAAAAGTTATGCGGTCTAATAGCTCCTTGTTCAGTGGCTTTCCGTAATTGCTAAGCTTTCAAATAATAAGTTACGCTCTTTCCTCTTTTTGGGCTACTCAGCGCGATACTCCACCCGCAGATACTTCTTCACTTTCAACAAACTGAAAACTTGCATGGATCAAGAGCGAGCTCGGTCTCCGCCTCCATCTAGCCAAAAAAAAAAAAAAAAAACAAAAAAAAAAAAATACGCACACACTGCGTTTGTCTAACCCATTTGTAGCTTAATCTCCGCATTAGTGGCTGCACATATAAATCGTTTACAACAAATACAAATTACTTTATTTAAATAACACCACTGACATTTATTAGACTCACTTAATTGTCCGTTTTAATGACCTCTCTTTTAAATCACAACATTAGCTGACACTAAATAGAACTAGTCATTTTAAATGTCTAAAGTAGCTTGTAATTGTAGTGTTTTCTTACCTTGCGCAGAGGATGTGGCAAAAATGCACAATATTGTCACTAAACCTGCAATAAAAAATACAAACTTATATACAAATACAAAAATATAACTTAATATCTAAATTAATATATAAACTCTACACAGTGTAACCCAGAACTTAAAATGAGCTGTCATACATGCAGTTGATGTGCAGATCTCCATTGTGTATCCCTGTTCAGTAAAGCTTGAATATCCCAAGGATGAGAATTTATGCATCCCAAAATAAAACTTTGGCCCCACCTCCCTCCCAGTCTGCTTCGTAAGGAAGGACTACAGATTGTGATGCCCAAAAGCACATAAAGGAAGTAACAAGTATGAGTTAATCAACTCATATTTCTTTTGGCTTAATGATCAATGCACATGCACTGTGACTTTCTTTTTTTTTTTTTTTTTTTTTGTCCCATCCATTGTTTAAGAGTTAATCTTTCATCTATATGCTAATGTCACCCCAGATAGCTCTTGATCTTGAAAGCATCTGCTGTGTACAAACATCTGACAGACGTGTGTAAGATGTCAGTTTTACATACATTCTAAATCATAAACATATTAAGGACATCTAATAGACATCAGTTTCACATCCAATAGGAAACATCCTATAGATGTATTGCAGATGAGCAAATACGTCTTCCAGATGTAAATGTAGACGTCAAATAGACATCTCCGTGATGTATGTGTGCTATCAGGGGAGTCACTGATAGCACATACATCACAGAGATGTCTATTTGACATATTTTTTAGAGTGTTTGCTCATCTGCAATACATCTATAGGACGTTTCCTATCAGATGTCTTTAAGATGTTTATGATTCAGAAAGTATGTAAAACTGACATCTTATAGACGTCTGATGTTTGTACACAGCAGATGCTTTCCAGCTCAGGTGATATTTAACACACATCTTGCAGACGTATGTGTGCTATCTGGGTCCTGAAATGTTAACCCTTCTGTATTCCATCTCTTCTGAAATTTAACTATTGTTTTATTGTAGTAAAAGTGTAGCAGCCATGTTTTTTTTTGTATTGATTACCATTTGTACCAGTTTACTAAAAATGCCATGATTAAAATATTGTTAGTGTAAGCAAAACCATGGTTAATTTGTTGTTAGCATAGTTTAATTATAGTAACCATGGGTAAATTTTCATAAGGGATTGCATTCACATTGCTCATCTCTCCAGACTCCACATGCAAAACACTCTTCAAAACACAAATATGCACTGGAGTGTTTGCCTAATCAGTTTTACCGCCTCAGTTGAGGGTGCTGATTTTGAGTTGAAGTGTGTAGATTTGAAAACAAAATGCCTCCCCACTATATAGCAGTATATAGCAGTCAACATTTGAAGTGGATGAATGTTAATCATTGTTGTCCTAAGACAAGAATGGGTATTATTTTGGTTTTAAAATAACTTTGATGAAAGGTTTTGATCCACTTCAGATGCTGACTACTGTGTTTGTTCTGGCAACAGCCTTGACTGCAGTTACTGAGATCCATATCATCACTCAAGGCATCTGGAATGTTTTTACTGTTAAGTGTTGTTTATTTTAAGGGTTAAAACTGAGAAACCAAATTTCCTTTATTTTTTTGACATATAAGAGGTCATTTAACTAAAAACATCCTGTAAGTTCAGATCTCAAAACTTTCTTATTAGTCTAAAAACAGCTTATATAGAGGGTAAGCACTGACGTCACTTTCCTGCCGGGACATGCCCCCTCAGCTGGACTGAGTGGCAAAAGAGCCTTCAGCGTAAATGGATTTAATATGGAAGATGTGAAAACACCAGTAAAACAAACAATTATCAGTTTAAACTAAAGGTTGCTGAACTTGATATAATGTTCTTAACAACTTAACAAATATCCAGTGGTCAATGGAAATTGATGCAATCAGGAATCTTGTTTTCTAACACTTATATGTGTCTGACTTTAACACCAGGGAAAATAAATTTGCCTGTGAACTCGTTTTATAAATACAAAATAGGTTGGTCTAAACCCCAGTGATCACTTACATCAGGGTTATATATATCGTCCAGCTGAAAAACGTATGTAGTTTTTATCAGTGTTTATTTAACAACCAGTTATGCCAAATTTAAGATGGTAAATATTTAGCTGATGACTTGTCAATACGATATACTATAATACTATATACTGGATATGATTTTACTGCACAATTCAACATATTAACATGAAATGATAACTGCAAATCCGTGTTTCGCTGCCTGGTGACCATTTGTTTCTTTGAATTGCAGTGATTCATTTGCTTCTCTTTTCATTAGCTTTCAGCAGTCTGTAAAAATATACCTCAGGTTTCTTGTCAAATCTCTGTACAGTCAATCGCAAAGCTTGTTTTGATTTTAGAGGTGTTTTGTGTGTTCTGTTGCAGCATTCACGTGGAAACCATATGCATACCCTCTATTGGAGCCAGTCTTCCAAAACGACAGGCTGTGGAATGTAGCGTTCTATGATGTAATAATGTGGCTAAACACTGCCTCCGCAGAAGATCAATGCCTGCTTCAACATCGCATCCTATTTAGCTCCGCCCACCGATTCACACATACACCAATCAGGAAAAACATTATGATCACTGACAGGTGAAGTGAATAACACTGATTATCTCTTCATCACAGCACCTGTTAGTGAGTGGGATATATTAGGCAGCATGTGAACATTTTGTCATCAATGTTGATGCGTTAGAAGCTTAGAATCAAGAAAAATGGGCAAGCATAAGTGTAAGGCTGCAGTGGGCAGTATCTATCAAAAGTGGTCAGAGGAAGGAACAGTGGTGAACCGGCGACAGGGTCATGGGCGACCAAGCTTATTGATGAACGTGGGGAGCGAAGACTGGCCCGTGTGGTCCAATCCAACGGACAAGCTACTGTAGCTCAAATTGTTCAAGAAGTTAATGCTGGTTCTGATGGAAAAGTGTTAGAATGCACAGTGTATCGCAGTTTGTTGTGTATGGGGCTGCGTAACTGCGGACTAGTTAGGGTACCCATGCTGACCCCTGTCCACTGGCGAAAGTCGCAACAGTGTGCACATGAGCATCAGACCTGGACCAGGGAGCAATGGAAGAAGGTGGCCTGGTCTGATGAATCACGTTTTCTTTTGGAACATATGGATGGCCTGGTGCGTGTGCGCCACTTACCTGGGGAACACATGCCACCAGGATGTCCTATGGGACAACAGTGAGTTTGAGGTGTTGACTTGAGCTTCAGATTCACCAGATCTCAATCCAATCAAGCATCTGTGGGATCTGCTGAACAAACAAGTCTGATCCATGGAGGCCCCGCCTCACAACCTACAGGACTTAAAGGATCTGCTGCTAACATCTTGATGCAAGATACCACAGCACACCTTCTGGGGTTTAGTGGAGTCCATGCCTTGATGGACCAGGGCTGTTTCAGCAGCAAAAGGGGGACCAATATTGTTATATAGTGTAAATAACGAGAGGCAAACACAGGTCTACGCAGAAACCAGATGATAAAGACCATTCTAAATACAGCATGTCACTGTGCAGTGCCAAGTTGTGGAAAAGTTCCTTCTGAATTTTATTTTTAATGAAAATGTTTAATGATTTTTTTTATTATGTGCTCACTATTGCTTTGTCTGTTATTACAGATTGTTTGATATGCACTGAACATTTATGCGTTTTTGACCTAAATCATAGCAATGTCCTTCCATGAGGAATGTGGGCTGCCAAACATACACAACTGTTAGCCAGTCATAGCAGCATGCATTTACTTCTGAGTTTACAATTTTCCACACTTATTCAAATATATCATTCTGATGAGGGGGGTTAAAATCAGGACAGAAAATAGCCTAGCACTTCTAAATTCAGTTTTGTTTATTTGTTTTTTTTTTATGTAAAAATCTCAAAAACATTAGACCTCAGTACAAATACAAAATAATAAAAAAAAAAGGCTTAAAGTCCCCATGAAATCATAGTAGCTTGTAGTTTTATTTGCTTTTAGTAGAAATATGTTAACCTTAAGGTTATAAATAAGCTAGTGTGCTCTAAAAAATTACAGAATTTATATTTACAAGATAAGCATATAAAACGTACAGTCTCTAACGTCCGCTGTGGATCAACGATTTTGCTGACATCAATCACTTCAACTTCTCATCAAACTTTCTGTCCAATCAAATGCTCTGTAGAATCCGAACTGTCCCGTCCCCTACACTAATAGATGGTAAAGCTGCGGCTGGAATCAGTCTCTTGCTTACAGAGTTAGTATTTTCTGTGCAGCGTTGTTCACTATTTAGGGAACAGGGAATGCTTCATATAGTGTAAATATGTTTTCCATTTGGCCGATAGAAGTTGGCCCAAGCTGTGATATAAACAAAAACGCTTTTGGCTATTTAAAAAAGGTGGTGGGACTGCTTGATATGTCCCTGATATGACATGTCCCTCTCTTCCTGTTTCGGTTGAAATTATGTCAACGCATAGAATAACGATTTTTATGATATGTCCATTTCAGTGGACCTTTTTATGGGCTGTTACATACCAAGCTGTCAATTCAAAGCAGATGCTGAGCCTAGTTTTTGTGTTCCATATTGTGTACATGGGGTAAGCAGGTCTTGCTTCATTAATGGTTTGATTATTTGCTACTTACTACTCTTGGTTTCCTAAAGAGATTAATCATCCAGAGTATTTTAGATTTTTTTTTAATGCCCTACTCGTTTTTCACTAATGAATAAGTAATCATATTATTTTTTTTTTAAAACCAGTCTATCTCTTCTCTATTTATGTTAAAGGCAATGTCTGTATATCCGAGAGGTGACTGAGGGTCTGACATATATTAAGAATGCAGTAACAGTGTTCACTCGTTTAGCCTGGCTTTGAGAGAATAAATGCATTTCTCTTGAAATTATATGAGTCATTATATAATCAAATGCTATATTTGATAGAAACAGAGTTGTCAGTTTGAACGATGCACTTTCTCATTTTATTCTGTGGTTCTCATGATAGCTGTTTAGGACATGCAAAGACCAACTGTGCATAGGGCTATGAAGGTCACTAATGCACCCCATGTATCCACTTACCTGGTGGTTCTCAACCTTTTTTTACTCCAAGTCCCCCTCTTCTCTAAACCAATACTGTAAGCACAACCCTAACCTTTTCTTATTCACAAAAACATTTGTATTCTACTCTTATTTTTCACCCCCATGTTATTTTTTTAACAAAATATTAAACAAAATACATTCAAGGTATATTTAAACCTTTAGTGTTCTTTTTTTGCAAACACAATTTGCAAAAATTTCACTGCAGACATTCTTTACAACTTAAAGGTACCTATCTGCTCAATTATAACTTAAACAATTAAGGACAAGTCAACCTGCCATACCAAACAAGACCACAGGGAGATGTCAAAGGACTGCATATAGATACTATACGGATCCATTCAGAATTACTAATCAAAATAGAAAAAAAAAAAAAAAAAAGTGGAAATCTGAAGGCGGATCAATGTTACCAGTAAACAGTTCCTTTGTCAAAACAAACAATCGAGTCCAGACATTGTTTGAAGCATCTGATAAAATGGCTGCTCTGATACAATCACAGAATATGTTAACTCATTTTAGCCCGCCAAAACGTGCAGGGTCATTTGCCTATATAAGCTGGCATAGAATGTCATTTTGTCAGAATATTTCTCCTTCAGTGCAAAGAAACATCCCCTTGCTGCCTCTGGAGAAGAAAACTACAGAGCCCCTAAAGGGACATGGTGGTGGAAAATTTGATGTGGCAGGAAGACATTTTTGTTAATGTTTTGCATTGTTGAGACAGCTGGGTAAGGATTTTGGGTTGATTTAAACCAATTTGGGTTGAAAATTGTCTTAATCTAAAGCGGTGCTGGGTTGGGAAAGCGGATGTGAAAGAGGACATGCATGCCACATTAACATCAGATGACACTAGTGTGAGAAGCCACCATTTTCCCAGCAGCTTCAGATGGAAGCAGGTGATAGATGATATTGGTATTTTGAGATTTTATGGAAGCAAGAAAAAGTGCTTCTGAGGCAGTTTTCACCTCAGAAATAGTCATAATGGCCTCTTTTACTGAATGAAAGTAATAGGGTAGACTGGGTACAGCTGGTACACTTTTTGCTTTTTCCATTACCACACCAAAACTAGTGATTTTTCATATGGCATTTCCTTTACTTGTCTACTAAAATATTAATAATTATTAACATCCATAAGTAGGTCACATTTGCCACAATTAGCTCATAAACACATGAAGCTTTTTTATTCCAACTGTATCCATGTCGGGTACAGTTGGAACAGTACCTGAGTACAGTTGAGGCACCGATCCGTAAGGCTGTAAAGCTGCCTAACCAATTCACTGCAAATGTAAAATACCTTTAAAAAGGAGAATTCAACAGTTTTTATTTCCATTCAGTATTTTGATTATTTGTTCAGTTGAAAGTAGTTCATTTGTAAAACTTTTTTTTTTAAGAGTAAAAGAATGGAGTTAAGGAAGTTCTCAGAGGAAAGGACCGTTTAAGGCAAGGCATGTTGAGAATTCCAGGTTATCTTTTTTTTTTTTTCTTTTTTTTGGACGAAGAGTACATGTTTGTTTATTGTAGATGCTGGAAGCCAGACATAGAAGAGCATATTTTATGAGTTATTTTTGGAAAATAAACGTTTCTTTCTTCTCCTCCCTGTTTACTTAACATTTTGATGTAACAGCAGTATGATGACTTGTTCATATTATATTTAACATATTGATTACTGTTTTTCATTGCAGAACTCAAACTAACTTTGGAGTTATTGAAACAGAAGGCTGCATGTGTGAGAAGGCAATCTTCTCAGCTTCTTCAGAAGATAGGGAAAGACTGTTTAAAGGATAAGTTCACTTCAGAACAAAAATTTACAGATAATTTACTCACCCCCTTGTTATCCAAGAGGTTCATGTTTTTCTTTCTTCAGTTGGTAAGAAATTGAGTTTATTGAGAAAAACATTTCAGGAATTATCTCCATATAGTGGACTTCAATAGTGCCCTTAAGTTTGAACTTCCAAAATGCAGTTTAAATGCAGCTTCAAATGGCTCCCAAAACGATTCCAGCTGAGGAAGAAGGGTCTTATCTAGCAAAACGATCAGTCATTTTCAAAACAAATTGACAATTTATATACTTTTTACCCTCAAATGCTCGTCTTGTCTTGTTTCTGTGATGCGCATGCGTGGTCTGTGTAATCCGGGTCAATACAGTTAGGGTATGTTAAAAAACTACCGTCTCGTTTTCTTCTTCATCATCAAAATCGCCCTACATCACTGTTTTACCTTTTTTTTGTAAAGGGCGTTTGATCTTCATTGCATGTTCACTTTGTAAACACTGGGTTGGTACTTCAGCAGCGATGCAGGATGATTTTGAAGTTTGGGAAGAAAATGAGATGGGAGTTTTTCGACATACCCTAACTGTATTGACCGTATTGAACCAGCAAAAAAAAGAGTTCACACAGACTTAGACAAGACAAGCGTTTGAGGTTAACAATGAGCGTTTTCCGAAAATGGCCAATCATTTTGCTAGATAAGACCCTTCTTCCTTGGCTGGGATCATTTATAGCCATTTGTAGCTGCATTTAAACTGCATTTTGGAAGTTCAAAATGGGCACCACTTGGGGGCACCACTGAAGTCCATTATATGGAGATAATCCCTGAATTGTTTTCCTCAATAAACAATTTCTTATCGACTGAAGAAAGAAAGACACGAACATCTTGAATGACAAGGGGGTGAGTAAATTATCTGTAAATTTTTGTTCTGGAAGTGAACTTCTCCTTTAAGGCAAGTAAGGGTTTCCGTTGTCTCCTGCCTTTTTACTTCACAGTTTGAAGCAATGGTATGATGACTTGTTCACATTTCTGTGTTTTTTATTGCAGAACTCAAACCAACTTTGGAGCTGTCTGATTTGGAGAGTCATCATTCTTGGTCTTCCTTTCTTAAAGGAGTGGTTTACTCGCCCTCATGTCATTCCAAACCTATAAGACTTCTGTTTATCTTCGAAACACAAAAGAAGATATTTTTAATTTTCTCACATATTTTTTTTTTAATCTTTTGAAAGTCTAGATCAGTGGTTCTCAAACTTTTTATACCAAGTACCACCTCAGAAAACATGTGTCTCTCCAAGTACCACCATAATGACCAACATTAAAATACAGTAGCGATTTAGGCCTAACTATTCAGCTACAGCTCTGCATAGTTCAGAAACAAATTTTATTCCTAATACTACTACATTGTAAATACACAATTTGAACATTAACATTCCACAGTGCTTATAAACAGATAAATAAAAAACTTTAAATAATGATTAAATGAAAGTGTGTTGTACCTAAAAGTTAAATAAAAACGTCCCAGGTTACGCATGTAACCATGGTTCCCCGAGGGAACGAGACGCTGCGTCTGAAAACGCTGTGGGAACGCCTTTGGCGGAACCACACTCTGAATGCATGTGTAATCTAGCAAATCAAATGACGATACGTCACGGGCGGACATACAGTTCTGCTTCTGCTGGTCGGGCTCCCGAAAGGGAAGAGGACAGAAAGCCTGGAGCATGACCGGCTGTGGTGTATTTGTGGCCTGGGGTAAAGAAAGGCTTTGATCATGCCAGGAGTGAACTCTAAAGCGAACTAGGGGCCACCGAAAGGGCCTGCAGGTCCCCAGTCTGCTTGAGGGAAGTTAGAGCTACCAGCAGCGCTGTCTTAATGGTGAGAAATCGAACAGGTATCTCCTCTATAGGCTCGAATGGCGGCCTACAGAGGGCCTCAAGTACCACAGCCAGGTCCCACGTAGGGACATGGGGTCATGTCAGAGGCCTCAGCCTCAGCACACCGCGGAGGAAACGTACAACCAAGAGGTCTCTACCCACTGGCATGCCACCGAGAGGGGCGTAGTAGGCAGAGATTGCCGACCCATAAACCTTCAGGGTGGAGTGGGATAACCCTGTGGAGAAGCGGGCATGCAAGAACTCCAGTACTGTACCAACTGGGCAGTTAGCTGGGTCTTGCTGGTGTTCTCCACACCATGAAGTGAAAAGCTTCCACTTCAGGGCGTACAGTTTCCTCATAGAGGGAGCTCTAAACTGGAGGTTGGTCTCAACAACCTCGGTTGAGAGACCAGAAGCTATGAGCTGTGCCCCCTCAGAGGCCACACCCACAGCTTCCACAGTTCCGGGCGGGGGTGAAGGAATCTCCCATGGAGAGCCGTCGAGGAGAGATATCAGGTCCGAGAACCATACTCGGCCCCACCAGTACGGAGCTACTAACAGTAAACTGACCCCGTCCCGGCGGACTCTCTCCAGAACTCCCGGGAGCAGAGCGATCGGGGGAAAAGCGTACAGACGTCGCCTCGGCCACGTCTATACCATGGCATCCAGCCCCAGGGGGAGCTGGATGAACTAGGGAGAACCAGAGGGGACATTGCGCATTCTCCCTCGTGGCAAAGAGATCCACTTGGGCTGGACCAAAGATTTCCCATATCTGCTTCACCACCTCTGGGTGAAGCATCCATTCCCTCGACAGGACGTCTGCTCCCACATTCAAATGCCCAGGAATATGAACTGCTCGTTTGTCCTGGGACCACACAAGGATCTGGTGCGCCAGCTTGTACAAGGGGCGCGACTGCAGGCCTCCTTGGTGGTTGATGTAATAGACCACCGCTGTGCTGTCGGTGCGCACCAGCACATGGCGATCTCTCAGGTCTGGGAGGAAGTACTTCAAGGCTCGAAATATGGCCAGCATCTCGAGGCAGTTGATGTGCCAACTGAGATGGCGACCACTCCACAGACCTTGGGCGGAACGGCCACTCATGACCGCACCCCATCCGTTGAAGGATGCATCTGTCGCCAGCGTGACACGGCGGCAAGGAGCTCCCAATACCGGGCCCTGATTTAGGAACCACGGTTTCCTCCACATGTCTAAGGCACGTAGACCTCAGCACGTGACCATGATCATGCGGAGCGGGTTTCCCCTCGGGGAGAACCCCTTGGTTTTGAGCAAGGTATCACGTTGGAGGCAGCTGCCATCAGACCAAGCAGTTGTTGAAACTGTTTCACAATGAGTGACCGGCCCTCTTTGACTCTCTTGACTGCGGCGAGGGTCGACTCGATTCGAGCAGGGGACAGACGTGCCTGCATCGTGGTCCAATCACACACCACGCCTAGATAAGTGGTTCTCTGAAGTGAAGAAAGGACAATTTTCTTGCCGTTTAGTCTTAACCCCAACGTTTTCATGTGTGCGAGAACGACATCTCGATGTCGAGCCGCTAAACTCTCCGACGCTGCTAGGATCAGCCAGTCGTCGATGTAATTCAGTATGCGAATGCCCTGGAGACGAAGGGGGACCAGGGCAGCATCTACGCATTTCGTAAACGTGCGGGGTGAGAGTGCTAGGCCGAAGGGAAGAACCCGATATGGGTAAGCTTCGCCCCTGAAAGCAAACCTGAGGAACTTCCTGTGTTGAGGAAGGATGGAGACATGAAAGTATGCGTCTTTCAGATATATCGTCACAAACCAGTCCTCGGACCTGATTTGTGACACTACTTGCTTGACTGTAAGCATCTTGAACTTCAGTTTCATAACTGAGCGATTGAGACGGCGGAGATCTATGAGGGGACGCAACCCTCCATCCTTCTTTGGAACAATGAAGTACCGGCTGAATAGCGTAGCCTTTTTCTACGGTGCGCAGGACCCATGCAGACACGTTTGGCAGTAGCTTCCACGCTGCTAAATAGTCTACTAAGGGAACCAGCCGCTCAAGGCTGGCCTCTGGTGTTGACTGAACAGCTAGCTCGGAGCCCTGTAACGGCAGGCTGGCAGGAGACTGCCGAACTAACTGTTCTAGAGACCCCCGTGGGGGTGACAAGCGGCCGGTTCCGCTACGAGCTCGGGCGGAGAGATCCGGGACAGTCGGAGGCCGCTGTGCCCTGTAGCGCTGGCAGGGACAGCAGACTGACCTCCCGAGGGCACCGAGGAGAGGTGGACACCGTGTAATGCAGTGCAACCCGCCTTTCCCCGTCAGAACCGCTTTGCGGCCGGGGGCCTCCTAGACTGAAGCATGACCCGCAGGTTGGGCCTCACCTTAGGAGGACCCCGGCCTAGAGTGCCGCGAGTCTCGGTCCCGGGACGGGGGAGCGCGAGTCGCGACACTGAGCCTTTTGTACTTCTCTGTACGAGGAGCTAGTACTCGGCTGCGGCTGCTCACACCCAGCAGCCGCAGAGGCTAGAGAGCGGCGAGGCAGGTACCGCTGGAACGCTGCCGCCTGCTTGCGAGCCTCCTGGTACCTGCTGATGACAGAGTTTACTGCGTGGCCAAACAGGCCAGAAGACTCAAGCGGGGCATCCAGGAGGAAGACCCTGTCCTTCTCATTCATGTCGGACAGGGTCAACCACAAATGCCTCTCTGCCACCACCATGGCTGCCATAGACCGCCCCACTGCCCGGCGGAAGCGGGACCAGCACCCTGGGGAACGCTGGTGAAGGCTCCCTCCTCAAAGAGAGCCTTTCGGGAGCGGAGCGTCCGCAAAGGAAGCAATTCACAATGCGGACAGTCAGCCCCCTCGAGGGCTGACGTAGCGTGCTCCGCTCCCAAGCAGACAACGCACATGCTGTGTGTATCCCCGCTTGTGATGTAACGTTTACAAGGGGGAACACACAGCCTGAAACGTGGCCCGCTCTCTCCACTGTTTCTCTTTTCTAAGGACATCACCCACAAATAAAAGTTGTGCTAAAACTTGCACGAAAAAACTGGGTGACAAGACACACAAAGAGCGCTCCGCTTAAAGACAGAAGCTGACGCCGGCAGCTTCACACGTGCTTTTATGCTTCCTGGTCGATGACGTCATCCACCCGTGACGTATCGTCGTTTGATTGGCTAGATTACACATGCATTCAGAGCGTGGTTCCGCAGAAGGCGTTCCTATAGCATTTTCGGACACAGCTCGAGTTCCTGAAGGAGAACTGTACTTATAAATAAATAAATAAATAAATAAATAAATAAACTTCACTCCAGTAAATTTGGCTTGCTATTTCTAACATTGCATCTGAATAGCTATGCATACTACTGCTACAGTTGTACAAGTACTTATGATTGCTATAGCCCTTTTATAAATAAACAAAGTGCTAAGAATTTCTATTCACTTGAAGAGTTCACATAACATCCATGTTTAGCCATTGAAACTTCAGCAACTACGGTCTACCTACCGCTGCTATACTAATAAAAGATTTAATTGCTATGCAGGCTGCTATTAATAGTTTGCTAATAACGCAATCTGAATTTCTATGGATACTGCTGCTACACTCTATGAAAGTACTAAAATTGCTGTAAGCCCAGCTGAATAAACAAATAAGAAAATTCCAAGTTTAAAAGTGCCCTACTATTATGCTGCATTGTAAATGGGCTACTAAACTGAACCAATTTATTATTGGTAGTAGTGTCTTTAAATTTTAAACGAATTGCTGATTCATTATCTTTAAACTATCACTAAACATGACTTTCATAATAAACACTGCACTATGGCTGAACCAAATGTAACGAGTGAAATAGAGATGTGGCCCCTTTAAGAGTGAGCGCTCCCTTCTGAAGTGGATTGCAATACGCCACGAGTACACGTATAAGCGGGTATATTATTTCTTTTGCTCCTTTAAGTTGTTTTGGTTTAAGAAGTAGCCTGATGACAATAGGACGTTTAAGGAATACTGTTATACAGGTTTGCCTTGACTTAAAACTATGAAAAGATTGTGAATGCCACTGCAGCCGATCCCACTGTGGTGTGCATCTTCTGAAATCAACCCGTTCGCACTTAATATAGATGAGAATGTCCAAGATAATATTAAAACATAAAAGGTTTCGGGCAAATAGGGTAATCCCCTTCACTTTACTGTTTCACTTGGCGTTGTATTTTCACAAACATAAACCATAAGCCGCTGCTGCTGTTGTTATATGAACACGACATGCTTAGTAATTAACGTTACTTCTCTCATGAACAACCCGCGCATAGTTTATCAACTGTATGTTTTCTAGTTTTAGAAATGTAAGCTGACTAATGCAATAAACCACTAAAATCTTCTTCTCCTCCTTCTTTTCAATGATAACTTAGCCAACCGACTTATCAACGGCTTCCTTTTCCTCAACTCCTACATGTGCAGAAACATAAACAAAGCCAACATTCAAGCCATTCTCATCCAAACAGAAAATGACTGCATGATTTCATAGTTTTAATACTTTAATACTGTATACACTAAGTTATCTGTAGTTCTTTTTTAAAGCACTTAATTAAGTGTGAGAATGTTTACTTATCTAGCTAAGATTCAGAGGAACTCAACGTGTGCTGCTGTGAAAGGCTCAAGTTTTCTTCTTCTTCTTCTTTGGGGTTTAACGGCGGCTTGCATTCGTAAGCGTTGCACTACCGCCACCTTCTCCTGCGATGTTACTCCACTCTTTTTTTCCAGATTATTTTCTACACAGATCATATTCTACACATCAAACCAGTATTAACTAAGAAATGAAAAAGATTTTTCTTGCTTTGCCCAATCACCCCACTTTTCAGTATATCTTTTATCTCTGCCCCTACCAACCCATCTTTTCTTAATTCTTCCATCATTTTTCTCCTTTGTTCTTGATATCTTCTGCAATTTAAAAGTACATGTTCTATGGTTTCTAATGTCTGACAAACTTCACAAAAACCAGGAGGATGCTTCCCTATAATGTATAATGTACTATTCAGGTTACTTTGTCCGATTCTTAATTTTGTCATCACTATTTCCTCTCTTCTAAGGTACAAAAGTGAAAAGGTACATCTTTGTACCTTACCTACCCCTAAAAAGTACATACTAGTACCTTAAAGGTACATTTAAGTACTTTAAAAGCACATATTTGTACCTTTTCACTTTGTACCTTAGGGTACCACCCCAGCGACAGAACTGTACCTTTTTTTCTGAGAGTGTAAAGACCTGCATGCCATGTGTGATTGCGGTAGTGATAGTAGCTTCTTGACGGGACGCCGTCACCATACTTCAGGGAAGTATTGGATTATATTGTATTCGAGGAATTCTGTGAATTAGCTTGAGATACAGTAGTTCTTTGGATTGTATTGCAAGTATTCTGGGAGTTCAGGGAATTAGCCAGAGATACTGTAGTTTATTTAGTTGTTTGAGTTGTCTGTGGTGAAGTCAGATTAGCTTTGAGAATTTCCACGACAGACTCCAGCTCACATAGGTATTTTGGGAAATGAGAGGGAGGATAAGTTAGCTACACAGGCAATTAAAAAAGAGAATATTGAAGTAAATATAAAGATCCCTGCACTCTCAGAAAAAAAGGTACAGTTCTGTCGTTGGGGTGGTACCCTAAGGTACAAAGTGAAAAGGTACAAATATGTGCTTTTAAAGTACTAATATGTACCTTTAAGGTACCAATATGTACTTCCAAAGTACTTAAATGTACCTTTAAGGTACTAGTATGTACTTTTTAGGGGTAGGTAAGGTACAAAGATGTACCTTTTCACTTTTGTACCTTAGGGTACCGCCCCAGCGACAGAACTGTACCTTTTTTTCTGAGAGTGTACCCTGCCACAATTCACCTGTGAACTCTCCTATTCTACTGGTGTGGAAGACATCAGAGGAATGGAGATTTGTACAGGATTTGAAATTAGTAAATGGAGCCATATAGCCGCAATCTCCAATTGTACCAAATCCTTTTATAACTTTGTCTGAAGTGCTTAACAATGCTATTGTCCTTTTTTTTTTTTTTACTAATGCACTTTTGAGATTCCCTCTTCAGCCTCTTTGCTAAAGGAATACTGTGACCTAAATGGTTACCCTCACCTGCGTTGAGTCAGTGCTGTTACCCTCAAAAGTGCCGCATTTTGGCCAAAATCAACTTTATCATTTGACCACAGAGTGTCTGGAATCCCTGCCAATCACTTTTAGAAATGAATTTGGGTCTTGTTCTCTCCTCACTACATAGCCTGTGAACCTCGATTTGCCTGCATTACAGGATATGAAAGCATACCTCATCTTAATAGATGTAGTGTTTCCTACTACTATCCCAAGTCCAGTTCCCAGTTTTTTACTGGTTGGTGAGCCAAAATCTCGCATTGGCCAATGAAACATCATTCTTTCCCACTGAGATGTGGGGCTGGACTGGTGTCTAATGTTAGAGAGCAGACTGAGCAGGTGTTAGTTTAACAGAGAATGCAGAGAATTGCTGGGATACCAACTAGAAAATCAAGATACAAGTTTCCCCCTGGTGGTCCATAAAATCATTCCTCCTTATATACATTGTTCCTATCCTGGCCTATAAACCATAAGGTACAATGCAGATGAAGTGATTTTTTCTAAATATGGCAACATTCGTTGAAAAGTAGAGTATGGGTCAAAAGAAAGAGTTAAAGCCCAATTATAATACTAGTTTGGCATAATTTGCATGTTTCTGAAACCAGGAAAGAATGGTTCACTTGTTTCAGCATTTTTTTGTTACTATCACCCAATAGTATGGTAGGCAGAACCTGATTTTACCAAGTACGACATGTTTCTGGATCAACATCTTTGTTGACCCTGGAACAACATGGTGATTAACCAATCAGATTTGAAAAAACAGTTTATAGTTTTTGTGAAGTTTAGGCTTACAATCAGTGTTTGGTGCTTGTACATCAGTGTTATTCATCTATCATTTCTTCTGATTTTAGGGATTACTCATGGGTAAGGTTAGGTTTAGGTGTGGAGATGTGGTCAAGATTACTTTTTTGGATTAAAATGTTGTTCCAGGGTCAACAAAATATGTTGACCCAGGAACACATCTAACTCAACAAAATCAGGACGTGCGTATGCCAGATAACCCATGTTGTTTGGGTTTTGCCAGAAAAGCTAAATTTTGAATTTTTAGAGCAGTCTCTGTAGTGATCGTAGAAAATGTGTCCACCAAAAAGAAGGTAAAGAAAGTCCTTCAACTTGAATAGTCATTATCGGGTTGTGTCTTTGGTTGTCAGATTTTTGCAATAATTCTTTTGGTTGAGTCTCTCTCACCTTATCATGTTCATGGTCTCTCACACTTGACGATGGAGACCAAAGGTCGTTAAATGGAAGGAGGAGGAGGTTCATGTGTGAGATGTTGTTTCCTCTCTCATGGGCAGTCCTTGGCCCAATAACCACAATTGTGACAGTAATCGGCAGTAGTTTTCCACTGATATATGATACCCCTTGATGGCCTCCTGAACATGGCACACTCTGGCAGTCTTCTCAATGGTTGTAATCTCTCTTTTTCTTTTCCTAGACCATCAAACTCTGCCCTGGCCTTTAACACCTGGTCCGCTGCTGAACTCCATAGTTTGTTTTTCCCAGCTAATGCAAGTCAGTCTTACTGCTTTTTTTGCAAATCAGGGAGGAGTCCATTCACAAAATTATGTTTTAGTGTGCCTGTGTTACCAGGGTCCTCTGGAGGGCCAGCATTTTCATCAACAGTTGTTTTTAGGCATGCATGTTAAGCACTCATCATCACCTCCTTTAGCTGTTTTGTTTTAGGGACTGCTCCCAAGTTAGGACACATAAGGAACATTGCTCATTCTGGCAATCATCCTATTTCAAGTGGTCTGCCATCCTGGAATGTCAGTTTACTCTGCACCTGCATCAACATTCATTCTCATAATGTTTGGGTTGAAAGCATCATCTTCAGCTCCACGTACCTTAGTCTATTTCAAAGCCAGCTTGTTGCTAAACATAGCTGCCCAGTCTTGTCCTGTGGGTCTATATGTGGCATCAAAGTTTTCCACTGCTCTGATAAAACACTCCACCAGTGGGTCTGGAAGTGGAGTTCCTCTACATTCCAAAGTCGTTCCACCCGGATGGGCCCTTCTTCTCCAGGAAACTGGATCATCAGCAAGTTGCGGGCTTCTTGACTCCCCGGTCTGGGCTTGGATCTTGATGTTATCTTTCTCCTCAGTGTTCCTGACTGTGATGCTTTCAGTCTGAAAGGTGTTGAAGCAAATTTGTTTCTCTTTTTCCACAGCAAGACCAGTTGCTCATCAGTCTTTGTCTCAGTGTCATTGGGTTTGATCTTTTCCTCATTCTGGATTGGGGAAGAAGGGACCTTTACTTTCTCAGCTGCATTTAGGGTTGTTTTACTGGTCAGGAGTCTGTACGCCTTGTGCATGCCACATCTTCATCTTGTTTCGGCTTTGTGGTTTGCACAGAATTAAGAGCTGCAGTCTGTGTTGGTAGGTCTTTTCGTTGTTTCTGTTGTTCTGTTTGCTGCTCTGCCTCTCTCTCCCATTTGTTGAACAGCATCCAGTCTATCCGATCTGCCTCTTTGAAGACAACTGCTCCAACTGCTTTCTAGTTTCTTCTAGAAATGAAACACTCAGAGAACCGCATGAGTCAAAATTCCCCTTTGTCAATTTTGACCACCATTGTACACTGTAAAAAAATTTCCCTGTAAAAAAAACGGTAATCTACTGGCAGCTGTGGTTGCCAGCAGTATACTGTAAAAATACAGTGTGCTACTGTTTTTGAAATTAACAGCAAAATGCTGTTTTGTCATCTACGGTATACAACTGTAATTTAGCAGCATATATCTGTTAAATTACATATTACACTGTAAAAAAAATTCCCTGTAAAAAAACGGTAATCTACTGGCAGCTGTGGTTGCCAGCATTATACTGTAAAAATACAGTGTGCTACTGTTTTTGAAATTAACAGCAAAATTCAGTTTTGTCATCTACAGTATACTGTATCTGTTAAAATACATACTACTCATAACTCCATGATCTCAATTTCCAATGCATATTATACCCTGCATTTTCTATTTGACTATTACAAAAAGAACAAAGTCCAGTTATGGTTTTTGTTATTTTATTCTGATATAACACTAGATAAACTTTTACAATATTCCCTAAAACAGGCATGCATACAAACATACAAACATGCCTAAGTCTTTATTCATTCATAAAATACAAATTTACTCTCAAATTAGCCTTCAACACCAGCTAATGTTTTTTTTTTTTTTTAAACAAATGGTTTATAAAAGATATCAGATGAAATGACTAGTGTCTTTAATTAATCGTACCTTTATGTTCCTTTTGGAGCTCAAATGTTTGGTTCCCATTTGTCTTCCATTGTATGGGCAAACATTTCTCTATGACAATATCTTAATTTGTCCTCTAAGAGAAAGTCCTACTGGTTTGAGACAGCATAAGGTTGAGTTAAGGATGAGACTGGACTGATGTTCTTCTTCATTATCTTGGGTCTTCTTCTGCAGTTTTTCCAGTTATTTTAGACACCTCTTTTCTCCATGCAGCTTTGATCCTCTTTTCTGGATTTATTCCAATAAAGTATCTGAGAAATAAGAGGAGAAAAGGTTCAGAACATATTCTTGTGTATAATTTGATTTGGTCAAATTGAACTTTCTAACTAAAAACTAGCCGATAATTAAAGAAGTCCACTTCCAGAACAACAATTCACAAATAATTTACTCACCCCCTTGTCATCCAAGATGTTCATGTCTTTCTGTCTTCAGTTGTAAAGAAATTATGTGTTTTAAGGAAAGCATTTCAGGATTTTTCTCCATATAATGGACTTGATTGGTGCCCCGATTTTGAACTTCCAAAATGTAGTTTAAATGCAGCTCCAAAGGACTCTGAACGATCCCAGCCGAGGAAGAATCTAGCGAAAAGATTGGTCTTTTTTTTTTTTGGAAAATAAAAATTTGTATACTTTTTAAAAACAAAAGTTCGTGTAGCACAGGCTCTGAGATGTGCGTTCACGACACTACGTACTATTGAATCACGTCGAAAGGTCACGCTTAACTATAGACCCAGTGTTTATCTATTGTTATGTTGTATTGTAAATATATTTCTTACATGTTGCACTGAGTAGTGAGATGCTCTTAATCTCATCGCACATGTATATAATGTACATTGTATATGTGTACAGTGACAATAAAAGGCATTCATTTACAAAGCGAACACGCAAAGACTAAGAAAGTGCAAGTAAGTCAAACGCTGTTTACAAACAAAAAGGTACAACGATGTCAGATGATTCTGAAGTTATAGGAGAAAAATAAGATGGAGTTTTTCTCTATACTCTATCTTTTTGAGCCGGCGTACACAGACGATGAACTTAGATGTGATTCGTAGTAGTGATGGGAAGTTCGGATCATTTTACCGACTCGGACCTTTGAGTCTCGTTCAGCAAAATGAACAAATCTTTTTTCGAGTCATTTCGTTCATTTCGTTCATTTTAGCAAAATATAATTAAAATGTTACATGTCACTTCCCTAATACATCTACTGCTTACACAAACGTTGATCACACTACAAACAAGACAAAACTATAATGCTACAAGAAACAGAAAAGATTCATTCATTGTTTACCCGGGTCTTTAGTCTATGACAGGGGTGCTCAATCCTGCTCCTGGAGACCTACCTTCCTGCAGAGTTCAGCTCCAACCCTGATCGAACACACCTGAACCAACTAATTAGGATCTGAAGGAGCACTTGATAATTACAGACAGGTGTGTTTGGTCAGGGTTGGAACTAAACTCTGCAGGAAGGTAGATCTCCAGGAGCAGGATTGAGCACCCCTGGGCTATGATTAGATCACCTCACCTCTTATCTGACAAGTTTTCAGGTTTGAGTCGTTCGTTCATCACGTGACAGCCCCATAAGATGAACAAACGACTCGAAAAACCCGAAGACTCAAAACAGGTGAACTAATTCCAGTGCAGAACCTAACAGGATGTTGCGCATGCGCGACTGAACAAATCACTCCCCGAGACGACTCATTCTTCCCGAGTCACATTAAAGATTTGTTTAAAATGAACAAATCGTTCAAGAACGACCCATCACTAATTCATAGCATTGTGGACGAGCATCCTAGAGCCTGTGCTACACAAGCTTTTGTGCTTAAAAAGTATACATTTTTATTTTTTTGAAAAAAATGACCGATCATTTCAGTCAAAGACCCTTCTTCCTCGGCTGGGATCATTTAGAGCCCTTTGAAGCTGCATTTAAACTACATTTTGGAAGTTCAAAATCAGGGCACCAATGAAGTCCATTATATGGAGAAAAATCATTAAATGCTTTCCTCAAAAACCATAATTTTTGTACGACTGAAGACAGAAAGACATGAGCATCTTAGATAACAAGGGAGTGAGTAAATTATTTGTAAATTGTTGTTCTGGAAGTGGACTTCTCCTTTGACTGAAGCCTCGGAATACACTGCACAAGTCATAGAAACTAATGTAGTAGCTTTGTTTTAGTGAAACAAAATGCAGACATATACTTACCAAGAAGGATCAAGCTAGGAGTCACAGGCAGGTTACCCATTTTCTCAAGGTCAGAAGGAGTGGCAGACATCTATTAGTAAAGAAAACAATTTAAAATGATCATCAACAACAACAACAACAACAAAACTAATGTGCTACTTGTTGCAATATTCTACAGAGGCAATAAAACTATTTTACTCAGAGTAGAATTCAAAACTGTTAATTTTCCTATTTACTTACCCGTATGCTGATTTAAACTCTGATGATGCGATCGATGATATTTAATGGAGATGTGATGTCTGTTTGTCCCTACAATGCAAAAGAAAATGGGGACCAAACTTTAATACCAACAGATATACAGTAAATGGAGGATAAAGGTAATTAATTGCATGGTTTAGCCAGTTTTCTGAAGTGATTCAATTTGTTTGGGTGAAAACAATTTTGAATTTTGCAGTTCCAGGTTCTAATTTGTGGTTCTTTGGTCTGATATTTTGATATCAGACAAAATTACTGGTAAGTAATCATACCTTTATGTTCCTTTTGGAGCTTGAAGGTTTGGTTCCCACTGGTCTTCCATATGGGCAAAACAGACATCAGTTCTCCAGGACAATATCTTCATTTGTCCTCCAAGAGAAAGCCCTATTAGTTTAAGACAGCATAAGGTTAAGTAAATAATGAGATTTTTAGTGAATGATTTCTTGAACAAACAATAGGCAAACTTGCATTTTCTTAAAGAATGATTAATTTGCTTCTCTACAAAGTCAGCCTTTGAACTACAAGGATAAGGAAAACATAATGTAAAGAATAGATAGCTTCTCTAGTTAACTAATTACAGACATCCCCCACACAAAACATTAAAATAAAGTTTAAAAATAAAATAAAAACCGACAGATTCTTTCGGTCCATCTGCTGCTATTTTTGCAATTGCTAGCAGCGCTTTGAGTACGTTCACAGTAATCGTGCAAGAATTATGAATTTTGTTCATAGACATGTATCTTTTGCTTAGATAAAGTTCGGAGCATGTTTCAGTTACATAAATTGTGTGATGGTAATAACAAATAAAATGCAGGCGGAGTATATGCTAACGAGCTAACAATGCTATTATATCTTACTTGGTTACTGTTCCATGATGAAAACATGTTATCCTTTCATCAAATTATGCTTTGCTGGCTCTTTATAATGTTAATATTTAGAAGTGCACTCGGTAAGATAAAACCAAAAGTGTGGTTGCAAATAACAGCAGCAGATAATAGCCAGTTTAAACCTCACGCTAAAATTGTAACCACAAAAGAAAAAACAAAAACATCATTTCACAAAACGTCATATTTTTACTCAGATAAAGTTTAAGATCTGCGGGTTAGAGAAAAAAAAAGTTTCTTACCAGTTGTGTGTTATATGATGCCAGTCTGTATGAAAGGCTGACACTCCTGTGGTAACTTGCTGATTAAAACACGGTCGCGAATCCAATTTAAATCCCAAAAGCTTAATTGGATGTTGAAACATTAATTTTTAAAAGTAATAAGTACTTTAGAAATAAAACAATAAAAGGCAGAGCTGCAAAATGACATCGTGCAGATAAACCAAAATGTCTTTCTTTCCCTGCACATGTACAATGGAAAATATGGTATTATGCTGTTAAACAACAGTGTCATACTGTTGCTGATCAACATATCCCACAATACATCGCAAAATACAGTAACTTACTGTTATTATATGAAAACAGCATTTTACTGTTAAATTTCCTTTTAAATTTACAGGAATTTTTTACAGTGTATCTAATCAATTAGTTCTTTACTCAAAAGTATATATATATATATATATATATATATATATATATATATATATATTTTTTTTTTTTTTTTTTCAA
Organism: Cirrhinus mrigala; assembly: GCA_036247105.1. NCBI lineage: Eukaryota > Metazoa > Chordata > Actinopteri > Cypriniformes > Cyprinidae > Cirrhinus > Cirrhinus mrigala. The sequence continues at coordinate 20,490,143 of CM070024.1, forward strand.
GGGTCCCTTCAATTCAGGGACTGAATCTGGTTTACCACAGCAATTCCCTGGCAATTCTTTGAAGAAAGGAAAATGATAGATCAGTCATAATATATAATTATATATATATTTATTTATTTTTATTTTTTTTTTTTATTTATTTTTTTTTTAAGTAATGTGAAAGCAAGCAAGTTCTTCTTTGCAAGATGCAGAAAAGATAGACACTCAAAAATATTCTTTTTTTTTTTTTTTTTTTTTTTTTTTAAGAGTAATGTGAGAGCAAGCGAGTTCTTGTTTGTAAGGAGTAGAAAACAGTAGTGATAGTAATGTAACTACTTTTTTTCAGTGGCTCCAATGTATTCTCTATATTTCTACAAATTTCTGTTTGATTAGGAATATAGTTAAATAATATATATATACATGCATAGACATTTTATTTATTTATTTATTTATTTTTGGTCACCCAACTTCAGATACAGTATATGTACTCATTTATACATCAATGTAACAACATCAATATGCAAAAATATATATATATAATATTCAATCAATATGTTCTTAGGATACGGGATATTTCCTTACTCTATTTAATATTAATCTATTAATACTTAATTTCTTAAATTAATATAATTTATATTTATGAGATCTCAGTTTATATATATATATATATATATATATATATATATATATATATATATATACAGGGGTTGGACAATGAAACTGAAACACTGGCCAATGTAGTGTTGGAGGTTTCATGGCTGTATTTGCACAGCCTGTGGCCAGTCTTTACTGATTGCACATTCCACCAATAAGAGCAGACTGCAAAGGTTGACTATGTGTATCAAATGGTTCAAACATTGTACCCTCAAGGTGGTGCTGTGTATCAGGATGATAATCCACACACAGCAAGACTGGTGACAGAGTGGTTTGATGAACATGAAAGTGAAGCTGAACATCTCCCATGGCCTGAACAGTCACCAGATCTGAATATTATTGAGCCACTTTGCGGTGTTTTGGAGGAGCGAGTCAGGAAACGTTTTCCTCCACCAGCATCACGTAGTGACCTGACCACTGTTCTGCAAGAGAAGAATGGTTCAAAATCCCTATGGCTACTGTGCAGGACTTGTATTTGTCATTCCCAAGATAAAATGATGCTGTATTGGCTGTAAAAGGAGGTCCAATACCATACTAATTGTGGTCTAAAACCAGATGTTTCAGTTTCATTGTCCAACCCCTGTATATGTATATATATATATATATATATATATATATATATATATATATATATATATATATATATATATATATATATATATATAATTATTTAAATTATTATTTATATTATTTAAAATAATTATAATAATAATAATAAAATATTATTTTCATCCAAACAAAGAGCAAGTTGTAGTCTGTCTTATCTTACAAGTTCTTTGAGGCCGTAAGGATCTTTCCCTCCTCCGGTGGGGTTTGCTCAATTTGAGATATGAGAAAATTGACTCCTTGTGCTTTAAATTAATCATAGAAATGGAAGAAATCAAAAACTTCCTTTCCCCGCCAATGAAGGGAGACGATCCTCAGGCCTCCTGGACTGGCTCGCCAAAACTGTCGTGGAAATTCTCAAAGCTAATCTGACTTCACCACAGACAACTCAAACAACTAAATAAACTACAGTATCTCGGGCTAATTCCCTGAACTCCCCGAATACTTGCAATACAATCCAAAGAACTACTGTATCTCGAGCTAATTCCCAGAATTCCTCGAATACAATATAATCCAATACTTCCCTGAAGTATGGTGACGGCGTCCCGTCAAGAAGCTACTATCACTACCTCAATCACACATGGCATGCAGGTCTTTAGCATCTATACACTCTCACCGCCCTTCTCAGCTGTACGCTGTTACCTCAGCCCGAGGGCGGCTCTATAGTCTTCCAACACTATCACTGTCTTTGCGGTGGTCTTTTGAGCGTAGAGTCTTTAGTACTCCTATTCCTCAGCTGCGCAGCATATACCAGACACCACACCCAAGTTGCTCTTTGCAGGAATGAAAGTTTTATTTGCGGTCGGGAGCCCACTGGTCACAACAACCAAGAGAGACTCCCTGAACAGAAAGATACATGTACATTTATACCTTGTAGTTGAGTAAAATCAATATCACTCAAGTCTTCTTCACTGTAGTTGGTTACACTGATCTGGTCATTGGTTTGTCATATGACTTAGTTCTTCTGTTTAGGCACTTTTTGGGTAAGTATAGATCATTTAATCAAGGAGACATGGTCTTTGATTTGAGCATCACTTAGACTGCATTTTTCTAAACAAGTTTATGTTGAACACACCCTTTCAACATATTCTAAGCCCATTAAATAAAAATTTCCATCACAAGTCCAAATAAGTTGAATCTCATTACCTTTTTCCTTTATTCTCATATCAATATTGTATACAACAGATCCTGACGGCTATTGGACATACCTGACCTAAAACTGTACAGTGCTGACAATGAATCACTTCCAATCAAGATTTTACTTATTTTGTCCTCCTTTCTAATCCATTCTAATGCCATCATGATAGCATATAGCTCAACTGTATACACACTCAGATCATTCGAGGTTCATTTGCTTTCCTCACCTCCTTGATTAACTATGAAAATTGCTAATCCAGTCCTTCCAGTTTCAGGTTCTTTTGACCCATCTATATAAATCTGGATATACTGTAATCTCTGTATTCATCTTCCACATATCTACAATATTCGGTAACACTTTCTATGAAGCCTGTATTTATAATGCATTATAAGGGCATTCTTAATGCATTATAATGCATGCATAATGCCTTATAAATAACATTATAATATGTTATATCATTTTATAAATAATCATAACAACAGTTACAATACTTTATAATACTTACCGTTTTGTGCTTATAACTTTGAGTACAATGCATTATAACACCAGATGAAGCCTGCATTTATAATCCTTCATACGGGTATTATTAATGCATTATAGTGCACACGTAATGCCTTATAAACACCATTATGATGTGTTGTATCATCTAATAAATAATCATAAAAACAGTTACAATGCATTACAATACTTACCTATTTGTGCTTATAACTTTTATAAGTGCAATGCATTATAACACAAGATGAAGCCTGCATTTACAATGCATTATAACGGCATTCTTAATGTATTATAATGCATGCATAATGCCTTATAAACAACATTATAATGTGTTGTATCATCTGATAAATAATCATAAAAGCAGTTACAATGCATCATTATACTTACCTATTTGTGCTCATAATTATTAAGAGTGTGATGATTTATAACACAATGAACATCTTATCTACTTAAGCTATAATGGGTTATATATCCTATAGTTTCATGTTTCACTTTCTTGACATTGTTTACTTCAGATCTGCACAGTATCATGCATCTTATGAGTGGTCTTTAACTGCTTAAAGTAAAGTGATGAAAACAAAGACTTCTTTTAAACATCTTAAAAGCTTTATAATGTGGTATTAATATGTATAAGTGGTCTTTGTCTGCTTTAAGTAAAATGACAAAAATTAACTTTAAATTGCCATAATGTATCATTAAGTGATTATAAGAAGGTAACATCAAAGTTATGTGGAAAAATACAAAGAAACAATATATTCCCAATGCAAATCATTTTTTTAATAATTAAAACTGCAAAATTACAAGGTTTTACCATATACATTTAATTATCCAATTTAAAGACTTATAAACAGTTTGAGGTGCACAAAAATATGGTCCTTTACAGTCTGGTTAACCACATTCATGTAAGTTGTATTTTCTAATGTCATGTATAAGGCGGCCAAGAATGTGTGAGGGATGGTTCCTGGCAAGCCAGTATTCCCATTCAATGACCTTGAGGTGCTCTTTCAAAAGTTTAGTTGTCCTGTAGCCACGGTGGCGCCATATATCCATTTTGTATGTCTTCCATGCACATTCTAAATGTTGTGTATGAGCTCTGGTTACTGGTTCAACGAGTTCCTCTTGTGGCACACTGTGTGATGGTCATAGCCTGCCTGTGTCAGAGCCCTGCGATAAGCTCGCCATTCATCAGTAACTATGCTGGAGCCTCTCCGGACATGCTTTGTAATTGTTGGCAAGAGATCATTCTTTGACCGTCTTCTTACCACTTTGAGAATGGGCTTTCTTCTTTTCTGCTCAACTTCTAGTATGCCTAAAACCCCCCCTTTTTTTTTTGTTGTGTTGTCAAGCAGCACCAAATCTGCCATGGTAGTACTGTAAAATTGGTAGAAATCAGTACTACACAGTTTTATCACACATACATCTAATCTTGATTGTTGAGTAAGATCATGCTGTATATTGTTTAACACACTGTCCAGATGTACAACTGTAAGTGTTGCAACCTAAATCTTCTAAATATTCTTGCAATTTGCCACTACAACAGACTTATTGATGTCTGGTGAATTTGCAGTACCTTTCTCTTATGTGAAAATTTGCTCTCATCTATAAGGACAAAGCAGTGACGACCTCCAACCTTAATTTGTCCAAGGTGCCGAAATTTCCTAACTGCCCGTATACAGACCTTAGTAAAAAACATAAATGTTACGTGTCTGTTTCAGGTAGGCAATCCCAGAATGCACTGTGGTGGACAGAAAACATTTACGTAAATGTTCTTTTCTTAGTATAATTATAATTTATTCCATGGCAAAAGGTGGAGTCAGTGATTTTGAACTGAACATAAATTGACATGATCTAGCAACATGCACACGGTATGTAAACAATCAAATAAGGGCAGTTACTGACATACAGGTAATATTTGAAAAAGCATATTGCCATATTAGTTCGCTGTTTTCAGTTCAGTATATAAATAAAGTGCTATTATTTATCTGGGTCATATGTTTTCATATCTGATAAGATTTTAATGTCATGAAAGTGTATATTATATTTTATTCCTTAAGTGATATTCTTTTATGATTTAAACTTGTTTTAATGAAAAAAAAAAAAAAGAGTGAACCTTTAATAATGAATGGCGCAACACGTCAAAAGACAAAAGAACCCATTATAATCAGTGATATTGTCTATACTATATGCAGCGTGACTGCAAATTCCTGACCATAAACGGTCCCTGTTCTATTTCCATGTGTAGACAGTTTTAATCTCTTGTGGTGCGGCATGATGCAATGCGTCAACGATCGTGTCTGGTGTAGACACGGTGTTAGAAAGCAGGTGGGTAGGTGAAAGCAGTGCAGCTCACTAGGTTTTGTGATAGACTGTACTTTTTATTTAAAGCCTTCACAAACCTCGGCATTTGTGGCAAACTAGCAGTTGATTTGAAATCCTATCATGACAAATTGCAAGGAACTCTACTTTCTGCAAAGACAAGCCAAAAAATTGTATGGGAATCATAATTTGATTATTCCTTTATACCTTTCTTACTACTGCAGTCATTCGAGATTCTGCTGCTTGAAGCCACACCATCCTCCATCAGGTCTATCTGTCTCATTCTTAGACCTTGGGAAAACCTGAGGAAAAACAAAAAGAAATGGCTAAAATAAAAAAGTAAAAATACATCAGGTTTTGCTGATGTAAGTTTTCTAACTATATTATAAAAAGTATTTTGATAAAGTACTGACTGCGATGTCAAGTTAGTAATGCTGTAACTTTTGCTGCTGTTTTTTTTTTGTGTGTGTGTGCACTGGTGCGATCACTTCTACTGTATCCTAATACAGGAGAACTTAAACTACTCCCGTCTATTGTCATAGAGATTAATAATGCATCATCGTAAAGGTCTGCTTTTATTCGCATACACTCACAATGAAAACAAAACACTGTGTTTTTATAAAATAAAGAAAACAAATTTAATGTCGCCTTCAGTTTCTTTTTTGAGAACAAATTAAGCATGTCACAAAAATTAACTGAAACTTAGCATATGCTACTAAACGTTGCTTGTCGGACTGTTTTTTTTTTTTTTTTTTTTTGATATAACCTTTTAATATAATATGTAGTCTTTTTAGGTGGAAAACAAGTAATTTGTATTACTGTCTCTTAAAAAAAAAATAAAAAGAAGCCTAGCATAGTGGATAATAATTTTACCTTTGAGATAACTTTTTTTTTTTTTTTTTTTTTTACATTAGATGACACTTTAAAAATACATAAATATTAATAAGAATTAAATCTTACGTTCTGTAAAAGTTTATTCAGGAGGTTTCACCAAGTAGGGGGCTAACATAGTGAGCCCCATCTTACCCCTTTTTTTTCCCTCTTTTAATATTTGACATTTTGTGCTATAACAACTAAATAACCAAATATTTCTATTTATTTCTAGTATTAACATGTTGGCATAATAATCCTGCACATGCTAAAGTAATATCAAAATATGTTACATTTCACAAGCAAATTCACACTGTTCTTAAGGGGGGCCTCTTCCCCCCTTAAGTATGTACTTATTATTGTATAATAAGTACATACTTATTATACAATAAGTATGTACTAATCCGATTTTTGATTTTACAGTTTTGCAGTCTGTAGAAAGTTACCTACCTGTAGATGAATTCTATGTGGTTCTGCACTAACCTGGACATTTTAATTAATCCACAAACTGTGGGCGCGAGCTCACTCCAAATCCATTCAAAAAGAATCGACTTTCCGTTTCGGAATCATAAGACCACTCCAAAAGATGATGGTAATTATTTCTACTGGCATACATGACATGATTGTTTTTCACACTATCAATAATTAATACTGGAAGTAAATACACTATAAAATTTGTGTCTCTTTCTGTTTTAAGAATTGAGAAAATTAAACCTGAATCGACTCTTTGAAAGCATGATGGAATCTGAGTCAATTTGGAATAGAACACTCCTAAACCTGGGAACAATGACGCATGCGCGTCAAAATCTATGCGCGCAGCAGCGTTGTATTTCCGGCTGGTAACTGTCGTACTCTATGAGACGAATCTGGACATTCATCAAACATCGTGACTAATTAAGTAAGTTTATTTGAACACAATAGTATTGTAGATAAGCACCCTAATGACACAAGTAAATGTTAAATGTTAGCAAAAACGTATTTGTAGAGATTACTTACTAGGCCTGTTCCACATATAAGGTAGGGTAATTCAGATAATGTTAGTAAAATATTATTGTTAATAATTAACGTTATTAACATTAATTTTTTCTTTAAGACTGGTCATATTTTTTTAAATTCAGTTACAAAAAAAAAAAATGTAAATTAGTCTGTTGAATCCAAAAAATAAGACTGATTACCCTTTGGTTAACTGCTAGTTGGACAAACTAGTAGTTAAGACACTTAAGTCTTAACATAGATGCTAAATTTATGCAACTGGCCCTTAATATCTGCATTCTGGAACTGATGTTTGGCCAATCTAATTAAGGGGACAGAACTAACAGCTGTATGGTGTGTAACATTTTTGTCAATTTTCAGATCCACCTGCTCCAACTTATACACTTGAGGCTGCAACACTTAAAATACAGCTTCAAGCTGAAAAAGAAAAAGGGGACCTGAGAGACGAAACCACTGGAATTCTTAAGAATGATAAACAGTTCCTTGAAGAGGAGCTGGTTAAGAAAGATAGCTTCATCAGGAAACTGATAAAGAAAAATTAAGAAAGGAAACCAGGTATACTTATTCTTTTTAATAGTGATTACTAGACATTAACCATAAACTGCTCTATCGGCTCTTATCTGCTTAATAAATAGATGAACACAAAACATTGGGTCTCATTCACTAAGCATACGTGCGCACAAATTTGTGCATGAAATGTTTGTATGAACGATTTTAAGAATATATCACGATTCAACAAAACTTACTGTAAATTTACGATAAAATATAAGAACAGCTGAAACCACATGTACGCAAAAAGCTTACTCTGTACAGCCTTATAATCATATTAAGAAGTTATACTTAACACAACATTAGAGTATTAATACTTTAATAATGTAACACGGAGTAAAGGACGAGAGGCGAGCGGATCCACTTGCGAGCTTTTATTAGGACGAGACAAAGACATGATCGTACAGGCAGGGTCAAAACAGGAGCAAACAGGAATATCACAGGAGAGACGTAAAGAATAATCCTTATAACAAGCGATAGTCCAAAAAGGCAAACTAGAGAACGCTAATAATGGAAAAACAACAATACAACTCACAATACTCCATGGTTAGCAAGGGGAAAGACCGGGGCTTTTATAGCGCCGCTGATTGGTCGCGGATGAGGTGCAATGACTGATGGGGAATGTAGTCCGGGGTGTCAAAGTGTGATAATTGGGTGAGAGTGACATCTGGTGGTGAGCGGACAGTGGGACACGACCAGATTGGTGACATAGCCGGCTTGAGATCTGACGTGATCTCAGGGGCGGACTCGTGAACAAATGTGACCTCAGGGGCGGACTTGTGAACAGACGTGACCTCTAGAGTGTAGTGTGCAGCCCACATACTGAAAATGGTGATCGCCATCACACTGGCAGACATCATGTGACTTGACTCTGGGCGGTCAGACAAGACGTGACTTGGCTCTGGGCAGTCAGACGAGACGTGACTTGGCTCTGGGCGATCAGACGAGACATGGTGAGGCTCTAGACAGATAGAAGAGACGGGGCTCTGGAAGGTCAGACGAGACGTGACTTGGCTCTGGGCGGTCAGGCGGGACGTAACTTGGCTCTGGGCCGTCAGGCGGGACGTGACTTGGCTCTGAAACAACAGCAATACCTTGACTTGGCTCAATAAGTGCTGCTGTGACCTGACCTGACACGTGAAGTCCAGCGATGATTTGACTTGGCCTATGAGGATCAATGGTGACTTGACCTGGTTCGTGGTGACTGGCTGAGGCCTGACTTGGCTTGTGAACATCAACTGTGACTTGACTTGGCTCGTGAAGATTAACAATGACTTTACTTGGCTCAGGAACGACAGCCTTGACGTTGCTGGACCTGGAAACTTGACTGGACTTGGCAGCTTGACTGGACTTGGCAGCTTCAGCTGTAGCCTGACTTGACTCTGGAGCAGCGGCTGAAGCTTGACTTGGCTCTGGAATAACAGCAGCAGCTTGACTTGGCTCATGAGGATCTGCGGTAACCTGGCTTGACTCATGAACAACATGGCTTGACTCAGGAACAACTGTAACTGTAATGACTTGACTCGTGGAGAACGACAGCTGAGTCTTGTCTTGACTCATGGAGAACGACAGCTTTGGCTTGACATGACTCAGGGGTAGCCGCCGCGACATGGAGCGCCACTTTAGCTGCCCATACCGTCATTAGGGGTGTGTCCAGCACGTGGGCCATCATGACCACAGGTGGCGTCTGGGTGCTGACCACAGGTTCTGGAATGGCAGCCATATTGTGGAGTGGTTGGGAGACGGCGGCCATCTTGTGCAGTGGCTCTGGCGTGGCAGCCATCTTGTGCAGTGGTTCAGGAAAGATGGCTGTAACTTGACTTGAGACAGGGGCGACAGCTGTAATTTGACTTGACACAGGAACAATAGCCACAGCTTGACTTGATTTGGAAACTTGACTTAACTCAGGAAATACAATAGCAACTTGCCTTGACTCGGAAACTTGACTTGACTCAGGAAATGCAGCTGTAACTTTGTATGGCTCTGATATAGCAGCTGTGACGTGACGAAGCTCCATTTTCGCCGCCATTTTGTGGCCGGGCTCTGTTGTCGCCGCCAGGGTATGAATGCGCTCCGGCGCGGCCGCCATTTTGTGAACGGGCACCGCTGTCGCCGCCATTGCTCGAGCGCGCTCGAGCAAAACTTGTTTGTGGCGTCGTGATCCGGCGTTACCACCAATCTGCGCGCGGGATGCGCGGCTGCCATGTCCGCGTTGTCGCGTTCCTCCTTCGCGGCCCACACACGACAACGCAAAGTTCAAAAATGCAGCCAGAGATGAGCGCGGACCCTCGCGTCTCAGCCTCGCCTTTAAAGGCTTATTTATTTATTTAGCTTTTATTAGGACGAGACAAAGACATGGTCGTACAGGCAGGGTCAAAACAGGAGCAAACAGGAATATCACAGGAGAGACGTAGAGAATAATCCTTATAACAAGCGATAGTCCAAAAAGGCAAACTAGAGAACGCTAATAATGGAAAAACAACAATACAACTCACAATACTCCGTGGTTAGCAAGGGGAAAGACCGGTGCTGCGTCCGAAATCGCATACTTCCCTACTATATAGTACGCGAAAAACAGTATGCGAGGCGAGTAGTATGTCCGAATTCATAGTATTCTAAATTCAGTAGGCGAGAAGTACCCTGATGACCTACTGCTTCCGCCCGAATTCTGTAGTACGCATACTATGGACATGTTCCTATCTCATGAGGCTCCGGGAGAGGAGGCGTCATATTCGAAAAATGGCGGAAAGTGGAGACGCGGCTCATTCCAAGTGTAAGTACCTCAGGAAAAAAACGTTGTTTATTGTGATTAAATTACAATTTTTTAACACAATCTAAATAAACGGATGACTTATTTAAAGTTTAAACATTGTAAATCGATGAGGTGAGTTCGTTTTGTACATCAGCTTGTTAACACAGCTTTTTTTTTTTTTTTTTTTTAATGGAGACATTCGTTGTTAAGCAGTTTAATGAGATTAGAAAATTAAACGAAATTAAAACGATTTGTTTCCTCTTTTACTGGTGTTCATTTTTAGTTGATATTTTGTTGGCTACATATCAAGCTGTGTATATAGTTTTTTTTTTAGAATATGAATATTTTATTTATATATTTATATATATATATATTTATATATATATTATATATATATATATATATATATATATAAAATACACATATACACATACACACACACACACACACACACACATAGCTCACTATCTGTAAATATGTATATAGTTTTTTTTTTTAGAATATGTATATATTATTTGTGTATCTATTAGTGATGCGCGGATGGCGGTTATATCCGCGGGCCGGGTGGGTCGCGTAATAAAAAAATGCATTCTGATTATTTGCGGGTGGGTCGCGGGTGGATGAGATGAATCAATAATGAGGAAAATATTAACTACATTTTCTAAAATATGAACCTGTTCTAAATACTTTTTTCAGGCAAACGATTTCATTTGTGTGTGTGTGTGTCTGTGTGTTCACCTGTTCGAGAAGTTGTGACAGAAAAAAAAAAAGACATTCCAGATCAAGTTTGAAGGGAGTTACGCCTGTGTTAATGCTATTGAAAAGGGTAATATTTAGTGGTGTAGTGCAGTACCTGCGGATACCCATTTTTTAATCCGTTGGCTTTGCGTATACCCACTTCTAAATTCCCTCTGAAGCGCATCATTCAGTAGTGTCCTGCATTAGCCAAAATCATGACAGGCCACCATTTCTAATTCAATCGTATGTGAATAAATGCAAATATTCGCTCAAAACACATAGTAAAGACGGTAGGGAATGTGGCGCCGGCTTCCTTTGAAATATGTTTGATGATTGCGCCCGGCATGCGCCCGCGCCCGCTCCGTCCGCGCCAGCACCATTTGCCGAGTAGTAAAATTAACAATTATTATTGATTACTAATTTGAATCAGTACATCGGTCAACGAAAACAATACCTTAAAAATGAAAAGAATTAGATTTTTATGATCTGAAATTTCTTAAACTGGGTGAACCCCTGTAATCTTTTGTCCAGGGATCCAGTAGGCGTTCAAACACCCAGTTGATTTCATCAGAGATTGCGGAGAGTCACGTCCAAATGTTATTCTTTTTAGCGTGGCTTTGGCTTAAAAGCACGAACGATTAAGGTTATATAAGTGTGCAGCGATGTGCAGATCAGCTGAATCAATCTGCTGTTAAAAATGAACCATCCATTCATCATATCATCATGCAAAACTAAGAATTAGAATAATCGTAAACGACGATCGGGTGCGGTTATCCAAATCAGAGAAAAATTATGTGCGGGTGGGTGGCGGGCAGATAATTTATTTGAAGCTGCGGATTCGGGTGACGTTTGAGCTCATCCGCGCATCTCTAGTATCTATGCATAATATATTCATTTTATCTATGTATATATTGTATTTATCCATTTATTTATATATACACACAGCTCACCATCTTTAGATGTTTTTTTTTAGAATATGTATATATATATTTATTTATGTGTATCTATGCATAATATATTAATTTTAACTATGTATATATTGTATTTATCCATTTATATAAATACACACACACACACACACACACACACACACATATATATATATATATATATATATATATATATATATATATATATATATATATATAAGTGTGTATGTATTCATTCAAATGTATTCATTCTTGTTCTTTGTCCTGTGTATTCATTCATAACAATAAATTACTTTATTGTTGCTTCAAGTCAGCCTCTGTCGTGGTGTTCACAGAGGTGTTTTTTTATTCTGAGGTAAAATTTGCTAGCTAAATAAGTAATTATACTTACGTTATTTGATAAATAATCTAGAAGCTGTCTACGAAGGCGTGATCTGCGAGCAGCTGCCGACGCCTTCTCTGAGCTGTCTGTCCAATCAACGTTAAAACGCCGAACATTGCCGGTGCCGATGTTCGTGCAGTGGAGCCGTCTCTTTAAATTTTCGCGCTGTTGTGACGACGCATGACACGTGACAACATCAATATGGCGGATGTAGTACGTCCGAATTCCATTCATACTACCCACATTCATACTATATAGAACGTACTTTTTAACGGTCGGGTAGTACGTTCATATTTAAATGTAGTACCTACTTAAGCAGTATGCGATTTCGGACGCAGCACGGGGCTTTTATAGCGCCGCTGATTGGTCGCGGATGAGGTGCAATGACTGATGGGGAATGTAGTCCGGGGTGTAGTACAACAGTCAAAGTGTGATAATGGGGTGAGAGTGACATCTGGTGGTGAGCGGACAGCGGGACACGACCAGATTCGTGACAAATAATACTTAATGAAGTATTAAAAGTACATTTAATAATAATAATAATAATAATAATAATAATAATAATAATAATAATAATAAAATACTAATTAGAAGTATTAAAAGTAAATTAATAATAATTTAATGAAATAATAATACTTACTAATTAATTGTAATATACAATCCATATATAAAATTATATAATTGTCAAATAAAACAAACTTATTTAATCTTAAATACATTTCATCATATAGGCTACATTTCATCATATACAGTGAAAGAGTAAGAAAAGCTGTGTTATGTTCAGCTGCAAGGTTTCTCAAAAATGCGGGTATACTCTTATGTACAGCCTTCTCATGAGAGGTCTGTAGTCTGGGTCCTGTGCGTACAAATACAAAATAATCCATGCAATTATTAGTGAATGAGACCCAATGATTTGAGTTCAAATTACTTCGAGTTTCAACGGTGATTGGCTAAGCAGGGAAAAAGAATATACATGCATGGATGCAAATCTAATGTAACAAGTAACCTGTATTATATTATGCAGGCCGAGAAGCATCAACGAAATCTCCACGGATTGCCATCTCTAGTTCAGAGGAGGTCATTGATTCTGATGGGTCTTCAAGCCTTTCAGACTCCTCCTTTGAAGTGGTCAAGATGAAGAAGAGAAAACATAAGCACAAAAACTTAGCACTACCTGCAGCAGATGCTATTGAACACAACCATGTACGCAGTTACATTATGGATAAATTGTCGCTTTGGAATTATAAGGTTTATCTGACATTTTTGTCAAAATTGAATTATTCACATATTCTTATTCTGTAACAACTTATTTACATTATATAATTTTTTTTTAAAAGTTGTGTACATTTTGGAACTTTTTATTTAAAAAATAAAAAGGTTTTATCTACAAAGGTCTGTGGAATGCAAAAACTTTGAAGCTCAATATCTCAAAACTGCTCAGAATGCAGAGAGAACCGTATAATTAAAATAATAGATAAAAGGAGGCGAAAGGACTGTTGAAGATGAAACTTATGCCTAGCATAACAACATATATGAATAACAATATTTCTCTTTATTCAGTGAGGAACACCAGAGGCATCATTCACAGATACCTTGACACTCTAGAAGCCTTCAAGATGGGGAAATCCATGAAAGCTGCATTTGATGCTATTGGAGTGGACAGAAACACAATTGCAAGAACTACAATTGTTGCAGAGCTGCACCTTGCTGCACCTGATATTTATTGGTAGATGTCTATCTGCACTGACCACAGAAAATAAAGAAAAAAATTACTCAAATGAAAGCAGACGGAGAGCTATTGCTTTCACACCCCTGTGGACAGTTTTGTTGGTTTTGCCCTCTTGTGCCCTTATTTGGTCTTTCCTGTTCCGTTTCAGATACCTGTCTGTGTCTCATTAGCACCACTAAGTTTGATTCAGCTCCTTGTTTGTTTTCTGTTCTCAATGTTAGTTTTCGTCATGTTGACGTGGGTTTTTCCCTGCTGTTCCTGTTTCCTTTTTGGATTATACTATTAAAGCATGTTTGTATTATTTCCTCTTCCCTGCGACTCCTTCCTGCACATGACCCTGACAATTGCCTATTGCTTGATTTATTTGTTTCTTTTGTGACCCCAGGAGGTTAAACTGTTCCGTTGTGTAGAAATAGACAGATTTTGATACCTATCTTAAATTCCCTTTAATTTTCTCTTAATTGGGTGGTTCCTTTAGGAGATGTAAACAGGACTGTCTGAGTCATGCAATTAGAGTGGCCTGTTCTTTGTTTGGTTTCACTTGCCATTCCAGCAAACACTATGGTTTCACTAATGTCTTTTGCTTTTCTAAGCATTTTGTGACTTTTCATATTCTTATAACACAAATCAGAGAGACAGAAAAACAGTTTTACAGTTTCGTTGCTTAGCCTTTAGGCGAGCTGTTACTTTGTTTCTATTTGAGTGTTTCCTATTATGTTAATGCAAATTTTACTGTGACCTACGTAGAGTAAGCTCACTGGAAAGCCTTTACATGTTAAAAAATACAGTATTGTTTTGTTGATTTTACATAACAGAGCACATTTTATTTGATAAGTATTGCAATTTAAATATTCACAGCAAATGAAAAATAAAGTTCAAAGCAAATGTGTCATAACTCATTCATGATATCTTATGGATGTTTATAAGTATACCTAATTTGTGTCACTTTACTTAAAGCAGACAAAGACCACTTATAAATATTAATACCACATTATAAAGCTTTTATGTTTAAAAGAAGACTTTGTTTTCATCACTTTACTTTAAGCAGTTAAAGACCACTCATAAGATGTATGATACTGTGCGGATCTGAAGTAAACAATGTCAAGAAAGTAAAACATGAAACTACAGGACATATAACCCATTATAGCTTAAGTAGATAAGATGTTCACTGTGTGTTATAAATCATCACACTCTTAATAGTTATAAGCACAAATAGGTAAGTATTATAATGCATTGTAACTGTTTTAATGTTATTTATCAGATGATACAACACATTCTAATGTTGTTTATAAGGCACAATGCATGCATTATAATACATTAAGAATGCCCTTATAATGCATTGTAAATGCAGGCTCCATCTGGTGTTATAATGCACTGTACTCATAAAAGTTATAAGTACAAATAGGTAAGTATTATAGTGCATTGTAACTGTTTCTATGATTATTTATAAGATGATATAACACATTATAATGTTGTTTATAAGGCATAATGCATGCATTATAATTCATTAAGAATGCTCTTATAATGCATTATAAATACAGGCCTCACCTGGTGTTATAATGCATTGTACTCATAAAAGTTATAAGCACGAATAGGTAAGTATTATAGTGCATCATAACTGTTGCTATGATTATTTATAAAATTATATAACATATTATAATGTTGTTTATAAGGCATTATGTATGTATTATAATGCCTTTTTAATGCATTATAAATACAGGCTTCATAGAAAGTGTTACCCAATAGGCATCCACAAGGCCTATATTACTGTTTATTGTTTTGATTTGATTTAATTTAAAATCAAATTCCATGGTTTTGATTTCCACACTGGAAAGACAGGCCATACAACAGTTGGGCAGAACTATTTTCCGCTCACCCCCAAATCTCTAGCTGACTCATCTCCTACCCACCAAAACTGTACTTTTGGACCCTTTCCTTTTCCCAACAAGCTTGCAATACTCTCTTAGTGAGATGACTGTCTCCATGTCTCTTCAGATTAATTCAATAATTTACAAGCAGTTGTTTACATCGAATGTTCAATGGCATTTCTCCCGCTTCCACTTGAAGTGCACACACTGGCGATGTTTTTACTGCACCTAAGCATAGTCTCAATGCTTTTGCCTGTATTATATCAAGTCTTGCAAGTACAGATTTGGCTGCTGACCCATACACCACACTCCCATAATCTATCCTTGACCTTATTAAACTTATATATATATATATATATATATATCAGTGATTGATAATCCGCTCCCCATTCTAGTCCCGTTAAACATTGCAGTGTATTTCTTACTTTTTTACATTTATCCTCCACATTCCTTATATGTTCTACCCATGTTAACCCTTGGATCAAAATGTACTCCTAGAAAGCAACATTTATTAACTTTCTCCAAATTACTTCCATATAGTTTTAAATTAATACCTTCATTAAGTTTCTTCCTAGTAAAAAACATTACTTTAGATTTTTCAACAGAAAATTTAAATCCCCATGTTATTCCCCACTTCTCAACCTGCTGGATACCATCTTGTACTTTTTTAACTATATGCTCTACATTTCTTCTTCTTTTCCAAATTGCCCCGTCATCCGCAAACAGTGATCTCACCATGTCCACTTGTACATTTACATATATATCATTTATCATAACTGAAAATAATGTGGGACTTATTACACTTCTGAGGGGTTCCATTCTCTGCAGCATGCTTGCTTGACAATTCTGCTCCTATCTTAACCTGATTTTTTTCTGCCTTTCAAGAAATCCCTAACCCAGTTAAAAATTTTTCCTCTAACCTGATTGTCTTTCAACATCAAAAAATACTGCTACAACTGTCTCTTTATTTATTTGAGCTTTCCTTAACTCAGCATCCAAACATAACACTGCATCCATAGTACCCCTCCCTCTCTTAAATCCACTTTGGCATTCAGTCACCATACCTTGTTTTACAGTATAATAATATACATTAATCTCTGATTTTCCATTCTTTCCATTAGCTTGCAGATATAAGAAGTCAGAGGAATGGGTCTATAATTTGTTGGTTTACTAGAACAAAGTAAGCTGTGTAAGTATGGAATTGCTTTGCTTTTTCTAAACTTTGTTGTAGCTACTTTACCTGTAACTACATGGAACAAGGAGGGAACAAGCACCACTTTAATTTTCAAGTTGGACTTAAACACAGAACAAGTGTATATTTGCACAGTGATTACAGAGTAAATTGTTGTCCTCTGAGGCTGAATTGTGTTGTGAGGTGTGGCGACAGACAGATGTATTCACAAAAGATAGATGCCACACAGATGATTCACCCATCAATCATATACCCGTCATCTACACGGTTAACAGTTATTCTGTTATTTTTGTTTTACCTTTAGTCATCATTTAATGTGAATTTATTTATTTATTTACATTTACTTTTATTAGGCACTCAAATGAAACAACATAGAAAACTCATTAGCAGCAGTACGATCATGTCGAACGCTCATTTGAGGAAAGCCCTCTGGCTGTTTCAACACCTGTAAAAAGGACAGAAGTGACTAACCACAGTATCTACAATGAGAGGTGAGAAATTGATTTTTGCGATTTGCTTGCTACTGTAAGGTAATATCATCGTTTTGTTTATAGATTTTATATATGTTCATGGTTTTGTATTTGCTGTATTTCAGCTGTAGTTGAAACCCCACATTATAAAATTAGGAAGTTCATAGTATATGAAGAACACCTCATTGAGCTGTTCAGGAAGTCTGTACCTCATGTCGTGTTGCAATTAACTTTCCTTTTCCATTGTGTCTAGTCGTTTAACATCATGTGAATCATGGGAATTAGTCACAAAACCTACTTAATACACCAACGGAACTTACTATTGCCAACATTCAACTGGCTGGAACAGCCAATGGAAGGAAAGGGAGTGATGGGCATCCTGCTGTCATGAAGTTCCTCAAGGAAAGCAGACTGGGTGTTTTCCACAAGTTTTTTTTTTTTTTAATGCATGGCACATGGAAAAAGGTGCATCATAATAATGTTTCAGATATGTGATAGAAACTGTAGATGAACTGGAGCTACTTTTTGACTGTGTGTCTGTCCAGCCCCAGAGTCAAAAAGGGGATAAGGGGGAAGAAGGGAAAAAAAAGAAGAGAAATGAAAGAATTGTAAGAAACTGTCATACCCCTGGCCTATTTGTGTTGTTTTTTCCCTCATGTGTCCATGTAAGAAGAAAATATGAGGGACATTGTGTCAAAAACTGATTTATGACCCTGATTTATGACACCTGTGACATCATGTTCCTGTTTCCCTACTGTTTATGACACCCAGTTGTCCAACAGACACCTCTGACCTCCTGTTTCCCTGCTGTTTATGACACCCAGGTGTCCAACAGACACCTCTAACCTTCTGTTTCCTGATGTTTATGATGCCCATCTGTTGATCTGAGGCTTCTGACCTCCTGTTTCCTGATGACACCCGTTTATGGCAGCGTCCACAGGAGATGTTTCAGCCATTTAGTTTTACGGTGTGTTTTGAAGTGTTACAGCGATCTTGGATGTGTTGGGGCATCAAGCACTCTAGGTGTTTCATACCTTTGAATAAGAACAAGAAATGAATGAGATGAGAGAGATTGCGTTCTTTTGTTTTGGGATGAAAGGTTCTTCCAAACAGTTGTCCCTATAGCCATCAATGGTTCCTCAATAGATTAAAATGGCAAACGATTAGCCAAGTCAGCAACTATCTAATCCATCCATGCTTTTCAAGTGTTATGCCCAGGCATGTTTGCAGTATATTTTGTACTTATGAAGGCAAATGATGAAAACAACAGAAGAGTTTAAGAAATCCAACAAGAGTTAATAAAGAAAGTTCTAAAAGAACTTACATGAGATCCATGCAGCAAGTTGTCTAACTGTGAATGAAGTTGTTGCCAGACTTGCTTGCTTAGCCCTCCTGCCTGTGGACTTTGTCGTTGTGTATTTGGCTTGCAATGTGTTACCCTGACTGGTATTATCAAACATGTTTTAAAACATGTCTAAAATAATTCTTTCATCTTGGTCATCTGCTTCCTTCCTGACATTCTAGGTCTGTGTTTATGTCGACACCTCACCATGGTCTGATCTTTAGGCTATATGTTAATGTCTCGTACCTTCTGAGCAGGAAGGTGTCTGGGCGTCTACCTTCCAGGGGAAGATGGTCATCTTAATGTGCCTATGTTAACGCTTCACTCTTTGTGTCACAGGATTATACTTTAGGCAATGGATAATGAGTTTCTTGAGGGGATTAGACAAAAAAAAAAAAAGAGTTTGAGTCTGTTTTAAGTTTAAGTCTTTCTAAAACATTTGTATGTGTGCATCCTGACTCAGCTCTGTAGGAGCAGTACAGTCTGATCTATAGGCTAATGTTAAAAACTTAGAACACTATCACAGGATACTATCCACCCTATCTAATGTCTTCTCAAAGTGAAAGTGTTTGGGCTCAAACTGAGGAGGAGGGCTAAGAGTGTATTGGTTGGTAAAATGGGATCAAGGGGTAGTTTTTATTTATTTATTTATTTTATTTTTTATTATTTATTAAAGTTTTTCACATGCAGTAGAAACACTGTGATGACTGCATTTTCCAAAAATGTATTTACATATTTTCTAAAAACACAATTTTAAGAAAAAGCTGTGAAATTTTTAAAAAACCAAAATGTATCAGACACCCTTGATTAACAACAGCATACCACAGTTGTGAAAATTTGTACCATTTTTAAAAAGGTAGTTTTTTTTTTTTTTTTTTTTTTTTACTGATACAAATTAGAAAAGAAAAGAAATCTATAAAAGTATCTTACAAAGTGGCTGCGATAGGTCCTCACTCACTGCTGAGAAAACATCTAAATAAAGTTAGGTCTGCCGTGGTAAACCGCACATACCCGCCCTAACACATTCATCCCTAACACTGATAGATGAATGATCTTATGTCACAATTTTGGATTTTAAATAAAGCATTTTAGAATTTGATGACAATAAATTGATGACATTTCTTAACTAATGAAAACCTCCTCCCTATTTTTAACATTAGAGCAGAGTTATTTATTTATTTATTTATTTATTTATTTATTTATTTATTTATTTATTTATTTATTTTACTTGAAATATAACAGAAATATAAGCTTTCTTTGTGTCCAGATCTATATTACAGGAAAATGTTTATTTATTTTAGTTATATAACCTATATCAATTCAATTCAAATACACGCATGTACGTAGTTCAATATCAGGATGAAAGGGATTCAGTATTTCAAAGAATGTGCTCTGAACCTTTTTACAACACACAGCTGGATTTGCGTGGGGCATCTGGCGTTATTAGGTAAAGTTGGTGAATGTGGCTTTAAACTGACCATTGACCATGCTTTTTAAATGCTGCATATTTATTTTCTACACTACTGTGTTTTATTTTATTGAAATAAAAACAGCTGGGTCTATATAGGTTTATTTTACTAAGATTTGATCAGACAATTGATAGAAGAGATAATCAAACAATCGACAAGTCCAACTTATCACCCACCACCTGATGTGTCTGATGGCTTGTGATGACATGAATATCTCACTGATGCAGATTTGTTAAGAGGTTAATATGTAAAGTTTAGTATTACTGTTAAAAATAGTTTAAAATGTAGCCCTTTTTAGCTTTCATGTGGGATGTTTGGTTTTTGTGTAACAGAGTCCTGAGACAAATTAAAATAGAATGCATGAAACACTTTTCCTTTAAGATATTTGTAATGACAGACTAAAAAAACTTTAAATTGATTGTAACAACTGAGCTTATGCATTTTTCTTGAATATGTATACAGTAACCAGTGAGTTCATGAAACATTATTGTATAAATACATAACCTTGTAAATTCACCATGATTCTATCATCCTATTAGTCAATAATAAAAAAAAGACTTAGTTTATATACCATATCTGACTCTCTCATCAAAACACGACAAATTTTCTTTTGACCCTAATAAACTGGTAATGAATTCTATAGTATGTGACACAATATACAGTTCTCATACTATGCGTGTAAATCATTTTGTGAGTATTTTTGCAAGCCAACAGATTTTGTCATCTAAAATCACAATATTTTGTGACAGACATTTTCAATGTACCCCTAGATTTAGTCATATTATTCACAATTGTCCATTCACAATTTGTTTGTTGGACTGTGTATGTTTTTAGCTTACATATGTTTGTATATGTTTTTAGCTCACAAAGACTACACTTTGTTAACTGTCATCATAATAGGAATAAACTAAAATTAAGAAACTTAGTAACAGTCTTTCTGTTTAGGATATTTCTTTTAGCACACTTCACAAAGCATCAACACGAAAATTAAGTCTTGCTGTTTTACCCTTAAAACGATTACAACTGAAACAAATCAAACTATCGCACTGAAAGCAGCACATTCATTGAAGTTTGAGCGTGTTAAGGTTTCCACGCTCTTGTAAAGAGTATTTTTATTACTCCACTAGATTTAGTCATCCTGTTCAGATAGCAGTTGACACAATTCACATTTTGTTCGTTTGGCTGTATTTGTTTTCAGACTTCGAAAGTTCATGCTAATTCTTGCATGGGGAAAAAAAAAAAAAAAAGAAAGCG
Organism: Cirrhinus mrigala; assembly: GCA_036247105.1. Classification (NCBI taxonomy): domain Eukaryota; kingdom Metazoa; phylum Chordata; class Actinopteri; order Cypriniformes; family Cyprinidae; genus Cirrhinus; species Cirrhinus mrigala. The sequence continues at coordinate 20,511,868 of CM070024.1, forward strand.
CATTAGCAGCACATACCTATTCATTTAAGAAAATTATTAAACATTTGACTGAACTTTTTCAACACAGTGTCAATAAACTTTAAAGAATGTTATCGGTTACTGTCGCCATCTTCTTTGACTTAAATAAAGCAACATCTCTGGTATACGTAAGCATCTACAATGTGTGTATGTTAGGTGGAGGGTTTCACCACTTCTGTCATATTTGTTAGATGTAATGCAAATACATTTGAGAACTATGATGTTCCACACTTTTATTAAGGTTATAGAAAAATTCCAACATAATCTGGGAATTTTCTTTGTGCAAAATGAATTGAATAAAAATCATTGAATTACAAAAAGCAAAAGTGTCAAGTGCGAAGTTTATATGCATTTTTAAACAGTTACGTTAGTGATATTAGATGGAATATTTTATGACTGGGTGGACTGTTTGAATAACGTCTGTCACAAGTTTTCACCGCTTACATGCACCCAACTACTCAAACCTGTAACCCTATTGTAACTGTTTAAAAATACATATAAACTTGTTGATGCTTTGTGAAGTTATGTTAAAAGAAAGACTGTTACTAAGTTAACTTAATTTTAGTTTATTCCTATTATGATGACAGTTCACAAAGTGTAGTCTTTGTGAGCTAAAAACATTCACAAACATACGTGAGCTAAAAACATACACAGTCCAACAAACAAATTGTGAACGGAAAATTGTGAATAATATGACTAAATCTAGGGGTACATGAAAAATGTCTGTCACAAAATATTGTGATTTTAGATGACAAAATCTGTTGGCTTGCAAAAATACTCACAAAATGATTTACACGCATAGTATGAGAACTGTATATTGTGTCACATACCATAGAATTCATTACCAGTTTATTAGGGTCAAAAGAAAATTTGTCGTGTTTTGATGAGAGAGTCAGATATGGTATATAAACTAAGTCTTTTTTTTTTTTTATTATTGACTAATAGGATGATAGAATCATGGTGAATTTACAAGGTTATGTATTTATACAATAATGTTTCATGAACTCACTGGTTACTGTATACATATTCAAGAAAAATGCATAAGCTCAGTTGTTACAATCAATTTAAAGTTTTTTAGTCTGTCATTACAAATATCTTAAAGGAAAAGTGTTTCATGCATTCTATTTTAATTTGTCTCAGGACTCTGTTACACAAAAACCAAACATCCCACATGAAAGCTAAAAAGGGCTACATTTTAAACTATTTTTAACAGTAATACTAAACTTTACATATTAACCTCTTAACAAATCTGCATCAGTGAGATATTCATGTCATCACAAACCATCAGACACATCAGGTGGTGGGTGATAAGCTGGACTTGTCGATTGTTTGATTATCTCTTCTATCAATTGTCTGATCAAATCTTAGTCAAATAAACCTATATGGACCCAGCTGTTTTTATTTCAATAAAATAAAACACAGTAGTGTAGAAAATAAATATGCAGCATTTAAAAAGCATGGTCAATGATCAGTTTAAAGCCACATTCACCAACTTTACCTAATAACGCCAGATGCCCCACGCAAATCCAGCTGTGTGTTGTAAAAAGGTTCAGAGCACATTCTTTGACATACTGAATCCCTTTCATCCTGATATTGAACTACGTACATGCGTGTATTTGAATTGAATTGATATAGGTTATATAACTAAAACAAATAAACATTTTCCTGTAATATAGATCTGGACACAAAGAAAGCTTATTTCTGTTACATTTCAAGTAAAAAAAAAAAAAAAAATAATAATAATAATAATAATAATAATAATAATAATAATAATAAAATAAAATAAAATAAATAAAAAACTCTGCTCTAATGTTAAAAATAGGGAGGAGGTTTTCATTAGTTAAGAAATGTCATCAATTTATTGTCATCAAATTCTAAAATGCTTTATTTAAAATCCAAAATTGTGACATAAGATTATTCATCTATCAGTGTTAGGGATGAATGTGTTAGGGCGGGTATGTGCGGTTTACCACGGCAGACCTAACTTTATATAGATGTTTTGTCAGCAGTGAGTGAGGACCTATCGCGGCCACTTTGTAAGATACTTTTATAGATTTCTTTTCTTTTCTAATTTGTATCAGTAAAAAAAACTACCTTTTTAAAAATGGTACAAATTTTGACAACTGTGGTATGCTGTTGTTAATCAAGGGTGTCTGATACATTTTGTTTTTTTAAATATTTCACAGCTTTTTCTTAAAATTGTGTTTTTAGAAAATATGTAAATACATTTTTGGAAAACGCAGTCATCAGTTTTTCTACTGCATGTGAAAAACTTTAATAAATAATAAAAATAAAATAAATAAATAAATAAATAAATAAATAAATAAATAAATAAATAAATAAATAAATAAATTAATTAATTAATTAATTAATTAATTAATAAATAAATAAAAACTACCCCTTGATCCCATTTTACCAACCAATACACTCTCAGCTCTCCTCCTCAGTTTGAGCCCAAACACTTTCACTTTGAGAAGACATTAGATAGGGTGGATAGTATCCTGTGATAGTGTTCTAAGTTTTTAACATTAGCCTATAGATCAGATTGTACTGCTCCTACAGAGCTGAGTCAGGATGCACACATACAAATGTTTTAGAAAGACTTAAACTTAAAACAGACTCAAACTCTTTTTTTGTCTAACCCCTCAAGAAACTCATTATCCATTGCCTAAAGTATAATCCTGTGACACAAAGAGTGAAGCTCAGAAGATACGAGACATTAACACATAGCCTAAAGATCAGACCATGGTGAGGTGTCGACATAAACACAGACCCAGAATGTCATGAAGGAGACAGATGACCAAAATGAAAGAATGATTTCAGACATGTTTTAAAACATGTTTGAAACTTCCAGTCAGGGTAACACATTGCAAGCCAAATACACAACAACAAAGTCCACAGGCAGGAGGGCTAAGCAAACAAATCTGGGAACAACTTCATTCATAGATAGACAACTTGCTGCATGGATCTCATGTAAGTTCTTTAAGAACTTTCTTTATTAACTCTTGTTTGATTTCTTAAACTCTTCTGTTGTTTTTTCATTTGCCTTCATAAGTACAAAATATACTGCAACACAGAGGGGCTTCAAAGAACATGCCCAGGCATAACACTTGAAAAGCATGGATGGATTAAATAGTTGCTGACTTGGCTAATCGTTTGCCATTTTAATCTATTGAGGAGCCATTGATGGCTATAGGGACAACTGTTTGGAAGAACCTTTCAACCCAAAACAAAAGAACGTAATCTCTCTCATCTCATTCATTTCTTGTTCTTATTCAAAGATATGAAACACCTAGAGTGCTTGATGGCCCAGCCCCTCCGAGATTGCCATAACACACGGTAAAACAAAATGGCTGAAACATCTCCTGATCACAAAATGGATGCTGCCATAAACAGGTGTCATCAGGAAACAGGAGCAGGAGGTCAGAAGTGTCAGATCAACACATGGGCGCCATAAACATCAGGAAACAGGAGGTCAGAGGTGTTTGTTGGACACCTGGGTGTCATAAACAGCAGGGAAACAGGAACAGGATGTCACAGGTGTCATAAATCATAGGTCATAAATCACAACGTCCCTCATATTTTCTTCTCATGTATGGTTGTTCCTGTTCCTGTCCTCGTCAAGTCATTATTAGTTAATCACCATCACCTGTCTGTGTATCATTAGGCCACCCTTTAAAAGTTGTTTGAGTTCTATGTTTTGTGTCCGGTCATGAGTGTTAACCTTCCTGTTGTGGATATAGCTGTGTGGGTTTACATGTGGATTAAAAAGACTTTATCTTTGACCTTCATTTTCATGCTGCGTGCCTTCCTCGCACGTTACGTAACAGAAATGCTATTTTTAAGACAGAAGGGATAGCCCTTGCACAGCAAGCTATCCAACTCTCTTCCTGCTTGATAACAGTCACAAGGTCCCTCATCCAGTGCCCTCCGGGACAGTGCATCAGCGTTGGCGTGGTATGTGATCAACCTATGCTCGACGACAAAGTTGTACTGGCTGAGTTCTTCAAGCCACCTAGCAAATTGGCCTTCTGGTCTCTTAAAACTGTATAGTTACGTCAGGCTGCTGTGATCCCTCCTCAGTATGAAGTTAGACCCCAACAAATAGTGGCGGAACTGTCTGGTAAATCTAACAACAGCTAGAGGTTCTTTACGTGTGACACAGTACCGCTGGTGTGCTTGTGTGAGGAGACAGCTGAGATAACCTTCTCTTCTCCCGACTGTAACTATGAGAGCACTGCTCCAATGCTTTGGTTGGATGCATCAGTGTCCAGTACAAACTTTCCATATGTAATTGGGAACACCAAGATGGGTGCAGTCGTGAGACTCCTTTTAAGATGTTCGAAAGCCTTCTGCTGCTCCTCTTACCAGGAGAAAGGTGTCCCCTTTTTGAGTAACATTGTCATAGGTGCAGTTATTTCAGAAAACTTAGCAACAGACATTCTGTAATAATTGCAAAGTCCCAGGAAAGACTGGAGCTCCTGGATACTGATTGGGGTCTTCCAGTCCCTTACGTCACTGATGAGGGCTGGATTGATCTTAATTCCTTCGCCGCTCACAATGTGACAGAAAAACAGAACTTTGTCCCTTAGCACCTGGCATTTTGAGGGCTTTAGCTTGAGTCCATAATTCTGCAGCCTTTGAAAAACCTCTGCAAGTTGTTCAATGCACTGTTCCACATCCAGGATACTCAACGTGTCCTCCCCCTCTGATCAAAGTCTCGCCCGAGTGTTGCTTTAAAGTTGTGTTCGTAGGATGAAACTAGCCACTGTGCGTCATCCAGTGACAGAGAGTCACGGTCCATAACTTCGTATGCCACTTTCTGGTTGCGCAGCCCTTTGAGAAAAGCATCAGCAGCAATTTGCTCTCTGAGCTCAATATCAACTCCAGGATAAGCTAAAATTACCAGCCTGTGAACCTCTTCAGCGAACTCGGAAACAGTTTCTTTGGACTGGCGCAGTTCACCAAGTCTCCTCCGTGCTGTGTTGGGAGGCTCTTTCTGGCCGAATCGGAAAGCCAGCTGTTCTTTCAGCAGAAAATAATCTTCACGTATGTGTTCAGGTAATGAGCACAGATATTTGACAGCAGCGCCCCTTAGATATTCATGCAGTTTGTCCACTCGCTCTACTGCACTCCATCTGTAAATGACAGCTCTGCGCTCAAAAGGAATGATAAAAGAATCCCAGTCATCCTTTCCATCATAAGTGTCAAGTTTAGCTTTAGGTCCAACTGGGGCTCGACCATGAAGGGCTGTTAGGTGATGGGTGGATGTTGAAGCAGTGGAAGGAGTGTGCATGTGCGGGCCCAAGTTGGATGAGCCATTATAATGGCTGGGTCCATTTGCACGGCTTCTGGGTTTCACATCAGGGCCATGCATGGAGGATGTTGAACTAGCAGGGCTCCGTACATGTCTATCAACGCCAGCGAGCTCAGCAGCAAAAAGTTGTTCAGCATCTGAAGGCCCTGTGGTATCTCTGTTTGTCACAGCTTAAAGTGTGGTAGTGTCTTCATGTGCATCTGGACCTCGTGTAACTTTACTGGTATGGGGCTACTGTGTGAGAGCAAACAAACATGCTTCTGTTGCTTCCAGTCTTTGAAGCAGAGGTGAAATTGTATTTTGGAGTTGCTTATTTTGTTGTGACAGCACAGACTGTAGCCACTGTGGGGGGTCTGGGGCAGCTGAAGCTCCAAGTGGGACTTCTGGACCATTTAAATCCATCTTGTAGTACAGTTGATATTTAAACTGCTCTTACTCTTTATTTCCTTTAAGTTTATGTTTTATTTTATAGTATTTAATTATTAATACTGAAGTATAGTCTGCTCCGTGAGTTTAATGTAGATTTTCAAGGCTATATTCAGCCTCCGTGAAACTTGGCAGGCAGCCAAATGCAGCGCTTAATTTGTCAGACTTCCAGCGCCACGCCTCTCGGCAGGGGGGAGGGGAACTCTGTGCAACTTTTATCTCCGTGAAAGCACGGTTAATCCGACGAATAAACGCATCAATCTGTCTTTAATAATACTTCACAATGGCATTTTGCAGATAATAATGTCCATAGAATCTAAATAGATGCCCCAGCAGTTCATATCACTCACAATTTGCCGATGAATCTCTATCGCGCTCAGCTTCTGACACCACTTGTTGTGCTTTCGGTTGTAGTTTAGTTTTCTGCGGACGTGGAGGCGTGAAGGAAAGGACACAACAACGGGACTCCGTTCAGGAACTTTACTTCATGCAGTATGACTTACAGCAGCGGGGTTTACTGCTCTTGCCCAGTGCAGATGGATTTGACTATAACCATCTGCACTGGAGGCCGCTGGCATACTGACTAAACACAAACAAAACAGTGAACTAATCCCCATGTGATGACGTAACAGGTGTCATTGGACAACACAGAAAATTATTAAAGACTGTCAAAGTCTTAAAGACTATAGACTGTTAAAGATTAGAAAGAAAAGAAAATTCTATGTACAAGAAAGAAAATTATATGTACATATAAACTATGTCTTCAAATCATTAGATGATAAACCAATATACAGAATGACTTTTTTTTTTTTTCATCTGCTCAAGCTACTGTTCCTTGATTAAAGTCTCTGTGGGGCAGTAAAGGTGCCTTTGTATTGACTATGACCTGTTGCTGATGTTCTGAACTGGCCACATTTCTTGCAGGTGCTTGCCTCAATTCTCCTATTGTATGCACGTGGCTGATGTTTATGCAGAGTTGCAGAGGGTGGAGGAGCACTGCTGACATGAGGAGTTAACAAAGGGTTTGCTGTGGGTGTAGGGACAACAAACACAGTGAATGTAGGGGTAGATTGAGAAGCAGAGGTAGCAGAGCTGGGTCCAGTTGGAAGAACATGGACTGGTCCCATAATGCCTTGAGGCAGAGGAAGCAGCAGTCTCTGGGATGGTCTAACCACCTCAGCTGTTAATTCAGGCTGCATGGAGGTGACATGCTCTTTTGTTTGGCTTGCCCTACAGTGTTTTGTGGCATATTGTATGTGTGCTCTTCTCTATGGCTTTATGAAGGAGGTGAAGCAGGCCTAACGCTGCAGATGGGAAAAGCTCAGCAGCAACAGGGAGAGGGGCAGGAAGATTCATACCCTGCAACGGAGCACTCAGGTCTTGCCTTCTAATACATTATTAAAATCAAAAGCTCTATCTATTAACATTAGTTGCTGCACTGTGAACTAACATAAACAAACAATGAGATTGGTAAATACTGTAACAAATGTATTGCTCTGTTAATTCATGGTTTCATTAGTTAATATTATTTAACTACTTTAGTTAACATGAACCAAGAATAATCAATAATTCTATAGCATTTAATAATCTTAGTTAATGTTAATTTCAACATTTACTAATACATTATTAAAATCAAAAGCTCTATCTATTAACATTAGTTGTTGCACTGTGAACAAACATGAACAAACAATGAGATTGGTAAATACTGTAAATGTATTGCTCTGTTAATTCATGTTAATTAATGAACTAATGTTAAAAAATAAGACTTTATTGTAAAAGTTTGCTTTTGTGTGTGTGTGTGTGTGTGTGTGTGTGTAAAAATGGCTCACCTGCTGAGTGCAGAGGGTTAGTCAAGTCTTACCTCTCAGCTGCACAACATAATCTGCCAGGCTATCTACCCGATCCATCCCTGGCACATTTTGGTTATCCACAGTCTGAGACAATGACATAAATAAATGTAATATAAAATGCTTTAAAACATATATAAATGCTAAAATGGTAACTTATCATACAACAAATTTATTTTTAAATAATGAAATACTGACATACCAAATCCTTCTGAGACACTTGTGTAGGAGAATCTGGAGCACTGATCAGACTCATGACAACAGCTGGCGTGATGGAAAATGCAGTGTCTGGATGGAAAAGTTAAAGTGTAAAAGTATGTTATATTTATTGTACTTATTCTTTATAAGTACAAAAGGTATTTTTTTTTTTTTTTTTTTTAATCTTGAACGTACTTAAGTGAAAGTATGAGTAAATACAAAATGGAAAAGAAGCTATATATATATATATATATATAGTAACAAATTTAACTTCTCTTAATTTGAGTCTCATTGTCACCAAAGGGTTCTTTTAGGGTAATCCTGTTTTAACGAATTTATCAATCACCAATTCCACCAAACATATACCAAACAAAAGACTCTCATTGAGCAGTGCATATATTAATTGACGTATACTTCAAGCAAACACGGTTCAACGCCACAACACAATAAACAGCACAATGCATGGTAAATAAGTAAATTGAGTGCATATGCATATGTGGTTACAAGTAAAGAGTCCATGGGTCCAATGAATTCACACTTAATCAAATACCAAACTCAGAGAGTCCACCACAAAAAAGCAGTCCAAAAACACTAGGCCCAGCCAAAAAGCAAAAAGTGTGAAAATACAAAAAGTAAAAAACCCGATCAGTCTTACCCGCGTTATCTTCTCAGGGATTCCTGGATTTCCCTGGCCATGCCACGAAAAAGAGGGAAAACCAATCCAGACATGATCCCGAACAAAGAAAACATCCTTGTTAGCTGAAAAATAGTCCTTGACAACATTCAGACATTCCTCACGACAATGTGCCAGGTAAAACTTTAATCCATGGCACTGGCACCAGTGAGAGCAAGGCACTTCCCAGCCCTTTTTTGTTTGCCAGCCTCTCAGCACATGCTCCCCTTCACACCATGTGCCATCTCCTTAAAACAAAATGGCTGCCCACTTCCTGAAACATGTGTATGTGTATGTATGTATGTATGTATGTATGTATGTATGTGTGTGTGTGTGTATATGTATGTATGTATGTGTGTGTGTGTGTGTGTATATGTATGTATTGTGACGAGCGTCCCGATTGCCTGTCAGCGTCGCCTGGGAAACAGATGCACAGCACCTGCAGATCATCATCACGGGCCGATCGGCCACGGCTGCTCCCAATCAAGACCAGGCTACATAAGCAGCCTTAAGGAGGAAAGAGCTGAGACATGTCTCCCGGGCAGACGACAGAGACTAACGCTTCATTCTTGTTTTACAGAGAGCAGCTCGTAGCCCGGTCGGCCCCCGTTTGGAACTCACCCCACCGCGCACCGAGCACAACCCAGAGGACGACGGAATTACCCACGCTTTGCACCGCTTTGTTTCTTCATTTGCACGATATTGAATAAATCCACCCTCCGGGGCTCTCTTGCACCTTAATCCGAGTTGTGTGCTTCTTCACCCTGTTACAGTATGTGTGTGTGTGTGTGTGTGTGTGTGTGTGTGTGTGTGTGTGTGTGTGTCACGTATCATGCAAGTCTTCATTATATTCTTCAGGTAAATCCAAAACAGGATTTACCTCGTTTGATGATTAAACAAGCACAGGAAAAAGGAACAACCAAATATGGGCACAAGAGGGAGAAACCAACATAAACAGTCCACAGGGATTTGACATTACTTCCCCCTCCTGGAAGGCACCTCTCGCACCGTAACATATCCACCGGGGAGGGGGGGTGGGCGCCCTGAGGCTGATGCAGATGCAGATGCAGGACAGACACAGGGCGGAGAGAAGGAAGGCCTCCAGGGCAGATCAGGGAGCTCAGGAAGGCACAGGTGAAACAAGGTCAACTAATGATGATTAAAGGAGGACAGGAAACAGGAACAACCAAATATGGGCATAAGAGGGAGAAACCAACATAAACAGTCTACAGGGGTGTGACAATATGTTCATACACAGCTTGAGTAGCAAGATTGTGTTCAGTTATAACTCTTTCATCCATTTTGTATTTTTGGGTAAGAATAAGAAGCACTTCCTCCAGTACTTAGTGTCTTTTATTCCAACATAAGAAAACAGTTCTGGAATCTGCATCTGAAATAGCATTTAGATGTATTTACACAGTTTAATGTATCTCAGGGGGGACACGGATTCATTTAAACTGCAGTTACAGATGCATAAATAGGCCTAATGTTTTGTTTTTAATATAAAACGTTTACTACTAATATTTGAAATAGTTTGAGACATGAAAAAAAAAGTCGAAATGTGAAATTGAAACCACCAGTAGGTGACAGTTAGTGATTGTTAATGAGTGAGTCATTGAGATTTCACTGATTTATTCAAACGGCTGATTCATTCAAGAACAAAGCATTTGACTGTGTTAATGAGTGATTCACTGAATCATTTGTATCAACCGATTCATTCAAAAAGCTGATTTATTCAATAAGTAAACACCATCCATTGCTCAGAGACACAAAACAGTGCTGTGATCTTTGTTTGGAACTGTTTTCGTTGGCAAAATTGAGAAAAACAAGTAATAGTCTAAAATGCAAGTCATTTATTGCTTTACTGAACTTGTATAAAATGATTATTAATGTTTTATGCTGATATCTGCAGAAAAATGGTACTCTTTGCATGATATAGATTAAGTTAACTATATTAAATTATAAATATAAAAAGCATACAGAAGCATTTTTGTCGTCTACAATTTAGAATGCCTGAAATTTTGAGTTTTAATAGAATTTTAATAAATGTGTGTGATTTGGTGATATAGCCTACTTGATAATGTCAGATCATGCATCATTACAACAACACTTACCATATTATCACAAAATACATACTGTACCTATATTGCACACCCCAGACTCGAGTGGAAAATGTATCATCCGTGGTTGTGCATGCACTTGTTTGCACATAAGCAAAGCTGTTTTTAGGAATTTAACTTGCAAGCGCCAGACCACTGATTCGTCAAAGATGCTTTCCTGCAGTCCATGTTCATCTGACTATTTTGTAGTAAGTAACGAATATGCTTTGGGGAAATGTAGTGAAGTAAAAATAAAACTAGGCTGAAATATAAAAACTCAAGAAAAGAACAGATTCTCCCAAAAAATACTTAAGTACTGTAACAAAGTATTATTACTTTGTTACATTACACCACTGGGAGAGAGGAGGGCTCGGTGACCACAGATGCTGCTGCTCAGTCCTGGTTCCATCTGTTCGCCTTCCAGGAGATATAGCTGAAAATTTAAGGTATTTGTGCTGTTTTCTATGGAAAATGAGGCCATGAAAAAGGAGATTTTACAAAGAGTTCAGCTCCAACCCTGATCAAACAGACCTGTCTATAATTATCTAGTGCTCCTTCAGATCCTAATTAGTTGGTTCAGGTGTGTTTGATCAGGGTTGGAGCTGAACTCTGTAAGAAGGTCAATATATAGGAATAGGGTTGAGCACCCCTGCTTTAAACAAACTCAGAAGTTTCCCATCTATAAATCCAACACCCAGTGGTCTGGTTTCATTTATAGGGGGTCCGGATTCAGCGCTAAGATTTAAGTTTCATTTGGGACGTAGGTCATTTTTTTAAAGACTGACTGAGGTTTATTTCACTATTTTCAACTTCAACACTATTTTCAAACACATGGATTTTACTATTATGTCCTTATGTAGTAAACATAAATATGGGTGGGACTAACTGAAACTGACGAAACATCATTTTGACCTGCACACCTACATGAAAAGGGAAAATTAATAAACGACCATTAATTGACCGTGGAAACTCATGTTAAATATTTAAATGTAAATATATGAAGTTATAGTGAAATTATACATTTATTATTATTATCGGTTAATAAATAGCATTTATTTGCAAAATGAACAACTTCTCATTGGGTGGGCCACAGCTGAAAGTGGGTAATAGCCCCACCCGGGCCCTCCCGGGCCCACCCGTAGCTTCGCCACTGCTGAGTACTTGTAAATAGCATAGTCTTGTTTTCCTTTATGAATGTGTAATGTTATGTAAAATAACATTATAAATTATTTAAATGCTGATATGCCACAAACCTGGTGTAAGAGCCATATTTTGTAATTCATTATTTAAACATTCATTCATGATTATCATAATTATTTGTGTTTTCAGTTCATATTAGTTTTTTTTACTGCACATGTCCAGTGATGTCATTCCGTAGCTCACGTAGTTGCATGTTTATTGTCGCATGTGAGAAGTTATTAAGATGCGAGAACACAAGCTTTTGACCGTAATCAAAAACAGTCATAATTGGAATTATAGTTGTTTAAGATACAACAAATAAGTTGTAACCCAAGTGGATTTATGCGGGAAGACTGTAAGAAGTGTTGAACATTTGATGTTGAAAATGCCTGGTTCTTTCATGAAACTCTAAATGGCGCAGGCTGACGTAACTGATAATATTCACAGCCTTATACCACTTGGCACAAGCTGATTGGTTCACGTCGCGTACACAGCCAATGAGTTTGAACCTTTACCTTTAAATGGCTGGTTGGCATTCACTTGAGCCTTTTGAGATTGTTGAGTGGGAGTTTCAAGTGGCACTGTTAACATTTGAAGTCCGTACGGAGGTCATTTAATCTGGCGTTTTAAATACAAAGACTAATATAATGCACCTACATTTCGCTGCACTATGCAACTATGCACCTCAGTCACCTATGTTTTGTTTTTCAAACTCTGTGTTATTTTTTGTTTTGTTGTAAATGCTTAGGTTTGTGGTTTAGGTTCAGTGTTTTTATGTTTTACTGTTCTGTATTTGATGTTTGGCACACACACATACACACGTCAGTACAGAAATATTAGCTCAACATGCAACTCAAATTCATAACTTATAATATTTGAATATTTGTGGCGCTAGCTCTCAGACCAAAAAAAAAAAAAAGTTCTCAACTTTTTGAATAATCTACAGGCAGATATATGTTTACTACAAGAAACGCATCTTTCAGATTCAAAACAAAACACCCTAAGATCAGCACAATTCAGTCACTCATTTTCAGCCACTTATAGTTCAAAACAAAGAGGAGTATGTATCCTGATAAACAAATGAAACCAATTTGTTCATAATACATCTATCTCAGATCCAGAAGGAGTCTTTATTATCATAAACATATCAATTAACAATAACCCGGTAACAATTGCCAACATTTACGGCCCAAATTCAGATGACCATCCCTTTTTCCACACTTTTTTTTTCTTCCATTTCAAATTTCTCCAACTGCGCGGTAATTATAGGAGGAGATTTTGACACCATAACTGACTCATCACTTGACAGATCCACAAGTAGCAAAGGACACTGGCAATCCAGTGTCAAGTCAAGTCAAGTCACGGCAGACCTCCCTGATTCAAGTCAAGTCACGGCAGACCTTCCAGAGCCTCGTCACGTCTCAACTGACCCCCCAGAGCCTCGTCACGTCTCAGCTGACCCCCCAGAGCCTCGTCACGTATCAGCTGACATCCCAGATCCTCGTCAGGTCTTAGCTGTCTTTCCAGAGCCTCACCAGGTCTCGTCTCATCTCCCAAGCCACGCAGAGCCCACGCTCTCTAATCCCACAGCCTCCACACCCTCAAGCTCGGCAGGCATCCCACTATCTTCTGTGCTGCTTGTCATGGCGATCGCCATTTTAAGCGTGTGGGCTACACACTGTGCTCCAGAGGCCTTGTCTGACCACAAGTTTGCTCCAGTGGCCTCGTCTGACCACAAGTCTGCTCCAGTGGCCTCGTCTGACCACAAGTCGGTGCAAGAGGCCTCTCCTGTCCACGAGTTTGCGCAAGTGCCTCCAGAGGTGTCAGCGTATGCTGTGGAACCTCCCAAGGAGGGGGCGTCTATTCATGAACTCACTGCCTCGTATGTCCACGAGTCTGCTCCAGAGGTCTCGTCTGTCCACAAGTCTGTGCCAGAGGCCTCTCTTGTCACAGAATCTGCGCCAATGCCCCTGGAGGTGGCGGCTCCGACTGCAGAACCTCCTCAGGGGGCGGTGTCCTCCTATGAACTCTCTGTCTATCATGTCATGGCCAAGGAGGCCTATCATGAACTCTCTGCCTGTCATGTCACAGCCAAGGAGGCCAAGGAAATCGTCCATGAACTCTCTGCTCTGCTATGGACGTCATTTGTTCCACTGTGGGTATCTTTGCTCCTGTCTGCTCTGTCTGCTCTGCCTGCTCTGCCTGCCCCGCCATGGCTCCCTGTTCTGCCTGCTTTGCCTGCCCTGCCATGGCTCCCTGCTCTGCTTGCCCTGCCATGGCTTCCTGCTCTGCCTGCCCCGCCATGGTTTCCTGCTCTGCCTGCCCCGCCATGGCTCCCTGCTCCGCCATAGTTCCAGGCTCCTCAGAATCAAACATGGTGGACTTCTGCTCCAGTGCTCCACGGCCCAGGTCCTCCAAAGTTCCACTGTCTGCCACAGCTCCATGGCCCAGGTCCTCCAGTGTTCTACTGTTTGCCACAGCTCCATGGCCCAGGTCCTCCAAAGTTCCACTGTCTGCCACAGCTCCATGAACCAGGTCCTCCAGGGTTCCACTGTCTGCCACTCATCCACGGTCCAGGTCCTCCAGTGCTTCACTGTCTGTCACTGCTCCACGATCCGGACCCACCTCCTCTGCATGGACCTGGCCAATTGTCCCACCCTCCTGGACTGTTGTTGTTGTTTTGAGCGCCAGGAGTCACTCCTAGAGGGGGGGATTCTGTAAAGCCACACCAGCAGAGGGAGCCCTCACCCATGGACTGACTGTTACCGCTCCCTCTGCAGCTTCTCTGGTTACTTCCTGTTTGGTGGCCATTTAAGGAGGCCTATACCAAACAGGCGTTGCAAAGTATTGTTTTGCCTGTGTGGACTCTACCAAGTGTTTTTCCTGTTTCATTGCCTTGTTTTGTTATTGCCACGGTTTTGTTTCATAGTCATAGTTTTGCCTCTTGTCTCTTTGTCTCTTTTATCTCTTTGCCATAGTTTTGTCTAGTTTCATTGCCATAGTTTTTGCCTTGTTTATTTTGCTAATTTGGACTGCTCTCTGGTATTTTGACATTCTGCCTGTTCATTGGATTACGCTTTTGCCTTGCCCTGGATATTACTGTTTGTTGGAGATTGACCTTGCCTGTCTTGACTACGATCTGTTCAATAAAGCTTGCACCTGGATCTATCACGCTTCACACGAGTGCTGTTACATTCATAGACTCTGTCAAGAAACCTACCATCATAGCAACAAATCCAGTAAATATTTGGTGAATCAAATCAAAAGAAACAGAGAAAAAATAACAATTGTAGTTACTAAGGATTCGGCAGGGAAGCCTACTAACTCTCCACAAGAAATAAATGCAATATTCCAAAACTTCTATGCTAAACTTTTTATTCATCTGATAATAATACAAGACAAGAGGATATTAACTCATTTTTCAATAATATTCAACTTCCAAAACTTGGAAAAAAACAGCACACTGGATAAACCAATCATAGAAAAATAATTTCATATCACCTTGAGTCGAATGCCTAACAATAAAGCACCAGGACCTGATGGCTTCCCAGCTGAGTTCTATAAACACTTCTGGTCCATTTTATCTCCATTATTCATCAGAACAATAACAGAAATAAAAGAAAACTCAAGATTACCAGTGCACATGAACACAGCCACTATTTCATTAATCCCCAAACCTAATAAAGATCCAACCCTTCCGTCAAACTACTGTCCTATATCTCTCATCAACGTAGACATCAAAATGATTAGTAAAGTTCTTGCACACAGAATGGAAAAAATTATCCCATTTATAATCCACCCGGATTAGACTGGTTTCATCAAAGGTATGCAGGCATCCAATAACGCGCAGACTATACGATTTAATCCATTATTCATCACTACAACAGGAAAACACCATCATAGTCACTTTAGATGCAGAAAAAGCTTTCGACAGAGTCAACTGGAACTTTCTTTTCAGCACATTCCAAAAATTTGGCTTTGGGGAGTCATTTGATATTCCTAGACTCTGTGAAAGCAAGCCCAAGCCGCCCAGTGATTTCACAAGTAAGTGAAAGTCTTACAAGAAAGTAGGATGGTCCTGTGGGTAAGCAGGAACAGGGGGGTGACAAGGCCCTTGGAACCGCAAGGAGAAGAATAACCGCCCACCTCGGCAACGGCTTTGACAGCTCCCTCATCATCCAGACCGTCCGCAGTGAGAGACGCCATTAAAAAGTTGAAATACTTCATGACTGACGTCAGAACCAGATCCTGGTCTCTTCAAAGACTGACACTGAACTCAGACAGCCTGCATGAGGATGAACCGGACTACAGCGGAGAGCACATAACAGCTTTCCCCATGATTCAAGTGGCTGGACTGGAAGGAACTGTGATGGTCTTCTGACCATGGAATGAGAGAGACTTGAAAGAGGCTATGTCACACCTGCCTCATCCCAGAGACTCAGGAGAAAAGTTTGCAACTGATTTGGACATGTTTTGACCTTGCCTGTCTTGACTACGATCTGTTCAATAAAGCTCGCACCTGGATCTATCACGCTTCACACGGGTCCCTTTACATTCATAGACTCCGTCAAGAAACCTACCATCATAGCAACAAATCCAGTAAATATTTGGCGAATCAAATCAAAAGAAACAGAGAAAAAATAACAATTGTAGTAATTAAGGATTCGACAGGGAAGCCTACTAACTCTCCACAAGAAATAAATACAACAATCATTGACAATCATCAAACAAACCTGCATCCAATGGAAGGATGAGAAACTGGATCCACGATCCAGATGTTTGTTGGTATTGTAATGAGCGGGGACATTGGAAAATTGCTTGTTCATATTTGATCAATCAAGCGGCAGCTGGTCCAGCAAAAGAGAAAGCAAAGGCGGACTGACAACAGAGATTTGCACACCAGAGATCAGAGAGGGAGGAAGAGTCAGGAGCAAAGTCCACAGCGGCTACACAGCAGAAACATAAGAACCAAATGCACACACACAAATCTAACCGAGCTAACAGCAATGAAGTGAACTTGCTTTCTCTGATACACACTCACATTGCACAATTAGAAAATGAAGAACTTCTCTTGACAAGAAGTTAGGCACATGTAGTCACCTGAATAATTTAGCATATAAACAAATGCCACAGGTTAGTTTATGGATAAAAGGAATTGAAATGACTTTCCTAGCTGATAGCGGGGCTGGCTACTCAGTAATTAGAATGGATGAACTAGATCCAGTTCCAAAATTGAGTGGAAATTATGTGTGGTCTACTTGTCACGTTCGGTGTACGGAGAAATGAGGTCAGGGTCCAAAATGCAGGGAAGGGAATTTAATATAACAAAACACAAAAGAACGTAAACCAAAAGGCCAACACGGCACAACAAAACTGGAAACAAGGATCAAAACCAAACCGAACCGAAACACACACGAAGACAATAGACAATGCAGACCTGAACAGGAGTGAGAAGTGAGAGTTCTTATACAATAGTCCAGAGTGTGAACAGCTGTGAGCATAATCAGTGCAAATGACAAGACAGACGTGAACAATCAGGGGAGTGCAGTGCAAGGGGAACAGCGACCTCGAGAGGCTGAGGGAAGACCCACAGCCCCGATCATGACACTACTTCTGCATCAGGTCATACAGTCAGAGAAAATTCCACTGTACGATTGAGATGTGAGGATGAGAATGGAATGAGCTTTAAGTTTTCTTTTATCAGAAAATTGCCCTCAAAATTTGTTGGGAAGAGATTTATTGTGCAGACTGGGTATTTCTCTACTATCCAGTCCAGACCAGATTCAAGCGGTCCAATGCCAAATTCAAACTCTGGCCGCGATTCAAGATTCACCGCTGTATGTTTATCAGTGAAAACTGCAAAATGATGAATTATGTGAAAAACTTGTCAACGCTACAAAAGACAGAGTTTCACCTAATTCTGAAATCATTCCATTTTCTGATTTGCATTGGTCAGCACATGTATCATTTGGAAAAGATGAGATTTTTGAACAGAGATGGTTTCAATGTACAAACACAATAGACTTGAAATGGTTAGTTTGGACAGAAAGTAGATGTGCTGTTACTGTTGAATTGAGAGACGAACAGCAAAAGTTCTTTGATGTTGTGGATTCTCTTCCACATGTGTCATTATCCAAAGGGGGTGGTGACTATTGGAAAGACATTGGCCATTTTGTAAAATTATGTGTTTTTCATGTGAACTGGATGCAGATGGTAGAGGGAAATGTTGAATACAATCCAAAGCTGTCTGCATATCGAATGTGTTTGTGTGAGCCTGCTGTTACAGCTGTACGCACAGTCTGTATGATTGATTGCGCAATAGCAGACAACTGCTTTCTCACAGAAACAGGAAGTTTATTTATATGATCCTTTGCCAATAAGAAGGCGTTGTTGCTGTGCTGTTATCTCCCTTTTGTTTGTCTGTGTTTGACCACGAACTTCATTCTCACCAGATTCCATTTGCACTCCGTCGTCACGTGATGTTGCATCACCTAAGCGGGAAGTGTGTGTAGTGTTTTCCATATATGGAGCCGGCATACCGGCGTTCAAGAGCGGCGTCGCTCAAAAGCTTCGGAAGAGTTCCCGGCGATCGATCCTTTGGATTACCTTTTTTTTATTGGCTGTTTATTTTCACATGGACTGTGTCTTCTTGTGGAGTATACTTTTTTTTTTCTTTTGGGATACTTACCTTGAAGGACATTTAAACAGCCGGATTTGCACTCGCAGAGGACTACCGGTGAGACCGATCTGGACTCTTACTTCTATATAATGTACTGTTTGGATGCTGAGAGACATAACACTTGCACATACACTCACACATTTTTTTTTTTTTTTTGTATTCTGCTGATTCTGCTTGCTCTGGCACTTTGTTATCTTTATATGTATAATACACTTGGTTTGGGTACGGTGTCTGTCTGTGTACATTCGTTCGTTCATTCATACATACACATACAAAAATTTTCCCTTTTAAAGTGTGTAAATTCCACGCTCTGCGCAGAATTGTTTCAGTAGGACTGATCAAAAACTGTGAACCAGTCCAAATTATTCCAAAGTCTGACTCTAGACCATGTAAGCCTCAATACCCCCTCAAAAGAGAGGCTATTGAGGGAATAAAACCAGTTTTTGAATTATTGAAGCAGCTGGGGTGATTGTGCCATGTGAGAATTCTCCTGTGCGTACACCTATCTTCCCTGTCAAAAAGATAAGAGAAGCAGGCCAACCAACTGAGTGGCGGTTTGGGCAAGATGAATGAAGCAGTTCAAGCACGAGCTGCAAATGTCCCAAACCCTTACACAATTCTGTCACAAATACCAGGCGATGCCGAGTGGTTCTCAGTTGTTGATCTATCCAGTGCTTTCTTCTCTGTGCCAGTTCACAAAAACAGCCAATTTTTTTTTGATTTCTATTGTAATGGTAAAGCTTACACTTTTACCAGACTCTGTCAGAGATACAGAAAATCTCTGACCATTTTTAATGAAGCACTGAGTAGAAGTTTGGGACCACTGCAGCTGACACCAGGTGCAGCATTGCTTCAATATGTCGATGATATTTTTTTAGCTACTAGATATGAAGAAACATGCAAACGAGACACTGTGAAACTTTTACAAAGGGTCACAAAGTTAGTTTGTCAAAACTGCAATTTGCAAAAAGGGAGGTGACATTTTTAGGTCATGTCATCACTAAACATGGTAAATCCTTGTCTGAAAAACGAAAAGAGGCCATACAAAAGATACCAACTCTTGCCAAAAAAGAAGTATACTTCAAGTTTATTTCATTATTTCATTAAGTATATTATTAAGTATACTTTATGTAGTAAGTATACAAATGTCAATGTACTAGTAGTATACTTGTAAGTGTACTATTTCAGTACTCTTTGGGACTAAATTGGCCCACTTTCTAGTATATAAAAGTATACATTTAAGGATAATTTGAGTATTAAAGCTGCAAGCAGCGATGAAAGGGCCCTCGCACCTGGGCTCACCGCCGATCAGTAGCTTTAGGAAAATGGAGAACGGTGGGCAGTATGCTTTCAATATAGTAAATACAGGAAGAATCTGTCATTCATTAACCCTTTCACACCGGTGTGATTCGAACGTTCAGCGCATCACTTGATCAACTGCTGAATTCAAATCTGCTTTGGTGCTCTGGCTGGCGCTGAGTCAGATCGGTCGTGCTGAGCGCTTGTTATATTATCTCAACTACTCGGTGTTTTCAACCATATAATGGTTATTTTAGGTTCCAGACATTTAAATACACATAAGTACTAGTAAAATGATGCATTTATAGTTTGCAAAATACACGCCGATGTCTATGGAAGCGGCAATAATGTTCCTTACAAATGTTATATGACGACATGTTTTATTGATATCATATACACATTTTGTAGGTAACTATAAAGTTTACTCTGCTCTTCTCCCAGCTCACCAGAGACATACTTTAATGTTTTTCAGGAGGAGAAGATGAATTTGCGTCTTGTAAATCCCACAGCTCGGATTCAGCGCAAACTAACATGGCGGCGCCCATCACTCAGCATAGACCAACTAACACACTTATTATAAACTTCCAAATATATTTCCTTGCACATATTTCAGAATCAGAATATCAGATATTTTATAATACAGTACGCACAGGTCTGATTATTAATAACAAAAAAAGGAAAAACGATATAAAAGGGATACATGCATCATACAGCACTATTGTGGCTGCGTTGTGTCATGTGACAAACATGGCACGTTGCCATGGAAACAATAAGGCGATACATTCTAAAATAATGGTTGCCTAAAAAAATTCACCCTGGGGGCTCAGCTAGAATATTTTAAAGTCACGTGTGAAAGGGTTAATGTAAATGTAAAACAAGTAAACATGTTAAATGTAGAACAAGTTACTTCCTTTTGCTAGCAGTTGGCACTATGATTGAAGCTGACTATTAGCCTTAAGACATGTTCAGGCCAGTACTCTTATCAAACGTGAAGTTCGGGGCAGATCGGACATTGCATGTTTAAGTGAGTGTAAAACAAGTCATTTTCCTGTTGCCAGCAGGTGGCGCTACGATTGTAACAGAATACAAAACAGAACAGAACAGAACAGAACAGCCTTTACATGTGTTCAGGTCAGGACTCTTATCGAACAAGTGAAGTTTGGGGCAGATTGGACACTGCATGCATGAGTTACAACAAATTCCTCTTTCATTGCAATAATAACATGCATTAGCACTTAGTAAGTGCTACTAGCATGTTTCTAGCATGTTTAGCACAAAATGGCATATTTTGCTGTGCTTTTAATAGTAAGTTTAGTAAGTGTTGCTAGCATGTTTGAGCATGTTTTTAGCAAGTTTAGTGCTCAATTGCTTTTTTGGCTTCAAAATGGCAAAAACTGCACAAAAATCGTACAGGAAATTCAATATAACAGACTTCCTGTTGGGTTTCGGATGTTGTGCCAGGAGAATTTTTTGTAGGCACTGATGTGTTACATGTGTTTACTGAGTTTCGTACATGTACGTGACACGTAGTTTGAGGCGCACTCCGTTGAAATTTTATAGCAGGCGCTATCAAGCCATTTTGCCACACCCACTTCTGAAACCCATATCAGATGTAAATTTTCGCCAGGTCTTTACTTTGGAGAAGAAGAAGAAGAATAAACGGAACAATTCCAATAGGGTCCTCGCGCTGCAGGGCTCGGGCCCTAATAACAGCAGTGAACTTTGAGTACACAACTGGTTTTTATCTGTTTTAGTTTGTACTACAGCTATACTAAAAGTGAACTTATAGGTATACTAATAGTGATCACTTTGAAGTATAGTCTCAGTAAACTACTAGTTTATTAGTTTTATACTGCAAGTACAGTCATGTGAAAAAGTTAGGACACCCTTTTGAATTCCATGGTTTTCCATATCAGGATATCATTAAAAATAACTGGTCCTTGGCTGGTCTTAAAATTTTGAAAATAAAACCTCAGATGAACAACAAAACATGACAAATTGCACTGTGTCATTATTTACTGAACAAAAATAAAGCCAAAATGGAAAAGCCATGTTTGACAAAGTTAGGACACCCTTACTGTTTACATTGGAATTAAGAGGGTAAATAACAGTCAGGCACTGCTAATCAAATACTTTTGATTAACTGATCATCAGTAAGTCTGAGTGCCTCTATAAAAGCATAAGCTTTGGCAGTTCGCTGGTCTGGAGACTTCAGGTGTGTGTTAACACAATGCCAAGTAGGTAAGACATCAGCAATCATCTCAGAGAAGCAACTGTTGCTGCCATCCATCTGAGAAGAGTAATAGGGCCATTTCCAAACAATTTGAAGTTTATTCACAAGTGGAAGACATTTAAAACAGACACCTCTCCTTCCAAGAGTGGACATCCCAGAAAATTCACCCCAAGATCAGACCGTGCAAAGCTCAGAGAAATGGCAGACAACCCAAGAACTACACCTCAGACTCTACAGGCCTCAGTTAACATGTTAAATGATAAAGTTCATGACAATACCATTAGAAAAATATGGGACAAAAATGACTTGTTTGAAAGGCTTGGCAGAAGAAAGCCTCTTCTATCTAAAAAAAAACATTGCAGCACAGTTTAGTTCAACACATTGTGGTGGAACGTTAGATATTTATTCACCCCAATCCTATATAGCTGCAGAGGAGAACAGGAAGCGAATTGTGTAGAAAAACTAGACAAATAGTAGAGGAAGATAGAGCTGTATTAGCCGTAATCACAACCACTTGTTGGAAAGCGTTACATCTGCCTGAAGGACAGACTGCAGCACTTGTTTATAGTAAATCACACCACAGACCACAAGTGAACAGAGAGACAGGACAGATCTCCCTGATTCCAACCAAGCTATCAGGTGTCACGTGGCAGTATCTGACAAGATGATATGTGTTGAATTAAACAGGAAGGTGAGAAAACTGAAGAATCCTCAGACTCTGACCCAAATCTGTGGATAATAGTAGTAAGTATTGTGGCAATGCCCACATAAGGGACATGTTTTCCTCTCTGTATATAACATTATATTGGTGTATCAGAGTTTTAATAGGTTTTACATGTTTCCTTGTCCATTTTACCCCTTTTAAAAATGTGTGCATTTGTCTTTAAGAACTGAGACCCTCCTGTAGGGTAGTAGGAAGTAGCCTCTCTATCTAAAGGAGCAGTGTGGCCTATGATAGAGGCCTGACACCTCACACTGGAAGCAGGTCGCTGTATGTTCATTGCTTGAGTTGTGAAGGAATCCTTGTGGATTTGCTTACAACCAGGACTATTTGCACTTGCACTTGCACTTTGGAGTACTACATCTACTGGATTGGACACTTTGGACTACTATGCACGGATTGCTGTTGGACTGTTTTAGGGTATGAACTAAAAGACTCTTTTAGCAGTCCTCAATTTCAATGTATACCATGTTGTTTTAGTTCTGTGTCATTGTTTTGGGTAAACACACTACTGTTGTTTTTTATCTGTTGTCTTGCTGTCTTTAATCTGCTCATCCAACATCTAAACATTTTAAACAATTCTTTTATTTTAATTAGTGTATCCTCAGCCGATAGAGCAGAGTGTTACATATTGGTGGCCCGTACAGGGAACAATTACTATTGAATTCCCAGCTGGCATTTTAACGTGGAGTCAGCGTTGAATCAACGTCAGGTGTCAGTGTTGGATAACCGTTGGATTTTGTTTAGATTTTGCAAATCGAATCAACGTTGAAATAGCAACGTCATTCCAACGTCACGTTTGTCAACATAGGTGAATTTGCCAACATTGAATCAATATTGATTTTAGTTTAGATTTTGCAAATCGAATCAACGTTGAAATAGCAACGTCATTCCAACGTCACGTTTGTCAACATAGGTGAATTTGCCAACATTGAATCAATATTGATTTTAGTTTAGATTTTGCAAATCCAATCAACGTTAAAATTTCAACGTCACTAAAGTCCTGCTTTTCAACAGTTTATTGATCAGCATTGTTTGGATGTTGGAACGTTATTTTTCTACTGATATCCCTAGTGAAAAAAAAATATGCGAAGTATACTTGCAGCCAGACTAATTGTCAGCATACTTCAAGTGTGTTACTGATTAATTAACTTGAAGTGTGCTATTTTGGAACAACTAATTTTGTGCTAAGTATATTTTAGTTGTAATTAAATTGTAGTAAAGCATAACTGTAAGTGTATTTAGTGTACTTTTATGTGCTAAATTGGAACAACTTCAAGTATACTTAGTATACTTTAAGTAAGTATATGCTGTGTAAGCTAATTGCATGCTTGATTACTTTGTTTGCATTACAAGTATATTACAAATTAATTAAGGGTGTCTTCAAAATATACAAGAAACACACCATAAATATATTATTTTTGAGTAAAAATATGCAATTTTTTTCCCCAATGCTGAATGCACTCGTTGTCAGGGTCATTAAACCAGTGTGAGTGAAATTCAATTTTTGGCCATGCAATAGTGTTTACTTGGCTGTACTTGTGACATCACAAACTAGTAGCTGAACTTCCTGTCCCGTACACTGTAAATCCTAATAAGTTCAGCTTACTTAAAAAAAGTTTGGAAACAGATTGCCTTATTTTGTTAAAGCAAACTTAAAGGTAAAACTAAAGTTAATTTAATAATCAGTTTAAAGTAAAGAAAGCAAACTCTTACAGAGTAAATTATCTAATAAATATCAAGTTAGATTAATGTCATTTCTAGTTAACATACTCCAGGACATTTACTAATCTTACTTAAGATTTAATAGTAAGATTACTTTATTAATTCTATTAACTAATAGTGTTATTTTGTGTTGTGCAAACATCTTAAATGCTGTTATTCTCAACATGGATTTAATCTGCCATTTTAAGCTATGGGAACTTAAAACATTTTGTGCAATCGGTTTCCACATTTTCTTTAAGTAAACTGAACGTATTTTTATTCGTTCAACCAGCATGAAATGAACTTAACACAAGTTTGAAATTCTCAACAGTTTATTTTTGTAAAAAACTTTAAGAATATCACAATAATAAAAATTAGCTTTTAAAACATCTGTGTTCTTATAATACTCTTTACAGACTTCTTGACTAAACAACACTTTGTTGTCATAACATTATCTGGACCCACTGGAACACTGTTAAACAATAGAGCATTTTCAGAATGGCATGCAAACAGAACAGCAAAAATAAAATACAGGCCTTTCAAACCCATCCATGACAATTCTTCCCTCCATGATTGCCTTTATTGCATCCACAATGAGGGCATGTCCTCTGGTAGAACTGTGAGCAGGTCTACAACTGCTTGACTGAAGTCTGCATCCACATCCTAAGTAGAGAAATAAAATAGGTACAGTGTAAATTTCTCCATTTCAATACTGGAAATGTTCTAAAAGCATACATTGACAAGGAACTTTTAATGCTTTTCATTTATAAGCAAATTGATTCATATTGATGACCAGAGTGAGTGTACAATGATCTGTGCAAACATCAAGCACAAGGAAATGTAATTAAGCTTTAAATTATGATCACCAAAGAAAGATGACGAGATTTATAGTGTGATAGTGACATTTCACAATACATGATTTCAATCAGAGCAAAAGTGTAAATTATCATTTGTGTCAACTATTACTGCATGCCTTGTCTTGGAAGTCTTGGAATATTACACACAAGTTCCATGGACTACATTTTTTGCACATTGTTTTCAACATTATAGATTTACAGAACTTTTTTTTTTTTTTTTTTACAACATGCTAAGAATGCTAAGAGCATTTTCTCTCTTGTTATGGAGTGATGGATCACACCCATCATTTACATGATTTTATCTTAAAGGGTTTGTTCACCCAAAAATTAAAATTAGCCCATGATTTACTCGCCCTCAAGGCATCCTAGGTGTGTATGACTTCATTCTTTCAGACCAATCCAATCAGAGTAACATTAAAAAAATGTCCTGGCTCTTCCACGCTTTCCATGGCAATGGGCGGGTGTTTCTATTCAGCAGTTCAAAAGGAGTGCAAGAAAGCGCATCCATCCATAATAAAATGTGCCTCACACATGAATAAAGGCCTTCTGTAGTGGATCGATGCATTTTTTAAAGAAAAATATACACATTTAAAACGTTATAAACACTTTTCTCTCACTTCCACTAACTGTCATACGTGCAAGCCTTTCCAGGTGGATGTTGTAGGACGTTTGTGTGCATGCGCTGGTGTAAATATGCTAGTCGAAATGTAAGTTTCGACTAGCAAAGAAAAGTTTGTTTACAGGAGCAAAGGAAGCAAAGTTTCCTTACTTTAGCAAAAGAAAACCAGTTTGCTCTTGGTTTATATTGAAATCCTCCGACATTCTTCTTTATGGATCTTTGTTTTGTACTTCTAATTCGTTACTGGTGTTTCGAATTAATTCGTTACTGGTCTTCCATGTTTGTCACTAATCACCGGCGCATACGCACACGCACATCCTGCATCAGCTGCCCGGGATGGCTTCTGCCTATGACAGTTAGCGGAAGTGAGAGAAAAGTGTATGGTTTTAAATATGGACATTTTTCGTACAAAATCATATATTCGCTACAGAAGGCTTGTATTCACCTCTTGGAGCTGTGTGAGGCATGTTTTATTATGGATGGACGCATTTTACTGCACTTCATTAAACTGTTGAACAGAAACAGCCACGCACTGACATTATAAAGCTTGGAAGAGCCAGGATATTTTTTAATATAACTCTGATTGTATTGGTCTGAAAGAAGAAAGTCATACAATAGGGCTGTACGATAAATACATGCGATTGTCATGTATATCTTGTCAGTAAAGACGGTTATGTGATTAGTAGTAAATCTCCATCAAGTGCATTCAGATAGAGCGAAATTTAATACACAGAGCCTTAGTTCGCGGACGAGCTACACAATATCATGTTCATACTCGCAGATGAATCGCATTCGATTATGAACGCGATATTGCGTAGCTTGTCAGTGAACTAAGGCTCTGTGTATTAAATTCCACTCCATCTGAATGCATGTGATGGAGATTTACTTCTAATCACAGAACCATCTTTACTGTCGAGATGCGCATGACAATCACATGTGATTTATCGTGCAGCCCTAATATACACCTAGGATGCCTTGAGAGTGAGTAAATCATGGGCTAATTTCCATTTTTGTGTGAACTAGGCTCTTTATTTCAAGAAGTTTATTTCAAAGTGTGTAAAGTCTGTAATGATGTTTGTGATCACTCAACACAATTTCGCGAAGTTAAAGCATTTACACCAATTTCAGTAATAAACTGTTTCACAAAAGACAAATATAGCATCTACTGCAAAACTAAAAAAAAAAAAAATACACAGAACCTTTGGCAATTTTTCATAACCTGAACTATATTCATATTGAATAAAACAAAATGATGAGAGCAGAAAATCCAGTAATACTTACGAAACACGTCCTGTAAAATTCCTCTGGGTCATTCTCCAGGATGACTGAAAGGCCCTGAAGTACTGCAGTGAAAACATCAGATGACTATGAAAAAATAGAGACAGGCTGAGGATAACAATCATAAGCAATTCATGATTTAAAGATGACAACCACAGCCAACATGATAAAGAGATACCTTTTAATTAATTTGATGTGAAATTTAAAATCCTTTTTTCTAGAAAATGTCAAAAGTGCAGAGTCTGTGTCCAGTGCTGCGCAGAACTCAGATCCGAGATATGCGACTGAATCCTGCAAAGATCTAAGAACAAACATTGAGTGGCTATTAACATTTTGAAGGACACAATCCATCAACACACTTTTTGAAAAGGAATAGGGTTTTGAAAATTTTGGAAAAGGAAAAAAAACAGGTTTTGATGAGGAAAA
This sequence comes from Cirrhinus mrigala, assembly GCA_036247105.1. Taxonomy (NCBI): domain Eukaryota; kingdom Metazoa; phylum Chordata; class Actinopteri; order Cypriniformes; family Cyprinidae; genus Cirrhinus; species Cirrhinus mrigala. The sequence goes on from CM070024.1 coordinate 20,539,441, forward strand.
TAAATCTTTCAGTGAAAAGTCATCAAGGGTATTAAATACACATTTGTATTAAATTTACAGTCTTTGAAAGGACACTGACATTTATTGTTACTTGTCAAACGAGTATGCAAACTGAATAAATTCTGACACATCATCTGGCTCAGTTAAAGAAAAAGTTCACTCAAAAATAAAAATTAGCTATTAATTTACTCACCCTTACGCCACCCGAGATGTTCATGAGTATTTTTCTTCAGCAGAACAGCAAAGAAGATTTTTAGCTGAAAATGTGGCCTTTGGTGATTGATACAATTTAAGTCAGAGACTGTCCATTTTTGGAGGGAAAAAACATATCAAGGAGCACAAAATTAATACCGGTTGCTCCTGATGATATATTGAGGTTTTATCAAGCAAGATGATCGATCTGTGGAAGAAAATGAAATAAATGCTTTTAAGTCTCATTTACTGCATTCATCTTACATTTATCTAAGTAGATCCTCTCTGCAAAGTAAACACAAATGTAAAGAATGTCTGTTATGTCACAAACATAGCACTTGTAACAAACATAAACTAAAGCATCTGAACTTACATTTCCACTGGACAGCAGTCATCAACTGGTATTCTAAAATAATAAAAAAGTGTTATCCATTAATCAAAAATCAGTGAACACTGAAAAAACAAAACCAAACGTATAGAGTGTTTTTTTTCTTATGTGATGTAAATGGAAACATCTGGTATTTTAAAACTAAGATCGTTAACTTACATTTCAATAAGTTTCAATGTTATATATACTCTGCTTGAGGAGGTAGGGGTGATGGGTTTGCTAAAGACTCCTTAACAATCTCAGAATGCGTGTTGTTTGTTACTGCCTGCACATTACCGTAATTATCATACTAAGCACGCATAGTATTTTCGTCGCAACCAGGTATTTCTAACAAATAATGCTACGGCTTGACTACAGTTTAGCACTCATAGTTGCTTTCAAAATCGCCGTGTCAAATTAAAAAGAGTTATTTTAAAAGAACCCGTCTGAAGATGTAGCGTTCTTTTCCATCCGTTTGTACACTGACCGGATTGCGCGCTCTCTAGCTCTCTCATGGTTTGAAGTGTTTTGTTTACTTCTCACTGAATTTTGAATTCTGCAAAACGTCACATGAAACAACCGTCGTTCAAATTACTCCTATTCTCGTAACTTATCACTAGCACGAATAGATAACATAGTAATTAATAGACAACCAGCAGCTAATTTTACAGATATGAAGCGGACATTAAGTTAACTGGTTTGAACAGAAATCGCTTCAAATAATGTGCAGGGTCAACCGTGTTTGAGTTCTTTGAATGGGCTAAGATGTTCCACAAAACAGCATGCAACAAAGTGCATAAAATCTAACCATCATAAGGACTAACAAGCAAAAAAAACAGAAAATGAGACTTAAATTAAAAGCTTTTACCTTGATTTTACCGAAATAGATCCTCTGCAACCAGGTTGAATCCTCAGCCGTTGTGCTTCTGCGACGTGGGGGAGGGGCAATTGTCGCCCAGTGCGCATGCGTAACAGCATGTCTTGGACATTTTGAGTAATTTTACTTAAATTTCATTAGTTATGGGAAATATCTGTTCTAATATTTCAGCAACAATGAAAAAAAATTAGTAAACTCAACATTTTGGTTAAAATAGAGTAAACTTACTAGTGTTTTTACAGCAAGGAATACTATTTGGTTTTTTTTTCTAGTGTTCGTATGGTGTGCTGTTGGTATAAAATTATAAATGCATTGATGTACATGGACCTCTCTGTGACATTGTATAAATTTATTCAAATACTTAAATCACAATTACAAGAGTAGCCTTTTGTATGCATACACTTCATTTAATAATGTTTTAAATGGGCTTGCATTTATGCATTTATCATATGTTTTATTACTTTCTGTTGCAAGCATGAAGTACACTTAAAAATTACTCCAAAATTTAACTTAAAGCATACTAACAAGTTATTTAATAATGTACTTTAAAAGTATACTTTCAATGCGTTGTTACATTTCAGCACACAGTTAAAAATAATACTAAAATATATTTAAATAAAGCGCAAATAAATACACTTTTGAAAACAAACAAAACTACATTTCAAGTATATTTTTAGAAAATATATTTTTTTAGAAAATATACTAAATTACAATTATTTTAAAGTGTGTTAAAAGTTGTATTGTGAAAATAGGTAAAAGCATGGTGGTAATACACTTTTTATATATTTAAAGTTAGTACAATTTTTGGTTAGTATATTTGCAATGTACTATTGAAACAGGAAATATATTACAAATACAATAAAGTATACTTTTTTTCACTAGGGATATTTCAACAAAATCTTTAAAAGTCATGGTTGTGAAAATAATGTTGATTTGATGTACAACTAAAACATTTATTTTTATTTCTATGTTGAATCCATAGTGAGTTAACAACACCATTTCAACCATTTGGTATTCAACGTTGTTTTGACGTTGAATGAATGTTTTTTCATAAACTGACATTATTTCAACCACATTTAAACGTTTAAGGTCGGTCGAATGCCAGCTGGGTTGTTTAGTTGGGTGATAGAAAAGACAATGGCGCATAAAAATACAAAATGCTTCTAGTAACACTGCTCCCTATACTAGGTACTTGTATCAAGCATCTGAGAGTTTTAATGATGTACAGAAATGTGGTTGTGAACAGTTAAAAACAGAACTTGTCGCTCTTAAGGAAATTGTTTTAAAACTGGAGAAAAATTTTAATGATTCTGTGGAAAGTCATTTTAACTGAGAGATGTGTTTTAGAGAGGCTGTGGACTTGAGAATGCGGGGAATGTAGGAATATGTCAGGACAGTGTTGGAGACACTGGAGAAAGAGGTGAAGGATTGTTTATTGAGGAGGGACAAACAGTGGGAGGAAATACTGGAACAGAGATGTCCAGCTGTACTTATTCTTCAACTGAAGGCTTCCTGCACTTTTTCAACCTCCCAGCATCACAGACTGCAAGTATACCAGGGCATACTGTATTGGCGGGTCCAGAAGGGAAACAAACATCTTCGGATATTACCCGTATTATTCCTGGACCACTGGTACCCCAGCTCTTACATCGCTTCCATCCTCAAACCTCCGAAAGTCATCACGGAAGGGTAAAGACTCTCTTGAGGGTTATGGAAGTTGCCTGGTGGCCATTCATCCGGAGGGATGTCTGGATGTTTGTGGGTGATTGCGATCACTGCCAGAGGAAGGAGAGGTGTGGGACTGACAGACATCATGACCGCCATATCATCATCATAATCATCGTCAGCATGATCATCATCATCATCACTCTTCGAAAATCAACACCCTTCCTACTTTCTCAACGAAGGCGGGAGGCAGAAGGTGCCAGGAAGGATTACATGCCAGAGTGACTGGGTCTAATATGTACCAGGGAGGATCAGCGCTACCTGTCCCAGGTTACCCAGTCTGGTTTGAAGCTCCTCCTCTTTTCAGTGTCTCCTCTGCCTCCTCCATTTACCATGTGCCTAGGTCGGAAGGCCTGGTTTTACATAATTTATTTCAAAGACAATTTTATGGAATATGAGTGTGGCAAATCCTGAATGGGTATGGACTTCTTTTCCTCACACGCCGTAGGCTGGGGGAGGGGTCTATGTGGCAATGCCCACATAAGGGACATGTTTTCCTCTCTGTATATAACATTATATTGGTGTATCAGAGTTTTAATAGGTTTTACATGTTTCCTTGTCCATTTTACCCCTTTTAAAAATGTGTGCATTTTTTGGGAACTGAGACCCTCCTGTCATGTGAGCGATCACAGGTAGTAGGAAGTAGTCTCTCTATATAAAGGAGAAGTATGACCTAAGATGGAGGCCTGACACCTCACACAGGAAGCAGGTCGCTGTATGTTCATTGCTTGAGTTGTGAAGGAACACTTGTGGATTTGCTTACAACCAGGACTATTTGCACTTGGACATTGGAGTACTACATCTACTGGATTGGACACTTTGGACTATTATGCACGGATTGCTGTTGGACTCTTTTAGGGTATGAACTAAAAGACTCTTTTAGCAGTTCTCAATTTCAATGTATACCATGTTGTTTTAGTTCTGTGTCATTGTTTTGGGTAAATACACTACTGTTGTTTTTTTTATCTGTTGTCTTGCTGTCTTTAATCTGCTCACCCAACATCTAAACATTTAAACAATTCTTTTCTTTTAATTAGTGTATCCTCAGCCGATAGGGCAGAGCGTTACAGTATGATCCTTCTGATACTGCTCACTGTTACCCTGGCACAGACTGTTCCAATGTATTTGAAAGCCCTAGAGATCCTAAGAAACCTAAGATCGATCTAGATGATTTGGACAGGCCAGTTTACAATGATATGAGAAGGAAATATCTCTTTGCTCACAGCCAGGTGTGTGTAAACCAGATCACTCTTCTCTGCAGAGAATAATGCAAGACAAAGACAAACTCTGTTTGGTTTTTCATTTTCAGTCTCTTTGCTCACAGCCAGCTGTCTGTAAACCAGATCATTCTTCTCTGCAGAGAATAAAGCAAGACAACGACAAACTCTGTTTGGTTTTTCATTCTCAGTCTTCACAACTATTTTATTGCTTTATTAGATTAGAAAATCCACGATAAGCCCCACATTTTTACCATTACTCACTAGCAAACCAACTTCAATACATATATAAATGGACTCTCCCCATTCAGTATGTATGTGTATATGGCACTGAACAAGAACATAAACGCAAAAAGAAAATGCATATTTCGGACAAAAACACACAAGCCAAACAATTTGGACTCACTGACAGAGGCCCAATGGTTTTCCAACATGGATCTCGCCAGTGGTTACAATCAGGTTCCTGTCACGGAGGGGGACAGACACAAGACTGCCTTTTGTACACCCTTTGGTCTTTTTGAATGGAACCGTATGCCGTTCGGGCTCTGCAACACCCCAGGCACCTTTCAGAGGTTGATGGAGAGGTTGTTTAGGGACCAGCAGTGTCAGTCCCTTCTTTTGTACTTGGACGACATAGTGGTGTTTTCTTCCTCCGTGGCACAACATCTAGATAGGCTAGAGGTGGTTTTGAGCCGGTATGTCAAATTACAGTTCCATGAAGTTTAAATTTTTGGTGCTCAAGTGGGCCATCACCAAGAAGTTCAGAGAATATATGCTGGGGCAGAGGTGTGTCGTCTTCACTGACAACAACCCCCTCAGCCACCTGGCTACCGCTAAACTCGGGGCCACAGAGCAGCAGTGGGCAGCGCAATTGGCCGCCTTTGATATTGAGCTAAGGTAAGGCACAACATGATATTCCACGCCCATGATGCACCACTGGGGGAGTGTCAGTTAGTTTATTTACACGAGTATGGTACTAGAGGTCAGATTCAGGATCTATGGAGCCCAGTGGTGTATCAGGTGGGAAAGACCCCTAAGGAGGGTGGGGCAGTATATACCATTGCACCAGTGGATGATTTGGGGAAGGTTAGATATGTCCATCGCTCTGCCTTGAAGGCCTGGATCCAAAAGGATGGCTTGGTTCCAGCTCTTACATTATCCCGACTTTGGAGATAGAGGTGCCGACAGCAGAAGTTTCAGCAGAAGAAGCTGATCTGCTTATGGTGGTGCCAGCAACTCCTCCGGCATGAGTCCCTCGGGTACAGGTTTCTCTGGGTACTTTTATGTCACAAAGTAGGTGGGTAAATAATGATGAGGGGACCGCAGTCATTGGGGGCCCTGAGGCTCCTAATTTTGTATTAACGCAATACCTGCCAAAAAGTAAACCATATTTAACTCTGATAATCTAACATCTTGAAGACTGAAGGGTGTTGTATTTTACATAATTTACTTTACATTAAGGTGCAAAATTACCGGTTACTAACATTTATAGCTTATTAATACATGGTGTGTCCTGTGCCCTGTGTCCAGACAATCTATTGAAATGCACATCTGTCAGGCACATAGCACGTATACACTGTCAGCTTTTCTATAGTTAGGAACTGTTATCCGATCCTGTTTGCGGAGACACTAATATTGGCACTGTTGGTAAATATGAGCAAAGGTGGCTGTAAAGAGACAAAAGGCCCTCCACTAATGGCCCATCAATGAGACTGACTGTCAGGTAAGAAACAATGTGAGAAGATTCAGAGATTGGGGTTTTAGATTATCTGTATTTTATTTACAACACAGTATAATATAAACATACATTATGAAGGACAAAGACACATTATTAAGCTCACTGATCTAATCACATAGATGTGAACAAACGCTGTGTAATTCCTGAAAACTATTTTCTGAATTCTGTTCAACAAGTGAAAGAAGTAAATCATACCTGATAATGTGAGTGTACACAAATAAAAGTAAACTCTTTACAGATTCAGGTGATGTATTACTTTTATGTGTCCAATCAAAATTGAGGGAGCAATTCAAGTTCTTTTTGCTGTCATCTGGAAAATATGCGAGTGCTCCCGCTGGCGCCTTAGCCAACCCCAGGACGTTAAGCATCCAATAGTATATTTAACCATGGGCATGGGGTACTTTTTATCCCTGTTTTCACCAAACCCATCTGGTAGGTTTGGTACCAGAATAGTTTCATCTTACCATAGAAGCCAGTACCATTTGAAGTTCCAGTCATGTCTGATAACTGAATATTTGTCTTTCTTTATGCTTTCTGACCCCATAATTCAATTCAACTAAACTATGCAATTCTCCAGCTGTGATCCTTGGAGAGTCTTTGGCCACTCAAACTCCTCCTCAGCGTGCATTAGGACGATATAGACACATGTCCTGTTCCAGGCAGATTTGTAACATCTTTAGTGGATTGGAACTTCTTTGCCCTGGTGGTGGAAATGGGATTTTCAATGCTTTAGCTATTTTCTTACAGCCACTTTCTATTTTGTGAAGCTCAACAATCTTATAACTATATTCCTTGGTTTTACTCTTTGTGATAGATAGATGATTAAGAGAATTTGGCCTTTGTGTTTCTTGTATTTATAATCCTGTGGAACAGGAAGTCATGGCTAGACAATTTCAGTCATGCTTATTATTATTATTATTATTATTATTATTATTAATTATACATATAATTGCATTGCTATGTCTGTTCATTACCACAGTGCACAGATATTGTGGACCATGGCTTTGCACATTTAAGATGTCAAATCAAAAGCTTCATTAAAGACAGTACAAATGAGTTCAACAGAAATTAATACTTTTTATTCTGAAGAGTTTGCAGCAATCAAATTGTGCCAATTTATTTCATATGATTGACAAAACAAATCTGCAGAGTGGTTCTAATAACAACATTTGGATGTTTTGAAATTAATTGGTCAGGAACAAGCATTCCTGCCTGGGAGCTGCAGTATTCTGCAAACTTCTCTCGCACACTTGATGCTTCCAGACTTGCTCTGTTGGGGCGTTCAGTCAGCCTCCTCTAGAACACATCTTTAGACGCCTATCTGAGCCAGTGTTCTGCTTCACCTGGGTGTATCAACATGTTGTGCAGAATGCATGTTACAACAATTATGGTGTCTGTGGTCTCTGGCATCAAGTTAAAGTCCTTTTGGAAAATTCACCAGCAGGAGGATAGTATGCCGAATGCGTATTCCACTGTCACTGCCTTTCGTTTCTCTAGATTCTTTCCTGGGTGGGACTTATTATGTTCGACTAATGCGCCACCCCCAACCATCACATAGGGAAGTCTTCCCTGCTCCTCAGCACCAGGCAAACACTGATCCTCTGGAACATTCAGTGTCTTCTCCTTCATTCCTCTGCCTAGTGCGGAGTTGCTGTAGACACATCCATCACTGTCTTTTTTTCCAAAATCACTACCTTGGATTGCAGTGAATTTGTAGTTGGCATCAACAAGAGCATGCAAAATGATAGAGAAGGTGCCTTTGAAATTGTAAAAAAGGCTTCCAGATTTTGGTGGAGCAGTGATGCAGATGTGTTTACCATCTAGTGCCCCAGTGCAGTTGGGAAATTGCCACCAGTTTTCAAAGGACAGTTCTCCTTCCACATTCCCTCTGTTGGCTTTGGGAGATATACTGGCAACATTTGCTTTTCAATGGCCCTCCATGTCTCTTTGATACAGTCGGACACTGTCTGGACTCCAAGGCGATAGCAGTATGCCAGACTGTGCATCGAGTTTCCTGTTGCCAAAAAAAAAAAAAAAACACAAGTTGATGAATAATGCATTTGTGTTTGTTTCACAGATTATGAAACACTGAAGTCAAAAAGGAAAAATCTGCGTGACACTTTTGTGAGAATGTCTACCCAGTGGTTCAGGAGCAACTATACAAAAAGGAATGGAAGTACTATCCATATATGACATTCCTTTTGCCATATATTCAGCCAAGAATGTAAGATTCTTTGTTCTTAACTTCAGTGTTCGGTTACATGTTGGTGTAAACAATGCTTGTAGAATTTAGGGTATTTTCTATTTGCTTTCCTTAGGTCTAGGAGCAACTTGGATGACTGCAGACACACCAATGAATTTGCATGTGAAGAACAAGATGAAGATGATGGAGAAAATAAAGAAGAGAGAGAACAGTCAACAGATGAGGGAGAAAGCGGAAGTGAGAGAGAACACACAGTAAGAAGAGACTTAAGGAATATGTTTTTAAGGAAATGCGACATCAAGACCTAGAAAGAAGAGATCCACTGCACAAAAGGAAACCTCAGAATTATTCAAATTTCTTCAGCAGCCCATGCCACATGAAGATCCTGATGAACTTTTTTTTTTCTTGACTTTGGCACCTGAGCTGAGGAGAGTAACGGTACTTTAATTCCACCTCAATATCTTCCTCATGTGGAACCTTACAACTGTATGCCTAACCATACAAACAGCCTGCCAAATCATCCTAATTTTTCACCTGCACCATCACCATCACAGTGTAGCTGGGGAAATTCACACAGTTCCAAGTCTTGATGCGCACACAGACACATACAGACCATTTACACAGATGAACACCCAAGTAGACACAAACAGTTTGTTCTGAAGATGACATTTCTACATGTTTGCATGGTCCTATCTTATTTCAATATTTCATTGATGTTCACATGTTTTTTGAGGGTTTACACCCAGTTTCACCTCTGTGCACTAACAAATATACTCAGGGCTGCCAACTCTCACGCATTCAGCGTGAGACTCACGCAGTTGACCCGATTCTCACGCTCTCACGCCACACCCCCCTTTTCTCACGCAGACTCGTGCAGCAGTGAGAAAAGAAAAAATCTCGCCACATGATCTCGCAAAGCAACGCGCAGAGAGACCAGACAGACAGTGTAGTGAGTTTTTTGTGACAATTGTGAGGGAAATACACAATTTATTCCCATAAACTGTGTAGTCAGCCGTTCTCCCTCCCATCTGCACCGTGTGAATTGTGAACGCAGGCAGGTCAGTGAGTTACAGGGCGCCCCGTGTCTCCGTCCAGTTTAGGCTAGTAGCTAATATGCTGTTATAGTTTATATAGAATTAAGTTAGCATTAGCAGAGTTGTTTGTTTTGCAGCACTGAGCAGTTATTTTACATAACTTTATCATAAAAAAACATGACAAATATCTGGATATGCCTAGTAGTTAATGTTAATTATTGTTTTCTAAGAACAGAATGTCAAGTCAATGACATCCCATATTTAAATGATTTTATTTATATATCAATCACAACTCATCAATCATGTCCAGATATTTGACTGGTGGTGGTGTCAGTATGGATAAATTAGAATTTTCTGTTACACAATCAATATATATCTAATACACTTCTGCTAATGCAATGATTTTGTGTTTGTATTTTTTCCACACCAAGCCACGCCCCTCCATAAGCCCCTCCCTCATAACCAAGCCCCGCCCCCAAAATCTCACTCTAGGCTGAACTCAAAAGTTGGCAGCCCTGTATACTGTTTACAGCATCATATTACATTTTTCCACAAAGTAGAGAAAGAATGAGGTTGATGCACAAATGTTGTGTTGAGCAATTTTAAAGCTGCTACAATGAAATAAACTACTTTACAGAAGTTTTTTTTTTTTTTTTCTGTATAGTCGTTTCTTCTATGCACAGTCATATATTGACTTGTCTTGTATAATGTCAGCAACTGCGCCCCCATATGGAATTACAAAATAATTACCTCAATAATGTTAATTTCATATTTAAATATTTATAATTGTGTTTTATAATTGGCATTAATCTAATAACTTTAAAAACATAATAAAACTAACTGTGAATTAAAAAAATGTGAGTTCACACTGACTTTCTTTGTATATATATACCACTTAGTAGCAAGAAGTTGTTGGGGCTCAACTGGAACAAAGAATGATGTGGTCTTCACAAATATAGAAGTAAAACTGCACATTTTAGAGTGGCCTTTTATTGTGGCCAACCTAAGGCACACCTGTACAATAAGCATGCTGTCTAATGTGCAAAAACAAAAGTGTTGCATTTATAATTTTGGTCAGTGTAGATTGTTTCAAAGCAGCTTTACACTGATAAACACAAACATAATGATTCAGTTATGCAACAGAGATCAATTAAAAAAACAAAACAAAAACAAAAACAAAACAAAAAAAAAACAAAAAATAGTGTCAGTGTTCAGTTAAGGTCAGTTTGTTGTTTAGCTCTGTCCAAGAACTCTGTAAAGTTAAAAGTATTGTTCACAAACAATTTAAAAGTCAAGAAAATGCCAAGGTTATCTGCCGGCACAATATAGGCGGCACATCATCTTTTAGTTTCAATCCTTTTGAAAATCCCACACCGAATTTGTCGCTCCGGTTACTGACGTAACCTCCGTTCCCTGAGAAAAGGGAACGAGCACTGCATCGAGGCAGCGACGTCGATCTTTTTCTGCGGAGGCGCTTATCCACACTATTACATCATACAGTAAAACATTCCAAAAGCTGTCGTTTTGGCAGACTGACTTCAATATAATATAATTTAATTATAACTGACTTCAAAAGACTAATGACAAAGTTTTGAGTTCTGAAAATTACAGGATGTTTTTATAATACAATCACTTCTTATATGTCAAAAGATCAAGGGAGTTTTGGTTTCTCAGTTCATCACCCCTTTAAGAGAGCAAGGGAAAGTCCTGATAGTAGCAGACTTGACAGAAAGAGAGAAGCGTGGGAAACGTTCTTGCTGGAAGAAAATTAAGCAGCAGAGCAGAATGTTAGCCTGTTGGATCTATTTTTTTTTTAACACTACAGATGGAAATTGCTTAATTCAAGAACTTGTTCAATAAATACTTTAAGTGAGTGCAAACTAGAACCTGTTCACTAAGCACCTGTAGTGTATGTTTTTTTTTTTTTTTCAGTAACTAGAACCTCTTTAGTATCCAGCAACAAACCTTTTCAAAAACCAAATGTAAAAAAAATAAATAAATAAAATAATAAATAAAAAGTTACAACCTGTGTTGTATTGTTTCTTGGTCATTTCTCTACTTGTATCCAGTCAGGATTGTTTCCTTATGGTCAGCTGTGTTACTGATGAGTTTATAATTTTCAAAAATACTTAGTTGCTACTGTACAACATGTTTAGTGTTAAGAGATTACCCACTGTGTACTTTGTCCTTCAAGATATTTTTCTTTCAAAAAAGCATATACAAATTTGACTTATTTGTGAAAATGTGATGACCATTTACCTACTTTTGCAAAAATAGAGATCTATTATGCCTCTAGCAGATAATCTTTCCATCAGCGATTCCACAGGTTGGTCATGAGTCTGTTTCTGTATCTCAACCTTCTTGTCATCTCCTCCTTACTCACAGTGTGATGATCGTGGTCTGCAGGGAATAGTTTTGGCGGGAGTGAAGTTAGTCGTTCACCGACCAGGAAGTGTGCAGGTGTCAATGGTTGTGGCTCGTCAAACTCATTGTAAGGGGTAAGGGGTCTGGAATTCAGTGTGGCTTCTACTTCTGTGAGCAGCGTAGACATTTCTTCAAAGGTGAGCTATGCTCTTCCTAGCACCTTTCTCAGGCACATCTTTACAGACCTCACTAGCCTCTCCCAAAATCCGCCCCACCAGGCCGCTGGCTCTACGATGAAGCACTAGATGATTCCCTTTCCTGAGAAGTATTCCAGCAGTTATGGGTCGTTGATGGCTTGCCAGAGCTCGCTGAGGTCTTGGTTTGCTCTTTTGAAAGTTCTGGCATTGTCTGAATACATTACCTTACACATTCCTCTTCTGGAAATAAATCGCTTGAGCGCTAACAGGAAACTTTCTGTGGACTGGCTTGAAACAAGCTCTAAATGCACTGCTCTGGTGACTGCACATGTGAACAGAGCAACATAAGCTTTGCATAGCACTCTATCATTCTTCACATAGAGCGGACCTGCAAAGTCTACGCCAGTCACTTCGAATGGAGGGGTTTCTGTTATTCGGTCTCGTGGCAGTGGAGCCGTTTCCTGTTCTGCGGTCTTTGTTTTTAATCTTTTGCACACAGTACATTTCGACAGGATAGTTTTTACAAGTTGTCTGCCTCTCGGAATCCAGTGTCTACTTCTGATTTGTACAAGCGTGTCTCTGAGGTCAGAATGCATGGTAACTTCATGGTTGTATTGAACCAGCATGTCACAATATCGGTCTTTGCTAGGTAGAATCCATGGATGTTTTTCCTCTGTAACTGAAGTCTGACTGTTGCAGTCTGCCTCCAACACAGGGCAATTCGTCAGCATCAAGGTACAGTTTCAAATCTCGGATTTTTGAATCTGAGTTGAGTGTTTTACCTGCTTTGAGCAAACTAATCTCAGGACTAAAGCTGCTAACTTGTGTCACTTTGGTCCAGTACTTCTCAGCATCAAACATTTCTTCAGCAGTCAACTCACCTCGTTTCTTGGAGTTTGAACTTGCGTTGTGCACAAACCTCTTAATTCAAGCAGTGACCCGCAATACCTTCTTCAGTTTACTGTACTTCAGTAAATCTAGGACAGGTTCTGTTTCACTTTGACAGCTGCTGCTGTTGAGTTGCACAGTGATCTGCAGAACTTGTTTGAGCTCATTACTCATGTCTTCATCACTCTGATCATAATCACTCTCCTCAGTCAGATTTGGTGTAGTCAGAAATGGTGGTCCTTTCCACCATAGTTCACTTTCCTTTAGGTTAGCTACAGTCTGACCTCTGGTTGGGAGATCTGCTGGATTGTCTTTGCTTTTACAGTGCGACCACATTGCAGGGTTGGTTAACGACTGTATTTCAGATACAAATTGTTTCCACTTGTGAGCTGGACTGCGAATCCACTGTAGCACAATCATTGGGTCCACAGGTGAACTTGTCGGAGCTCCATATATAGAGGTTTTAGCAAGCTGTTTCCTAGTCTTGCTCCAATCACTCCTCCCATTAACTCAAGATGCGGCAGGGACATCTTCTTCAACGGGGCTACTCTGGACTTTGAAACGACGAGGCATGTAGTCTTTGTTCCATTATCTGCCTCTCACAGCAGGTATGTGACTGTACTATAAGCTTTTTCACTTGCATCACAGAACACGTAAAGTTGTTGCGCATTGTGCTTGTGCTCAGATTTTACTCCATACCAGCGGGGGATGACTATGTGGTGGATCTGTGGAAGTTCTGAGCACCACCTTTGCCATTCTTGAGCAAGATCGGCAGGCAGCTCCTCATCCCAGCCGAGGCCTCGTATCCACATCTCTTGAAAAAGGCATTTCACACGGACAGTGAAAGGGGTTAGAAAGCCTATTAGGTTGAATATGCGGGCAGATAGTTTCAGAATGCTCCTTTTGGTGTTCTTTCTTTTTGCTACAGCATCCAGCAATGCAGTCAGGTCAAAGACGAAATCATCCGTTTCAGTCCTCCACACCAATCCTAACACCTTCAGTATGGCTCCTGGTGTCTCTGTCTCTGGTGCAAGCTCAACTCGTCGTTGTTTTCCATTTCTCCTTTAACTCTGGACTGTTCGTTGTCCATTTGCAGAGGTCCATGCTAGCTGTAGACATGATCTGTTTGGCATTAGCAGTTATGGAGAAAGCATTCTCAACATCACTTGCACTTGAGATGAAGTCATCGATATAAAGTGATTCTTTTATTATCTTCACTACCTCAGGAAGTTGTGTTTCATATTTCTTCAAATGTTTCCTTACTGTAGCTGCGAGCAGAAATGGGCTGGGGGAGACTCCGAATACCACCCTCGTCATCCGTAGCACACGCAGCTTCTCACCTCCGGCTTAATGGAGCGATGCAGCGAGCCAGAGGAATCGCACAGCATCTCTGTCCTTCTCAGCAAGAGAGATCTGCAAGAAAGCCTTTTTGATATCTGCTGTAAATGCAATTGCGTGCAGTCTGAATTTGATCAATATATCGAGCAGATCTGGATTCAGGTTAGGACTGGTAAGTATACAGTCATTAAGTGAAGGAAAGCCTGTGTTGTGTGATGAGGCATCAAACACTACTCTGAGTTTTGTTGTTACCTTGTCTTCACGGAGAACAGCGTGATGAGGCATGTAGTACTTCACAGCGGTTGGAGATGACTCCTCCTCCACCACGTCTTCGACAATGCCCTGCTCAAGGTAATCATTCACGACTTGTATCAGTGAAACAGCACTACGTCTGACTGCAACTTTCTCTTAAGGCCTTCGAATCTTTTCGATTCTGCAATTCTGTAGTTATCTGGAAGTTCTGGTTTGTCAGGTTGCCACAGCAGTTCAACTTCGTATCATCCGTCTTTGTACTGAGTTGTCTTTTCAAACTTGAGAAGAGCCTCCTCTTCCTCAGGGCTGTCTGTCTGCTTCATGATACCGAGAGACTCTATTTCCCAGAATGCTTTCAGGAGCCGTGAGACCAGCGCATCTTCAGTAACTTGTACTTGCACGCAGGCTGCATCAGCAACACTGGACATTGTGACTGGGCCTCGCACTGGCCATCCAAAGATGCTCTCAATTGCTACAAGTGCGTCTGTAATTCTTTCTACTCGGCCTGACACTATACACCAGTAGTAGTCCCCACCAATCAGCATTGACAACTCTGTATCATAAGTGCTGTCGTCTGTGTAATCTGCTAACTGCAAGCCTCTTCGTTTCAGCTCTGCTTGGATGTGATCACCTGGAATCTTGAGGTGTCTCGAGTGCTTCTATTTCAATCTTCTGCCCCTTCTTCCAGATGTTCTGCAGAGTTACCTTCACCGTGCTGCGCTTCGCTGTTACTAGTGCCGCAGAGCCAAAAGTATGAAGAGCGACAGTTTCTTGCTTGATCACAGGTAACTTTAAGGTTCTTACTGCATTCTCACTGACGAAATTTCTCTGGCTGCCTCTGTCCAGTAAGCAGCGAATGCTTCTACGTCCAGCAGGTCCTTCTGCACACGCTCTTACAGTCTCCAGCAGCACAGTGTTGTTCTGTTTAACGGACTGTATCTTCACTGAATGTGAAGCGAAGTAAGAAACAACATTGTCTTTGTTTTCTTCAGTGTCAGAAGTACACGTCTCTCTTTTCTCACATACAGCACTATGGTGTCGGCTTCCACATACATTACAGCACATTTTAGTCTTACAGAATCTTGCGATATGCTTTGGCCCAAGGCACACAAAGCATCGTTCCCATTTTCATCAATTTGTCTTTTGTGCAGCAATATCAGTTTCGGGACACAGTTCTGGTTTGTGTGCTGTAACAGAAAAGGCAGTTCTGTGTTCTTTGACTGGTAGTTTGCAGTACTGCAGCTGACGGCATGTTGTGCTTTCTGTGCTTCATTTCAAATGATGCGTCTTGTCTCTTAACTGGTTTCTGATAGCTTTGACTGTCTCTGTAATTACCTGATTTAATCAGCTGCATGGTTCTTTATCTGCTCAGAATCTCTTTCTGCAGGAATTCCATAACTTCTGAGACTTTCCATTCATCACTGGTTCCTCTCTGTCGACTGTACTGGAGAGTAATGCCGTCTGGAATCATCTGTAGCAGAACAGGGCATAACAAGCTTTCATATGCCTCTGATGCGACACCCAGCAACTGTAAGCTGCGGATATGTATTTCACATTCATCATAAAGATGTCTCAGAGCAGTTACGTCATGAGATTTCTTTACTGGGCAGAGATTCAGTAGTTTGGTCATATGTGCATTGATAAGCAGGTCTTTTCTTCCGAAGCGACTCTGCAGCAGATCGATCGCGTGATCATAATTACTGTCTGTTAACATCAGTCCCGTTATTGACTTTGAAGCAGTGCCGCTTAGATACGTCTTTAAGTAGTTAAACTTCTCTGTTTTGCTCAGCGCATCATTCTTGTGAATGGCAGTTTCAAATTGATTCGAAAAGTCTTACCACAGACTAATTTCACCGTTAAATTTGTCAATAATCAACTTAGGTAACTTAACTGTTTGTCTGTGCAGGGAGGGCTCCGTGCTGCTTGGTCAGCTGCTTTCCCGGTTTCTCTGTATCACTCGGTGCACGCCTGATTTCGCGGTGATGACGCGCTCTTTATATTCCTCAACATCCGCAATCTCATTCTCTAAATCATTGGTGTCCGTCCCTTCCTCGATTCCGACATCCAGCTTCTGAAGCGTTTCCTCTTTTTCAGATAACAGGGCTAACAGTTCACGTAATCGGTCAATGACCGGATCTTCTTTGTTCACCTCTGTTTCGATGTCTTGCAGTTGTCGCCGTGTGGAAGCGCGAACAGCGCTCCGTTTTCTGATTTGTCTTTCAAGCCGGTCCGCCATTTCTTGTGTTGCTTGCTAGTCTCCCGGGTTTTGGCACCAGACTTTTGTCGTGTCTTTTTCGCTTAGCAAGCAATAATGACTCGTGATGACTTGAATTAAAACAAAAGAACTGGTTTACTGGAGTTTCGTTCAGCTTTATACAAAGATGACTTTTCTTAATTGCGCACACACATAATCTCAATTGTTGGCTTCTTCTTCATGCTTGTGCGCGCTCTGGATTCCAAAGCATTATGGGCAACTATTCTTAAAGGGGAACTGCCCAATAAATGACTATGTAAACTGTTTCTGTTACTGAAATCAATGAATTAAACTTATTTGAAGCATTTATGACTACTAATCCTCTAATTTAAGTCACAACAGCATTACTTTCAAGAATAAAAGTAACACACTACGTCCTCAGTGGCTCAGATGTTGGAAGAAAATGAAGGCTTTTATGTTCAGTCTTACATACAAAAACAGAACATCGGGATTGCTTACGAGACATTGTTGACGTTATATCTGCTCGACCACAGAGAAAACAGACAGTGTACAGTCAAACACTACTCACTGAGGGCAGAAACTATGGCAATGGCAGTCAGTCATGGGAATGGTTCTATGGGAATGCTAAATGAAACGAAACCAAGAGTCTGCAGGCTGTAATAATAGGACACTGGCAAAACAGATTTGGCAAACGGTCCAGTGTGTATTTGTGTTTGCATTCTGGAGAGCATAAAAATGTTTCTGTTTAAAAACTTGAGCAATGTCGCAGACATGTCTGTTGATTTCTGGAATGCAATGGAATGCATTTAAAGCATTTAAACTTAGAATCTAACCACTGCTCAAAATGCCGGAGGTGATGTTCAGTGCCAAGTTCTGTGTGCTACTGTAGCAAATTTTCTCATTATAACAAACACAAAGAACCTTTTTGATATCACGATGAACTAAAATCAGTGACAGCTTTTTAGTAAAAGGGAACACACTTTCTATGCTAAATATAACCTATTCAGAATTTGAACAAAGGCTTTTGGCCCTGTACACAATACAAAGTTTTGGGAGTGACATCCATATATAAATGAAGTGAAGACACTCTTTCATTTAAGAATATAATTAATAACCATAGCAATGGATGGGACAAAAGAAACATGTGAGTCAGTGTGCATTAAGGCTAAACCTGAATCACAATTAATAGCTTTCAATTCACCAGCAACATAATAATAAATACAATACACCGGATAACAATAAAAATATGTAATGTGTAGCCTATTAAAGTGCATTATTCAATTCAGTGGTGGGTTTCTGAGTGAAATTTATCTGAATGGAACTTTATCTTTCCACTCATGTGAATACTGGCATGAAGGCATTTTGACTGATTATTCCACATCACCACCAAAATTTGATTTTAAGATTGCATGCGCAGCTGAGCAAAGGACCTGCCGCTGGAGACTTGCAATTGGTTGTTGTATCTGAATATTTAATGAGGTAGGTTTATTCAGTTTTAGGTAGTTTTGGGGGGTGTTTTAGTAGTCATTTGTAAATATAATTATGCTCCATTTTGTGTACTATATGCATTAATGCATTAAACATGAAAGTAGTTCTAACATACACGTAACGTAGGTTTTATGATTTATGATCAGATTTATGATCTGATTTATGACCATATTTTTGACTCGTGTCATCGTAGATGGACAGGTAGACATATGTCTAATGTGTACATGATTAGATTTATGAGTGAATTTATGTGTCTATGACCTCTCTGTCACTCTGACTGTCATGTCACCAGGGTCCTGTCAGCTCTGAGTGACATGACAGTGTTTGTGTAAATCAAAAGATCAAAACAGATGTTAGATTTGACTTTAATTGGATTTATGAGTGGTTTTATGATGTTTTATCTCATCCGCTTCCCTGGTGTTTTGGTAACAGGCTGGGGTTTTGGGTTTCATCTTGATTTTGGAAAAATGGCTGAGTAAATGTGTGTGTATTGTCACCTCAAGAGGATCAGTTTGTTCTTTGATCGCTACGATATATGCTAATGTTTAGATTCCACCCTACTGGGTTCGTTTACATCTACCCCCTGCGTGCAAGGAGAATGTCTGAAATGGCTTTCATCTTTGTGCTTTAGGTTGATGCCTTAGCAAGACCAATGTCTAGACACCAGCAGTCTGTCTATCAAACTGTCTACACCCGTGCTAAATAGATTGTCCGGATGTCTGGTTTATCAATGTGTGGAAAAGGAAAAAGTAAAAGATGTAAAAAGACATGATCAATAAAAATTCTACGTGCTAACATCTTAGAAGATCAGTATTGTCTAATTATTAGGGTTTTGTTAAAACAAAACATAAAACATTATTAAGATCAACAACTAACCAAACCGATCTAGAAAAGACACTAGACTATCTACTTTAGAAATAAATAATGGTTGTTATCTGAAAATGAATGAAATGAATCAGAACACTTATAAATGTTAAGAAATACTATATACAATATGTGTTTATACCGTTTTTTGTTGTTGTTGTATAAAAAGAGTTAACTAAGAATCATAGAGTTCACCAGAGTTCGAAAATCTCATTAATTTTAAAACAACTTTTTAAATCGTTTCCTTTTTTTTCTAAAACATGGAAAAAGAGAATGTTTTAAAATAGGTAAAACAAATCTCTTTTCATATGAAAATAATATTTTACATCGATTTAAACTAAAATAGTACTCGTTAGAATGTTATTTTTCACCCCCATCGCGTTTCCTCGAGGTAGGTGTGGCTACATATAACGCATTCCCCTTTTTTCGCAAGATCGTACAAACATTGCGGGGAAGTTCTCATAGCTCACAGTATACGGAAACGTCTTAACGCAACCTACGTGTTTGAGTTTACGTTTTTACTTTATTGCTTCTTCTTCTTCTTCAAAAAAAAAAACATTTTTCCTTCTTCAAACTCAGGACAACATTTTTAAAATGTCTGGCTCTCCTAACGGTAAGCTATTTTAAACATTTTTTTGTTTTGTTTTGTTTTTAAATCTCAAAATTGTTTAGATGCGATCAATGTATAAGATCCCGATTGCTTAAACAGGTGATGTGATGTCTTGTATGCAGAACACGGACTTGAGACAATTGTAAACGAGATCATTGCGCTGAATACAGGCGGTATGATTAATCTATTGTATCTTATTTTATATTATTTTTAAATTATATGAAAAAAAAAAAATACCAATGTGTATAATGTTCGTGTGTTTATGATCGTTTCTTTCTTTTTGCTCCTCCCCGCAGCACGACCTCCACAGCCTGACGTCGGAGGTGAGGCGAGAGGGACGAGGCCTGACAACACGCAACCGCTCGGTAGCTTTTTCACTTAAAGTTTGTTATTAATACAATGACGTAAAACCTAAAATAAGAACTCTACTTGTGCTAGATTGTTTAAGTATGTATAATGCATTGTGTTAATGCGTGTTTTTCTTTTTCATTATTATTATTATTATTATAACAGTGCAGACTCGTCAGATCAGTGACACCACTGCATCTGAAGCGCGAGAGATCCGAACTGAAAACAAAGGGTCGCTCGGTGAGTTTTAAATCAACATCTTGATTTTTTATTGCGTTGTGAGAAAAAAGATGCTGAATAATTATTTGTGTTTGTACTAGCGTGTTTAAGGCAGATTGTTAACCGCTTCCCAGCCGTTACACCTCCTACTGGACAGGATCCGCCGGTGGGGCAGCTCGCTGTGACTGCGGAGGTTCATGGTGCAGTACAGAGATACACTATTCCACAGCAGCCTGGTATGTATTAATCAGAATTATATATATATATACTAGTGTGTTTAAGTCAACTTGTTAACCGTTATCCGTCGTTACAGTTGTTGATCCCCGTGACACAGCCCCTGCTATTCCAGGCCCAAGCGGTATGTTTTGTAATAAGTATTATTTATAATATATCTACACCGTACACGTTTTAAAAAAAAATAAATAAATAAATAAATTCACATTTTTAAATGTGAAACTCATTCACATTTTTTCTTTGTTATTCACACAGGTTGTTTTGGCGAGGCTATACCACCGCCACAAGTATTTCCTGATGGTAGCATTGGTGTAGTTTTTAAAAGGCAAGAGTCGCTATCCACACCTCGGAGGGTGGGTCAGGACGTGCCCGCAACTGTGAAGGTTCAACCACGTGCACAAAAGAAAACAACCCGCCGCAAGCTCTGGGTCATACCAGGCCCACCTGAGCGAAAACGACAGAGACAATCAGGTGGTAAGTATAGAGGAATCAAAATGAAATTATTCTCTTTATTATTATTATTATTATTATTATTACAATAATAATGATTATATTATTTTTTAAATCGTCAGAAGAACCTGCGATCTGGAATGAGAATTTTGTTCAAGCATGGGACAAATGTGATATGAACCAGGTATCTAGTGTGGAACAAGAGCCAGAATTAAACCAACCACCTGAGATAAGCGAAATTGCAGTAAATCCGGACGTCGACGCTGATAATCTTCCTTCAAACCAAGAGGAATACAAGAACCAGCTGCAGAACGACGTAAACAAGGAAATTCTGAACTCTTTGAATACGATTGTGAAGAGCCAGAAAAGAATAATAGAGGATCATCAGAAGGCCCAGAAGGAGCAAGCACGTTTTAATCAGACTGTGACAACAACACTGCAGAAGCATGGGATCATCCTTAAACAAATAATTGCTATGCAAAAACGTCACGATAGTGGACATGAACGAACAGCGTGTGATCAGGAAATGACTGTTACGCTGTTAAATGAACTACTGGGGTTTTTTAAATAACGTTGATGAGTCCTATTTTCTTTTTTCGTCCTATGTATGTGTTATTTTAGACATCTTTTAGACATCTTTTATTCTTTTTGCTCACAGTTGTATGGTATGAATATTTGAAGATAAATTAAGACTACAATGGCTGCAAAACGTTGTCGGGAGTCATATGATGACGATCTTAGTCCTCCGTTAAGATGTAGTAGGGGTAATCATAATGATCAGCAAAGCACTACAGAAAAATTACTCCATCTCATTCAGACTGTTGAAGAAATGAAAAAACACAAATCTGCTAGATTGTTAAAATTAATAAACACTGTACGATCAAGGGCAGAACCTCCTCCAGAACCAATTTTTGATTCTGAACAATTTGTAAACACCCAACACACTGGAGAGGTAGCAGAAGCACCTCCAGAGCCAATTTTTGATTTTGATTTTGATCAATTTGTAAATTCTCAACACACTGGAGAGGTAGCAGAAGCACCTCCAGAACCAGTTTTTGATTTTGATTTTGATCAATTTGTAAATTCTCAACACACTGGAGAGGTAGCAGAAGCACCTCCAGAACCAATTTTTGATTTTGATTTTGATCTCGAACAATTTGTAAATTCTCAGCAGATTGGGGAGGGATTAGGTAACCAGCCACACCGTACGCTTGACCTTACCGATCCAAACATGGGTCTTACTCAAGATGAAATAGAATCACTTGTAAGAGAGGGTGGCGATGTGGCTGGATACTCTGTAATACCTCGTGCACGGTTCAACGGTTTGGAAATCCATAGGATTATAAACCTCAGGGAAATATCTTCTACAAATCTAGCAGACTACACAGTATTTTTACATGACACGCTTTCTGAAATAGTGGCATTTTCCAGATTGTTAGGTGGAGATGGAAGTTTAATTAACATTACCTTGAGAGGTGCTAGCCTGACATCGGATGTTAATACACTTTTGTCACAGGGTAATGATTACAGTGTTGATCTCTTTACTGATCAGCTTGAAAAGATTATGCAGAGCAACTCTGATGTGCAGTTTGATGAGAGTTTAAATTTAAGAGTGTCTATAGCACGAAGTAAAAATGGTGGTGCACGTCGAAAAATACGTGATCTTGCCCATGATGAAGTGATCCGTAAAAACAGGCTTCATCTTTTCATCCCTATGAACATCTCATCCAATCTTTGCTTTGCAATCTGCTTAGCACACTTTCTAAACCCTCAGAAACCGCACACAGAGCTAGAATCTATAGCGTCATCGTTGCAGAAGGCTGTAGGGTACACGGATCAACACAAGGTGGCGCTTAATGATATCACGCTGTTTGAACGCATGGTCCGAAAAGTTATGGATATGTCACAGCTAAGGGTAAGGTCTGTATGAAAGTGAAAGGCATAACACTTAATGCTGTAAACTTTGAAGTCATCACACTAGATTCACTGATTGGTCTTGTAGATCATTATGTAACGGAGCGGGACAATAGCCTACACGTTCTTGCACACAATGACACTATTGTGAGGAATAAAAAGAATTTGACGTTACACAACAAGTCATTTGTGAAGAAATTCAAAGTTGTGTACGACAAACGTGTATTGCTCCCTGACTTTACTACACTTCCATATGGCTTCTGACAACGTTTTTGGTAGGGGTGTACGAGACACAGAAGGGTTTGACACGCGACTCCAGTGGCCTTTTGCGGCCATAGTATCGGGGTCTAGCAACTGTGGGAAAACGTTTTTTGTAAAGATGTTGTTGCAAAATGCTGGAAAACTGATTTCTAAAAAAATTGACAATATTGTTTTCATTTATTCTGTATGGCAGCCTTTGTATGACGAATTGTTAAAGATGTATAATCATGATATTAAATTTATTGAAGGAATTCCACAGACTCTGGATGACGATGTTTTGTTTCCTGTCAATAAAACATCTCTTGTTGTGATTGATGATTTTATGCAGGAGGCATCCAGTAACAAGGAGGTTGAAAAACTTTTCACAGTCTATGTACACCATAAAAATTTAAGTGTTATATACATTCTACAGAATTTATTTTTTCAAGGTAAATCCAGCAGAACCATTAGTTTGAACACAAACTATTTAGTACTCTTCAAGAATTCAAGAGACGCGTCCCAGGTCAATATTTTAGCCAGACAAATGTTTCCCAACAACACAAAATTTTTTATGGAAAGTTATGAAGATGCTACCAGCGTCCCTTACGGGTACCTTTTTATTGATTATAAACCAAAGACCCCTGAACAGTATCGTCTCAGAACTGCATTACTCTCACAACATCCGGTTGTATACATCCAGAAAAAAAAAGATGGTAACTCTGTTGATTTGGTGAAAAATAATAAAATGTCTCCAAGATTTTTAAAAAACCACTCTCTCTTAAAGTTGTTATTAAAAGCAACGCCCAAGCAAAGACGTGTTATTTTACATAATGCTAGTGATGAGTTCATTTTATGTTTGTGTGAATTAGCTCTTAATGTACTCCATGGTAATATCCCACTCACACATCAACAATACCAGAAGCTGAAAAGAAGAAAAACTGAAATCAAACTGGTTGCTGATAAGAAAGTTGTGTGACGGAATGAACGAGATGGAAGCAAATGCAGGTGAACACAAATGTTTATTGAAGACAAATGGTGAACACAAACTCCGTGGTGACGCTGATGAACTCCGTGGGTGACGATGGGATCTCTCGGCTGGGTGGCGCAGGGGCTAGATGGCTGGTGGTGATGAGGTGAAAAACTCCCGTGACGAAATACACATCCAGACAAACGATCGACGACGAGATAAACAATCCAACTGAAGACACGAAGACAAACCAACACGACAGTCCAGCGTCCGGTACAACTATCAGACGGGGAAGAAGAGAATGAGGTGAGTATATGTAGCTGACGGTAATGTGTGACACCTGGTGCGGGGACTGATTGGCAGCTGACTCCAATGAGCATGACGTAACCACAGAAGACACCAAATCACGAGACCTGAGAACACAGCCGATCCATGCACCGTGACAAGTTGGGGTCAAAAGAAAGAGGCGATTGATTAATCAACAAACAGGGTTTCTTCTTCCTCTTTTAAGTGTTGCAGTCCCTTTTATTACCAGCTTGATCACATCCAATAAATAATGTCTGGGATGGAACACAGTGAAAAGGTGTACCTGGTTCCGCAGAGAGAGCTGGATAAATTAAAGGCTACCACAACACATGAGTCTATACATCAAACTGTTGAGGATGATCTCGACATGACCATCAGAACTATTTTACACAGAACTGATCTGAAACCATATGAAAAGGCAAAGATGTACACATCGGTGTTACAGAGGTTTTTAACATTGGCTAAGCTAGGGGATAGAGAGACCAACACATTAACTTTATCACTTCCATCACACTACCATGGTGATAAAGAAGAACACCCCGTGACTACAACTGCAGCAAACCAAGATGTTTTAGATGCTGTTGCAGATGATGTTTTGAAGAATGTTCCACAGAAGAATATAAAAAATGCTCGTTACATTTTAAATAAAATGTTTAAAACCAAAGATGTTGCTTCTTGGACTGAATCGGGTGAGTTTGTGTTTAAAGGCAGAACTATCCCTGGTTCGCACATGTTGGATTTAGTTAAAAGTGTCATGGCACCACAAAAGATTCTTGATGAGCGGAGACCTGCTGGATGGAATGAGTTTCTAGAGGCATTTTCCACTTTAAACATGCCGTATTCTATGGTCCCAAACCAGTATGTTAGGCATTTGATTAACTCTTTTAAAAACAAATCGACACCTCCGATAACCAACTCTTCTAAAAAAAAAAGTAAAAAACAGAGTGTCGATGAGAGTACACCGACAAGACAGTCTAATTATCCAGAAGACGTCGTATTCAAATCACCTATTCTTGACAGGAACAGTTGGTTAAATTTTTAATCTTTGAGTTTACACGGGTCATGTTCTCATTGATTTATTATTTTTGTATCAACTGTGTTATTGATCTTGTTATTGTTGTATGTAATGGCGTATGTGTGTATATAATAATAAAAGAGTCATAAAAGAAATTTTCTTTTTTTCTTCAGTTTTTATTGAAAATATTAAACATAAGACATAAACACCTCACCGGTTTGCACACATTGAACACAATTGAAAACATATTCATTACATTGAGATTGTTTTAGTTTTTTCACAAAAGCTGCCACACATTTGTCATTTTTAATTAAATCATCAGTGTATAGGTTTAGAACATATTCATAATCATGACCCTTTGCCATGTGGTAGAGAAAGAACACACAATGTTGGCCGCAGGTGTCTGATGAAAAATCTTGGACTTGTATGGTAGAATATCGAACGATTCTAGAATTTAGTTTTAGAAAATCTTTAATTATCGACGGAAAATGGATGTCGTCAGGTTTGTTCCCAAAGCTGTCAAAAAACATTGATACTCCATCCCCGTTTATGTAGATGGCTAGCCAGTGTTCCCCCACATGATCTGACCCCTTTGAATTAAATATTACTGATGCTGGTAATTTACTTAAAGGTGTTTGTGGTAAATAGTCGCAAGGGAGGACACCGAGAAAATCGGTGTTGCATGAAATCTTATCCATGATCTGCGTAAGCTGTATTGTGTTCATTATTTTATTAATAGTAATCAACTAAGACCTGTCGACGGTTTGATACTTGCACAAGCGATTCAAATGTGGAATAGAGAATAAAATTAACCGTATGAGGTAGTGGTTGTCTGAATCGCGCTTCAAGTCTAATATTCCCAGATTTTATAAGTGACACAAGCTGTCCACATTCCTCATCTGGTGAAATATTAAACGCATAGAGTGTGTATCCGTGCAAAAACTCCTCTCTATCAATAGACAGCGCTTGGTTTTTGAGATGTTTTCCGGAAGCCAATGCTAATTGGTAGAACTCACGCACTGCGGAGCCAGACGCATAATTAGGTTGCAGAGGTTTTGCCGGGAATTGTTGCCCATCCACATAAATAGATAAAAATTCTAAGTCATAATTTTTAAACGCGAATGGATTTTTTTTATATGACCCTGTGAAGGCGTCGTTATCGACCATAGCTAGCACAATAGATTTAGGTAGAGTTCCTAAGAATAAGTTTTCTTGATTGCAGACTCGAGAGCCTGGAGGAATTGAGAAGTTTTTTACACAAACTCTGTCAATGGGGTACTTAGCGGTGGTTGAGAGTAGAGCTTGTGCATGCCCTAACCTCACGGCAGGTGAGACACTCACTTTTTTCACAAATAGTGAGGCCGACATGATGTTTAGTTTATAGGCGACATCATCACTCCTCATCAGACAGAATTCGTCTTTACCCCTAGTCATGCGTATTTTAATGTCAACCCCATTAAGCATCAGTTTTTCTTGAAAGAAGATATCGCTGTGAATGGGTGCAAGTAGTTCGACAACGTTACTGGCATTGGTAAAGGCAGCTCTCTTTGTCAGGCCATGATTTCCTCCAGCGGGGTCTGCAGCGTCCATGTGACCAGCTCTATCTTTATAGAATAATCCAGCAGAGAAAACTGTTTCCAGGGTGTGTTTATCATAATTAAGAAGACACTCAATAAGACAGCGATAAGGATGCGTGTTCGTACTCTGTGATATCAACCGATCCCCCAACGACACGTCAACTTGTGAAAATATTGTCGCTCCTGCATAGTTGATAAGGCCCACTGGAGCCCCATCTGCAATATCTGTACCGTTAGGATTAGTAATTTTGACCCGCAAAAATAACAATGTGTTGTTTAGGTCGATGTAATCCTCTCCGGTCCCAGCAATAAAAAATTCCAAAGGTGCTGTGTCTCAAATGGCCGATAATGGGGGTACCTCTATATAGGCATTTTTTTCAATAGCAGTTTGTGTCAGAGGTACTGTGAATAGGTCGAGTTCAGATTTAATACATTCTTCCGACATATTGTGTATTAACGCCATGATCTAGAATATTGTTTTGACAGATCTCTTCGACTTAACACGTTTCGCTGTCTCCTTACGCTTGCGTTTTATGACTGAGGTCTTTTTAGGTGAGCGTTTTCTTTTCTTTTGTGTCTGACCACTCCTCCTGGCCCCCGGAGGTCTAGAGGTTCTTTTGCGAGACATCACCATTAGCCCGGACCCCTCTTGAGCGTTATTGTTGTTAAACGAGTGCGTTAGTGTATTGGTAACAACGTCACTTAGTATGTTTTTTGCAGCTGATTTAAGATGCGGCTTCGCAATGTTGAATCCTTGTCTCAGTAATGGGATTGTCATACGAAAAATGCCGCCAATTCCCGCCCCGTACATTACTCCACCCCCTGCATAGCCAGGGAGCCCATTACCCGCTTGGGTTTGGTAATACGTTACGTATCGCTCTGGATCCATTTTGTAAGTACATGGGTATGGCATTATTTATTTTTAAAAAATCCCCTGTTTCACGGGTCTGAAATGTAACTTTGCGCACACTTTTCCGTAAGTAAAACGAACGGTATGATTCTGATCGTCTTTTACTTCTATGGCTATCTCTGTGATAGAGGCTTTATTGACCGGTACGTAATGTACCTTATCGTATCTAACGTTGACAATTTTATTATTCTCACCGTCTATATGCACACAGCCTAGTAGCGGAACGAACGCATCGCCAACTGATTGGTATTCAATGATATCTGTGTATATATACAAGGTGTAGAAACCTGCGTTTATGTCAGCTTGATACGGGGCATATGTCACCGGCGTGGCTCTCCCACTACCATAGTCTTTGTTAGGCTGATTTACAGATTCTATAGCCACCCCAGGCTTTAGCCCTAATATGACAGCTAGCTTCCCATAAAATGTCAGCAACGTCTTCGGTGGGGCCTTTAGAAAGACTCTGTTTTTTATATGATCATACCCAAGCGTCACCCCTGGAGGTAGAGTTGTGTTTATTTCTCTAATCAGAAATAGAACATCCTCGTAATAACCAGCCTTTAGCGTGTTACATAGTTTTGGTATACTTCGAGTACCGTTGTTGATTTGAATCTTAATCCCATCACCAACGGCGTACCGTTCAGAGACTTCTTCCTCATCATCTTTCTGTGTGTTTTGACCGCATGTAATAATATATGCACCATCTTCCTCTGGAAATGTGTACCACGATATAGGGTATTCAAATTCAACCAAACCAACCTCCCATTGTCCTTTTAGGTTTATAGTTCTCGCCAGCATAGTTCTATAAC
Source organism: Cirrhinus mrigala (assembly GCA_036247105.1). Classification (NCBI taxonomy): domain Eukaryota; kingdom Metazoa; phylum Chordata; class Actinopteri; order Cypriniformes; family Cyprinidae; genus Cirrhinus; species Cirrhinus mrigala. The sequence continues at coordinate 20,567,999 of CM070024.1, forward strand.
TGGAAATAGTGTTTTCCGGATAAACAGATAACGATGCATTGCAGGGGAGTGTCAAATAAAAACCACCTTCCGACATGATTGTTTTTTAAACGAATGAGTAAACATCTATGGCTGGTTTCTTTTATGGTATCTGTACATCTACCACATCTTTCTCATCTACCCATGTATTGAATTTTGAAGGCCAGCCGAGCCACTGAACCAAAACCTTTGTTGATCGTCCTTGTTGCTTCCTATCCAAAATTTTTTCTATTTTAAAAGTTTTGTTCTTGCTCACATATATTTTTTGTAATTCCTCCTCATAAAAAACTCCATCAATAACATCTCCATCATAATCACAGAGTCTATAGACAGGTGGGTCTCGTGGGATACATGTTTTTACCGTGAAAAACTCTTCTGTGTAATTTTTCTCATATCCTTTTGCAAATGGGGTCCTTACTTTAGAGATTCTGACTGTGTCACCAGTCTTATACTTAAAAATAGGGTTGGTACTGTGCGAAACCTTAGACCCGTATAGGTTATGTAGCACCATGGGTACGTTTTCTTTGCAAACATCGATTGGCCTCATCTTGATGCTTCTGTGATAGCTTGCATTGTATCCATCCGTGATGTCCTGAAGTATGTCTATGTATCTTCTAGAGTTTGTAGCTGTTAAATATCGAAATAATCTTGCTTTATAACTACGATGAAAACGCTCAATAATATTCGCTTTAAGCTCGGTGTCTGCTGCAAAATGTGTAATGTTGTACTTTTTTGTTATATTTTGAAATTGTTTGTTAAAAAACTCTTTTCCTTTATCCGTCTGTAATTTCTGTGGTACACGCCCCTCTTTCAATATAGATTCAAAGGCCTTAGCCACCTCTACCCCGCTCTTGTTTTTTAACACTCGCACCCATGCATATTTACTGAACACATCTATGCATGTCAACAGAAAACGGTTGTTGTCATTTTCCTTAGCATATGCTGACATGTCTACTAGATCTGCTTGGAACTGCATGTCGATGCCATAGACAAAAACTCTGTTCCTTTTGTATTTTAGGGGTGCTGTCCTGTGTAGTGTGTAAGCATCCTCCCCAGCTAGCCAGTCTGAAATCTGTTTATCAGTTAACCGAATACCTGTTTCCTTTAAAACGGCATCTTTTAATCGTTTTTTACCCCCTAAAGAACCTGGGTTAGAAGGGGTATAGTAAATCTTTTTCAGTATCTCTTCGGACATGTCACTTCAGAGGTTACAAAAGAATAACGCATAAGAGTTTAAGTGTATTGGTTTTTATTTATCAAAAGTAACTCAAAATAATCCAACATTTTCAAACATCATCAATGTACTGAAGAAACTTTACACACATTACAACATTTTTCTCAATCATGTAGCCAACCAGTGTATCAATAATCTCACATACAATTGTCTGGTCATTTGTTGAAACCAACACCACACATAGATCTGTTACATATGTACACAGTCACAAAATGTCAGCAATTCTAATCCTACTACCACATTCAGTCATTAGGTCTAGTATTTTCTTGATGGTCACAGAAAATGGGTCACCCGCATTAACACACATACGCATCACATCATTCCAATCATTTGACATAGCTCTTACAATCGCCATTTGTTTTTTGAGGTTTGTAAAACGTTTGGCATCAACACCGCATCCGTTTACTGGTAAGGATACATCAGGATTGTCGTTAATGATCATGTACAACAAGTTGATCATTTCACATCTAATATTTTGTTTAAACATAGTTTTTGTCAGAGCGTTAACACAACATGTATTCCCCATGGCACTGTTATAGTTATGCCGTTTGTGGACCACCCTTCCAACTGTCCACAGCGTCATAGACAATCTGTTCGCTGTTCACATCCACAAGTTTTTCTCTGACCTGGCGAAGCTTCTCCACAATGTAGACTTCGTCACGTAATTCACACAAAATAGCATCCACCGAACCCTGAATCCTCTGTGGATTAACCCTTAAACCGAATCGGTTCAGTGCTCGAGCTATAATGTGCTTTAGCTCTGGCTTTATCAGATTACGTGACAACTCCTCGAAGTATGCGTCAAAGAAATAAGCGTTGGGTTCAAACAAACATGAGTGTCTAAGTTGACTGGGGTGATCCACCTCACAACCCATACAAAGTTCTTTCAGCTTTTTGTTGATAAGGTGTTCCAGTATGACCACGACGGTTGCTTTTATAATTTTAAAACCGTCAGAATGGATACATCCGTCTGTGTCATCAATTCCAGCACAGGCCGCAGCACCCGCTATCGCTCCGGCGCTGCCGTACGGCGTTGTGAGAAAGGTAAGGTTGTGATAACCCAGTTCCATGCAGAATTTGTCCAACCAACCGTTGTTATTAGTTTGTGGGAGGGTCTCCATAGGTACGGCATTGTCATCAGGCATCGCTGGTAGGGTTTCTGAGGTATTGCTGTAGCAGCAGGTCGATGATGGATCTTGAGACATGATAGAGTTGAATGTTGTGAGCATCCCATTCTTTAGGTATTTTAATGTCTGTAGTATGTGGGTGGAGATAAGAGATGGTCTGGGGTGTCGGGAACGCCCCGTTCAGGGTGGAATAATTTCACCTTTACAGAGTTGTAGCGATCATACATGTCACACCATCTGAACATCTTGTCAATACATGTAAAAACGTCATCGATTATATGGATATCTTTCCACTGAAACAAAAACCTCATGTCATAGTGCATGTAGTGTTCAGATTCAGAAATAGGCCACATGCGCTCGTTGATCTTTGTCTTGTCGTTGCAGTAAAAAATGTAAACACAATCATCTGGTAATTTTTTACTGTGATCCCCAACCACACGAAATCTTTTGCCAGGAATTATGCTGTCCCACTCTGCAATGTATAATGGATCATCACCACAATCATTCAGATCTCTCCAAACATTGTTGTAGAATAACCACCAGTCTTTGGCCGGGAAAATCAGACAGGGTTCCTGCGATGTAAAATCATCTTCTATATCCACAGCGTAGAGTTTCACGATTCGCATCACTTTGTCAAACACATATCGCCCCATACGGTTACCAGACATTGAGAAATCACGAGACACCTTGTTCATATCTTCATGGAGAAACTTTGTTAAGCTAACTCCTTGTTTTTTCCTCGGTGCAAAAGTCAGGTCCTTTCTCATTTCAACAGGTCCTCTTGTCGGAGAAATACACATCACTCTTCTAGCGGTTTTAGGAGTTTTTGGGGCAGCAGCAGCCACTGCAACAGGAGAGCACAGAACGTCTTCTATGTTTAATTACTATATTCTAAAACCGTATTTAAAACCTTTCAGGGCTGTAGGTGGGTCTTAGGTGCTAGCAAAAGATCTGGAAGAAGCAACACCATAAAACACCAGGGAAGCGGATGAGATAAAACATCATAAAACCACTCATAAATCCAATTAAAGTCAAATCTAACATCTGTTTTGATCTTTTGATTTACACAAACACTGTCATGTCACTCAGAGCTGACAGGACCCTGGTGACATGACAGTCAGAGTGACAGAGAGGTCATAGACACATAAATTCACTCATAAATCTAATCATGTACACATTAGACATATGTCTACCTGTCCATCTACGATGACACGAGTCAAAAATATGGTCATAAATCAGATCATAAATCTGATCATAAATCATAAAACCTACGTTACGTGTATGTTAGAACTACTCATGAATTTTCTGTTAAAAGATAATGTGTTATTATCCTCCTCTAAAATTAATGTCATAAAGTTTAGTGTTCCTGTGAGCTAAACTGCTGAAAAACTAATACATCCATTCCGAATACAGGCTGAATCCACAGATTTAACATTTTATGTTATACATTAAAGTATTTAGGTAGATTTTGAGGTGCAGTACCTTCAAAAATAAAAGTGATCCTCTCTGTAAAATCACACTGTTTCGTCCCATTTTCGGTGTGTTTGGCTTCCCATATGTACGTCTGAACACTGATTCTCTTGCTCTGTCATGTTGCTTCTACCAACTGTTTATTTCTGTAGGTATGCAAAGCAGAGATGTATACGCTATGCCCTCTTCTGAAGACAGGAAGCAAGGTGCCTTTAAAGACAAGATAGGTAAATGTTGTCACAAATCATACATCAACATAAGAGACCGTTAGCTGGAATAGAAATGCTGATATAAATACACATTTTAACACAACTCTGACTGGTAAGACATTTTTTTAGGTTTCGCTTATCTCTTTATTTTACCAAAGAAAATATGGTCCCACTTTATATTAAGTGGCCTTAACTACTATGTACTTAAAAAATAAATTGCAATGTACTTAATGTGATCATATTGTATTGCAAAACACTTTTGCTGCTATTGAGGTGGGATATGGGTAAGGTTAGGGAGAGGTTTGGTGGTATGGTTAAGGTGTAAGGGATGGGTCAAAAGTGTAATTATAAATGTAATTACAGAAAGGGTTATGGTTAGGAGTACTGCAACTAGTAAGGAGATTTTTTAATTATTTATTAATAAACTAGTGTTTTCTGAGTCAGTGTCGCAAGGATGTTCCGATCCTGACTTGCAATCTCCTCTTTGAACGTGCCTTTAGAGAGAAATGCATCTTTACAGATTACATAATAAAAAAGTTTTTGTTTTCGATTTGTATCTTTTCGTTAAGCTATCATTTAAAGCTTTCTATAGATATATTTATCATGTCTGTGAATGATGTATTTGTATCATTTTCGTGAAGCGCTCCTATTGAGACGACAGAAAGCGGATTATGTTTGTTTTCTTTATTTTATAAAAGCACCATTTGCAATGTTTTGTTGATATTGTAAATGCACACAAATAAAAGTAGACCCTTCCTCATGTGTTTCTATGGTTTCTGATTAATTGCCCTGCACCTGTTATTCATTTGCTCTCGTTAGTTCAAGTATTTATACCCCATTCTGTTCAGTCTTTCTTTGTCCGTTCTTAGTCAATATTAGTGATGTGGTTTTCCGTTCAGCCTGTTTTTCAATTATTATTAAAAACGATTTCGTTTAAAATGCCATTCACCTTAGTCTGCCTGCCTGCCTGCTACACACACCTGACAGAAGAACGGACCTAAAGATGACAGAGGCTGAGGACGCGCTGTGGTGTTTGCGGCAAGGCGGTCGGATGTTGGAACGGTATGTGGAGGAATTCCTCAAGCTTGCGAACCAGCTGAGCTGGCACG